>CM051620.1:51842922-53088279 GCA_028020825.1 Podargus strigoides
GAGACCGGCAGGGGTAGGAGAAAAGGGCCTGTAGGATTTCTCTTATCAAGATAAGTGCTTACATTCCTCTTCTTCACTACCCATGCTGTTCATTTTAAGAAATGGAGATCTTTCCAAAGAAAACAAGCATTTCTCTTTGGGTGTTTCTAGCCAGCTAATGCGAGGGGAAGTGCTGTGCATCCATATATACATTTAGACTTGGACTATCCGCCATCCATTAGAAATGCTGATACTGGAGATTAAAAATTAAGAGAAACATGCTATAAAACCTACCTAACCCATCATCTTTTTAGAAGTTAATTTCTTCTGAAGGCTTCCTTTATGGTACTGATTCAAGCTACTTAGCAATGCTTATTTAGGTCTGGTTCTGGGTAACACTCTTTTACATACTCTGCAACTTCTGTATCAAATAAAAACAATCCATCATGATCCTTCCGAATAAACATGTTCCCAGCTTAATTTTTAGCTTAGTTGACAGCAATTGTATTTTTCAGTTACACACACATTTATTTTCACTTGATTAGAGAGAAATTATGTCTGAACAAACCACTCTGAAAATTCAAACTCTGCAGTCATATTATATTTCCAGTTAAAAATGTGATAAATAAGATACTAAACCACAATATCCCAGGGCCATGCTATACACACTTAAAAAGCACAATCATGCAGACTCATGGAACAGCCCTCCCTGCACAGACCAACCCTTTGCCTTTAAAGCTCAAGATACACACACTGAATGCACACAGATTCTCACCCCAGGATGTATTTCCATGTGAAAAAGTAACACAGTTATTAATACTTTCATGTTGAAAATGCTGTTGCTCGAGAGATAAAGCTGATGCTTCATCTCATGAGAAACAAGTATTCTTTTATAACTGCTTATAAATGGTTTGATGTTTTCCTCTGAAGCAACAAGCAGTCATTTACTAGTACACGAGATTTCCATGAAACAAGTCTGAATGTCACCCACCGTGAAAAACATATTTAACACATTTCAAGAAGTTTCTGTGAACTCAAGTTCATGCTTGAAATACAAAGAAGTGACATTTTACATATTTAAGAAAATCGTCATGCATAGTCCCCAAGGAATTTGCAACCACTGCACCAAACGACAAACCTAACAAATACAAGTGTGAGCATGCTACTGTGGGTCAAACCCACTACTAGTGCCCATCTTATCTATAAAACCCTCTCAGCCTTCAAAGAAAAACCTGTGAGCAATAATTCTTTTTCATCAGAGAAAATATCCAGCAGGTTTCCACTACAGAAAAAAAAACCCCAAAACCCCAAAAAAAACCCCAAAAACAAAAACCCACGACAAGAAAAAAGACCTCACCCTGTTTAATTAAAAAATTATGTAAGTTGCAGCTTCACCTTCACTTGCTCCTTCTCAGAAGACAGAATAAAACCCCAACTAAAATTAGACCTCTTCAGAGTCGCTGCAGTTCCCCAGCACAGAGGCAGAGCCCGACCCTGCGAGGAGCCGCCAAGGCGGAGGCGTGGGGGGGCTGGGGACGGTGCCACACCCAGCGGCTGCTGCTGCTGCTGCCTCCCCCGCTCCTCCTCCTCAAGGCTAAACCTGCCCACCGCAGAAGCGGGCTCCCATCGGATGAGCTTCTGGCACGCATCCCCGGTCACACCGAGCATCCTTTGGGAAGAAAAGCCTATCAGCTGCATCATTAACAGAGGGATGCGACTGCGTGCAATTAGTTCGGGGAAAGGCCCATGCTGTACCCGTCTGATTAAATGAAACCAATGTATCTTTTAACGCTTCCCAATCTGTTTCGTGTTCTCTGCTGCAGCATCCTCAAGGAGCCTTCCTGGGATTAAACTTCGAGTGTCTCCTGCTCTAATGCGGTGCTGCTGGGCTCTCTGCTCCCCTTATTGCCATGCAGGTCTCATCCTCACGTTAGAGCTGAAACTTTCCAACCCAAGGAGAGCAGCAGAGCTGTATCTCCCTATATCATATTATGCATGTACACACGCGGGTGCAGCAACTCATGAATTAACCACATGGGCGATGTAGCAGGACCACCCTGACCTTTTAATACTCTATGAAAGGACAGTTCCCTGTAGATTTAAAGGAAAAGTATTCACTCGATCGCATCTGACCCAAGATTTACTGGTCAAACACACTTTTTTTAAAAAAAAAATTCTCATTTTCTATGAGATTTAGGTCTACTTGTTTTCTTTATACAAATCTTTCGACTTTCTATGGACACAGGCAAATGCTGACAGTACTAAAAGCAAAATGACAAAAATGTCACTCGGGTTACCACGCTGTAAGAAGAGAGATGCACGTGGGGCACACTTAACCCCGAGCTTCCCTTTGGCCAGCAGGCCCCCAACTCGCCATCCTTCCAGCTGGAAGCCAAGGCTTCCAACGCCGCAGGTACTGTCCCCTCGCCTTAGGAGACACGCACGGTGAGCCGAGGAGACGCTTCCCTCCTTTCCACCCCTGCCTCAAACACGCACCCGTCCGCAAAGGGCACGGGGAGCGACAGTCCCCGAGCACAGCCCCGAGAGACACAAACGCATCACGAAACCGCAGGGCCCAGACATTTCGCTACTTGCAACGGCAGCGCGAGTTTTCAACCTTCCTGGTACGTGTGATAAAGTTTCAACTCTGAATGGAAACTAAGAAAACCTAAAAAGACGAAATACCCTGTCCCCTGTCCCCGCCGCTCCCTAGCCACCCAGGAGCGAGGGCCGCGGCGGGACGCGGGAGGCCGGGACCCGCACAGACCCTGCCGGCCGCACCGTTTCCGTCTCCCCACAGACCTGCCCGAGAACCGCAGCCCCCACGCCGCGCTCCGCAGAGACACGCGTGAAAGCGGGGAGGGAGCGGCAGCGCCCGGGCCGCCGCTCCGCTGCAGCGCACCTGGGACCGCGCCGCGCCCCCTGCCCACAGAGCCGGTCCTGCCGCGGGCGGCCACGGCGCGGGGAGGGGCGGAGAGGCCGCAGCCCGGGAGCGGCCCAGGGCCCCGCTACCGGCCGGAGCCGCGGGGGTGGCGCGGCGCTGCCACTGCAGCGGTCCGGGGCTGCGATGTGCTCCGTACATAACCACACCCACCGCATTGCAGAAGCCACGGCCGGGGGCGGGGGGTGGGGGGACAGCACACACACATTTCCCCTCCCAGCCCCCCGCCACCGCCGGGCGCGCACGGAGGGGAGCGGCTCCCCCCGGCGCTGTGCCCTCTAGGTGAGCGGGGCGGCGGGCACCCGAGGGGGTCGGAGGGCGCCCTGCCCCGCCAGACAACCCCCCCGCCGTGCCTCTGCCGCCTATAGAAGTTTCCCATAGAAATGCCTATCGCGCTAAAAAAAAATCAAAATCGCAACACTCTCCCCCCCACCCCCCCGGCACAGCTGCGGCGGGAGCAGCCATGTCCCGTGTGTCCCCCCCCCGCACCGGGCCGCAGCAAGCACCCCCGCCACCCCCCCCATTCTGCGGGAGCACGGCTCGCTCCCCCGCGGCACCCCCGGGCATGCCGGCCTCACGCACACACCGCCCCCGGCCCCCGCCCCGGCTGCGAACTTAAACATGGCTCCTGGGCAGGGGGGGTTGTAGAGATAAATACGTATATATCAAACAAATAATAAAAAAAAAGAGGGTGTGCAGTCTTGCCCGTGCCCCCCCCGGGGACAGCCGCCGGTTCCCCTTGCGGGAAGGGCAGTGCCGGCGGCGGGAAGGTACCTCAGCGGCGGCGCGGAGCGGCGGTGCGGGGCGCGGGGCTGCTCCCGGCGGCGGCCACGCGTCAGCAGCGGAGCGCAGCCCGGCTCTGCCCAGAGCCGCCGCCGCTCCCCAGCAAATCAGGGCTGCGGAGGCGCCGCCGGGGAGAGGAGGGAGGGAAAAAGGAAAGGGGAAGGAATACAAAAATAAATAAATAAATATAATGAGAGAGGGGGGAAATAAATAAATAAATAAATCCCAGGCGGCGGAGGACGGCAATAGGAGCGGGGGTGCCGAGGGCTGCTCCCCGGGCACACTGCAGGGAGGCAGGGCCCCCCCAGCCTGGCACCGGGATCCCCACCTGCGTCCGGAGGGATGCGGCCGGGTTTTCGCTCGGCTAAAGGAATCCTGCTCAGACAGAGGAGTTGGGCTGCTGCAGTTGCCACTCAGCCCCAGCGATGGGGAGACGCCCTCAGAACTTAAAAGCGGCAAGCTCGGTGCTGGCACGGTCTGGTTTAGGTTTAGCCGTGGGGATGGGAATGGGGGGTATCTGCCTTTTTGATTTTAATTTCCAGTGACAAACCACATACTCTTAAAGTCTGGGCCCTATTTCACTCCACAGCATCACCAAAACTGGAAAAAAAAAAAAGAGGTCCTGCCACACACTGGCTCCTGCTCCAGAAAGGGTAACATCAAACTGCAAATCACTTTTTAGTTCTTACTACAATACAGACCACACATGCCACATGTCAGAAAGCATCAAAAATTCCTAGCACATATAGCAGCCGTTTGCGGGGGGCTGGGGGGAAAGAAGGTAATCCTATTTATAGCATTTCATGTTGAAAAATATGTAGCTCCTCTCAGAGCGTGTAACCGAGCTTCCCAGTCACTGCACCCATGCAGGCAGCTGCTGGATTCGAGGCGCTGCAGCAGCACGGCGCTCAGAGGCACTGCTCCTTGGCTTCTTGGGGGGACCAAAGCGGCTGAACTTGCTCTTTTCCAGGGGAGGAACTGGCCTGGGGAAGGGTGGCGGTAGCTGCCTGTGGGAGAGCCACAGGCCGACATGCTCCCATGCTGCACCTTCAGTCCTATTGCTCACAGTAGATAGGCTTATTCTCTTTTTAGATAGCGTATTTTGAGAGCTCCTAAAAATTGTGAGATCCAAATTATATTCAGGCCTGATATGAATCAGTGGGGGTGGGGGAGAGAAGAGATAGCCTTTAATTAGCAGCATCTCTGGGGGATTTAAGAAGGGAAAGAGGTTTTGACAGTAGGAAGCAGACATACCCTTTCTCAGATCTGCAAAACCGCACTGCTCTGTATTTAATGTAGAATCGTAGCAAGAAACACACACCCCCTTCACCTGCTATGCAGCAGTGCCATTTAGAAGATCTGGCACACCATAGCATGCATAAGAAGGAGAGTGACTTCAAAAGGAAAATGAGTGTCATCAACTAAGAGAGGGCATACCTCTAGTGATACAAACTGAAATAAAAAGACTTGTATATTCTTCTCCACCAGGAGCTCTGGAAGTCATCATGAATCACAAGGGAATAGACTTGACAGCTAAGACACACATTAGAGTTAGTAAGGTTTGATTTGGAGGAAAAAAAAAAAAAAAGAGAAGGACTGAGTTGGTTCAAATGAAACCAAGTCTCAAAAGCAAGCTAGGAGAGTTAAGAAATATTATTTGAAAAACAATACAAGATTTACCAGCTCAACCTTTTGCAGCTCTTGTACTGCCTGTTACAGAGGAAGGTGTTGATGCTGCTTTTAAGCAAAGAAACATCTCTGGAGCATTAGTGCTTCACAGCAACACATGTTGTCCTTGAGCAGTACTGCAGGTGGATTTGTCCCCCAGTCACCACATACTCTGTGATCCCCTTCATGGATATCTGCATATATAACACCATCTTTCATCCGAGGATCTAGAAGGCTTTCAGTTCATTGATTTAACCTCAAAACATCAAGTAGTATTAACAGTTCCTGTTTCTACAAGCAGGAAATCTTTGCAACAGATATGAGGTAGCTGGTACCTCTGGGCTACCAATACGGACCTAAGTTTCAGAGTTCTCAACACTCACAGTATTTTTCATTTAATTTTTTTTCCATTTGCAAATGTTACTTTCTAATTCCAAAGTGGGTTAGTTGGCCAGCTTGCCCTAACTTCTGTCAGATGGGAGCTTCATGGAAGTTTACGTTTCCATGAATCAGCAGGTTTTAATTATTATTTTAAAAACCTGTTCTTCCAGTAATTTATAGCAAGTCCAAATCCATACTCTTCTCACACAGGTGGGAAATGTGAATGGTCCCCCTGCACTTCACTGGAGTTATCTCAGTGTCCATTTACATGGAAGGAAGCTCGGATGACAAGCCCAGGCAGCACTAGAAGAGACTCTGATCTCCCACCTTGCTACGAGACAACACTTTTATTTTTGCTATTTGCTCACATTGCTGGAGGTTGTGCTACAGACCTGGACAGCAAGAGCAAATGAGTACAAAGGTCCTGTTTGAGTTTCTATTTGTCTAAACTCCCAACTCCTCAGGCTTGGTGCAGCCCAAGGTGGTCTTTTCTCGCCTCCATGAAATGCCCTGCCAGCAGCCGGACACGTAGTCCCCACTGCCTGACATGGGGAAGTTTAACTCCTACATTCTGCTCATTTAAAAGGAGCACCAGCTTGGGTGGGATGCAGGATGGCACATACTCATGGTTGCCCTGAACACACAGCCTTTGAACTCTTCACATACATCCTGCTGCTCTAGACACAAGCTCCCCATGTGCCACTACTCACCCGCCATGTCCCCATTTCGGTGACTGCAGAAAACCTCTCCATGCCTGCTCCTGCCATGTCATCCCCTTGCCTCTTCCCATATCCAGCATGCCCCACTCTCCATTCCCACTCAGCCCCTTCTCCCCCTCCTCTCTCCATTATCCCCATACCTCTTGGACAGGGGCCTTCAGACCCTCTATGCCTCCATTGCCCTAACAAGAAGTATCTCTTCATCTTCCTCCTCTCTAAAGCAGCTTCCTTCCATTTGTGCCATATATCTTTCTTGCATTTTTTCCACCAGACCCTGCATTTCCTGCCCAAGCAAAGAGGTAGATGCACATACAAACTGCTTCTGTGCTGGTCTGGGAGCCAGGCTGCTCCCAGCACCTCATCTTTGGGCAGGAATGCATTCCCACAGCCGACTGTATGAGCCACAGTCAGAGCCATCCAGAAGATAGACACTAGGCTGGGGAAATGGGTAAAACATGCAGCAAGTTCTGCCCCCCATTCACTTTTCCATCCATCCATCACTTGTGGTTTTCCAGTTTCTCCCCTTCGGTGAACACATGCAGCTTCTCTGGAAAAGGCCTGCAAACAGAGGGAGGAAGTAAAGGAGGAGTTCCTGGCATAAAAAGCCAGGAAAGAACAAAGGCAAAGGCAGCCTCTGGCATGAAGCAGGTGAATTAGAGGTGGGGAAGGAAAAGGTCCCAACACACGCACCCTCCTTCCCCATGCGGTACCACTCAGGGGAGGGCGGCCGTAAGGAAAATGGGCCCCTGCAGAATATTTGGCCATGACAAGGACTTTTTTTTTATAGGAGCGGGGAATGGGGAGACACGTGGTCTTTGCCAGGAAAGGATGAATAGGCAACCCTGGAAGAGCAGGGACAAGGATTATTGCCCAGCCCTGGGAACTGCTGCCTAAAACATTCTTGTGATTCCCTAATTGATTGGACACGGCATTCAAAACACCACATTACAGAAAAACAAGACACAAAAATGCTATCAAACTCAGCAAAAGGCTGTCTCAAGCCCAGCCAATGATGAATTAGCCGGGTACAGCACTTCGAAAAATGGCAAGCACTGTAAAAGTAGTAGCATCATTACAGCATTATGAAGAAGATATTTCTTAGCAGACAGGAGCTTGGCACTATCTGTCTAGACGGGTAGATGGGTCTGGAGTCAAACTGATATTTTTTTTTTATTACCATATCCACTTCAATTTATTAAAAGCAAACTGTTCTGCCCATGACTCATGCAGCTTAGCTTTCTGCATGGCAATGAAACAAAATTCTCACAATTAAGAGCGATCGCTGTGAGACAGCAGATGAAGGTAAGATTTAGAAGTCAGACCAAATCTTCTATTTCTGTCTTCCCTCACTGCAAACATAATGCCCACATACCTCTAATTAGCCATCATTACCATTGCCTTCAAATACATAAGTAGTAAACCTTCAGGTGAGCTATCCCTTAGTGCAACTCCAGTGACACAGCACATCAGATTTATTTTTGACACGGGTTTATTGACCTCATTGCAGAGATTGATTTGGTCTGGTTTGAAATGAGTCTTGCTCTGCCTGTCAGTGCCAAATCCACCCCAATTTAAGACTACTGAAGGAACAATCAGTAAATTTGGCCCCAGTGCTTCTGCAACTGAAATCCCGCTGATAAAAGATTTACTGCAATTAATTCATCAGTGCCCTTTGCCACTTTCATATCTGTAGCTACTTTCTGACTGAGAACATTAACTGGATTATCAACCAATTACACCCTGCTGCAGTTCTCCAGCCCCCATCATGAACCAAAACCAACCAAAGTTTTATGGATATAAGATAATTTGGGATGTACCAAAGACTGTGCCCAAAACAGACATTAATTAATCTTCAGATAGAGTAATAAACTGAAGGTTTTTGTCTCAGTAAGGTTTTCTTTTTTTTTTTTTTGTCCATGCATAATCATTAATATAGTTTAACTGTAGCATGATTTCACATACACTATAGGAAACAAAAAATACAGAAGATATGCAATGCACAGTTAACACAGATCTATTTTTATTTAAGTAGGGTTCCTCAACAGGCTAATAATGAGGGAGGCAAGGACAACTGTCATTTTCTATTGGTAGGTCTAGGACTGAGAGCTTCCCAGATAGCAACTAATGCTGCAGAGGTCAACACAGACGGTTCTCCTTTACTGGGGTGCTTTCTGTTGAGTCCACCTATTTCAGCCCATGAAATTCTGGCTTCTTATCCTCATTCCCACAGTGCATGCTGTTTTGTCCCTGCTTGTGGGGTGTTAAATAGAAACATAGATATCTTCCTTCCCCCTTTTCCATGCCATTGAACCGAGTCTTGTATTTTAGTTACAAAACTACCTTTAGCTCTTCTATGTCTTCTTTTCATGAAGCATCTAATTCATAGAAGGATTTAAGCAGTTTACCATCAGCTGAAGTCTCACTGACTCAAAGGAGAATCAATGCTCGTATTTATTAAGTACTATCAGAAATAGAAATGCCATCCAGAATCATAACTGCCTTCTACAAATCTCTTTTTAAGATACCTCTTCCTCATGTCACCTATAATAAAACGACTCTCAGTGGACAGGTTAATAGGCACAGCCCCCAATTGCTTTAATATCATTTGTCATCTTAAGCTGGAAGATTTACCAGGTAGGGAAGGCACTTTAACAAGTGTTTGTATAGCCCCCAACACACTTCACCTCTCATCTTAATGAAGGTTAATAGCAATTAATGGAAGTGCTAGTAGGTTCTTATTTAAAGCACAATGAATAACTATGTTTATGCTTATCATAATACTGAAGTGTTATTAAGAAATGGTAAGAAGTCCTGCTCAAGAATGAACACATTTATCCTACACCTGTATTGTCTTACAGTTATGCATGCTAAGATGTCACAGGTTGTTTTCTTCAGCAGTTAAAAGATTACTTTAGTTCCAAGGATTCCTTAGAATTACAACATTTCTGACCTGGCATGTCCAAAGAAGAATTTTAGGTTTCTTGGCTCTCATTCCTGACAAACTATCCCTCTCCATTTTTATTCTTTCAGAGTGCCAGAAGAGTAGAAAACCCAGATTTGATACTTGACAATAAGTAAACTTGACTCACAGAAAAGGAAAGGCCTGGTGTTTTTAATCTACCAAATATGCTCGTTTCAAAAAACAACAAGAAAGCAAAACCCCCAAATCTACAGTGCAATTTCTCTGGCTCTGGTTAGAAAAGTGCACGTTTGTTCCCAGTACGCAGCCTCCCCTTGCTCTTGCACAACATTTTAACAGCAGAAGTGGCTGCTCTTTGCAAACCAAAGACATGGATCTGTCTCCAGGCAGTGCCTGGCTGCCCCAGTCAGCCATTCCCTTTCTCCTCACAGCCTGCCACACTTTCCCAGCCAGTTAAAGGTCTGCTTTATCAACAGGAGAAATGTCTTTATTTTTCCCGTTTGTCTGTTCCTTCCCACCTCCGTGCTGCCCCCCTTCACTGAGCCACTACAAACACTGAAGGCCATGGGAAGAAGGCAAACCCATCCAAGGGAGAAGAGACAATAAATCTGATCAATTCCTTACCACGACTGCCCATGAGATCTCATTGATATAAGATTGAAAAGTGGGGGATGTGGTGTGACATGAGAAGTGGGGATGACAGCAGAGTCACACTGCCTCCTTGCTGGCAGCCATGCCACCCCTGTGCTGGCATCAGACTGCGGTGTTGGCCACCAGCCTTTATTTATGTCAGCGATGGCTCTAAGTGACATCCCTAACCTTCAGCCTCTGCCTGTCTTAGCTCCCAGGGGCCAGTCCACATCCAGCTCACAGACCGTCTCTGTGCACAGCCAGAAGTCCCTCCATCTCACGTTTACAGCTCCTCAGATGCTTTCAAAATGCATTAACTTTTAAAAACAGAATCAAAGAATGGTTTGGGTTGCAAGTGACCCTAAAGACCATCTCGTTCCAACCCCCCTGCCATGGGCAGGGACATCTCCCACTAGAACAGGTTGCTCAAAGCCCCATCCAACCTGGCCTTGAACACTGTCAGGGAAGGGGTAGCCACAGCTTCCCTGGGCAACCTGTGCCAGTGTCTCACCACCCTCACAGGAAAGAATTTCTTCCTAATAACTAATCTAAATCTGCCCTCTTCCAGATTGAAACAGCTACCCCTCATCCTATCACCACACGCCCTTGTAAAAACTCCCTCTCCAGATTTCTTGTAGGGCCTTTCAGGTGCTAGAAGGTCTTTCCAGAGCCTTCACTTCTCTAGGCTGAACAACCCCAACTCTCTCAGCCTGTCTTCACAGGAGAGGTGCTCCAGCCCTCTTCGTGGTCACCTTCGTGGCCCTCCTCTGGACCTGCTCCAACAACTCAATGTCCTTCTTATACTGGGGACCCCAGAGCTGAACACATTACTCCAGGTGGGGTCTCACGAGAGCAGAGGTGGAGCATCACCTCTTTCAACCTGCTGGCCACATCCTCTAACTCAGTTTACAGTTTAAGTCTCATGTTCAGTTGATGGGACACTGCCAGCAAAACTGAGTTGAAGGCACAGAGGAGGAAAAACCTCTCCCTTCCCCCTGCTTAGACTGTTTTACTCCTCCTGCAACTCATTCTCACTGTCAGTACTCATAGCAGAAAAATCAGCAGGTACTGGTCCAGGCTCTTCCTGTCTTTCCCTTGGCAACATATACTGGCAGGGTGCCCTGTGTGCACCCAGTGTATCTTATCCTGGGGTAGAACAGTAGTAGAGAGTTACACTCCCCTGGTTTCTTTCTAACTGAAATGCAGCTAATTGCTAACTGGACACAGGCTTGTGAAACGACCCGGGGGGACCTGGCTTTCCATCTCTGAAGGGTAATCCTCTTAACACCACAAAAATGTTATTGTTACATTAAAAGAGGGGGAGAAAAAAATCCAACATCATCTTCAACTCACAGCTTTAACAAACTCAACAAATTGCACTCTCCCACACAAGAAATGATATAGATTTGTGTCCTAGGCACTGAAAAATACCCAAGAAAGGCATCTCAGCCTCTCACCCTTTTGAAAAGCTTTTTACACTTCTCAAATAATGAGTATCACAAACAGCTTCTCACAGTGCAAACGTTTGATTTCCCACACATCCCCTGAACCAATAATTTCAGGACTGGGTTTGCTCGGTGGCCACCGGGTTGCTCCCAGTCAGTCTGTGTGCAAACATCTGTGTGGCTGCTCCTGCAGAGACACACACACAGCCCAAAGTTGCCAAGCAACATTCTCAATGCCTTAAGCATCAGGCCAGCTCACTCGCTTTAAAAAAGTTACTCAGAGAAAAGGCCGATAGGAAAGCACAAGCTTACGTAAGGACTCTGCATTTAGAAGAGGTGCTCTGCCTCTTTCCCAGAAAATTTCTGGGAGCACAATTTGTTCTTGGTAGTAAAATAAATGTAGTGATTCCTGTCATCCCCCCCCAAAAAAAATGTGTATGCTGGAGTTCCTACGGTTGAAATTGAAATCTAAACAAAGATTTTGGTGAAAAAAAAATCAATTTTCTGGATAAGAACTGACAAAGTATACTGCCTTCCCATCCCTCGCCCAAATCAAGGAATGCACAAACATTGATTCAGTGTATCTGAGGGCTGAGGCAGTGCCACTGATCACAGTTAAAGGTAAGCACGTCTCAGTGGTGACAAACAAAATGCAAAACACATGTATTTGCAAAAAGCCTGTGAAGAGATCCAGGCTACGTTCTCCCCCATATTTGAGCTCACTTGGCTCAAGCGCCCATCAAATTATTTCCAAGGTCCTATTTAACGTACTAATCGGAGCAGCCAAACACCCACGCTTTTTCAAGGTTTCACTGCTAGCTCCTCTCCCAAAACAATATAACAAACAGAAAAAGTGGGGCTGGAATCTCTGCTGCAGGAAAAAAATCACGTTAACAGTGCCAGGGCTTACAAACAGTGCTGGTCCTCAGTTTCCCAACTTGCCTGCAGGACTCTGACGAGACCACAGAGATTGCTCGCATCAGTTTGCGCTTTGGTATCTTGACCCACGAAGCTGCTTAGGAAAAATTTGCAATTGCCATTGTACCTATTAACGCATATCATCAAATATCAGTGTTCTTAACAAAAGTAATCAGAGCTCATGGTATTTGGAATTCCACTGATGTTTGAGGTGCCAGACAAATGCAATAAGCCTGTAAAAGGAGTATTTAAACTTTAAGACTTTGTTTTCTCTTGACAAGACACAAATGCAGAAACAATGAAAGCCCAAAACATATCCTCAAAGGGAAAACATGGTGGCATTGATACAAAGCATTGCATTTACACAATATGCAGCACACAGTTGTTTGTAATTGCAAGAAAATTCTATTATTCAGTTAGTTTAGAATAAAATGTCCCAAATGTCTCCAATTCTGACTTTGGAATTGCATCCGTTTCTGGAGGTTTGAGCCATTTTACTGCTTTTCATGCAGCAGCTAATCTATAGTCTAAGAGTTATTTTACATGGAAGAAAGAAATTAGAAAGAAACATAAGCAATCCAGATAAATGCACTCATAAAACAGCTTTCAGAGGGTCCAGATGACTTCAGCGAGTTGTTGTCCTATGTTCTTTTCATATTTTGGAGAGAAAAGTTGGAAAGAAGGAAAATTAAGCATGGGAAAGGTTGTGTTCCAAAGGTTTTACTACTGTTCCTTGCCCTCTACACTTCATCCTTACCACCACCAAGCCCAGTGCTTCCAATATCCCTTTAGATATTTCTGTCAGGCAAGAGAGCATATGTAGTAGCCATATGCATGCTGACAGGAAGCGCTGCACATGCTGATAGTCTATCACAACACACACTTCGATTAGCCAAACAGGCTACCTGCCTGCTATGGCCATGCAGGACACTTAATGGCTGAACTCATGCCAAAGTAAAACATTTCCCTTTGAGAGGCAAGGTTTGCCTCCAGACTTTTCTATACCACCATGGCTACACCACCATCACTATTCTACTTCTCTTACCATTATGCAGGGTGGATTGGAACTCATAGCATCAAAGATGCTGTAGCAGTGTCTCATGGTATAGAGCCTCCCTTTCTTTCCCTGCACCACCCACCCTCTGCTTTGCATTAAGCATAGAGAATCCTGTTTTATTTTCCTTTTTGGGGAATGCTACCACTCTTTGAAGGAACCTGAAAGTGATTATACAGATGACTGATGAAACTTGAACTCCTGTTCTCATGTTCCACCCAAGCAAAAAGGCAGGAGATACAGCAGCTTATTCTTGGAGATCTCAGCCTTAAGTTTCCATCAAACTGGCCACATATTTCTTGGGGTGCAAGTGTGCCAAAACCCTTCAGACAGCAACATAATTTTTGTGTAGTACTCCAAAATGAGCTTCAAATTAAAAGTGTTTTCATGTCATCAATAAATTCCTCACTGGCAGGTTTTGGTTTGTTTGTTGTTTGTTGGTTGGTTGTTTTTTTTTTCCCCCCCCTCTGTTTTTAATGAGCAGCAATTAATAACAACAATAATTTTTAAAAAATCCAAACACCTTAAAACTAACATTTCTTAGAATGACATCACAAAAAGTCTACCTTTTGAGAGAAATAAATTTTCTATACTCCACAACTCCCATGAGATCAAATACTCTGACATATGTCCACTATTATGATTTAAGTAAGGACTCCTGAAGTTAAACTCCCCAGTGATTAACTTACAAAGTAAAGCAAAACAAAATTTTGTTTTTCTGTAATTTTGGGGGCTTCTTCTGACTGGGAACTTGAAATGCATGTGAATTGTGAAGTCTCTTGCAAAGGCTGCATCATCAATGTGGATATTCTATTCACTCACCTTCTTCAAAACCTCTCTAAAGCTAAAATTATATTCCTTGTTATTTATTAATATTTAGACTGATTAAATGAAATTTTCACTTTGCAACTTCCCAGACATCTCCTGATGTGGCATATGTCTAAAGCTTGTACGGAATTCATCAGTCAATAAACTTAGCAGAGCAGAGCAATATTCATTAGGCAATTACAACGTCTGGAAAACTTGCCATAAAACAGTAGTTATCCCGCGTTATATACATGCAAACTGAGCTACTATGGTAAGATTACGCAGCATGTTACACCTTATTTTCTTATCTTCTAGGTCCTATATATCCTTGACTTCTGTACCAGGAATACAGCAATTGCTCTTAACTACTTTTTGTTACCTTTTTTAGTGTCTGAAACCTATAAAACACTTGCATTGTGTAAGGGTGGTGTAGAAAAAGTCAAGTCAAGCTGATGGCTGACTTGAAATCAAAAGTAGAGTCATGGCTACTTGGAGAAGCTAGGATGCAAAGTGGTAGGACAAGAATTCACGGTACCCTGTTCAAACTTCAGAAATTTGCAGTGCAAACATTTTAGATGTATGATACAGTAACTCTCTCTCTAAAAGAAATATGTGTTTATATCACTTTGCTTGGTTAAACAAAAACTTCAAAATACACCGGCCTGCACTGCATTAGCTGAAAGAAGAAAGCCACTACCACAGACACTCCATTCAAAATTTGACTGGGAAATTCACACTCCAGATCATGAAAAGTTTAGTTGTATAAACTATCTGAAAACAAAATTAAGATTTCCAGAAAAGGGGGGGGGGGGGGGGGGGGGGGGGAAAGTTTGTTTTTTCCTTATTTACAAAAGAAAGAAAGAAAGCAATGAAAAATAAGGAAATTTTTGAAATATCTACACCTATTCTTTACCAAGTGTAAAACTTACTAAGTTAAGGAGTGTTTTGGGTACAATTTCCTTAGCCCATGGAACGTAGTTATAGCTATACTTAGGCAATCCCAAATATTTGAGAGCTTCACCTATGGCGAACAATTGTACACTGTGTGCACTGTGACAACACATTTGAAGTGGAATATGAGAGAGAGTTACAACTGCACAGCTAGCATTGAGCTTGGACAATCCCACAGAGCACCTCCACCTTCTGGGCCACCAAGCTGGAGACCTGTAGTGGGAACTCATCTCTAGAACTGCAGCGCCCAACAGCAATAGGGATGGAGAGGTGAAGGACACAGCCAGCATCTTGGGTACCTGAGCAAACCCATGCCTGAACATGACTCCCAATGATACCAGGATCACATTACAAGAAGCCTATATTTTAAGTATTGAGATGTGATCAACCTGGCTTATTATCAAGGACCAATAATCAATCTGACATGAGGAACCTAGGTTCTATGGAATAGAGGACTGGCAAATACCTACTAGTGGAGTGGAAAAAAAAGTCTGAAATTCTGATCAGAGAAAGATTTTTGAAAGCATTGCAATATAGCAATAATATAATTTTCAACTGTATTGTATATTCAGTTCCCCAAATTTCCAGTGTTCCCATACCTGTTTTTATACCAGGTTCTCTACACTTTGTGAAATAAAAACTACCAGGTCTTTCTGAGAGTTTCAATTCCCCCTTTTTCCTCCTACCCACATCTTTACATCTTCTGGTTTTGCTTAAGCCTCATGGCTCCAAAGAGCAGTAAAGTAACTTAAGGAAGGGAAGCAGAGTGTTGTAACAGTCTACTCCTAGAATAAGAAAATTAAACACGGAAAGGAGAGGTGGAACAAATCATACTGAGTCGTGTGACATTTCTTAACTCACAAAAAAAATTAACTTCTTAAAAATTTTTAGTTAATAACAGCAGCCCTGCATTGTATAACTCAGACTCCCCAGTGGACAACCAGTATAAACTGTTTGGACCTGTTCTTTTCCAGGCTTCTCATAACTCTATAGACTATACTTTACTTTTTGTAGTCTTCATTGTCCTGTGATAAAGTTCACTTTCTAGCATAAAAGAAACTCTAATTATATGCATGAGAATTAGAAAAACAATAATCAAGACATTTTGTGCAAGCATTCATCATTACACTGAGAATGTGCCAGCCTATTTTAACATCTATTAGGTTTTGTAGTAAGTGATTTTAGGAGCTGCTATCCTCAAGTTATGATAAGCAACAAAATGACCAAGCAGTTTGCTGAAATGAACAGCTTTAAATTTTGATTTGAAAGCTGCACAGAACCTGAGCACGTTAGTGAGAGGAAAAGAGAGGGGCAGGCAGAAGCCACCCTCCCTCCTCCATACCCACATCCTAATGCATATTCTGTTCTCAGGCAGCATCCAATAATTACATCCAATTTCACAAGCCCATTCCCTGCCTGAACAACAGTTGTTTATAAAACCAACAATTAAAGCAGCATCATAAAACATGCAAATGAGGGGCCCCTCTGCCTTTTTGCACACAGGTTGTTCGTAGGTGCCACGAAAGGCCTTATCTTGACACATTCCAACCAAACCATTAAGAAGCAACAGAGACTTTCTAAACCTCTGTTGAAAATCTTATCACTGACTGAACAAGAGCCTGAAACAGACTATCAGGAGTCTCGGAGAGCACAGCAGAGATGAAAAAAACAAATAAATAAAAGTTATAATATCTGTCACAGTAGTTTTGCATAAGCAAACATGATACTTCTCCCTGCAACAGACAGGTCTATTCTCAGCAGCACAGTGAGTGAAGTCCTGGACCACTGAAAAGGATGGGAAAGCTCATCAGTTTAACAATTCAAGGGTGTCCTTGCCCTGTGTGGTCTGATATACCTGGTGGTCAAGCAGTTGGCCCAACAAATCCAACAGAAATATAATGTCAAAGAGAAACTGCGCATTGGCTGACTGTTCTGTTTTATAAACAAGACAAAGATAATTTTAATAGCAGTACAGTTGCATAAAGGTGTACAATGGGAACCTAAATTCTGACTCCATCCCCTTATCTGTGTTTTACCCAATATAGTAATGCTGTATTCATTGAAGAATTTTTAAAAATACCTCTGTTTTTTTTTCTTTTTTTTTTCCCAAATAAATGTAAAAAGTACATTCAAGAGAAACAGCTACATTGTGCCTAGCAATGAACTAATTATCACAAAATACATACTCATCCCAAATGTATTCTAGCATATGATTACAGCCCATTTGATAATTCAATTTCAAATGCAGTCAATATTTGAAAATTACACACACACTTGCACAGAAAAGACAGCAACTGTGTTTAATACGGGTTGTTAGTGCAATTACAATAATTTCTCATCCAAGTTATGTGTGCCAGTTGATTTTGCGTATGGCTCTCAGTGTTAGACCCACCAGACTCCTCTTTTCCCCCAGCAGCACATGAAGGTCAGCTGCTTTTAACGCCGGAAATTTAGTGAAACGGCTTGGTTTGTTATTGCATTGAAACTGGTTTTAGTCAGGGCAGCTCACAGCTAAATGGCAGGCAGAGCAAGTAAATTCAATTAAAATAGCTCTGAGGCAAAAAGGAGATGAGTGTATTAGGAAAATATAAATGGGAATTTAAATGAGTGCTACAAGAGCACAACCAGGCCATAACACAACCCTGTCTTTCCCTCTTTTATATCCATGTTTTTCTCTAACTATGAAGAATATTTTTAAATAGGTTGCTCCACTTCACGACTCATCACTTATTTCAGCAGACAGCAAGCAGACACAGAATAGCCAGAGTTCTCACCAATCCTGCCTCAGCAACCTGTTTTTTCAGAGAAGAACTTGCAAACTGCATGTTCTGGAGCATTCCTCTTTCCCAAGCTTAATTTTTGTTTCTTGCCACAGAGCATCGGCACACAGAGCATCCTTTCCACAGGGCGGCAGGCTGGGGGCAGGCAGGGTGAGAGCTGCCACCAGTCCCTAAGCAAAGGAGAGGCGAAAGGGGAGCACAGCCCCTATGGCTCCAGGGCTGCTCTGTCCGGAGCTCCAGAAATGAATCTGCAAGTTATTCAGGCCACCAAAACGACTGCCAATTCACACACATGGCCACATAACCCTTTTTGTGTGTTTTAAATCACTGCAAGACACTGGTCCCACATGTTGTCAGGGAGAACATAACGTTTCCTTGGGCTCACTCATTCAGGATCAGAGCAGTTTAGGGCCTCTTTTCTAGAGCTTGTTTTATTCTTATGAGTCCTAGAGAAGAACATCACCCATAACCTGTGCAGCTCCACACCTCCCCAAGAGCCAGGGTCCTCTGGACTAGGGCTCATTTATACCTTGCTTTGCAATTAATTAATTGAATTCCTTCCCTTCATCGTTGCTTGTGGCATCACATTTATCTCCCAACTGCAGAACACTATCTAGATAAGGGAGAGTCAAACCCATTTTAGTCCCACCAGATACCAGGCAGCTCTACATGACATAGAAGATAAACAGGAATAAAATTAACATTTTCATTGTATTCAAGTACTTCTGTCTCTCTCAATGAAAGTATTTTTTAAACAAAACTGCATGTGTGTTTTCATAACATCTACATCTGTCCTCCAAAATCAGCCTTAACAAAAGTTGTCTTTCAACGGCTCTCTGTTACCATAATAGCTCTGATGTGCAGCCACATCCTTCTGCACCAGCACTGGATCAGATACCAGGACCCATGCAAATTACTGATTCAGTTCTGTTTCTGTGACTCTTCCACAAGTTTTAAAAAAAAAAAAAAAAAAAAAGTCATCAAAGCAATATTTGAGTAACACATGTTATTGAAGTTCAGCCTCAAAGGATTTTCTCTTCAGAGCCAACTGAACTAACACTAGCCCAAGTTGTTCGTTTGTTGGGTTTTTTTCCTTTTCTTAGCATCAAAGTACTGCATCTTCAAGTACAAGTATTTTACTTTCTCAGAACATGCTACATTTTCCTTGTGGTTTGCATGATAGTCTTAATAATCAGAGAACTAATGGACTTGGAATAAAGACAGACCTCACAGCATACTGAATAAAATCTTTTCAGTCCTTAGTACCATCTACTATTCGGGCCACCTTTTTTAAAGACAGATAAATATTTTTCTCCTACCTTGTCTTTTCCCTTCCCCCCCCCCAATAAATTTATCTAATGGTTCTGCTGATTATTTTCAGGTGTCAGTATGAAAATAAGAAAGCTTTTTCTATTGATAGAATTAAGTAATGTTATTAATTCTTCTCCTGTATCACCTCATAACTCCAGGCAATGGTAAGAGCTAAAGCACTCTATACCCTATACACGTCAACCACAGACAACCTTTGCTTTAGACAGATGGGATTAAGATTAGCAACAGGGATAAAGCAAAATTATTTTGAAACTAAAACCACTTTTCACAGTGAATCCAAGGAACTTCACATTTCTCAAATGTAATTTTGTTTATGTTGTGTCTGGAGCAAGTGTAACTTGGCAGGAGTGCAATACTCTGCAGACAGATATGGCAGCAGGAGAAAAGATAGCAACTCTAAAAATAAAGGCTCTAAACAGCATCATAAGCAGGAGCCAAAATACAGAAGTATGTACGTATTCGCTATCAGCAGGGCGAAGGGGATGGTGGAAGCCCATGCAACAGAAAGGCCTGGTAAGCCTCTGAAAGACCATTTTTTCTTTTCTTTGAGCAAACTGGACAGGGCAAGGACATTTCTGGCTCTCTTATTTCACACAGGTAACACTGAGGATGTGAACAGATTGATAAATTTCAGAGGAATGTGTCACTCGGGGCAGCTTTTACAACAGAAAATTGACCAAACTGAAAGAGAAATACAATTTTATAGGTAAAATTACCCACCAGAACATATTAAAATAACATCAATATTATCAGTACTTAAGAAATGCCAGAATTAAGTTGCCTTCTACTGATGCACTATTACCAATCCCCTTTTTTTAATAGCCATGAAGGAACTTCTGTCTCATTCAGTGTAAAGAGTAAACAGTATTTAAGGAATTGAGCCACGAAGACAGAATTATCAATTTCTTCACATGCTTTCCTATAGTGCTTAACACTGAAAAACAAGCACTGCAAGAATAGCCATCAATACTGATCATCATCATCTTTCCAGCCACCATTTTACCCAGGAGACCGAGCCACACACATTAAAATCAAAAGCATCCATCAACTTGGGATGCACAACTTGTGCCACCCAGGGAAGACTGCTTACGTCAGTTGGTATCTTCTAGCACAATCCCAATACTTTTCAGCTACAGCTCATCATTTTTGCACTGTGATTCTCAAATCTCAGCTCAAATCTCAGAAAGGGGAAAATTCAGATGAAGTGACATAGCATCACTAGGGAGCTCTGTGGCAATGGATAGGACTGAATGATCAGTCAAGTCCAGCCTGCTATTTCATCACCTTCATTGCCTTGTCCCATTTATTATAGCCCTTCTGCAAAAAGCAAATGGGAGCCTGGCTGCCTTCTCAGCACACTACTAAATGAATCATACCCAGGACAAAGCAAACATACCACCCTCTAGTCCCTTCCTCTGATTTGTTTCTGTTCTGATCCCTTCTTTTTCCTCACATTCTGATCCTTGCCATGCTCTCCACTCTGAGGCCTTCCTTCCATCCAGTCTTAATTTGTTCAAATCCTCATTCAATCAAAGTTTTCAAACAGTATTTAATGCAGTATGGCCTTGCCAAGAAGCCATGCACCCTGCCAGGCTAAGAGACTTTTCCTGAAAGCATGAGAGTAACAGAATTTTTGAGAAAGGACTGTCAAAATATTTAAATACAGGTAAAACAATATATTATTCTTTCATTCCTGAAAACATGGTTAAGATACTTCTGGCTTGGGAAAAAACCAAATCCCTTCTCTTCCACTCCAGGCGAGGCACACACTCTTTTTGGATAAAAGGGTTAGCCTAAGTGTTTCAAATCAGGAATAATTATGGGTGGAAAAACACTTTCCATGAGAAACACTAGACTAGCAGTCATTCCTACTAAAAATCAAAAAAGTTTATAAAGTATAGGATTTTAGTTGAATCATCAAATAATTCAGGCTGGAAGTGGCCTGTGAAAGTTATCAAGTCATATCTCCTTGCTGAAAGCAAGGTTAACTTCAAAGTTAGATCAGGTTACTCAAGTGTTTGTTCTGTCAAGTTTTGAGTATCTTCAAGTATAAAAAGCTGCATACTCTCTAGGCAACCTACGTTGATAGTTGAATATCCTGATTGTGAAATTTGTTTATTTACACTTAGCAGGAATTCCCCTTGCTGCTATGCACTTTCAAGATGAGTCTGATCCACCTTGTCTATAAGCTATTCATAAGATCCCCCTTTAACTTTTTCTTCTCCAGGATAAATAAATCCACACTTCATTCCTCTCTTGATCCATCATTCTGTCCTTCAGCCTCCTTGCTGTCTTGATAATCCTCATTCTAAAACTGAAAGTCTTTCTTCCATGGGAGCAGGACCCAAAACTGGGTGCAGGACTCCATATGCAGCCTGTCCATTGGTGAGTAGGGGGGACTGCTCTTGACACACCATCTGTGCTCTTTTTAATCATCATGGACATGCTTTACTGGTAGACGTGGCAGTGTTTGGCTTACGGTCAAGACTTGATGATCTTAAGGGTCTTTTCCAACCTAAATGATTCTGTGATCTCTGCCTAAGGTTGGCCTTCACTGCTGCAAAGGGGCCCTGCTGACTTATGTTCAGCTTGTCCACCAAAAGGACTTGTAGGTCATTCCCTGTGGAGCTGTTACTAAGGCAGCCGTCCCCCAGCCTGTGCTGTTGCTTAGGTGTATGCCCTCCTAGGTGTAGCACTCTTCATTTTTCTTTGTTAAGCTACACAGGGTTCCCTCCTAGTCTGCTAATGCAGCATTTCGTGGTTATCCCTTCCTAACTCCTCAAAAATTCAAACCATTCACATGGCACTGTAACAGTGAATGGGAATCATACACACTTAACAGAGGAAAATGTCTTTGGAGCATAAAGTCATCTGGCAGGACTACCCATCCAGACCCAAATCCTGGCATGCCTCTTAACAGCTCATGTCCAAGCCTAGGACTGAGCCGACTGCTGCTCAGTCAGGGAGCTGATAAGCATCCACTGCTTTCAAAGGCAGCCCTAGTAATGCAGTGCAAACTCTGCTCCAAAAGTCTTCATTAGAAAAGGTCCCCAAACCACCTTCCTGCAGAAAGAATAGGACAAGTTTCTCCCAGCCTTGTTTCTGGGAACATTAACTATCCTCACAGGAAGGCACACAAAAATCAGCGCAAGCTAGGAAGTACTAAACCAGACATGGAACAAGGAGGAATGATTGATCTTTTGGGGAATGAGGTGAAGGATGCAGAATTGATAGGTTTCTTTTTTCTCCTCCTCTGAAAAGAACATGAAGCTGATGGATGATTTTTTGAAGGAACATCTTGTTAAAAACATTGGCAACATCACCAACATTTCAGGTCTACTTAATCAATTAAAATGGCTGTCTCTGAAAGAATCAAATTAATATTAGACATAAAAGATGAAGAAAAAGCAGGAAGCTGGAGAGAGGAACAGATTTAGCTGACTCATCCCTTTGAGATTCCTGTTTAATGCCACTTTGCCCAGCAATACAAAAAGAATTGTTTCTCAAGTAAAAAGTTCATGGAAGGTAAATCACTTCATCCATCACCACAGAAGCAAAGTATTGATGCTAGGATGCTAATTGCCATCTAAGTTCCTACGATTGAACTGGTAAGTGATGTGGCTGGCTTCTGCTTCAGAAGGGTGAGTGTGTGGCCTCACACAAAAATAGTTGCTGGTGTTCTCAGCTGGGATGTAATCACCTGCTCACACCAAGGGCACCGCAGTTTTGCAATGCCTGATAACTGTCTTTTCATTCACATGCTTAGAGATGATATCCAGAAAGACACTAGTAACAGCACATGGGCCTCAGCATCTATGCTTGACATGTTTCTACTGTGCAAAAAAAGTAAAAATTGCTGTTTGCTAGCAAATCAGATACTATTGTGGTTGCTGGGTTGGATGTCAGGGTGAACAACTAGTTGCAAAAAACACAGATCCCATGCTCTCCATATGGAGCCAGATTCCCATCTGACCCAAGCTGGCAGGGCTCCACATGGACAATCTGGCTCCCAGTGTAAACAGGCTACAAACATGGTCTTTGCTTCATATACAAGACTTGGAGTATGCTAAATTTGACAGTCACTTAATGAAACTGTGAAACTCTGGGGTTTAGAAGCAAATTATTGAACTGACTTGTTAAATTACATGTCATTAGCAGTAGGAATATTACAATTGTATCCTTTTTCATTTGAGCTTTCAATTTGATTTTGTCAAGTTCGTTTCATCATTCAATTTCCTAAAGAAAATTATTTTGAAAGGTTGCACAAAGGGCATAAAAAGCAGCAGAGTAATGATTTTCTGAGCAACCAGTTAGAGGTGGCGGTGGTGGTAAGTTATTTTTTTTTATATTATGAAACCAAATCTTTCTAAGGCTTCTCAGACCAACAATCCTCAATGACTTCATGTCTACTAGAACATTCTACACCCAAAATGTGTAAACCTTGAGGATCATCGCAACAAAAGATCATCACAGGCTTTGCACGCCTGTTTTTGAGGAGCCTCAGTGAGTTGTGCTTTAATACACATTACAGTGAAAGAATTGCCAGCTGCCAGCAGAAAAGGAAAAGAACTGGAAAACAAAGTTTGAATTACTGTTGCAATTCATCAGGTAGGTATTAAGGAAAAAAAAAAAAAAAAGAATAATGGCTGATTCAAAGCTTCTAAAGAATCACTAAATTTAAATTTACCTCACCAGAGAATGAAATCACATCTGGAGCTTATATTATCTTTTTCCACAGAAGCAGAGCATATTCATTTGTGAAATCTTAAACAGCATGAAATGAAAGACACGAAAGATAAAAAACAGGCCCTCATAAGATTTTGAAAACAACATCTTTAGGCAACATAAAGAGCATGGGACTACAAAACTTATTAAAAAAGTTAAACACACTGCTTATTCACTTTCCAAAATTATTCTGCATATTCTCATATACAATCATTTTACGTTTTCAGCTGCACTTGAGAAGAGCAGCCTCACAATAGTTTTAAATTGTAGGTGCCTAGACTGGCTGATGAACTTCAAGACCAGAGGATTACAGTGTGCTCTAGGAGCAGCCCTGGCTTGGGAAGTTGTCAGGAACAAAAAGAAATGCAGCTGCCCAATTATCACATGGAATTTCAGATCACACCACTTATCACCAAAGATAAAAAAGATTTCGTGTTAGCAGTTGGGTAGCTTCTAAGCATAATTCAAGGTAATAGGTTTAGCTTCCAGAAGCAGAATGCACTGATCTGCATTTATTCTCCTCATTGATATTAACAGTAAAAGAAGGCAGTTAGGTAGAATATAAAAATAATAATATAAAAAAAATTGTGCATTGTAGTCCAGTTGCAATTCCCATGAAAACAAAAAAAGTCTGAAAACCTTTGGTGCCACCTCCCAGCAGAATAGAGTCTCTCTCCCTTGGGAGGGATAAAAACCCAATCCTTAATTTCCCCCTCTAGCTTGAAATTGGTACAATGAGCTGGACCTTGCTTTGCTGCACAATGACTCGAACTTTACGGCATAATTGAAAAATCCCTGCAAGTGCCAGACAGCCCACAAGGCTCCCGTCTACTTCAAGAAGTCCTGGGGCAACCCATGGCTGGAACTGACCCCACGATGGTCGCTGTACGAGAAGGATCTCTGCAATTTTTGCAAATGTGCATTTTGCACTAACATCATGGTCACGCATCTGAGGAAGGTTTTGTCAGTGGACAAGTGGCATCTTCTACATGCCACTCCAGACGAAGCCATATAATCACACAAAATGCAGCCCATTTTAAGCAAGTTAATGTTTCTGATTTACAGACATGTCACCCACGGATTTGAAGCACAGGCAGGTTCATCCATTATCCCTCCTGCAGCCCAGGCGCCCACTCTGCAGCAAACTCCAGTGTGGTTATGACCCATTTAAAAGCAGCTGAGGGATAAAGAGAAGCACTTGCAACATGTAGCCCTGAGTGCCGAAAGACTGCCGTGCCACCGAACATGACTCCAGTTCATGGCAGGGAGGCCTCACCGAGCAGCCAAAACACTCCGGTCTGGTCATCAGCACTAATTGAGGGAGGGAAAAGGGTTATTTTGAAGTAGTGTAGCCAAGAAATTAAACCCAAGCCCTCTGAGAAGGAGGCCGGAGGATTATTCCACCTCATCAAAGCCATCTGTGTTTTCCTGAATGCTTCCTAACAAAAAAAGTGCGTAAAATACATCACCTTCTAGTATAATAAGCATGATTTAGTGCTTCTCCAAGCAAAAACAAACAGCCAAAGAGCTCTGCACTTATTAAGAACAGAGACAACCCAACCCTACTCACTGGTGGCATCTACAGAAAGTGTAGTACTTGTAGTGCTCCAAACTTTTATGCTATGAAGTTGAAAATTACAAGCTCAAAGTGAGCCCTTTGTACATTTTCTGCCCATTCCTCTTAATGTGTTTGGTAAAAACATCACGCGTATTGTACAGAGCAATTAGTCCAGAAAATTCTACAAGCCAGACAGATAATATATTTCTGGTTTATTTGTAAGTCATTGTTTACATTTAGCCTGTATCCGGGGCTAAACTCTAGCAGTTGTTCTACCACCTGATGTCCCCTCCCCAGCTGGGAAGGGGAACTGGGGAAAAAAGGGAGAAGACCCATGGGCTGAAGTAGAAACAGATTTAATGAAATAACAAAACTAATACAATCATCAACATAAAGTATACAAGCTTATAATCAGTCTCATCTTTAGGATCAGTGGCAGAAGGCCAAGAGGGAGGAGCCCCAGAAAAAGAAAATCCACCCTCAGTAAACTTCCTTCCTTTATAATGAGCTTGCTGTCAGTGGTGTGGGATACACCTGTGAGTCAGCTTGGGGCAGCTGCCCTGACTGAAACTCCCAGCTGACTCAGGGCTACCCATGACCTGCCTGCCATGGCTGGCCCATGGGCCTGTTCCTGAGAAACCAGGACAGTCATTATATAAAATGTTACAAAAAAGGGGGGAAATATTTTTATATAGGAAAACAAAGTATTCCTAAAAAGAACTTGGAAAAGAACATGCAGTAATCATGGCCAGCCGCACAGCTCCTTCATATGTTCTTTTCCACAAAAGTCTTAATAGCACCTTATCAGCAAAATTCACTTTCCTATGTTAATTCATTACTAATCTGAGATATGCATAAGCTTGAGAATCAAAGTAATTTAGCTCTTAAAATAGACTACAGAGGAGGACCTCCACATAGTTTTTCACTACTTTTAAAGTACACTCTTCACTTTCTCACATCTTGCAATTAATTTTACCTTATTCTCCCACTTCTTTCCAGAACTCACACCACTAGGGATGGAACACATATAATTAACCAGTATCAAAGAAAATACCATTGCAACATATATTCTTTGGAAAAAAAAAAAAAGAAAACACATTTAACTTTTCCCCCCAAAGGAACATCAGTGCCAGGCAGCAAGTCAGTCGCCAGCACTATCACAGCAACTGAGGTTTTGAGGAGCTGTACCCAACTGCAGGAATGTGAAACTTCTGCCTGTAACCAGCCAGCTGTCAAAGGCTGATTGATTACTTACTCAACCAAATTGCAAGAACAACCAATTTTGAGGTGATTAATTTTATTTTAACTCCTGATCGTGGTTCTAAACATCTACCCTTAACATCAGCCTGGTACCACTCTGAGACTTCATTAGGATTTGTGTTTCCATTAGACAAAAAAAAAATAAATCAGTTAGGCCAGAGTAAAAAGCAGCTGCACTTTGCCAGGATGTGGGCTGAACCCAAGACTAAACCTGAGCCTCTTGCCACCTTGACTGACAAAACAGACTTCTTCACAAAAGTAGCAGGAAGAAGAGAAAAGCCTTCGCCTGGGCAACCCACGGAGCTGACTCATGGATACTTTTGCTCCACTCGTGTGGCTGCATATATGAAGACAAAGTACAGTGGTGGAGGATATGACACTTACTAGTCCTTACTGTTTATTTTACTATCTGTCTCTGGAAAGATATCCTCCCAGATCGTATCTCATCAAATGCATAATGAGCCAAATTATTCCTACTACTGTAAATTGGTGAAGGTCCATTGAACTCATTACATAAGAGCAATTTACACTTGCAAAGAGGGTGACTATTGCTAACTGAGGAAAGAGAGCAAGAACCCAGATCCTGGGGAGCCTAATTCAGGAAAAAAATGCATACAGATCACAGCCTTTTTTTCATCTGAACAGCTATATTTATAAGTATTCACAGTAAAAAGTTAAAATAGCTTTTAGAACAACTTTCTGAGCTTTGGAGATTTTGACGACTCTCTGCAGTGTTTGCAGAGTTGAATAAAGGCACCTTCCCACCCCTGCAAAGCCACCAGCGCCTGGGACTCACTTGGCATTTGTAAAGCATTCCTTCTTCCTTCCCTTAGAGATGATAACCAGGGACACGGACCACCGACCGCCCTATTCACCATCTCCTCAGTGGCCACGACAGGTGACATCCGCCAAATGCAAGGCAGAAACCTGAGCGATACCTCTGCTAGCATAATTGCCAAAGCATCTGGTGGACTCTGTGCATGTGTTTTATAAATTTGGGGAAGAGAGGAGAGATCAGGATGGAATAAGAGACTAATCTCTCTGCCATGCATTCCTTTATATAAACTGTTTAAAAAAAAAAAAGGGAGGAACACTTTAAAAGCTAAGCATCAGTAGACCTTACTCTATGAACTGATGATTTGTTTACATTTCCTCTTGGTATGCTGTAACATATGTCTTGCTACAATATAGGCTAGGTAGGAAAATTCATTTCAACATGGAATTACAGAAACAGCTTGTAAGCAAACAAATGGAAACAATAGAAAAAATACTTACTTTTGCATGGTGTATTAATCACTTTCAAGCATATGAATCAAAAGGCATAATTTGTTAATTAACGTAATGAACTATTCCTGCTGAATTTGATTTATTATTTAGTAGTCTTATGTAAATTTCCAAACCTGCTCAGTAGAAGTTACTTAGTTCTAATACACATGAAGATAAAGCAAAAAAAAAAAAAAAAAAAAAAAAGTTTCAATAGGCAAAATGCAGCTTATTTGGCAGAAGTAACTTCTCACTAGAACTTTTTCAAAAATTTCTTATACAGCTGCTTTTGACTCCCATATTCAGCTCAGAAAAAGGCTGAGGAGATGCTGAAGGCTGGTAATTACCTAGCAGGAATCCCTTCCAGTGGTCCTCCCAGGTGGTTGTTACTAAGGGACACAAGCTTGCTCCTCTGGGCAAGAGGCCACAGACATCACCTGGGACCCTACGGATCTCTGGGACAGGATCCTTGGAAAATCAACAGCAAACTGGGATTGTTTTCTTAAATGTGTCATGCTGCTATAGTGTCCTCCCATTGACTGCTGCTGCTCTGACCACCAGGCTCTGCTGAACTCTTACCTTCTGGGAGACCCACAAAAAGAGACTGGATGTCCCTCAGCTCAGTACTAAAAATCTCTAGGAAAAAAATATTATTATTAACAATAATAATAATAATTGGTCTCAAAGCACACCATCCCAGATGGCGGAGCATATGGAAGAAGCTGCAAACACTGTGCAGAAAAGATGTCTCTGCCCTGTGTCCCAGAGCCCAACCTCCTGCTGTTGGAAGTAAGGCTACTTGGATTTTATTAATAACTGCAAAATGCTGTTCTCGCCTATGCAAGACCTGTTAATGTTTTATTACTTTCATTACCAGGAGGAGGTACGTCACTGCATGGAGCAGCAGTTGCATCCCTCCCAAATGCCGCTGCAAGGCAGGGCTCACAACCAAGGCGTATGACCAGAGACAGTGATAGGTTCTGGGGCACAGCAGGGCAGGAGAGAGAAGTCCACAGATGCCCAGCAAGCCTGTAACAAACAGTCACTGCTTTTCTCTGGGTGTCACCACAAAAGAGAGCTTTAAGGAAAATGAAAAGCTCACAAGAACCCTTCTCTGAATTTGAGGTCCTGGTCTGAAAACTTGACGGCTATTATATGTCCTTTTCTGGTTGTATTTTGTACAGGAGACAGGGAAAGGAGAACCTAGAGAAGGGCAGTGGGCAAGAACTTCCCTTTTTTTTTTTTAACAGAGGAAAAGAACAAAACATAGAATGGGAGAGGGCTACCAAGTATTTTATCAGCTGTTATTCTGGAACAAATCTCCAAGTGCAAAAGGAGGCAGAGCAACGAGAGGGATGGAAGGAGATGGACCGTGACCTGGGACAGCGATTGCAGGAAGAGTCAAGGGAAGGATGCGCTTATGCTGGACCAGCAGAGCTCTAAGCTAAAAACATGATACCATAGCAGGAGGAGAGAATTCTTTTATCCTGGAAAGTCAAAATGGTCATGCACTTTCTGCCAGACACATTCTGCAGCATGTTAGTGTCATTCCTTTTGCTGATAAAAATAAAACCCAGGCTACCGTTTAACTTTGCTGAGAAAGAACATTTCCAGAAGTGAACTGGCATAGGAGAAAGCAGCAGCACTTCATGGGGAGGTAAAAGGGGAGGAGGTTTTCATCAGGAGTTGTGATATATTTACTCAATACATGGGTAGATCTGAATCTGTGATCCATGTTGCTGGCCAAAGTATGATTCTTACTGCAAAGCACAGGACTCACATCATGGATGAAAGATGCATTTATCTAACATGTTACACATGCTAAAAAAAATAAATATATATAGTTAGGCCACTGTACTTCAGTGTATTCATGTTCAAAATTTGATATTATGAAAGAAATATTTACAGAATAAATGTGATGAGCCAGAAACCTTTTGTGCCCAGACATAAGAACAAATCTAACTGCATTAAAGTGAAATAATTAAAATATCTTCCAGTAAATATAAATATTTGGAAAGCAAAATTAGTAGCTAAAATGTTAACCTTATTGCAATGACTTCCTTCTTCCCATGAGACATCATCTACATAACTAAGGTTGGCATCAGATGTTCATTAACAGCAGGGAACACTGTGTAGAGGTTAAACAGCAAAAGCCATCTTTGTTGACCACTCTAGACAGTAAATAAGAAGCCAGACGGCTCCACTTCTGTCATACTTCCAAGTCAGTTCTCAGGCTGTAACCATAAGAAATTGCAAGGCTTTCAAAGGGAAGTTTCTCAGACCCTTTTTTTAAAACTTTAAATCAGCTCAAAAGAGCCGTTCTGGTAAGGTACCCAAAGAGAAACAAGCTTTCTAGTGCTGCTCCTGGGGCCCTGGGCCTTGTGCTTCCATTTTGATATCAGTCAAAGTTTCAACAGGTCTGCAGTCCTCTGCCTCAGCTTCAGGAGTGCCACAAGCATCGGAGCAGGAGGAAAGGAAAAGCTGGGAAATGCAAATGCAGCATTAAATTCAGAAAAGAGGGACTCAAGGGAAGAATGGGAAACATCGGAAACCATCCAGCCGCTTGCATGCCTGTGCGAAGAGAGCCACCACCCCATGCAGCTGTCCAAGGCGAGTGGGTGACCCAAAGGGGTGAAGGTGGCAGCAAGATGGGAGCTGAGCCCTGCTAGAGCACAGGGAGCACCAAGGGGCACCTGGGCTCCCTGAAGCATGACAGGAGGGCACAGAGGGACAGCAAGTGCTGGACGATAGCAGTTAATCATTGAGAGAAGGAAGCAGGGAGAGATCCCAAGGAACCATTTGTATGTGGGGGGGACAGGAAAAGGGCATCCAAGAGTGGCAACAAGCAACACGGCAAGGGGAGGGAGGCGAAGCCAAGACAGGGCTTCGAGGGGAGAGCACCTCACTGAGGAGCCCAGGTGTGCAGCAGGGCAGAGGCTGCATTTGTCAATAAAAGGGGTCCCAGTTTTTGTCTCATTATGTCCTTTTTCTGGCAGCACAACAGGTGGTTCAAAGATTTTCTTTGCTTTTTTTGCATCAATCAGTAGGAATTTATTAGCAGCAGTATTTTTTGCAAGACGGGCTTGGGACATAATCCAACAAACAATTATAAATCCGCTTAACTTCAAGCACATAAGGGAGCCTTTTAACATTAATGAGACTACTCACATACCCTTGTCTTAAACACATGTGGAGTGTGCACATGAACACTGTCTAATTTAACTTTTAGGTGTGATGGCCTCCGCATCATCTGCTTGCCCTCCAGTCTGTGACCCCTCTTTACGCACACACCCTTCGCCCATCCACCTTGCCAGCAAGCTTCAAGGAAAAGTGTTTTTTTTCCTTTTTTTTTTTTTAACTGCAAGAGTTGCAGCCAGGCATTTTAATAATATACAGAGTGGTACCACTACAACATAAGTCACACTAAATTTGAAATGTGAAGCCATCACATTCCTACTACAATGTATGTAAAAAGTTATCAATCAGGCTGATTCGAGATGTAGTGCAGTCAGAGATTTTACAAGGAACATCTCCTTTGTAAAATAATAAAACGATTATTTTCTCTCAACAATAAAATGGCAGATATACTTAACATAGGGCAGGAAGAAAGTGATTCCCCCAAGCATGAAGTCTTTTTTTTTTTTTTTTTTCCTTAATAACATCATCAGGCATTTTACTTTTCCTGTACTTTTTACCCCCTTCTTCCAGAAAATGAAATGCCAATGTATTTCAGAATTTATGTTAAAGTCCTCCTTTCAAAAAATCCTATAAGTGATGGTTTATTTCCTATTCAAAAATAAACAACACATTCAAATACAGAATATGAAATAAGGCAGACCAGGAGGCAAGATACCACCACTCCTGCACAGTGCTGGCATTGAACAGCTTCTTGCAGCTCTATAAATACACGTTGGTGACAATAACATCTCAAATATCTCACTTGGATGCATCATCATTTATCAATACTGTGTTTTTCTTGCTCTGATTGAGCTAGTTTGAAGTAATGACAAAATTGATCTTTAAATATTCAAAACTCTGATTATTGCACTTTTCTGAGAAGCATACTTTTTTCCCCCCCCATTTTCCCTAGTACTGATAACATTTACATTTTTCTTTGGAAGAAAGATTTGTCTTCATCACTTCTGTTTGTAATTTGCTTTATTTTATCTCAACGTTGAGCACAGCAAGGAAGAAATATTTGCATGCTAATGCAAATCAAAGCATGAATGCAATCAAATCAAACAAAAAGTAAAATCATCTCTGGAAATAATGAAATTCCTCTTCCCCTCTTACAACATTAATTCAGCACTTTCTTTTCCCCACCACTGACCAGCTGTCAATTCTTCCCCCTAAGCAGAATTATCAAGAAAAGCAAATCTTCAGGAATTCAGTATTGTGTAGGGGTAATGGCCTCAAGTTGTACCAGGGGAGGTTTAGATTAGATATTAGGAAAAAATTTTTCATTGAAAGGGTTGTCAGGCACTGGAACAGGCTGCCCAGGGCAGTGGTGGAGTCTCCATCCCTAGAGGTATTTAAGAAAGGTGTAGATGAGGTGCTGAGGGACATGGTTAGTGGTGAATTGGCAGTGCTAGGTTAATGGTTGAACTTGATGTCTCTTCCAACCAAGGCTATTCTGTGTATTCTAAAAAAAAAAAAGTTATGAACTTTTGGTATGTGAGAACATGTATGCTTTAATTGACAAATTAAGATAAAATCCCAGTTTTTCCAGAATCAAAACCTTTCAGGTAGGTGTTGCCCCTTTACAACTTCAGAGCAAAGCAGAAATTTAAGAGAGGAAGGAAGAAAACATTACAAATGCTATTGCACACTCCAGTGCGATCTAGTTTTATATTGCTGTTTATACAGCAATCAGATCACAAGTAACTCCAACTAACCTCATACCTACTTTTGCAAGGAGAATACCTGCAAACATGCTCAGGCTTCAAGCACAAGGGACACTTACAGCAAGGGCACGCGGTCTGGCAAAGGAAGATAATAAAAACTGGATTACGTGTAAACTGCAAAGTGCACCGCTGGCAGAGCAGTATTTTTTTGACCATTGCATTACAAAGTATTATGTCAGAAGGCATTTTTCTTGGGTTTTGTAATAAAAATGAACCTCAAGTGATTTTAATGGTGGACATTTGGCTTTAACAACGCTATTTGAGATTAGACATTAAGTTGTATAACTTGTGTCTTCAGACTGGGCAATTTCATTACTTTCTCCTTTAAAAAGTGGCTTTAATAACTAAGCTTTTAAATTGTTTTCCCCATAACAAATAAATGAAGCTAAAAGGCACTTGTCAGCACTGAAGAGCTGGATCCAGTCCCACAGTGGATGTTAAGGATACAGATTAGATCAAGCCAACAAAACACTTAAAGCAAAGGTTTTCTCTATTAGCCACTGCAATTTTTAAATTGAGATTCAGTAATATGATTTTAATGCCAGGTGAATGAGGTCAAAGAAGAAATTACGTCAGCAACAGCAGGCTAATTCTTACCAATTTAATGTCTACAAATTAGAGCAAGTTCTCCTTCAGAAACCATTAATGTCTCTATAAGCACAGACGAAATCAAAAGCAAATCACTTCTCAACATCAAACTTGTGAGAAGAACTAAAATATAATGTTGTTTGTTATTATTTCTTACAGGCACATTATGCAGGATGGATATTAGGAGACCCATCTTTTCCCTGAGCAAAAAGATAATTTTATGATAAAAGCAACTGTTTCAGACATGACAGCAACCCTCCCAATGTCAGGACAGTAAAGTTGCCTTCCTGATTTCCCTTCCTCTAGTTTAAGTGGATGACCTTTTAGCACTAAGTTTCCAGCTCATAAATTTCCGACGTCACATGCTACTGTGGCACAGAACCAACAGGTCGTACAGCTACGCTCAAAGATGCCTAACTACCAAAGACATCAGTGTCTGGCAGTGAGAGAACAGAGGTCAAGTCAGGTAACCAACACCAATGCAAAGCTCTAAGTGCTAGTTAGGTCCGTCTCCCAAACCAGCTGGTCCATGTTTGTGCGGGGAAAGGAGAGGAAAGCATGAGAGAGGTGAACATACATCCATGGCGACACAGGCACTGTCTCCATCATGCAGAGGAATGCCAACAGCCACACCACACCACGGTCTGCCCTCCTCAGGCAAGAAATATGGTTCTAAATTAAGGATCTTGTCATCTTAAACACCCTTAATCTAGTGAGCTGATGTATTAGCATATTCTCTTTCTCTCAAAATATACTGCTTAGCCCTTCAATTCACTGATGCCAACTGTCTACCCTTACTATTTACTTTACAGATGCTACCTCTACCATAAAGGAAAACACGTAGATGGCTAATAAATGGGTTTACACTTTAATTTTACTTGGAGATAATGCATCCAAAAAGTCTTCTTAATAGTCTCCTTTTCCCCCCCCCCCCCTCCAACTCTTTATTTATAGCTTTCTTTTTCTTTCAGGTTAAATAGGCCAGGACTAATTACATCTTGTTCATGACCTGCACTATTTGAAACCATGAATCATTTATGCTCTTTTCCACTCCTTGTCTCTATTTTAGCACTTTCCTCCCCTAACAGGCCGAGAGAAGGGATCAGAAAGCTCCAGATCCAATTTTCATGTGCCAGAACCACTTTTACAACCTCATGTTCTCAAGACTTTATTTTCCTTTTTAATTGCTGCCATAAACTCTGCAACAGCTCTCCCAGGCACAGCAAAGTACCTCTCCTCTAGATTATCCTCAACTTTGCCATTTTGCAGTGCAGAGGGATTACCTGGCATTTGCTTGGTCACTTTAGGCTCTTCTATGCTCAAAGGGACTTGGTGGACAGAGCAGCAGCCACTGTTTAAGAGCTCCCCCTGGTGCTGCCCCCACTTTGCTAGCAGTTCAGCATCATGACTAAGTTCAGCCTTTCTGAGGTTTCTCCTTTCTCCATTGAGATGGACCACAAGCAATCGTGGACCCAAAGAGGAGGTGGTGGTGGTGCAGCTCTGCCATGGGGCCAAGCTGGGGGACAGGGACAACTCTTTGGGAACCCTCCCTCTCTTACTCCCCTGCCAGCACCAAACCAAATCATCTCCCTTGGCCATGAGACAGCACCACCATGATGACCAATGGGGCTGGACATGGCAAGCATGGGTTCAAAGCCCACCTCTTCCAGATTCAAAGCAAGAATGCAAGTGAGATGTCCCGTCACCTGGTGGGTGACAACAAACACACCTATAAGACCCTCGTGGTCAATTTTAGCCTCAGCTAGAAGTACTGTGCTGGTTATCATGCAAAGCAGTTTGTGCGTGGTACAGTGTTTGAGTTGACACCGTAGTATCAAGGCACTCTACAAAGAAAGATACTGCCTTGCCTTTTGGATCTATAATTATACAAATAGGTTTTAAAGTTTAGATTTGGACAAAATTTAATTTTATTTTACGAGAAAAAAGGGTTTTTACAGGATTTAAGGGAAACAGATTATTTCTATGTTTTGTTTAGAAATGGCAGTGTAACTGCTGCTTCTGAATAGGTAAATAAAAAACCAAACACCATAAGATACCTAGTGATCTACTGGACCACTGTAAGACCCAGAGGCCTCAAGCGACATAAGTTTATGTTTGCTTTCATTGTCTGCTCTAAGAGAAATGTAAAAGTAGGTAGCATGGAAAAGTAAACTGGATTTAACAATGTGTGGTTTTACCTTTTTAAAAAAATCAACAGATAGAGAAATGGGGTTTTGCCTACAAAAGAATTTATAGCAAAAGAAGTCCAGGCAGTCCAGCAGGTCCACCCCAACACTACTATCTCTGTGGGGTTGAGTTTACATCTATATGGGACAGGAAGATCAAAGGTTGCCAACTACAGTGCCTCAAAAGCTAAGAAAAATTATAATTTATGAGTTGCCAGGAAAGTGTATGTACATATACACACAAACACCCCCACACAGCTGCGGGCTGCCTTCCTTAGCCAAGGGACACAAGCACAGTCCAAAGCTGGGAGGCTCCTGAAACGTGCCTGGGGCTCAGCAGGGCTGTCCCATGCCCAGAGGGTTTCACCACCCTCACCCCACTCCCACAGGTGCTTTCTTCAGCCACCTCTCCCGACCCTCTCCCCCCACACTGCAGACATGTGGATGCCCCAGAACCCGCTGCAACGGTTCCCCATTTTCATGCGGCCAAGGCAACCACCTCTCTGCTCCCTCCTGGTGCCAGCTGGTTCCCATTAACTTTGTCCACGCACAGCTCCCAAGTGTCAACTGGAAAGCCCAGACCCTGAATATTTTACAGATGAAACAATAACGGGCTCTTTGCCAACAACACGGGACTGGATCTCAGCCCCTGCTCCACACCACTCTGGTGATGGGTGGAAAACAAGCCAAGAGCTTCTCATGGGTGTTGGGTCTGGGATCTCCTCCACCTTTGCAAGGGGCAGGCAGCTCTGCAGCTCTCTGACCCCCAGCCCTCAACATAAGTGACTGTAGGTGGGGGGGAAGTCACACAACCTCACTGTGCCTTCAAGTTGCAGCAGAGGTCTGCAACATCCCCGCACAGGTAGGGAGACAGGGAGGGGAGGCAGGCAGGGAGAGGTTGGTCACTCCAGCATACAGCCACGCTTAGACAGGGCACAGCGCCCACCTCCCTCTTCCTCCTCTGTCTCAAAGCATGGCTGCAAGGTGCCAGCGAGCTCAGGTTAAAAGCTTGTGAAAGTGGCATCACATCTCTCTTTAATGGGAGGATAAAAATGCAACTGGACAAAACCTCACTGTACCTATAATTAAATACAGTCCTCAGATAGCCCAAGTTTTCCTCACTGCAGATTTGCTGCCATGCCCTCCTGACTAAACATTTCTGAGTCCTCACTTCTCCAGTGTGGAGTGTAAAAGGTCACTGGAGAAGGCAAATCTGTGTTGTCTTAGGTATTTAAACTTTCTCGGTCTGATCCAGTTTCAACAAAAAAAATAAAAGTTACTTGGGTGATTTAACCACCTTGAACATGAATTATTTTTCTTCTTCATGCTTCATGTCTCTGTTTCACAGCATCATTTATCATCAGGGCACTGGAAACATAAGACAATAACTATCAAATACTTCTCTATTTTAGTTTAAATTAGTTCAAAACATGATATCCCTTTTAATAAAAAATACAATTAAGTAGCCTTTACCAGAGGATTAAATACTACAAAAAGTGAAATATTAAGAAAACAGTAAAAATAAAGGACAGAACCCCACAAGCTTCTTTAGAGAAGCATCACATACTGGCAAACTACTCTGTTGACTGGATATTAATATCCAGTACATATTTCAAAATTCATTACTTCTTAGAAGAGCTCCGCAATTAGCCTTCCAATTCTGATTTTGTAGACTATCATGCTGGTTTCAAACATGCCACATCAAATAGCATGCAAGTATATATAGGAATATATCCTATATATACACACTATATATATATCCTATATAGGAACCAACCACAAAATACTCCAGGATCACATTATTGCTATGCTGGTTTAATTTCTTTTTAGCTGTGTGCCATTTCATAAAAGGAGTTTTTTAGCTCCAAGTGCATATGCAAGACAGACGCAGTGTTTCAGGTTGCCATTCGCATACTGACTGTATAGAGAAACGTCTCATTCTAGATAATCATCAACAAAAGCGATGCCTATCGCAATTTCTCCTCAATGTCCTTTTTCCACGCTGCAAGGGCATTCAAGAAAAGGAACTGGAGTCTAATCTTTAATTTAGACACTAGATGGAGCCCACTTCCCAAGACTGAAAAATGAAAGCTCTCCTTGCAGCAAATTCTTACCAGCCTATTGCAATATCTCATCATGCATAGACATGACAGAACTCAAACAGCTGCGGTGACTGTCGTGACTGCAAAAACATATACTGGCCAGCAATTGTATCTCTGCATAAAGGGACAAAGGCCTTAATACTGGGCAACTGTAAAAGAATTTATATTCCTTGGTGCAAAAGACCCGCAGTACTTGGATAGACTAGGCACATACAGATTTTTAAAGCACCATATGACAAATGTAATGCTGGTTTGAAAGAGCTACAACTGAGTCTGGTATCTCTTTACTTTGAGAATAAGCTCTACTGATTCCAACTGTATAAAAATTTTGCACACAAATTTATATTAAGTGGGAAGAATCATTTTTCAGTCAGTTTGAATTAGTTCTAATAAGAAAGCTCATTTGTGATGTTTGATAAAACACCATCCTCTCGAATGAAACATACCACACCTTTAACCAGAGATAAGTGAGCTTTGGTGTTAAAAACTGGATGCAATACCACCAAACCTCAGTACAACTATTCTGGTGAGAAAAAAAAAAAAAAAAAAAAAAAAAAGAAACAGACAAAAGAGAGCCACGTTGCTAAGATCCCACTTGAGCAGTCTCACAGTTACTGGATAAATCCATTTATCTCAGGCTCCACCACAAACAACTGCCACTTCTGCAGCGTTTTGGCCACACTCTGGACTGGCTTCACAATGCAAAGGGCAGGCAGAAACCACAGGCAGACAGCCCTTGGCCTTTCCTCAGCTTGCCGAAGGACATGCTCGCAGCAACAGCTAAAAGCGAAGCGGACAATAAAGTTGTGCAAAGCCTCGGATGCAATTTCCAGCAATGTAATTCTGCTGACAGCTGAGCTATCACTGATTGCTTTAACCTTTGCTCAGTCCACGCCACTGCCTTCACCTAACTCTTTTCCTAGCAAATCTATGGTAATACCTTCATCAAGGTTAAGATAAGCACAAAGGCACTTTACCACAGAGGGCTGTTGTGCTGACAGACAGCAATACATCCTACTCAAAATGAACCATGGTAACTCAGCTTGCCTCAGGACATTTTCTGAATTGCCTGGGAGGAGAGACAAAGGAAGTTATTACTAACCACCAACTTGGATCCTAATGGCAATTTCCAGTAGAAAAAATACAGTGTCTATGAAGAAAGGTGCAAGTTTCCCCTGAAGGATCCTACTCACTCCTCCTTTCCATGAAATATCTACTACATAGCACATTTTCTTGGTCCCACATCCCTGTGGATGAAAGCCAGTCTTCAGGGTCTCACAGATCACTGCTGTGCTTTGAAACCAAAAAAAGATCTGCTGCTAGGAGATCGGGGCTTGTTCTCACCATCATGCTGACAAGCAACTGCTCAGCTCCACCAAAGAGCACGCACAGGACGATGCTCACATCTGCCTGGGCTGTTTGTCAGACCCAGGGCTTGTGAGCAAACACAGCGCTGCCATAAAAGCAAAGAGCTTTCCAGCTGTAGTAAGTACACAGTCAACTCAAATGAGAATACTTCTGTTTATGAAGAACCTGGGTTAGTCCTATTACATCATGTATGTTTTCCGATATACCTGAATGGAACATGTATCTGCTCTAAGGTGGGCAGATGGATGTGCATCTTGGCTTTGTTCATTTTGTGTTGTTTTTTTTAAACAGTGGGTATATAAGAAGCACCTACAATTTATTTTAAAAGCAGATCTGAAAATACTTAGCATTTGTTTGGCACTTGACCTAAAACCATCTGGGAGAACATGCCCATTTACTTCCACAAGCTTTTAGTTCAATAAAACAGGGACTTTATTAGCAGGAATAGTATCTCACTGATCGCACAAATTAAGTGTCAGCAAAAGGAGGAGACAATCGAAGTACCAGCCACAGTTGCAGGTTTGACTAAATAGTAATGTTTAACTACTTCCTTATCACAATCTCCCTGTACAACTATAATTTAGGAACCTTTGCCACTGTAATTTTCTCTGCTTCATTTTCTTTACAGCTATGCTTTTATGTGTCAGACTAAATACTTGTTCATCAGCACTATTATCCACGTAACAACTGAAAATGAACAGCTACAGGGGAAAAAACAGAAAAGAAGAAATACAAAGGCTTTGCATGTGTATATAAACTTAAAATAAAAGGCAAATTACCCAGTGTAGTATTTGAGGCTGGAAGAAAAGCAGACAAAGTCACAAGAGTTATGTGAATGTAACTCTGAAGATAGTCATGGTGCAGGCACATGGAGCAGCTTGGTTACAGTCAAGGTAAAGTTAAGGTTAAAATCTAAATCTTTTAGTTTCTCACAGCGATAATCCTGATGGCTTTCAACCTCCGACTATGGGAGGGACAAGACATGATGGCCCCTCTGGGTCCTCACCCACTGACCACATCCCATCACAGCTGGGGCACGACAGGCAAGAACGACAGTTCACTTGCTGCGTGGGTGGAAGCAGACAAGAGAGTGGTAAGGAAAAGTGCAAAAATAAGTGAACGCTTTTGAAAGCCCACTTGGCGTTACTAAATGTTGCTTTCCATATTCACCTGTATTGCCTCCAAACACAAAGAAGGAAAGTCAATCTGTAGACTAAACTATCTTCTGGAAAAAATGCAAATCAAGCCAACAAAACCAGAAATACAACAGAGAAAACTGAGATCAAGTTAAACACTTGATTGAACACTTTAATTCATTCACCCATGCATTCTTAAACCATACCCTAACTAATAGCACATTTTGCACATTTAATGTTTGTTTTCAGGTGTTTGCTGGACTAACTCCAATGTTGCAGGCCATCTTCCTGAAAATGCAAAGCATTACTTAAAGGGTTGTCTAAACCATTAGCAGTCCTTTGCTCCCCCAAAGCCACTATGGTCATCTCTGACTCGTCCATGGTCCTCTTTACAGGCTCACCTATTTCATCCTGCAAGGTTGCCCCAGTATCTTGACCCCTTCCCTCTTCCCTCCATCTCTACAGGAGCTCCGTTTGGCTTCACCTCACCACCCGTAAACTCCTACCTTTCGTTCGGGACCTGACTCCCATTCAGTTCAACCAACCATAGGTTTTAATCTGCCTCCTATTCGCAACTCCAACATAATTTTTGAAGGACTGGAAATAGCCATAGCTCAATATTTAAAAAAACACAACTAAACAAAAAAGCCCCCCAAGACTGGAAGCCTTCTACACAAACAATCTAGTTCTCCTGAAGTCTGCTCCCATGAGGTGAGATTTGTTAACTGACATATGTGAAAGTCAACTGATTATTTCCAAAATTTTGTAAACTAGTGATACAGCTACTGTTAGTGTAAAAAAGCATAGAGTTTCTTCAGAAGCAGCGAGGGATGACTTTTAATTGCCTTGCACAATTAAAAACCAAAAGCAACAAACTTTCAGAGACAGCCCCAGACAGCACTCCAGAACAAGCTCTGCCAGATGCTGCATTACTCCTCTTCTTCCTCCTCCTCTTACAACAGCCACCGCTAGCTTTGCAGTTATCACAATGCCCTCCATGATCCCACTGCTTTGCTCTTCTTCCAAGCATAAAGGCCCCTCTAAATAGAAGTGTTTTTTAATGGATCATAGGATAATTCATGCTAGAAAAACTTCAGGAGGTCTCTGGTTCAGGCTCCTGCTCTAAGTAAGGCTAGCTGTGAGCAATCAGGTTGCTCAGGGCTTTGACCTGTCACATCTTGAACACCTCCAAAGACGGAGACTGCACAGCTTCCCTGGGCACCTTGTGCCCCTGGCTGGCCAGCCATCCTCAGGATGAAAAAGCTTCTCCCTGTAATCACTGTGAGCCTCTCTTGTTTCAACTGGTGCCTACTGCCTCTTGTCCTTCCACCATGAAGCACTGGGCCTGGGGTGACATCAGATCCACTCTTTCAGTGAAAGGAAAGGAAAGAACTCCTTATACTTTTAGCTCTGATATTTATCTGTTTATGCTAACTGCGCTTTGCTCTTTGATTCAGATTACTGTTTCCAATTTTAATTTTGCTAACTGCATTTGCCAAAAATTCAAATATAACCAAATCAGAGCGAAAGTGAAAAATAAATCTAAGAATAAAACTTGGGTAGCAACCCTCATCCATGTGATCACATCAAACTTCCCTTCTTGTGCCACAGTTCAGCACTTCAGCGCTCGTGTTACTGCATTTCCAGATATCGAAGCAGCATCTCTTTGTATAGGTGCAACACAGGAGCCAATTATTCATGTACATTACAAAATAGGCTAACAAAAAGCAAGATACATGCTGAAGCAAAGCCATGAGGAATACACTCTGCTAGTTTTCAGACTCAAACAGCTTTGGGTAGAGTGTCCATCATAGTAAACATGCATTACTTCTGTTCTAATAGCACAGGAGCTATTACTCTCTGAGGCTGATCGTGGCTCCTTAGCACATCAAAGCACAGCAAACTGAAGCAGCAGTCCACTCAGACCTTACTGCTAGTCAGTTACCAAATGACCATGTACTGGTCATGCAGGAGGCTTCTTAACTGCACTCATAAGACACACTGCTGAGAAATAAGAGATACATAACTGGAACTAAGAGAGGAGAAAAATGCAGCAGTGCAACATATGTTCAAACTGCCTTAAAGGTCATATGAAATGTGATTAGTGCCATTATCCTCCAGGACTCCGAACATTGCCTTGAGAGAAGGGCTTTCCGGCATAAGCTATGGATCAATAAAAAGGATTAAGCAGCAATACTTTGGAAATGCTCAAAAGCAAAATAGCAGGTTTTATCTTGGATTTCTCCAAAGCTGTGTCTGAGAAGAAACTCTTAAGTTTAAAACTCATCTTTCAGTTTCAGGCTCTTCGTATAAGTGCAAGACGCAGGTGGCACAGACTGTGCCCATTCAAGAGACTGAAGAGGAAGAAGGAGAGGGAGAGAGGCAATGCCAACCCCCCCCAGAAGGCATGTGCACCAGCTCAACCCGGCTGCAATCTGTCGGAGAGCAGCCAGCACCCCACGCTCACTCCCACGCCTTACCCGGGACACAGGGCCACCATCACAGCGGGGGCACTCACATCTCCCTGGGGTGGGACCGGCAGCCAGCGCCGTGCCCCAATCATATTTGCCTTCTCCCTCAAAACTTAAGCTCTGCGTAAGTGAGGCTGTCACCACACAGGTGAGAGGTGAAGCGAGTTGTTTTACTTAATTGAGCCTATTAGTAGTAAAGAGTCACTCCTGCTAGGTCTAAATAGCTCAGAGACAAATCCCAAGGCTGCTAAGCTGCCAACCACCTCCAGTCAGCGCTCAGAGACAGCTTTACTCCTACGGACAACACTGGGTGAATACTGCCACCTCCAACTGTGCTTCTGGAGCAGATCTCCAGGCTGATATGTTTGCAGCGTTTTCCCTGCAGCTGTCCAGTCACCTTTAATTGAAAGTCCAAAGCACCAGAGCCTCATCCTCAGGGAGCAACAGCAGGTACCCCCAGACTGGTATTCTGAGGGTCAGCCGTCTGCACACAAGTAAAGGGTATGACCCTGAGATAGCTTTGTGCCTTTTTTAAAAAGAAATTTAAAAATTTAAAGAAGAAATCTCACCAGAGACTACTTGGGATGGAAATCCTTTTCACAGAAAATTCCGATACAATATTTAATGCAAACACACCATCAACACATCAGCTCCTGAAGTTCACACCACAGGCAACATCAGTATTAGGAACAGTGAGGAGAACCGCTCAATGCTTTTCTGAAAAGCCATCCAATGAATTAATCATTTTCTGTCTGAACTATTTGCAGAAACAACTGAGTAAGCCAGAAAAGAAAAATTAAAATGTTCTAAACCATTGCTTCACAGTGTTTCTTACAAAAAAAGTCATTTAAAAATTATTACAAAAGCAATAACACTCAATCTCATAAAATGACACTATTTCAAATTAATCCACTGCATGTTAATTCCTTCATCTTTGCCAGCAATAAAACAGAATAAGGAAAAAATCCACTCCATAAAAAAAAAAAAAAAAGTTGAAATTCCATAAGCTTTGCCTGTTGCTGCTTCTACAAAACCAAAATCCAACATTCCAAAAGCAGTCTTGGCTTTCATCAAGCCCAACTTCCCATAAATAACACTCCTCTTTCTCTCAAGCAAGCACAAGTAAGTGAAATTCATTTTGCAGACTCACCAAAATCATCCGTATTCCAGGAGGCAGCCATTTGTCCAGTTTATGAAGTCCATGGTTGCAGCATGGTCACGACAATCAGCAGGAAAATGAAGGGAAAAAGAAGAAAAAAAAAAGAACTCTTGAGATTCTATGAACAACACAACACTACTGTTTTCTGTAAAGTCTGTATTACAGAATACTTCAGAAAACTCATTAAATGGACTGAACGCACACTCACACCCCTAACTTACTCTAAAAAGGAAGAAAAGAAACAATAGCAATGTCATATTGATAAAAGAATAACAATTACGGTCTAATAATGATGTGACAAAGCTGGCCTCATAAGGAAGATTTTCAGGGGGAAAAATAGATTTTGAAAAAAATCAAATCTCTTTCTGAACCTCCCCCCCATCAGGCAGTAACAGGTGGGCAATATCACGTACTGAAAAGTCTCATACTGCAGACACTTCTAAATCGCCAATGATGAGATGTAACATTTGGCAAGGAAGTCAGTCAAAACCACCACAGGCCATGTCAACTGCTCCTTTTCAGAGTCCTCAGTCAAGGATGGGGGACTAAATTTATTCCTTGCCGTTAAGGGGGCATTGCAGCCTACCCCACAGCTAAGTACCTAAGCACGGTTACACATCTGCAAACTGTCAAGAACACCCAAGCTGAAATAACAAATTTTCTGGATTTGGACCTCAAACAGCATCCAGGCAACCAAACCCATTAAGTGTCACTTCTCTCCTACTAATAAAAAGCCAAAGAATGAATTTTACGACTTTCCCAGGCTCAATGCTGATATCTTTTAGCAACTGCTCCAGAACATTCACCCAATTTAGCACTTTTTGTTTGTTTCATTGGCGTTTATTATTATTCTTTTGGAGAGGGAATGCTTCAAAGACATCTGGACTAAATGCCAATTGCTTTGGGATAACCTAAACAAATTGCATGCACATATGTAATGGCAGTGAAAGGCGTGCTCTTCTTTTGACTAGAGAAACCAATTGCGTTTGCAAGTTAAGGAAGAGCAAAAGGTCCCGGGTGTGGAGACACCAAATGAGAAGAGCACTGAAGCCTGCAGAGGAGAGGAGGAGGTGGCAGTGAAGGAAATGCTGCCATCTTCTCCCAGCAGCTGTATCACCATCAGATTGACCACTGTGTGAACACCACCAAGGCTGATGAGGTGCCAAGAAGCCAAAGGTCACTGCAAAGTGTATCACAACAGATTGGGAAATCTTCCCGTTTCATATGTTTCAATCATCCAAACTCCTCGAACCAGCTGTTCTCAGGAATACAGGTAACCTCACAACACCGAGATCTTCTGCCAGGTCCCAGGGCAGCATTTTGGCCTCCAGAAATCCCAAGGCAGCGAGCTGCCTGTGCAGACCCTGGCATAGGGTTTTTTTTGATCCCTAGAAACCATGCCTTATGAAGACAAATTTATCTGTTGGTGTCAAAAAGGAAAACATTACTGGCACAGTCAACTAATTTGCAGCCCCCTTACGGATAATGGTTGATGAGTTACCTCCTCCTCTGCCTCCACGGCCCATTAATAAGACAGCACGAAAGACTGCAGAAGAAGGATGACTATTGCTCATGTATTTACCACTTTGCTAGTGAGCAACTTTTTTTGTTGCTGTTTTTGTAGGAGTGCTTTTACAGAAGGAGTCTTTCCAATGCCTTCACATGAAGGATATCGGAGAGGAAAGGGAAAAGAGATTGCAAAGGATTTGCCTTCATTTCTGATTTCTCTTGTCAGCCTTGTGAACTGCAGTCCTTCTCCAGAAATGTGACTGTGCACCATTACTGTCAGTGTGACTGCAGGTACAGATTGCCCTCAAGATACTACCTGCCTTTTCTCTCTGCAAGGAAAGCTGTGATTACTGGGAGGACACTTTTATTGAAGCAGACATGACTCCAAGATGCTCCCAAGGAATATGATGAACACTGAGTTACCTGACTAAACACAGGACTTTGAATTAGGAAAGGGAGGTTTTGATAGTGGCATGGAACAAGATGAATATTAATGAATTTATCAGGTGATGAGAGGTCAAGAGGTCACAGGAAAGCAGATATTGAGTAGGTGGGAACACCAGGAACTGTGGGGTGCAAAAAAGGAACAAAGGGGTATGGATGACTCCAGAATGGCAAAATTTGAGCAAGAGAGCTGCAGAACTAGTTTATTTAGGATGGGGAGGGGGCAGGAGAGAGGGATGGTAGTGCAGCATTCCCATCGATGATACTACATATGCACTTCTGAGTGAGAACAAAGATGGTTGTGGAAGTCTGACATGTTATAAGGTCCAGTTTTCCATTAGCAGCTCAGAAGTTTTGTGGGGAAAGAAAAAAAAAGACTTACGATATGCTATGATAGGATGGACGAATGCATGGGATATAAATTGCCCTGAGCACTGCAGCAGCATCCACTGCCTACAATACATGCCAGTTGCTTGGGTGAGGGTGAGGAGAGATACATTAGAGCAAGACCACAGAGACATTTTGCATTCCCTCTGCTCTTCTTCACTTGCTATTTTTGCATGACACCCGTTATGAAACTGAAAACATTGGTTCAGCTTCAGGCAGCAATTTTAGGGTCAATTGCTTCTTCACCAGACACTGAAATCACAATTTTTCAAGCATCAAATTAACTGTGAATGTTTTAGGGGACAGTGAACTTTAGCTATGCATTATTACTGTTGGTCCCCCTCCTCAAAAACCTATCTTGTAATCACTTTCAATATTCCAGGTGCCTTTTTTTTCCTAGAATCACACTTTAAGATGAACTCTGCAATTACACTACTTGCTTTTTGCTCCATCAATTCATTCCCAACTGTTGCTCACTCTTCAGCGTACAGATCACAGTACATTTTCAAAACCACGTGAAGCATTTTATCCATTTGTCACAAAAGTACATCAATATAGCTTTTCCAGCTGAAGGCTTTTGAAAGTTTCCTCAAAACTTTTGTGGTTCTGCTTGGATCTATTCCTGATCCTCAAACAGGCTAAAAGACTTATCTGGCACCAGTCCACCACAAAATAAATAAACAATAACGCCTTAATGAGGTCAGCTGTCCAACAACAACCCCCAAAAAGAGGGCTACACAACTTTTCTGAATACTATCAGTATGATACAGAACAACTGCAAGCCCTGATGCTGCAAGTGATTTCATCCTGGATCCAGCTGAATCAAACGAGCACTTAAAGAGCATGCCAGCCAATGCTCCAGCAGGCTAGGAGACATGGAAATGAATGAAAATTGGAAAGCCATTGCTGGGGATGACACCACATTTGGATTTATGATGTCAACTGCCAGTGGAACTTCTAGGACAGAATCAAACTTTTATATTTTACTCTTCTATGCAAACGCTATTAAAGTGTGAATATGAAAAAGCGTTATTTTAAACGGAAAAGACTGTTCAGCAACATCTTTAAAATTCCATACATCTTCAGCTGATGTAAATGAGATTATTTTGTACCAAAATGGGATGTTCATAAAACTTTACGGAAATAAGATAGTTGACAAATTATGAAATCAGCAGTGCTATGGAGATTTAAGTGATACATAACAAAGTTGAGTTTGGTTTGCTCAGTCTCTATTTCATGTCTACAGCCCTACCTCCACAGCTTGATATCTGACCGTCAAGACAACTGTGAAAGCTTATCACATCATGAGCGATGAGCTGTACAACTGAAAACTCCCAGTTGCTTTCAGCAAAGCAAAGGCAGCATTAAACATCAGCACTATCAAAAGTTCTCCTCCATTCTTGCAACATAAAACCCAAGTGTTACTTGAGTTTCACAGAACACAAGCTATGGTAAGTCCTCAGAAGGTGAGAAACTTCAGGTCTTAGCAAGGTTTCATAGGTTCACCCAAGGACTTTACTATGAAAAAGCCATACACCCATATGTAAAAAAACATACCCATAAACATAGTGTATGTATGTATAGACACAGGAACACACACATATCCATAAATTACATCACCCAGCAGGTGGCACTCGTACCACAAGCTCCTGAGGCTGGAGCACTGTGGGAGGCTGTGAGCAGGCGCTGCTCTACAGGAGGCACCATCTTCCTGAAAGGTACAACCACCATGGGCATGAAAACATCCACCGCCCTTCTGTAAGATCTCAAGTGTCACGTCCAGCACCTGGGCCAAAATCCCATTAAGTTTACTGGCCAGGCACCACCTCCATTAATTCCCTCGACAGCTGCAAGACTCCACTTGCTGCTAATTCTTGAGTGCTCTTGCAGCCTTTCCAGAGGAGCAGCACTTTGGGGACTGAAAGGGTTCTGGAATATTTTCCACACAGAAGCATCACATCATGATGTCAAGAACAATACAATGGAATGTAAAGCTTCCTCCAGACTTCATCACTTCTTTTCTCCATTTAACACACTCAACTAGCTTTCAATTAGTCCCGCTAATAATTCGGGCTTTTGAAGATCTCATGAATGAGCAAATCAGAACTGGCAGAGGAAATGCTGTTTTCCTTTGATTAAAACAGAAGACTTGTTTTCACCCATGACTTAAGTGTCACTACCGTATGTACATTCCTAATATACCTCTTCTCCAGCTGAGTGGTGCTTCAACTTCAGCTGAGTGGGTTTGGTTTTAAAAAAATACTTTCTCTTCAAATTCAATATTCCACCCATCTCCCTCCCTTCTTCTAAAAAAAAAAAAAAACCAACAAAAAAAAAACCAAACAAAAATCAGTTTAGAGGCATGAATTTGAAAACATCAGCTCTGTGTGGAGCAGTGCTGTTCCCTGTAAGAGAATGCCTCGTGTCAGACTGAAAGATGCCTTTCCAAGGTCATTTCATGTTCCAGTGGGTTTGCTATGAAGTTGTGGAATGGTAGATAAGGTTGCATGAGATAGTAAAATGCCTTCCTAAGCTAGTTCTGGGCAGAAATGTGCAACCAATATTGAGCAAGGGGCTTCTATAACATTTACCTCTGAAAGAAACCTCATATGCTGAGATAAATGCTGCTGAAGGAAGGAGCAGTACTGAGATGTAGATAATTTGTTTTTCTGCTATCTCCCAATTTAAAAAAAAAAAAAAAAAAAAAAGACAAAAAAAAGATGCATTTTCTTGACAAATTTATATTAACTGCACACATTTATGGCACTTGACAAAGGTTGGAGGGGTCCTAGGAACACTGGCGGAGGTATCTCTTCAGGAAGTTTTCTTAAAATACCCAACCCTTTGTAATAATGAGAATTTGATGTTAAAAACTGTCCTATCCAGAATCAATAGTGATGCCCCCAAGTTACAAGAACATGGATACCAGAGTAGCTCCCTATTAAGTACCAGAGCTAACAATTTCCAAGGTTATAAAGGAAAAAACCAAACCAGAAAACAAAACAAAAAAAGCACCCAAAGCATATCTAAGAATGTTTCTTTGAAAGTCTTGTAGTTACAGTGCAAGGAATGATGATCATATTTTTAGTCTGCTTCTAATACAGCGCAAAAATGGAGGAAACCATATAACAGTATCCTCTTAGCAAGCTTTTAATACCGCCTGAGCCTAACCCAAACTCCGAAAGAAGGTGAGCATCTGGCAGCACACCCGAACTGTGTGTCACCGTTCCAGCCATCACGCCAGGGACTAAATCCTTCCCAGGAAAGGACAGGGGAACAAGCACATGAACTCTACAGAGACGGGAAGGGGGGGGAGTGGGTAGAGGGAAATCCTCTCACAAACCACTAGCTACATCTTAAATGAGGTTTAAAGCTTGACAAAGCATCACAATTTGAGATCCAAAAACGCAAGCGCTTGGCATCAGAATAGCCCTAGGAAAGGGGAGTGTGGGGTGTTTTTTTCAAGTCCCAAATGAGCATTTTGGGGGTCCAACAGCCTATCAGGAAAAATTAGAAACATGGCCACCCAGCGCCGAACTGTGCACAAAATACAGAGTTTCGGTGCCTCCAGCTCCGCAATGCACCCTGCGCTCCCAGACGCCCGCACTCCCACCCGCACGCCTCAACAGCCCCGGCGCCCCCGGGACCGGGGGCTACCGATCCCTCGGCGCCATCCGCAGTCCCTCCCGGGGCTCTGGCACTACTACTTTTTATTTTCCTGCTGGTATCACTTTTCTAATGAACTGCTGTTAATACAAAAATTTAAACGTCACCAGTTGAGTAGTTTCGGAGCTTTTTTTTAAACATTCGAAATGTTAAAGAGAAAAGGTGGTGGTGGTGAGGAAACATCTCATAAATATCCGCTCCTAAACGTTTTTAACACTGCAGACGCACTGACCCCGCCGCCCGCCAAACCTTGCGGCTTACATCAGGACTGGCCCCAAGACTACACTAAACCACCCCAAAAACGGGTTTCAGCACCCTACCAGCACCGGCCGGGCTCACCAGCAGATGCTCCCCCGCCGCTCCAGCCTGCGCAGCGCGGATCCCCCCTTACCGCCCCCTTCCGCAGCCGCCCCCGCCGCGCAACGCCCGCAACTTTGCGGCCACCGCTGCGCCCCCGCCCCGGGGCGCCTGGGCGGACCTTCCGCGGGAGATGCCGCGCTCCGCGCAGGGGACCGGGGCGGAAAGGGCGGCTGAGGGACAGGTTACGGCAAGAGCCGTACCCGCCTGCGGCACTCCCGCACCGCACCGCCCGGCCCCGCGCATCCCGCACCGCGGGCGGCAGGTCCGCTCCGCCGCCGGGGAATGGGGGAGCCCTGCCCGTGAGCACCCCGCAACAACCCACAGCGGGGGGGGGGTAAGGGGGAGGAGGCGACGGGACACCCCAAACAGCCAAAAGGCGGGGGAAGGAAAGCGGCCAAGATGCGGCCCCGCGCCGCACAGCCGCGGCCCCTCCCGCCTTCCCCGCGCAGCGGCGCGGAGCAGTGCGCAGGGGCACGGCGTCCCGCGGGCGCGGCCGGGGCACCGCACGCCTCTCGGCGCGGTGACCTCAAGCCAAGGACAGCTCGGCCGTCCCGCTGCGCACCGAGACCCGGCGGGCGGCGCAGCGCTGCACCGAGGCGAGCCCGGGCGGGTGGTGGGAAGGGCGACCCGGGGAAGCGGGGAACGGGAGCTCCTCACCTGAGCCTGCCCCGGAGGGCTTTTGCCTCCTCCCGCCCTCCGCGGAGACGGCTGGCGCGGACAGCCCCGGCCCGCCGAAGTTACGCGGTGCCGGGCTCCCACCTGCAGCGCCCGACAGACTCCGGCAGCCGGCGCGGCTCAGCACCGCACGGCTCGGCACCGCACCGCACGGCTCGGCCCGGCCCCCCGGCTCCCCATTGGCGCCGCCGCCGCGGCTGCCCCGCCTCTGCCCGCCCGCAGCGCCCGCGGGGGCGCACCGAGCGGCGGTAGGAAGCGGGCACGGGGACCCCGCGGGGCTGGCGGGGGGAGCAGGTGAGGAGCCGTGCGAGCCACCCTCCCTTTTATTTTCCCCGAAAAAGAAAAAAAAAAAAGGAAAAATACTAAATTCGGTCCGTGGCGTTACTTTGTGCCACCATTCCGTGCCCTTAGGCGTGTGAGGAGCCCGCCGCCGCAGCCAGCGCTGAGAGGTTCCCACGCAGGCACTGCCGGTGGGCACGAAACAGTTGAAAATGGTTATTAGTGCCCTGCGGAGCACGGGTACCCCGGGCGGGTGTCACCCGGCGAGTGCCCCCTGACGGACCCGGGGAACCACACACTTCCCTGCCACCGCTGAAGGATAGGACGGGGTGAGCAGTACTGCCCGCCAGAAAACGCACTCCCCATCCTTTCAGTCTCCTTCCCCCAACGGCCCGCAGCAATTCCCTGGGTTTCTTTTTTGTTTAACCTACAGGCAGCCCTTGCAGAGGTAAGCTCTAGACCCAGAGAAAGACAGTGTACAGGAGGTGTGCTTCAGAAACAAGAATACAGCTGCACTGGTGGGAGTGTGAAAAGACAGTTTCCAGGTAGTGGGAATCACTCCTTGGGTTTAGGAGTGACCACCCTGAACCTCTGGAGAAACGAGGTCAGAGCTCTGGGCACACATCTCTCCCAGGATGGGAAACCCTCAGCTAGATTTGGAGGCGATGGGGATACCCATGCAAAAGTGAGACATTTCCTGGAGGAAAGTCCACCGAGGAGGAACCAGAACCGCTTTGGGCTGACTTGTCTTGGGCTGAGTGGTTGCGAGATTCCCTACCAGACGATGGGAAGAGCGTTTCCAGCCCAGCCACTTTGGGTGGCATGCCTGAGTCATTAATGCCACCATTGTACCTGGCTCTGCTGAGGTCTGTAAGTCACGACAAGGCTGATTTATCTCCCGTGGGAGGCAGCCAGAATAGCTGCATTCAGAAAGCTGCCAGCTGCACAGCACCAGGGTGCTTAACACCCAGCAAATCCCTCTGCCCTGTGGCGGGGAAGGCTGTCTCCTTGCCCAGAGCCCAGTGGTGGGGGCAGGAGGGCTCCCCTTCAAACGCAGCACATAAGCGCGAGGCTGTGTCCCTTGGTCCTCAGCCAGCAGCGCCTGCTGGCACCTCTGCCTGAAGTTTGCCCCCGGTGCAAATTATTGCTGAAACCCGCTACACACAGTCTTAAGAGTTCAAAGAATACCCATGGGAGAGATGCCCTTGTGAGAGGACGCAGGGTGCCACTCGCCAGTGGCAAAGGTTGACATTCCAGCAAGGAATTTTTGTTCAGCATGCGAGATAATTGTCTGCGATAAGTTACGCTTAGGTCGGCTCAGCGAGAACACCCTGCTATCGAAGGGAGCTGTGTGGCAAGCGAATTTCCTGGGCACTTGCTTTTATTTATTTATATTTACTGGGGAGCTATGTCCAGTTACTGACTTTTACAGCTTTACAAATTGATACGCAAGTCGTGATGGGCTCAGAGAGCCAGAGGCAAGATGTAGTTCAATAGCCTGGCCTGGTTTTCCTGCTATTTGCAAAGCATTCATAGAAACTGAAGTTCCAGGTCTATGGCAGGATGCACAGGGCAAGGAGAGGGAGCTGGGACCCAGCCCTAGCTGATGCAGTGACAGGTGTCCACCAGAGACAGGTGTCCACCAAGAGCCAGCAATGTCACAGCAGAGACATGGCTCCGGCTGGGTCCCACGACGCCAGGCGTCCCAGCGGGAGCAGGGCTGTGAGGCAAGGGGTGTAGCTGTGAGCATAAACTGGTTTGGGTCACACCGAGCGGATTTTCACTAGTTATCATGGGAAGGACTGATGGTGCACCCCATGGTGTAATGGGCTTCTGATCTCTGCTGAGGTCGAGGGGGGCTCTGGGAAGAAACCAACCGTGTAGAAAAAGTGCTATAACATGAGTGCTAGGGGTGGGAAGGCTCCCAGGGCCACGGATGGCAGCAGGTACCTGGGGCCTTAGGGGAACTGGCTTCAGGCAATTCAGAAGCAATTGCCCAGCCCCGCTTTACTGGACAAAATGGCCGAAACATATTTTGTTCAGCTGATGTAGGAAAAGGCCGCGCCAGTCCCTGCCAGGGAGGCATTAATTAAAGGAACTAATGGCAAGTTCCTAAAATATCCATTGGAGTGATCAGGATGTCTGCTGAGAGAAATCTGACTTGCTGGGCTTCAAGTTGTGCCAAGTCATTGTGTTCATCAGGAAATGAGAGTGTTCTGGGGCAGGTAACACACAAATAAATCCTGCTGACCCTCCTCCAGTACTTTCTGCTCATATTTCCAAAGCCACATTTCGGGAGATGGCTTACATACGTTCATTACCTATTTACTTAATAGGCTGTAACAGCATATTTTTTTTCCCCGTATACTGTTGTTAATGCTTTTAGCACATCGTAGAGGAGTCTTTCCCTACTAAAATTACCATCCCAAGCACCCCTCTCTGAAATTCCCGTGCTAAGGATCCCTCGCAGAGGCTGCATTAGAAGAATGTTAACCTGATTTACGGTAACCAGACATGACAACCTGTGGTAATAGGTGATATAAAGTTGAAACCTTGCGACAGAGAGGACATTCGTCTCTGACCGTGATGTGAATGTGGAAGCCTCGGGGGGCCGGTTCAGGAAAGCACAGAGCCGGTGAGCATGGGGTGATGAACGAGGGGAAGTATTTACAGCTTCACTCTAAAGAGCCATTTACACCAGAGAGCATCATTATTTCCACACATATCAGTACTTCCTAGTGTGGGCTGGCCTCATATATCCAAACTTTTATGGGCCCTCCATATTATTTGTGTGGCAGCGGTGGGGTTTTTATTTTAAATGAACCTAATTAATAATGCTTCGTTTGCCACTGCTTATTAATACACTGCCGGGAGACCGAGTGGAGGGAGAGGAATGCCTAGCAGTTGCTGCTCTTCAAACTCCAAAGGAGTCCAGCCCTTCTTGAGCTCCATGCTCTGAGAACAAGGCCGGAGGTGCAGATTTACAACTAAATTTGGGTTCACATACAAGGAGTAATAAATACTATTAGTGACATACTATGCAGAATGTGTTTTTTTCTGCAGAAAGACCTTTCTGAGCGGTCTCTGTGGCCATGCCATTGCTGGCACACCAGCTGGAAGCACTGGCTCCTGGCATCCTCTGCCTCCCAGGTGCATCTCACAGATCTTCCACCATGGCATGGATCCTCACTCCTGTATGGTACAAATCAGTTCCTGAAAAGTTTTCTGGTCTGACAACTTACCTGCTTACACCAAAATCCAAGAGCACTTGTTTAAATGTTCCATTTCCAATAAATGAAACTATACACAACAAAAGCAGCTTTGCCCATACCTGGTCATTTTAAATCAATGGGGCTAGTTAGAAGGACCAGGGCAGTGTTTGTTATAATTTGCCAGTCCCGGAGGATTGCTTTTAAACCAAGGCCGTTATTATCTGAGATTAGAGCTATCCACAGCTTTATTTTTATACTATCATAAGCGCACACGATGTTTAAAAGACAAAAAAGACAGAAAGAAGCAGTGTCCCTGCCCCAACAAATATATGGTTTCAGGACTGAAACAGATTTATTGAAGTCAATGTGCACTTTTTCATTGATTTCTTCGTGCAGTGAGGCCTCCTTTAAAGCTTGACAGCTTTTTCTTGTAAAGCTGAAATGAGACTTCAGACTATCCTGAAGTATCAACACTGAGTAGTTTGATATGATACTTCTCTCTCTCTCTCTCTCTCTCGCTCCCCAGGCTTCTGAGACACCGCAGAATTACTTTTATTTAAAAATATGTTTATCACACTCACTGAAAGTGCCCAGGCTGCCTAAAATGATACAAAATGCATGCAAAATTCAATTTAGCATTGACAGGAGACTCGACCAGATGATCTAACTGGTCATTTATAGCTAGCTATGACTATAATTACTTGTCCACATCATGCCATCTAATATTTTAGATTCATCCTACACCATATTTTCATTCAGTGAAAGGAATTATTTTAACATCGTTTTTTCCCCTTGTCACAGGAGCAATTTTTCACTGCTGATAAGAAAATGTCTTTTTTTTTGTTAAAAAACTGCAAATGACAGAGCAATTGCTATGTCACCTGAGCTTTCCTTATTTGTTGATTGTCTCTTTATTTAGTGAACAATTTCAATGAATTTCAGAATGATAACAGAATTCAGATTCAGAATTCAGATTCAGAATGATAATAGAATGATAATGATAATTTCAGATATGTAGTGCATATCTATCAAATTGTGCAGAAAAGACTTTAAATAAATTACTATGAATTAGGATCTCATCATATGAAATGCTGCTTTTGCAGCCTCCATAGCTTGACCTCTAAAAAACATAGCAAGAAATACATTATTTGACATTTTAAGTGGACTGATAGCCTTCTACAATGAGGTGACTAGCTTGGTGGATGAGGGGAGAGTGGTGATTGCTCTTTATCTGGACTTTAGTAAGGCATTTGACATTGTTTCATGTAAGACCCTCATAGATTAGCTGATGATGTATGGGTTAGATAAGTGGACAGTGAGGTGAACTGAAAACTGTCTGAATGACCGGGTCCAGAGGGCTGTGATCAATGGCACAAGGTCCAGCTGAGGGTAAATCACTAGAGGTGTACCCAAAGGCTCAGTGTTGGGGCCAATACTGTGTAATATCTTCACTTATGATCTGGATGATGGGGCAGAGTGCGCCCTCAGCAAGCTTGTAGATGAGGCAAAACTGGGAGGAGTGACAGATCCACCAGAAGGTTGTGCTGCTGTACAGAGGGACCTTGACAGGTTGGAGAAACGGGGAGATAAAAATCACATGCGGTTCATTGAAGAGAAATGCAAAGTCCTGCAACTGGAGAGGAGCAACCCCATGCACCAGTAGAGGCTGAAGGCTGATCAGCTGGAAATCAACTCTACAGAGAAAGACCTGGAGGTCCTGATGTACAAGCAGCTGACCGTCAGCCAGCAATGTGCCCTTGCTGCAAAGAAGGCCAATGGCATCCTAGGCTGCACTGAGTGTTACAAGCAGGTTGAGGGTGGTGATCCTTCCCCTTTGCTCAGCAATGATGAGGCCACAGCTGGGGTACTTATGGACTTACTGGAGAGAGTCCAGCTAATGGCCCCAAAGATCATGAAGGGACCCAAGTTTCTGAGGTATGAGGAGATGCTGAGAGAGCTAGGACTCATCAGCCTGGAGAAGAAAGGGCTCAGGGGGATCTTATGAATGTGTATCAATACCTGATGGAGGCAACAAAGATGAGGGAATCAGGCTCTTTTCAGTGGTGCCCAGTGCCCAGACTAGAGGCAACGGGCACAAACTAAAACACAGGAAATTTCATCTGAACACAACCCCCCCCATTTTTACAATGATGGCAGTCAAACCCTTGGAGAGATTTAAAAGCCATCTGGACATGGCCGTGGGCAACCTGCTGTAGGTCTCCTTGCTTGAGCAGGGGGGTTGGAGCAGATGACCTCTAGAGGTCCCTTCCAACCTCAGCCATCCTGTGATTCTTTGACTATTTCAGATACCCCACAGAGCAGCACTCTTCCTACTTCTCAATGAGAAAACAGCAAAATACTCCACTGAAATTTCTGACTTTGATGAAAGAAAATGTGTTATGCATCATTAACAACATACCAGCCTATTAAAACCATATTATGCTTGTAAAATAAAGAACATTTTTTCATTCATTGCCATCAAGTTTATGTCTGCGTTAATCTGAAAAATTAAATAAACCCACATGGATCTCACAATTAGTGATGCAGAGTAGGCCTATTCTTTAGTTTGAAATGAAAATATTTCTGTTCAAAGTTTGGGATGGAACATGTACACGTTCATGTTTCAAATTAAAACTAATTAGACAATTTCTAATCAGAAAGCTATGGCAAGATGAAGGAGATGGCAGTATCGCAGCTTGGCCATTCTGCCCTATAATGGCTCATCAGTCGAGGCCAAAAGTGCAATAAAACGAGAGAAACATCTGTCCTTCGTCTGGTTGACTTGAATATGCAAGAGGCACATTGTGTTGTTGGACAGGACTGGTGGTTGTCTGCAAGTGTGAAGTCTGGACAATCACAGACCACACTGAAGTGGAAAGGCATGCTGATCCTCTTTCTTTCAAACAAAATGAAAGAGAAATTAAAGCCGCATTTGGTTGGTGGTAATTGAAACAAGGCAAGCCACCGCCCAAGGTGCAACACAATATGGGAAGGCTGGATGGGAAGCTCAGCCATGTGGCTAGAGGGGTTTCACTGGAAATTGGTTGCAAAAACAGGAAACGGGGCACTGATTTGGTTGAAGCTCTGCATTAGCTTGTGGGTGGAAAGGAGCACAAAGCAAGCAGGCAGCTGGACAGGCAGAGCGTGTGTGTGGCCCTGGAAAGTCAGCCAAGAATAAATGACTTTTTTTCTTTCCAACCCCAAAAAGTCCGGAACAAGATCTTGCAAACAAGAAGACAACTTCTAACTATACGGTCCTCCTGTGTTTCGTCGGAAAAAATATTTATGTTTTAACAAACAGATTTTACCCAACTTGCAAAAACAATTTCGACTTGAAGCAACCCTAGAGCTCTGCGAACTTTGGCTTCCTGCAAGGAGCAGCCTGATGTGGCTGCAATATCATATGACCTACAGCGCTTATATTGGTCTCCCATAAAGCTGGCTAGAGTCCCATCCCGCTATCGACTAGAACTCTTCTTGCAAAACAGTCTGAAAATGATGGGTATGACAGCCTCCGAGCTATACAGCTTCTCCCACAAAATTATGAAACCTTTCTTCCTTTAGGGATAAACAGTGGAGAAACATCTAATTTGTATTAATAACTCTTTCAGCTGCTTAAATACTTCCAGCCTGATGAATTTTTTAAGCCGTTCCGATTTATCTGCATGTATTAATCTTCCACACCTGTTATTTTACTGCAAACAGTGGATCATGCCATGCTACTAATGTTTTGCATTTCCTTCTACACTTCTTGAAGATTCCTGACTTGGTAGCTTTTCCGAAATGGTAAAATATTAGTTAACTGTCCTTTAGATTGCTCTCCAGGTAAGGTTTTCTGTCTGGATGGTCTGTGGCATGAAAAAAAACCCCCACATTTTCTGCCAAACCCTCACTTTAGCAGTTCAGTCTACTTGTGGTTCTTGTTGAACTGAGAGTTTCCGGAGATGTGTAATTGTGCATGGACTACTGCTTTTTTCTTGCCAACACCTCATCTCTAAATGCAGTGCCATTTGTGTCCAGAGCTAACCAGATGTGTGTTGCAGCTTGATTTCCTGGGGCTGTCTGTGGAAACGCTTCAAGAGAAGCAGTGCTCTCTACCCCAGTGACATGATAAATCCCTTCAGGATGGTATATAGTAGCAGGGCAGCAAAGCTTTATTACATTTGCCTTAAATGTGTCCCTTTTCAGTTTTTTGAAAAGTCGACCTCCCTTATGAACATGTTCATGAAACCCATAGAAAATGCTTTGATTGAATCTTTTTTTAATTAGACAGTGACAATTGTGATTCTGTAGTCTGAGCTGTTTGTTTGTTATCTGGGATTTTTCACTGATATAACAAAAATAGCTCCAATTTGAAGGTGAAAATTTGAGCCCGCATTCTGTGCCAATGCTCACAGAAGAAGTGTAGCAATGCGGGGGGACAGAAATGTATGCCTTAATCCTCTGAATGAACAGGTTCCTCATAGTTAAAGACAGAGGAATATTTATTTGGAATATTTATTTGGTGTATCCTGTATCTGTCCCTGCCTCTCACTACCTTGTTGCAGTGCTAAGGACTCCTACCCAAAGCATGGCATGTCAGCTTCACCATTTTTGTCTTCTTGTGCACTCGATTTGTGGAAGCAGAGGGAAGCTTGTGGCAAGAGCCGAGCTGGGAAGTGTGCGTAGCCCTCAGAGGTGGGAGGTAAGGCTTGATATGTAGGGAGAGGGAAGGAGAGATCTGCAGAGATACAGATTCCCCCTGGGAATGAGGGTTTGGGATGAGCCTGCAGATTGCAATCTTGGAAATATTTGTAAATTGCAGATTCCAGATTCCCTTATTTTCGACTTCTTTCGCATTTTTCTCTCTCTTTTTTTTTTTTTTTTTTTTTTTGACAATGTGCAATAGTGGGGGCTTATATTTGCACTTTGCTATAGCAGCTGTACCTGTGTTTTAGCCCTGGTGCAGCAGTGGGAGCTCAAACCATAATGTGGGACCTCCAGCTCCTTGTCCCTGGGGTGGATTTCCCATGAAAGAGCTGGGCTGTGGGGGCAGTGCCTGTTTTTAGCCCTGACTTGTGCAGGGTGAGCTCCATATTGTGAGGGCTTGTGCACACTACTGCTGGAAATGTCTGCCTTCAAGGCTGTTTTGGGACTTGTTCGTCTCAGTGTGGGTAGATGGGCTGGGAATCAGGGCTGGTACCAAGGCAGGTGCTGTGATTTGTGGGGCTTGCCCTGCTCTGCCCTGCCTGTGCTCTCTCTCTCACAGTCCTTGGCCATGGCCTCAGCCAGGTGGTGTTGAGAAGACAGCCTTGTCCTCCCTCCAGCCAGATGGGCACTGCTTCTGCTGAGGTAGGTGGGCTAGGATGGACATGGAGAGCCAGGTTCAGCTGTAGGTGAGGCTGGTTTTATTTCTGTGTGAGCTGCCACAAGCCTAAGAAGATATTTAGCAGAACATGCTCGTACAGCTGCCTTTTTTACTGTTTTCTTTTAAAGCTTAGGTTTTTATAGTGGAGAAAATAAAGATGACAAGTGAGCTGAAAACATTCTGAGGATCAGAAGATTTGTAAAGGTGCTTCCTGACAGCCATTATATTTTGACTATGGCTGTCCTCTATGGCATTTACAGTTACCACTACGGTTACTATTACAACCCTTTAGGTTGTCCTATGTGATTTTACAGCACAGATCATGAATCTATTATAAAAGGACCATTGCATGTATTGAAGATGGATAATCTACAGAAAATACTATGTTAACAAAAATACATGCTTGAAACAGGAGTATCTAACAAACTTACACATGTTTCCAGACCATACTTTTCTCCTTGATTAGCCCACAGATTTCAGATTCCGGAGAGGAAGGGTTAAACCTCCTGACAGCTGCAAAAGTTTTCACAAAAGCTAGTGGTACATATACTATTTAAAAAAATCCAGAAAATTAGTCCAGCCGCTTCACAGTAGTGACTGAAAGACAGAAGAGAGTAATTCCTTAGTGAGATAATGTTTGTCTCGGGTAAGTATCAGTGTGGAATCTATTTTTTTTAAATTTACATTTCAATTTTAAATAAAAGGATCAAAATTAATGATTAAAACAGGACGACACACAAATAGGCTTCTTACTTATTATAGAAAGAAAGAGATTATTAACATTCAAGAGAGCCCTACTTAAAAACCAAAAGACTTCAAATGAGCTGAAGGGTGAAGCAGATCCTGCAAACAATAGGTAATGCATTAAGAAATATAGAATGGCATCAATTAGGCTCAGTAACTACAAATATGTTGATATGTTTGACTACTTTTATATGATTTACTGACTCCATAAAGTAAAATTAAATGCATGCAATTGCTGAAGCAGTAAAGTGAATATATCTTAGTTCAGTTCTTCTTTGACACCAGTAACATCTTTCTTAATCATATGAGTGGAGGAAAAACCTTTCCAAAACTGAAGCCATAATTTTTCAAATGCCACTGGAAAGACAGTGAATCTGTAAGCAATGGGTACAGCTTGTCCATTTCTGAAACTTGGCCCCACGGAAGGCAGCCATCTGCTTTAGTTCTGATTTCTAACCTGAATATTAATGCGGAGACTAGGTGTAAAAAAAACAAACCAGCCTAACCACAGAAACAAACCCTACCTGTAATTAACGTGCTTTTTATGAGTGCAACTGGATGGTAGTGAGGCAACTGAAAAGAGCACATGAAGAGCAGCAGGATTGTATTCTAGAATATTAACAATGGTCCTATGCCTTCTGACTTCAAGTGTTTCTTGTATAAAGAATAAGAATATATAAAGTCCTTAAAGAATAAAAACTAATACACATTTCATGTGTGTATTATTTTAGTGAAAGCTGTAACTTTTTTGATAAATTATTTATGGCATTTTGTCCCAGTATGCTATAACTTACACATGCAATCTAGAAGGATGTCTTGCTTCCTGTGGTGAAGACTTGTTTTGTTAGTCTGTTTTTCACAGGCAAATTTATGTGCTAAAAATCTTTCCTAACTGCTTTCAACCACACCTGCCCATACCATGCCATATATACTGTGTGCCAGAGTCATGGGCAGTGCAAAGGAGTGTGCAGCATTGATTTTGTTGGGGCCCCCGTAATCCTCCCTGGCAGAGAGCAGAGTCTGACACCTGCACAGGAAAATAGATATAAAACCTTAAAAGTGTGATCAGCAGTTTGGGAAGAAGGTCAGCTGTGTGTTTTATGTGGTACCATTTCTCTGATAAGCCTGTGGCTGTGCCAGTTCAGAGGACGTACTGTGCCTTCAAAATAACCATTGCAGTCAGACTTGTCACTTAGCATTTATACCATGACCTTTGAGCTTGATAAGAGAAACTTTTACATTTTTATGTTATTTGAAGAACTGTTTTTAATATGTTTTACATTCTTTTGATACAACTGTATGCAGTTTTAGTCCTCGAGCACCTTGCTCATTAAAGCAGGATATAAAAGAACAAAATTACTTTTAAACATAACCCTTAAGTGCTCCACTGAATCAGAACATTATTGACTACATTTCATGCCTATAATAAAGCTAATAAGGCAGGTTACCAGAGCAGGATTTGAGATTTTCATTCAGATTTGTAATAAGACAAAAGGAAAATGGCTAATGGATATTGACTACCAAAGACTGCTGTGGTGAAAGATAAGGGCTGAAAGACAGTTCAATCAGAACGACGGTGCCGAGGAACTTTTCCTCACACTGAAGATGAATTTCTGGTACTATGGATTGCTCTGTCCTAGACAGTATAACTTATCCCAAGTCTTAAGTGGAAACATTTATTTTATATTGCCTTAAAGCATCCTACATCGATACCAGATGTTTGTAGGAATCACATAATTTTTTATTCATTGTCCTTTGTAAATTAAGTCATTACACAGAGAGTAAATCCTATGGAATCACTTTACCATGAAGTAACAAGGATGTCATAGTAGAAGTAACAGTAAAAGTTCAACTCACAAACAAATTTTTTTGTTGCAGAAATGCTTTTTCTGAAAAATGAAAATACTTTTTACTGAACTCCAGAATGGAAAACAGAAATCAATAGCACTCATTGGCAAAACCATTCCATCTACTAACAGGGGAGGAACAATGAGAATTAAAGATTTGACAGCATAAACTCAATATTCTTAACATCAGAATTCTATAATTAAAATCCTAGATTTATAACCTCAGTCCTACAAACACCTCTATAGCAAATGCTATCAAAAGACGATATTATAAACTAGGATAGCTTTACCATCCATTTTTATCAGCTCCTTGATTTAACTGCATTTTGGTCTCCAAAATGAAAAAAAGTGCCCAGGGACTGTAGATATAATCTATTTTATCTTGCTTATAGGCAGAAAGCCATCAGCAATTGCTCCTAAAATATATTTTGAATTTTGTTCCAGTCTGTGACTGGCCGATGTGGCTGATACAGACACTAATGGCCTGGCTCACACTTGAAAGAGGTGGATATCATGCTGTCAGACCCAAATGCAATTTCGCTCACTGTACTCCAGGCCCAAGCAAGGTCCTAATAAATAATTAATCATGTGGAGAACTCTAAAACCTCGAGGCTATCAGATGTGGGCACTTTCTATTATTTCCACAAAGCTCCAGTTTGCTTCTGACAATAACCTGTAAGGCTTTAAGAGATGTGGGAACTGCTTGGCACAACCAAATGCATCCTGCAGACTTCAGGCCATCTCCCACATGGGTGCAATAGGAGGGAATGCTTCTAGGTTCCCACATCAGCATTTTGGACACAGAGAGGTAAGGAATGCTTTCAAACACTTTGTAAGGAAAGCCCTTGGGTAAACAAGCCCCAGGTGCCCTGCATTGGGTAAATGAGTGCCAGGTGTCCTGCTTTGGGCATAAAAGCTGGGACCACTTGCAGGAAGGGTGGAGTGTCTATTTGTGAGGGGGATGTACTGTGCAGAATTTCCTGCTGGGGAAGGATCTCCTGATTCTCCCTGTCACTGGTCAGGTTTGGTACTTGTAAATGTGGACTCTGTCCTATGTTATCAGCCTCTTGGCTTGGTTGTCTCCCATCTCTTCTATGGGAGACTTTGTTCCTCTGGTTGTTGGTCATGCTGTATCATTCTTGGGGTTGATGTCTGTTAAGTGTAACCTGATTGACTTGTTTGTACCCTCAGTGATCACCCCTGTGCTGACCCGTTTGTGTGCAATAGAATCTGGTTACTGGTTTGTTCTGCTGCTGGCTGTGTCCTTTGTACTGGGCCTAGTAATTGGCAAAAACACCATGAGAGGTTAATATGACTCAGCTACTTTCTGGCTGGTGTTTTTTGCTACTTGCAAAAGAAATTATGCAGTACCCATCCCAATTCGTCTAATTTCAACAACTAAGCGACTTTCAAAAACTACTTTAAACATTTTTGCAAATATATGTTATGTATTGTATCTGTTTTATATATATGTTTATTCACTTGGAAAGAAAGAAAATTGGGGAAAAAAAAAAATCCCTTTTTAAGTTGCTGAACAAAGTAAAATTACAATGACATACATATGTGGGAGAAAAAACACATTAATGCTGTGTTTTGATTAATAAACCTTTTGCAGGAAAAAATATTGTATTAGAGCAAAAGCTATACCAGGTAGCAGATACTCTCTTGGTTAAAAAAATCTCATATTTTCAGTTAAAATAGTATTCAAAGTGAAAACATCATCATACTACTTAAGCAAACTTTTCAAAAGAGTCTCCAAATCCTTTTTTTTTTTTTTTTTTTTTTACTTTAGCGAAGACCACTACCATTGATTTCATACTCTTTTTATGGATCTAAACATTACTCAAGAACGAGAAATGTTTCCATTGAAGTCACTTATCAAATAATAAGCCATTAGCTGGTTTTCTTTCTGGAGAGGATGATGCTAAACAAATTACTTTTATTATAGGTCAAATATCACCAGTCCTGAGAGCCTTGGACGTAGCTTTTAAATGCTTCAGTGGATCTATAGCAATGTACTTTCTACTGCTGAGGACTTCCGAGATCCCAGCTCATCAAAATGTATTTATTCAGCTCAGCTTACCCGTTCAGCTCCAGTTCAGGCCTCTTCACAAGAGAACTTCACTGAAGAGTCAGAGAACACAGGAACAAAGAGAAGGGGTTTGTTTGTTTGTTTATAATTCTCTTTTGTGTGATCCCCCAGGAGTAAAAAAGAATAGTTCACAGTCTGGTAAGATCAGAGCAGCAAAAGTATTTGCAGCATGGCACACAATGAAGCACTGCTGACTTGGGAATACTGTACTCCCAGCCACCACTATCCTGTGAGACTCACAGATCAGCTCCAGACCCTGCTGCAGACTTGCTTCGGGAGCTGAGATTCCTCTCACCTCTGGAGACTTTTCTTCCCTGGAGAGTCCTAAGAGACTGACGCAGAAGAGATCTAACCCTCTACAGAATATCTGGTTATTTTTCTAATTCTTTCCTCTATGGTTAGGTAGATTTTTAACTACTACTTTAAAATTTGAGGTTCGTTTTCATTCCCAGTGACAGTGCTCACATCCCGGTCAATTTGCATTTACTTTACAAGCATATTTTCTTTAATCATGTTGTGGAGCAGACCACTAATTCTCTCCTTCTGGATGGCTGCGGGGAGACCACACATGTTCTCCACTCTGAGAATTAGCAGACTGGGAAGAGATGAGAAGACAGAGCAAGAACAAAATACCATTAGAAAACCAGTGCTTTTCCCATCCAAATTGTTGTTACATGGTTCCTCGGTGAGCTGGAAAACTTCAGGGTCTTTGAGCTCCATGGCCTGGCTATCAGTCCTTTTTTTTCCCCACTGGTTTATCATTCCACAAGTGATGGCAAAGCTGCATCCAAAGAGCTATCATTGAGCCCTTGGAGGTAGTCCAAAACAACCAGCAGTCCACGCTATACTTGTTGGTTAAAAGACACTAAGGTCAGAAAAGGACATACTGAACTCGTAAACCCGAGTGAAAAAAGGGGCCTCTGTGGAGTACCTAATGAGGGAAGTTTTGAAGTTCAGTACACCCATTTTATGAGGGATGACACTGATGGGAAATCAAGTCTCAGTATTAAAGTGCTCATTGATTAGGTTTTTTTTCTTTTGAGTGCACAATGGGTACTCATCCAAACCATGCTTTCCCTACTCCAAGCAGATTGGCAAGCTGGAAAAGTCTGGCACAGCTACACAGACTGGCCTCCATTTTAAAGGTAATTGTAATTTGAATTTCAGTCTCACCTAGAGATGATTCTGAGAAGAAACTCATGTTTCCGGATTTGAATGTACAAAGCGTTCAATTTGATTTTGACAGCAGTGTTATTGTCTAAAGGAGAAACAGGTTGTGATAAGTACTCCTGCCTTGACATAAAAAGCTCTCTTTTATCTTCCTATCCAAGATGATGTTATCAGGGAAACATCTTTTGGTAGCATGAGTCTCAACTGAACATCTGCAAAGAAAGCGGTAGTTCAGAGACCTGGTTGTTCAGTTTGCACCATCTGTGTAGCTCCCGAGGAAGATGTTTATACCCCTACTCATGCAAGAGACACTGGAGAATAAAGGGTTGTTGATTGCCCCTGTCTCTGCAGCATGCCTAGTGACATTCACATTAAATATGTGTCAGGGATACAGGTATAGTCTTTCTCTTCAGGACTGTAACTCTAACTCTCAGTCTTACCTTAAACTCAGGATTTTTAAAGGCAAATTATATAAAATATTTTGTTATTTTATGGACTTTACAAGTACTCAGAGAAGCAATGCATGCTCCCCATAGACACTTACTGGTGGCCTCCTGGGGAAGGGCCCCCTGCTTTCAGATTCTTTGGGTTGCAGCTCTTAATTTGGGCACCTACCTCCACTAGCACCTAGGTTAGGAGCCTGTGTGCTTCCGCAAATAGCCCTGGCTCCTCCTTCTAGGTCTGCCTCTTCTATTGACCAATATCATGTTTAGCAGCAAAGGTTCCTGGGGCTCAGGTCTGCTAGTGGCATGGTCAGAACCATTTACTCACTGGCCACAGGCGTGTTCAGGAGCTCTTTGGAAGCTCAGCCTGCCCCAGCTACAATACTTGCTTGCTTTGTCACAGGAGCTGCCATGCATGGGCCACCCTTCAGGCACTACAGCAGACAGAAACCCCAGCATTGTGCACTACAGTTTGGAGGGGAATCCAGCTATTCAGCAGCTCAAAGCTGTACTATGGCACTTTTACATACCTGTCTCTTAAACTTTTCAATTTTTCATGCATAGAGTGTGTATTTTGTGATCAATTTTGTCCACACATCAAGCACACGCACTCTAGGTCATTACCAGCCTCATGAGCTCTGTTAGTGTCACATGTCTTTACCATATATTCTTACTCTTCTTATTCACCCTACCCACAACACTGGTGGCATTTCCAGTCATCTGTTAACCTCTGCTAGTATTTTAATGGACCTCAGGCCTCCCACTTGTTAGCCTTTTTGCTGCCCATCTCTCATGCTCTCAAGCTTTTCTTATTCCAGTTGCACAATCATAGTAATGCAACTTCTTGTTCTTCAGGCCTTCATAGCTTTGCTTTAGCCTATGGACAGCTGTCATCACGGATAAAAAGATATAGCAAGTCTTTGCTTACTATAGTCCTCCATGTCAGATTGCCTTCTGGGATATTATTCAATGCAATTTTCAATCTGTATACCAGTAACTGAAAGGTGGTTGTTTATTATTGCCGCTGATCAAGAGTAAGTCTGAAAGTTCAGTTTTTAGTTGGAATGACCAATTGATTCAAATGTTTCAAGCAAAGCTTCTTAACTTCAACTGAAATAAAAGCTGTTGGTGGATGGTGAAATAAATCAAGAGTTTATTTGATAGCTTTTAACAGGCCATTTGCTCAAGGTGGAATATGGCCTCTGGCACAGCATATGCAACAATCAGTGAAAAGTGCTTGCACTGAGGTAGCAGCAGCTACTGTCTACTGTTTTTCTGACAAATATTTATCTTTATGCGTTGCATTATTTTTCTAGCCAAAACCTTTGTTACTAGCTCTTCCAACTGGAATGAAACTGTCTGAAATGCCATGGCAGATCCAGATAAATGCAATCATAAACATGTTATTGTAGTGAACCGAATATAAAAATGAATATTAAAAGAAGTATTATATTGAATTAAATGAGCGTTACTGCCTGCAAAGTATTTTTTTTGCTCTTCGTTTCAGCAATGAATTTTATTTATCTTCTCCCAACTGTTCCTTTTCAAGATGTGTCCCAGGCTGTTGAGCTGACAATGCTGAATTATCTTGTAGTCCAGGAATCTTGGGGAGGAATCTGGAGGTTTTGGTGACTGGGCAGACAGGTGGTGCATCTGGCACACAGTGAAAAATGTGGGAGGTGGTTTGGAAATGTAATAAGAGCACATTAGCTGGATGTTTCTGCTAGAGAATTCAGTAGCAAAATATTTAATGATGCTGACATTTAAATTGTGATAATTAGATTTCCTAGTTAGCACCACATTGAGAAGAATGGGAACAGTTTATATATTGCTCAGAGCTATTATTTCAGACTGTCTGCAAACTCTGATTGGCAAGAATGACCTGGTTCATATTCTATTTATATATGAGTTTTATTTTGGCTTTAATGAAAGCTTAGCTTCTGGATTGCAGTTCTCTGCCATTATGTGGCTCTGTGAGGATGGGAATCACAAAAGGCTTGCTTTCAGCCAAGCTCAGAGCTCCTCTACTGAGACAGCCCCACAGCTCATCACCTCTGCAAACACTGACCTGCAAATATGGCCACAACACCTACCATTTCAGGGAAGGAAGGTTATCTAAATGTCTTAGGAGCGACACTGGATGTTTGAATAGAAAACATTTTCTTTGCAAGAAGGTTGCAGGAGGAGCAAAGCAAACTCTTGCCTTGATTACTTCCCCAAGGCATTTGTCCTCTTGCTGTAAGAGGTTTGCTACACCAGGTAGAACGGAGAGCAGCACCCACCATGACATAGGTGTCTCCATCTGATGGCCATTTTTTTGCCTTTTTCAGTAACTGCTGGGAAGTGATCCATGTGAAAAAACATCCTCTGCCAGCTGACGTTTTACCCCACCAGTGTTTATGCAACAGAACAGCTTTAGTGGATGGGATGAGGAAAGAATCTACTCTCCTGCCTATTTTAAGAAATACTACAATAATTCTCATCTTTTTCTCCTTTGGGCAGGGACTGGCCTCACCATTTGCTGTTCCTTTGGCCCACATGACAAATGATTTATTTTGGTTTGGATGTCCTCATCAGAGCTCTGAGGAAGGCAGCTGGTCTTCTGAAGTGCTGCCTGCAGCCAGCTTACTCCTCAGCCAGGTATGGCTGTGCACAAGTGCACTAAAAGGAGGGAACCTGTCATCCTGATGTTGGGGCTCCCACCAGCTGAAGGGGCAGGAGCCTCTGCCTGGGATTGAAGGTGGGAAGGAGCCTAAAAGGAGGTGTGTCTAAGGAGGTGACATTGCTAAGGGAGGACCTGTTCCTGGGAAAAGAAGGCTAGAGTAGGACTGGAGAGGCAGAAGAAGCGCATAAGGGATGAAGGGTGGTGGATGCAGGGATGCGTGGTGGAGATGGATAGGGATAAAAGACCAAATAATATGGGTAAGAACAAAGGGAAGAGAAAAGAGAGCATGGAGACAGATGGTCTGCAACCACTGGGGTCTTCTGCCCTCCAAGAAGCCAGGCTGGTTCCAGGAGCATCTCCACCCTTCTGCTGTTAGTCAATATCTAAGAAATGCAATAACAATGTGTGAATCTCACCTTCCGTCATTTCCAAGTGGCTGGCTTACAGTCTAGCACAACCCCCCACTGCTCCAGCAGCAAAAGCGATCAGGAAGAAAAGATTTATGCTGTACTTGTGGGGATAAACAATACTGCTGACTTAATACTAAAGTTCAAATGATGCATGCCTAGTTTTTGAAGAAATCATTAAGCCCTCCAGAACAACTCAAAATGAGCCTTTTAATAAATAATAGTGAAGAGGATAGAAGAGGAGAGGAGAAGGAAAAGAAAAAGGAAAGAAAAGGAAAAGAAAATGCTGCAGAACAGAGCACTAAGAATTTAAGAAAAACATCCAGAATTAACAGGGACTCAGCACACTCCCCATGTGTGTTCTCACTCTGAGACAGTATTTAATTAAGTGATCATGTAATATTTCATCCTCAAGACCTTTGCCTGATTCCACACACAGGGAAATGAGTCTTCATAATTTTCGAAGCTCTTGTAAAGCACATTTCTGTAGCAGGCATTTTATTTTGCTCCACAGTAATTAAATGTATTTATTGAGCTGTAGTAGGTTAACAGGGGAACTATCTGAGGAGGAGCAGAAGGCAGGAATGACTTGATGAGTAACTAATCATTCATAAAATTCTTATAGTGACATTTCCTACAGGGATTTCTGAATTTGCAAACTGCCTCATCTCTGCCTTATTTTTTTTCTACTGTGGAAATCAGGCATTTTTTTAATTTTGCCTATATATGTAATAAGGGGTGAACCTACTTAGCAGTCTTCCACTTGGAGGAAGCACTAAGATGGTCTTTTGACCTATATTACTGTCTATATTCATAAAACTTTCAGGACCTGAATAATGCCTAAACTTAGACCTGCTTATTTCTGGCCAGTGACAAGTACATGAGCCAAGAAACAGAGTCCCCCAGCCCTCACTCACATGCATACTCACTCAGTTACTCAATCAGCCACCTGAGTCTGAGCACCCAAGCACCATTTTCCTGGGCCAAACAGATTCACTCCACACATAAGAGCTTGCAGAAGTGTTTCTCACAGAATAACAGAATGTTAGGGATTGGAAGGGACCTCAAAAGATCATCTAGTCCAATCCCCCTGCCAGAGCAGGAACACCTAGATCAGGTCACACAGGAACGCATCCAGGTGGGTTTTGAATGTCTCCAGAGAAGGAGACTCCACAACCTCTCTGGGCAGCCTGTTCCAGTGTTCTGTTACCCTCACTGTGCAGAAGTTCTTCCTCATATTTATGCGGAACCTCCTATGTTCCAGCTTGCATCTGTTGTGTTTTTTCCAGTGTCTACAGCATTAGACTTGATCAGAAAGGCTTGACTCCCACATTTGTGAAGCCTTACCCTGAGTTCCTGGGCAGGGAATGCCTGGCTGGACAGAAAGCACTCCTGCTGCCAAGCCAGGTCTGTAAGGAGGGGAGGCACCAAAACGCAGCCTGTGAATCCCAGCTGGGTGAGCATCATCGGCTGGACAGCCTTTAAAACCAAATGCACTGTTTCATCAGAAGGGATATCTCTGACCATGCATGCACCCTCGAGCTTATATTATCTGCAAACAGTCAATTTGCTCACAGTATGGAAGCTTATCATCAGGCAACTAATTCAGCTTTCCTCCACTGGGAGTATAAATTCTATTTACTTACCTGTTATCAGCAACAATAGTTGTTTAAGAACAAGGAAACAGAACATGATTGATTAGTTCTTTCTCCAGCTCTTCGAGTATCCAAGGTTATTTTTGTCATTCATCATGCCACATTCACACAAGCATGATTTCTTTCAAGGTACCAGTGCGGCTATCATGGTAACGGAGTGGATTATTCAGCAACGAGTTAGGCATTAGTAGCTGTGTTTCTCCCATCTTCACTGTAACATACATAGAAGATTTCTAAGGCTACCGTATGCCTTACAGCTTTTTCGCCCATACTTTATTTAGACAGGAAAACCTGTTGGTTTCTGTATAAATTTCAGTGTCTAGAAATAAACTGCAATTTTTGAACTAAAACTGGAGTTCAGATATATCTTTTTGCTATCAGAAAAGAATGAAAGTACACGCTTTATTTATTTATTTACTTCCTTATTCTTGATCTGTATGGGTAAACAGCGAATTTTCTCTTTGGTTTTGCTGAAAAGTCTCTTACCAGAGCTTAGGTCCTTTCTTCTCCCCTGGGCACTCTCTTTGTGAATCTACAGTTGGTCAAAATAGAGCCAGCAGAGCTGCAGCCATGCCCTTATTTATTAGCTTGCTATTGAAGTCTATCATTGGTTCTACAATAGACAGTATGATTTCCCATTTGCAACAGGTGGCGGAGCAAATGTGATCCATTCAGGCACTCACCTGGTACAGCAGCTGTGGCTCTGCTTCCCCTGGGATGCCCCATGAAAAAGTCAATACACTTCCAAGGCATGTTTGTTCCTAAAAGCCATTCATGGGCTTGGATAGGGACAGCAGACACCTCCCTTTTCCTGACCCCAGCCTTTCTTCTCCTCCACCTGGCACCTTCACACTCTACCATGAGTCTCTAAGCCAAGGCTCCCTTCTCAGGATCTGGAAGTCTGCACATCAATGCTGAAGATAAAAGTGCACCCTCCTTCAGCAATGTGGAGAGACTGTTTTTGTCCTCAACAAATCTTAAGGGAGGGGAGTAGGCTCTGCGCGCTATGATGTTTGCAGTCAGGTGCTGAAGGAGTAACACCACCATGGTCCAAGTCCTCTCTTTCTTCCCTTCCTTTACTGCCTCAAAAGCTCCCTGCTCATTCAGCTAGCTGTGTTGTGGACTAGGAAAATGGGGGGAGTAAGGGAAAGGGTCGGAAGGAGTACAGGTGATCAGAGGAGAGATAGCCTAAGTGGTGCACTCATATTCTCTCATTTGACAAACACTAAATATATATGCTGTCTCTTTCTGTCTGGTACTTGTGAGGATCTCATCTTGCCATTCCTGATCAGCAAAAGGTACAGTGAAAGAGTGCTGATGCTGAAACTCCACTTTTCAAAGTGTGACCATGCTTTGTGGACATGTGGAGAAAGAAGATCCATGGGGATAGTTCTTACCTTGAGTGAAGGATTACTGCTCTGTGTGGAGGAAAGGTAGGTGCATTACAGGACAGTTCCATTAAAAAAAACAAAATGAAGAAAGATAAATGACCGTGAATGAACTTCACTGAAGCACTCTGAGGCCTCAGCTCAGTTTTCAGCTAAACTAACATTAAGATCACTTCTTAAATGATTTAATTTCAATCAGTTAAGGGGAGTGACTGGTAGGTCTGAGGGGAAAATGAAAGAAATGCAACCTAGGAAAAAACCTGCTGCTGCACTGGATTCATCACACCTTGCAGTAATCTGTCCCTCCCTGCCCTACTGAGGAGGGGGGGGGAGGGAGTGGCTTCATGGGCAGCCAGCAGCCAGCCAGGGTCAGCCTACCACACCTTGTGACCAGAGGACCAGCACTTCTGCATGCCAAGCCCAGCACCACCTAAAAACATGCACTGAATTTTGGATAATAAGCATGGAAACCTCCAGGCTATCCCTTCAACGCGAGGTGATGGAGCAAGCAGGCAGCCATGTGCACGTGAGCTGGTATCTTCATCCCCTTCAGCCTGCAGCTTGGAGCACCAAGGTGGATTATGGAGAAAGCCATGGGCTCCCTGGCAGGTAGCAAGGTGGCCCTGCTTGAGCAGCTGGGCTCCCCAGTGCTTTCCTTGGGATTGCCATGGCATGTTGTATTTTCAGGATTCAGCCCTTACTCTGTCTTGCTTAATGAAATCATCAGCTCCTTGCAGCATGAACAGTCCCTGAGCCCAGGGAAACCTCAGTTTCAGAGAGACTCCAGGGTATTACTCTGACATAATAAAATAATTGATTGTAACGGGAAATGCTGAAGGAGATGATGACAAAAGGACTGTCAAGAGCACAGAATATATAGTGCAGAAACAGTGGAAAATACTCCTTTAGTGACTTCACATATTCAGAATTATAGCATTTCTGTTTGAAGATGTAAATACACATTTTTCAAAAGAAGTTTTTATTATGTTCCTTCAAATAATCCTTTCCTTAAAACCTATAAAAATATAGGAAGGTGTACTAGGTCATAGAAGTAAAATAAAAGAATCTGTCCTGATCTTGCTTGACTTGATACAAAATGCAAGATGACATCTTAACTTTTAAATGCTGTCCCAACGTCACAATTTCTGAGCAGTTTACACTGAAGACGTAATACGTTGGTGCTCTGAGCAACAGAAGACAAGGGATGCTGGTATGCTAGTGATCCTTTTCTAAGGAAGAATTAGCTCTTAGCTTTTAGCAACAATCTAGATTTCCTATGTTATTTACAGCAAAGTTTCTATTTCTGAGTCACACGTGCTGAGAAATGTGAATGAAATCATCACTATTTTTTTTGTTGTTTTCTGTAAACAGAAGTTACCTCGGACTTCTCATACAAATGGTGCTGCACATGTTTCTGAATCTGTGAAACAAATACCATGATGATTAAAGGTAGCTACAAAAATAAGTCTAGATCTACAAAATAAAGAGTTGTCCTAACATATTCTCATGGATTTTAAACATTCATTTTGGAAAAGCGGCCCTAGCAGGACCTTCATTTCAACTGAGTGACAGCATAAACCAGAATAACTCTAGAAACAAACAGGGCTTAAATCATAATACTTCTACATCCGTAAGTAGCAGAGACCCTCCACCTATACCTACATTTGGCCACAGCTGCCAAAGTATTTGGGTATATTGGGAGATTTAGCCTTTTGGAAGCTGCAATCATTTTCTGCCAATTTATGTTATACAGTTATGTTTTTAATGAGGTCATTTACTGGAGAGGTTTGGACCAAAATCCAGAGCATTCTCAGACTGGCAAGGATTGCCAAGAACAATTGGACATAAAAATAGAGTGGATGACTCTTTCATACAGGGAAAACTGAAATCTGTAAACTCATTTTTAATTATAAGGTCCTTGATCTGGGAGATGTGTGAGATATTCCAAATCTAATTAATGCTTAGTTTGTGGGGGTTTTTCCCCCTGTTTATTCATTTTTGAACAGATTTCTAATATTATTCTGTGCTATTAAATATCGTGGGTCTGATTCTCATGAACAATAGGTTTCCGTCCACTTCTGACAGCTCAAGGAGCCCTGAAAGTGAGCAAAACTGGCAAGAGACAGGTACACTCCTTTTTCATGCTCCTTCTATACTTTTGGAACAAGACCTGAGTCTATTATAAATGAGAAAAAAGGTACCTTTTCTTCTTAAAAGGGAACGGGTGTATTCCTTGCACAGGAGCACTTGCATGTCTTTAGCACAGCTTTGGCTTTTGCATTGGTTTAGCTACAGCAAGCTGGGCAGATGAACAGTATCTGTAAAGAGAACCACTTGAAGATGACATTTATCATTCCAGCTTAGTTAGCATCTGCCAGCAGTCAAAGTATCTTAAATCCTCAAAGAGAAGAGCTATATCTTTGTTCTATTATTTTATTTCTGTGTTAGTAGCAGTGGTGTGAATTATGAAGGGCACTGACTCTTCAAAAATTCACACTTCAGTGTGACTATCCTTGTTGTGCTGGTTCAAATGTATATCCTCAACTTCCCAAATGAGGGACACTCTTAAGACAAAATTAGGCCCTCTTGACTACTTCTTACCTGACTCTCCAGATTCTTATTTAATTTACATGGATTAAAGTGAGCTTAAACTCAGGCTTTGAGGTTAATGGTGTATTCCCTGGAATAAGTTCAGTCCAGTCACTATCAGTGTCATCACTGTTATAACAACAGAGTTCGAGGCTTTGTCTTAGTGAGCATCTATTCATATATACTGAGATTTTCTTGACAGGGAGCTTGAATTCAGCTAGCAGATTTAAATTGGCATCTAGTTTGATGTCAAGATACTATGTGTCTCTGCCTGTCACTGAGACAGGAAGCTGAATACTACTGAGCTGACTCTTCAGAAACACACAAACTTGGATGTTAATCAGTTAATTCAATACCTAAAAATTGCTCTCAATTTGATAGAGTTAGCATGTTTTCAAACTTAAATAATGAATTTGTTTTATCCCTTGCTTATTAACCAGCTCTGCTTCATTGTGGCCTGCTATAATCTTCAGTAAGGGAGATAAAATTCAGGATGAAGAAAACTAGGAAGAAAAATAGTGATGAGAGCTGTATGCTGTTCTCTGTTAGCACAGGGGGTTGATGGTCCATCCATAGCTGTTTAAATAGGCAGTGTCAATAGAAGGATTGGCTCTAGTGTCTACGCATCATTTACTGGTAGAAAGTACATATTTGCTATTGCTTGCAATGCAATGCCTAAGACAAAGTGCTGTATCATAATGGAGAATTAGAGTCAAACTATGAAAAGCCTTGTTGCCCACAACTAATCTGTAGGATGGCAGTATTTTAAAAAATGGATAAATGCTACCTGAGCAGGGCAGTGGGGCACTTGTAATCAGAGAAGGCACAGCATATTTTCCCATCCGCAACAGAGGATATATCTCAGAATTCAATACATTGGCTGTTGTAATCAAATTCAGTACAGCATATGATTGTTTTATGTGTTTGATTTACTGTTATCTTTAATTAGTGGTAATTCTGTCTTTTTGAACATTAAGTGAGTTTGGTTTAAGAATTCTAATTGTAAAAGTCTCTCAAATTAACCAAATGGAAAAAAATACATTCATAATGAACCAATATTTTTTAGATTACAATAAGCTATTACAGGAAACAGAACAAATGTGTGCAGGAAAATGATTAAACTGTGCAGAGGTCTCTGTGCTGTACCACGTTCCCCTGCCTTCCCCATTTTTGTATAGACACACTTCTGGGCTCTTTCAAGCCCAGAGCTTTCCTTTCCTCCAGCCACAGTCAGTTTGTTTCAATGGAGACACTTCCTGAGCCTTGGTCACCCAGCCAAGGGAAGAATACAAGCACATTGACTCAGACTTTAGATCATCATTTTCAAAGGCTAGAGTGACTGGAAGATTTTCTGCCACTTAATATAGCAATGGGTGTAATCTTCCAGAAGAAATTTCACTTTCCCACAGCCTTGTCTTGAATCTTCCGTCAGAGGAAATGGGCTTATATATTACTAAAATATCTCGAGAAGCTTTTGACACTTCAAAGCATCAGTGTGCTCAGCACAACGTGGACTAGCTAACACTTCCAAAGCGACTGTACACTGAGGATCACACTGCTTTAGAGACAGACAAAATTCTTCCAAAACAGATGTCAAAACTAACACGGCAACCAATCTCTCAGACAGTTCTGCTGTGTACTCTGACTGCCGCCTTTCTTAAACCTGCCACGGGGCAATGATCAGCATACTTGCCATTCAATACATGTATTTGCAGCTCTTTCATGATATATCACAAAACTACCTCTGCAAAGCCAAAAGGACATGTGAATGTAATTTCTTTTTCCATAAAGCACTTGCTGTGTTCTTCAAAAGGTTAACCCGCTTTACTAAACTGTACAAACATTATTTCACTTTTATTGACACTCTTTTCAGACCATGAAATGACTTGAGTTTTAATCTATTTTTTTTATACTGAAAGGAACAGAGTAATTTAATAAGCTCCATATACAGAGGTATTTCAAAAACGTGTTTTCCGAAGATCGCTCTTGAAGTTGCAAGGAGGAAAAGGAAAATGGTGTGTGACAAAGGAGAGGTTATTGTTGAGATATACACAGTTATATTTACTGGGATGATATTAAGTTATTTTTTTTTATTCCAAGGTATGCCTAGAGACTGTGGCACAGCATTCATGCAGGAAATGTTCTATGCTACTTGGATTGCGAATAGTAGTGTTATATTGTTTGGTTACCTTTTCTTAGGAAAAAAATATTACTATTAAAAAAAAAAAAAAATTCTGAAAGTATGATTTCATCTCACCACAAAATTCTTTAATTCTTTTCCTAAATGTACTGCATTTGGATTGCCCACTTCACTTCTCATGGTGTGAGAAAGCAGCAAGCCGAGTACTTAACAGGGCTGGCTGCTCACTGAGGTGGTAGCAAGCGTTGCAGCCTGCAGTCTGGTATGACATAAAAGGAAAGTGTAGGCGGCAATTTGGTCACTTCATTTTGCCATATAATTTCCAGAACCAATTTTCCATATAATACTTAGGGGGAAGTAAAGGAGCCCAACATACCTGAGTGCCTCTGTGAGTCTAACTGGAGAAGCCGATAAAACACCGTATCATTGTGAGCAGCATCCCCAGTTGAACAAGCCAGATGGCTGAGTGGAGCTGGGGGTGTGAGTGCACAGCAGCCTCCTTTGTTCAGTGGCTGCGGGTCCCATAAGATGGTTCCCCAAAGGCTGCGTTCTCTCAGGGGAACAGGACATCCACCCAATGCGACCTTGCAGTGGCCATTCTTGTGCCAAACCAGAGCCATTGGAGACCATGAATCTATGGGGCACTGCTCTGGACCAGGATGCTCCTTTTAACTGCTTCAAACTCTGAAACAACAAAAGTATTGCAGAAGTGTGGGGCATTGTGATCCTGTTGATAGTGATCCTGTTGATAGCAACTTGTCTCTACCGATGATTCCATCCTGTAATTTCCTAGTGAGGGGATAACTCATGGATGACACGCCACGAATGCTGTTTCCAAATTCAGTAAAGTATTTATATATGCATTTAAGTAACACTGCTTTGCTCTTTGGAAACAGATTTGACTATGTCTGCAGGCTCTTAGGTTTCATAGTTCATGAAATTGCTTCACGTAGCAAAATGTTAAGGAACACATACAGATTATGTAGGCTATATAGATTAGGAAAATAATGGCACACAGCAACTAGCTGTTGCCTGGTTCTAAAAAAGGAAAACAAACCCAGCAGTTCAAACTACTCTACTGACAATCTATAAAGAATTCAACTTGTAAGAATGTGTTGAAAAGTCTCTTGAACATCAGGCTGGTCAGACTGACCATAATAATAATAACTTCAATCTATATTAAAAAATCTTCTAAGTACAACCCAGGAAACAAGGATTTTGTTCTTGATTGAACATTCCTGTAAATGTTGAAACCTGCAGCCCCTTTGTTTTTTCCTCCCACCCTTTGGGTTTAGCGTTTGGGCATTACTAATCCTCAAATCTACAGCAGCAAATGATCTTTATGATAAGAGGAAAGACTCTCCCAGGGTAACTGCATATCAAAGGTTTCTGCTACGGAGTCTGTGCCAAAGTGATCAGCACTGGGGAGGCCACAGCTGGAGTGCTGGGTCCAGTTCTGGGCTACCCAGTCCAAGAGAGACATGGACATACTGGAGAGAGTCCAGCAAAGGGCCACAAAGATGCTAAAGTGAGTGGAGCAGCTCTCCTGTGAGGAAAGGCTGAAAGAGCTGGGACTGCTTAGCCTGGAGAAGCAAAGGCTCAGGGGGATCTTACCAATGTGCACAAATACCTGAAGGGAGGGTGGAAAAAGGACAGAGTCAGGATCTTTTCAGCTGTGACCAGTGCCAGGACCAGAAGCAATGGGAACAACCTGAAACAAGGGAGATTCCCTCTGAACATCAGGAAACACTTCTCTACTGTGAGGGTGACCAAGCACTGGCACAGGTTGATCACGGAGGTCGTGGAGTCTCCAATCTTGGAGATATTCAAAAGCCATCTGGACATGGTGCTGGGCAACTGACTCTATGTGGTCCTGCTTGAGCAATGAGGTTAGACCAGATGATCTCCAAAGATCATGCCTAAAGTTTCTAGACAGGTCTTGTTTTTCAGTCCTGTGCAAATTTTCACATGCTGTTTAAGTTTTATATTAAAATGCAGCCAGTGACGACTGAGGTACCAATTGTTAAGAACCATACCCCAGATCAGCATTTGGCTGGGGTCTACAAACAGGGAAATTTGTCTTTCAGTCAGCATAGCTTTAATTGAGTCATATTGTCAACAAAAAAAAAAAGAAAAAAGAAAAAAAAAGGGGAAAAAAAAGGCAAGAGCCCCCATTTTTACTCTGTTGATTTGTGGTGCTCCATTAACACCCGTAGCTTCAAGTGTCATGACAAAAGATCAAGTAAAATGTATGTTTCATAATGCTGCTATATGTTACCTGAAATAAGCTTCCTTGCTAATATGTAGTCAAGCCACTACACACCATCTACAAGACCTGTTTTGACAGATAGTAGGAAACGCTACACATCCTAGAAGAGAAATGGAGCCCCATGTACAGCGCATGCATCGAACTGAACACTGTGTTACATACGTGGAAAATAGTGTGTTCTAACAGCTACTCTACTGACTTGTTACATTTTTTAGGGCCAGGCTCTTTTAAAATTATTACTATAACTAAAACTATCCTATAAATTTGATAATGGGATATTTCCATAACTAAACAAAGCTAAAACTTTCCAACTTTGTCATAAAGAGCAAGTTTGTGGGTTTTTTTTTGGTTTGTGTGTTTGTTTTCTAGTTTTGGTTTTGTTTTGATTTGGTTTTGGTTTTGGTTTGGTTTGGTTTGTTTTTTTTTAACATAACTGAAAGTTTGTTCTGCAGCTCTTGGCAGGTATTTTGTATACCATTTCCTTCTGCAACTAAATAAGAATTCTGTTTTAAACTTACTGCGCATATTTTCTGATATCATATTGGCACCCTGACTTTTCCTTATATGAAATCTCTCACACTCCCAAGCAGACATGAGACTACACAGTCATCTTTTCTTCTCTCACTTGTTTGAACCTGTTATGGATGGCTCAGAGCTCCATTTTTTCCCAAGAGCATCTTCTTAGCACTTTCTGAAAGCCAGACCCATGTGTGAAATGTCAAAACCCCAATGCACTTGGACATCCTGAGTTCTCTCACCAAACTTACATGCTCTATAGGAGTAGCTTCCTCAGCACTAGACAAAATTATATTTCTTCCCAGTGGGACAGCACTGCAAATATGCAGAAAAACATACACAAATATGAGAGCATAATGTACTCAAACATAAAGGCATAATGACAATTTTAACTTTTCAGTTGATGAGTACTGATAACATTCAGCTATGAGAACATAACTCAGGAGATGCATATCAGATGGTCACAGTAATTCCTATTATCTTTCCAATTAGGTTAAGAGTACTTGCAGCAAGTCACTGTAGCTGGAAGAGCCACGAGAAGTTGAAGAGGTGAAGAGCTAGCAGCCCTGAGGCCATATCAAGCAAAGAAGAGCGGGGTGGGGAAGAGAAGGTATCATATAAACCGATTTACAAAAGTCCTTTAAATTTTGGGTAACTGACCATTTCAAAACATTGTATTGGATTCTCTGATACTAATCAAGGTAGACCTGTATGATATTAAAATGAAAACGTTTTTATATTCTGTTGTTCAGCAGCAAAAAATAATGGATTTTTATTAAGATATCAGATATATTTAACTTGGAGATTGATGTTTTTAAAGTAGTGACTAGGACATTTTGCTAAACCTGAATTTTGAAACTATTATTTTTTAAAATTAAGAGAGAAACAAACATTTATAATCTCTGTTAAAAATACTTTTTATGATGCACTGTCTCACTTTTCTATAAAGTAAAAAATTATAACATTGTACAAGCTCTGCATGTTGTATTTGTTCTACTTTTGCAGAATCTGCAGATTTTCTTCTAAGACTTCTTTGATTAGTTCCCGATACCTGAAGACTAAGCAAAGACTTTCTTAAGTAGCACATAAAACAATTTAGAGATTTAATGGACTGTCACTTGGAAGGAAAGTTATCTAAATATAGGCAGCAATTGGGTTTCCCTGTAACCATTCTGCTTTCAGCTCTTTCCATTACCCTAAACTTTTGCACTGCAGTTAAAATATGTTAACAAGAATGTGATCATGGCTAAAGTGATAATTTAACCTGGCAATATTCAGGGCCATGTAAAATGAATTTTATTTAAATGTTTTGTTAAAACAGACAGAAGTAATTTGGTCCCATCCTCTCCTGCTGCATTTAATTGGGTCTGAACAACAGCCACTCAATTTGCATAGGAGCTTACATTACCAATAAAGAGAAAAAAAAATGGCACAAGCCACAGCCAGGAATTTGACTTCCTTGCCTTTAAAGGGAATGGCCATTTGTTCTTTACTTAAAATACATGGTAGGAATATGAGAAATACTCCTCTTTTATTGTTGCAAGCAGTGCATGAGAACTGGTGAAGAAAATTTCTGTGTTTACCTTTTCTCTTCAGAAATCAAATGAGATGTGTGAAATTTAGCAAGAGAATGTTAAAGCTTCATTGTAAATTCAGTATATTTTTAGAGATGTGCTATCTGCTTTAAATACTTTCTAATTTGGATCTGAGCAAACAAAATCTGCTAGCTGAGATAAATACCTATGTAGGATGGAGAAGATTTTGGCTGGGATCTATGCAATCATCCATATGAAAAACCTTTAATAAAGCACTAAAAATCTTTGTGGTGCTTTATCAACACATAATAAAACGTAATCTTTAGGACCCTAATTTTCACTTAGGTTTCACAGATCAGAATAAAAATATACCTTCTTTGGAAAGTTGTGAATTTGGACACGGATCCTCCCCATTGTGACCGTCTTCCCCCGCAAAATGCAGTGTGGCGCGGAAGTCCCCAGCGAGGGCTGAGGCAGGCTGCTCAGTGCATCATTCAGATGGAGCCAGCGTAGGCATCTTTGCACCTGCAGCAAACACTGCCCCCAAAAAACCTGGAGAGTGGTTCAGGTGCCTCGCCGCAAGTGCTCAGAGCCATCGTATTGCCTGTAGGGTGTCCTCCTCAGCTGCCTTTCCAGCAGAGTACAGGATTCCTGAAGGTAGCATGCCATGTCTGCCTGCCCTGCGCAGATGACTTGGGTACCATCGGGCACCTGAAAAGGCTCTGGCTGCCTGTGCTTAGGCAGCTGAATCTCATCCCAAGCCCCCACTGCCTTCATACAAGTATCTAAATGTCTTCAAAAATCTGGGTCTCAGAGCCTAAAATTTGGTGGTGGCACCGAAATCACTGTGCAACACCATACTGCAAATGGTAAGGGTATTCCAACAGCTGTTTTTAAGTCCATTCTGAAAAGAGTCTAACAAAATTTGCATATTCTTAGGCTGGTTTTGTTAAACTTTAAAGATCCCTTCTTGGCTTTACTGTAACCATTTTAGCTTGTGTTAAAGACTGTATATTTGGCTACAGAAAAAAAATTAAAGATTCATTAGAACACATTGAACACTACACCTCTAGCAGTGCTTCCTTTCTCTTGGGCTAGGCAAGTGTTAAGCATTTTTGGGAGTCCTATCATGCCACTGCAGGAGGATGGCTCCTCTGAGGCTTCCAGACTTGTGTTACAGGCAGGGGAGAGAAAAAGGGTCAGCAATAATACATGCTCCCATACGTTCAGACAACTCAATCTGCTGTGTGAAGGGGTGAGCGATGACCCTCCTTTTCCCTTCTCCTCCTGACAGAACCTGCCCTCCTCAGGTATCACCCCACTTTCTAAATCACAGCTCCAGTGGGATAGGGATCCTCAGATCCTGGTCTCTGATCTCAGGGTCATTCCCACTCTTCTGTGATTGTTCAGGGCATAAAAGCCCTTCATGAGCAGAACTTGCCTGCTCTCTGCTGCATACCATAGCTGAGAAAACTGGAGTCAGCTTCCTTAAGACCTCCCCTTCTGGTTCAGTGAATCTTGCCCTGCTGTGAGTGACCTCATATGCCTCCCTCAGACTCCTAGCCTCTAAAGAGGTCAGAGTCCAGCCTCCACTCCTGTACTAATCCTTTCTTTGGGCTGGCTGGTAGCAGCTCTTTGCTCAGTGAATGGCTTTAAATCATCTCCCTCAGTCCTTGGATTTCATTGTGGTCAGCATGTGTCTAGAATGAAGAATTGCAGCATCCCAGTTATAAGCACCCAAGGCTTTTATTAGCTATGGTCTAAGAGCCTAATTCCATGGTTTAATCATTAGATAGGTCTTCCTGCTAGAGATCAAACTTCAAAGTCAGTCTTAGATCAAGTTAATGTTGTTTGTTTAATACACATTCCCCCATACCAAAGCATTTACTGTCAAAAGGTTAGCGATCAGCCATCACTCCGCTTGCCTTTTGCACCTCTGGAGTCAACTGGCTTCAGATAAAATCATAGTCGATAAATGTTTTTTCCATTAGTTAAGAGAAAAACTCACCTACTGGAAGTTAGAAATCATCACTAGGATGTAACAAATAACTGAATGGAACTTGTCTCAATTATGAATGAAACTCATCTCATTCATCTCAGAAAGCTCTGTGGCAGCAACACTTAGACTATGAGACTTGCAAAAAGTGCCTTCTCCTTAACTGATTTTACATAATAGTAATAGCCTTCCCCTATATTTTTTGGGAGGAATAACAGAGCTTGATGGTGGAAACACTTAATGCAAACCCTTTCTCCTACGTGAGTTTGGGACACATGGAGGTTCTATGTTCTATCTCTTTGGATACAAGAGCCACACAGAAGCTGAGTGTTTTTCTCGTTTTCTGAAATGTTCAAGTTAAGGATAAAGGAAGGCTGCTGTGGGACAATACAAACAGGAAAGCTTTAGACACCTGATATACAAAGGCCAGATTTTCAAGAGATGTATGAAGTGGCCAAGGAGTGTTGGAAAAAGTCTGTCCTTGCAGAGTTCAGTCTTGGACCCTTGGCAGCCAATATTCCTCACAATAGGAGGGAGATTTGCCAAGGAATTTTGAATCAGGTCTCTGTGCTTATTCTCAGCTTTGAAATGAGTTTTGCAACCCATGGAAGAAAAAATAGGGAGAAATTAAAACCGTGAGTCAGAACCATCCCTAGAAGGTGTAAATTAAAGGGTTAGAAGACATCTCACTTTTAAATATTGTTCACATTCAATAGAGAAAAGCAGCCCCTTGATGTTGCACTGACTTTCTGATTTAGAGCTCAGTAATTAAAAGCAGCTATTTTTAAAATTGATGTTTGTTAATCCAAGATGCTGTTACTTTGCATTTCATTCCAGGCAGCACTTTTATAAGTTTGCTCATAAAAAGCACCCCAAAAGGACCAGTTTTAAACCGTCAATCCAGTGAATATTTATCTACTGGATTTAAGATGTGATGAATTTAAGAAGCTTAGGAAAATGCCAGCAAAAGTCCACCAACTTTCTAGCACCGCAACTGATGTGATGTAAACTGGAAATGAATTTCTTTCAGAAGAGAGCGCTTGCATCGGAAATCATACACACTCATTGGGGCTCCAAAGGGAGAGGGGGAAAAAAGTTGTGATTCTGCCTCGTCAAATCCCTCTACGGCTGGTCATCCCAGGGGAGGGAACGGGGCACTCTGCATTGACTGGAGGAGGAAAATCCCTATGCCCTAGATTTTATCTGATTAGATAAATATAAATGGTCATTAAGGTTAGATTTGAAACTCAATTGTGTTTCTTTGTCACCCAAAGGCAGCAGTGACAGCTAGGTATTTCAGATCAGCTGTGGGTAAAAGCAGCCTGAATAGCATTAGGGTAGATTACCTGCCATTTGCTGCCCATTAGCTGAGCAAAAAAGATCCTGGCATTAGAAGTTGAAGTTGGGTATGTGAGATATTAAGTGTCCGATCACGGGATTTTAGAAGAAGACTTGACCCCTGTCTGCTGATAAGGTTAACTTATTAGTTAAGCCTTAATTTCATTCATTTCTGCTTTACTCATTTGTAAATTCCACTGTCTTCTGTTCTTCTTCCTGTTGAACTGAGCTCTATTATTTTTAAACGTTCCTTTACAAGAAGGAAGGTTGAAAATGAGCATATGTACTTCAAACAATATTCAATCATCAGGTACCTAACTAGTTGGTCTTGCTCAAATGTTACACCTATCTCTAGATCTGGAGCCTGAAGAAAATTTCCACCTCCTCTGAATACATGAACAAAGGGCTGTTGGAGATCTCTTTTCACCTAGTGTAGAGCACAGTATAGTTTCTAATGAAAGTTCTTAGGACAATAACAAGTGTCCTTCTATGGAATGGGTCTAGGAGACATACATGACCCTAGACTTTTCTTGGTAGCAAAGCCATATTTACAGGTTTTTTTATTCCTGAGTTTGTTGTAGACCACTAAGTTCTGGAGCGTGACACATTAAGGGCTGCATTGCCTTCCCTCTGTGAACCTAGAGACTGTACCTACAATGGCATGGGACAGCCCCCAGAAGCAGGTCCCTCAGCCCCATTTAGTTTGCCAATGGAGAATGCATGTCTTGTAAACTCAGTTTCCCAGGGAGAAACCTCTGTGACTAGAAGATGCCAGGCTGGAACTTAAGTAACATTACTCTGAAAGTATGTTTGCCAAATGAAACACAAATGTAGGAGCATCATTATATTTGGTCTGAGAACTTCAGTATGCAAGCGGGACTTTATCTGAATAAATTACTATAGTTTGAATATTTCTATTCTTGTGAGTTTGTATTTTGTCAGTCTTTGACAAATATCTTAGCTCATTTGTCAATAAAAATGGGAGAAGTGTAAGTTCAGAAGCATGTCAACACCTTCTGTTTTGTCATCAACTGTGATAAGGTTAACCTTGAATATTTTTGAATTTATTTGGTAAAGAAGAAAAATGACATCTGTTTTGTAACCTCACATCTTCCTACACTTTCTGACAGCATGCAGCATTTTCACTGAACTGTAAGATTTGCTCATGAAAGCTGAGCTAATCAGAGTGGCTATCCAAAGTTCAGTCAATAAATAGCTTGGTTTTCTAGCTTGCAACAATATAAAAGGAGATCAATAAGAACTACGAAGATTATTTCTCCATTTCCTTCAGCTTCATGCTAGCCATGAAGGACAGACTGCTTCCCTTGTATCAGTTTTTTGTCCTTAGCTATTTTGCTGCACCTGTCCAGTGGACAGAGAGAAGTGTATGTGAATACTAGCCTCTGAGTACTTGCATTTAAGTAGTGCATTCCTAAACAACATCTGTTTATAGCCTTTGCATATTTAGTATCCAATCAGAATATTTAATAAAAAAATATGTAACTTCAGTCCTTAAGATGTCCATGGCTTTTTTTCTTACTGCTCTGACAGAACTGGCTCCATTATGAATTTGTAGACCAAACCCCTGTCCTGAAAAATTCCTATCAGTACTAAGAGCAAGCTTTTGTTCTGAAAACAAGTGCTTAATTTCTACCTTAACAACATAAAGCACAGCTTCAGTAATGTCAGCCCACACAGAGCCTGTGAAACATCCATTATGTCAGATTACTTTCTGGAGAAGGGTTTAGTAAATGGCTGTACCAAAATAGTGAGGAAATGTCCAGGTTGAATTTAATACCAATGTGAAGATTAAGCATTGACCAACATGAAGTGAAGGATATTTGAGACAAAACAGAAGAAGCAAAAGCTAGTTAAAAGAAACCCAGCTACATGTTTAATATAGGCTGTATAGAGAAAAGGCAAGGAGAAGGATCCAAGAGAACCAAGTCAGTTTTAAGTATTTTCATGAAGGAAAATTATCAGCAGAACCTGTGTCTATTGATGTTGGTGGTTTTTTTAAGCATTAATTTAAGTTAGTGTATACTTTAGATCTGTATCTCACCTGCAATTAGGGTTATTTGTGACCAAACATTTAATGCAATTTTAAAGAGAGGACTAAAATATAGACGAGAATTTGGAAGAAAATACTAAATATTCATAAAGAGTTAAAGATATTTTAACTGTCAGGATGGCTGAAATTCCAGGAAAGAGTCTAGGGAATAAATAATCTTGGAAAATATCTCTTTGAATATTCATTGCGGACAGAGAAGGTCTGAGAATAGGAAAAGTTCAGAAAGAATATCTGAAGAAGAAATTTGGGGAACAAAAAAGAAGCTTAACTTCAATACCCAGAAAGAACAAGTCAGAAGTGTCATGAAATGGTGGGGCTGGCTATCTGCCCTCAGTGCTGAACAAGCCTGTCATTGCAGCTAAGCTTGATGTTAGCTAAAAACTTGGGGTAGTGGGTAATGCAGTGCCACAATCCAACTTTCTGTTAATAACTTCCATCTCAGAGAAGGAACAAATGTCAATTTGGAGTACTCTGAAAAGAGCATCACAAACTCTGCACCTTTGAAAACAGGGGGTACTGCCTGAAATCCGTAAAATTAATTCCAATGCATGAAACTGCAGAACAGCAAGACAGGAAACAAAAAACAGAGTAGGAACCATGCAGCTGAATAGCACCACTGCAGAAGCTGAACTAGCTCGTATAGTGAATCTTGAACTGTATGCATGCCAATGCTGTGATTCTATTTGAACAAAAGCAACCTGAATTTTTGTATGTTGTAACCTGAGCATCATACCTAAGACCTAGGAAGCAGGGTTGTTTTGGGTTTTTTTAAAACCTCATGTGGTGCCTAGGTTCAGCAGCCAGGGCACCATGTCCAGTTCTGGATACTGCAAGGTGCAGATAGCATTACAAGGAGGAAAAAGAAAACAATCACAGAGAATTAGTAAGGAGCTAGACCTAGCTGAGAAAGATGAGAGAGAAGAGACTATCCAAGCATGTAAAACTTTTGCTATGATAGTCAGCAAGTGTTCTGCATGCTCTTCAGGACTATGATAAGAAATAATCAGTCCTGGTATTCAGCAAAGATTTAAAGCAGATATCAAGAAGCAGTCTGGGTTTGGTCAGTGAAGGTTTGACATTTCCAAGAACGGAGCTGCTCAGCCTCTCTGGGCAGCTTGTTCCAGAGCTTAACCGCTGGGATTTACCCAGGCTGCAGCATGGCCTCCTTCTGTGCCACTATGTACTACTAAGTCTATCCCCATCTGTGGCGGTGCAACCTCCCTCTACTCTTGGGCCACTCAGTCTTTGGTGCGATTCTTCCCTCTTAGATCACATTGTGCTGTAAACACCAGATAACACTGTTCTTGCTCCAGTTACATGAGCAGTAGGCCTAACATTGCCCTTGTTTCAGTTGCAAATGCAGTGGACTAAGACAACCTCTGGTACTTTCTTGTCCTGATGCAAGTACAGGGAGTTGAGATGCTGAGGCAGCCCAAGCTAGTAAGTCCACATCAGCATGGTGCAGTGCTGTATCAACATAGCTATGTCACCTCTACACTCCACACACCCAGAAGTTCAGGGTGCTGTTTGTCATGTACAGGGTTCCCAAACCTTCTGTGACCACTAGTTATTCTAAATAGCTAGCATAAATGTACAATTAAACTGTGCAGATTCATAGGCAACAGTTCCAGCAGCAATGGGTAAGTCCATACACAGTTTGAGTGACTGCAACCTGGCTGGAAACCACTGCTGACACTTGGTTAGAAGTTTCTTTACAATGAATCATTATGTTACACAGGCCTGTCTTTGGCCATGCTGAGACAGAAAAATCAATTCAGGCTATAGCAAGAAACACTAAAAAAGGCACTTGAGAAACTCTGTAACATCTATCTTCAGCGAAGCCAGGAAAATATTTTCTAAGATTCTCGCTGCTGGTCTTCATCTTAAAGCAAAATCCCCAAACCAACCCTTCCCAAACATCCATCCCCACTAATTTAACATCTACTTGCCATTAATGAGTTTGACTTGCTCCTGTCTGCAGCAGGAAGACTTGCAATCTGCACAGTATGGTACATAGCTTGATGAGCAACACTAAGCATGTTCTTTTGTATGCTATAGCTAACCTGTTAAAAATAGAAACAGGCCAAAACCTTCATAAGGAGGGATTTCTCTTTCTCCCACCATCAGATGAAGCTCTTCAGACCCATAATTTAACTGTTTGTCTCATTGTAGAGGTGCTAAAAAATTTGTCAAAAGACTTCAGCTAGTTAGTCTGCAATTTGGCTTGAAAAGTTTGTTTCTTCCCATTCTTTCTAGTTTTTGAATAAAGAGATAAGAGATAACGCCTGCTTGCCACAGTAGGTACATGAGCTATAATTTGCAATGAAATATCATGAACTGTGCCATACTACAGAAGCTTTAATTAGAGTAATTTAAACACATTGTAACTTACCAGTGATTTTGCATTCAGTATATTTTAAACAGCTGAGCCCTGAAAAAAATGTGGTGATTTGCTCACCACCACATATCAATGGGCTTCTGCAGCTGTGGAATTACACTCAAATCGAGCTTGCACAGGCAGCCAAATTATTCTCCAGGAACTGGAGAAAATCAGAGAATGATATCCCTAGACACAGACCATCAAAGAAAAATTAACTGTTAGGTCTCCTATGTGATTTTTGGCTATTTGTACCGAGATGGCAGATTTCAAGGGTCTTTCTTGTTTTCAAAAAAAAAAAAAGTTCCTAGATATTTCACCTGTTTGTGTCTTCAGTCTCACACATTCACTGTTCTCCCTTGGGGCTGGAGGCAGCTGGCCGGTCTGCACATAGGGCCATAGAGTTGTCTCTCTAGTTAGCCAAAGCAGAGAAATATGCTCCAAGTGGATATGCTGTTAAGAGTACTGTGAGCATGGACTCACAGTAGAAAGGAAAAGATACCAGGTACTACTGGCTTGCAGTTTCAAACCAGCTGTTTGTTACGAGATTATCTCACAAGACTGTAATTAAGAAATGAATATGATTTTGAGTGAAGGAATGATGGCTAGAAAAAAAATTTTCCTAACTCTTTTTTGGCAGTTACATTAGCATTGTATATATCCCCAGTGTATTTTATTATGTAGGCCCTTACCACTTCCAGAAGCTAAGAAATAGAAAAGATTCTTTCATTCCTTGCACAGCTGCTTAAATCAAGACCAGCTACGGGTAGGAGACATCTAATTTGATTGCACTTTTACAGATGCTGCACAAGCACTTGCTGGGAAAATATGTAGGCGATTCAGTGTCAAAATCACCATGCCTCCACTGTGTCTCCATAAGGTACCTCACAAAGGCTCATTTATGTTGTGATTCTGGTGCAGGTCTAAGTCCAGGCTCATGCCCCAACATGCATGGTCTACACACAGAAATCCCTAGCACAAACCACCAAGCATACCCTGCCCTGTGCCTGCGGGTAGAGACGTGATGAAACCTATTTTCGATACATAGCAAAAAGAGACTGGTAGGTTGCAGCTAACTGCCACTCTGCCATTAGTTGTTTCTGCATGCCTGATGTGAGGACCAAGATGAGTAGTTGGGGCTCATCCAAGCAAAAGTGCTGACCTTCTCCAAGCCAGGGCCCGTCAGAGGCTGATTTGGACAGAAAAGTAGCAGCTTGGGGACCAGATGTGCAAAAACCTAAAGATTCCTTTTAAGGAGAGACCAGCCTGTAAACAGAAGATTTTTACACTTCAAAGTTTAGAAAGGTTAACATCCCTGAGATTAAATGCTCACCACAGTATCTGTAAATGGTAAAGAAAGGTATCAAATCTGTAAAGGGCATGCAATTTCCACACAAAGGCAAGGGATTCCTCTGAAAACACTCTCTCCAGGCAAGGACTGTCCTGATAATATTTTGAAAAGACAGCACAACAAAACAGCTAATCATTATAGGCTTCTGGAGGAGAGCCTACATAGTTAATTCAAATCTAAAACACAGAGGAGTAGAAGCACTTCATGCCAACACTGTTACTTTTTTAAAAAAAACTACCTTTCTGAAAATGTAATTGAGTCAGCTGTTCAAGTGACAGCACTCACAACGGGGAAAGGATGTCTTCAATGAGTGATTAAATTCTGCAGCAACCCATTTAGATAACCATAAAAATATTTTATTGCAGATATAGTCCCAATTCAGGAATATATTCGTGTCATAGTATAAAAGAATAAGAAAAAAAGAAAAATAAAGGTTAATACAAGCCTTTAAAATACATGTTTCTTTTCCTGGGAGCATTTGAAAACTGTAATCTATTTCTGAGACAGAAACTTATCAAAGGACAGCCTCTTGCTGCCCACCAGGCTGTCCCTTCACACTTTTCGAAACCGTGAGTGCCTTCTGCCCACACAGCAGGCACCAAATTTCATTAGCAGGCTCCAACAGGAGACCGGTTAGCAGGGCTGTGACTGCTCTAGGGACATAGATGCACCCTTGATTGGTTCAAATACTCATTTTATCTACAAAATTAATAAAACAATGATAACAAAACTTCAAAAAGCAATAGTACTAAACAAAACATCTACTCGTATGACTGCAGATAGTACTCAGCCCACCACACAGACATCTCACTTGCACAGTGAGCCATTACAGCTACAGCCCATGTATGGCCTCAGGGAAGGTAGTGTCCCATGCACTGCCCCAACAGGGAACCAGGGGAGGATGTTCAATTTGGCTGAGACCAGTGGTAGGGATAAGGTCATACCAACTACAGTCCTAATGGCAGTAGCACAGCTAGCTTCATCTCAGGTCCAGCAATGAGAGTCCAGTGTTTCCTCTCGTGAGGATCTTCTCACACAAGATTTACTTCAGCATGTGGGGTTTATATCACCAGCCCCTGTTCTGAACATTACATAGGTCATCCATTTGCTTCTGATGGTTTCATCCACTCATTACCCCTTGTCTCTGGCAAGGAGTAGGGTACCAAGGGATGGCACGGCAGGCTCCTCCACAAGAGGCATCCTTTGCATCAACATTGTAATCAGTAGGCAAGCTGGCTAAGGATTCAGGATAAAGAGAAAACAACCCACTTCTGGCCCCATAAATCACCTGGGCCCTCTACTACAAACAAATTCCTTCAATAACTGTACTCACTTAGGGAAAGAAAAGAGCCTTAGTTTCTGGTTGTGTAAGAAGATTTCAGGATCTTCCTGTTTTACTGGTCAATTCATCTTTCATTTGACCCATAACAAAGCTTGGATGAAATGTTTTTCATAAAATACTTGTCAGCGCTGTATAGAAGTGGCATTAGTTGTTGTAATCTCATGCAATGCAATCTATTTTTTTATGATTCAAAAAATATGATGGCCCTAATATATAAGGGAAAGTGTTATCAACAAGGATTATAGTACAAAACTTGGTAGTTCCTGCAATGTAATCTGCATTCTTCCTTTGAAGCATGATTAGAGAAAACAACATTTGGTAGCACCAGCAAGTTGTGCAATGCCATTATTTACTGCTTTAGCTTCTTTGCCTTCTCAAAGGTCAGTCTACTCTTAGAAGAATCATTACCTAAGCACTTGCTGTTCAGACTAATCATATTGCTTGCTTAGGGGCACATATTTAATACTGTTTTAATTCCTTAATTTTAAAATACTGGAAAAGCCTCAACTGAAATCAGTTGGATCCCTCCGTTTAGAAAAAATATACTAAAGAACCTGTTTTCTTTACATAGTTTTATCACATACCTTCTTAGCTTTACTTTATATTTAAATGACATCAAGAGTGTCTTCTCAATAAATTTATTTATTTTTTTTTTTAAAAAAGGAACATAGTGAAGGAGAAGCTTTTATACAAGTAGGCTACAACCATCCCTAGGCATTTATTCATTAACACTTGCCTGATAGTTTCTAAGAGCCTCAGGTGTTCTGTGAAAGAAAACAGGCTGAAGTAGTAAACCTTTTGAGAAAATATTTGATGTATCAGCTGTATCAATGCTTGTCCTGCTTTCTTCCCAATCTATCAAAGAAGTAATAACTTGTAGTAGTTCAATATCAGGGTTTTTTTTTCTCCTAAGTAATCACTTTGTTCACTACAGGCACAGGTGGGTCATATTTATGAGAAAGGCTCAGGCATGTGAATTGGATTTGGTATAAAAACCCATCCTAGGAACTCAGTTCTGCCTATAGGTAGTGTAAGTTTTAGTCAAAAGTTTGAAGTATGTGTAGTTTAGTAGGTGTTGCTGACCAAAGTGTTTAATTTAAAGGATTTCTATCTAATTTGTTAGTATTGCTGTTAGCAGGTAGGTAAATAAGTAGCAAATTAAGCTGTATTTCTTAAGTGTTTGCCTGGCTATAGTTTTGCTCTTTAGAGAGCTGTAGTTGTTTATGCAAACATGCTGTGCACTGAAATGGCAAGTTATGGCTCCTGCTAATGTGCTTGAGGAATGGTTAAGGGTAATAGGACCTTGTGGGTTGGGAGAGAGGAGACAGAGAATGGTGTGGTCTGAGCTAATTTGGTATTAATGAAGGTAAAATGCAGCTATTGTATACAGAAAACCTAATTGCTCAGCATGTTTTTATTGTGGGTTTTTTTATGGTTCTATATTGTACCTTATGACCCTGTTTTTACTTCAAAGGGAATCTCCCTTTGAAATGTGTTCCTTGAGGTATGAAATATATTGTAGTGCTGTCCATTAGTACTGGTTTATATAGCAGGAGGGAGAAGTCTGCTATGACTAGATTATGAATTGCTTATATCTTTCCTATTTTAAATCTCTGTTCTCAACATTTTTGGCTGTGTCTACTTGTGGTGCTAAAGTGATTGGAGAACTTAAGAGGAACAGAACACAAATCTATTTGAATCAACTCTGTATTTCTTTTTTTAAAGGGAAGGGGGGAGATGATCATCAAAATCTTTTTTTTTTTTTCTTTTGTTTGACTTTTTTTATTTAACTAATGTCTGTCCTTGGAGCAAACTGGCCTTGAACACCAAGTTACCGGTTAAAGTATGTTTGTAGAAACCTGATCCTCTCAGAGACAGCTATTTAGTATGCTGGGCTATCCTGTTGTTGCCTTTAATAGGCCTTCAAAGACATGCAGCTTGAATAATAACTTAAATCTAAGCCTGTTACCAACTGACTGTAGGCCTAATAAGCTACTACCACTGGGAACAGTTAATGACAAAAGTGTCCCACTTATTTGTAATTTGTGTGTGATAATTTTGTTTATGCTTTAGTGTTTGCTGTCATTATGTTTTCTGAAAAACAAACAAACAAAACAAACCAGGGCAGTAAAGTTTCTTTCTGCCTTAAGGTTGTCCTTTAGATTTGGCATGTGATTTTGATAGAACTTCAAGATGCACTTGATGTTTACTGGAACAATGCCAGGACAGTAGCTCTGAAGTGTAAATCTCCTGTTTTATTTGCCCAAGAAGCAGCACAGATGAGCACTGGTGATGCAGGTCTACCTTGCCCTGAGAGTACTTGGTAGCATGCCCGAGGGAGGGTAGCCTGTAGCTGAGAGTATTTCATCACCTCCCGGGAGATGTCTTGTGGCTTCACAGCATTGCTGAGGGCCTGGGGAGCACTGCTTGGGTAAACTGTAAAGAGAAGAGATCCCTTTGTCCTTGTCCTTCACTGACCTCTGGCTGCCTGTTCTGTCTTGCTGCCCTGAGAGCCTGCCTGTGACTGCTCTTCCTTTTCACCCATGGAATAACTGTCTTAAATCCAATTTGCCTCTTTCTACTTAGCTATGCAGTAAGTCTGCTGTGACTTTCCTTAGGCTTTCTAACTGCTTTAATAAGAGCGTGGCCTTGGGAGATGTCTTAATCTGGGAAGCCAAAAGGGGCGGGGAGGGAGGTGGAATCCTTCTTTAAGTTGCTTGCTCTGATCTGCAGAGTGGATTGCCAAGTCCTCTGCAGACTGCTAACAGGGATAAGTGCTTTCTGGTCTCTGTAGGTAGTCTTTACTTCCTTTTGGGATCCTTTTATTGCTAAAAGGAACATATGGACGTGCATTCCTCCACGGTTGAGGAATGAGTGATTTGATTTATACTCTAATGTTGATACATATCAACAGTCTGTAAAAGTAAAATGTGTGTTTAGGATATATAAATATATGTGTATGCATATACATACACACAGTATCTGTGTGTATACAAGCTGTAACTTAAGACTATTGTTGCCATATTTTTAATTTTGAAAACAGCTATGTCCCAACCCAGAGCATGTTTTTTCAGAGCTCCTTTATTAATTGTTCGTTTTGTGGTGTTCGTCATTCCTCATACTGATGTTGTACATAATGGTGTCAGACAGCCTTGAGATGGTGAACAGATTATCAAAAGATAAATTTTCTGTAGGACTTAATTCAAAGAGATTTATATTCCTGCAGTTCTCTTCCATGCTTCCAAATATGATCTCATGAATTTAAATAGATCAACTACAGTTGATGTCTCTTCTTGATCTCTTTGAATTGCTTCTGAAGCTACTGATCATACGCTTTTGTCTCTTTCATGCTGGTGGTGCAGCTGCTTGTTCATTCAAGGCTCAGCTTCTCAGGTTCTGGGATTATTCCATGTCTCTAAAGCTGCTAGTTCTTAGAAGTAATCAATGCTGGTTCATTCTTGGCAAGGATTTTATACACGCCAGGATTTTGATGGAAAAGGTCAATTACTCTTTCTCTTAAACTTGATTGTCAGAAGCAAAACAAATAAAGGAGATGGGACAGTTTCCATAACTCTTGATGATACTGTGCCTTACTCTGCAATTAATAGTATTTATAGCTTTATGTAGTCTCTCTTGTGCCTCCTTCTTCATATAGCAAGGTGAATTACTGCTTCCTAAAAATCTATAATAAAGACAAAATAACTCCTGTAAATAACTTTTTTATAGTTCATTTGAGCAGTTAATTAAGAGTATAGTGTTGTTTATCTCTACAGTGACTGAGCAAAACTCAAAGCAGTTTCTAAAGAAAGCATGAGCCTATACACATGCTGAATGTGTATTCCACAAATACATAGCAATTGCTTATCTTGTAGCATTAGGTAATATTTTCTTTTCCTGTGGATGGTTCTGAGTAATAGTCTTGTTAGAACTTCTACAGAAAGAAGCTTGCCATTTCAGAAGTTCTCGTTTCTTTGTTCCCTAGAGTATCTCATCCAGTAAGTGCTGTAATTTCCTTTTCTACTCCTGCTATCCTCTTGTGTGTTGGAATGCATACAGGTAGCATCACATCTGAGGTGGAGATGGCTGCACCATAAGAAAGCCTTCTCTTCTGTGAGTATCTGACCTGCCTTCAAGTGCATAACAGAACCTCATCTGTAGAAAATTAAAGTATCTATCTCCAAAATGCTTGTGCCATGATAATTTTGTCTGAATATGAGGGTAGTAAGTGCCTATAATAATTCTGACATGCTGCACAAACCACAGCATGTAGGAATTATTTGCATAATATATACCCAGAGCTATTATTCTTTCCCAAGAGGATCCTAGCAAATTAAGATTTAATTCATGGAAAAGTTATCTTTCAGGATTGTATTTTCTTTGAAGACTCAAGAATGAATACAAAATATATCAAAGCAGTTAATTTGTTCCTGTTTTACTCAATTGTTGGCAAGCCTGTGCCTTGACATCTTCCTAATGGATGCTTAAGAAGTCATGTCTGTATCCATAACTATAGCAAGTAGAAGGCTCTCAACACATTATGGTTGATAATTACTCACCTGTTTCGGTAATATGATTAATAGGTTGCAGCAAGAGGTCAGCTTTTAGCTGTTAGATTTGGGAATTCATTGTCAAAGATATCTGCCGCTTGGGATGTCCCACTTTGATGCTTATAAAAAAATGTTGGGGGAGGGAGAGGAAGAAAGCTCTGCATTTAATGTGATCTGCTTCTGAAGGGCAATAAGCTGGATAGCTAAATACAGAGCTGAGCTTTGTCCAAAATCATGCCTGTAATTTAGCTGTGTCATCCTATAACTTGTAACTCTGGGTATATTGTGTGGCTTAGTCAAACATTGTGTAGTACCAGACTAAATTTGTGCAGCAAACTTGAATTTCCCTGTGACAGCTTGCCAGAAAGCAGTCAGAGGTAAACTTTCCCCCTGTCCTGCCATGAGCTCCTTTCCTAACCCATCCCAAGAAAGCTGGTTCAGATGTACCACCTATCTCCCTGTATACTCTGAGGCATCATTCCCTCCCAAATGTCCTGCTAACAGAGAAACCAGAAAAATATCAATGTGGAGGTTTAGACTTGCAGTCTTAAGTAACAGCTTTTGTGGTGACAACTGGGAGTATCTTGCTCTTAGCTCTGTTGTTATTGAAGGAAATGACTTCTTTTTTTCTGTCCCCCAGCAAAGTTGCATGAGAACCACAAGGAGAGTTTGACAGAAGCATGTTACAGTATGGACTCTGCAGCATAAGAGCAGTAGTTCTTGACTCTCTCCATTTGTCGTATCACAGTAATGCAGGTGGAAATATGTCCCAAAGTAAGAAAACGAAGGAACCCCAAAAAGCCCTCCATCCCCCCACCTAAAACCCCCCAAAATCCAAATCCACCAAAAAAAACCCCTGAAACCAAAACAGCAAATAAGCACAGGGGAAACTTAGAAAAATTAGTGGGTATCATCTTGCTAGAGTAAAAGAGAAAGGGGCTTCAGGGAGAACTGTTTTGTTTATACCCAATAACTGTTCTTCAATTTGAGAAGAAAATTACTTTCTTGATAACAGTCAAGAATCACAAATGCTTTTTGCTCTATTCAGTTTCCCCTACTATGTGTTCACAGGACACAAAGGCAATGTATAAATGGAGTGCTAGTTGACAATTCATGCTTGCATGATGGTGTAATAGTAAGGTATTGTGTTGTTTCACTACAGTCCACTGTGTTGTCACCATTTCTGGCTTTAATATAAAATGCAGATTAGAAGTGCAGGATTATTATGCTGTACAGGACTATGTCTATAATAGCATGTGCTTCTTTGGAGAATAAAAACAACAAACCCTCTTCTGGTGTTGGAGTGTTAGATACACTCTTTGTGTCTAAATGTGGTGAGCATATGAATGTGAAATGTAAGAGGAGACTTGCCAACTGCTGATATATTTCTTATTTCTCTGCCTCCATATGTCTTTCCACTGGCTGCTTCTTATGTTACAGTTTCCATCCCCCTGCTCAGATGCTTTTATATCATCTTTGGATGAAGGATCTGTGTTCCTCCAACAGAAGGCATGCATAATGTGAGATACTTATTGAAATAGAAGTATTTTCTTGGACCATACATACACATTGATTTTGCTGAGCTGTCCTTTGAGCACTCAGGTAGGGAGGCTGGGGGAAACAAAAAAGCACTAACTTTCATGTCTGAATAGGTCTGGAGTCCCTCAGCACAGGACAAACTGCAACAGGAGCATGACTCTGCAGAAGTGTTTGTTTACATGGCAGAAAAATCATCCCAGTTGTGACTAAATGGTTCGTTCTGTTTGCATACACCAATGCACAAGATTATTTTTATTAAACATGCTTAAAATATTCCCAAGGAGGTGTGTGTAATACATGTTCTTAAACATTACTGAAAAATATTCAGGTTTGCAGTTAGGCATATATTGTCACATTACTCCAACTGAAGAATGGAAAATGCTGTTTCAAATGCTTCAATAAAGAAGCAAAAGATATTTAATAGGAGTTGCTATGCAAAGAAATGTTTAAGCTACTGACTTAAAACTCTTGTTTAAATACCAGAAGTCTAATTTTCTCATCTAACTTGAATTCTGCATAACTAAAATACTTTTCCAGCTAATATTTGCTCCTGATTATACAATATGTACAAAATAGACCTTGTTATGTATAATGTATGGTGTTAAAACCAGTGACTCTTACTATGTCTTTTGGGCGATAGCAACTGAGTTTAAGTTTAAAATAATTTCTTATTATTTATTTAAAGAACAGATATTTTTTAAGGGTATTTGTAAAATAAGTGCAGTTTTGTTTCCCTAAGTCAATCTCCAGTCCCATGCAAGTAAAAAGAAATGAGATGCACTGTTGTTTTTTGGTGGGCTTAAGACATGATTTCTGTGGTCCCTCGGGCATGCTCCTCTGGAGAGGACCTTCAGCAGTTCTGTGCCTGTCTCAAAGCCAGCTTGCATCCCAGGCTGCTGTGGCTGAAGGTGAGGTGGATGCTGCATGGTGGTCAGATGTTCTTCTGCAGCACTTGCTGCACAGCTGACAGATGCCCTGGCTGTCCTGTGTTGTCATGTATACTTCTAGCCTAAAGAACATGTTAGTGTGAGTTCTTTCACAATTATTGCATCAATAGTGTTTGTGTAATTGGCTGATTAGCGAGGCTTCAGGCAGACGTGAACTAAGGACCTGACATGACAGTAAGTGGTTTGGATGCTCATGCAGGGTTTGGAAATACGTATCAGTTAAAACTTATAGTGAAGTCTTAGCTGTTCAGATATGTTATTCTCTCTCTCTTTCTCTCCAAGGTTGGGTACTCAGTCACTTAAGATGGAGACTTCCAGATAATCTTGTGTATTCGGAGAATATTATTTTTTTTTAAAGGAGCAAATAATCTCTTTTTGCTTTCCCAAGTGGGTATGAGGTACTTAAGAAGAGCCATTAGTTTACCAAGTAAATCCTTTAGATTGCAGACAAACACTGTGGCTGGATATTACTGGAGACCATCATAAGCAGAGGTAGAGGTGATGTACTGCACTGTATTTCTGATTAAAGATTATGTCCTTAATTGATAGCTGGAAAACAGACACTTAGGATATTATTCTGACTTGTGAAACATTGCTTAATCTGTAGAAGGGCAACAAGAAATTGTCTAGAGTAAGGGGACAGTGTCTGGACCGTGCCGTCTTAACCCCATGTGTAGGCTTTGTTGTGTAGCTGACAGTGTTAAGCCGCACCTTTGCACACAAAAAGTGTTTTGAAATAGATAGAAGCAATTGGAGGGGTGGTATCCATCCTGCATAGAGCTGACTTGGTTCCTGGGTGCTTCAGAAGTTCTGGTGCCAAAGGGTGATGGGAGTGCCTGGTTGGGCTGAGCTGGTGGCAGCTGTGGGTGTCCAGGTGTGGAGGGCCAGCCTGCAGCTTCTGCCTGAGTGAGGAGGAAACCTTGCTTACTGGAACAGGGGTTTCCCAGATCAGTCTTGGGTTTAGGCTTCCCACCTGTGTCTTTAGTGAGAGTTTAGATGCCACCTCTGTGAAGGAGTAAATCAGGACATCCCTGCAGGGAGTGCTGGTGAGCAGCTGATTTTGTATAACCCCATAATTTTTAATTATTACTTCAGTACTGATGTTTTAGTTTCTCACGTATCAGAATTGATTGAATCTTAACTTTTTAAAGAACGGAGTTTGTTTGCATAAATGATATGCCTACCAAAAATCAAAGTAATCTTGAGAGTGTGCTGATTATCTTATGCAAATTCTCTTAAGTTTATCTTGGGTAACACTTTTGTTTCATTCTAGGGAGTATAAAGATGCACTTTGAAATGCAGACTAACATGGCTACATGAATTACACCTTAACTGTTTTCCTTCAGAGATGGGTGGCAGCAGGGATTAAAATTTAAAGCATCTGAGAAGATACAAAATCTCTGCCTCTGTTATACCTAAAAGATCAGTATAGCATCAAGGATAATTGCTGTTTAATGGCTGCTGCTCATAGATCTCCACAAAAAAAAAAAAGCAGTGACTGGGACACGCTTTATGGGTGTATCAGTTTCTGCTGCAATGGGAATGTGACAATCGTTGTCATATGATTTTAGTCAGTATAAAGAAACTTCTGCAAAAACCTCTTTAACACAGTGTATAATCACTATAACTCTCAGGGGATCATTATTATTCAAGAAAGGATGGTTTATCTTGCATATCTAACATTTTTTCTAATTATAGTGTTTTAAACAATGGCTAATAAAGCAAGATACACACCATCATTTAAAAGCCAATAACTGCATTCCACTTCAGAGGAATGGTGTTGGCTCTCCTTTTCCACCAGTTAGTGGTGGTCTTCCGAAGACACTGTCCTCACTATTATATGCATGATGCATATTAAATGCTGAAACGCTACCCACACACAGATATGTAAATGGTGGATCATTAAATACAAGTCAAGCCTTTCTTATCATTCATCTGTACTCTGGGAACAATTCATTCAGGGTGGTCTGACAATGTGTTGAATCGTAATGAGCCACTAAGGAAAAAGTATCTTTGTAAACTACATGTTGCCTCTATGAAGGGTGAGTGCATCTGACTCTATTGTCTCTCCACAAAACATAAATATTGTTCAGTTGGTAGCTCCCATTTCTCTTATTTTCATGTTCCAATCTTTTTTCCTTGGCTTCACCTCTGTAGGTGTATATTTACAGTCTTGGTAAGGAGTTAGTGGCCTTTTGTTAAATAGCAGCTTGGAATGCCCTATTCATTTGTTACTTGGGCTCCTAGTGAGAAAAAAATACATATCAAATACAGTATCAATTTTGGGAGGTGTGAGTTGCCTCATTTTGCCACTTTTACACTGGGAATATAGAGCTAATAAATGAAAAAAATGTCAAGAACCTCTTGAACCTCAGTGTCTCTTGATTAACAGATAACGTTACACACGAATGTAACAGATTAATTTTCTTCACTCTGAATGGGCAGGGTTTAGACTGAAGAAACCTGTACATACAGACCTTGGAACATTGATGGTTTTGATCACTCAGTCTCTATTCTGTGTAATTTAATTGTAATTATTCTCTCCCACCTTTACCCTTCCTCCTCTACCTGTATTAATCCTCTAGCAAAAGGTAAGATGAGACAGGATAAAATAGGCCTCAGTAAAACAAGTTTTCTGTCTAAAGTCATATTGTACAGATGACTTATTGTGTTTAAACTTGGTTTCTCAGCTGATCTTCCTACTACCGTTTCTTATCAACTGCAACAAATTTTCACACTTATGAAGGTGCAATAAACTGGTAAGAAGGAGAAACTCAGGCCCAATAAATTCTATGTGCTTTTCCCTGATGTAACTTAATTTAGATTTAATTGATAGGGAATAAAATGAACAGATTTTGTGGCATACTGTGATCATTTGAAGATGATGGAACTTCATACAGAAATATAGTTTCTAAGAGTATTTATAGCAGGTTGCTTGACCTGCTGCTTCTTCTCTTAATAGTGAGGGAACAGAATAGTGAAAAGGGATCTTAACAACACAATTATGCAGGTATATGTCTGAGATGTTCCCTCTGCAGAGCATGTAGTTATTTCTGGGGGATGTAAGGCCTGACAGCCAGACAAATGCATCATAAGATTGAGGAAAGTAACTTGTATAACTATAGTCTCCTAGCATGGCTGAGCGAGTTGGATGTTTTAGGCATAGGTTGCCAGAGGGCAGTATTGTTTAGAGAAAGACTTGTTTTCCTGCTGTAATCGGGTCTGATGGCTCAAAATGCCTTTTGCCTCATGTGCATTGGATTATTTCAGTAAACTGATAGCTCTATTGGGAAGAGTGATGGGGGAAGTACTGAGGCCCCAGGCAGTCATTCAAGTGAAGTGCCTATGCTTGACCAGGACCTTGGCAAACCTTTTCCTTATCCCCCTCGCTGGACTGGGGATGCAAACTCTGCCCCTTATGCTGCTGAGCTGCATTTGCATCCTGCTCTTCTGTGGTTGAGTAGCAAGGGGAAGGATTTAGGGCAGAAAGCAAGACCCATGAAGAGGCTTTTATTTTAGGTTACCCAGACCAGTGCCAGCAAACATGCATGTCACTGTCAGATAGCTCGTGAGTTTCTGACCTACCTGATGAAGCAGAACTGTGCAAAAGCTGTTGTCATGGCTTATTTTCTGCTCAGAGAGGCTGTCTTGCATGAGGGAGGGTGGCTGTAGCAATCTTCAACATCATCCTTTAGAGGTACTAAGGCAGTGTTACCCAGTTGGCAGTTTCCCATGGCCCTTCTCTGGAGGGCAAAAAACCTGTGTTTCTGGGTAGAAGAAAACATTACCTGGCTTCTAGGGTGTCTGTATGTTATGGTAGTTCAACGGTGGCAATGTAATCAGTTGGGCAAAGAGGAGTTGTTTTACGCCAGAAGAATTAAAGCTTAGAGCAGCAGATTATGTGTTCTCATCCATATTGAGCATTTGATTCTTGTAAGATTGAGCAGATGAGAAGCAACAGAGGGTAGACTGCCTACATCTGCATGGGACAGGTCAGCTTTCCTTCTGGATGTTTCTGTACCGTTTTGATCAAGAATGACACTAATTACACACAGTTAGTTGTTGTTTCCAGACTTTGACGTGGGACGGAGGGCGGGATGAGCCTGCCTTTGGATCTCGTGCATTTGCTCTTTCAGAGCTGTTGGTTGGGATGCAGGTGTCTGCACAAGCTGTCAAAAGGCTGAAAATGGAATAAACAACCTATTTGAACAGAGCTGTCCTCATAGTTTAATTGTTTTGGATATGCTTGGGTGGTCTTCAAGCTTTTTTGGGGCACACTTAAAAGAATATTTCAGAGCTCTTGAAGTTCTACAGGGGCAGGAACCTTTTTTGATTTATATAGATTGCAGTTTTGAGCACTTGGCTCTTGTTTGCTTGCCTTGCACTGGAGTTTGTTGAAGGTGGACACGTATTTGGTGTTGTCACCTGGGCTAAATGGGTTGACAGAGCTCAGTAACAGTGGAAGAGGAAGTTTGGGGGAAGCTCAGAGCCCTTTAGGATGCTGCTACCACTTAGGATCTCCAGCCATGCTTTTTTTTTTTACACAGGTTCTGAAGTGTTTGAAGGACCAAGATGCTACCACTTCATCAACCTCTGAGGAGTTCAGGTTGGAAAAATCTTGAGTCCTTAATTCTTGATTTGATAACAGCCACAAAATGGCTGTAAGGGCTCTGTGGACTTGCAAATAGTGTAGGGACAGCTGGGCAACAGTGGCAGCTGTAATTTTTTTTAGGTGGTGGGAATGTCAGAGAATTTTGCAGTAGATGTGGGCGTATGAAGCAATACAGGTTTAAGAGCAAAACAGTGTAGGGAAAGAGGTCTGCAATATTAACAAGACTACTCTGACGTTATGTACTGAAAAATATATAATTGCCTGTTACCTTGTAAAGGACACTGAAGCTTCTTTCTATGCTCTGCTTCTGTACTCAGCCTAAACTGTCACATTTCTGCTGTTGCTACATTGGTGACAATATGCAAAATTCCCACTGAAGGCTACTGTTCAGGCACAAATGCATGAGAGCTGACATGCTTGTGTTAGTGCAGGAAATAAACAACAACCAATGACCACCACTATGGCAGCTTGTTACCTGTTCTAACAAGTTAAGTGCTTTAGCAACTTTTCACCTAGCAACTTAGGCTGAGTGCAAAAAAGGATTTGTCTAAACCTCTGTTGTATTATGCCTCAGCTGTCTCTTGCTGCTAAGACAAAGACTTCAGTGGAGTTTTTGAAGTTTTAGTGGTATGAATCCTGCTGTCACTCTCTAAGTGTGTTAAACGTTATTACTGATTGATCTACGTGCATCTAAATACTTGTTTACATAGAAGTTAGATGTTGCATTCTCTGAATCTGGCTGAACTAGCATAATGTGTACTTACTAAGGCTTTACATAGCCTTGAGGCTTAACTTATGTAGTGACTTCTGAAAGAGAAAAAGGGGTTTGCTTTGTCAAGTAGCTTGGGTGTGGGGAAGGCAGAGGAGTGTAATAGTGTCTCAGCAGCTGCCACCCCATTATAAGTACTTAAAAAATATACATGTGTTCTACAGTAGTTACATGGCTGGAACGGACTCTCTGGGAGATTTCAATATTGTTCTGTTCTTCCAGTTCCTCGACTGGACAGTGCAGACATGATAACAATGACGGAGCTTCCTTTTTTCAAAGCTGATGTCAGAGAGATATTTGAAAGTAAGCTGCATGCTGTTTCAACATGAAATACTATGCTAGATTCTGCTTTTGATTAAGGATCATCTACTAGCTGATCAGGGACTCAGCATATCCCTGATTAAACACTCTTCCAGAATGACAAAATCTTCTGTTGGAGCCCAGGCACAAATATAATGGGTAACAGCTGATTTTGTAATTAGTTTGACCACAGTGCTTCATCTCCAGAGGTAGTATATGTCTATTTCCATAAGCATTTGTGGTTTTGCATTTTAAAGAATCTTCATTAGTCTCTCTTTAAGGCATTAGATTTGACATGCAGTCAACAAAATTCTTAGAGTGTAATTGAAAAAAAGAAATGGAGATATCTTATTAGTGAAATTGCATATGAAATATATGCAAGTATTCAAATCTCCTTTTTAAAACTAGCCCTTTCTGTGGAACAACTCCTCCACATCTGGATTCTTAAAAGAAGGTGTAATAGTCTGAATATGAATTCAGAGTGAATTTATTAAGCTTCTCATCTTTAGCCCACTGTAAAAATAAGTGTTGGGTTTCAGTGTAGTTTTTTTCCATATAGCGAGAGAGTTGTACTACCTGTGTCTTGGATTGCCCAATATTAAAATACTTAAGTTGTGTATGAATTTTTTAGGCTTTGCCTATTTAATTTTGACTTTTTCATGGATGTGGGTTTTGTGGGGGTGAGAAGGGGCCTGGTTTTCTTGCAAATTTAAAAAAAAAAACAAACCATTTTGGTTGTCTTGGAGAGCAGATTCATGAAAAATATATCTGCCTACGTTTTTATAGCTTCAGTGAAAAAACTGTATTCCCATGACTTAGAAGGACTTGAAGTTAAGGCACGTCACAATCTGGGGTCTGAAGCATTTTTTTCCCATACAGAGAAATCCTGTTTGTTCTGCAGAATTTATGTTCTCAGGTGTCTTCCTTAAAAAGTGGCACTTCAGTGCAGCTGAACCTACTGCATCCAAAGAGCTGCACTGACTGAAGTGTTCTTGGTTCTTTGGGCTTCTGTGGAGTTTGCCTCTGAAACAAAAAGCAAAAACCTCCTTGGTCTTTCAGTGCTTTCTCTACTTGTATGCAGGCAGTATGGATGACAAAAACATCTCTTCTGCAAGTTTACTGCAGAGAAGAGACAAAAATGAGACAGGATGAATGGGAGATACTAAGATAGAGGAGGATATGGAAGGAGTTTGGGGTGGAAAAAACAGTAATGTGTATTTGGGAGGAAGTCAAGACTATAATATAGTGACTACCCAGAGTGCACAGCACTCTAGAAGCAGTGGTTTAATCCTGAGGTGGGTTCTCCGCCAGTTTTTAGATTGAGCTATTTGATCTGGTTGGAGCTCCCCGTAGTGAGTCAAACTGCAGAGCTGAACCCAGACTGAACTATTGTAAGCAGTTTTTCTTTGTTTTCCAGTTCCTTTAAAAAATTACTTCAAGCCTAGAAGAAAGAGGAGGAGGATCTTGGAGAATCCCCAGCTTGGGAGAAGAAAGCCTTGGTGTCATAGTATGAAGATGGTAAAACGGGAGCTGTGTAGGAGTAGGCATCAAGATGTGGTCCAGGAGCAGGTTCAAATGGATGAAAGTCCAGAGGGAGCTCAGCAACTCAGCTCACCAGTACAGCTGGGGCAAGGAGAAGACCATCTCTCAGCAGCACAGCCACTGACCCCCAGTCAGCAGCCCCAGGGATGGGATGATGTCCATGTGCAGCTGCAGAGGCAGACAGCACAAGGAGACATGGCCCCAAACATGGGACCACAACAAATGGACCAGGAGTGTGAGGCCCCAGAGGTGACAGTGCAGGTGCGGCCTCAGAAGATAAGCCAGGGTTGGGAGTCCCCAGAGGTGATTGTGCAGGTACAGCCTCAGAAGTCAAGCCCAAGATGGAAGGCCCCAGAGGTGACTGTACAGGTACAGTTACAGCAGCGGGGCCGACGGACAGCTCTCCCACAAGTAACTGTGCAGGTACGGCCACAGAAGCAGAGACAAGGAGTGACTGGCATCAAGGTCACTGTGCAGCTGCAGTTGGGCCATTACCCAGGAGTAACCTGCCTCCAGGACCAAAGTGAGGAAGTGTTAGGGAATGGAGGGAAGCTGACCCCAAAACAAAATCAGGGAGGGCTAATGGCAAGATCTGAAGATGAGAGAGAATTTGCTGTGGTAGAGCAGGTGTCACAGGGGACTCTGAGCCAAAAGCAGGATCAAGGAGAGGTGAAAAAACCCCAGCAGGACCAGAGCCAAGAAGAGGAAAGAATGGAAGTGATGGAGCTACGGGAGATGCAGATTAGAGGCAAAGCAGACCTGGATGGGATGGTGACACAGGAGCAGCTGCAGGACCAGAGCCAAGAGCAGAAACAGCTAGAAGCAGACCTGCTCCCACAAAAAGAAGGTCAAAGAGCTCCAGAAATTAGGCAGAAGCAAGGCAATGTCCAAGAAGAGCCCAAGGGTATAGTGGAAGACCAGAAGGAAGACCTGGGGCAAGAAGTGTCTAAGAAACACCCACGAGAGACTCCAAATTATTTTGTCTCTATTCCAATAACAGATGATCAGGTATTTTAAAGTAGCTGTTGAATCAAAAAAAAAATCCACCTTAAATAAGAAGCAAAGCATAAGTTTAAAGTTAACTTCATTTCAAAGCTTATTATGAAGCCCAAAGTGATCAAATTCTGCTCCCTTACCTGAAGGGGTTTGTTGGGTCAGTCTGGGATGGAGTTAACTTTCCCCATAGCAGCCCTTGTAGTGCTGTGCTTTGTATTTGTAGTTGGAACAGTGTCTATAGCACACCAATGTTTTGGCTACTTCTAGGGGGGAAAATAAAGTCACTTTGAGGACTGTCTTTGCCCTTTCTGTAAGGTCTAAGTGGATGTGTCCCTCCACAGTAATACCTGCTATTCTGTAATCTTTTTCCAAAAGAAAGCAGTGGATTTTAGTATCTTGCATTGTCCCATCCTACATTGTCTTACAGCCATATTTAATGTAACAGACTGGTATTGATTTGTTTGCCTCCTCCACTGAATCTCACAATGGAGGATGAGAATTTCCTTCTCTTCTACGGAAAAGAAAAGAGGTATTAATCTGTTCTCTCTTCTCCATCTCTTACCCAACAAACTTACCCTGATGTCTTAGGTAGACAGTTAATTCCAATAAGCCGTGTGTGGAGTCTGCATGGTCATACTTCATCCAGGTATGCTATATTCTGTCATTCCCACATTTGCAGCAGTGTTGAAGCAGCAGTCTTTTACCTCCATACTGTTAAACCAAAATACAGCAAACAGCAGAAATCCAAGTAGAAATATTTTCTTCTAGAGACTCTGCAAGGGTCCTAAAGCATTCAAATTATCACAGTAAATGTTTCTTCTGAAATATGTCAAGATAGCCTTGTGGAACTTGGATACTGCAGACACTGTCTTATGATCCATGGAAATAAATTTCAAAGATGATACAAAAGCTGGAGACAGATTTCACACTTTTTTCTTTAACTAGTTATGTATGACTGGTTCAAAGCTCCTTAGCTTCTGCCTAACCTTATGTCCCTTTGTATTTGTAAAGTGGAGAGGGAGAATGTTGGCTCACTTTGATCTACTTATTACCATTCTGCTGATAGGAATTTGAAGCCCACACACAACTTTCTGAAAGAAGGATACAGAACATCTCATTCCCAAAGCAGTGCTGTCAGTACCTTTCCTAGGAACAGGTTTTTTGCCCTTCAGCCTCTCGTAGACAACTGTGACTTGCTGATGGCAATGTTGTTAGTATCTGCTCAGGGTATGAAAAAGCAGACTGAGCCCTCACACTTTGTACCTGCACCTGCTGCGTCCCTCTTGTCTAGGACTCTACTTTTGTCGCTGAACAGCAGCATTGTGAGGTGGGGCGTGCCCCATGCAGTGGACCTTCTTGTAGGGGCAGCAGGTGACCATGCACTCAAATGTACTATGCAGAGAAGGGAGAGAAAAGCTACTCCATCTGGCAGAGGCAGGCAGGGGAAAAGTCTTAATTTGAATTAGTAACGGCTGTGTCCCAGCTAGCATGAGCAGAACTGAGAAACAGCATAAACAATGTGATTTATTAATATTTATAATATCCATGCATCTTGGGATATTTTCTTATGAAGTAAATGTAAAAGGCAAAAACTGAATGTTAACTTGCATGAATGTAGTGAAAATATAACCCTTGGCTGCCAGATTCTGCTATTAGTTTATCTATTTGGTTCATTGGAAAAAAGCACCATATAGTTTGTTGCAATATATAATTTGATTTCTTTTTTCTAGCTTAGGTTTCTATGCAGTATCTGGCATGACTGTATTTACACTGCTGGAAGGCAATAATTAAGTAGGATGACTGTAACTGTTGTACATCTTTTTCCAGTGCGACTAGCAGCTTACTTTGGCAGGCTTTTGAATTTTTGTTTTTACCTTAGTTAAGTGCAGAAACTCTTATGTATGTGCTAGAGGGAGACGTCAAAGGTGCCTTCCTCCTGGTAGGCCATTATTTGCTCTGGCTTTGTCTTGAGTGGAATAATCTCTAAAGGTTATCTGGTGGATGCCCCCATGTAACTTTCAGTGATTCCTACATATGACTGGCTTTTGAGAGGTGAACTAAAGTACAGAGCACATCAGGAAGAGAAATGCCAGGAAGGGAAAATAACTATGTAAGCTGGAAGACAATGTTGGCAGAGGAACAAATGGGTATGAAGTGGGCAAAGAATAAACCTAGGCTGGAAACTAGAAAGTTTCCTGCCATCTGAGGAATGAGATCATGGAACAGCTTAAGGGGACATGAATGCATGACTTACTCTGCTATTTTAATGAGATTTGAGTGTCCTAGTACATGGCCTGTGACCACATCCTGTACAGCTCTATGAACATCTTTTCCCTACTTCTCCTTTTCTTCTCTCTCTGTTCTGCTCTTCCAGATTTCTCTACTCTTGCACCAGCTCTTGTAATCTGGTAGCTCTGATGTCCCTGTCTGGATACTCTGCCTGAGATATTCCCAGTTTATGCTACCCTTAAGTGCTACCTTTAAGGGTGGCAGTGACATGAGATATCCTTGGTGAGGCTCTGAAAGAAACAGTGAGCGGTACAGTACTGTAGGTTTGGTACATATATGTGGGAAAGGTGAGTAAAATATGTGTGTATACATATATACAAACATACATGCACATACAGTATTTTTTCAACAATTTTGGATGCTTTCACCTCTAAAGCAGAGGTTCCTGTCCTCACTGAACGTACAACATGGTTGCCTGTTACACTGTAGGCCTTGTAGTTCATTACAGAAGGGTTTTAAAGATGCTGTTAGGGAAATTAGTTCTACCTAAAAACCTTAATTATAGTTGCAAGAGAACTCCAGATGACAAGGCCTAGGGCTGTCACCATTTTCCTCTTTCTCAACAAGGTAAAGGAAAAACCTCATTGCAGTCCTGGTGAGTGCAGCAGCCCTTTTTCATTTGTATGTAGTGGGGTTCCAGGAGGCTGGAGACCAGCTTCCACCAGTGGGCATGGGCTGGGATGGATCTAGGAATGTTGTGATCTCAGGCTTTCAGTACTCTATTATGAGTGCTTCCTTCCTATCCCTCACACAAAAAAACCCATAGCATTTACGGAAATCCCATAGAAAAACATAGCATTTACAGAAAAGTACTACGGACTGATCCAACAACAGCAACAAAAAGGTGTAGAGATAAGGTAAACTATTCTCAGGGAAGAAGTTGAAAGTTTGGAAGACACATTTGTGAAGCTGACAAAACAGGGTAAGAAAAGACATTAAAATTGTTCTGCAGTAGTTGGATATCTACATGAAGGAATTTCACTCAAACTTGGCTTCCCAGCTGTCTGAGCCTCCAGCTGAAGAGGCAAAAGTTTCTTCTTTTTTATTTCAAGAGTATTCTTAGAAATATTGGGCAAAGGAGAAGAACATGAGGCTGTTTTGTGGAATTGCTGTCAATACTTAAACTAGTGTGAAGTAAAGATTTTGGTTTGTGTGGTCAGACAACTTGACGACTTGATTCCTGCTCCATGTTTTCATGATCCAAGTAAATGTCCTGTAAATAGCAGGCCATAATAAACTGCACCTCAGCTGCAGTAGGCATTACCTTAATGTAAGAGTCATTTCAGTGATGTGTTTTCCATAGTGACAGATGTACCTTAAGAGTGTGAATTTGGGGAGCTCGCTGTTCATATCTTCAAATGGATTCTTTTAATTGTGAGTGGCTTTCTCCTGATATTTATCAGAAACTCGTTATACTAATCTCTTCTGCTGTGTAGCTTGTGAGGCTATTTACTGGACCGCACAACAACTGCCAAGGCTTTATGTACAAAGACTGCAAAACAAAAACGTATTGACCCCGCTGTTTCAACCTATGTAACAATAAAGTGGAGCTCTAACATGTGTGAGCACCTAAGCATGTAAGCTAGAATTGATTCAGTGAAGTAATCTGAAAATCTATAGATGGCTTGGCTGTAATAAAGGCTTCCACCAGGTGCTTAGTCCCTCTGATTGAATTCTTCTCCCTCCTGCCTTGTTTCCATGACTGGCTTATAAACCTTAACAGATCATTTTGGAGAAATCTTTCTTTGAAGTCATTTGTGTAAAAGCACAGATAAACCCAGAAGAGCCAGAAAATGGCCATGTACTTCTACAAAATACCAACTCAGAAAACAGCATGTTTACCCAGTTGATCTACTTTGTTTGCTGTTACAGTTTCTTTTTGGGAAGAGATGTCAGTTTAATCTGTGATCAAACTTGTAATCAGAAAATGGCATAAGATTAATTATGGAAATGCTATTCGATTTCCACACTCTATTAACAACTGACAACTGCATGAAGATCCTATTAATATTTACACAGGGCTGTGAGCTTTATTCTAACATGCTTAGGGTCAGATTCAGACCTACTTTAATATCTAGGGGTGCTGGCTCACTTGAGAGCTGAGTTCAGCCTACAGGCTTTAAAAAGAAAAACAGATCGATCAATTCCTGAAAAAATAACTGTGAAATTGAAACTCAAAGTTATTGTATGATAGATCTGGGGGATTTTGTTTTGCAGATTCTTGGTTTAAACTTAAGTTGCATTTTTGGATGTGTAAGGCTTCGGCATTCTGAATTCTTCCAGTGTTACCTGTGCACTCTAAAATGTTTTTTTGCTTTCTCTCCTGTTTACTGCATTGCAGATTTTGGACAGAATTGAAGATGTCCAAGAGCTCATATTCACTAAAGAACCTGACCTATTGAGAGCTCTTCTTCCTGTTCAAACTATGCACCTTACTATAATAGTAGCTCACCTGGGAACAGAAGAAGAAGTAAAAAAGTAAGAACATTGCAAAATTCTAGTGCAGCTATTGTTTCTTTAAATGTGGTAGCATTACTGCTGCTGTTGTGAATGATTACATTTTAGCAGAGCCCACACACAATTTCTCTTAGACTTCTTTTTCATCAGTTTCTGTGTCAATACCTGTGAGGTAGGACCTTTGCAAAAGCTAGGTGTGATGTTTCAGAGGTTGAAATTTTGTCTATATGCCAGGGGGTGAAGAGAAAAAGCAGCATGGCTGCAAATAGTATTACTGCTATGTTACTGTATTACTACCATATATTAATTTAACTGATGTAAAGTTCCCTGAGCTGCTGACTTTTGAGAAACCACAGCTTTTCAGATCAGCTGTGCGTGTATCAGCTGGAAAATGTCAGCTGACAGGACATGTTACATTAAGAAGAAAACAAGAAATTTGCCTAGTTCCTTTCCAAGCTTTCTTGTCTAATTCAAGCTGTGGGCTGTCACTGAGGCTCTGTGAATTAAGATGGGGTACTGAAAGGTGACAAAGGAAAGCTACCCATGTGGTCAGGAAGGCTGGAGCTGCAAGAAAGGTCCAGCAAATAGAGCTAGTATGCTGCAGATTTTTTCTCTAAGCCTTATCCTCCTGTACCATACTGGGAAACTTGAGACTTCTTGGCATGAGGGGGCAAGGAGGGAAAGTCCTTAAGTGTCTGGGAAGGCATCGCGTGGTAGAGGTGGGAATCTGGCAAGAGCAGCTCTTTCTCTAGGAGCCTTAGCGCACATCATCAAGGGAATGAAAACCAGTAAACACCAGACCTAAACATCATACAAATGTGACATGGGATCTCCTTGGGCATAAAGCAGAATGCCTAGCTGGAAAGATGTCAAAAGAACCAACATGAGTAGAAGAAAACTCTTCTGCCCATACAGTCAGCAACAGTTAAACAAGATTAAGATGATTAAGGGAGTGGAACATGTCCCTTATGAGGAAAGGCTGAGGGAGCTGGGTCTCTTTAGCTTGGAGAAGAGGAGACTGAGGGGTGACCCCATTAATGTTTATAAATATGTCAAGGGTGAGTGTCATGAGGATGGAGCCAGGCTCTTCTCAGTGACATCCAATGATAGGACAAGGGGCAATGGGTGTAAGCTGGAACATAGGAGGTTCCGCATAAATGTGAGGAAGAATTTCTTCACAGTGAGGGTAACAGAGCACTGGAACAGGCTGCCCAGAGAGGGTGTGGAGTCTCCTTCTCTGGAGACATTCAAAACCCACCTGGACATGTTCCTGTGTGACCTGATCTATGTATTCCTTGCTCTGGCAGGGGGATTGGACTAGATGATCACATTCTGTGATTCTGTGATATATTGGGTTCGTATGTGCCGTACTTTAAAATTACCTGCTTTACTGTACATTCTAGAGGGTTTTTTTTTTCAGAGGGTCTGAGAGGAAAAAAAGACAGGAGGACCATTATATGGGCTATAAGAAGCCTGCAAGAAGACACCATGTACAGTAATTCAGCAATAAAACCCAGTGCCAGTGCTGCTGACTGGGCAGGCTGTCGTCCAAGAGGGCAGGAAGCTAGTGGAGAGCAGAAATCAAAATGGTAACCAAGTGGTTAGGGAGATGAGTGGACCTATAGTGTCAATGAACTTCAGAGTGGATGTGTGCCTGTAATATAAAAATAATGGGCATACCTAATGAAAAGCAGGCCTTCCTTGCCAAATGCTTTTCATTCTTTATCTTCTACTTACCTACAGAGCTCTGCTAAATGAGGATGTAGTTCAGTGGCAACTGCTCTGTGCTGTCATATGGAGGATGGCTTTAAGGTGCTAGGCCAAGTATTTCTCACTTCTCAAGCTACCAGCACTGCTGAAACAGCTGGTCCAGCTCCTCAGAGGGGAGGGAGGCATCTTCAGATCTCACAGCAGAAGTTATTCCAGCAACATTTATTGGTAGCTTAGATGTTATGGGTGTAAATGAAGGGCTAGATTACCCCTGCTTGTTGCTAAGGTGGAAGAAGCAAGATTATCTGAAAAGAATTCATTCCCTTTTCACCTTCAGTCCTTTCCTAACCAAATTTTCATCTGCAGAGTCCCCAGGAGTCTCAGAAAGAAGCAGCACTTAGGTTGCTATAGCTGAAATAACTCCAATGTAGTAGTGAGGATTGCTCATAATATTGACTGATGCAGCCTTTGTATGCATGAAATATGTTTTCCAAAGGGGATTAGTTTGTGCTATGTGGGTGGTTGTGCCTGATTTCTAATTAGATAATGTTACACAATTCTGACATTTTTAAACAATGAAATGAATGCAGTAAAAACTTGTTCTAGGTGTAATGATAAAGTAAATGCAGCTACAGGAGCCACAGCAACCCATGGGCTGGTGTTCTGCAGTCCTTAGTTATGCAGTGTTTTGTTAGCAGTATGAAGCATTAGTAGAAGGCTTCTGTTCAAACTTGGTTTGACTGACATGATCCCACTTCCTGAGACACCAGAGTAAAGAAGGGCACCTATAGAACTTCAGCATGTATTAAGTAACTGAAAGACTTTGTGTCTACGTTTTGAAACCTATTATGCTTTTTCTGTTTCTTTAAGAAAAAATGGTTGAAGCATTAATGTTATCTCCAAAAAAAGTGATTTATTGAATATTTCTGTGCACAGCAAGGTGCACATCTAAACTTTATTGAAATGGGACACAGAGCTCCCAACATAAACATAGATTTGATATTTTGTTAGCTGTCCCGGAACAGGAGAATATAATGGAGACAAATGCTAAATGTGCTTCAGGTGAGAGAGTGAATTTGTTTTGGTGTAAGAATAAAACTAGTGAACTAGCTGAAAATGGCAACAATAAAGTTTTAAGCTACATGACACAAATATAAGTTCAGTTTTATCCTTTTTGACTCTTTAGCAGCATACATTCACATAGCTGTTCCTGGCATGTTAATGACTTGAATGTTCGCTTTGCTAGCAAAACTGACTTCTAATATATAAGCCAAGGTTGAAGTTATTGAAAGAAATAATGTATTTAAAATGCCTGTGCAGTTTCTAACTGTTACAAAAGTATTAGCACTGAAATATAGTGTGCTCGTAATACCTTCCTTAGTGTTGCAGAGTGGTCAATCAGGTATATTGTCTGGTATTAAAAATATAACAATATTTCCATATGTAATGATCAAATAACCTTTTTTCAGAATATATATCTATATATATATATATTGTTTTTAAGGGCTGTTCTGGCACTGAAGCAAAGCAAGACTAAAGTAGAAGCCATCTTGCAGGGCAAAAACCTTAACATGACGTTTCATGGGATTGGACAGTTTAACAATCAAGTGATATATGTGAAAATGTCAGAGGAAGACCAGAAAGTGCTGAGCAGAATTGCAGGTAAGTACCTAAGATGACTCTTTACAGCTTGTGGTAAATCAGTTTGTGGAGTCTGTCAGCTCTTGTAAGCACTGGCCTGAGCTGCTGTGCATGGCTATGATGTGCTGCCTTGCCTCTTGTCTCCTCTTTTTTTTTTTAATTGTTAAATATGAAGCTGACAACTGGGATCCTGCAGAACATGAGAGCTAAAATAGGTTCTCTGTACTAATTTGGAACAGGCACAGATATGCACAGTCATTTGACAGGTCAAGATCACACAGCAAGACTATCCTAGCCTGCCCTGCAGCCAGGATTTTGCAGGCCTGTGGTGTACATAGGATCTTCAAAGTGACACTTCAAAACTGGGGCTCTGTTCATTCTAATAAACTGGAAACCTTTAAAGTGTTAGTCCTGGTCGAGTTTACAAGCATTTTCTTTAAATTGGAGCATGTGTGAAATCATGAGTACCCTTGGGACAGGAGATGACAAATAGCAGTGTTTGCGTTATATGCGTGTAGCAGCAGCAAGTCAGTCTTTTGCTTCCACTGTAGAAGATGGAGCAGAAATAGAAGAGTAGCTTGTGTCCCCTGCACTAACTTCTCAAAGTACTGATGGGTTACGATGATGATGTTCCAGATCTTTGATCTGCTTACTTGCATCTAAGTACAATTACAGAAGGGCTTTCCCCCTCCCCTCTGCCCTATTCTGTGTTTTAGGAGCTGCTTTAGCCTGCAATGCAAAACCTAATCTGTGTCCTGGGCTTCCACTTCCAACAAAGCAGAAATAATCAATATAGTTTTTTCCTTGCTATTTCATACTAGGCAAAAAGGAAGCACAGTTCAACTAATGCTTCTCAAAAAGGCATGCAGTACAAAGACACTGTGTAATCTTCAAAGGATATGACTTCTTACAATAGTCTTTTTTTCTCTTTGTTGAAGCTGCTTCCTACCTCCTCCAGTTCTTAGCTTTGCTATAATGGTCCTGCTCTCATCTACTCCTGTTTATTTTCCCTCTTAAGAAGCCATCATTGCAACTAGACAGAAGATGCCTCTTAATATGAACAGCTGTTTTTGCCTCAGCTATGTAAAATTAGCCACTTCACTATCTGCTACGTTTTTCTTGACTCCGGCCTTCATTTCTTATTGTTCCATACATGACAAAGGTATCTTTGACTCAAAACAGCTATGCTTTTGTTGAAAGTACTCTGATGCTATCCCTCCTTATTAGGATTAGAGCCTCAGCAGACTTTCTTATGCCCAAATTTGTTTTTCTAAAGTCTGAAGTTTAACACAAAATAATATTGACTGGAAGATGACTAAGAAGGTGGCACATGATGCAATTTTCTTTAAGATCGTATTTGGTACATGCCTGTCCACAACATATACTTTAATGCTATTGAAAGAAGGGACTGACTGACTGTTTAGATGCCTCCCCCCCACCTTAGCTCTCTCTTCATTCACTTCTGAAAGATGCAGAAGTGAATACCTCCTTTCACTCGTCTGACTACTGCTGGTTTTCTCTCTACTCATTGTTTTGCTTAACTGAGAATTTTATTCCCAATGAATCATAGCATACAAGATAAACCTTTATTGTGCTATTTTAGCAGCAGCAGGATTCTTTAATTTTGGTTCTGTAGAATGTGCGCTATGATGCTCTCTTTTCTTTTTTTAATATTGGAGCTGCATTAACTCTAAAAGCCATTACAACAGTGGGTGGCAGATCCTTTGTGTTCTGTGCCTGGATAACCTGCATCTTCAGGGTTCTGGAAACCTGGTATGTAGCTTCTGATCTGAACCCCTTTCTTAATTTGAGGGAGGAGAAAAATTTTGATTGCAAGCCCCAGGAATATTCTGTCAGTACTTCTGTTTTTTAACGCAATACGATTGTTCGCTGATAGCCTGAAATACCTTCTTGACTGTGAGACAAGCTGCCAGTTTTCAAGCTGTTAACTCTGTCGCCAGTGGCTTTGCTATTCAGAGAGTTGTAGTTTCTAGTGTTGTTCTCCTTTCTGCATAACTTCTGACCATTTCTAGAACTTAATGAGTCAGGGGATTATGCAAATAGGTATCAAGACCTGTTCTTTTAATGACATCTCTGAAGAAATTTTCTGGTTTTTTTTCTCCTCCCCTTCTCCCTCAGCATAGCAAATCAATTAGTTGTTATAGGGACTTTTTTTTCTTACCTTTTGGTCAATATTTTTGGTTGCTCATGGGTTAAATCCGGATTTTCAAGTACTGCTTTTTTAAGCAGCATGATGAGCAAATGATTTGATTGGCAAAGGTCAAGATACTCCTGCTGGCTGCCTCTGCCTCATCACGCTCCTATTGATGATTTGTCAACAACAGTTTAACAGTTCAGCCTGCTCTAATGAAGTTTTTGAACCTCTGAAGTGTTCCTAGCATTAGAAAATATAAAAATAGATGGTTGACTGTTCATTTGCTTTTGTTCCTACAACATGGACTCTGGTTTTGAAGTGGAGAGTTATCCTGTCTCTTGATCAATTAACTGCAGCTAATTGGTAAATACTGAGCATTACTGGGCTTTTCTTGCTGCTAGTGACCTCGTCTGCTTTGAAAAAGAAGTACTGCTCAAGATGTACTGGAATTTTCTTAGTATATTTATCAAGTGAGCTAAGGAAGATAGTGTATGGAAAATTGAGTACCATCCTGACTTGGGTAGGACATAGGTATGAACTTTGAATCACAGAATCACAGATTGTTTAGGATTGGAAGGGACCTCAAAAGATCATCTAGTCCAGTCCTCCTGCTAGTGCAGGAATACCTAGATCAGGTCACAAACTGATGTTCTCAATGTTCTCTTGATGTTCTCAACCTTGTTCCTAAAATGACTTCTTAAAGGTGACTCCTAGCCTTGACCTGTCTTCTATCATCAGCCTTTCTGATGAAACTCTGCTCATGGCAGTAAGACCTTCACCTTGCAGTAATAACTCCTTCCTGCTGTTGGGTAGGATTGGTGCTGGGTGGTGAACATGAAGAGATGCTACTTTCACTTTTTTGTTAAGTTCCAACTTGTTTCTTTCTGTGTTATCTAGAAGCTGTTCTTTGCCCAGATGATGTGTGGAAGGTTGTTTTGTTTTGTTTTTTCCTAGAATAATCTTAGACACTTTGCTGCTGTGTGTATTCTTTGGGGCTTGCTGTGCTTTGACCTACTGGCATGGGAACAAGACTTACATGCAGAAACTCTTCATGTTAATGCGGTTTGTTTGACAAAGTACCAGATGTACTTTAGGAGTTATTTCATACCTAACCATAATCACCTACTACCACTTTTATATGCCCTGAAGCATTTGCAATGTCCACACTGGACCTACAGACAGACTGTACCCTTCTGCAGAGGCAGCTGGATGCCAGGTGGGTATCCTGTACAGCATCTAAAAGGGCATTAGATGCTTGCTCAGGCAACTGGATTCTATTCTTTATATATTTTCCAGCTGGAAAACATAAAGCAGTTGCCTTGGCAAAGTGACCAGACAGCTCCAGCTGCTGTTCACTCACAAATACTCTGAGGTGAAACATTTTAATGTATTAATTAGCTAAACTCCAAGCCAGAGACTTGGCCTTGATACAAACGCATATGGCAAACTAGTAAACACACATGTAGTCAAACTTCATGATAGATGGAAACATAAAATTGAAGTAGGATGATTTCAAGCAATGTACTCATCAAATATGTGATATGCTATTTTGAATACAAATTTCAACATTGAACCTGCTTCTCTCAGTGCCTAAGCAATTAAGGAGTAACAAAAATAGGTGACAAGGTGGGGGGTTTGGCAGGAAGTGCCACTTAAATGTTGCAGGTTTCCAGGACAGGTGTTGATTTTTCACTCTTTTATCCCCTTTATAAAACCAAGGTATAAAGACCTTTGCCAGTATGAAAATTGCTGGAGGGGGGTCCTAAGTACTCCAGCCTTAACCAAGGCTTTCAGTGTTGTTTTTGAATTCTTTACTGTTTAAACACAACTGTTAAACAACATTCCACCTCATGCATTTGCCAGACTTGCAGGAATCTGCCTTATGCAAGCTTCACCTCTATTCTTGGGAGACTCTGCATCCCCTAATTCAAAGTTCATGAAAACCAAGCATAGCTCAAGTTGGCTTGACTTGTAATTGCAATCCTTAGCTGAACAGCCTTGAAGAATATAAATTCTGGAGTTGCTCACAGACACTTTTTATGCAGAATAAAACCTTATTGTTTTGGCCTTGGCCAAAATTTTCACGCTGACACTACCATAAGCACTTTGTATCGCACAGTCTGGGGACGGAGTACTATGTTTGTGTGACTTTTCCTTCTGAATTGCTCTAAGTGCTGCAGAGTTGTAGTTTTTGGAATCCTGTTACTTTTTTTTCTGGTAGCACTTTGCTTGTCTTGTTGTTTTTTGCAATAATGGGGGAGAATCTGTCCCATCACACTCCCCAGCTGTGGCCACTGGTGGCTGCATCTTGTACATGCAGGGCTGCCATGGGCATGTTTTTTTCCTGAACTCACCACTGTGCTAGGAGGTCTGTGAATTCAGAAGGAATCGCATTGCAAACATAAAAATTTGGATCTAGTTTCAGGTTTGGAGCATATGGCTGTATGTCATGCACAACTTTCTTATTTTTCATTTGTCTGCGTTGCCCGTGATGGTATGACAACGAGTCATCTGCTGTGTGTGTCTTCCTCACTAAAGGCTTCATGACTTTTTGTCTAACCTGCCTGTAAATACTTTTTTCCCTACCTCCCAACTGTAATTTTTTTATTTCTTATTTTACCTTTTACTAGAAGCTGTGGAAGAATGCTTTGCTAAAATGAATCTCGACATTTCAGGGAGCAAGGATTTCAAACCACACCTTACTTTCCTAAAGCTCTCGAAAGCACCAAGGTTGAAAAGAAGGGTAAGTAACCAGGTTTAAAATATTTTTTCACTGGGATCTGTTCTAGTGATTATTTTGTTTCTAATGAACTTTTTTGGACTAGTACTTAACCAATAATTATTACAACTTGAGAAATGTGATTTCTATTATTTAAAAGGGCTTGCATATAGGCTGGCCCACACAATTGTGTTTGCTTGTATCTAACTGAAAGAGATGAGGTCTCTTGCTGATACTGTGTCTATTGCAGAGTACAGAGTGCTTTCCTTCTGCTGTGGCCAATGAAAACTGCTTGAAAACACAATGTCAAGCTGTTTCCATAGGGTAGGATGGCTTCTGAGCAACATTTGTCTGAGAGCAAGATTAATGTTATTGGAAGCAGGGCTGGTGCCTTGATTTATGCTAGATATGTGCAATGTGCTTTTCTAACCTTTACTGCAGCATTGTATGGGATTTTATCACATACAATTAAAGTAAAAAACAACTCTGATTAGATTGCTCATTTCCCAGTGGAATATTGTCCTGCTTGTTTCCAGGAAGAGTACTTGTATTTATGAGGTCAATATATTGCAAACTTGAAACACTAAAGGAGCATGCACAAAGAAAACAGAAAATGCTATAATAGCTGAAGAAAATGACCTTGTATTTGTGCACTTCAAGTACTTCATATTGACTTGATATTTGCCTTCTGTACACATGGCACAATCAAAGTTGGATAATACCGATAGTTCCGTGTTGGAGGCTTTTTCTTTTATACTACCTATGGGGAATTTCATGAGTACAGGCATCAGCAATATCTAATGCAAAAGGATATATACAATAGGCATGTAAGAATTGACTTTTGTTCAGAGTATTTTCACACTTCCTTTTACTATGAAGTTTAAAGCAAAAAAAAAAAAAAGTGATTTCTTGCATGTTCTCCTCCTTTGTCTAGCACGAAATACGGCATAAATTCTTGCATAGTATGATTTGTGTATGCATTCTCCTTGCTTATAAATGTATAGATATGTAAGTGTATAGGGCTTTGAATGTTTGAACATCAAGTGGGGAGCCCAGAACTGGACTCAGCATTCCAGCTATGGCCTCACCAGAGCTGAGTAGAGGGGAAGGATCACCTTGCTCAAGCTTCTGGCAACACTCTTAATGCAGTCTAGGATACCACCAGCTGTCTTCACTGCAAGGGCACATTGTTGGATTGTGGTCAGCTTGGTGTCCACCAGGACCTCCAGGGTCTTTTCTGCAAAGATGCTTCACAGTCAGCCCTCAGCCTGTACTGGTGCATTAGTTTGTTCATCCCCAATGCCAGGACTTTGCACTTCCCCTTCCCGAACTTCATGAGGTTCCTGTCAGCCCATTTCTCCAGCCTGTTGAGGTCCCTCTGGATAGCAGCATGGCACTCTGTGTAACAGCTACTTCGCCTAATTTTGTCATCAGTGAAGTTGCTGAGGGTCCACTGCACAATCATCCAGACCATTAATGAAGATGCTGAACAGTCCTTGACCTGGTATTGACCCCTGGGTACATGTCTAGTTACCAAACTCCAACTAGACTTTGTGTCACCAAACACTACCCTCTAGTCCTGGCTGTTCAGCCAGTTTTCCATCCACCTCACTGTGTTCATCCAGCCCATACTTCATCGGCTTCTTTATGAGGATCTTATGGGAAAACAGTGTCAAAAGCCTTCCTGAAGTCCAGGTAGACAATCTTAGAATCATAGGATGGTTTGGGTTGGAAGGGACCTCAAAGATCATCTAGTTCCAAGCCCCCTGCCATGGTCAGGGACACTTTTCACTAGACCAGGTTGCTCAAAGCCCCATTCAACCTGGCCTTTGAACACTTCCAGGGAGCTGAACACAGAAATCCAGGTGGGATGAGCACTGGAACAGGCTGCCCAGAGAGGTTGTGGAGTCTCTTTCGCTGGAGACATTCAAAACCCGCCTGGATGCGTTCCTGTGTAATGTATTCTAGGTGACCCTGCTCTGGCAGGGGGGTTGGACTAGATCATCTTTTGAGGTCCCTTCCAACCCCTGCAATTCTGCGATTCTGCGATCTCAAGAGAATGGAGTAGAGGGGAAGAATCACCACCCTTGACCTGCTGGCCACACTTCTTTTGATGCAAGTCAGGATGCAATTGGCTTTCTGGGCTGCAAATGCACATTGCCAGATCATGTTGAGCTTCTCAGGGCTGTGCTCAATCCATTCTCCACGCAGCCTGTGTTTGTGCTTGGGATTGCCTCAAGCCATGTGCAGGGCCTTGCACTTGGCCCTGTTGAACTTCATGCGGTTTGCACAGGCCCACCTCTCCAGCCTGTCAAGGTCCCTCTGGATGGCAATATACACTTCTCTTTCCTTGTCTACCAAGTGTTGCTCACTCCTGTCCAAATTTGCACCTTGAAACATTGCTCCTATAATACTGTTCTACACATCAGGGCTGTGAAACCAAAGTGGAGCAGGGCTGCATGTTAAGTTAGTTACTATGGGGCACGTGGGCTCTGCATGTCCATGTACAAATCTCCCTGAGGTCAGTAAGACACAACCCTAGACATAGGATTTAACCTCAAAGATCAAACTGGAAGATCAGTGTGTATATATTTTTGAGATCTGACTTGTCAACTGAAAATACTGACAATTCACTGCATCTCTTTCAAAATCAAAATGTAATGGGAAAAGAAAGAAGGAAAACAGACTAGTTCTATAATATCTCCTTCCTAAAGACTGAAGGAGAGAAATCAACCTTTCTAAACAGTAGAAGATGCCAAAGTATAAATAAGACAAAATATTACTTTAGTTATTATGATGCCATCTACTGGTTGTAATTACTTTCTTTATACCATGAATAACTTTCCTTGTAGTAAGGATGCAGTTTAAGTACTTCATGCAATTTAAGTGCTTCTTGTATGAAGCTTGAGAAACAATTAATAACACTCACTGAGTTTAATTTACATCTCAAGAATAGTTTAACAAGACAGGTATGTGATAATACTGGTGGAGTAGCTACAGACATTGTTCTTACTTGTGGGGAAGGAAGAGCTGGTTCTCTTTAGAACATCTACTAACAACTGCAAACTTTGACCTCGGGAAATTGTGCAGCTTTCACTGTAGTTGTGAGTCTAAAGATCCCAAGAGGTTGGAGAGAGCTTGGTTTGTGTGTTATTTAGCTTGAATAACTACTGAAGGAGCAGTATGTGCTGTTTGTTGATTGAGTCCAAAATGTGTAGTATGCCCCTGGCATAAATACAAAATATGGGCTGTTCCGGTTTCCTGACCTCTCTCTTTCCAATGAGCCAAAAGGGAACAGGTCACCTCTTAAGAGAATCCACTTCTGTATCTGTAGTAAGAGCGTTCTCCAGCACACAAAAGTGCTTTTGTCAATGTGGGCTGTTAGCCTCCAGTGCTGGGCACTGTCTGCGCTTGCCTGTGCCAGAGCAAAACTGTGGATCAAGTGCCTCCACACAAAAGTGGAAAATGTTTGGTCTTGTTTTTTTTCTGCTGCTTTAAATAGATCTGTTTGGTGCAGGTCTGCAAATAGCTGTGGTCCATCCTGGGTAGTGAGAGAGCAGCAATCCTGCAGTCACATACTTGTATTAAAATATTTGGAGATTTTAATGAAAGACCAGCCCTAATCCTGCCCTCTTCTGGCTACTTGATAAGTTATCTTCAATGTCATGACCTTACTCAAGTTTCCATCACCCTCCCAAATTACCCAGAAAACAGCCCATGCGCAGTGTACCTCTGCATTTCAGCAGAACTTGAACCTGGTGGCATTAAGGCGACACATAGCTCTTGGATTCGGAGTAGCTCGGCTCTGACTGACACACGTGGTACATAAAAAGGTGTGCAGTTTGTTTAATTAAACTTTGAAGGCTTTTGGTCATCAGGGGCAGCAGTACATAATGGTTTGTGTTTGGTTATGAAACTGTTTATATCTGGTTCTGTCTAGGTGACACTGGCCTTTCTGGCTATACTCCTGCAGTCCCCATGCCATGAACCACGCATGTCTGCCTGTTAAAAAGGCTGTCATTCCAAGGAAGGAAGCTTGTAAAAAGAGTGGTTTGTTTTCAGTTGTGCACTCCTGTGTGTTCAGGGGCAGGGCTGAACAAACTGATTGAGACTTCTTTGAGGCAATGTGTTCCTTGGAGCCTCGTTAGCTCACTTGCTCATTAGGTTAAGGGAAAGCGGAGATGATTTGCTGTTGCTTTATGATTCATCTGTCCTTCACTTCATCTCCATGTGTGCCCCTGGCATATGTGGTTTCTTGTAGGCTAAATGATTTGTGGGAGCCCCGTATTTAAATCAGCAGCCTGTTGCTGACCGAACTAAGGCAGTGGGGACTGGAATTGTTGGAGTGCTCACCCATCCCTGGAGACACCTGTATAGGAGGGCTAGCACTGCTGGGCCTGAACTCATCAGGGGAAAAACTACTAAGAAACTACTCAGATAAGGGTACTGTTGATTCTTTTTAAATCTTAGCAGTCCTAAATTACAATGGTTTCTGAACATGTGCCTTGATTATGGCAGTGGAAGTTACTTTTCGTCGGAAAAGACCATGTCAACATCCAAAAATGCATCTATAGGAGTAAACATTTCCATTTATGACATGATTGCTGTAGCATTTAGTGGCTGGGATACTAGAAGTGTTTGGTAGCTATCTAAGAGGTGCTGTGGTTTTGTTTTTCTTTTTTTTCTGGCTTGCTGAAATGAGATGCTTTCACAGTAAATCACTGAGTTAAATTTCTATTCTATTCCCTATTTCTGATCTGTCCCTAGCATGCAATTTAATTACTGTTGTGTAATGTGTACACCAAAGAGAAGGATTAATTTTCCAGTCTGTAAATGTCGCAATGGGATGAAATTGAGTAAAGTAAACTTTGGGTGAAATAAAGAAATTTTTCCTCAAGGCAGTTCAGGAGACTAGGGAATAGCTTCCCAGTGGTATGTGGTGACTGGGAACTTGCTTGAAGCATCTAAAATTAGGTGGATACAGTTGAATAACAGTAGGTTAAATTGATCTGTTTCTGTATCTTTGGTATGTTTTTGCTTGCAGAGGGTGAGATAGGTGGAGGATTCAGAAAAAGCCAAACTTTGTACAACTTTAATAAGTAACAGTTGATTTTTCTCAGTTAACAAATACTACCAAATAAAGTTGATATTGCTACCCTAATCAAGGGGGAGAAGTATTTTTTTGCTCAGTTTTGTTAATATAATACTCAATACATCTTGTGTCTTTCTAAAGTGCATGTATTTTTCTTTTTGTGTATATACAACACAGTGTCATATTTTTCTTTCAATATTTAGGGCTTCAGAAAAATTTGTTCAGATCTGTATAAAGAATATGAAGACAGTTACTTCGGCACAGAGGTCTTCAGTCAAATTGATCTCTGTGCCATGCGTAAGAAGAAGCAGGAATCTGGTTACTATTATTGCGAGTGTTCAATTAATGTGGGCTTGCATGGTATGGAAGAGAGCAAAGAGCAAGAAATACAGACAGAAGATGCAGGAGAAATAACCAATGAAGACCTTCCAAATAGTCCTGCAAAGGGTGAAATAGGAGCAACTGCTGCAATCTGTAAGCTTGCCTCATGTTTAATAGTATCTGATGATAAACCATCTGAAAATATTGCTGAGGCTTCAATTGCAAGTAAAAAAAAAGAAAACGATGAGGTGAAGGGACAGCCTGAAGCTACAGAAGGGACTTTACTTGCAGCTGGAGAGATCTGCTCAAAGGCAGTACTTGGTCCCTTGCCAGCAAGTTCAGATGTGTTGAAAAATGTGGAAAAGGAACAAGAAAAAGCAAAGATAACAGATGGCAGCTTGCAGAAAACTGAGGCAATGGAATATGCACCTCAGCCAACAGGTTCAAGGTAAAGCTATTGTAGTCCTTGGTGAACTGAATCCATGCTTTGTGATGGTGGAGAAGGCAAGCAACCACGGTGGTACTGAGCTGCACTGAGCTGAGGTGGCAGGTGGGGATGGTGAGTTGATTTTTGGCAGAAAACAGTCTTTTTAGGAGACTGACAAAACAAAGTTTTGTTTCTATGAGGGGAAACATCACTAAATATTGTAATGGTGAAACATGTAGATCTAAACAAGAACCTACACTACAAGTGTGTGGCAGCATATGTACTACAAAGACGAACGAGCTCTGGCTTGCAGATCAGGCCCTTCACAAGTCATGCATTGATACCAAAGTTATTGCCAGACACCTCTGGTGCCCACATACACGCTTCTGCCTTTGTTGTATTTCATCTTGCCCTGCTTCCCCCTCTACTCTGGCCTTGCAGCCCTGACTTTGCTCCCTCTGTTGCCTGCCTGCCTTCTCTCCCAGTACTGCCTAAGGACACTTCTTGACTAATCCCTACAGCTTCTCTGATTTAACACTTGACGCAATGATTGTGACACAATCATTCACTGCATGGCTGTGAATGGACTTCAGTTGTTACCATGTTTTTGTGAAATACATGCTTTCCTTTCGACTAGCAGCTACTTAAAATTATTTTGCCTGACTTAAGAAAATAGTGGCTTTGGAATAAAATGAGGTATAACAGTAAACAGTTTCCTTTAGACAAAGAAGGGGAATGTGTAATGAATTGTTTTTGTAAAATGCTTTGAGGACGTGAGGCACAACAGTCTTTTTTTTTTTTTTTTTGAACTGAAGTTTACGTTGTATGTGGGAGTTGGTAAAGCACCGGATAAACCAGAGCCCTATCCGTTTCTAGCCAGAAGAGATGAAGGGTTCTGAACCCCTTCTGGGGCTGGAGTCTCTTTGCTTTGCCCGCTGCGGGCTGAAGTCCGGGTGGGGTGAGCTCTGCTCCCCAGCCCAGCCCGCTCTGATGACCGGGACAGGTTTTTCCCTGCGGAGCCTTACGGCGAGGCACCGGTAGGTGGCAGTGGTGGAAAAACAGCGGCGGGCGGAGGGGGACCCGCGGGCTCGGGCATCCTCACGGGGGCGAGGAGCGCCGAGGGAGGCAGCTGGGCACGGTGGAAAAGGTCTCGCTTCCCTCTTCTGCTCCAATTGCTCCTTGAAAAGCGATACTTAGTCTGACAAAAGCTCCATCTTTCCTTGAGAAGTGTGCATTTCGAAGAAAGTGTTGTATCAAATAGCTTTTTTTCTTCCCAAAATTAGTAGTATTAAACATGGTTCTTTGCTTCCCTACACAGTGTGTGGGAATACTTTGGGCAGTGTCCCTGCTAAATTAACAGCAGGCTGTTTTAAACCTGTTCAGCTTGTTACCAGACTAAAAAAACCACCACAAACGCTGTATTTGTGCCCTTTCCAGGGAAGGGGAGAAAACACCCCCCCCAGACTACCACTGCAGGAGGAAAGGGAAGGCTCTGCATTTAATGAACCTGCTTTGTACTCGGCACCCGGGTCTGTGTCAGATCCCTTGTGCTGCAGCACTTGGCAGAGCATTTGTTTTGTGTGTCGTTCCACTGAAGGTTGTGGACGTTCAAAAGGCTGTCCCCAAATGGTCTTCTAAATACAAATTTGAGAGTGGCTAGTCCCTGCTTCTCCTGGGTCTTCAGAATACAGCTGAATTGCTCCATGCTAAAGAGAGATTCAAGGTTAATTTTGGGGAGTAAAGAGTGAGAATTCCATGCACCTCTGTATCGGCTCATTCTGGATTAATTTGTTTTCCAGAAAAATTCACCTTAAATATAACTGAGGAAACAGTGTCTTAATGACTTCTTAATTCAGAAAAGGATTAGCAGTGTCATTCATTTTAGGAATTCAAGTGAATTCAATGGCCTAGGACCAAGTACACTTTACAACAAGCTGTACTTGTTCATATTGAAAATGTTAATTATCTTTTTATAGACAGATGGCACTGGAGTGTAGCAAATGTGTGGTGAACCCACAGTCGTAAACGTTTGGGTTTTTAATGTGTACAGGTTCTAATTTAAGTTTAATTCTGTTCTAGGATTGTGATGACTGTAGGGTAATTAATTTCACTTATCTTAGGAGTATAGTACACTTGTTTTGGTACATTAAGTTAAAATAAATACTTAAGTTGTAACATTGTGATTAATCTTGACAATTTAGAATAGTACTTCAAACTAAATATCTACCGAATACAGTACTCAGTTCTTTAGTCTCTAATAATAACGAAGTCCAAATAAGCTTCTCCAATGCTGTTCAAATCATAACTACCTATTTTCAGCTTTAAGATGGAGAATACAAAATTAGTTTTGAATTTTGTTGGTGCTCTGCTTTAGCTATGGGGATCCATGTTTTTTGTTCCCTGGTGGTTTTTTATTCAAGTTAATTTAAATATATTTGATTATTAGACACTTCTGATGTGAGTACGGCAGGTGGGAGACAGTTTCTGAAATGAAGAAAACTTCATACTGCTGAAGTAGATTAATTGTCCTTCTTTATGACTACTGTAGGGAAATTACACTGTGAAATCTAGGTCTAGAAGTGAGTTTGATTAATTCTTTATGATCCCTGTATTTACTATTCTTTTTCTATGATTTTTTCCCCCTTTATGGTCTCTAACTTGCTTTTTTTTTTTTTTTTCCCCTTTGAGTAATTTGCTTTATAAATGCTCATAGTTTATGTAGAAGATAAATGCAATCTGCTAATTTCTTCTAATTGAGTTTAGTTTAATATGACTTGAGTTATAGAAACAATGGTACAACATTGGGGTGGGAGAGAACTTGCATTAAATATTACTCACTGGCTGTGATTATTTTTTTTCTCTTTTGGAAAGAACTAAATGCTGAATCGTACTGCAGTGATGATTGTTTTCCAAGCAAGTTGAGAGGAGGCTATGACAACAGTGTCTCCTTGCTACTTGGCTGGTTTTAACTGGATGTTTAACTGTTCTAATAAACAGGATGGGAAAGCCAAAGGAGGAAGTGTTCTGTAAATACCTTATCCTGAACACCCTGTTACTGGGTGCTGTTAGGCACTAAACATCAGACAGGCCATTTCCATCTGAACAGCTGGGGAAGTTCTTGCTTCTGGATGTTGCATTTTTGGGGCGTTAGGTGCAACTGAACAACAGCCCTATAATCTTTATTTTAACTTAACCTAGATATATTAGTTCAGCTGGCTTTCCCTTCCCATAGTCCTGTACTTTCTGCATACAAGGAAGAGAGCAGATACACCTCCTCATTTACCTACACTTCATGTCAGGAAGATGCCATCAGGCAAAGGATTCCAACTGGGAAACAGAGTCAGATACAGAAGTGTCATTGAAGAGCTAGAAGTATTGGACCCCATGCCAAACTAGATGAGTGGAGGGGGAATAAAACAGGAATTGCATAGAAAATAAACAGCAATGGGAAAAGGCAGTGCTAAAACAAGGTCTAGTGATAGCACAATGAAGCAACTTTGCAGAGTCTATGAAGACATGCTCTTGACAATAGGAAAATGTACTTTGTTTTTGAGAGGCAGATTTAACTACATGAGTATATTTCCTCGGTATAAAGGAGCTAGGGACACATGATTTTAAGCACCACCTTTACATGCACTACTACCTGGTTTCTATGCACAAAAATATTGGTCATTTTAGCAATGGTTCTCCCTTCCTGCTCTTAAAAAAACAGAATGGTGTCACTGCAAGTCCTGCAGCCAACATACTTGGTAAATGTGTGACATTTTTCTGCTTATCTGACATCATTTTATTCTTCAACAGCATTAAAGTTAAATCAGGCACCTACCAGCAGATAATAAATGCTGGATTTCTAGCAAAGAGATATATAAACTACCATCACATACAGGTGATGTTCACTCTTCACATTAAGAAGCTGAAAGGCTAGCCAACAGCCAGGCAGCAATTTCCTGAGTTTTTAATTTTGAAGACAGAATTACTTAAGTGTTATGTCCAATTTTTTTTAAAAAAGATGTTTTCCCACCTCTGATCCAAGTACTGAAATTTAAGATGAGAGAACTTAAGTTACCACATCTTTAAACTTGTAAAAAAATAACTTTAACATTTCTGAAAGCAGTTGTCAGGATGTTTTCAGCTGATCTTAAACATAGTTTTCTAATTATAAAAGTCAATCTCCAGAATGGAAAAGAAAAAGCCCTGGATGGATATTCAATACCTAAAATATCTTAACTTATAGAAAGTACTTAATTTCTCTCCTGTGAGTATGAAAAGTACACTCTGATCTAATTCTATAGGCTTTTTAGAATTTCTTTGGGACTTGCTCCATGTATCTGCTGTACAGGTCAGTGGCAAAAACCCATTGTAGGAAGCCAGCTTCAGAGGTGTTAAGCCTACACTGCCTGGATTTAAGGCCATCTGGGAGTGATTTTGAGAAGGAAACTGTACAATACAATTATACTCTATTGCTTAGGATTTATGGGCCCCCAGATGTGTCCTTCTGGTTCTAACTCTGAATAGCCACTCCCACAAAGAGAATATTTGACAGAGTTTAAATTTTCCCGAAGAGATGGCTTTTTGAATAGGGGTACTTGTCAAATACAGTATCTTTCAGAGAAAAATCCATAGTTTTGGTCTGATCCACCCCATCAGCACTCCAGAGTGCCATAAGCAAGCTCCTCTTGGCTGACTGCAGCCCATCAGCTGGGCTCAGGGTGATGATGCAAGAGTAGAGGACTGCAAGAAACTGCTTCAAGGCCAAGGATATTTGTCTCATGAGACAAATTAGTTTTTCTTTTTAAACCAGAGGTTATGAGGAACAAGAGCAAGTTTTGGTGATTTTCTTAAATGGAGAGATTTTTTCCCTTCTACCTGCATGTAGAGAAACAATTTTATTGTACAGTATACTACCAGTGCAGAAGCTGTGGCTAATGACAGCAGACTACACACATGGAAATTAAATGCCTTAAGAAGACAAAATTTGCTACTCACCCCTAAAACTGCCTGCTGCTAGTTAAAAGATCCTTTGCTCCCTTTTTCTGGGTAGTGAACACCCTGCAGCAGGGACAGTGCTTGCTGCACCATATTGTTTAACCCTGGGATGCTGTCATGACTCAGCTTGTTGCTGCAGGGCAGGATGTCCAACCTCACCCCATGGAGCTGGTAAAGGCTCTGGGCTAGCTCACTGTGGCAGCTGTTAGTATGCTGCTTGTAAGCCTGTTTTGCTTCGGTTTGCAGAGCCCCTGTTGCAACAGGGGTACTGAGCCATCAAAATGTCTCTGAGTTGCTGTAATCCTAGTAGGAATAACTGAACAAGTGTGCTGCTGACTTTACTGCAAATGGAAAGTAGAGCCAGCACAAAATGGGATTGCAGCAAATGTACCAGTAAGCATGTATTGGGGCCTTGCACAGCATCACTTGAACAACAAGCAGCTACAAAGGATGGTGTAAGGTCAGACAGAAACGGCACAAGTTCTCCCTGTAGTCTTCAATTTATGCAGATGACACAGAGAACCAGCAGCAAAACACAGGATTTGTTGTGGGCTGTCCTGTCTCAGGCTGGCTCCAATCTTGGATGTCTATAAGTAACAGCTAGCACTAATCTGGGGTGGAGAAGGAGGAAATGGTTCTGCCACATTCCCATTCCTGAGTGCACTGGGCTCTTCTGCAAGGTGAGCTGAGCAATGCTGAGGCTGCTGTGAACACCAGTACTCCTGCTCCTCATGCAAGGCGAATATCTATGCTGCAGCCTGCACTTGTAGGAAATGCTCCACCAGTCTCTGGAGGGGCAATGTCCACTCAGGACACAAGGATGTATCAGCCATAGTGGTGTGGGGCCTGAAAGTAGCAGCTGAGCACTAAGGATCTCCCAGCCATGGAAATCACTCCTGCCTTAACTTGCGCCCTTTCCCATGTGCCTGACATATGATGTGGCACTGGTGGGATGAGCTCCTCTCTCCTTTTTGAGATGCCACTGCTTTTTTGGGCTGTGGGTGGGCTTCTTGGCGTTGCCTTCAGTTACTTCAGTTACTACTTGGGTACTACTTTTTTTTTTTTTTTTTTTTTCCCTATTTTGGTAACTTGTGGCAGGTTCAGTCTAACCTCCCATTTCAAACAGCTCTGATTACCATCCTTATGCCTTTAAATCACTGCTGTGATGAGATTAGCTATTTCCTCATTACCTTCTCCATCTAGGACACCTGTTTTACTCTGAGTGCATATGTTGCTCCATGTGTTGCACCAGAAGTTAGATTTTCATCATTTGGCTCAGTTCTTTGGGCTATGTAGAAGTAATGTATTTTAGTTGTGCATAAACATGATGATTTATATATATATTGTGTTGGTGCAGTATGCAGGTTTGAGTATGTGTAATATAATTGCTTTCACTTTGTACTGTAACAGAATTACTCATTTAAACAAAAGCTGATTAAGTTGCAGCCCTTGACAGAGGACAAACAGAGCAATTCTCAGGACTCTACTTGATAGAACAAGACCTGCTAATGCTTCTATATTTTAAGATGGTAAACCAGTACATTAATGACTATTTCAGAGTCGTGAAGACTAAATACTCGGTGTTCATCAAACACAGACTTATTAAGAGTAGGTTGCATACTGGATATTGCTCCTGTTTACTATGTGTAATACAAATAATCTATTGTCTCAAGTGGTAAGAAAGAGAGCAAAAATGATTAGGAAATCCAGCCTCGTAGTCTGGAATATTTATCAGAGTGTGTTTAAAATGGATATATTACTTACTGATATCACCTAGGACACTTGAAGCTCCTGCTGACAAATCTTTCTCCACCCCCCACATTGCTATGTGTATTCTGCTTTTGTGTTCAATAACAAATATTTTAGGAACATCTAAAGATATTTAGAGGTAATCTTGATTTTCCCTGCAACTTACAAGTTTTCTAACTGCTCAGAGAAATCCACAACTCATTTAAAAATAATTTGAATAACTTCTGCTTTAATTTCCTAATGTTTTGACATCTCAAATCTATCAAAGTATCTGAGATTTTCTGAACACCGGTGGAGTGAAAATTCCATTTCTAGAAAGAGGCTGCCTTGTAAAATGGCAATTCTAAGTAAAAGAACTATAGTTGATCCAAATCTGAGTCTTGTCTCCCACCTAACCTTTTCTCTAGGCTGGGATTAAACAAGATACTTTTGTTCACTTTATCAGTTCTGCTGAAAAACATAGTTCTAGCCTTCTCATAGCAGCAAAGCTACCTGAAGCGTATTTGCCTAAATTGCTAGTAAGATTTATCTACAACTGTAAACTAAAGGTATGCTACAGAATGATTTGGTTACATATATAACACAAATTGCCAGAAAAGATTTCTGTCAAGAAATCTGTTGCCTATATGAGAATAAATTCAACCTGCTGGTGAATCATTAGGCAGCATAAAATGTTTATTTGAGCAGAGAACTGGAACAATTTGTTGGTAAAATGAAAGATATAGTAAACATCATCTTAATATTGCTTTAAAAATGTTATTACTTTGAATGTATCAACTTCCTTTGACTTCAGCCCTCTTGGCTACAGTTGATTCATCGGGCAGAGGCAGCTATGCAGGATGGATGTGTGCACTAAGCCAGGAGGAAACGTCTGCTGCAGCCCTGGTTGCCCTAGGGCAGTCCAGTCTCTCAGGGAGAAGACAGATCCTTGGGAAGGGAGTGTGGTGGCAGCTTATTTTAGTAATTGCATGAGATTGTCCCATTGAAGGGAAGGAAAGCCTTTTATTTCCCTGCCTCCATTTGGCTAGGATGATGCTAGCTGAGCTGCACAGCACTCTTATGGAGGCTATGATGAGTTACACTGAAGTCTGTGCTAGCTACAGACGGAAACTTTCAAGTGCTACTAATGGCTGCTGATGCAACTGCAATATTTTGTGGTTCTTCTTTGTCCATATTTGACAATCCAAAACTGAAAGAATGAGTGCAATAGAAACTTCAGTGAACTGTTGCTTTCCTGTACCTGCTATCTTCAATAGTGCCACCTTGGTGACACCAGTGATGATGCAACCTCCAATCTTCTTGGCTTCTTTTGCTCCTTGGGTAACTCCTGGGACTTATGTGTGTGCTGGCAGCTGACTTAAAAACTGGTGATGGCTAGAAGCTGCTGACCTTCCATAGGTCATCATGCGCCCCTTTGCCTCTTCTCCCTATCAATCACAAGAATGGACTAGCCAGAGGGCTACCAAGTCGTAGTACTGCTGCAGCACTAGGAGCTCATTGATCTCAGAACTGTGCTACAGCTTTTGTTCAGGTTTCTCCCTGACATGTGTGAGAGGAGAGGCAGTAGATCCTTGCAAAGAACATTGCTAGGAAGGCATCCTCACCTTTTCTGCATGTTTGTCTCAAACAGTTCCTTAAAAAGCACAACTGCTTCATTAAGGTGATGATGCACCAAAACTCTAGTTTAAGGGTCTGAAAGAGGCAACTTCTTTCCACATCTTATTTGTACTAGTCTCTGATCAGCTGGTGAAATACACAGCCTTAGCACCTGTCCTTGTTTCAGTGCTGCTGCTCCAGATGCTGTATATGTTGCAAAGACAGGCACAAGAACAAGAACTGTCCTGTTTGTATTTTCAAGCACCAAGGCAGCCTGTAGGGTTAATTAAGTTAGTGGTGCCAGCAGACACTGATTTAAGCAGCTCTTTGGGTTTTGGAAACTACTATTGTCACCTTATGCCGTGTTACGACAGTAAACTAATAAGCAGTGTCAGACTTCACTTGTTCTTGTTTTAAGTTCCTCATTTGAAACAGAACATCATTGGCTGCCTAATATTGCTTGTGTCCTTAAATATTCTGCAGGGAGATCTTTGGAAAGTCTTATGCTTTTGTTATTTCCTGTAATATTGTGTGCAATGAGTCTGAAGGATAGTGAAACAGATTAGCACTTCAGTGCCTCACATGCAGAAAGAGGCTCTGTTAAAGACGAGGGATGGATCTCCTGTTGGAGGACGAGCGTTCAAGGCTCTGTTCCACAATAGGCTACTTGCGTGGTTTGGAAACATCACTTAGAGGCAGATATTTGCATGCTGACATCACTGCATACTGCTGCCTGTATTCTTCTCCCTTTCAAAAAAATAAATTTGCTCTTTGCACACTTTGTCTCTGGCTGTATCTCTGTGCCTTGTTTTTACAAGGGAAGATAGTCATGCGCTGTACCCAAGGCATGTTAGAGAGAAATACACTAAGGACTGTGAGGTCATCTGGTGTTATTTTAATAGGGACTCTATAAACATTTCAAATAATAGGTTCTATTAGGCTGTGAGACCAAAGTGCATTTTTTAAAAATGAATTCTGATTGTAAAGTCAGTGAAGTGAAAACATGCTACACCCCTCAGTGACCTAAAGTACGCTTCAGGAACGAGGGAGGAAGGCTATTTTATGGTGTTGTGGAAGTACCATATTAGCTTGTTTGGGATTTATCCTGATGGAGCTTTCTCGGGTGACTCCTGTGTGGCAGATCTCAGACATGCAAGTTGGCTTTTGTGAGAGCCTACCACAGGCTTCGGTGCTGCTCCGAGGTGTGAAGGGAGCTGTATTGCACGCTGTACAAAGCCACCGCTACTTGCAAAGTCGTTATTAGCTTTAACTCTTATGAGAGCTGATGGTCATGTTATGAAGTCTTGCTCCTTTACAAATGGCTGATTTAGGTTATTGCAACAAAATGGGAGCTGTATGGTGTGGCCTCAGCCTGCTACCAGACAGGTCAGAGAGGATATGTCAGCAGCGTGCCAAATCTTATGAGTGGTGATGAAGGAAGAGCAATCCTAGGTTATGTGATGGTACTGTACTGTCTTATGTGACAGTGGGTATTGCAATGTCTTCTCTTCTACAGTTTACAGAAAATAAAAAACCTAAACCAAACCATGATTTGTCTCAATATATTTAGCTATTTCAGTAAATATTGTGATAGTTCTTCCAATTGTTTGGCAATAACTACACCCTGGCCTTGTGGGTTATGTTTTCTTCAAATTTGGAATTCATTTAAACCTTTATGAAAATAATATGTTAATCACTTGAACGCTGAACGTTCATTTTTGACTTGCCATTTTTTACTTTAGTCGTGAAGCTTTGTGTGGAAGGGGCTGCTGCTTTAAAACCAAACAATCTCTCCCCATTTCTACCTTTTGGTCTGAGAGTATCAGTTACACATCTTTACCAGAACCAAAAATGTCATGGGGAGAAAGGGGAAAGGGAAAAAGTAATACTCAAAACCTTAAGACTGAAATGCCTTTGTGAGGAGGAGGGTGAAGGAAACCTCATGGACTGGAGTTTTAGTAGTGATTTTGACATGTTTAATTTGCATCTCTTTTGATACTTTCACCAAACAAGCTTTCCATTTCATTACAACGTAATTTAAAAAGAATAATGATGGAGAGAAAAACTTAAAAAGTAGTACTGTTGCTCCACTGCCTCTATCTAATTAAAGCGTAGTTAAAAGACTAACCAGGGGATAAGCACAGGCCATATTACTCCAGTTCCTGAATTATCCTGTGATCCAGCCAGACCCTTTCCAGCAGCCTAGACCCCCCCATGCAAAAATGGATGTCATTTCACCTGACTATGCCTGCCTCTGTTGGACCTCCAGGGCCTCCTTCTGTCTCCACACTTACAGTGAAAGCTAAATGGTAATAGTTATTTTCTAGTGTGCTCACTTAGACATTTCTGCTTTGGAGGTTTTGGAAGTGGTAAAAAGCAAGCCTGGCTTCTGAAATAAAATAGGTAACAGCATACTCTTCCATGGAAGATTTTTTTCCTGTGGCTGTGAGACCCTATTTATCCTCTCAAATTGTGCCTGCACATGCTGTGCATCTTCTTCGCTGTTTGTGGGCCCAAACTGAAAAGCAGTAACTATGCAGCCTGGATAAAGCATTGCATTATTGCTATTGACAGCCTTGGAAAGGTGATAGAGAAAGCATTTTTTTCTGAGGTAATCTTAATATACTTGCTCTAGAAGAAAAAAAGGCAAAAATAAAGAGCCATACTTAAAGCTTTTAATTGTCAGCTACCACTGAGAATTTGTATTTTGGTGGATAAGGGAAGACAAACTGATGTAATCTACCTGGACTTGGGCAAAGCATTTGCACTGTCCTGCATGAAATCTTTGTACTGTGAGGGTGGTGAGACACTGGCACAGGTTGCCCAGGGAAGTTGTGGCTGCCCCCTCCCTGGAAGTGTTCAAGACCAGGTTGGATGGGGCTTTGAGCAACCTGGTCTAGTGGGAGGTGTCCCTGCCATGGCAGGGGGGTTGGAATGAGATTATCTTTACCAACCCAGTCTGTGATTCTATGATTTTGTGTGGATTTGTGAAGCATGGTCTGATTTCTGGCTATGTTATGGCATCAGTCCTTGAAAAGGCTGTTAAAAATGTATCTAAACAATACAGGGTAATAAATCTGGGCCACAGTCTTTTGTAGTAGATCAGCTGATATGTCAACGGTTGGGGAGTTTGGTAAATCAGTTCAGCCAAGTGAGCCAGGTTAATGCAAGGATTTTAAATACTTTGCTAGCCAGTGAAAACTGAGCCAGAACTGGGTTACAGTACAATCATGTCAGCAGCTTCTCCAGAGTCCTGAAGGTTTTGTAATAAGCAGCAGCATGACTGAAGTACAACTAGGGCATTTGCCTACGTCCTCAGACTGGTCCAAGCAGCATCTATATAGTCATAATGAACACACACAACCTTCTACCTAGTGATGGGAGTATTCTGAGGGCTGAGACAGAAATTAACATTTCCTCTGGAAATTTTATATAAATATCATAATACTTTTTCTATGCCAAAAACCAAAACAAAATTCACATTCCAGGACCAAAAATCTATGCCTAGGTATTCTAGCTTAACATATCTTCAGGGATATCACTTTTTGAATAATGGGACTAATGATTCCTTCTTAATAAACATCTTGTGCGGGAGCACATCTCTTTCCACAACACACAAGCTGGCGGATACTGGTAAGTAGAGGCAGCTTCTTGGCTCTTGATAAGGACTGTGGAGGAAGCACTCTGTGGCAGACACTGGAGACGAAGGTTGAAAGGAGAAAAATGCATAAGCGTGTGACAAGATGCATGAATGACGGCCAAGAGGCAGCCTGGCAGTGTGCAGAAGCTGTCAGGGCCAGCTGGGAGAGACTCAAGAACAGGTCAACACACAAACCCCAGCACTCCTATCACCTGCTGATATCACCAGGAAAGACTCAGCTCCTTTCCAGCCTCTGCATTTCTCTACAAGGCTAATGGCACTGACAGCAGTCATGGCTGGGGCACAGGGGTTGAATTTCTGAGCCGTTTTCCAACATTGGCATGCTAAACTGACTTGTCCATCTTGAATTTTAAACAAAAATTTCTGACTCCAACTGCGCCACTGCATAGGTTGCTCAACTAATAGTTTTAATTAATAAATTTGCAAAAATAACAGTGGATTTTTGGATAGCTTGCAAACAGAGAGAGGCAGCTTCTCTGCTTATTAATCTAGATGTTACAAACCACTTCTAGCTGTACCTATAGAAAATCCAGTTTGACTGATGAAAGTTCATGTTTGAAACCTTTTTTGGAAACACAGGAACAAACTATAATTTTACTATTAAACCCAAACTCTGCTGTAATTTTGTTATTCGTGAAGCTTTGCAGTAAATTAATCATCAGAAGAATTACTTAGATTGATCAAATCAATCTAAGGAGTACCCAGAGGCTTTTTGAAAATTTTTTGGGTTTGTTTTTTTTTTCAGAGCACACTGTAGATTTGGATGACTAAAGAAATATTTACTAAGAGTATTTTAAAAAGCATTTGTTTCCCCCTCTCAGAATAAAACAAACCTCTGCTATATCTTCATGAGGGCCCCATGCCCCAGTAAGCAGAACCCATGACACACCTCTTCCATTGCACCTCCATGAAGTATTTTTGTGTGGAAAATAACAAACAGGGTGTCTTCAGCTGTGTCAGTAACTAGCACCTCCGCCAGCACCAGATAACGCTGCCCACATATATCTGATAAATCTTGCTGGAAGTCCCAGAAGGAGCAGCAGCACAGGACCAGTGACCATGGGGAACTGAAAGACCTGCGCAAACACCTGCATGAGCTCAGCTGCCTGCTCACCACTTCTTGCAGTGCCTAATCCAGACCATTCCAGTCCAGGCAGTTTTGTAACATATTTTTGCCAGCTGTGTGCTAGCGGTTTGATAGCAAAAAATGCTGCACTGATGTTCACATTGTCAATCTACTGGTTGCAAGTGACAGGAGGAAAGATTGCCACCTGGAAGTCTCCGTTGCTTGAGAGAACAAGCACTTTCTGCTGCTCCAGTTTCAGGACTCTGACATGACAAACTGCTCTATTTTTTTCTTCTTTTCTTTTAAATTAGCCTTATTTAATAAAGGATTTTGCTGGACTATTAAATGCAATTGCATACACCAATAGTTATATTCAATTTTGCAATGTATTGTAACGTTAAATAAATATGTAACTAAGCATTTTAAAACATGAAACCTTAAGAAAAATTTTAAATGCAACAGACTCTCGCCTGCCTACAGACTGTATTTGTTTAATATCGATTTCTCTTCCCATAGTAGTGAAATGCCACATCCATATTTAAAATCTGAAGTATTGACAAAATCTTCTGAGCACATAAAGCTGTTTTGGCAAAATAAAAGAGTGCCTGCTGTGCCGCAGCTACAAAAATGAATCAGCTCATCAATTTACCAAAAATCTGCCTACAGACAAGGCATTCTCCAGCCTTCAGGAAACCTGACGCTTTTCTCACACAGGAAGATATCCTCACCACACCAAGTCAGTGAGAAACCTCTGCTGACTTCAATAGAGCCAACTGATACGAGATTCACAGGGTTATCATTATGCTTTAAAATTAAGTTTATGCACATGCATTCACGAATAGGAACCATAATAGCAGAAAGGCTTAATGCAACAGTTACAAGGGAAGTGAAAAATCCAGAAAGAATATGCTGCAGTTTGAGATTAATGCATTACTCACAAAAAAATCTGATTTTAATAGAAGGCCAAACCTTTTTTTTTTTTTCTGAAATGTCAAAATCTCACATTTCTTCAGCTGTCACAGAGCACTGTTAGAAATGGAGACAGAATCTGTTGATTGAAGTGTGGTTTGTCAGAGACTGAACCAGTATTTATTTTGAAATTACTCCTAAATGATTAATTACCCACTTAAAAGGATAAGCAAACCTTTGGCCTCATAGCATTTCTATAACCTTTCACAGTATAAAACCAAAAAGCTTCTGATATCTGTAATTACTTACCAAAATAAAGGATTTTTTTTTTTTTGTGTGTGGCAGTTTTGTTTGTAAATGTTTTATTAAAAAAAAAAATATCTTTTAATGCTATTAGTCAATACATGTGTAATAATACTTAATAATGTAGTAGTAGGTATTTTGGATTCAGGAATGTAATGGTTTTAACTAAATCATCAGAGCTCTGTTCCGCTCCAGTCTCTTCTAAATCATCATTTTTTCCAGAATTTTAACAAACTCATTCTTTGTCAAGGTACATCATCCTTAAGGCCTTGCAAACTTTTTAGTGATTGAACCAAAACAAAGAGAGAGCTCAGCTTTCTTGATCTGAAGACCATGTTGCTCTTGAGCTTAAAAAGGTGCCTGTGCTTTTCAAGCAGTTAGTGGCAAATCAGCAAGAAAGAAATCAGAGGAGAAGAAGGGGCACTTGGAAATCAAAACAGTAAAGTGCACAGTTATACTGTCCAAAATTGTATTAACCTGATCCAAAGAACTTGCTGGACTATGGATATTTAATACAATTTGGCTTGCATGGAACATAGAATCACTATCGGACAGAAAGGATTTTCTTTTTCTTCCTGAAGTCATCTACAGGATTTACCGAATTCAATTTTCTAGGGTAACAAACTGTAGCTCTTTGGATATTGATCTTTTTCCTATGTCCACAAGGAAATGGAGAAGGGGGAAAGGTGTGGAGGGTTGCAAGGTGTTCTTGTGCCTTCTAGGTTTTGTTTAGATGCCAGTACTCTCCAGTTCCCCGTCCTCCAGCCCTAATGCAGCATGCGACCTAGAAATCATAAAGAGTTTCTCTTTATTTGTGTACTGTCTTTGAGTTTGCTGGGATTGCTCCCCAGTTTGTTCTCTGCTGGTAGCCTTGAGGGGGGGGTTCATCTTCTCACCTGGTTCCTCCTCACAGTCCTGGATTTTACTGGCTGGGGTGTTGGCAACTGACTCCAAGGAGGTGCCTGCCTCCTCCAGGTGTCTGTAGCCCTTATTGCTGCTGGAAGGCTCAGACTGGGAGCTCTGGGAGTCCGTCCTGGTGATGGCAGGTGGGGTAGAGGGGGGTGACCCCCCTAGATCCAGAGATCTGGAGTAGCTAGAAGATGCCTTTACCAAGACGCTGGAGTCCAGGCACCTGCTCACAGCCGGGGACTGAGGTGGCTCAGGAAAAAGGGGCTGTCTGGCATCAGGCAAGCAGCTGGTGCTCTGCCGCCTGAGAACCAGCTTGTGCCTCCTTGTCCCACAGCCTCCCTTGACGTGGCTGCTGCTGAGGTCGGTCAGGCTGAGTTCAAACTCCCCCCGTGGGATCTCCCGGGCTCCCCGCTCACCTAGGGACCTCCGCCAGCCTCCCCCTCCGCCGCTCGGTGCCAAGGGCAGGAGGGTGAAAGCACTCAGCGAAGAGCCGACGATGGAGCTGGCTGTGCTGCGCTGGCCCCAACTCTCTGGCGGGCTGCAGGGTGGACTGGTGACGGTGTGGCCAGCAAGGGCGGCACGCTCCCAGTAGATGCTGTACACAGCCTCAGCCAGGCTGGGTGGCTGCGGTGGGGTGCAGGAGGAACGCCTCGGTGAGGACGCCAGGTCTGGAGGGGAAAGGGAGACACCCAGACCTCGGGGCCAGGAGCTCTTGGCCAACATGGCTGCAGCACCCAGGCCATCACCACCAGGCTTTAGCTCCAGGCCTCGGGACTGCACATAGTTGACAAAGCCGTTGAGAGGGGCTGAGGCTGGGGTGCTTCCATCCTTGGCCCGCAAACTGTGGGCATCGATGACAGTGGAATAGAGGTCACGCAGGTTGATAATCTTGGTCTTCTTGTCACGGTTCTCGTGCAATACCGCATTGGCACAGATGAAGAGGAAGATGCCGATACCCATGATGAGGGGGCCCAGCACCTTCAGCTTGTCTGAATGCAAGTAGCTCGAGAAAAGATGGAAAAGGAAACCCACAGAAGCCTGGGGGGAGGAGGAAGTGGGTGGGGACTGTGGTGACTCCTGGGTGGTAGCAGTGGTGTTGGCTCTGAGGGGTGACTCTGGATGGATCCCTCCTTTTGCCCCTACCTGGCTTTGGGAGCGGTTCTTGGGGGTGCCACCCTGCAGTGTCGGGTGCCGGCCTCCACTGAAGCTGCCTTCTCTGTACACCTGGCTGGGCTTTGGCCAGTAGCCCACCACGGCCAAGGCAATTCCCACCAGCAGTACCAGAATGCCACAGAGGGCAATCAGCCCTGAGAGGGAACACAGCTTGAGCTTGCCTTTCACCACCACCACATCGTTCTTGCGCTTCTTTTTGGCCTTGCGTTTGCGTTTGGGGACTTGGTTTTGGGGTCGCAAAGGGTCTTGTTTCCTAGCCGAAATCCTCAGGAGGCCTCCAGTGGCAATCATGGCTGGCTACCCGAAGCACTGCCCCCTACGGCCACTCCAGCTCCTGCAGAGAAAGGGAGAAGAGATGATGAGCACCAGGGACAGACCAGGGGCAGACCTGGTCCTCAAGAGGACTGGCAGCACAAGAGGTGTCTCTGTTTGCTGGTCCTCATTCAAACTCCTGCTAATTAAAACAAACAACACGCAGGATCCAATCTCCCTTGCCCAAACAGCCCCCCCGTGTGTGAGAGTGAGACAGGCAGACTGATAGCATTGAAGCAGCCACATGCCCCACTACACTCTTGCCAGACAGCTAATTAATTTATTTACACTCAAGTAAATGACAGAGGGAGTGGTACCTGCTGGTGTAAACAAAAAAAATGATCATGCTGGTCTCAGAATGAGCTTGCAAAGCACCAGAGCTCAGAGGATGCTGAACTCCACTCCCTAACAGGGTCTGGGGTTACATTGCACACTGATGGTGATTAGTGATGTCACACAGGATTTGAGGGAATTGGTGAAATAAAAGCAGGAAGGCAGTAAAATTGATCTATAGATATCATTTGTTTCATTACACTACTTACACATTACTTGGAGGAGGGTTAGACATATGACTTGCCTTTCTTAAATGAGTGGGAAAGGAAGTACTGTGAAATGCACAAGGGAAACATTTAAACACTGGAAAGTGATGCTCTGACAAAGTTTCTTGCTAGCCATTTGTACTTGATCTGCAATATTACAGAAATTCATCTCCTCCCTGCGGTCCAGAGACATCCCTGGTTAGGGAACATGTGCAATGCTCCAGGTAACTGTTATGTAACAGCAGCAAATTCCCACCTCCCCACCCCCAGAAAGGGGAGATGGTGGCTGGCAGGTAAGAGATGCATTGTCAAATCTTATTAAAGGAGAAGCAAACCCCTGTGAGTTTACCTGGGGAAACAGCAATGACTGCCTGTAGGAAAACTGGCATGGGACTAAACATTGAGCACTTACGGCTTTTGTTTTACTGGACCACTAGAAGTCATCTCTCTGTTCCAGTAATGTAAGCTACAAAATGCAGTGTGCAGGAGCAATTCCTGCACTGTTGCAATTCTTTTTGGAAAATATTTCTTCATGCTACTGAGGAGCAGGATCCCCTCCTCCCCTTCTCTTTCCAAGTGTACAGTTATATTTTCTTTGAGGGAGCAAAAGATGACAGCACCAAATATAATACAATTCACAAAGTTCAATTCATTGAACTGAAAGGCGATTAAGGAAGCACCTAAAAAAACTCCCTATCTTGCTCCCCTTTCCCCGTTCAGCTTTTAAATCTCATTTCTGTTCTATGCCCAGATTTGCCACATATGCAGTAATTTTGTGTCTCATTTACTCCATTTGTTTTTTCCCCAGAAAAGAAGGGTGTTGTCAGTGAGGACATTGTAAAATCACTCTCGGAGGTACCGCACGTTCAAAACAAAGAGCAGAGACTAGTCTTCTCTTTCCTATCGCTGAACTATTTATTAAAATAAAAATTAAAAAAAAATAAAGAGCATTTTTTGGTGATGCAAAAGTGTAATTACCGGGGCACGCTTTGCTTCAGTTGCCGGCTCGTTGATCTCGTTCTTCCCGCTGCCCCACCAGCCAGCGGCCCCGCTCCTCCGCCCGGCGAGGACAGATGGCAGCGGGCTCCGAGCAGCCTCCTCGGTCCGGCATCGCCCGGCACGCCGTTCTGCCGCCGGAGAGCAGAGCTCGGCGGGCGGAGGAGGGCACCGTCGGAACACCGGCCGTCGCCAGCCACCGCAACGCAATCCCCCAGCCCGGCCCGGCGGAGGACGGACACACACCCGCACCACCGGGCCGCCACCCCGCCGCTGCCGGCTCCGCCGGGGAGCCCTCGGCCGCCACCCCGGCCTGGCTCGGGAGAGATCACACACAGTTTGAGCAGCGTTAACCGGAGCCGCTTTTAACCCCTTCCCACACTCGCCCGCACAGGCGGAGCTCCGAGCTTCGAGCCAGGGGCCACCGCGCACCGTCCGAAGGCTCTCCGCCGCAGACGCGGGGCGTCGGCCGGGGGTGCCGCTGGCTCCGCGGGGCGCCCCGCGGGCAGGGCTGGCGCCGGAGCCCCCGCCGTCGGGGCACGGCAGCGCCGCGCTCAGGGCGCCGGTCGAGGGTCGCGGGCGGACGGAGCCGCGGACCAAGATGGCAGCAGCGAAGGGAGGCGGTCACTTACCGGGGAGGACCGGGAAGAAGTCCGCGCGGGAACCGGCCGAGCCGCCGCGGGGAAGAAACTTTCCGGCCCGAGCGGGCATCCCCGCGCAGCGCCCGCCCCGCCGCCGCAGCCTCGCCGCCCCTCACGGCCACGGGCGGGCGGGCGGCGGGGCTGGGCCGAGCGCCAGGCGCCCCCTCGGCCCCGCCGCCGCCGGCCGCCTCAGGAAGCTCCGGGGGAGCGCTGCCCTCTCGCCATGCCGCATCCTTCCCACCGCGGGGCCGCCCCCCGGCAGCGCCCGCCCGCCCTCGCAGCCGGACACGCCGGGCCGGCAGAGCCGCCGCCGGTGCCGCCGCCGCTGCGGGCGGTGCGCGGCTGGCGGCCGGACTCGGCGCCGTTGCTAGGAGACGGGAGCCGTGACACAGGGAAATTGCGGCAGGATGGCCGCGGCCGCCTCCCCCCGCCCCCGCCACCTGCGCACCTGCGCCCGCCCGACACCGCCCCGCCCCGCCCCCCGCCGGCCCCGCCCTCGGAGGCCCCGCCCTAAGACGCCCCGCCCCGTCCTCAGCCGCGCCGCCGGCCTCGCCTCGCCTCGCCCCGACGCGGTGTGCGTGACGAGCCGTGCTCGCTGGCCTCCTCCTTCCCCCGGTACGACAAGCGAGTGGTGCGGGCTGTGTAGCCCGTCTGTTCCCTTCCTCCCCGACATCGCCCCTCGCAGAGCTGGCCTGTCCCGGACAGCATGACCTCCCTTCTCTTCGCACCACCTCACCGCTTCCCAGGGCTCGCCAGGTCTCTCATGCAGGACCTCAGTAACAGGACACGGGAAGAATCGCAGAACCACAGAATGGTTTGGTCAGAAGGGACCTCAAAGACCATCTAGTTCCAAACCCCTGCCATGGGCAGGGACACCTCCCACCAGACCAGGTTGCTCAAAGCCCCATCCAACCTGGCCTTGAACACTGCCAGGGAGGGGGCAGCCACAGCTTCCCTGGGCAACCTGTGCCAGTGCCTCACCACCCTCACAGGAAAGAATTTCTTCCTAATACCTAATCTAAATCTACCCTCTTCCAGTTTAAAACCATTGCCCCTTATCCTGTCACTACATACCCTTTTGGTCTCCTTTCCACCAGCAATGTCTTGGCAGCCTCAGGCTCAGCCACTTCGCATTTGTTTCCTCCCCTCCCCCAAGCTTGCAGGAATGCCTAGGGAGACAGATAAGGAGGTGAAAAGATGAAGAAAATAACGGAGGATAAAAGTTGCAGCTGAGATATATCAGTGGTGCCACCCAGGATCTCTCATGTTTAGTAGAGGCCAGGAAACAATGTTCTCTTCTGAGCTGTGTCATGAAAACTCTGATTAAATTGAAGCTATCACCTAAGTGAGACATAATCTAGCGTGTCCCATCAACACTGCTTCTCTTATTCACAGAGAGGAGGTTACTGCTGATTGCTTTAGTCAAGTCTTGTTACAGGTCCACTGTGAGCTGGAGAGTCAAATCTCAGGCAGGCATCTTGGTAAATACAGAAACTGCATCCTGTGGCTTGGGTTTGCTCCTAACCTATGTTGCGTGGTTTTCTGGGGTGGATAGACCGAACCTGGCTATTTACACAGTGGCCTTGGATTCCTCTTGAAGCTGGGCTGTGACATAGCCTGGGCCAAACTGGCTCTCTTCAGCCTCTGCTTGACTTCTTGTGTGGGAAGACTATGCTGTGTGTAAAACAGCCTGCCGCAAGCCAAGGGGCAGTAAAAAGAATGCTTACAGTATCATTAAACTGTGTTTTTAAAAATAAAGGATCCGACATGGGCTGGCAGAATTGCCAGAAAGATTATGCATATTCAGTTAAATTGTATATATTCCAGCCTCAACAGCTCTGTGATTCTGTATTCACCCAGACTGTGCTATTACATGACTTTCACCCCAGCTATCAGTGCCTGGATTGAGAACAAACAAATCCTAAAGCTGCACATATGCATTTTAATGTCATTTGAAGTTTGTCTCAGCAAAATCACTTGGGACACATTTCTTTTAGTACATATATAACTTCTGGTTATGCAACAGGCTTGAAATTCAAGATATATTATTTAAGAACTTCTTTTAAAGAAGTGTGCTTTGAACGGTCTTGATGAACCTGAGTCTTCTGACATTCAGTAATTTGCTTTGTGTTCAGCCCAGACTATCAGAGAAAACCAAACATATCACATCTGTTTCCACTGGAGACCTGTATCACATCAATAATGCAGCATCACCAGACTCTCCCCAAATGGCTCCTGTGTTAGAGGAGGAGGAAGAACGAGAGCAATTTTTTTAAAGGGCAAAGAGCTCTTTTCCCTGAGTCATATTTTCTATTTCTGACAAACTAAACCATTCTATTGAGCTATCTTTTTATGCAAGTCTTTCCGTATTTTCATTGCTAAACTTTTGAGTGATTAGGCTATTATCACATTCACATTTTTTAAATTACTCTTAGCAAAATGTGTTGTAGGTGAGGCCAGATCCTGGAAAATAAGAAATCTGGTCTTGGATGAAAAGCTGCTGAAGGTGTGGTTCCACAGCAGCTAGCAATGCAGTCTTAATTTGCTCTACATGTTAAGGACCAGTTGTACAATGGCAGGCTGAATCCCTCGGAGCAAGTTACCTTGCTGAGCTGCATATCTCTACCTATCCTGCAGATTCTTCTTGTTTAACAAATGCATTGGGAGCTTTAATGAAACATTGATTTTATTTTTAGTTGATACAGATTTTTGTGTTCCCAGAAGTGGAATGGTTGCAAAAGGTAGGTTTTCTGTTGGTCTGGTTTACTGGTTGCCTGAGTTAATTTATAACTGTCTGTGTTTGCATTGACTACTGGGCACTGCTGGCAAGCTCAGCTCCTGCCTTATTTGTATAACTTTTTACATGATGCCATGCATTTATCATTAAACTGTGGTGAACCAAAATAATTATTAGGAATTGCAAAGAGGTTATTTGACCTAGGTTTTCTTTTTCATTTCTCCTCATTCGCTTTTCTCCTTTCTCCTTTTCTCCTTTCTCCTTTATCTTCACCACTTTTTCCCTCTCCTCCTCTCCTCTCCTCTCCTCTCCTCTCCTCTCCTCTCCTCTCCTCTCCTCTCCTCTCCTCTCCTCTCCTCTCCTCTCCTCTCCTCTCCTCTCCTCTCCTCTCCTCTCCTCTCCTCTCCTCTCCTCTCCATACAAAAATCACTGATTTTTAAGCATCGAGTAGCTTTTGTTACGTTGTTTGGGTGTAAGATGGTAACCTTCTTGTGGTCCTTCTCAGGACGTGCTTCAGTACAACAATGCCATCAGTTTTAGTATATCCACTTGAATAGGTTCCACCCCAGGCTGGCTGTCTTTGTCAACTCTAATCCAGGAGATGTGTAGCCAAGTTAATATATCTCAGCCCCCAGCAGGCCCAAGGTCCAAAAACAATTCCAAGGACAACCTAAAGTACTTGGTGTACTTATCTGAAATACTGCAGCATCAACCTGCAGTTCCCAGTGTACCAAAATGAAAGCAGAGAGAAGGCCCTTACTTGATATACTTGAAATCTGAGCACCAGATTAAAAGGATAAATATAGAATAGTAGTATTAAAAGCATAAGAGAGAGACATTTTGCACAAGCTTCAGGTTTTCCCCAGTGATTAATCTTTACAATTTCTCAAATACAGAATAACAGAAATATTGAAGGGTCACTGCCATCTTAGCCTATATCCTATTAGCAGAATGGCTTCCAGTCATAACAGTGGCTCTAGCCTGAATGCCCATTTTGATTGTAGCTTATTTAACTATTTTTAATTAGCTAATTTATTACATTAATAAAAATAAAAGCTGACGTACATTTTGTACATACGCTTCACAATATATTGTGTTACACTCCAAGGGTTCCTGAGTCTTTATTGCTGGAAGTCATAGCTTCATCTTATTCAACAGCTAGGAAAGTTGTAAGAGCATCACTCTCAGTCTGGCCACTGGTCTCAGAGTAAGTGTTTGTTTTGTCTTACCTTAGCCCCATATACTTTGTTTGTTTCCCGTGGCCGTGGAAATTCTGATATGATTAATGGTGGAGACTCTGTTATGATTAATGATGATTTGATAACCAATGCAGAGGAAAAGAGCAGCACCGTGAATGGACCATGAGAAATCATCCTCATCGAGAAAATACATGTTCAAGATCCTTACAGGCCTACATCAAACACAGTGAATCCACATTGTGTATTAGATTTGTCTGGCTTATTTGATACGTGGTAGAATCAGAGGCAACTTTTCATTGTGCAGCAAGTCTGAGTCTAGATAATCCACTGGGAGTGAATGGCAATTTGCATGTGTGCTCTTCTTTCAAAATTAATTATAACAGAGATACACATTGCTGGGAATATTTGCCAGGGTTAAGGAAATACACAGCCACGAAATCTGGTGATTGAAAGGTAAAGGGAATTAATACTTTAAGAGGAATAAGATTTTTAATAAACAAACAAACAAAAAAAAGAAAGAATTACTAGTTTATCTCTCTTCAGTTCTTATGTTATCTGTGAATAGATTTTTATTGTCAAGGCGTTAATGACACTAACCACTTTATAAATATATATATCTTTAATTGACAACTTGCAAAAGGCTTGAAACTAGAGGAGACTGAATGTGAAGTGCTCCTGGGTCAGTTGTGACATATTGCAGGAAGTCTGTCATGGTTGCACCCTCTGGTAATGAACCGTGCTCAGGGGCAGATGTCACTCAGTTTCTTTTAAATATTCTGTGCATGACTTCTCAGCTGGCTTAAAAAAGAAGTAGAAACCATTCAGCCATGTTATTTGCCTTCATTTTTGATTTGTTGATACAAGACAACTGCAAATAACTGCGAAAACCTGTGTCTATTGTTTGTGGACACAAAACCACATAAACACTAATCAAGAACACTTCCCAAACTATTGGCCTGGAAGGTAAAACCAGTGTAGAATTTCTCCCAAATCATTGCAATTATTTTTCTTTTGAATGTTTTTCCCTCTTTCGCTTACATCATTGCTCTACAATGTGACTCTTTAAGATGGAGGCCATCCCAAAGAAACTTGACCCTAGCTACAGTAAGAAATCTGTGTACAACTGTTTCATGATTAGTAGCTTCTTATTGTTTAAATGTTTTTGTTATCTGTTTGAAGGTCTACAGCAAATGATGTGAATGTGTATCTTTTAAGACAGGTTCATAAAATAGCTTATTTTATCTTCAAGCCTTAGAAATAGTATTTTGAGTCAATGGTACAACACTTGTCTATGAAAAATAATAGTAAAGTCTACTGGATAGAGGATTGAAAAATGTTTTTATTGTAAGTGATATTAAAAGTACATTACTTGCATGCCAAAGCACTTGTTGTAGGAGGGGAACATTAGAATGCACCAATAACATATGGCTCCTGCTGCCTTTTTTTTTTCTTCTAGGGCAGTAGGTACTAGAAGGATTTTTAGCCTTGGTAATTTAAAATTGTACATGTTCAAAAATAAGCTTGATACCAGCATTTTTGCAACTCTCTGCAAGGGTTTTTCAACAGGGAGCAAGATGCTCATGCCTTTTATCTGCATTGCTCATTGCAAGTCAAGACATCAGAGAGTTCTGGCGACATGAAAACAGCTCAATTGAGAAGTGGTCAGGGAGAAATGGTCAACAGTTTACCTCTTCCACTTGTGTATAGGATGTCTGTGAAATGGAGTTAGTCCACCTAGTCCACGAGCTAGGTTAGACAACCACAAGGAGCCACTGTCATACAAAGCCCGACTAGTTAGTATATATTCTACAATTTTAATGATATCAATGTTTCCCCCCTGTTTCTTGGGGATGCACCTGCTGCTTGCCACCATACCCTCAGGCTGCTGGGAAGCAGGGTTGTCTTTTCATTATACAAAATACACAATGTCTGCATTAGTTGGGGAAATTCCTGACTGGTCTGGTGAGACACTGGAACAAAGCAATCAAGCATAATCTCACTTATAATTAATAGTAAGATGATTTGCAGCAATCTGCATGAAAGCACAGTCTATCAGTCAGGAGAATAAAACAGTGATTGCATCCTTCCTTTTTAAGAGCAGGGTTTTCTCAGACCAGCACTCACTACATACTTACATACTTGCATGGTTTGATAGGTGTCTTTGCCCTATGTTATTAAAGGATTGACTTAGCATTTAAAAATGGAAACTGTTACATATCTTTTTTATACACTGTCAAGAGAGATTAACCCAAATTTTTGACCTGCTTGTTTTTGTTTGGTTGGTTATTTTGTTTGTTTTGTTTTGGAGGTTGTTGTTGTTGTTGGTTTTTTTTTTTTGTCACTTTCCCCATGACCTGCGATCACAGTTTTTCACCCTACACTGGACATCTGATCATCACTGTGGAAAGACAACAAGCTAATGTAGAGTACTCATCCAGTAGAAACAGTTTTTACAGACTATTAACACGATTCTTCACAACCCTGATGAATTGCGAAGGCCCTTAAAGCTCCATGCTTCATTGCTATCACTTGCTTAGGGATGTAGTTTAGTGGTAACTTTGCACTTGTAGGTTAATGGTTGGACTTGGTGATCTTAAAGGTCTATTCCAACTAAAAATATTCTATGATTCTAAGATATGCTCAAAACTGAAAGTCAAATTTGCCCAAGATTTAATGGTACATCTTGGGAGCATAAAGGAACCCAGAAAATGCATTAAGACTCTGATGGAGGAACCCTTGGGTTGCCAGAAGAAGAGAGTTATCTTGTTTCTGCCACCTCATCCACAGCTTCTCTGTAGGGAAGAGATGTTAAGGTAAAGTTGAGAGCATATCTTAAATGTCCCAGGTACAGTTACTAACCAGCACAGGTGTGAACAGCCTGTGGATTTCTTGCCTGTGACAGGAGCTAAACCCTTCCTGGGCTTAGGATAGCACAAAAGTGAATTGCAGAGTTCTTTGAGCTCTGACATGCTTTGGACCCAAGTGCAAGGGTCAATGTGCTGATATATCAGTCACACTTAAATTGTGTTTTAAATTATTGTCCTTGTTTGGCTAGGATAGGGTTAATGTTCCCCAGCAGTTGGGAGGCAGCCACAGCCGGGCTATTTGATACCATACTGACCTCATGTCCTGGAGGCCAGTCACCGGTGGTTCAAGAGCAGCTTTTGTCCCGATACTGTACCTTGTGCTGTATCCTTGTGGTATTTCTCTTGTTCTGTACATTGTTATCACTGTTGTTGTTATTGTTGTTGTTCGGTCTGTTGTTGTTGCACTGTTCTATTAAATCCTCCTTATTTCAACCCCAGGGTTTGTATTTTACTCCCTGTCCTGTCCCCATTCGAGGGTGGGGGAGGGGGAGCAGCAACATGGTCTTGGGTCCCGGCAGGGTCTAAACCACCACAATTATTGTAATTGATAAGCAAAGGATATTTTCATAACTCACTGTTAAACCAGTGAACTTTGCCCTAAAGTTGTAGAATGGTAATTTAATACTGATCAGTAGGTGTCAAGTCCTAAAAGTAGACAGCAAAAATATATATATTCTATTCAGAACTAGAACTTGAACTCTGCAGTTAAATGACACTTAGGGACTCAGATCATAAACCATTGTTTATTAAATATAATTCATAACACTTTACATGGAGGACTTTATCATTATTCTTTTGATATTCATGACATATTGTACCTCTGCTTTGATTTTGAATGTTACTGTTGCAACATTCATTTCTGTTAGTCAAATGCCTGGTATTACACTAATTGTTTTCAATCAGTTTTGTAACTTCAACAGTATCAAATTATATAATTCAAATAAAGTACAACTTGCTAAATTGCTTTTCTGCTTTGATACAAGCAAGTTGAATTTACAGAATGAAGTAGATCTACAGGAAACTTCATGGTTTTGCCAAAGCCAGAGAATATTCCTATTGGCTTTCTGCTGGGAATATGCCCAGCAGAAAGCCAATAAGAATATTCTTTTCTAGTACTACAGGAAAAATTACCATGAAAGAGTGAAACAGAATAAATAAAAAAGAATTAGGAACATCGCATGTGCTTGCTGTTCCTTTTGTTTTCATTATCAAATAACTATTTCCTTAAATTTAGAGAGAAAAAAATATAGGAGCCTTTTAATTGTGCAGGCTATAAGGATGTTGTTTGCTTTGGTCTTTTCTATGCTCCCACTGGGGTAGGTTATAACCTACTTAATCTATATATCTGAACAAAAGTCAATTAATTTACTACAGAGTTTCAGCAGAGACACTGAAAGGAAAATTGACCTGCAGGTGCTGTGGCAATTATCTATGTGAGTAAAGCATCCGGGCTTTGGCCACAAATGTCAAGCACTAATGCTCCTATTCATGTAGTGAGATAAAAGCTTTGGGAGCCTCTACAGGCTTGGTTGTTCCTGAAAAACATAGATATTCCAGGCAGGAGGAAAATGCATGCCTCATCCTGTGATGCAGAACATAGCTGATTTTCAGTCTGTGTTTATATCTTTAGTTATTTTTAGAGAGTTATTTTGCTGAGTTTAGTTTATAGATATTAGTGGTACAGAGAAGGTAATTGTGCCTAAAAGCACTAAAAAAGACAGAATCTGGAATAATTTTTGGCTTTCCTGAAATTTAATTGTGAGTAGATTGGGTTAGTGAATAGAAGGATGGGAAGGGCCTTTTCATCCTCTTTTTTGTCTTTGCTTGTTTGAATATTTTGGGTGTGAAATGAAGCTTTTCATGTACGCTGGTTAAAAAGCCTCAACTCTTCCATTTATTATGCATTTTTTTTTCAGTGAATGCTTATTACTCATGCATAGCCAGGAGTATGAGAATCACAGATGCATTAAGAACTGTTTATTTAACTTTAAAATAACCAATCAGAGCTTAAGAAAACCTTAAACAGATATTTCCAAGCAATACCAGCAGATATAAATCAGGCCATGGCTAAACAGGTCTCTGTCACTGCTTCTGATGAGGACTCAACCACACTCAGAGCACTTACACTCTTAGTTACTTTTGCAGTTCCTAGGTGTCCTCACCATAAAAGCCTGTGTCAATTTCTGTCTCAAATATAACATATTGCATCACAAGTGGGTGGAATTTATATTACCTAACTTTGGAAGGCTATAACATGCCTACATCACTTCTAGAGCATGACAGATCTGGTCTTCCGTAGGAGCAGCAGTTTGAGAGGAGAGATTTTCTGCATTTACTCTTTTCCTCCTATTGATTGTAGCAGAATTCTGAACTCTAGATTTTGATGTTGCAGATTTTCACATTGCGGACTTTTCCCTCTTCATACCTGTACCTATTTACACGAGTCTCTCTGGAGCATTTTTGCATAGCATCATGAGAGTTCAGCAAAGTACTAGATCTCAGGGTCAAGCTCCCCAGATTTCTGTTCTGCATCTCATAATGTTTTCTGCATTGCAATATCCAGCAATGTACGCACTTCAGTGTCTTCATGCATCTCTTTTTACTTATGAATCTTTGATCTGTCTTGTAGATTGTCTGTCTTTTCCCTCTGTATTCAGAATTTTAAATTATTCCTGATTAGAAATTTGACTGATGAGTGTGCTGAAGTGTAGACAAAAACTTTTGAGGGAGATGAATAGATTGAACAAACACTTCAGAAGAATGGCAGATCGTTGCATTTCACTGAGCAACATTTTTGAGAACAGCAAGTAAATCCCGAGTGGCAGGATCATATTGTAGGGGTGCCTTAAATAACAGGAAGCAGTTACAGAACATTTAGGTGTGGAAAAACACATTCTTGAAGTTGTATGATGAACTTCTGCAGTCCTTCAGTGCAGGTACCAGAATGAGAGGTGCTTTGGTAACATGCAAATGTGCTTTGACTGAACTCTGAAAGCCTCCTACCCTAATCTGCTGCTGATCAGTAGGCAATATGCCTGAGTTTGGGAAGGCCATGGAGAGGATCATAGATAACCACGTGTAAGACCACTAAGTGTATCCTTACACACAAGGCTGTGATCCTGGAAATGTGTATGCAATCATAGAAGAAACTGAAGCAGTGATTATTCTGAACTGAAGTAGGGACAATATCAAATGTTAGGTGTGGCCTATGGACACCTACTCTAGTTCTGAATTCCTCACGTTATCCCATTTATTCATCCACTCAGAATCCTCATTCCATCATTACACACATGGTGCTGAGTTGCCAGAGTTAGTTTGCTAACTATAAAACTGCAGAAAGAAGGTGCATAATGTTCATTTAGCAGTAAAGGTGCAGGCAGTGTTATTCTTTCCGGATTGGCATGAGCAACATATTGGGGACTCAAATGCCTGCAGAGATTCTGAACCATTTACAGTATTCTGGCTAACTGAGAAGGTAAAAAAGAAAAAAAAATCCTGAAAGATCAGGTGTGACCATCTGAAGAGAGCAGTACAGGACTTATCAAGCAGGAGACAAGCCACGCTGTCCTCATCTGAAAGGCAGCGTAACACTCTGATCATGAAATCTGGGTGACTAAACTTCATGTAATGGATCTAAACCCAAAGACTGCTGAATGTGAGCTTAAATCTTAACTGTCTTAACTTTAGGTTTTGGTATTTGCATGAATCTAAGTATGCCCTTTCTCAGCATGAAGACAGACAACATCAACTTCAGTTAACTGCATCTTGAAAGAGAAAGAATTTGTTATTTGCTGAAAGGACAACTTATCACTTGGGACTTCATGGTGACAGGGTCTCCATCTGAGCACCATTACCTGTCTCCCAAAGTCAGGCTGGTCCCTGAGGTTCCCATGACTGCACCTTCCCTGGAGGTACCCTATAGCAGAGATGGCCATACTGGCTTGCAGCAAGTACAAGTATTTTATCTCTGTATATCAAGAACCATGCTCTTCCTCATTCTCAATATAGAGATGAAAATACTGACTGCCTTTCTGGTCCCTCTGTGGCTGATGCTTCTCTATCTCAAATAGACATAGTAGAGAGGCTCTTTTTCTTCCATTTCAGTTTTTAAAGAGTTTCTCAGTATTAATGGTGGGAAAAGTCTTGCTAAGAATATCAGACATGCTCTATGGGATCAAGTAGAAAACTAATCAACTAAATTCACTGTTGATTCTCTCATAATAGCTTGAAGAAACCTCAGAGTAAACTTGTGTTGTTGTGTTTTCCCTTCCCCTCCAATTATTAAAAAGGTAAAGAATCAACAATTTGAAAGCAAGTGAACTAACAAATGTCTCAAGGTGAATAACATTTGTTAGAGTACTAATATTAACTTAAATTTTGCAATAAAAGATGAGCTGATCTGGACCAGGATACTCTTATTTGGAGTCTAGGTGGAGTCCCCATTTAATTGAAACAGAATAATGGAGCAAGGCTGATTTGGAAAGACTTACTGATGGTTTCTGGTAATGGGAATATACTAGTTCATTAAACACAACTATACTGCAAGCAAATTAAGCTGGTTTGGGTTCTTTATCAATGGAAGTAAAGACAAATGTCTTTCCTGTGTATTGAGACAAAAAGGATGCAAAAAAATCTGAGCAAGGAAAACACATCAGAGAATATTAAACTTTGTGGTGGCAAGATACTGCAATGGATTTCAATTCTCCAGAGCTTTGTGCGGATATTTTGTAGTTAGTGATAAAATAAATGGGATGCTTGGCATTTACAAGAAGGTGATCTTGGCACTGGTGGAATAGATTTGAAATTTATTAACTTTTCATTAATTGATGTGAAAAATCAGGGAATGGATCTTGTTCCCAGTCACACTTGTGTAAATCTTCAGTAATACTGGTCTCAATGAATGATGAAATTGATGTAACAGAAGGTGGCCTTTGTGTTTCAGACAAGTGACTCTCAAAATCTCTACGCTGTTAATTTTGCTTTTTCTAACATCTGCTTTTGTAATTTATTTTACCAAGAGGATATCTTAAAATGTTGTATGTCAGTCTACACACCACTCAGCTCACACCTGGGATGAACAAAATTTAAATATGAAACTAACTGAACTGAGGTTATTCTAAGTGGACTATTGCCATATTAAAGAATAATCGATGAAATGAACCTCTCTGTGGGCTATAATTACCCTACAGAGTGGAAACTTTGAGGCCAAATTTCTAGAAGATCCAGCTGAAATTTATAGCTCCCATCTAACCAACCTTGTGGATTGCATAAAGCCTTTCCTCCCCTTGACACTGGCAGACCACATCCATCTGCAGAAATCCCAGGGTAACATATGCTGTTGTGAGACTCACAGTATTGCACGATACTGCTACACTACAGTCATCCTAAACCTTTTGTCACTGTAGTGTGGAGGTGAAGTTCATGTTAACACAGGTAGTGCTGTGCTGTTGAAATGTTGTCAGTGAAGTTGTAGAAGGTTCATGACATGGTGTTTTGCCAGTCACTAGGCCTAGCATAAAGGATGCACACAGCTGCAAAAACAAACCAGTAACCAGATTCTATTGTACACAGAAGAGTCAGTATATGGGTGATCGCTGGGGTTACAAACAAGTCACACAGTTCACACATAATAGACATCAACCCCAGGAATAACACAGCACAACCAATAATAGGTGGAATAAACAAAGAAACAAAGTCTCCCATAGAAGAGATAGAAGACAACCAAGTCAATAGGCTGATCATATAAGATAGAAGTAGCCACATATTGTTTCCCCACGAAGCCTGCATTTGCAAATGCCAAACCTGACCGGGGGCCCACTTGCAGGGAGAGTCAGGAGGCCCTTCCCCAACAGGGGAAACCCTGCACAGTGCATCAACCTCACAGACAGACACTCCACCCTTCCTGCAAGTGGTCCCAGCTTTTATCCCCAAAGCAGGACACCTGGCACTCATTTACCCAATGCAGGGCACCTGGGGCTTGTTTACCCAAGGGCTTTCCCTGCAAGGTCACCCGCACCTTGGAGGAAAGCCAAAAGGCAAACTCATCCCCTCCTTTTAAAGGACCATGGGAACCACCCAAATGTCAACCTTAATTCAGGGCTCGGGGTTCAGACCCCAGCACTTCACATGGGAAATGGCTAATTTCTAGCTTGTTATTCTGCAGCCAATCTACTCATTTCAGAGCATGAGCCATGAAGAATTTCATATATAGATATAATGAGGATATGATGGAACTGGCAATTTCTAATTCCACTCTCACACTTGTCCAGAGCTGTTGCTGTTAGCTCCCACTCAGAAACAAATGTCCAACACTTCATATGGATTTGACATGAAAAGAATTGCAGACATGAAGCACAAACCTGACTGGGCTTGCAAGCTAATTTGCAGCAATTTCTCAACCACACAAACTACAAAAAGCTATTAATAAGCAGAGATACAAAACCAATAGAAAGCTGCTGTAAAGACGTCCTCCACCACTTTGTAAGACATCACTGGGTTTTGTCTGGTAAACCAACTAAGTGAAACTAGAGGCAAGGTCCTGCTCCAGGGTTGGGGCAATCCCAAGCACAATTACAGCCTGGGCAGAGAACGGCTTGAGAGCAGCCCTGAGAAGAAGGACTTAGACTGGATATTAGGAAAAATTTTTTTACAGAAAGAGTGGTCAAGCATTGGATCAGGCTGTCCAGGGAAGTGGTGGTGTCACCATCAATGGAGGTGTGCAAAAACCATGTAGATGAGGCGCTTCAGGACATGGTTTAGTGTGCCTGGTGGTGTTGGGTTGACAGTTGGACTTGATGATCTTAGAAGTCTGTTACAAGCTTAACGATTCTATGATTCTATGTTTGCTGATGAACATCAGAAAGAGCCAAGCTCCTTCTATTAACCAAAAGTTATTTGCAGCCTCCAACTTAAACATAAGCACGCATAACTATTTAAATCAAGGGTTTTTTTCATGGTATTATTCAGTGTTTTCATGTTTATTTTCTTGTGTGGGACAAGCAGAAGCAATAGAAGGTGCCACAGAGAAGTGGAAAACAATCAAAGCCAAGGGACACGGTCTGAATAAACATTGAGAATGTGACCCTGAAATGAATGCAAGCCTATAGCAAAGCCTTAGGTTTAATGTCAGCTCAAAATGGTCTGGAAAAAAGGCCAAAGTGCTAGTTTCCTTATTTCAAATATCTGTTTCATGCTTTCCAATGTAATAGCTTGGGGTCAGAGAGGGTCTGTTTGCTTATTCAAATAGAGGAGGTTTTTTTATGAGGAAAAGAAAAATTAAGAAGTGATGTAGAGCCTTTAAGCAAATGTAGTACCCTCCTGAAGATGCTGTAATAATGTGAGATTTTGTTATTGAATTTTGACCATCTACAATTAGGAGCTTGTTATTTACCTTATATGTTTTCTGTGGTTTGTTTGTATCAACAGAATTGTGCAAAACTCTTTCATCTTCAGAAGATGACTGGAAGGTAATTATTGCCCCAGCTCTGAAATTATCCTTTCAGTTTTTGCCTTGCTGTGGATACCTGCTTGACTAGATGCACTCTAAAAACAATGGAGAAATTAATACCTGATATTGTTGCAAACAATTGCTGCACCCATTTCTTAAAAGCATGGGTGAGTTAAAAGTAGGTAGCTCGCAACAGAGCTAAATATCGTAGTTTTTGTAAACGATGCATGGCGTATGTCTGACCTTAAATGTTTATTCAAGGTAAGAGCTTGAATAGAAGATTAAGTCCCAAGGTGAGACTTTTTAAATCTTAACAGCTCTTATTGACACTGGTATTTTAATAAGACACAATCTTATATATGGAAACTAATAAACATGTGGGCAACAATGACCCTGCTATCAATATATCAGCTATAACACCAATTGGTGCATGTGGGGGATGCTGGTGAAACAACAATACGCCAGTCTGAAAATCTGTTTGCATTTCAATCCATTTATATTTTTCTGTTTGGCTGTTGTCTTGAGTGATGACAAACTTAGTCTTTCCACGATTGAATAAGTATTGTATGGGCCTTTCTTTATAACAAATTATGACTCAAGTTTTGTGCTTGGCTGAAAATGAGCAATTAATCATGGTGGTCATTTGTCACAGGCCGTGTAACTCTGGAGTAACAAATCTTCATATTCAAAGATGCATGGAGTCTGCTGGTACATGTTAGTAGTTTCCACTTATATTTCTTGACAATGATGCCTTTTTTTTTTTTCTTTTTCTTCTTTTTTATGGTGAAGAGCACTGGGAATCCAGTGGCTGAGTGAGTCATGAACTCAGTGCTTTCACTACTTACTGTAATAGTGAAAAAGAACCCCTATTTTTTCTCTCCATCGTGTTACAAGGTGCTTGAGAAAGACCCATGGAAGTGAGCACTTGCAGTTAAAAGAACAGTTCTTTAAACATGGCAAGTTCAATTTAGTATAGATAATTGTACCAAAATTAAGCTGTCTTTGAAGATCTGAATCAAATGCTATTCCCAATTCAGTAAATATTTTCAGGAGCTCGTTATTTTCAGCCAGCAAGGAATTGAAAACAAGGGTAGAAAAGAGGTGAGGGTCTTAGAAGACATCTTGGCAATAACTTTCTTTTGTTATCCTGCACAAATGCTTTTCAAAAGCACATAGGGAAAAGCTGCAGTTTGGAGACTAAGAACTTAACTGGGATTCACCTGAAAGGAAAAGGAAACAGCTGCATTTGATTCAACTCTCACATACTCACAGCTGCACTGTATCAAATATAAATTTACCCTGGTGTAAATGAGAGAAGGCTTAGACCCAAAGCTTGGATGTTTTGGAAAACAGCAGCAGGTTACGCTGCTATAAAAATTTAAATGCTGAAATACTGGGAGCTTAGAGCCTGTTTTGTTTGAATGGACCTCTTCATCATCAAAAGCAAAAATGCTCGAAGGCTGGTCTTCACTTGTGCTCTTGCTTTAGGCTTGGTTTTGTCACATTGAATAATACCTGAATTTGTAAGTAATACACTTTTTTTGAGTAGAGCGCCTTGCCTGCCCTTAACATGCCCTTCAAGTAAGGTCCCTTGCAGCTTTAGTTATGCCATAATCCTGTGGGTTTTAGCCATTGCTTTATATGAGGAAAATGGCAGAGTTTGATGTCAGTTCTGATGTAATTGGTAGACTTATTTTTTCTATATGGAGGAAAGAACAAACTTGTACTTCTTTTTCTTCTTTATTTTTTAAAAAAAATTTTTATTAATATGCATTGAGACCTGGAAGGTTTTTTGTGTCTTCTGCACTTTTTGGCTGCTATATTTTAAAACTTTTGACTTTTCATTTAGTTAGCAGTAATATTACTGTTGTCAGCCAATATGTAACCATACCTAAATTATTGTTTTTACTGCTCTAGTGCTAAATTTGGCCTAACCCATTTAAGTCATTTTTAGAGACAGATTTGCATTTGAGCTGATTATGTGAATGCCAAGTTTCAGCCTACAATGACTGAAAACAGCTGAATGGTGAAATAGTGAGTGACACTGTTTATAAAGGAAACAGCTCCTGACCCTCGCTGACAGCTCTGTGAATATGATGATACAATCATTGGAGGATGTTCCCTCTTGTTCACAGTTATTACTACATAGGTTCCTAATTTGTTGCCTTCCTCCATCATCAGAACATGTTCTGCGTCTCACGTTTTTACATTGCTGAATTTGACTTCTGTGTGTTTTCTCTGAGTCAGACCTTGTGAAGGGCCACAATATTTATAATCTTACTCTCATTTATTTTCATAGGGCTACACTCTGCCTTTGAGCATAGCCTTCAGACAGAGATGCTGCAATATGTTATGCCATAGCAAGGATCGCTCCAGGAAACAACGTGCTTCAGACATTCCAATGAAGCACATTTTTCCTTCTTTTTCTGTTATTTGCCTAGTATGTTTCTATTAGGTTATGAAGCAATGAGTTTGGCTAGTCCTTACATCAACTCACCTGTGCTGATCAGTGCATGTATGTGTGTGTGGGACAAGCATCAGTGCTTTAAAATAGGTGCATTATTGGGGTTATGGAGTACCTCCCTCATTTTTTTATTTTTTTTCTTTTAAATTTTATAATCTTTCTCCTGTTCTAGATGTTCTCATTCACTACTGAGGAAGTGAGTCTGAGCTCTGGAGACGGCAGGCTCAGATTCACATTCACAGTCCCCATGTTCCTCTCGGAGTGTTTGTTTCACACCAGGGCTCTAATTTACAGGGATCAATTCACAATTTTGTTTCAGGAAGTCTGATGAAAAGCTCTAATCCTGGCAAAGTGTGAATGTCATCAATGTATTTCATGAACTACATAGTCTATAATTTTTCCTGAAGCACATCAATATGATAATTTTTTTGTATTTGGAGCATTTCCACCTTCTACTTTAAAAAAAAAAAGAAAAAGGGGGGGAAGAAAGAGAGAGAAAGGAAGTTTTTTAAAAAATATTTTTATTATTTCTGTGAACGGGATCTTGAATTTTAAATCTAGATGGTCCCTTACTGATTCATATGTTCATGGCTGAACAGACTGAAAACATATAATAATGAAAGACTTCACATAAAATACACATCTATTGATCCATAACACTGGGTGTGTAGCATTTATTCATTTTTTTCTGCGGAAGAGAGTAAGGAACTAAAGATATGGAAGTGTTTCTGTTCTCCCTACAGTGTTGAGTATAGATCTGGTACTCAACATATTAAGGAAAAAAAAAAAACAAAAACTTTTGGGAAAAACAACTTTACCCAGGAGTTTTACCCATTTTTTTTTTATGTCCCCTTGGTTTTGAGACTCCCAACACAACATGGATTTATTTTTGAGGGGAAAAAAAACACCCCAAAACAAACTGCAAAACTTTGGAATGTCTTTCTATGATATTTATTAATGGCTGCTTTTTTGTGTCTAAATTCAGAGTCTTTAATGTCCTCCTCTGATTTACTGGGATGCTACCAATTTTCTAGCAAAGAAATCTTGACCTGTCCATTACTGACATCTGCAGCTGAATGGAATGGGACAGCCTTAAGAGTACTTGACCAATTGGTTCTGCTGTAACTTTTACAAAGCCTTTGGTTTAGCCTTGTTAGACATTTTATGCCTCAGATTTTATACAGTGTTTGAAGTGTCTCTTCATACATTATTCATGTTCCCAGAAGCACAATATTGCATTTTGGCATCCTTCCAAGGATTGGTAACATTCAGTTCCAAAACGAGACTGAAAAGGAAAGGGGGGAGAAAAAGATTATATTTCCCATTTTTTGCTCAAATTTATCTGACCGTTGACCTACTTTATTTTCTTCAATAGCATGAGAGATAAAAGTGGATTGATGAAATAATTTCTACAGATATCTGAGTGCAAGTGGAATTAAATGGAGGGAATACAATCTTAAAGAGACTGTAACAAATTCACCATTGGGTTTATGCCAGTCAAGGGTAGTATAGACTTTATTGGAGTTTTCTCATGGTAGGAAGTGAACAGTCAAATTTGTATCTATAAAATCTGCTATGATCTTTTAAACACTAAGGGCTGGGCACTGCTGCAAGGAGCAGATGAAATTTGAGGAGGCGATGGTTTGGCAGTGGCACAGGCCTTGTAAGCACAGCTTTATTATGCTCCTTTCTACTTTAAGGAAGGAGCTTCTACATTAAAGAACTTCTGTGTTAAGCCCTGGATGCAGTAGATTCTGATGTTAGTAGAAAGCTAATACTCGCCTTCAAGGATAAAACATGAAGGATTGTTAATACTAATGCCTTCCCTCCATGAGGATAACGTGTGTGGCTCAGACATTGCCTGCTTTACCAGTAAAGAGTACCTCCTCCTGCAGCTTTGACAGGTATGATACCACAAAGCACGGTATTCTTCTAGCTTGGGCTAACTCTAAAATGACTGTCTCTCCCCTGATTTGACAATATTAATCAAAAAGTCAGTGGAAGGTAACTGATCTTGTTAAAGTAGGTACAAAGTACCTTCATGCTACTATCCTGATCTGCTTGGATTACCTGCTATGGAGAAGAAACCTGTTCCTTTTCATGACGTTTAGCGAAACAGCAACATATTTGTTTGGACAGAAGCTGGCAGCTCATGGTCTAGACAGGTGGATTCTTCGCTGTGTTAAAAACTGGCTGGATGGCCGAGCCCAGAGAATTGTGGCGAATGGAATTAAATCCAGATAGAGACCAGACACAAGCAGTGTCCCTCAGGGCTCGGTTTTGGGGCCAGTCATCCATCAATGACCTGGATGAGGGGACTGAATGCACCCTCAGTAAATTTGCAGATGACACGAAATTAAGTCGGAGTGTTGATCTGCCTGAGGGTAGGGAGGCTCTGCAGTAGGATTTGGACAGGCTGGAGAGATGGGCTGAGGCCAATTGTATGAGGTTCAACAAGGGTAAGTGCCGGGTCATGCACTTTGGCCACAACAACCCCATGCAATGCTACAGGCTTGGGGAAGAGTGGCTGGAAAGCTGCCTGATGGAAAAGGACCTGGGGGTGCTGGTTGACAGCTGGCTGAACATGAGCCAGCAGTGTGCCCAGGTGGCCAAGAAGGCCAATGGCATCCTGGCCTTTATCAGAAATGGTGTGACCAGCAGGAGTAGGGAGGCGATCGTGCCCCTGTACTCAGCACTCGTGAGACTGAGACTTGAGTACTGTGTCCAGTTCCGGGCACCACAGGATAAGAAGGACGTTGAGGTGCTGGAGCAAGTCCAGAGAAGGGCAACGAGGCTGGTGAGAGGTCTGGAAAACAGGCCTTATGGAGACCGGCTGAAGGAACTGGGGTTGTTTAGTCTGGAGAAGTGGAGACTGAGAGGAGACCTCATTGCTCTCTACAACTGCCTGAAAGGAGGTTGTAGTGAGGCTGGTGTTGGTCTCTTGTCCCAAATTACTAATGATAGGACGAGAGGAAGTGGCCTCAAGTTGCGTCAGGGGAAGTTTAGGTTGGATATTAGGAAGAAGTTCTTTACTGAGAGGGTGTTTAAGCACTGGAACAGGCTGCCCAGGGAGGTGGTGGAGTCGCCGTCCCTGGATGTGTTCAAAAAATAGGTTGATGAGGCACTTGAGGCCATAGTCTAGTGGTTTAATGGTTAGGGATACGATGGGATAAAGGTTGGACTTGATGACCCTGGAGGTCCCTTCCAACCATAATTATTCTATGATTCTATGATTCAGCAGAGTGGGAAGCCAACTAGCTGTGCACTCACACCAAGAACTGTATGGGCAAAAGCAAAAATTAGCAGCCATGCAGATGACTGTTGTGTTTGTTCTCTAAATCTTCCTCTTGCTCAGTTGGACAGTCAGACCACAACTGCTCAGAGCAATGAAGAGCAGCATGATCAGTGTTCACCTCCACCCAAAGGTGATAAAACTGTCTAGAAACTGTCCAAACTAATAATACTGAGCAACAGTGATCTGGGTATTTATTTTTTCCCTGTTATTTAGCAGGATTTCCAAAAGGTTGAGATATAGGTATGGGTAATGAATGGAAACAGCTATAATTACATTTGGATGGAAACATAATTGTCACACCTTTGAATACAAGCCAAACTGGGAAATATATTGTGGAATGGATTTTTTTTTTTCTATGCATTTCCCATTATTAAAGTTAGCTCTTCCTCAGAGGCATCTAAGATTAGCTGAGCTCGGAGATGGGCTGCTCAATAAGATATCTGGCTGACCTGGTACTGCCTTCCAGTGCATATTTCTCCTGTTTGTCCACTAGCAGCAAGCATTTGTTAAGAAAAATCACTATCAGATATCATCAGAACTGGTGACTGTTACATTTATGTCGATAAACTAGAATAACTCTCATTTTTGTTAGTCAGAATTACCACTGAAATGGATTGCAGGAAGAATCAACACAATTATAAATGTTTTTTTTCTCATCAGTGCTGACTTGGGATCTTGCTTCCAGAGCAGGAAATTCTTGGTATTTAAATTTTCAGGCAACTTCTATATCAAAGAGACTGGGTAGAACACACAGGATAAAAATCTATGTCTCAGCCTCATTAGGGATTAGTTTCTCCATTGCACTGAGAGCTGACCAAGAGAAAAGTAACATGCCTTGAATTCAAGTTCCTCACTGTGATTAAGAATGCATTCAGGAGCACTTAAGCACTTAGATGGATGACTGGATACTCCATATGATCATTCTCTCATTCACCACTAAGCGTATGCGTAAGTGCCATGCTGAGCAAGGCCTTCTGAATGCTTCACTTTATGTGGTATCCTTGACATCGGTGCTGTTACCACCATTTTGTAGAGACTTTTTTTAGTCTGTCTTTTTAACCTTCAAAATTTGTTTTTCTCCAGGCTCTTAGGGAAGACTGGGTTGGGAGATGAACAGCCTTCAGCTTATTTTTCCTCGTGATAACTGTTGAATATTTATGTGCTGAATTGTGATGAGCTGTTCTTTCTATATTGCATATTGCTGGGTATTTTAATTCATGAGATGGGATTCAGAGCAGAGAGGTGCTTCTAGAGGTTTTTATAGCTCTAAATAAATGAATGAGACAGACAAATTTTTGGTTTTTCATCTGCCTCTTCAGCAAGTGTGTTTCTTTCTCTACTCTGTATTTTGTTGTTGTTCTGCAGGGTCCAGCTACCTCAGTGACACCATGCGAATCAAAATAGATAAAATCACAGTCTTGGTATTCTTCCTTTTGAGAGAAGAATAAAACAGCATTGAGAAACTACTTCCCTTTTTGTTTGTTTTCTTTGTGAGTCTGGAACACAAATAGTTTCACCAGAATTATTTGGACATATTTCTCAGCTCTCCTCAAAATACCTGCTAAGAAGTTCTCCCTCTTTTCCTTCTGCACATCCTGCATTCTTCCCATCATGTGAGTATGAGAAAGCTTCTTTAAAATGTGTCACGGCAACAAGAGTTTTACCTTTTGATTTTTATCTTCCCCCATTCCCAAAATGCTGTGGTTTTCACTAAGCTCAAATATTTGCTTTTTGTAAAAACAAGGAAAATTACAAAGATGTTCAGAAAATATGATCAGTTTAACCTTTCCAGTATAAATGCAATATGCAATAATGGTTTTAAATATCAGCTTAATAATAATGAACTTTCAGCTTTGTTTGATGTCTGCAAAGGCATGTAAACCTAGCACAGAATTAGAATCATGTACTATTGATAATGCGCTTGAGGTGAGCAAATGAATTGGTCAGATACTGGGCAAAAATTCTTACTAAGTAACTAAAAATATCAGTGTAACACTCATTAACTGCTTTAAAAGCTGTGGTGAAAAATGTAGGACTGACTTGTTGGTTTTTTTTATAATTGTGTATTGTGAGCACCCTTTTTCTCTTCCTTCCTTTTTTTTTTTTTTTCATTTTTCTATTTTTCTTCTGAAAAGGGCAAGGGAAGAACATGAAAAGTGATTAAATTTGTATGCCTTAAAAGATGGGCACTTTTTTCTTTATTAGAAGTTCTATTTAATAATATTTGAACCATTAGTGTTCACCAGTCAGGATTAATCCTTAAGATGCTTGGAAATAGACGAAAAGTTAGCTTGTGACTGAGGCGTATGTCTATCTAAGCTCATTATGTAGTCTTGAGGAAGTCATAGTTTGCCTAATGCCTCCATGCTAAGGGATACCTAGACTACTCAGAACTACAGGGGTTGTGTGATATGCAGCATAGTCATGTTCAAAAAGGTCTTCTGAGCTCCTTAGATAAAAAGATCTACAGCAACAAGAAGTATTATTATTTCTTAAGGTTGTGGGCAAATGAACACAGGAGATAAATCTTCTCATAGATTCAAAAATAACTAGAAATTAAGGTCTATTCCCTGAGTTGTTTAACCACAGCTTTGCTTCCCTTTTTTTTCAGTAATTACAAAACAATGAAAAGCTAATTCTACCACAGGAAACTTGAGCTTGCATACCAAAGGATCTTTATTCATGTCTTTTAATAAGTAGAGAGTTAGGAAATACTGTGTGTTGGGAGCACAGTCTCCCTGTGGTTTGCACTGGCAAAAGTCCTACTGCAGTAGTTACATGCTTTTATGTCATGGCTCACATTACCAGGGCATTGTGTGGAGAACAGCAGACCCTGGGACTTTGACATCATATACTAGCTGTTCTTTAGAAATTGTAGTTCCACTACAAACACTAAAATCCACCAATGCATGTATTTTGAGACTGTCTGGTTGGTTATCCATCCAGCTTAACTCCTCTGCAAGGAAGCAGGAGTTTTTGCAATATTTTCTACACTTTAATTTTCTACAGAAAGAGGGGCACAATTTAATTTCAAAACTTGTCTGCCAGTGCATTGGGAAGCCCTCGGTATTTCTTTCTTCATTTTTTTTTGATTGAGCATGTGGAATGGGATGCAACATGACCAATAAATAGTTTCACTTAAGTAGAGGTGGGTCACTGGCCAGAGTGAAGTAGCCTGAACTTTATTGGACAGTACACTGTTTCATCAAGAACTAAAAGAGAATGAAGTATTATCTGATGTCAGTGTGTTAGGAACTTAGAGCTAGAGTTTATAGCCAGAGTCATTTGCTATGGGTACTAAAAACCTTAGTTTTATTTGAGAGATAGGGAAGAATATGTTTAATGAGCTACTTTGTGTATAGTGAAACATTAAGGCACACATTTTATCAAGAAAGGTGGCTGAGGAGCCAAAGGTGTAGCATACATAAGACTAGCCCATCCTAGTTTTGTGCCAGTCTATGGTTTTGTGGAGTTCAAAAGCATTTGGATTAAAAATATTTTGGTACCTTTATTTGTCATTAGCTACTTGGGAGAAAGATTTTTAATGAGTTAAATTCTGCTTGAAGCTGAGACACTGCAGTCTTAGGGTTTTTTATGTCTCTGTCACAGAGAAATCTGAAATACTGCACCAAATGAAGACAAACAGAAAGACCATTTTCTCTGTCTCATCTCCTGGGAAGAGTGAATCTTTGTATGGCTCTTTCTTCCTGTTCCTCCCCTTTACCTACCTTTGTTTTCTGAGAGGATTTTCTGTGTTTTACCCATACTTTCTAACATTTGATAGTCAGTCTAAATTAAATAAAAAAGCAATGAGTTTTATAACAGCATCATTTGGTAGAAGCTGGAAGCAAAAAACTGTGCAACATACACCTCCTTCAAGAACAAAATGTGTGAAGAAAATCGGCTGAAAATTGACATTAAAAGTGTGTGAGCAGGAGAGAAAGAAGGATGCTTCTGACTTAGGGATCAGTTCTGAATAGCATGTGGCTGTCCTGAAGAGGTGGAAGCTCAAGAAACTTTAGAGATGGGAATCAAATAAATATTTGTGCTTAATTCACAGAAATGAAGGATGTAGAAGGAATGGTTATGTCAGCTCACTGGTTGCCCAGCCTGGTGTAGAGAGAATCTGAGCTCTGAATTATAACAACAGTTATCAGTGAGTCAGTAACATAAAATAAATAAGCCTGAAAAGTATTAGGAAAAAACATATTCCTGAGGATCCTTTAATTCAGTTGCTTAAGAAGGATATCTGATCTCCTCTTTCTTAATTACTACCTGATGCCACTAAGGGGGTGTGTGTGTGTCTGTGTATGTATATAATTATGCATATATAAAATAGAATCCACGGAATCTATTTGGCAACAATTTATATAATCATTCAAATTCAATTGTTTTTGCCTTTCAGCAAGTAATAATAAACCATTGTGGTTGCTTCATGTGATCATTAGATTGTGTTAAAGCTGGACATAAGAAAATGTGTAATGTCATCTCCCTGTCCTTATGAATTTAGAGTGTGTTCAGGTCTGAGGAGGAGCTCACTGTTTCAGGACTCAAAGCTTGGCACCTGCAGACCCTGTGGGCTCTGTCCTTTTGGATTTTCACTCTGTGCATACTGTATTTAATTGTAGTTTGTATTAAAATATGTACTTTGGGGTCAGTAGTCTGCTCTTTTGACATATAGTATGTGTTAAAAGAGAAAAGCAAATAGATCTGCTGGTAAAACCTGTCTTTTTCTAATCAGTAGTTGTGAACACAGTTGGTTTGGGTGTTTTTTGCATCAGCTCTTCAGAAAACTTGGTTGGTTACCTGTTTATTCCTAATGAGAAAATGGCAGAGCTTTCTTTTGGGTCTGCTTGAGCATTCAGACAGTATTGACAACCAGCTGATAAAAAAGAAAAATTCTTACTGGACTTCTGAGAGAAGACACAACACAACATGGCCCCTATCTTAATGTACTTGCCATTTACATTATAAACATGATAAATCAATCCAGAGCAGTAAATAGAAGGGAAAAAAGCATGGCTGGGAAACGCAAAGGCTGCAGCTGCATGGCTTATTGTCCCTGTGTGATGTCTGCTGTGCCTGCCAGGCCTCTGCTCCAGGGTTGTCACACCCTCGGGAGCCACTTGGCTTCTGCATTGTGCCCCTACCCCTGCTCTCTGTCATGGAGTCGAACCACCGCAGCCCATAGGTGGGATGCAGGTGTTTGGTCTGAGGGCTATGCCTTTCTTGGAGGTGCACAGGGGCACTTAAGTAGGTACGCATCGTAATGGTGGACTCAGAATCTTCTCTGGCTGGGGGCTATGTCTGCAGAGCTCCTCAGGGGCCATAGGTGCTCCCCACGGGGTCTGTGAGCACATGGCCTGGCAGGCAGCGCCCATCCCGCTGCCCCAGCCAGGAGCAGGGCAGCCAGCACGCACTGGGGCAGCCCCAGGCATCGGGCACCTCCCTGGGGATGGGGACAGGCCGAGGCCTGGCAGGGAGGCAAGTCAGGAGCTGGGCCCCAGGCAGGGCTGTGTGGGCTGGGGGTGAGGCAGGGCGCCGTGGAAGGCCCTCACACAAAAGCAGCTCCCCCAGGCTGGGGTCAGCCCTCGCCAGGGCCTCTCTGTCTCCTCACAGGACCTCTCCTGGAGGGCAGGCTGAGGCTGAGCGATTCCCAGGCTGGCCTGGAGCCCACACGCCATACCCCAAGGAGGGAGAATGATGCACTCAGGGCCCTGACAGCCTTTGCCAGTTGCATGGCGGATCTTGGCAGAGTACCTGCCAATAGCTGAAATCTGCCTGGGAAAAGATATTTAAGGAGGCCTAACTCTAGAGATGTCATCCTCAGCCCTTTCTATTGCAGAGGTAAAGACTGAGCTCTCTGCAGGCAGGAATTGTTCTTGGGCCTGTGGGGGACTGCGGGCGCCTGCCTCTTACAGGCTGCAATTTATTCAGGGGCTCAGAGACAGGCCATTCAGGCATTGTTTGGGTTGCCCATGTTTAAACAAATATAGTACTTATTTGCAGCAGAGACTGATGAGGGTAAATGTCCTGGAAATGCTGATTGTGTGACTGTTCATGCTTGGGGTTGCCGTGGGTAGAGCTTCATGCAATGTGGGCTCGGATGCTTTGCTTTGCCTGAGCTCAGTGAAGAGGAAGCAGAAGAGGCAGGGCTGGAGAGTGAATCAGATGCCTGAAATAAGATGCTGTGAAACCTCTTCTCGTTTAATACCTACCTCAAAGGCTTCTCGTTTAATACCTACCTCAAAGGATATCTCAAAGGCCAGACTACAGTCACAAGAAAGGCAGTAACAGTCAGTGTTAAACTCTTATGTAGGCTCTCTGAGCTTTACATCTGCAAGAAAATGTTCCATACTGCTCACACCCTGCCTCCTATCTCCCCTGAGCAGCTGGTGCATAAAGCTCCTGATACCAAGTGTGTGTAGCACTGGATCCTTAGTCATCAGGGGAACAAGGCTGACAGCAGAGGTTGATGCCTGCAGAGAGAAAACAGTTACCAGCTGATGCTTCAAAAAGCAGCTGCAGTACCCTCAGATTCGCCAGCTCCCACCCAAAGACCTTGCCTGAGTCTGTTCAGCATGCAGCAGTCTGGACACGTGCATCCATGGAGAAGCCTACTCTAGACAGAGAAACAGCTGGCCATGGATATGAGAAAGTCTTTACCCCACTGAGTCCAACAAGGAAGAAGGTGAGAGGTCTACAGAGGGTGGGGAGGGAACAGTGTCCTTCCAGTGTCAATAACGCCTCTAAACGCTTTGAAGCAGAAGGGGCAAAGCAGAGAGAAATGCTGCTTTTGAGAACGGGAGAGGTTGGAGCACAGATCAGTACTATGCAGTGGAAATCAAGGCCTGCTCTCTTGTCATTCAAGAGATGAGGGACACAGGCTCGCACTGGGGAGGGGGATCTGCACTAGAGCCCAGTGCGCTGGGCTGGTCCCTGTTGTCAGGTTGCTGCGTGCTGCTTTTGGCTTTACTGTGTGTATCTGGAAGCATACTATTTGGCATTGACTTTTGTACCTGTAGAACTTCAAAACCTCTTTCAAAAACATGCTATAACAAAATGTACTGTGATCTCTACAAGAATCTATTTGTGTTTTTAAGTATATGCGTGTCTGTTTTCCTGTATTTATATGTTATATCATTATATATAGATAAAGGGAAAAAAGAAGAAATATATGACATACAGATAAAATATAGGGCTCTGTTCGAGCATTTTTACTGAACAGTAAAGAGGTTCAGAAAAACAGCAATTTTTTTTAGTGACTGAGAAGCACCATTATCATTTTAAAAGGCTCTTTAGTACTGTGTTGTTTGGCCATTACTTTCCAGAAGGGCATGCATGATATATGACTGAATACCACAAGCAGCTTCTATGAAGGAAGTATTTTCTAGTTGTCAGTAGACAGGCAGTGTAGCCGAGAGGAGGATTTCATCATGCGTTCTCCAGATTGCCTGGATGGCAGCCTCTGGCAGCTGCTGCTCACCTCCCAGTGGCCCTCTGCTCTGCTGCTCTAGCAGTGTTTAATGTTCAGCCAGAGAGACAAAGGAGGATTCTCCTTTCAAAATGTACATACATCAGCACTGCCTGAAAGAAAAATGCAGCAGGAAACGCTGATTCCAAATTGCTGTTTAAAGTGCCGGCCTTCTCCTGAAATGCAGACAAACCAGAAATAAAACAGAAGCTAAAAGCAGTGATTTTTGTTCAAGCAGAGGAAGGACTCCCTTTTGGCACATTTTCTAAGGCATTAACTGTATCCAAAGAGCAGTTGAAACGGGGTGAGAAGAAAATGATACTTCTCATGTAAACTACTAGGCACTGGTAAAGCAATAACTATGCCTTTAGATACTGTTTTCCACTGAACTTGAATTTGAGAGGTAAAAATTGTTTTTCATTCTTGGCAGTAAATCTTCTCGGCTAAATCTGAAAATAAAAGTTCCAAAATTTCCAGGCAAAGTGGAGGCTGATACATGAACTGCTGCACATATACTGCACAGAATTACGCCAGCACATTATGCAAGGCCCTCAACACCGGACACTGAGGCTTTGTGGAGGAGAAGTGGGTCTGCTCCACTGTTTGGTGTAAGGAGGATGGTTATTGGGATTTTTTCTCCTACCTAGCCTGTCAGTAATCACAGACCAGAACCTGCATGAGACACTTTCTGGACTAAGATCACTTGATGTATTAGATCTGAATTTGCACACTGAAGCCAAGTGAGTTGTGCTGGTTGAGGATCTGATGCCTTTTTTAGTCTGTAGTGAGACTCTGGAAATCTTTGGGGTATCTGAAGTCAGTGAGGTAAAGCAGAATGGTTCCTATATTTGTCTGGTGCCCATGCTTGGAGTTCTCTAAAAAGTTCATACTCTGGATATATTTCTAGATCCAACATTGCTAGATCTAATGTTTCTAGATCCAGTCATCCAAAATGGTTAGCAAGGAAGTATTATTACTCAGCACACACACACAAAAGAGAGAAGTGAATTAGCATCATCTTTAGAAGCTTCTTAACCCAGATTTTCCACATATATTCATTCTGCTTGCTGGAGCAGGGAAAGGTGCTAGATCATTATTCTTCAGGTTAAAAATGGATCATTCCTCTGCTCTGCTGCTCTTCATATGCTCTTTTATTATACTTCTGGAGTGACAATTGATACAGATGATACCCCAAACTCCCAAATTTTCTCTGGCCTTAGTGCCAAGATTTGATACATTAAAAATGAGAAGAGATCTATCTTATCTTTACTAAGAAAAGCTTTGCTGAGGATACAACACAATGTCCAATTCTAGCAGAGATGTACCTAGGGCTGCCATCTGCTATGCCTTTCTGACTGTAGTCCAATTACAATTAAATCTAGCATACAGAAAGCAGAGGTGAAGTGTCCAAAACAATCAATGGAACATGAAGATTCCAAAAGGAAGTTCATGCCTCATTCATATGTCAGTAAAGGTCTATCCACTAGCAAAGGGCTTAAAAGAGAGAGCAGAACAAGTAGTCTAGAAAAAATCATGACTGCATGAAAACAAAAGTGTTACTACGTTGGCATTCTTGAAGCACTTCAGTCTTCCCTTTTGCTTAAGAGTAAGCGATAACCACCTTATCTCACAGCACTGATACTAGCAAAAGTTGAATATTTAATGATGCTGTCTTTAACTTATTAATGAACCAATATTCAAACATACACTTGTTTGAATATGCAGAAAAGATGGACTTGAAAATTAAACTGGTTTCAGAGAAGGCTAAAAAGTAGAGACACAACTGCTCATGCTGCAGTGCTATGCATCTGATTGGCTCAGGAAGCACAGTGTCCTCAACGGTGTCAGATACAGCCTCAGGCATGTGTACTGGGCACACATCGTTAGTACCACTATCTTCTCTCCCATCCATAGCACAAGGTAATCACCTATAAGTCAGTCATCTAAGGATGGAAAGGCAGCCACAGGTGGTTCTCTGTGAGAGCTAAGGGCAGAGCATAAGAACAAAAGAGGGGCTATATTATTCACACCATGCACACGATACCTCCTCTTCTGGCTATGACTGCTCAGATCACTCCAGGTTATTTTCTGAGGTCTTTGTAGTTTGTCATGGTGGTGTGTAGGATTTGGCTGATGTTTGCCTGTCTATGTAGTGCTTGCCTGGTTTATTTTTAAACCTATGTACATTTTTTCACAGCCACAATAACAAGAAGTTCCACATGTGTACTACCCACTTGCATGAAGACCCATCTCCTTTTGCTCGTTTTGAAACCAGATCTTGCTTGTTTGTCTTTAGTTCTTGTACTGGAAGAGACAGTAAGCAATTGGTCCCTGCCTACCTTCTTTATGTTGCTAAGGATTTTGTGGACATTTACTATGTGCTTCTAAGATGTCTCTTTTTCAGAATGAAGAGTCCCAGCAAACTCAGTTTTTCCCCTTATTAAAGCTCTTCATGCTTTTGATTATCGTTCTTGGTCTTCTGTGAACCTTATATGTCCTTTTGCAGATGAAGAGAGAGGAACTGAACACAATATTCAAGGCATGAGCAAAACATGGATTTATACTGCAGCATTATATTTTCTGTGTTGTTCTCTGTTCTCTTCCTGATAATTCCTAACATTTTTTTTTTGCTTTTTCGACTGCTAGAGAACACTAACCTGATGTTTTTTATAGACATATCTATCTTAGCATGAAGGTCTTGGTCCCAAGTGGTAATCGTCAGTACAGAGCACATAATTTTTTGTGTGAAGCTAAGATTGGTTTTCCCCATGTGCATGGCTTTACATTTATTTACACTGAATTTCATCTACCAATTTAGTGTCCAGTCACTTGGCTCCTTAAGGTTAAAAATGGTAGTGCTGTTTCTTAGTCCTTTGGATAGCTGTGTATCATCTGCAATTTTTTTTATCTCCCTGTTCATCCTCTTCTCAAGGTGATAAAATTTGATTACCTTAAACAGCACAAGTTCCAGCACAAATCCATGTAGAATTTGACTACTGACTGCACTGAGAAATGACCATTTCTCCTGTCTTTTGTTTTGAGTTTTGTATGCAGTTTAATTTTCTATGCATGCTTAATTTCTTTGTCTTTGATGAAAGGGTTTTTAGAAGCCTCTCGGAAATCCTTGTGTATCAACTAGATCACCTTCACCTACATACTTGTTGACCTTCTTCTTGCGCCTTATAGAACCTGTGTTGATTGCTCTCAAATCAGGCACTTGCTATGGATAACAGGGGACTGATGAATCCTGGTCCCTCTTAACGTGGCTGATGCTGTGCTTCTGTAAGTGACTCATTTTTGACAGGCAATTATTTTAGCCAGGCTCACTTTGCCAGGCCTCTACAATAGCTCAAGAATAAACATTCATCAGTTTCTGGAAGCTGGCCATGGCAATCTGATATGGATAGCTGTCATGTCAAATCCACCAATAAATACATTTGTTGTGAAGGTCTGTGAGGCGTAGTCCAGCTGATTTACCCTGATGAGCATCCACAATGTCCAGAGCAGTGTGTGTGTGTGTGTGTTTGCTCAGAAAGTGTGAATGGTACCAGAGGCAGGATGTCTATTCCTAGAGTTGAGATTACACACAGAGGATGGTCCACTGCATATACCTGCCATGTGCTGGCATATACATCCCAGCACAAGCAGCACCCTGTTTGCCCCACAGAATAACAGCTCCCACAGTGTGAAGGCTCCCACCTGCATGCAACTTTGCAATAGCAAATTGCCAACTATTAGCATGGTGTCCCAGTACCTGATACTTATGATGAACTCTTTTTCGACATCAGTTCTCAATTTCTATAGTAATCATTGAGTGTACTGTCAGGGCAAGTGAAAGGTCACTGAGGCTGCTGGTGAGATGGTTTTCATCTAGCATAGAAAACATCATGAGGATTAGCACACCTCAGTCCCTGTGGGAAGCACTTCCAGCTCCACTAAAGAGCAAGCAGTTCTGTGATATTCCTGGGATGGGACTCTGTCATTAACCAGGAGCGACCATGCTTTCCCCTATTTGAAAATACGCTGGCACGGTATGTAGAGGTGTAAGGCACAAATCACCTGTGCTCCTGCCTGGCTCAAGGGGTATATTCTCTTCTCTCACACACCTTCCAAACATTTACCAGATTTAATCTTGTGGCATTTTTTTCACCATTAGTAGACTGAAAGAAAAGAATAAATATTTGCATATAAAATAAATTGCCCTATTGTGGATGGTGCATGTTAATCAGACTCCATATATTTTCATGTACATATTCCAAAATGAGGGCATGGGCATAGGCACAGGCTGACTACAGAGAGCTGACAAAGGCTGCCTCTTCCTCAGAAGAAACACCTAGGATCCTTCCAAATCTCTCTGCATGAAACCATCCGAGATTTCCCTCTGTGCCACAGGCTGGGCATGTTCATTAAGGAAATAAAGCATACAGGCAAAATTCAAGAATCAGTAAACAAAGAGTGATCGTCCAGCACCAGAAGGTGCATGGAGGAACATGGACCAAAAATGAATGGTAGACTTGTTTGAGAAGGAGACACCTAGCTGCTGGTAACTTTGGGGATGGTCACTTAAAACCCTGTGTGGAATACTCAGTCCAGCTGCTGAATGGTGCCTTTTGACAGACCCTAGTTACTAGTCTTTGAAATGCTGATGAAATGCTTCTAAATGACAGCTTCCTACTTCTCACTTTAACAGAGTTGCTAATATGACTGGATAGTAGCAGGCACTACTGAGCCCATAACTTATCTAAAGTGAAAGAAGTCCTGGCTGGATCATTGTGATAGGTATTTGGTTACAGTTCTTTGCAGTGGAGGCTTGTGATGCTACACTGTGAACCCTCCTAATAACTGATAGAAATACCTCTGTGTGATAAAGCAGATGAGTCGTTTCAAAAACTCAGGAGAGAGGCAAGCAGGACTCTGAGGAGGAAAAAAGAAAAAAATGCACCCAGGATTTGCTGGTATTCAAACACTTTTGCTAAACCTAAGTAAGATCTACCATGTGGGTGTGGGAAGCTTCCTTTGGGGTGGGAGTGTCTGTAGTGCAGAAGGATGTAGGGGATGCTTGAGCTGTGGAGATCTGTGTGAGGGATGCATTAATGGAGGTGGGGGTGTAGGGTTGTGATATAAAGCTTCTTCAGAATGGGCTTCTAGGTAAGAGTCATTTGGACTAGGTGTGAAGGTAGATAGTGATCTCCTTTGTGTTGTTACACTTAGACCTATTGCTTGTAGATGTACCAGTTGGATTGCTCTCAGGATACCTCATGGGTAGCTTGAAGGAGTAAGCTGTGTGGAGGGACAGAGAGGTGAGGTGGGAGAAATTGAACAGGGTAAGACAGCTGTAAGCTAAAAGATCCAACAGGAAGCCTTTGGTTCTATCTTGTACTGGATGAGTTGGGATAAGTAGTTTTGGGGGGCAGTAGTTTAAAATTATGGTTTTATAGTCATGAGCTTATGATGTCCTCAGGGAGCTACCTCTGATCTCCAAGATTTTACACTAAAATAACAGAATTTAAAAGAAATTATTCTAAGAAGATATGCCTCTCCATAGCTATTGGTTTGTTCAGTGTAGTCTGAATATGCTTGTTGTGTGCAAATACTCAGTCTTCAGTAAAAAACATCTATGTGGTCTGGTATTTGGAGGTGTCAGACTTTCCATCTAATTTCCAAGTTGGGTGGTTCTTGCGTGTACCAGAAATTACAACTGCAACAAAGAAAGAAGGGAACTAAGAAACCATGAGAATATATACTTTATTTATCACATATAAAATAAAATAAAAGCTTTCACACTTTTCCAAGCACACACAAATCTCACTTCAATTATATTTAAAGCAATGAGTTATCCTGTCTTTTACAGTGTGTAAGCGAGAACTCCTCACAGTCCAGATGGAAAAACATCTGAGCATTGCTGATAAAAACATTTAGAACATATTTATGAATACTACTTTTACTACTCAACTGGCTGAGGATTTTCTCACAAACATATGAAATAATTTTCTGGTAGATCTCCTACTGCAACTTTTCACAATGGTGCATCAAAGCTTACAAGTGTGCATCAAAGAACACGACCATTTACATTTATGGACCTAAATTGTTCTTGGCTCACAGTCATCAGAATCTCTTAAAAGTATAAAATTTTTGCTTAGCTAAAAGAGGTGACCCAACTTGAAGGGTAAAATATAGCATATACACGAGGTTCAGATGGTTACCAAAATGTATGCACAAACACATGCAAATATTGAGGTCTTGTATGCCTGATGCTCTTGTATATAAAACTAACAAGATTTTTTTAGTGCTCGATCAATTTGAACATGTCTTGTTTCACCATCCCATTGGACATGAGTGCTCTCATCTACCTTGTATATCACAAAACTCTTTCTGAAAGACTTCAGCTGGAATCTGGAATTCATTTCATAAATGTAGGTGATTTGAGTAATAAATACACCTATGTGTCTGTTTGTAATGTAGACAATCTAATTTCAGAATTCTCCCAATACAAATATAGTAATATACACAATGTAATTACAGAGACCTTTTTTAGCTGCTGAGGTGTAAATGTCTGCTTTAAAGCTGAATACATTTCACTGACTATGGGAGCTTAGACACCTAACTTGGTTAATGCCTGTATTTAGATAACTATAGTCTCTAACTGAATGCTTATCTGAATATTTTCTGATATTTTATCTTCTACACCTGTGGTGGTTTAGACCCTGCCAGGACCTGAGACCACATTGCCGCTGCCCCTCCCCCACCCTCGGATGGGGACGGGACAGGGAGTAAAATACAAACCCTGGGGTTGAGATAAGGAGGATTTAATACGACAGTGCAACAACAACAGACCGAACAACAACAATAACAGTGATAACAATGTACAGAACAAGAGCTGTACCGCACGGACACAGCACGAGGGACAGACCCGGACAAAAGCCGCACCTGCACTGCCCACACCTGGGCACCTGGACATGATGTCAGCATGGGATGGAATAGCCCGGCTGTAGCTCCCTCCCAACTGCTGGGGGAAATTAATCCCATCCTAGCTGAACCAGGACAACACCTAATTGTCAACTCAGACACTTTTTATTTCCTTTTTCCCTTGGTCTTCTGATTTGATGAGAATTCTTCTTTAGGATTGTTTTTTCTGAGTATAATACAGGGTCATCTCAAACACCTTTCTTGTAGCAGTCTAGAGATCAGGTCCACATTCTCCCCTCCCCTCCCCTTCCTTCCCCTCCTTTCTCCTCCCCTCCCCTCCCCTCTCCTCTCCCCAGTTCTGTTATGGTCTTTTAAAAGCACTAATAATAAATACTTCTGAGCTGCTTTTCTCCTTCTTTTTTTTGTGTCTGAATTTCTTCATTATCCAATAGGGTGCTTCTGAATGCCGCTCTGCATATCTTTACTTTCTGATGATGGCCAAATCCCCAGATAAAGTGCTTTAGTAAATGCTATGCTTGACTCCATTATCGCAGAGTTTAGGCATGTACTACTTTTGAGGCTCTTTATGCAAGCAAACTGTGAAGCTATTTAAATCACTTACATCCACCATATTTTCCATTGTCCAGTCTGTGACAATTCAAAAACTCCAAGGTGAAAGAAGACAATCTTACTCCTGCTGTGATCCTTGAATTGTCTTGAATATTTGTTAACACAACATTCTTAGTTTGTAATATGTGGTAATGATATTAATATACTTCCTGGGGAAATTTCACTTCTGCTATGTGCTTTTCTCTCCTTTTTCCTGGTGTATCATCTGTGTGGTGAATCAAATACTTTGAATAAATATTAATAAATATTACCTACACCATATAATTAAGTCAACAGCGAGAATATTTTGCTATTAACCTGCTAAGAGATTATGTTAAAATAAGTGGATCATAATGATTTACAATAAAGGACAATTTTCCATCAATTTCTGTGTTCAGTTATACATGCAGCAATACACTTGGCAGAAAAATAGCAAAGAACCTTCCAGTGGATACACTATGTTACAAAAACTATATTATTAAAAAAAGGCATGCATCAATCACTTTTTAGAAACTGGTCAGGTAATTCAAAGCAGTGTGCAAGAGTTGACTTTTGTGGATAAAAGAGCTTCAAATTCAAAGAAATTTTGCATAATGTTGGGCTGGTTTATGTTGAATTATTAAGATGGACCAGATTATAAAGAAAAACATGCATTAGCTTGGGTTTCTTGAGTAATGTATGTTTTAGTTAAGCTAGGTCTTGCTGTAGGGGATTGTGGATAATAAATACTTTTCCAGTTCTCTTCTGGATAGCTCCAGTCGATGCCTGTGTCCATACAAATAACTGCTGGTATCTTTGTGTAGTTAGAAATGTTAAGGTTATTTATTCTACACAAAATGGAATATAAATAAAAGGAAGTTGAAATGAAATGTCAACAAACATTTTCCCAAGCACCACCCCAGGGCATGATATCGAAGGAAAATCCATGTACTTTATTGCATGACAGAGTCTCATGCCTTGTGTCTCACTCCCTCCTCTCTAGTTGCGTGTTTACTTCTGACATTTTTGCTTGATATTGCCACTGGATTAAGCAAGGCTTCTCCAAAGACACTCAGGCGTTATTGCATCTATGTGTTCTTTGATTCTTGATGTGACTTTAAAGCATGTGACTTTAAAATGGAGTTTTCTTCACTTTGTCTGGATTTTATTTTCCTATAATGTTCCATTATAAGCTTTCTCCTTGCTACATGCCATATGACATGAAAATAATGTGTAATGGCACATTTCACAGTGATACACATTTGTATAGAACAGACACCATAGTATTGCGCTGTGAGAAGATGCCGTTCCCAAGAACAGTATAATTAGTCAGAATGAGGCCCTGCCAAAACTAATAAAGACCTGCCTCACATAAGAACTCAAACATGGTATGCAATTGACTTGATTTGGTATAGGATTCATGGCGTTTTCAGGCTCACTGCATGTCACTCTGTGTCTATACATGCCCACAGCCAGGCTGTCTCCTGCTGCCCTTTGTCTCTGACCTGCATCTCCCACTGGATCCTTCCTGTAACTCACATTGCTAATTCTTCACATGCATGGGCTTTGCTTCCTTGGTTTACTTGTGTGTTTGTAGACTCATGGCTGAGATGCCTAAACTCCTTATCGAGGCATTAGCCATGTGCTCTCCAGTGCCTATAATGAAAACTGAATGTCATTGAGTCCTAGTGCACCATAATTAGCATACAATAGCTACTGAATGCTTTTGTTGCCATGCTGAACCTTATCAGGGGCTTTGAAGACTCTCCGAAATAAAATGAAGGATCTCTAAGCGTAGGATCAGCACACTGTGGTTTGCTTTCATCTGTTCAGGGAAACCAGTCCTCTTAGGAGTTCCTCTGGAAAACTTTAGACCTGGTGAATGGTCTTGGGTAGTTGGAGGTAGACTGTTCAAGCTGGAAAAAGTCCAGTCTAGTAATAGAGTCAAGTGAGAATAGCTACAAAAATCATATCATGTGAGCAAGTTAAAACTGTGGGAAACAAAGGCTGCTCATCTGATTGGAGTACATAAGTTAACGAAGAACTGCATAAGCTAATGGAGAAATCCACTGTGCATGAGGGACCCTGCTCCCAAGGGTTTCTAAGCCAAGAAGATTTCCCTTCCCTTTGGGCTGTTCATACGGTATGTGCAGAATTCAAGAACTGCCCTAGCCTCACATGTTAACAAAATGGCATATTTAAGTATTTATTCAGAGCAGAAAACCTTACAATCTAAAATACGGTCTGCTTCTGTGTTTATAACAGATGAACTAGAGCTAATCCTTGGGAAACAGGCTTTTCAAAGCAGGAAGCTGTGGAGATTCATTTCGGTGCGGAAGGAAAAAATGTCTAGTATTTAATCTTTTCAAATACACATACATAGAGATATATGCAGTAATGCATTTATCATTCCATTTGAAGGACTTTGGTATTGGTAGAGAAATGTCTTGTTTCTCATAGAAAGAGAGGATTTGCTACCTATGAAAGAGAACAGATATTTAGACCAGAGCATGACAGCTAAAACATGTCACTCATGGAAACTTGTTTCCTTGGAAATATTGCAAATATTTCTCTAAGTAACTACTTTAGAAATTAGTTGCATTGGAAAATAACAATGTGAGATAATGATTAATGTAACTAGACAGTGGGAGGAAAAGGAATGCTCTGCCTTGATTATCTGTTTATTAATTTCTATTTCCAGATTGCATAAGGAAAATATCAAATTAAATTTGTTACTTTGATGAAATATTTTGTTCCAACTGCAGTATTTGTAAACAATATAAAACCAGGAGTCACACTAGGTACTTAGAATATTGTAATACTGTTAGGACTAGCTAAAAGTTTTTGCCTTTTTTTTTTTGCTTCTACATGCCATGTTCATAGAGTGCAATTCAATCCACTAAAGGTAACGGAAAACCTACTTTTTGTATTTGCCCTTTGATAAATATTATTTTGCTGCATCTACACCAAATTTATATTTGCAATTAACACTGAAAAGAAAATACTGTAAATTTAAGACCTGCTTTCTAAAAAGAAGATTAATTGTTACATAATGAAAATTATAGGCACTTTCAATCATGGTAGATGTAAACATGCAGGCAGAATTGATGTTTCAAGTGCCTTTCTCCTTGTGTGAAACTGCTTTAATCACTTTTAAAATTACATTAATTTTAATACATTTTTGTAAGTTCAGTAAACTTATAAGTATGATGAAGAGATAGCAATCAAGCTTCTTAATTTTAAGCATTAATATTCACAGTGACATGATGACTATAAGAGTGTAATCAGTTAAAATGTCATTTTTGGGGGAATTTATTGACTGAAAATTGACGGAAAACACTGAAAAATTGATGTATTTTGCTCTATCAAAGTAAAAAAATAGCATTTGAATCTTAGAAGCAAATTACCCTTTTCAACAGCACACTGGAATTAAATCCCAAATCTTCAACTTTAGTTGGTGAAGAGAAGAGCCATCAGGGAATGCAATATCTCATAAGAAATTATTATGTTCTGCAGTGATAAATTAATAAACTTGAAAGAAGAGGGAGAGATGGAGGTTGAGTTGACATATTGTGTAAATACATCCTATAAAATTGTAAGATTGGATACTTTAAATGCAGGACTAAAATTTAGCTGCTTTTAATGAGATAACTGATATTAATGCTTTTATGACAGAAAGATTTTACTACCCTTAAAGGAACGTGAGGGGAAAATCAGCAATTCAATTCCTTATAATGATATCGAATAGCTAAAGACTACTGTGATGCTGCTGTATCACTGTTTCTTAGGGATGCAGTGTTGCTTCTTTAGAGGCATAACGACATACCTCTTTGTTTATGTGGACCGTTGTGAAACATCCCACAACTCCTCTTGAGAATATATTTCTAAGTAAGAATACATGTTTCTCTTTATAGTCTTCAGTGCTCATGTTTATGGGCTACAACGTTTGTTATTCTGGAATGATTTTCCTTATAAATATTGACATAAGAGTATAGACCATTTATTATGTAACAAAGAACACCCACCACCCCAAGCCTATTTTTAACTTTCCTAGTGGATATACAGTCTAATGAGTGCCAAAGCGCTGTCAATAAAGTTTTATTCTGGGTCAGTATATTTGCTAAAGTACATTCCTCCCTAATTTCATCAGAGAAACACGGTGTTGTAGGAGCGCACTCGTTCAAGCCTAAAAGCTTATGTAATAAAAATTGTTAGTGGCTATTTGCAGATGCAGTACATTGGTGTCTGAATATGCCGTATTCCCCCTTCTGCTAGCAATTATAGGATGCTTCACATGGGATGCCGGGTTTTATGCGGTGTTCTTTATTTGTGGCAAATTAGGAAGATGTTCTGAAGCACTGAGGTTGCTGAATCTATTTACGAAATGCCAAATGACTGCAGTTATCATTTTATAGGTGAACAACAAGAACTATCCAATTGTACTTTGAGTGTATACATCCACAGCAGTCCAAATTACACCAGCAGTAGTGCTGCTATTTATACAGGTGGTAATAGCACTACAGAAAATACCACCCAACTAGGACTGTAGTAAAAGTCCTTATTTATCTGACTATCCGAATAGTCTAAGGCTGAATTCACAAAAGGATAGTGTTCATGTTATCAGTGGAAAAACTGTACCTATGTTCTTTTTATGCATGGAAGATGGTCTATGAGCCTTTATTCAGCTCTACAAAGGAAAATAACAGAAAAAATATGATGTACTGGGTTATGAGTAAAGCTACTGAATGGATATAGTCTTGGATGCATGAGGAGAAGGTTTCAGAAGATCAAGGATAAAATATGCTTATGTTTATAAGGATGTATGTTCTTACCCTTTCATGAGTACATACTCTGGCCTGTAATAGAGTGATAGCACATTTTAGCATATAGCTCCAAGTGGATTACTGGTCTGTGATAGGACATTGTTAAGATCTGTGTAGACAACACATGACCTTGCTGCGAGTAATGGTACATCTATCCTACTCAGTGGAGTCCTGCTGAGATGCCAAACCAGTTAGTGCCTGCTAACAAACATGTCTATGTGCAGTGTTTCCCCAGGGGGTGAGGAGACTGAACAAGCTGTAGTTGTGCAGGGTGTAGTAGTTTGAATGTGCTGCCATACAGTCCCAGCCATACACTGTTGAGACCCAGGGGAAGCAGAGGCTCCCAGAGGCAGGGTCAGGGACCTCTCCACTCTCTACAGGGTAAACATAGCATAAATCAATAGGGCATTCCCATTGTATTAGAATACTTAAATGCTGTTTAGCTATCTGAAGATGAGAAGTGCTGTAGCCATAATGATCTGATGATATTACTCCACATGACTCCTAGGGGAGAGGCAGACAAGGCCACCTGTTGGAGCTGGAAAATGTAGTCAGGCTTACAGGCAAGCAAGCCATATATATTCAGGCACATAGCTCTGTTTTGGTGAATCTTTTAAGAAATTCTTCAGTTCCTCAAAAACTACAGTATTATCTATTTGTTGGTGTAGTTGTATGACTTAATACGACTTCCAGACAGTTCACTGAAGCTCACTTCAGCTCACCACTGAATATTCTATTAGTGTTTGCAATAAGGTAGCAGTGTCCCCACCATTTCAACTCACCCAGCTCTCTTGTGTAGGTCCTTGAGAGTCTTCAAGAGTGAATTTGATGTTAACATCTTCATAATTGCAAAAGCTGAGTGGGAACAAAGGGGCTAATCCATCAAAATATATAGTGAACATTTCTTCCAATAACTATTATATTTTCTAAGTGGGCTAATATGGATGTTACATGTTTGCTGATAAAATTTATTTTCTCATAAGTAGTTTTGAATTAAGGTGGGAATAGGACTTTACATGGTAAATGCATTACTTTCACACTAAATACACATGATTGTTTTGGCCTGGAGCCCAAGAAGAGCTAAGAATTTTTCTCTGCCATAGGCTTTAGCTTTAGTAATTTTCAAACTCTTCAAACATTTACCAAAAATGCTGAAGATGCCTGTTCTCTCTCTTTCTCTGTGTTTTGAGTTCTATAGCTTTTCTATGAACTTTCCTATGGGTTCTAGTGGCTCCAAATAGTTTAATTCCAGAAGTGGGGTTAAGTGCAGTATGCACAGGTGGCTAAAGCAGGGGCTTGGTCAGGCTATTGGTCATTAAAAAAAACCTCTTTTTCTTGGCTGTTGCAGTGACTAGATCAAAACCTTGTCCAGGGAAAATTAAGGGCACTAAAAGGCCTACCAAATTGTTATAGGCGTGTGAATGTAGTTGATTTGTGAATACAAATACAATTCTGGACACCTAATTTTCATTCCAATTATCATCAGCTAACTGTGGACCTTCAGCCCCCACTAACTTGTTACAATTTTCATACCTGGGTGACCTACACTGATGCCTATAGAAACCTTACATAAGAGGGGGAAGGTGAGATTGGAGTAAATGGTATGTTCCTCAGGGTAAGTGTTAGGGGACAGAAGTTTGTGAGACAGTCAGATGTCCCTTTAAGTTGGATTAAATTTGAACTTTTAAAGTTAATTTTTTTAGGGCCAAGTGCTGGTTTAATGTTTAGGATTTAGAAATTACTAGTTTGTGATAGAGTTGATAAAGCATTTTAGCAGGGATGGGATGACCCAGTGATAGTTGGAAGAGGAACTGAGCATGGAAAAGGAACACATTTGTGTGTGGAAGGTTCTTGGGGGCAGGCCCAGGAGAAGTCCACGATGCTGTTACTGGTGCTTTGCAGGAGTGAGTTCTGGAGAAGAAGATGCTATTGAGAAACAGTTTGCACGCCAGTCCTGCACCTACCAAATGTGTGTTGTGTTCCTTGTTGCCTCTGCACCTCGGCAGTATCAGGCGGCCTGACTTGCCTTTGGCATATACTGGAAATCTTAACAAGTGTCAGTTTAAGCACACCGAAGGCTCATTGCAAGACAAACTAGTAAACATCACCTCACTTACTGAAGGTAGTGATGGAGTTTGTGACGACCTCCATAACATCCCAGCCTTGGCCTAGGCCTTGCCAAACCATGATGTTCAGGTTACAAGTGAGATGATCCAAATACTTGATATTATAAAGGTTTATATGAATGTTTTGCCAATTAGTAGGCCCAGTACAAAAGACACAGCCAGCAGCAGAACAACAATCCAGTAAGTAGGTTCTATTTCACGTAAAGGGGTCAGTATATAGAGGATCGCTGGGGGTACAAACAAGTCAGATAGATCACAAATAACAGACATCAACCCCAGCGACCCCAGGAATGACACAGTATTGCTCATAATAGATGGAACAAGCAGAGACACGAGATAACCCACAGAGAAAATGGGAGACAACCAGGAGAACAAGGCAGTTACATATGACAGAAGTAACCCCATGTTGCCTCCCCACAAAGCCCGCGTTTGTACGTGCCAGACCTGACTGCGATCCGGTTGCATGAGTGGTCAGGAGGTCCTTCCCCAACAGGAAAACTCTGCAAAGTGCATCCACTCCACAGACAGACTCTCCAACCCTTCCTGCAAGTGGGCCCAGCTTTTATCCCCAAACAGGACACCTGGCACTCGTTACCAAAATGCAGGGCACTTGGGGCTTGTTTACCCAAGGGCTCTCCCTGCAAGGCCGGCCGCACCTTGGAGGAAAGCCAAAAGGCAAACTCATCCCCTCCTTTTGAAGGGCTGTGGGAACCACCCATATGTCAATCTTAATTCAGGGCTCGGGGTTCAGACCCGAGCACTTCAATGAATCAAGGAGAAACACTGCTGTACATACCTGTCACCGAACCTATCTTCTGAATATGGCAATAATTTGCAATGGATTACCCTGAGTCACTACATTTTATGCTAAATACCCTGGTTCCTGTGACAATACAAATCTTGGACCAGGTTTCAGGCACAGATTTTGATTGTCAGCATATGTTTTCTTGATGAGTTTCTAGCAAACAGACCTTGCTAAATGCCTTTTTTCATACTTACTTAAGTCCTGATTAGATTATATGCTCAGGCCAAAATTGGTACTTGCTTCCCTCGCTGACATGGTTTTATGTGTTTTATATTTCTCCTCCCGAATTCACTTTTGCAGAGAACCACACTTAACTTCAATCTGATTTATCCCAAATGCTTAAGCCTGATGTGCACTGGAAGGACATCATCACAAGGTGCATGAGTCCACATGAGTTGCATTGGGAATGGTGGTGATATTTGTACTGTTTCAAGTGTACCTTCTATACACTGAATTACAGAAAATAAGTTTAATATTTGCAACATGTTACACATTGCATGGTAAAGGCAGGGATCACAATATGTCTTTGCCATTGAGGACAAGATCCCAGTGGATGACTTCATTGATCCCTCATAGACCAGATGAAGAATTCAAGAATAACTTGCCAAGGTCAGGTTTTATGGTTTATGTTGCTTGGTCCAAACTGTGATAGAGCAAGAAAGTAACACTATAATGGAAGGGTCAAGAAGAAGTTCAAGAGAAAGCAGGGAGAGTTCAAACTCCTTTTCCCCAGTTCTCAGAGTGTGATGATTTTTCCCTGTATAAACGTCTGCAACAGATTTTTAGGCACTAATTGTTCACACAGGTACAAACTCTTCTATGAGCTGGTAATATAAGAACACATGGCACCGACCTAAAAACATTCAGGAACCAAGACACTTCAGTACAGTGAAAGTGAGTCATTTGAAGTCACCATGATCCACAGTAAAACAAATGGCAGGAGTGTCTGTCAGATCAGGCAGTTCTAACTGTGCTCCAATTAGTTGGGCTTGTAATTGACATTACGAGTTTGAAGTTTGTTGTGATTCATGGTCACTAAAGTTCGCATCTGGAACTTTATAAGATCCACATGTACTGGTACAGTCATTGCAGAACTCAGCCAAGAATCTGCACTGTGCTCTCCAGGTGGGGCACCTACAGCACTGCAGCACAGCCTAGCCAGAGTGAGTAATGGCCCTTTTACTGTGCCTTGGCAATCTGAGGAAGCCTTCTGAAGCAGCCCTGCAACTTCTGAATTGTTTGTATATGCTGAGAGAAGAAGATGTGTAGGAGGATGGCTGTTCCTCAGGGCTGTGTGTTTATCCCAGAAGCATGAGTCCGTGTACCAAATTTTTCACCCTCTTGCCAGCAGCAGGAAAGGCAATCTCACTGCTGAGCATAGAATGCTTCCCGTTAACTCTCTTCTTGTATTGTTTGAAGAGCCCTACACACTGGGCTCTTCTTGGGATGGCAAAATTAACGCTGCTAATGATCTTAAGAAATTTTAAGGTGAACTGGCTACCCAAATGAGCTAGTTTAAAGGCAACTTGGTATGTCTGCATGTTTTCAAGTGGCTGCAGTATAGACATATCTTTTCAGGTATGCCCATTCTTCTTGGCTAAAGCCACATTGGAATATATTGCTTGCTATATTATAATACTATCACAGTGTGTAGACCTATACTGGCACGGAAACAGCATAAAATAAGATTAGAATACTTTTAGTTTTAAGTTTGAATAATAGCATCAGCCTGAAAACCCGCTGTGGAGTCTACATCATGGGCAAAGATACATAAGGGCCTGTGAATATTCTTCTACTTTATGCCCTATAACTTCTCTCCTTATGACAGATCTCACTGAATGGCTCTTAAACTGTGTGGTGATATTTGCTTTTGTGTAAGTAGCAGCATTCTGTTCAATCATTTTCTGAAGAAAGCAGCATACAAAAGACAGTCTTTCCTAACCCCTCTCTGTTTCATTCACCTCCAGGTCTCCCTACTTCACCTTCAGTTTCTCTCCCAGCTGGAAAGAGATACTTATGTTTCTTTCTAATGATTAAGAACTTTGCAGTTAAAAACTATCAGCTTCCTGCAATGCCCAGAGGATCTTGGTGTAAAGAAGGGTGGTGGTTCAAGTAGCCTAAGGATGATCAAATCCATTTCCCTCATTTGGTATTGCCTCCTACTCATTCAATTTTGGTCTTTATTGCAACAAGAAGAAAGAATAAAGTAGGTCCCTCTGGACTTCTGAAATTTCCCTTAGCAAAGTTACTTCTCAGTAAGAGACAGATCAAAAAATAACTTCGCTACTGAGGTGCAGATTGGAAAAGAAAAAGGTCTTAAGACTGTATGACTGATGGTGTTGCAAAGCCTAAAGATAGGTGCCCAGCTCCAGGAGAAGAATACACAGGACCATTCGTCCCCTCCCCTACCAAGAGCTGGGATCAAAAGCAGGCTCCAGACTGAACCAAGAGATCGTGTGGCTAGGGAGCTGCTTTGTGAGACTTTCACACTCATGGTTTGGGTACCCTCGAGAGACTTGGGTTTAGGTACTAGCCCACTGCTTTGGGATTAGATGCTCTTGGACAACTGCTTTCTTTTGAAATGTGTGTGTCCAGACACTGTGTGGTACATCAGGACAGATCCTGGCAGCCAGTGCCTGTCCCACTACCCCAGCTAGGAGCAAGGCAGCTGGGAAGCACTGGGGCAGCCCCAGTCCCAGCCATCAGGCACCTCCCTGGGGACAGGGATGGGCTGAGGCTGGCTCAGGAAATGGGCCCACAGGTGGACCTGGCTTGGTGAGGCCCACGGCCAGGCATGGAGGCTGCCCCCAATGTGGTATTGCTGGGGCAGAGGCTGATGGCCCTGGGGACTGAAGTGGGGTCCTGGGCTGTGTCCAGGGTAGAGGTACCCCAGGGAAGGGTGGGCAGGGACAAGCAGGGCTAGCAGTGCCTTGAGGCCATGATGGTGTGCTATTTTGCACTCACATTTTGCATTGCAGCCAGGTAATGAGACCATTCACCGAAGGAGAAAGTACAGTCCCCAGCCTTTCCCACCCAGAGGGGTCTCCATTCTCCTCTTCCATATTACTGAAGAGTACCCATGTATTTCAGCACATCCACCCTTTTCATTCTCTGTGGTGCAAAACCCACACTAAGATGGCCAACTCTTCACATGTGCTGCAAAGGGAACCATTTTACACAAGTCAGGCTTGTGAAAATGTCTGCTTTAGTGTGAATGCCAGTGTATTAAAGCCACAGATGACATTGAGGATCATAATTTCTCCAGTATGATAAAGGAAGAGGATGTAAATTAGAGAGCTTTCTCAAAGTCATTGTTCAAAATTTCCTTATAGGGAAGTATATGAGGCAGTAATATCATAAAAACTCCCCTACGTACTAGTTCTGAATGAATTGTGAAGGAAATACAGGTTTAATTACTCCAGTGATCTTTGGGACAAGCCTAGCACTGAAGATAATAGAAGTTCTCAAACCACTGTAACTTTTAAATAACTCTGAACCTTCATTGTGACTGTAAAGTGAACTAAAGGAAGACTTCAAATGGCATAACACATAATTTAAAACAGTTTAATTGCATACAAAAATGAAAAACACATGTTGTGTAAGTAAAATGTATATTTATATACCTGTCCCAAGTGATTTATCATCATTTCGAGGTACAGAGTGAAAGGATGAGGGTCAAAAACCACAACACATGGCAGGGGAAATTCTGGTTAGGTATTAGGAATTTTTTTTTCACTATGACATTGGTCAGACATTTTACCAGATTGCCCAGAGACTTGTAATATCTCTGTCTTTGGAGGCATTCTTGACTGTAATGAACAAGTCCCTGAGTCCTCTACATTGGCTCAGGTTTGAGCACTGTCTGGACTAGTTGATATCCAGATGTCCATTTGAACCTTTATCATTCTATGACTGGGTAAAATTCACACGATTGCAAGTGCAAAGAGGCAAAAATCAGGATAAGTGGAAAAAGTTCTCCAGCACGCTTCGGACCTTGGCCTTTCATTGCCCAACATACATTATTTGAATGAAAAATGAAGTAAAACTATGATGTAACTGCAATTCAAATTACCCCAGCAGCATGTAATGGATTATTATAAAAACCCCCATATTTTAGGTCTGGGAGACTTTATTTTTGTAAAGGCTATAAAGTAATATAAAACTGAAGAACTACATATTCTGCAAAAAAAAACAACCCAGGTTCACCTTTGTGTGAATGGTTGCATACTGTTGTCATTCATGGGAAAAAGAAGTAAGAGATTTACTGGACAGACTTAAAAGGACCAAAGATAACAGTAAAAAAATGTTTGCTACCGTGTTGGGCTTTAGTCCTCACACTTTTGGTGCTGAGTGAATGACAACTGAAGGTGGAGTGAGTGGAGGAGGCACTATACAGTCCTTTGGTGATGATGGGTTCTATGCTTTCATAAAGCATCAGCTGTGGAACGTTGGGATCTTTAATCTTTCCACTTGATGAAACAAGGTGGTGTGGTCTTTAGACTGTCCTTGAATTCACCTGATTCTGCAAGCAGATCTGATCTGTATGTTTCAAAAGTGGCAGGAATATGGAAACAGTGTGAGATGGGAAAATGTTATCAGTAAATTACCGAGTGGCAGTCTTTCCTGGCTCATTTGAAATGCTCATGCCCTCCTCCTCCAGATTAAGTCTGAAAGTTATTGACATTGCCTAATGGCTAGAATGGTTGATGCCTGTACTATTATTATTAACATTTTTGATAATCATCCCACAGAGAAGTGACACAGAGTGAGGTTTTTTTGACAGCAAAACAAAAATCCTATCAAGGAAAGAAGAATTTAATTAGAAACATTATAACAGAGACTTTTTTGTGTTAGATTTTGTATAGCCTCAGGAAATGCTGACTTGCCCAATATAATTTTGTTGTTGTTTTTACAGGTTTTTTTTGTATTTATACAAATGCAAAATACCGCTAGTACTGAAGGTAAATAATAATATACATACTTCCCTTGGCTGAGTCCTAGACAAACACAGCAGTGGTTTACCACAAGATGAGTGGAAGGTCTGGGGAAGCGCAGGGCTCTGTCAGGGCTGGCAGGGAGGCAGATGGATGAGGTGGTAGCTGTGTTCTCTCAAGAAGGAAATTCTGGAAAAGAAAATAGGGCCTGAGAGGGTGTTTCACTTCCATGGACAATTCCTCTTCTTGGAAATGTCCTGCCCTTTCCAAGCCCTGCCCTGTGGTCTCTCAGCAAAAGATAGCTAGCTATTTGGTATTTTCTCCAAAGCTATGAAAGATTTTTTTTTTACTATCAGTATTAACTATATAGGTCTCTGTCTGAAATTAACTGGCATCTATTGTAATCTGTGAAGAAACAGAACTTTAAAATAAAAGAACAGAAACAAGCAAAACACTTGATACAATAAGAAGTAATTACATTTGGGATTAATGAGAGCAGAAAAAATTACTAGGGGGAAGAGACACTATGAGAGAATCAGAGAAGGAAAATGGAGAGGAAATAGCAAAAAATCAGCAATTATCTTTTAAATAATCTTAAGTGACGTCCATATGTTCTGTGATATGGGATATATACAGTAGCTGTGGGATAGAGGTTGCAAAAAGGACTGGATAATTTCTATGAAAGTAGTAGTAGTAGCCTGGATTTCGTTTTGAGTCCCAACCTTTGTGTCTTTTACCATAGCTGACCAATCAGACCACAATATACTGGAAGAAATATGTTGCAGACACATCAGCCTTGCAGAGTTTATAACTTCAGCTGAAACAACATGGCTGCATTTATACTTTAGTTAACAGGGGAAAATTATATCAGGCCCAGGGAGTTACGCCAATTTACACTAGCAGAGGAGTTAGTCCTTAGTATTGTTAGATAATTTCACTTGAATGCAAATTTATAAATATTTTTAGCAGTCTGTATTCTATTTGCATTATTGCATACAGTAAATGAAATAAACTAGTACTGTAATTCTAAGCCTATTATGAGGGCTTGTATCCTGTTAACTGGGTTTGAAAAGAAGCAGCTATTATGCAAATGTCACACCTTTGAATTAGTTACACATTTTAGATGATGAGTCTGACCCATATGTTACATCTTTCCACTTTTTTTGCCTATTAGTAATCAGAAAGTTTTATAATATGAACATGCTTGAAAATCACCTGACATCCTAAAATAAAATACTGCACTGTGTTTCCACTTAGGTGTCTCAGGCATGTGTACATGAAGGTAAAAAGGCAAAAAGAATTCCTGGGTTCATACAGTTTTATGCTTCACTTGAATGCAACAATAACACACTCTTAATACTGATTTGTTCAACATTGACCTTTTTAGTATGTAAATAGATCACTTCCCTGCATAGTGCAATCAACAGGATATAGGATGACAGATTCAGAAGAAATTGCCTTGAAAACTACAGGTAAATAATTTTATGAAGAATTCTGCAGGTATAGCATGCTCAAATGTAATGTGTATGTGTTCATGAAGTGTGTGGTCTTACTACTGTAGTCTCTGACAACAGAGAATGTCTATAGTCAAATGGCAGTTCAGTTTCTGTGGTTGTTCAGAGCATTTCTATTTGAAAAAAAAAAACAGTAAAGGCAGATGACTAGTAGTACAAACTGGGTGATAAATAAATGCCCCTATATTGTACCCATTTATAGATTGATTGTCAGAACTGATGAGGTGTGATCCTTTCAGAAACAAAAGAATTCCATGATGAAAGACAGAAATAAGACAAAAATAGGAATTATTTGTCATAATTTATTGCAAAAAATGTCTCCTAGCATATGGATCCCTGGATTCCTGCAGTCACAAAGCCTTTATTTCTCCTTGTGAAGGCAATCTTAAAACCTTTATAAATGTGATTTGCATATCAGGGAGACAAGTTCAGCTTCTGCAGGGTTGTTATGATGGGGTAGGATGGAAAAATGTCACTAAATTTTTGGTAGGTTCTAAATTTTCTTTCCCCTGTGAGTTCCTGCCTCTTTGAGTGTTTTGACAACAGCTGGGGTCAGTGGGATCTAGTGCTGGAGAACATGTCTGGTAGTCTCTAATACTTGTGAATATAATAGTGTGTGCTGAGAGCAGGTCCTGCCTGTACTTTAGGGGAATAAGGAGAAACCGTAATACAAACCTACAAGTTCCTGGTATTTGCTAATCACAAATATCACCCCTGAAAAGAAGAAAAACATTGAATAGAAAAAGGAGATTCCATTTTTCAATAGCTAGAGCTCCAAACCTTGGCGGTAGCTGCTCCAAGATGTCAAGTGTTAATGCTGCTGCTGTCAATCAGTTCGCTTGTTGGAGCACATGTTTCCATCAGAAACTTCACCTGAAGCTGACACAAAGGTCATTCCTCTGTGCTTGCAAAGTGGAGCAATATGCTAGACATATAACATAAAAGACTGATATTCGTTCTTGTAACCCAAAGGAAAATCCCTGTGACACTGAGGAAATGGTAGATTCCTCGTGAGCTGAGACACTGGGGTGTTGGTCTCTGACCTTGCACAATAAGGGGCCTGCATTTCTGGCAGCCATGATACACTCGCATTAATATAATTATCATCTTTTGCTGCTGACACCACATGCCACTGTTGCATAACCTTATACTCCTTGTCTGTTTTTTCAGGAATAAAAATGGAAAGGTTGAATTTCATCATGCAGTACTAAAGAAAATGAAGAACTATTCATAAAAGTACAGCGACAAATAGATTTGAATGCAAAAGATTTTAAAATATTTTATTTAAATTTGTTAATAATTGTATGGTGAGCACTTGCCTGAAATTAGAAATACAATATATAATATGCTGCCTTCCATTTAATTAGAACATTTTATAATACCACTTGTATGAATAGCTTTGGACAAAATGCAGTTGAGTTGTTCTTAATTTGGTCACTGAAGGACTGCCTTTTTTTTTTTCACTTACAACAACAGAAAAAGTGAAAAAAAATGATTACAAAAGCTGCTGACCAAGAATCTCTGCTATCACTAAATAGCTGACAGAACAGCTTGGGAATGACAGCATGTAGGCATATAAATATAGACTTTTCACTCCTTTGGATGTTTATACCAGGGCGGTCTTCGTATTTTCCAACCGCTATTTTTCTTGTAGCAGTTACTAGTCCACCAAAATACCAGAAAAATGAGGAAGGCAAGAAAACTGAGTTTGACTTAAAATAAAAGACAAATTACTTTTTTTTTTTTTAAAAAAAGAAGTTTTGGCAGATGTGCTGTAAATTTTCTATGCCTATCTAGGAGGACAATGGGTACCTGTAATGAGCTTGACTGTATATTTGTATAATTTACAAAGGAACACTGTACTAGTCAGAAAGCAGCAGAAAGTCTCCAGAAAAACAGCACTGTATGGTATATGAGACAAATCCTTCTTACTATAGCAAGATGCATAGTGAAGTCAGAAAAAAATTATCCCACATATATCGTACTCCTACAAGGAATAGTACAGCAATATAATACAAGTTTCTAAAATATAATTCTCTCAATTACCTTTGTTCAAATGCTTTAAATTAGGGTTTATCACGAAGGACTCATCTGTCTCCTGTATGCAGAATGAACAGTCCTCTCCCTGGAGGGACCAGTTCTGCTTTTCAGTATCAAAGGACACCATGCACACCTAAGGTGAGACATTGGCAGCTTTTGTAGTCACAAAGGACTGCATAGCTTTGGGATGTTACAGTGCTAACCTTGGCAATATAACTAATAAAGTGCTGGTTTTCAGCATTTTCTTGCATTGTTGCACTCTGTGAGAGCCACAGATGAGTCACTTTAATTTTTTTCAGGAGCTCAGTTAATCCTGCATCTAATCTCACATACACAGAAGCAGCAAAGTGACTGAAAAAGAAGCTGCATAATGCTGCACTCTTCACCAGAGATAAGCACCCTAATTCGCCTCTCTGTTACACTGAATTGATGCCAGTGTTACTTCACTAACATCAGCATAATTCCCTCTATCCTCCATGTATACTATAGCTCGACAGAGCACAGAAGCAAATCCAAAGGGGGATGTTTGCAGCATTCGTGCATTTGCTGTATTGCTCTTACATATTAAGTATGTGGTCTGCTTCAAATATGTCCCCCACAAGAACTAAATAAGTTGGAAATGCCTCAGTTGAGCAGAAAAGAACACATTTACCATTGCATACAGGTAATGCTATCACCTGAAGTAATTGCAAGCAAATTAGTATAACTGTCTAAACCAGTGTTTGTTTTACTGGGAATTCTACTTCAAATGCTTTACTCATCAGAAGACTTTTCTTAATGAACAAAATTGACATTATACTGAGGCATTACTTGGAAGAATGTGTTTGACTTACTAGGCATAAATGAATTGAAGTGCAATAATAATCCCAGGACAGTGAATGACACAGGCTGATGCAGTCTTCTCTGCAAAATTTCATTTCACTGGCTCTTCTCAATGTCAGAGCCTGGGCCCTGCAATGAAAACCAAAACCAGACTGTAGCCCTTTTTCCTCCTGTTTTGGAAAAATACTTGGTGAATTATTAAACAAAATATTTCATTCCTTTATCCTTGAGAAGCTGGCTGTATTTAAGAAGCCAAGGCTAGGATATATTGCATATCTCAGCATCTTTATGCTACTGTGTTGATTTGACGAGTTTTAGTGTCATTTAAAGATTACTAGAAAGAAAATAACCCCTATGGGAGAGTGATCTTTTTTAAAAAAGAAGAAGAATTAAAAAAAAAAATCCTCAGACATACATTAAATGTTCTAGAGCTGTCCAATTTCATTGGCAGAATAATTTTTCTTGGAGCGAGTCACAATAAGTTCAGCCCTTAATTAACCTTCCTACTGACACACCGTTAGGCTGCCGACAAAATGATCTCCACCCTTTTGTCTCATACTCACTGAACAATATTTCTTTTATCTTACTAAGCTGACATGAATGTAAGGTGCTAACCATGTTATCTTGCTCTATTTTTCACTACAACTGGCTCTTAAATTCCATTCGTTTTTTGAAATTCAAACTTTTGGAAGAAGCAAATACCTCTAATGAAATATTTTTTTTTCTGCAAACCAGAAAAATAAAAAAAGAAAATATTTTCCCAAATTTTGCAAGCAAAGGGCAAAAATTGAATGTGACCTCACTGTTAATATGAAGAATCATAGAATTGTTATTGTTGGAAAAACATTTAAGATCATCAAGTCCAACCCTACCAGTCTAACCCTACCAGGCTCCCTTCTAAACCACATCCCTGAGCACAATATCTAGAAGATACATTATGAAAAATATTGTAATCTTTGCCTAGATGGCTTCTGGCCATTGAATACACAGAATATTGCCCACAGCAAGAGAAGTCAATTCAAATGTGAATGTTTCCTATTTAATAGAGCAAAGAAATAGAAGATATCTAATGGCTTTTGAGAAAGCATGTGAACAGCTACTGTTTGAAGATAGGGGAAGAACAGTCCCAGGTCCTTGAAAAAACAACTCATTAATCAGTGACTGTAAATGGGAGGTTTAAATGAAGTAGCATTTGACAGACTCAGATGCTAATATGTGCAGACTCACAAGGCACCCTGTCTAATAGAGAAGCACAAATAAAAAGGTATTACTAAAATTACAGTATTCACAGCATTGCAATATCTTTTTAACTGATGACCATGTGAATTGCCATGCTAGATCACAACAAATGTTCATCTAGTTCAGTGCTTGGCTTCTGGAGGTGACTAGCCCCTGTCCATCTGGCCAAAATCATCCTCCTCTCCTACTTGCTTTTGGCCTAAAGGTATGTTGATAACTGCCTGATAAAAAATCTAGTATAGAATCTCAGTGAAAGAAAAAATAGGGTATTTAATGTAAAACACAAATGCTGCTGCTTTGGTGGGACCAGAATTTTCTTGAGGATGAGCAGTACTGAGAGGTAGGAGCAGGCATGCACAGAAAGAAAGGAAACCCTTTGAGGAACAAAATTTTAGTAGTTAGTAATTTTTAAAATTCTTGAAAATATGATTAAATACACAGTCTTAGGTCAACACATATGGTAACATACAGCTGTTATATGACATCTGTGAATGAATCAGAAGTAACATGCACCAAAATTTGGAACTAGCAAGCCATTTTGCACAGTTTTTGCCTGTATCATAAATTCCCCAAAACAGGCCTCTTGTTTAACGCAAACTTAAGGATTACCTTAGAAGCCTTGTTCTCTTTTGATTCTTTTTTTTTCTCTCTCCTTTTAACTTGTGCGTACTTCATCCACATCTTCAGATCACCTTGAGCCTTTTCATGCACTGCTCTGTTTATATGCCATAACATGAAACAGTGTTCTGGGTTTCTGAAGTCAGGTGACACAGTTTTTGTAAACTTTCCTTTCAGTCCAAAAGGATCATCAGTCTTTGTTTCCAAAACATAGTTTTTATGTTTTTTCTTAGCTATGTGAACAGAGAACTTTAGAGAAACTTATATCCCATTTCTGACTCTGCTGGAACTGCTGTTATCTGTATTGAGCTGTTGGCACACAGGCCAAAATTTTTTTTTAAAGAAAAAACCTGCTTGTTTTCTGTTCAGCAGAAAGAAGCAACTTAATTTGAATTTTCTACCACCAGAGATGCTAGCAAAATTGACAAAGTCTCAAAGCATTGAATGAGAATAGCTGTATTTGTGTTAACATCTCATAGTGAATAAACTCATGTTTTTCCATTGAGTTTTGTAGTCAGACCTAATGACTAGTGGTCTAGACTGGAAGTCAAGAGCTCTGGATTTCATTATGTCTTATTCTGCATTTTCAGATTCTCCTGGGTAAATCACTTTCTCTGTGTGTTTTAGTTTTCCATCCGTAAAATGACCTCTGTGAAATGCTGTAGTCTGTGGTTTCCCAGTGCAATGCAGTGCAGTGTGTTATTACCACAGCAAATATGCTCTTGACCATCAGTTGCTGGATTCCTGTAAAAGGGATGTGAGGGATGAAAACATCAACAGCTGGTGAATACCACACACAACTCTTCACATACAGCTGTGGCATTCTGCTGAAGCCAGTCATAACAAGTGTATACCAAGTCTTTATGTCTGGTGTTTGATCCTGTCAACACTTAGAAATTAAGACTTGAAGCAGTAACAGTTTCATGTGAAAAAAAAAAAAAAAAATAAAAAGGAAGTATTTGCTCACAGTTTCTCTTTAAGTAAATGTCAGACAAGTCAACATGTCAGACACGGCTCTGAGGTATTCCCAGTTGCACTGGGGCAGACAAGCTCATTTTAATCTGTGAATTGAAAGTTTGACTGTGGAGGGCGTTTTAATATTTGCTGTAGCCAGTGGTCAACAGGAAGTGATGAAGCTTGTCTTGAAATAATCTTTGTTGTGGTGATATATTTTTAAACTGTAGTATTTGTTTTGGGTAATGTTAGGAGAGAGGGTGCTCAGAGGCATGGCATCAGGTTAGGATGTTGGAGAGCTGGATGCAGCTTTGATTCTTTCTCTCCTTTGCCCCTGATTTTGATTACATTGTCTTGCCACTTATGCCTCAACTTGTGAAATGGGAATTGTGATCCTGATTTGCTTGTAGTGTGAGATCTAAAGTTTAAAAATAAAAGAAGACAGGATCTGTGTGTTATTGGTATCTTATAAACACTAAGATAGTAATAATAATGAAAGATATTTCAAGTACATTCTTTCCTCTGTACTATCCAAAAAACAAGACTTGGCTTTGAAATCAGAATAAAAGCCCTCCTCATTTTGAAAAGAGAGACTTCTGTTTTCATTGGTTTGTAAAGGTTGAAATCCGGGCTACCCTCTGAGACTGCACTTGCAGCCTTAAATCATGGTTGTCCAAAGGTTAAAAAGTTAAAAATTCACAAGTATTGGAAATAAATTGGTGGAATAATCTGATAAACATTTCTCAAATGAAAGTCAAATACTTTTTCCATCTGCAACAGCAGATGGATGTGCCTCCAGTAACAGACTGAGGGGTAAATTGCTGACCTCATTCCACCAAGGAATAGGTTTCGTCCTGTGGTCAGGACAATCTTTGGTTTCCTTGAATAAATAAACTCTAAAGGGATTATAATCATGACAAAACAGGATGTAGCTTGGATTGAGAGATTTTATTCCCAAATGAAGAAGCTCTAAGAAAGCGAGGGCCATTTTTGGAGAATATATTGAGGATGTATTGTATAGAGTTATCTAATAAGCAAGTTTTGTATCTTTAGTAAAGGTCCCTATGGAATCAGCTCTTCCTAGACTTACCACAGACAGTTGGTAGCTTAAATCTCAGACAGCTGGTAGCTTAAATCTGATTGCTTAGTTTTCCCATTTAGAGCTGCTTATTCTTGATAGAAACTAAAGCTGTGACAGTGCCTGAACTAGAAACAAAATTGGCATTCTGCCTGACAGTAAGTAAAGGCATCTGCAATCCATAAAGGTAGCAGTGCCAATATTGGCATCTGTCTTGTTTCTGGTCTCACAGCTCTGTTGTTGAGAGCAGCACATATTACAGCCCTGATCTCTGGCACAAAAATTGTTCCATTCCCTGGAAGAAAGCTTCATGCTGTTGTGGTGCCAGTTTTTAGTGATGCAGGCTACTGGTGTTGGAAGGGACAAAAAATGAACAATTAGTATGAATTCCTCAGGAAACCCCTAGGAAATGTATGTGGCTTGTGGTGCTTGTTAGCCATGTTGCAGCAGAGGCACCATCGGTTACATTTTCAGCTAGATCTGTGTACATCTGCAGATGCATCACAGCACTCCATTCTAACAACTTCTCTTGTTATTAAGGTGTAACAAGGTGAAATTTGTAAAGTTTTCTGTTTCCTAATTCTGTAGATTTTTATTTTCAACATTTTCAGACACTTTCCAGAGAGCCTAGTAAAACTGAAGTAACAGTCAAAATTTTGAACAGTATGTTTTTTCTCCTTGATCCTCCTCTTCCAGTCATCATACTTTTTCAGTCTATAAAAATCCTGCCCTCTGAGGTTGGGCAAGATACCCAAGGTCGATATGATTTTAAAAGCTCTGGATTGCTATTGATACATTTTAAATCAGTGTTTATAAGCCACCTGGTATCACCATCACATTGCTTAGTATGATGGCTTGAATAAAGTCCATGTGCTTATTTCTTTCCAAAAGGAATCTCATGTGTTCCATGCAGCTGGAAGACAAAGTATGTCTTACTCATTGGTGAGATTTACATATTCTGTGTATCTGAATCAGAAGGCATGGTGCAAGGAATTGTGTGTTAATAGGAAATGTTTCAAATAAAATTGGTGGCTGAATCATCAGTTCTGGAAGTTGTAGTCTTAGGCTATCAAAGCTGCTATATGTTGCAGTCTTTGAGCAGCTGTCTCCACTACAAGAATTGTCTCTGATGCTCGTATTTCCCTCTAAAATTCCCACAGCAGCGATGGCAGAGTAGCTGAACACTGCCCAATGTAGTCACATTCACTGCCTTGTCAGCTGTCTTCAGTATTTCTTCTTGCACCAGCTATTGTCTCCTCCATGACATCTTGTTGTTGTTCAGGTTTTCCTGTTACATAAAACATCTTTTTGCTTTTTCCCCTCATTTTTTCCTAATCCCTTTTACTACTGAATTTGCAAACAAACTCACACAGTAGTGTGTAGATGCATGCATCAGCTTTCTGAAGAAGCTTAAAAATAGGAGCAGTTGTGAGAAACTAAAGAGTCTTATATTCGTAAGAATACTTACAAGATACAGGTAACCTTTTTTCTCCTGTGCACAAGCTGCTTGGTATCAGTGTCTGCATGCACTCTGTAAAGACTTAAGTCTAGGGAATCGGCAAGAACTCTCCTGCCAATGAATATTGTCCATCATCCCTGTGAAAGCTGCAGCGCTTTCACAGACTGAGCTGGCTACAAATCTTATTTGCCCTTGCAGCAAAAATCACAGTCTCTGTAGAATGAATCATTTGTGACTCCTCAGATATGGTCAGACCATATCACCACATGGATAGTAACAAAATGTGGAGGTAGCTGCAAGAGGTGGCTGCAAGGCAAGTGCACCATGACCACAGTTTAATGCTTAGGGTCCTCCCAATATTTCTTCCTCTACATTACCTCTGATCAATAACATAGCAGAAGGCACTCCATCATGTTAAAAATGTGAGTGGTCAGGAGATTCAACATCTGCCCTGCCTTGCATCCTTGCTTGAAGTACAGCAAAGTCCTGCTACCTTGCTATAAGCATGTGGGGATATGAAGATTGTTGGATGGAAGATTAAAGCAAACAGTAAGAGGGAATTTCTGAGAAGAGTGATCTTTTTAGGTATTTTGGATTTGTCTCTCAATTAAGCCCTCTGCAGAAGTAAACTGATATTTTCAAGATTTTCTATTTTAATTAACTAAACATTCAAAAAATAACTAGTGAACATATTTTCCTCTATGGTTCAGGTATTGTAAGTAATTTTATGGTACACTGTACAACAGCTATTGTATTCAGTAATCTATTTCTTCAGCTAAAAAAACCAACTTTCTTCAGAGAAAAAGAATCTAGTTGATATACATCTGCTATAGAAATCAAACTTTGATTTTTTTTTTATAATGCAATAACAAAACTCCATGTTGTACTATTGCTGTGCAGAGGAGTACTTTTCTTGAAGAATCTGTAATATTATCTACAGATATTGGGTATCTACAGTAAAAGGTTGTCGAGGGAAATAAGGAAAGCTAATACTGCAAATTCAGTTCTGTCATTTTTGAAGAACTTTGGGTACTGTAAATATTTGCATTACATCTTAGCAAGCAAAGCAAAAAAATGAAAAAAAGTCTTGTTAAAGTCTAGTGAAATGCCTTTTTTATATACTGTAATTGATGAATATGCATCGTTGTCTATTTGATGCCCTCCTGACAAGTTCTTTGATGCCAGCCCTTGAGCTACACAACCTTCTTGCTAATCTTTGCCTGTTACATTTATACAATGCAGGAATGATTTTTAAGAACTCTACTAGATAACCAATATAGGCATAGAGTACTCTAGATGCAGTTTAACACTGTTGCTGAGGGTGAGAACATAGTCCAAACCACAGGAATATATATTAGTTCCTGAACGTATCTTCACTCATTTTTCATTAGCAGTAGCAGTGCAGACTAAAAGAAGTATACTCTGAAAGTGTGATTTCTCAGAAAGCTGGCACTGTAAGATGTATAAGTGCCCTAAAATATTGTTTTACATGAAAAATCCTACTGTCCTCTGACAGGGTACTAAACATTCCTTCCCGATTATCTGCCTATATTCTCTTGTCTCTCATCTTGAGAACAAACATTCTTAAGACATTCTTCTCTGCACAGTAACCTGTACAATAAAGTTCTGGTTCAAATACTGCCATAGAAATAATAATGTAAATTGAAAATAAATTGAGGACCAACATAAAATAGTTCCTGAAGTCTGAGGAAAAAAAAAATAAAAGATGTTGGTTATATGGTACCTGAATAGAAGGATTAAACATGCAAACTGGGTGATTCAGGATCGTTGCTTCAGAGCATTTTACTTTTATGATGGTTCAACTCAGATGTAGTTTGATCTTGACTGAGCTCTTTTGCTTTTTGAAATTGTTTTGGTAGTCTACATAAAACTCCTAATACACACTTAATGTCATAGAAAAGATGACATTTGGTGACGATATCAGGAGTAATGATGAAAGACTGGACATCGACAAGTTCAGCTGACACTTGAACTTGACCGCATCTTCCTGTCTATGTAGCATAAAGATGAGCAGTAGATCTGAACTTGAATGAATACCGACTCAGACTCTTAATGCTTCATGCACTGAGGTAAGCCATGAGGTGCTTTGGCAAGACAGTACAAAATGTCCCAAGTGCATATAGCTGTGCTGTAGCCATTTTGCTCAGAATTAGGAGACTACTGTGGGTGGGGACAGGTAGTACTGAAACACTCAGGACTAACAAGCATATAAAACAAGGCTAGAATGCTCTTGAAGATAAAAGTCTAGCAATTGTAAGAGTGCTGAAAGAACTCCATTTAGAAATGTGTTCACCTTTGAAAGCTCTTTCTTCAAGGGAAAAAATGATAGCCTTATCTTGCATACTTTTTAAATCTGCTTTTAATAACTAAAATTCTTTCTTTATCCATACTCTTTAGATTTTCTCTATAAAATAGTTACCGAAAGAGTGAAACCATCCTAATGGAGACCTGTTGTAATAATTCACATTCAATTTTGTTTAATGTCTCCTTGTTCTTGGATAGTGAAGCAGACAGAGAGAGAGAGGAAATTTCAGATCTACCATTTCATTATATATATTTCTGCTCTGTTACATTCCAGTATATCAGATAACAGAGTAAATTCCTAAGAAAACACTTGGAATTTTTGAGTGTACTTGCATTTAATTTGACATAATTAGAGACTGAATTTTTTAATGCTACCAGGTTGTTTTTTGTGGGGTTAGGCATGACCAGATATTATTGTAGCTTTCATAATGAGCCTTTATTTCGAAGTCAATTTTCTTCAAGTACTCTTTCCAGCTGCAAAGATGCCATGTGGAGGTCCAAGTGGAGCCCAGTGTAATTCCACAGGCTGTTGTGTGTTTCCTGCTCTTTCAAGTGCTGGACGTCCTGAGGAATGTACATCTGACAGCCCTCTGCTGACAGCCCTCTGCACCCATCCTGGGTGTGCACCTTAATTTTTTGCATTAGCCAGCAATGATTTCTTACTCCTGCTGTGGTTGCTCTGCAACCAGCCAGGGAGTCCCTTTTCCTTCATTTCAATGTCACATCTCATCATAACAGTAAATGATGATGACCAGTCACAATTCAGCCTCATCCTTGCTGCTGCCTCTTGAGACTTAGCAATGTCCAGCCTTGTCTCTGCCCCTTCTCATTGGTGAAGCCATGAGGAAATGAGCTGTTACTCATGGAGCTGTACAGCACTGAAAAGTTATGCCTGTTTGTCTTTCCTACAATAGGAAGGGTCAGCCTGGGTGGATAATCATGGTCAATGGAAGAAATCAGTTTCTTTAAAATTCCACTGAACTTCAGTGATGCTGATGAACTTTCCTCAAATGCATCAAACATACATATAACTGAAAGCAAAGCAAAGACTAGCACTTAAAGCAAATTCTAGGAGCAATCTTAAAGTAGGACTCAGAACACTACACATCAGCACATGACACTGCACTCTTCATCACAGCTATTGTGGGTATGAAAACTTTTTACTTTTTTCAGTTAATGGTTCATTTTCTGTGTCTCTTTTTCAATGGGACAGCTGGCAGGGTAAGGTGCTACTCAAAGTCAGTAAATATAGCAGACTGGCTTCTTTTTATATCTCAAAGATTCATTTATTTACTAAGTGGTGGGCTCCAGGACCATTTGTACTTGACGTGAACTTTGCAGTATCAGTCTTCTTCCAAACATTACATATTATTGCAGGTTTTGACTGCCGTGATTTAAAATTGTTTTTCTGGAGAGAAATTTGAAGCTATAAGACCCTAAGTAAAGACTCTAACATCTTAATAAGAAGATGTGAAATGAGCTCTTTAACTAGTTTCATACTAGATCTTTAAAGTAAGATATATAAGGAAAAAAAAGACTTAAAGAAGAGCCACTACATTTTCTTTGTGAAGAAGTTTCAAGATGAGCCCCTAAATAAACCTAAGCTGCTTCCAAACATCGGCCTCTCCAGAAGAGTGCACCAAAACAATTTTCCTTTGTATATCTGAGTTGTTATTGTACACAAACCTACAGGAATATTAATACATAGCAGGATCAGGGAGCCAGTAGATGCACAGTTATTTTAGCTTGGTTACTGGGCAATCAATGTATTTACTTGGCTATCACTGTTTCATACAGTCCTTGGAAGTACAAACCCCACTACAATTCCTTAAGGAATATGTCCAAGCAAAAGTATAAAAATATTATCTGATCTCTCTGGCTTTGTATCACACAAAGGCACTGGGCCTAACATTCTCTTTTCCATCTCCTTTACACAGGACTCAACATATGGGACTACCGCCTCTGTGTAGTTCTTACTGCTATCTTTGTCCTTGTCATCTTCTGACAGCATGATGGGAATGGAATTAAAGGCTTTTCCTACTCCTCTTTCATCTTCCTGGTCTTTGTGCAATTTCCTCTGCTCTTCACAATCTCACAACACTTCTGTATGCGACCACAGAACAGAGTGACCACTTCTTTCCAGCTTGTTGGTATCCACATGCTCTGCTTAGGGCTTGTAAGTGTAATAGATGAGCAGAGAAGGAACCAGCCCAGTGCAGGGCTGCCCAGTGCTCAGGCTTGTATGTATTGTGAGCCTGGAAATCCTGTCAAGGAACAGACACCTACCAAGGCATCTGCAGCAAGATGTAGAAGGACAGGAAAACTGTGAAGATGTAAAGACACAGGAAATAATGTGGTGCATGTCAGGACTGACTCCTGTGCTATGGGAGCCAGATGTAGAGGAAAAGAATGGCCCAGGCTAATTCTTCTCTCAGAAGTCCTCTTTTCTAGAGTTGTGACTTGATGAAATGATGGGATCATGGAAAAGGAGGATCTTTATTAGCTTTCCACTGATTTACCCTACCTACGGACTTTACAGTGAAAGATATAATGCAGCCAGACAGAAAAGGACTGCCTCAGTGACCTTCCTTCCCTGAAGCTGCCCTGGTCATGATGCTGTAGCTGTGTGGTGTTCAGATGGGGTCTGACTCATCTCCAGCAATCTCAGAGGGTGGGCAGAGTATCAAGATTGTTTGTACCTCAATGTGCCCTCGTGTCCACACTCATACCTCCTTTAGTTGTTTTGTGGTAACAGTCTGTGAAACCCGCTGTCAGAAGAACTATTTTGAAGATGGTTGTGTTTATTTCACATTTTGAATGGAAGGATGGAGGTGGCTTTTGAGTCTTGAAGTTCATTATCATGTTTCAACAGCTTGCTGGTGTTTATTAATATAATTAGATTATTTCAAAGTTTTACATATTTAGGGGAGATTTTCCAACAAATTCAGATGGAGTATTGGAATTCTACTGAGATCTAGTTCAATCTACAAATAAAGGAAAAGGGTAAAGGACGTACAGTAGAGAGTTTTACCAAAAAAATAGCAAAATTAGATTCATACTAATTTAGAGCCTTCAGGACTAGCATCTGAGCTGGTTGATTTACAGCACCACATAGAGCTTTACAGAGCTTTTTTTTTCTACCCACACCCCCCCAAGGACAATAAAAGTCTTGAATCAGAGATTTATAACACGTTGGTTAGCCATTCAGAAGGAGGCTTGCCCATGTACAAGACTGTTGAACTTCTCCTTTTCATAAATGAACCAATTTAGCAATAGTCTGTCAAGAAATAACACTTTGTTTGTTTGTTTGTTTTACTATAATCAGGTCATTTAGGAAAAAACCAAAAGTTCTAGAAAGACAAACAATGTCAAATACAGAGAAGCTGGACAGACACAAAAAGAAAGAGTAATAGCTAAAGAGAAAACTCATGCTTTTTAGGTGTCCTGATTCCCCAGGCACAGACCCATGGGCCAGCCATGCAGGCAGGCCATGAGTAGCCCTGAGTCAGCTGGGAGATCCAATCAGATCAGCTGACTCACAGGTGTATCCCATACCACCCAGTCATGCTCATTATAAAAGGAGGGAGCTCAGGGTGGGTGGGGCTCTTCCTCTTCTCTCTGAGGCTCCTTGTTGAGGGTGCTCTGTTCCTGCCATCAGCATTGAACCAGGCTGAGTAGAACTCTTTATGTTTTGTGTTGATTGTTGTTTCTGTTTTGTCATTCTATTATATCTGTCTATACTTCAACTCATGGGCCTTTTCATTTTTTCCCCAGTTCTCTTTCCCATCTGGGGAGGGAGTCTTGAGTGATATACTAACTGCTACAGTTTAGCCCTGAGTACTGGCTAATAGTAGACATTAGGCAATGAGAGCTTTGTTTTTGTGAACCACATTTAAAAGAAGATTTTATTATTTTTTTTTCAAAGTTGAGTGGAAAGGAAATGTAAGAGAGATTTTGAAGAAAAATGGTTATTTCTATAGTTATAGCTAGAGGTTAATACCACAATATATCATCATGCCATGGTCATTAAAATAGCATTCCAGATCTTTTCCTGGCTCAGTTCCCAGCAATTATAATGGTACTAAAATGCAATGGACAGACAATGTGCCAAAATTATCATTCGGTTTAAAGAGGGAGGAATTATATCCTTTGGTAAATGACAGTGACTGTAATCTTGTGAAGAGACAGAAGTCAGACAGCCTTGTGACATAGCTGAGACCATCTGAATACTGAGAAAATATTTAAAGGCAAATTAAAGGGCCGCATCTAGAACTTTAGGTCTATGCAAAGCCCTGCTAATCCTGGGTATTGGGCTTACAGCATTATTCACTATGTCGCTTTGTAAAACAAGAAAATTTAGGCCAAACTCTGCATACTTATGGACTCATCTTGGATACACTCACCCCTCTGAAAAGTAGAGAAAGGATGACATGAGCCAAATAAGCAGTATGAGCATTTTAAGTGAGAACTTACTGACATTTTTCCCAAGCCTGTATAGGATGCAATACAATATACACTCATGTTGATCTTGAATTATAGATGGTATCAAAAGATAACCTGTAACAAAAAACTTTTTCATATGAAAAACCCCCACACCCCTAAAATTAGACAACTCTTTAGATTTAATAAGCCATAAAGATCCATTTAGCAGCGAAAAAAGTAACCCAAAACCTAGCTGGGGTATACCACAAATATTCACTTGCTGTATGAGCTGGATCAGCTCAGAGACACCAAGCAAGAAGAATCAAGCAATTGTTCTCATCACAATGTATTTTTTTTATGAAAGAGTAACCTTTGAGATAAGTAAGTTCTTAATAGATAAAATTCCCTAGTATATCACCATAAATCTTCCCTCTGTTTGTTTGTTTTCTGCTGTAACCATCAATTATGAAGTGATGAATGCTTGCATAAGACAAAGTACAGTCACCTTATTTTTCAGGACTAAATTTAAGTCTCTTGTAATATTTCACAACGTTCAGCACTGTCTTTTCAATGAGTAGGTTAATAATCATACAATAAATCAATTTGTTGTTATAAAGGTAAAATAATATATTGCTTTTCCATGGAAACTACCAGTGACTATAGCAACTCTTTATTGACAATTGCAAAATGATACTGGATACATACTGATTGATTCTTTTCAGATTAAATCAGATTATCTCATTTAGGTTAGATGGAAAACGAACAGATACAAGTTCAGTTCATTTAAAAAAAATGCAATTCATAACATGTAAAATATATATCTACTTTAAAAAGTGTTTTTATTGTTATTTATAGAGAGATGTAGTAAGAGATGGAATATCACAATGATTAAATTAATGCTTTCAAGGCAGTGATGAGAAAATTGCTGGTTTCATTATACTGCTTAAGTGCTAATAAGTGCTTAAGTGTTCTTCTCTAAAATTTTGCCCAAACACATGAAATGTTAGTACCCCAAGAACCTGATTGTTTTCTTACCAGAAAACCCATAAATCACAGGATCATAGAATAATAGAATAGTCTGGGTTGAAAGGGACTTCAAAGATCATCTATTTCAACCCCCTGTCATGGGCAGGGACACCTCCCACCAGACCAGGTTGCTCAAAGCCCCATCCAACCTGGCCTTGAACACTTCCAGGGAGGGGGTAGACATGGCTTCCCTAAGCAACCTGTTTCAGTGTCTCACCACTCTCACAATAAAGGATTTCTTCTTAATGTCTGATCTAAATCTAACCTCTTCCAGTTTAAAGCCATTACCCCTCATCCTATCATTACATACCCTTGTAAAAAGTCCCTCTCCAGCTTTCATGTAGGCCTCTTCAGGTACTGGAAGGCTGCTAGAAGGTCTCCAAATAAATAAAGACCAATAAATAAACCAAAGAACTCCCCTGAGTGTTCTGGCCTACTGCAGAGACTAGAAGTTCCTCAGGGAGCTGACACTGGAGGGGAAAAACATAATTTCTGAAAGTTCACAGCATGGGACTCCTGGTTGCAAAGAAAGATATCTGAAGTCTTGCTTGAAATTACATGGCACCTTCTCCACAGGGAAGTGTGTGCTGTCTCCCTGGGGCCAGGGTCAGGGATATCACTAGGAAACTCCCTGGTCTGGTTCAGTCAACAGACTACTACCCACTGTTGGTTATCCAGGTTGGTAGTGATGATGTGTCAGAGAGGAGCCTGAAGAAAATTAAAAAAGACTTCAGGGCCCTGGGGAGATCACTTGAGGGATCAGGAGCCCAGGTGGTGTTTTCCTGATGCCTGCAGTGGCAGGGAAGAATACTGATAGAGGAAGGAAGACCCACCTGATAAACAAGTGGCTGAGAGGCTGGTGCTGCAGACAGAATTTTGGGTTTTTTGAGCATGGGGAGCTTTATGTTGCGCAGAGTACATGGGTGGCAGATGGAGTTAATCTATCTCAAAGGGGGAAAAGAATCCTGGCATATGAGCTGGCTGGGCTCATTGAAAGGGCTTTAAACTAGGTTTGAAGGGGGTACAACTGGGCCTTCTAGAGTTGAATCTAAGGGTGGCAGGCCACGGTTGGAAATGAAGTCGTTAGCCTGGCTCAAGTGCCTCTACTCAAATGTGTGCAGCATGGGCAACAAACAGGAGGAGCTGGAAGCCACTGTGTAGCACAACAGCTACGATGTAGTTGCCATCACGGAAACGTGGTGGGATGGCTCACATGAGTGGAGTGCTACAATGGATGGCTGTAAGCTCTACAAGTGGAACAGGCAAGGTAGAAAGTGTGGTGGGGTGGCGCTCTATGTTAGAGAGTGTTTTGACTGCATGGAGGTCAATAAGTGTGACGGACCAGTTGAATGTTTATAGGTGAAGCTGAGAAAGACCAATGAAGTGGATATCCTGTTGGGAATCTATTACAGACCATCTAACCAGGATGAAGAGGTTGATGATCTGTTCTATAGACAACTGGCAGGAGCTGCAAATCGCAAGCCCTTGTTCTTGTGGGGGACTTCAGCTTACCAGACATCTGCTGGAAATATAACACAGCAGAGAGGAAACAGTCCAAGAAGTTCCTGCAGTGCATGGAAGATAACTTCCTGACTCAGCTGGTAAGTGAGCCCACCAGGGAAGGTGCCTTGCTAGACCTGTTGTTCATGAACAGAGAAGGACTGGTAGGTCATGTGGTGGTCGGAGGCCATCTTGGGCTAAGCGACCATGAAATGATTCAGTTCTCGATCCTTAGCCCAGTTAGGAGGGGGGGCAGCAAAACTTTCACCATGGACTTCCGAAGGGCAGACTTCAACCTGTTTAGAACACTGGTTGAGAAAGTCCCTTGGGGAACAGTCCTAGAGGGCAAAGGGGTTCAGGAAGGATGGACTTTTTTCAAGAAGAAACTCTTAGAGACACAGGAGCAAACTGTCCCCATGTGTCATAAGACAAACTGGCAGGAAAAACGTCCAGCCTGGCAGAACAGGGAACTTCTGCTGGGACTTAGGAAAAAGAAGAGAGTCTACCACCTCTGGAAGAAGGGGCAGGCTACTCAGGAAGAGTATAGGGATTTAGTTAGGTTGTGTAGGAAGAACATTAGGGGGGCAAAAGCTCAGCTTGAACTCATCCTGGCTACTGCCGCAAGGGATAATAAGAAGAGTTTTTACAAATATATTAACAATAAAAAAGGAACCAGGGAGAATCTCCATCCTTTATTGGATGCGAGGGGGAACATTGTTACCAAGGATGAGGAAAAGGCTGAGGTACTTAATGCCTTCTTTGCCTCAGTCTTTGACAGTCAGACCAGTTATCCTCATGGTGTTCAGTCCCCTGAGCTGGAAGATTGGGATGGAGATCAGAATAAACCCCTTGTAATCCAGAAAATAGTAGTGAAGGACCTGCTAAGTCAATTAGACACTCACAAGTCTATGGGACCGGATGAGATCCACCCGAGAGTGCTGAGGGAGCTGACGGAGGAACTCGCTGAGCTGCTCCCCATCATTTATCACCAGTCCTGGTTATCGGGTGAGGTCCCGGATGACTGGAAACTTGCCAATGTGACACCCATCTACAAGAAGGGCAGGAAGGAGGATCTGAGGAACTACAGGCCTGTCAGCCTGACCTCGGTACTGGGGAAGGTTATGGAACAGTTCATGTTGGGGGAGATCATGCGGCAAGTGCAGGACAGCGGGGGGATCAGGTCCACCCAACATGGGTTCGTGAAGGGCAAGTCCTGTTTAACCAACCTGAACTCCTCCTATGATCAGGTGACCCGCCTAGTGGATGAGGGAAAAGCGGTGGATGTTGTCTACCTGGACTTCAGTAAGGCATTTGACACTGTGTCCCACAGCATTCTGCTGCAGAAGCTGGCGGCTCATGGGCTAGACAGGTGGACTCTTCGCTGGGTTAAAAACTGGCTGGATGGCCGAGCCCAGAGAGTTGTGGTGAATGGAGTTAAATCCAGATGGAGATTGGTCACAAGCGGTGTCCCTCAGGGCATGGTTTTGGGGCCACTCTGGTTTGATGGTTTTATCAATGAACTGCATGAGGGGATTGAATGCACCCTCAGTAAATTTGCAGATGACACGAAATTAAGTGGGAGTGTTGATCTGCTTGAGGGTAGGGAGGCTCTGCAGCAGGATTTGGACAGGCTGGAGAGATGGGCTGAGGCCAATTGTATGAAGTTCAATAAGGTCTAGTGTCAGGTCCTGCACTTTGGTCACAATAACCCCATGCAGCGCTACATGCTTGGGGAAGAGTGGCTGGAAAGCTGCCTGGCGGAAAAGGACCTGGGGGTGCTGGTTGACCGTTGGCTGAACACGAGCCAGCAGTGTGCCCAGGTGGCCAGGAAAGCCAACGGCATCCTGGCCTGTATCAGAAACGGTGTGACCAGCAGGAGTAGGGAGGTGATCGTGCCCCTGTACTCCGCTCTCATGAGACTGAGACTTGAGTACTGTGTCCAGTTCTGGGCACCACAGTATAAGAAGGACATTGAGGTGCTGGAGCGAGTCCAGAGAAGGGCAATGAGGCTGGTGAGAGGTCTGGAAAACAGGCCTTATGAAGACTGGCTGAAGGAACTGGCGTTATTTAGTCTGGAGAAGAGGAGACTGAGAGGAGACCTCATTGCTCTCTACAGCTACCTAAAAGGAGGTTGTAGTGAGGCTGGTGTTGGTCTCTTCTCCCAAATTACTAATGACAGGAGAGAGGAAGTGGCCTCAAGTTGCGTCAGGGGAAGTTTAGGTTGGATATTAGGAAGAAGTTCTTCACTGAGAGGGTGTTTAAGCACTGGAACAGGCTGCCCAGGGAGGTGGTGGAGTCACTGTCCCTGGAGGTGTTCAAAAAACGAGTGGGTGAAGCACTTGAGGCCATGGTCTAGTGGTCTAGTGGTTAGGGAGATGATGGGATAAAGGTTGGACTTGATGATCTTGGAGGTCCTTTCCAACCATAGTGATTCTATGACTCTGATTCTTCACTCAGAGCAGTTTCCCCTAAAGCACACATTTCTTTCCCTAGTGGTGGTTTACCATGAACAATGTGGCATGGATATTGTTGTCTTTACTTTAACCATGTCATCAAAGATGATAGGTGTTTTTCTAATAAATAATTTTCAGCCCAGGAGATTTTATCTTGATGGATTCTCCAAACTATTGAAAAAATCTGATAGAAGCAAGAGGCCACAAAAAAAATAAAACTTGCTGTTTGCATTAAAAATGCTCATGAGGTTTTAACAGTTTTAACAGTTTTTACTGACTGGGAGCTTTTTATGCTTCTGGAGATGACCGTTTGTTGTATCTGTGTGTACACACAGCCCTGTTTTGCTTAACTGTCACTTGCTCTGCTCTCATACGATGGAAATAAAATGGCAGTACTCCATCTGTTGTCAATTGCTGTTTGTGGATCTGTGGGTGCATCAGTATAACAGTAATATATATCTAGCTCACTTGATGCAGATTGAGAATTGTAATGTTATATCAATGCTTCTAAAAATTATAACATATGGAATTATTTATATTTATTTTTAAGTTTTTTCCTGTGTAAGACAGTAGGAACCTCACGGTGCATTTGTAGGAATATAAGCATGGGTATAATTAGTCCTTATATAATTAGTAAGATTATGGATGTTCCAAAAAGCAGGATGTTATCTTAATAGCTTCTCAATAGCTGCAGAAGATTTCACTACTTCAGTTGCTCAGTCAAGCCCTTTTACAAAAGCTGCACAGCAGATACATCATCTGAGTGAACCCTACCCTATGATCACTTATGATCACTTCATCTTTTCCTACTGAGAGAACAGACTTCAATAAAACTATGCCCTGTGATCAGACCTCATCCAGTGAATGGTGGTATGTAATCATGAAGTAAGTTTTTACTCTTCATTAAGAGGTTCTTGAATCCCTATAGGAAGGGAAAGTTATATATTACATAGTCTGTGGTTAGAACCCACCATTGGTAAAAGTGAAGAACTCCCTGAAAATCTATCAAATATGTATATTAGCTTACTGTTACACACAGTAAGTACATGCTCTGTGTAACAGTTATGCAGGTGTGCCTGAGTAGAAGAATGCTCATGCAATGCTTCCAAAGGTTTATAGAAGAATCCTGAGCAAGAAAAAGAAAAATCAAATGTCTGCTGTCTACAGATCTGAAATTCATGTAAGCCAGGATACCAGGCTTCACAAAAATTAATGAATTAGTTATTCCTTAGCTGGGAGGTCAAAAGATTTATAAAACTTCCATTTTAAACTTAGGGCTGCTTTATTTATAGCTTGGAAGTGCTGTCTTCAAAATAAATGTTTGATAAATGTTCTACGCACTCTTTTCTTTAAGTACAGACCCTAACCTCTGTATAAAAATGCACAAAAGCTTATTTGTCTGCATTTATATGTGCAGTTACTACAATTATTAATTCCTTTATGTCAATTTAAAATGGATAGAAGAATAATCATTTGTATACCTTGTTAATTCTGCATCAGAGATTTGTATGTGCATTTACTCTTATGTCTAGAAGGCAAGCCTATTTTACAATTTTAATAGTCCCTATGCTATTAATAGTTTCTGTGATTATTTTGCTTTTGTGAAATATTGCTTCATATAGGATTTTGCATTCAAGTCAACATGTACAGTAGGCAATACTAAGAAGACCCTTAGATGATATAAATCACTAACTCCACTGGTTTCTTGCATATGCATGTTCTTGTGAGCTGAAGTATTAGACCACTTTTTCTCCTGCTCCTGTTTTGTAGAGCTATGCTACTATCTTTTGTCTGTGCCAAAGCTTACTAGCTTACCTCAAGGTAAGTCAAGGATGTTCTAGTAGTGAAGGACTGAGTCACTCTTTTTCTTGTTTCCATAGGAACTGAAGCCACCAGGTTTTAATTCAGCCACAGTAATAACCTGAACAAGAAAATGTAACTAGAAACCTGTGGAAGTTGGCACATTTAATCATTGATATGCCAAGGTAAGGATTCAGTTTAGTGGTAAGCAAGATGATGCAGATTCAATCTGTAATCAAATCCATGCCACCCACTGCTGTTTTATTCTTAAGTGTTATTTCCACCTTCATTTTCGTGCATAAGCTAGCTAGAAGACTAAAGAGTTTTATTTACTTTAATACAAGATGGGAGTTCAGTAAAAGTTTAAAATCCTCTGCACAAAAGAGTTCTTGGAATTACTGAACTTCAGCAGAAATCGAGGCACTTGATAAGCTTTTAGCAAATAAATACTATGTTCCTTTCGATGGAAATAATGAAGCATGAAAGAACCAGGATGCATTTAGCTATCCTAGCAAGTCTGCTTCTGCCTTAATAGGGAATATGTTCTGCCACCTTTTAACACTTATGAATAATTTTCTCCAAGACAAAATTTGACAATCTATGCCTTATGAGATCAAATGACTAATATATGTTGATATGGGACCTGAAGCAGACCTAGGGCCATTCAGAGGGTGATACTTCTACAGGGTTTTTTAAAGCATATTTACACACCGGCCAATATACTTTATCTATTCCTGAGGATTTCTAACTATGATGAAGATATGAACTATGATGAATGTCAATGAACGAGAATGAATTTGGTACTCAGGAGATGTATGGTCAATAACTTATGCTGCCATGGGCTTTGGGGCAGTGATTCAGGTGCCTAAACAAAGGCATCTGTTGCCAGACTGATCTCCTGGCCTCCAGCTCTTGATGCAGAAGACCACAGGTCACGTGTGGGTCCTGTGTCATCAGTGACTGCCTGGTGGACTTGTTTTGGACATACTCAGTAGTGGCATACATATCTCCTTGAGACATCCCAAAGCACTCCTCCAGTGTGACTTAAGTCACTCAGGCTTCAATTATTAAAACTCAGTCCTACACACAGGTCATTATTTAAAAAGGTGTGCCAAAGCCTCTAGATGTCTATCTCCATGGTACTGCTGATAAATTCTTCAACAATATTAAATACATCTTTGGGCACCTTAAATACCTAAATATCCCTTTAAAAATGCATCTTGCTCTGTGTGGGTATTTATAGGATGCAAGGAAGCAGGGTCAGCAGTATGGACCCAAGCTAGCATCTCTGCAAGTCTTGCACACCAGCCTAGGCTGGTGGAAACGAGTGTGTCCTTAGAGTACATCACAATGCAGAGGGAACATGTTTTTGTCACAGATTGCTGGTCGTTGGAGAGTCTTTCTTTTACATAGAGTTATTGTGAGAGTTAGACACCTTAGGAAATATAGAGCACAGGAACAAACATTTTCAAAACAGCCTTTTAAAATGCTTAGTTTCCACTACATCTCAATTACATCAGTTCCAGTTAGGCCCTCAGTTACTTTTGGAATTGTGATTGTAAAGAACAACTTTTTCTTCAACATGCAGAGGAGAGAGTGGTTCCTGGTCTATGCTCATTAATCTCTGTCTTTCCAGGAAGCAGCTGAGTGATTATGTTCAAATGTTTTGTAATATTTAAAGTAACTTGTATTGAAAAATGTAGTGTTTTTCTTCCTTCATCAAAAGAGCAGTGTGTTTTGCCTTTATGACTTTTATCATGGTTGCCCTAGGTTCCAGAGACAGAAGTGAAAGGAATGATTCATGTTTTTTCCCTTTAATTTAGGTAACATGATATTTGGCCTTAATTATTCTCTTAGATATGTTAAAAAAATATATGATTAGAGTTTGATAGAATTTCATATTATCATACACTGAAGCAGTAAAACAAAGTAGAGAATTACATAGAGCATGACCTTTCCTTGTATGATGTCTCCTTGTATGAAAAAAGTCTCACCAGGCTGTGATTTAGATGCCAAACCAAAGAATGGTAACTATAATTAGAGGCTTAAGATGGCAAGATGAAATAGCCTTACATTAAGTTTAAAACAAAGCCTTAAAAAAATCAGGCAAATGTTTGATAATTTTTCTACCCTATTTATACAGTACCCAACTAACTTATTTCTTGTTACTTGTCAGCTCTGCCGCATCTTATATTACAGAAATATCCTCATTAGTAGTATTCTCAGTGGAATAATTGGGACATTATGATTTTATATTATCTTCTCCACAACTGGGCAAATGACTGCTGTGCATTTCTAACATTAGTTTCAAATGTAAAGGGACAATACAAAAAAGCCCTGTAAGTTTTATTTATATGTTAGGTTTGAAATTCTGCAAGAAATACATCATCTTATTTGCTGCAAGAGGAGTTCGAGGGAAAGTAGAGCAGAAAATAAAATTTCATTAATTCACTGTTGGTACAGATTATTTTAACTTCATACTACTTTTACATCACTGTGCACTTTATAATATGATGGTGTCTTGTGGGCTTTTTTAGTAGCTGCTCGATTATTGTGTAGTTTGTAGTGAAAATGCTGATACAGCTTTAAGATTTCAAACTCAGTTAAATTCAAACATTATTCTAACAGTATGGATAGTCATTTCAGGAATAAGTTTAGACATTTGCCTTGAAGCAAAGCATGACTAATACCCGTAAGCTAGCAGTAGAAAAATATTAGAGGCAATAATCTTTTTGACCATGACTGGAGAGAGCAAATCCCGTAATCTCAGTAACAGCCCTCTTAAAGGATACTGCAAACACAGTTTAAGGTATAAAAAAGTTCTGTAACAAGTACAGTGTTTGGGGGATAAATTGTGAAATACAAAGCTGAAAGGGAAACGTCTCCAAAAGAATTAAAAAACTTTTCAAAGAAGGGGTAAAAAAATTTCTTTCCACCTCCCAAAGAGAAGGTAGGTACATGTTCAAAGCAATGCACTGAGACTTAACTGAGCAATTCTTGCTGACTTTGAAGAGAGGTCACGTGGTTACATTTCTTAGCACAACTTGGAAAATCTGTCCCCTGATATGCTGTAGTAATTATCTGAAAACTTGTAACAAAGAATTTTATTTTCCCCTCTCATGCATCAGTGAGAGAATTTAGATACCTAATCATCATATATTTTTCACATTGAAGTTTTTAAAGTGACTGTATTCTGTAACCAGACCTACCCAGAAGATGACACATGCAGTTTTTCTAATTCCCAACCATTCTCTGCATGTTTATTTCAGTCACCCTGGAATTTCCATCTCCTCCCAGCTTTCAGTCTGCATTCTGAGCAATATAGAACATCCACAGAGAAGATGGGAAGAAGAGCATTCTTCCTGTTGTGGTGTATGGATCCTTCACCTGATTTCTCCACGTGCCTCCTGCCTGGCCACGTAATTGGCATATAGAGGCTAGGGCTAAATGATACACATCCTATTAGTCCTTCCTGACTTCTCACCTTCTTGCCTCTTCCTTCTCTTTCCCATTCCCTGACTTCCAACTTCATTTCAAAATCACTTATTTTCCCTATTGCTTGCTATCTGGAGTGAGGATCAGGAAAATAAAGTGGAATTTTACATTATATACAAAATTGTCTCACCTATACACTGGCTGTCAATGAAAGAAAAAAAAACTTTTAAAGAGAAATCACTGTCAGGAGGCTGAGACCAAAAGGGACTCATTAACACATGTCTGCTTCCTTTTGACAAATACACAATACGTTCAGTAGCAATCAAGTACTGCCAATGGAAGATTTCTTACTATTTTAACTCTCCTGTTGAAAAATAATTTTATTATGCAAAATTATTCTGCTTCTTTTTTTGAGACCATCACTCTCATGATTATAATTCCCCAAGTCAATGTCTGTTATTTATATCCACACTTTACTCCTGCTGAAAAGGCTGAAGCTTAAACATCTATTCAGTGTTTTCTGGAGACAGAAAGTGAACTGAAAGAACAAAGACAGAGGTTTTAGTAGAGAGGTTTTTTTTAAAGTAAAACTGACTTTCTGTAGTTGCTGCGTATCATTTTCCTGGTAAGTAGGCAGGGTTTTCTGATCAACAGTAAAGGCAACTGAACTTCTGTGAGCGTCATTATTATTTCAGTTTTAATGAGAGCATATATATAAATCTTAATTTTGAAGATATTTTTCTTGAGACTTTGTTGGACTGGACTTTTCATTTCAGGGTATGATGGACAGCCATGGGTAATTCAATCCAGCCAGCCTTGTTGAGTGACTGGAGCTCTAGTCTAACCCAACATGTGATTAAAAGGAAACCCAAAATCATAGAATCATAGAATTGTAGAATGGTTTGGGTTGGAAGGGACCTTAAAGATCATCTATTTCAACCCTACTGCCATAAGCAGAGACACCTTCCACTAGACCAGGTTGCTCAAAGACCCATCCAGTCTGGCTTTGCCCACTCCCAGGGAGGGGACAGACACAACTTCACTGGGCACCTGTTCCAGTGTCTCACCACTCTCACAGGAAAGAATTTCTTCCTAATATCTAATCTAAATCTACCCTCTTTCAGCTTAAAATCATTACCCCTTGTCCTAACACTCCATGCCCTTGTAAAAAGTCCCTCTCCAGCTTTCTTGTAGGCCCCTTCAGGTACTGGAAGGCTGCTAGAAGGTATTCTCTTCTTCAGGCTGAACAACCCCAACTGTCTCAGCCTGTCTTCACAGCAGAGGTGCTCCAGCCCTCTGATCATCTTCGTGGCCCTCCTTTGGACTCACTCCAACAGGTCCATGCCCTTCTTATGTTGGGGACCCCCAGAGCTGAACACAGTACTCCAGGTGGTGTCTCATGAAAGCAAAGGGGGAGAATCATGCTCAAGTGGGTTCGAGTCCAGCATTTTGTACCTCATATCTGTTGTCCTTATTCTTCCAGCTTCCTTCTTGCTTTCCTCTTTCTTTTGACACTAGAGGTGGAGTAACAGATAATTACAAGATGAACTTGCACAACATCTGCCTGTATTTCCTCCTATGAAACTTTCCCTGCTGGCCATCTGCCCCCCGAATATGTTCTCATTCACATGATTAAGAGATACTACAAAATATTAGCCGGTGAATCCAGACTATATTCAGTACCTCATACTATAATCTGCCCTCCTGATAGTTGTTACGACTTCAGTAAATAAATTGAAGTTTTATAAAAAAAAAACAACAGAGAATTTGGAAGATAACAGAAAAAGGAGAAATAATAAATCAGTCATTAAAGGTTTTGTTTCTTAGGAGAACATATTCCTCTTAAGTTTTTATGTAATTTCAGTCATGCAAAGCTAAAGACCAAATTCATTTTAGGCAAATGTGATAGTAATTTAGAGTAATCTTTATTCTTGTGCAGCAAAGAAGACAAACGATCTGCGGTCTCATGTTGACCCTAATTCTAGTTTGGATCAGAAATGTGCACAGTGATAAATTTCCTAATGCAACTCAAATCTAAATACTTAGGTCCCTTTTCCAGTTGGTACAACACAGACCTTGGAACCAACACAGTGTGGTTGGCAACTTTTTTACTTTGTGCTCCAGACATTTCTTGTTGAAGTTGAAATAGCATTGTATTACTGAAAAAGCCTAGAAGCCTTGGGTTTTTTTTACTTGTATCTTTCTTAATTGCTATTGAGCTGTCTACATCTCATTTTCACAAGGAATATTTAAGTGAAATAGCCAATCATAGTCACTGTGTACAATAAAGATCGATGTGCCATATATACTTAAGGACATGATATTAAAAATATAAAAATAAGGCAAATTCAAGCCACAGCTGTGGAAAGGCTCTGAGCTGTTATAGTTATGGCTGAATCACACTCTTTAATGTAACTCTCTGCCACTGCTCCCTTCATTTCTGAATATTTCATCTTCTTGGTGGCAATATTCTGTGTCTGATTCCTACCCAAGGACAATTAAAAAAAGTTAGAAATAAAAGAGTCCTTTTTTCCCTGAATATAAAGAAATAGCTAAACCCCATTTTTTCCCATTATAAAAAGAAAAGAAATAGCATCTCTTTCTTGAGCAGCCTTACAGACAAAATAGCCATGTGCTGTAAGATTCAATACATCACAAGAAGTATAAAAGTCCTTTCCATTGTTCTGAAGGAAATTAATTTTAATCTACCCCAGTCCTGATCCTACTTTTACCTGTTTCTTTAGAGCAGTTGGAACAGATCTGGCAGCAGAGGGCTCATAAATTCCTTTTCCTGATCTGATGAATTAAGAAATAATTCTTAAATGTTCCAGTAGGTCTCCTATATGTGATTAAGGCTCATCAACTCAAATGAGGGTTGAACAATTTTTCTTCTAATTGTTATCTATGCTTTAATCCTTTTTTAGTTAATACTCATACCACCCTTTTCAGAGGTTCTTCCATTTATGTGAGATATTCAGATTTTAAATGACTTATGCAAGAGTTCATAAGATATTTGGAAGAGATGCTGGTTTTGCTGCACTCAGTGTAAATTACTGATAAGCTTCAAAGAAGTTAAAATTAAAAATCATAAGTCTTTTTCGGCACAGAATTCTATTATAACTAACAGACCACATAGCTTCCCCCAAAAAACTCTTCAGATCAGAGTACTTGGTTTCACTCTCTCTGAAAAAGGAATATAGCCTTCTGCCATGTGCATTGATCTTCAGAAATCAATGTTACACAGCTTTAAAGCACTGATATTAGGTTCATTTTACAGGCTGTAAAACTTGAGATGTGTTTTATCTTAATTTACATCCTTTGCAATATGAAGTTCAAGTTCTAGACTTGAAAATATTTCTTCTCTGTAGGAAGAGATTTTTTGTTGTTTTGTTTTGTTCTTATGTAGAGTTTCTTTGTACTTTCTTCTTACTAGTTATCTGTCTTCAAGACCACAATCTAATCTGTATTCTCCTACGTTCTTCTCAAAACTGTTGTGGAATCTCATCAAATATCTTCTTTCAAGCACACTTCAGTCCACTTGTATTATATTCATAAATCTTGTTTTTATATCTCTGAAAGAAGTTAATTTGAGTTGACCAGCTTTGGTCTTAAGAGGTGCACATAGAATAGACCAACGTACTTAAACTATCTATCTGCTTTATTAATCAACCTATCCTGTTATTAAAACTAAATTTTTCAGTTTCAAATTTCCCAAGTCTTTCTATGTCTTCAGTGGGAAAAAGTAGATTTAATACATTCACTTTAAATCTGAAATACCAGCTGTCATGCAAATTTGTCATGCCATCAAACCAGCCTTCACAAATCCTATGGACTAATTAAAGATGTGTTTCATTATATACATTTGTGTCTGAAGATTATTACTAATATCAGCAACTTCTCATTAATGGGAATAAATTGACATTTTATTTTTTAATAAACACATCCCAGCTCTTACAGCTGCTTCCCTTACTCTAGCTTCCACAACTAGGTTTTACAAAGGGAAACACAGCTGAACTGTACTCGGCTTTGAGGAAGAAGTGCTCTCCTCCTTTGCTTAGACACAGTGTTTCTCTGTGAGTTCACCCACGTACATCAGACCTGATTTTGTCCATTTTATGAAAAAAAAAAATAAAAAAAAATTAAAAAATTGGAATGACTGCATACAGTCCTAGCTATCCAGAAGGCATATCAGCTGGAGACGGAGTATGGTAACAGTATGCCAGCTTCTGAGCCCAACTCAGTCTGACAACAAATCCCTGTGGGACCAAAGGAGTCTGTCACGAGTAATGATATACAGCTATTGGCAGTAGAGGTAGGTTTAAGGTGCCTCCTAACTTCCTAGTATCAGTAGACACGTTGCTGAAAGCACCAAGAATTTTACACATTTGGTATTATGCAAAATTCAGATGGTAAGTTAGCAAATCCAGCAGTCATATTAATTTAATTCACTTCTAGGAGATTCTGCATAGTTTCCCATGCATAACTGCTAGAAAAAAAAGGTTTGTTGGGGCATATTTTTGCAAATATTGTTAGGACTGATTAAAGTTTTGGTTTCTGATTCTGATGTGTCATAGCAATTAAATGCAAAGTAAGGATACATAAATCATATGCTACAATAATCATGTCTCTAAGATAGACATCACGTTAGTACAAAGATTTGGAGACAGACAAATCAGCTGCCAACCATGCTAATTGCAATGTTCTCTGAAAAATGACTCTACCTCCATCACCAAAAATGGGACAACATAACCTTTACCTAAATAAATAGCATAATTATGTGTTTGTAGACAAGACATTTTAATTCATTTTGGGATCAGTCCAGGAAAAAACTTGAGCTCTCTCCTACTGCTTATATCTAACTGCTTAGAAGACCATAAGACCAGAAGTTATTTTTGTTTTTCCTAAATCAATAGATGCTTATTCCTCAAACAAGATTGAACATGGTTCAGTAGTTTATAAAATATAAATTTATTAAACATAACTAGCTATCTATGCTACAGTGAAACAAATAACAAATCCACAGTTTAACACAATCACATCTAATAAAAAAATCCCCTTCTTTTTATCCATCTTTGTCCAAAAGTTGTATTTAATATCTATGCTCTTCATGCTGCAGCAAAGTGGTTATTATAATCAGAAAAGTCAGCTTAAGTACAAAAAAATAATAGTAAAAGGCATTATTTGGAGGACTTCAATATTTTTTTACTTCTAAAACTCTGATTTTTGGCAACTTCAAATTCCAGCACACAAAAATGTCTGTGATAATTTTGCAGAATGTCTCCCAATGGACTCAGGAGGGAGGCTGGCCATGAACTTGGGGTACTAGTGCAAACAACTGAGGTGATCCCACTCCTACTGTGTTAGTAGTGAATCTTTCATTGACTTCAAGGTCTAATACCGAATCTTGTTCATGAGTACCAGGTGCACAGAACTTGATCATAAAGACAAGTTGTGAGAACTAGCATTGTTTTAAACACTGCCATGAATAAACACTTGGCCAGCTAAGAGACTCCATAGGGATTCTATACTGTGGAGAAGATGACAAAGAAAAAGTAAGGATAACTATAGTGAGAGAGGATAGCAGCTGCTAATATCCAGTGACAAGACCAGAACTTGTATGTTACTGATGATTTAAATTAATTTCTCTCCTGCCTCATCCTAACCCAGGAGATTTCAGCCTCAGCTCATCTGATCCCAGAGAAGTGAGGCAAAGGAGAAAATGGAAACAAAACCAACAGAGTGAATAGGGGGGAAAAAAAAACAAAAAAACACAACAGAGTGAATAGGGGGAAAAAAAAAAAATATATACAGACAAATAGGTGAGTACACAAGTGTGTATTAACTTACTGCAATTCATGGGTTCTCTTTCATAATTTAAAGAAAAAAATTTTATTCTCCTATAAATCCCTCAATGAAATAAAAAAAAAATATATTATTTCTAGCCTGTGAAAAGTCAATTGCTAAAATATTAATAGATGTTCAGTTTAATCATAAGAACTGAAGTGCTTCATCCTCCTCTTTCTGCCTGCTCTACACTTAGCAGCCTTCCTTCTTCAACCAGCTGGGTGAAATCCTGCAGCTCAGTTCCTCCTGCTCCTAAACCTCCTTTCCAACAGTCTGGCCCAGAGGAATTGTCTTCTTTTGATGGCACTCTTCTAATAACCTTCCCAAAAGGATTGTGAACAACTGTACTAGAATAAGGATTACCCAATTCAGTTTCTGCAAAACCATACCACAAATGCAAGGGAGATTACCAGAGACATGTAATTATGTCATAGCACATGCAACTGGCTGACTGAGGAGGGGGACTATGCCATTTTCCTTGGGCTTCATTTGCTCTCCATTTCTTTCTGCAATACATGCAAGCAGGCAGGAGTTAAACACTTCCCCATGGTTGCAGGGTAGCTGTGCAACGCTGTGAGAGATTCCAATGCCTTAATCTTGCTGAGACCCTAAATACTGCTGTGGACCTGAAGATAGTACTGCTGTTGGGAGGGGCTGAATCAGCTTTCCAGTGCAAACATTTGCCATTTAATGGAAAATTACTGTCCTGGTTTCCCAAGAACAGACCCATGGGCCAGCCATGCAGGCAGGCCATGAGTAGCCCCAAGTCAGCTGAGAGTTTCAGTCAGGGCAGCTGCCCCAAGCTGACTCACAGGTGTATCCCATACCACTTAATCATGCTCATTATAAAAGGAGGGAGTTTAGTAAGGGTGGAGAGTCATTCTTCCTGGGGTTTCTTCTTCTTGGTCTGCTGCTCCCCAAGGACCAGGCTGAGTATAAGCTTGTACACTTTATGTTGGTGTTTACATTAGTTTTGTTACTTCATTAAATCCATTTCTATTTCAACCCATGGGGCTTCTCCCTTTTTTTCTCTGATTCCCCTTCTTAGCTGGGGAGGGGTTATTGGGTGGTAGAGCAACTCCTACAGTTTAGCCTCTGATAGAAGCTAAATGTAGACATACATCTCTAATCATGTACAGCTCCAGGAATGAATCCAGTGATGAAAAAGTAGGTTTCCTATGTAATTACTGCTATGCAATGTGATATGCTTTGCCTTCTGTTTCCTGTCTAAAGCAGACTATTCTTTCATGAAGTATAATGCCAACTGCTATGATTTTTTGGCACATTCACGGGGCTTTCTATGAATGATACAGCATCAGTAATGTTATTTAAGCAAGCTGCCCATCTAAACTCAAAATACCTTGGCACCTATTCCTATATCAAAGCTCCAGATCAATATGTGAACAGGCTGAGTGCCATCTGAAAACATAGACACAAATGTAGCAGCCAACCCATCCTTTTTTTATGATCTTACGTGTGCTCAGGGCAGGAGTGCCAGTAGATGATCTAACAGCTTGCTGCTTCGACTTGGAGAGATACCCTTTTTCTTTTTTAATTTGATCTTTTTTTTTTTTTTTTTCATTTTGAGGAGTAAGTTTTTTAGAATATCAATGTATTGAAAAAAAAATCCTGTATTTGTTATAATGCATAGAGATCTCATTCTTTTTACTAGAAGGAAATCTTTTCCAAGACAGAAATTTTACTAGTTTGGGTTTTTTTGCCTCTTAACCAATATTTTCAAATGTAAAAAGCTTCAAACAGTTTTTAAACAGTCCTGAACGAAATGTTAGTAGGTCCTGTTATGTGTGATAGAATGAACATAGTATTTCCTCTATCTTGGAGTCAGATCAGGAAGAGATGTAAGCCCTGTTACAGATCAATGTGAAATTGCTTACCCCATACAGGCTAAACCTAATTCTGACCTCTTCTGATTTGGAGATGATTAGAAAGGATTAGGTCTTGATACAGGAGTCTGACCTCCTTCTCACAGGCTATTGCAGTAACTCTTTGTACTCGCATAATATTCTCAATTGTTTTATGGATCTCTCATTTCTAGGACAAAATGACTTTGTGTGTAATGAGTTCCTCAGTTTAACTGCACCCGTGCAGGGTGATAAACTACTTTCTTTTCTTCTTAAATTTAGAGTGTCCTGTTCCTCGTGCATCAGGAATAAAAGACTGACTTGGTTTAAAAATATTCTGAAAGCTCAGTTTTTCCAAACTCTTTGCAAGAGCTTTTTTTTCACTCAGTTATTCTTATCAACCTTCTTTGAATCTTATGTGCTTCTTCATTATGCACACTTTACACATGATTCCAGACAGAAGTAGTAGAAAAGCTGCATTTTTGTTGTATATAAAATTATTATATTCTTCATACTATTGATTGTTCTGTTCCTTATGCATGCTTAGCATAGTATTTGCTTTGTATTTGAAATCGTATAGTGAACAGAGGTCTCAATTTAATTGACTGCAATGATGTATAAGATCATTGATGTTAATGTGAAATCCTATAAAGTGTGTGAATGGTTAATTCCTCATCCCCCTCATCCCTTCACATTACTTGTATTTATAACTACTAAAATGTGTTTGCCTATTGCTGTGTCATGTTTAAGTCTCTCTCTGACTGTATGCTACCCCATGGCTACTTTCCCTAGTATCATGGGACACCATAGAAGTCAAAATAAACTATGGTAACTGAATCTTTTATATGTAGGGATATGCTTTATCTGTAGGGTGCTGTTCAAAGTGTCAGAGAAGACAGGAGAGACCATGTTTCTTCTCAAAACAATGCTAATTGCAATCTATTATATCACACAGACATTCTGCTATATTTTTTTTAATTCATGTTTCAGACAGGTACAGGTATAAAAAAGTCTTATCTCATGCACTTGAATGAGTGAGAGGAATTTTAAAAATAAACATTTGCTACCTGTTAGTGCTGATTAGATAACTAAAATAGCTTGTTATCCAAAATTTGTAGTATCTGTTTCAGACTTCTGAATATATTAACTCCAGGACTGGTAATTCATTGCTGCTGCTTGATATATCCATAAAAAATATTTTTTGATACTTATTACTCTTTTTTTTAAAAAAAAAACACTATTGCTTCTCATCATTATGCTCAATTGTTACTTGACTGAATATTTAGCCGGCCTCATCTTTCACAGGCTTTCTACTTCTGTTACACTACAAAAGTATGAAACAATCTATCAAATGCTATTTAGAGCTTTTGGAATTAGAATCTAGAGTACTTAAATTTGGAACAAAATGTTAAGTTTAAGAAATTCCAGGACCTATTCATAAAGATTCTGAGTATTGATAGTCAGGTCTCTCACTATATAAAAACTGGTATTAAAATATACATACATCACATACGTATGTATGTATGTACATATATATATATATATCCACGTACATGTGTGTGAATTTAAGGGTCTAAGGTCAGACTTTGTCATTCAGTTTTGATAGTGTGTTTTGCCAATCACTAGGCCTAGTACAAAGGATGCAGCCAGCAGTAGAACAAAGCAGTAACCAAATTCTGTTATACTCAAAAGGGTCAGTACATGGGTGATTGTTGGGGATACAAACAAGCCAATGAGGTTACATATAATGGACATCAAGCCCAATGACCCCAGGAACGACACAGCATGACCAACAACTGGTGGAATAAACGAAGCAACAAAGTTTGCCATAAAAGAGATGGGAGAGAACCAAGCCAAGAGGCTGATAACATAGGATAGAGGTGGCCACATACTGTTCCCAAGAAGCCCTTGTTTGTAAGTGCCAAACCTGACTGGGGCCCAGTTGCAGGGAGAGTCAGGAGGTCCTTCCCCAACAGGGAAACTGCAAAGTGCATCCACCTCACAGACAGACACTCCACCCTTCCTGCAAGTGGTCCCAGCTTTTTTGCCCAAAGCAGGACACCTGGCACTCATTTACCCAAGGGCTTTCCCTGCAAGGTCGGCTGCACCTTGGAGGAAAGCCAAAAGGCAAACTCATCCCCTCCTTTTGAAGGACTGTGGGAACCACCCATATGTCAATTTTAATTCAGGGCTCGGGTTTCAAACCCCAGCACTTCATAGTGCTAATGACAAAATGTATTTTCTAGGGCAGAAGATATCTCATAACTTCATGAACCCAAGTTGTGGTCATCTGTAATAATTACAAAAATGTTACTGTAATGCCAAAATATAGTTTTCTGGGTAAGAGTTGGTTGCTTGCTTTTGATCCTAGAGCTTGGACACGTAACAGAACTGCATGTTATTACAGCTGACTGTACAGGAAATCTGTTGGCTACATGTGTTCTTACAATTAAAATATTTTGCAGGATGTTCCTGTGCTACTGATTAAAGAAGCTTTTCTTTAACCTGTTTCTCTGGTTGTCTGAGTTATCATTTAGGGCTGCTATTCTGACTCCTTAAATTCACTGAGCAAGATTGCATGCTGGAGAAAAACTTGGTTCTTCTTATAGGTACCAGCAGTCCCACCCTGACTAGTAGCCCTTCTTGTTTTTTCATAAGGCATCTTAACTGCCAGCATTGCAAATAAGCAAAAGCCTTCCCTGCTCTCTGGAGCATTCTTGCCTGCAAGAATTGAGCAACAGAGGGAAACAAAAGTCTTCCATCACTTTGATGTATGCCAGTCCCTTCCTTCTCCATTGCCATAACCAGTCTCAACCAGGCTATGGTAAATAACCTTGTGCTAATGCTGTGACTGTTTATATGACACTTAGAATTGCTTCAGGGAATGGTATTATACTGTGGAAATAGCTTGCAGCTTGAGCCTCAGCTGGTGAAACTAAATGCTGTAATGCTGTGAAGGGTGACTTATTCCCAGTCTGACAGCTATTTGGTTTCTCTAAGGTCTTTGACAGATGAGCAAATCTTGTTGCAGTAGTTTAAGACATTATCAACCCCACCTGTCAGTTTGGTTATTCTGCTACAGGTTACCAGCTCCATAATAGTGTTTGCTATTTGCAGAGAATCAGTCCTTCTAATTCATAGCCTGGCATTTTGCTCAAATTCAGTATCAGTGAAAAATCAAGCTAAAATACTGGACTCCTTACCAGATGGTCAGAAGTACAAGTAGCTACAGCCTTCTCCAAAGCAAGAGCTCTTCTGACTTGGTCATACCAACTTGAGGTTGAAGGTGTCTTAACATCTCGTTTTATGATTCATGAGTATTTTCAAATATTCTTCCTATCAGAATCAAAAAAAAAAATCATTTTTATTATTAAAGTATTCCATATAGCCTTGTTCATCCCAGCCTGAAGGGCAGGACAGATAGTACTAAGGAATTTTGAAATTGTTTGCAGTATCTTATTTTAAAAACCTGTTACAATGCTTATGGCTTTGCCATGCTTGGAAATGTTTCGCCTGAAATTCTGCAAAACCTAAACCTGAATTTTATTAGAAAATTGTTTTAATGAAAATAGTTCTACTTTAATGAAGCATGAGACAAAAGAATATTTTTAAAAACGTTATGGAAAAAATTAAGTCAGCACAAGTATCCTTTTAGGATATACCTTTTAGAGCAGGGGAAGAAATGCAACAAGTGGCTGTTTGTAACACCAGCATGTTGTCTTTTGGGCCCAGGAAATTAACTATAGAAAATTTGCGTATCTCAGTGTGGATTTGCTGAAGTCTAACTGCCAAATCACCTAAGTTCTTTCAGGAGGTCACTGTAGCTTCACATCTCCTACTGCTGATATCTCACAAAAACTGCCCCTGTGGAAATTAGCTGGGCTATCTTCAACCCCTTACAGCCCTTATCTTGGACTGTACTGTGTGGGGGTCTTCACAAAGTGTCTGACTATGTGATGGGGGTTGGAACTAGATGTTCTTTAAGGCTCCTTCCAACCCAAAACATTCTATGGTTCTATAGCCTCAGGCTATGGGGATAAAGTTGTTGTCTAAAATGGCTGAAATACCTTATTCAGTATACACAAAGGTTTCATCAAGAGAAGAAAATATGCATGGCTGCAGTGGGTCCATCTGTTTCCTCCAAGACTGAACTACTGATACCTGGAGAAGTGAAGATCCTGGATCCATGGGCACTGATAGCAGTGTACTCTCTGTGTTCTGCTGCTTAGAAATTTCTGGACTGAAGTAATTTCTGGATCCAGACTGTACATGTTGATTGATTTAACTGCTTTTTGAACCACTGTAAACTTTTGTTCTCTGCTGTCTTCCATAGCAGTGGATCCTATACTTGCACAGTGTGCTGTTCAAAGAATGGATTTTTCTTTGCTTTGAACCTTCCACCTGTTAATTTCTTGTGATGGCCCTTAGTTTTGTATTATGAGAAGCAATGTCATAATCTGTTTGCTCTTCAAGCTACTTGTGATACCCTGTACATTTGTCAATAGTCCACTTCAGTTATGATTTTCAAGGCTGAAGAATCCTACTCTATGCAATCTCTCTCAACATAGTTGTCTTGCCTCTTTTCTTGACTTTTCTGGTTGTATAATAGTCTTTCCTGCGATGGGATAGGGAGAGGAGAATACACAAACAATTGAAGATGAAGGACCATCACCAGTTCACAACGTCATATAAATGTTTTCTGTTCTTCATTCTTTTCTTCTCTTACTGTTTTTTCTGGCTTTGACAGTTTGGGGGTTTTTTTCATTATTTAACACTAACCTGATACTTTGAACTGCTAAAGTTAGTCTAAAGTTTCTTCTCTGTGGGGCACCAGCTGGTCTAGAGACTGTCAGTTACATATGATTAGAGTTATTTTTCCACATGTGCAATGCTTTATGTTTATTGTAAATAACACCCTCACTGTATTGCTCAGCTACTGAATAACCTAACAAGCTTTAATAGTTCTGCTCAGCTGAATTTTGTTTTTACTGTGTTGAATAATTTAGTATCAACAGCAAAACTTTTGTATTTGCTATCAATTCCCTTTTATGAAATTCTTATAGCTATAGGTTGTGCAGGAGAGGCAGTTTCCTGAATGAGTACTTTTTTTGAAAAATGGGAAGCTGTATAGTGAATGAGGCAAGAATTTGCCAAGAAGAAAAGAAAATCTCAGGTGTCAAGCTGCATATACGTTTAGGGAAGAATATTTGTTTGACTTTGCTTGACACTTGATGGTTTTAACGTAGCAGCTGTGCAAAAACATTAATCTTGTGTAGACTGAGTATAGTACATATAATATTACATAACAGTAGAGTCACTTGGTGTTTTAGTTTGCTGGCTAAAATCTCCTTGCAAACTAATGATGACAGAATTTCTCTATTTCTGTTTGTTACTCTACTTAGTCATTGGCTCTTGAAGCACTGAAGATGTATTAGTATTTCCAGGAATACCATAGCTGCTTGAAGATCTTAAGCTGTGTTTTCCCCTCCCCCACAAGTGAAGAAAACAATCTGATTTTAAAAAAGGGTTTTTTTGTGTCTAAGTGATCTGATCATTATTATACTCCATGCCAGAAAGGTCAAGGGTGTGTTTGTGAATTCTTGTGCTATCTGCTTGAAATAAAGACTATAGCTTATGAAGTTACTTTCAAAGTAATTTCTATACAGCATAGAAATGATTTACAAAAATAGCATCTTTAGAATCCATTTAAAGGTTTGTATTTCTTCTTCTGTGTTGTATTTGTTCATGGAGATAAATAGAGTTTAGATCATAGGAAGGTTTTCAGCCTGTGGCTATCTCATGTGGGGCTTGATAGGTTTCCAACACTTCAATGTATCTGATAATGAATCTACCCTTAAAATCAGAATTCCAGAACCCCAGATTTACTCACCATTTCCATTATTTAAGGATGCAGGATTTTCTAAAATTGCCAGAGGAAACCAAAGGCAACAGAACATGTCATGTACTTCTCTCTTGCTTAACACAGCATGCCACTGACAACACTGAAATACTTGATAAAATATTTGAAAAGGGAGTTAGGACCAAAAGCTGTCTTTAGCTAAGGAGACATGTTTCTCTGGGTCTGCACCAATACACTACTTCAGGCAGAGACATGAACACAGGTGCTGGTGTGTATTTGGTTGTCCACATTTTACCAGGACACTTCTGGCACAGTTTTGGTCTGGGCCAACTGACATGCACCAGGTGATGGGGTATCATAGCAGAGGGGAAAGAATATTCTCCATAGTTCACCTGGATGAGGGAAAAGCAGGAATACATCTGGACACATGCAGTGCAGCATCAACTGTGATTCACCAGTACAGTGCTCAGTTCTTCTGGATACTGAAACACCTCAGAGTTCACTCCCCACTACTTTAGTCTTGACCCTTACGTGCTGATGAATGTTTGCAAACAGTCTTTTGGGGTTTTTTGCTCACTCTACTAGGAGGTCAACATCTTTAGGAAAAAATCTCTTGAAACATATCGGCATAACGTTTAATGAAAGATGCTCAGCATTGTTAGACAGGTCCTGCTTTTTATATGCATACTAATGCAAATATCACGCTGTTGTATGCTGTAAGATTACTGTTGTAGTGTAACTATAGAAATAGCAGAGAAGTGCCATCTGTGATGCTGAGAATCTGAATGTACAGTGTTTATTCAGCTATGAAGAGTTTATTTTGCAAATACTCATCTGAATCTCTGTAGAATAAACTATGTACAGTGTTTCATTCTGCCAGAGTTATGTTGCATACCTAATGCATTCCTCTTCACTGTTCTGCTTTATTCTTTCTTAAAGACCCAGAAGGGGACAGTTTGACTTCCTAGCAGAGGCCATTTACCTTCTTAAAAGGATTCCAGGACTGTTGACTCTTTCAGAAATTCCTTCTGTCTCAGAGGCTCTCTGATCCATCTGTGCTTTCCAACCTAGATCTCGAGGAGTTCCCAACTCATTTCTTTGCCATTTCTCTTCTATGTGCTGGATCAGATATGCTTCTGCAAAGGAATTGTGATGGTGTGCTGTAGTACCAATGAGGATTACTACCCACATCAAAATCATTAAAACTTTGCAACAAACATTAAGATTAAAAACTGAAGCTGGAAATCCCAGCAGTTTTGTGTTTCTTTGTTTTCTTGGCAAAATGTCTCTTCTTAAAGATAGACGTCTGGTAAACTGGGGCAACAACATTCTTGAATACAATCTGATACTAGAAAAGCATTTAGTAATAAGTTTTTCCCTGATTAATTGCTAGGAATTGTGAGACTATTTTTTTTGTGGTGTAGCTTATCTGTGTCTTCCCTACAACTCAGAGGAAAGAGAAATTCAGTGCTACACCAACAGTTCAGTAGCTTGATGAGTTCGGCCTTGAGCCTAAAAATAATAATTGTGGCTGTCTGTTATTAGACATCTAAATAAAAAAGTTAAAAAGCTATTGAGCAACTTTTACTGGTTTACTGGGTTTATGGATACTAACTGTTGAGACATAAAAATATTTATTTTTAGGGAAATAAATATACATTTAGATCATTAACATTCTGAACCTTGGTTTGAAGAGGTTTTTTTCCTTTGGTGTTTCATAAGAAAGATTAAGTAAACAAAAATTTAGATACTTTTATATGAATAAGTATAATACCAAGAGAGTATATGAAGAACAAAAAAAATTTGAAATTTATACTAAAGGTTTCAGGATTTTTTCTGCCTATGTAAAATTACAACACTATTACCCGAGAAATAATTCTCTTCAGGGATTAAGTAGTATTTACAGAAGGATTTAGTTTCTAAATAAACTGAGTTTCATTGTGCCTCTGTCTTGCTGTTTCTAACTTGGGAAGTGAGAGGTTGTGCTGATGTGAGATGGTGCTATTATATAATTACCCAAAATAGTTGCTTCGGAAGCACCTTTTTTTTTTTCCTTCTGACTTTGTTATTCTCCCTTTCTTCTTTCTGTAGTATTACTTTTCATAAGTTTGTCACTGTCAGTTCCATAAGCACAGAAGAGTCCCTGTCTTTAGCTCTGAACTATTAATTTTTTAACTAGCTGTTCTAAGATGTGTCACCCTTGCTTCCATTTGTTAATTAATTATATGCTGCTTAGAAGTAGCTTACTTTCCATCTTTTATCCTTTTGGGAAAGGTACATTCTCATCATTTCTAATTTACTGCTCTCAAAGTAAAGTGCAGAAATACTGGGAAACATGCTGCAGGATCATTTAAAAAGTAAGTAAACAAAATAAATCAGCTAAAATGTGGATGCAAAGAAGGAAATTAAGCATTAGAGCTGAGGAAAAATATAAGGTCTTTGCTAGTCAAGATGCAAGTATTTTTCATCTACTTCACATCAAATTTTTTAACTACATGGGTACTGCCTAGTTTTTCTTTAACCCATCTTTATGGGTTGAACCCTGCTACAGTTTCTGCTTTTTCTATTCACAGCAAGAAACTAATAGTTCAGACATTTTTATGACTCATGACCTACTAGTTACAAGGAAAACCCCAATCTTCTCTTTCATGTGCTAAAGAGGTTTGGGACATTGCACTTTCTTTTGCCTAGAGGGACGGAAATGAATCATTAACATAAATATACTTTTATTTAACCCCCCCATGGAGTTTAATACTGGTACTTTATTGATTTTTGTGTATAAAACAAAACAAAGCAAAACAATCAAATATTTTGCCTTCTTTGTGATAGACCTTTAAAGGTATACTTTGCCACAAGCTTTTTGTTCTAAATGGCATCCAAATCTCAAAACATAATTCCCAAGGCCCAATGATACAACGAAGAAGAAAGTAGACAGAGCTTGTGAGTGTGTGTTGCCTGTCTGCTGGCCAAAAAAAATATCCAAATTTGGATTTTGAAACAATAGGAACTCTTGTCTTTCAGTGTACTTTCTCCTCAGAGTAGAAGAACCCACAAGAGTTGGGACTTTGTATATCAAAACACAGTACTTATTTGTGACTGACAGCTAAAGCTCTAACTGGTTCCAAGTGAGCAGAAATTTTGATATGAAGTGAGAGAAAAACTACTGAGAAACAAATTTAAATGGGGAAAATATCCCCGTATTTCAGAGGAGGAACGCTGGTAATATTAACTTCAGATTAAGTAGCCAGATGTCAGTTCTTGATGGACAAAAAGCAAGCATAGAACCATAGAACAACTGCTCAGACTTGCTGGAAGTCTTCAAAACCCAGAGGAGAGGGAAGAGGATGCTGTTTTAATGCAGATATGATCACAGATAGTTCTGACTTCTGAATACTTGGATATGTTTGCTCCCTTGCAGATCTTATCAGACAAATCAGGAGAATCACTGGCAAACATGCTAAATAGAACTGAAGGGAACATCTCTCATCCAGAAACCTTGAGTTCCACCTGAATTCTAGTGTAGAAAGCAGATAACCTTTGAACTGCTGAAACTATCATCCCAACTACCAAATCCAGAGATTCTAGGAAATATCCTTTGAACAAAGAAGTAAAATTGACTCTGTATGTATATATAATACAGTTGCTTCCTTTCCAGCACAACATGTTGCTTAAATGATGGCAACCAACAGTCTCAGTAACTGAATTTGTTTAATCTTGGAGACAAACTCAAGGTTCAGGCCAAAGTACAATAAATAAACGATGTTATGTTTATATATTAACTTTATAGTCACTGAAGTTTTCTTAAAGCTAAAATCAGTTCATATTATTGATATTCTTCAGAAATTGACTGAGATATTTGCTGCTTGTGCAATATTCCTAGATAAAATCCTAACTTGTCTAAGGGGAAATGTATGAGATTTTTTTTAATTTTCATTGTGGGGACTGGAAATCAAAGTTAGACATTAATCTGATATATGGAGTTCACACAAATCATTTGTTTCAAAAGCTAAATTTATACTGATAAGAGAAACTTCATTCTACAAAAGTCAGATACCAACATCTCACCTGCTGAGACAAAAGATTAATCCTCATTATTTCCTTTTCTTGTAATTTAAATCAGGTGGTAAAAGTTTTCCACTTTTCAGGTTTTGTTCAAGGAACAAAAAAATATGGGAAGAAACTTGATTTTTTTTTTTCAGTATGAAAGCTACCCTAGACATGTCCACAAGTTAGTCATTTCTTTTTTAGACAGTCCTCAATAATATTGCTTGGACAAGATAAAATGAGCTATTGCAGAACAAAGACCAGCCCAAATAATGCAGCACCTGTTCCATTCAATGTATTTTAACTTTTAAAACAGGAATTATGAGGACACTAATCCTCTGTCATGCAATATCTGGGTCACATGGAGGGTAACATCAGTAATCGTCAAAGTGTATCCTTAAGCTCACTTAACAGTGTACACTGAGCCCCACAGAATTCAGCTCAGAAAATAGGATACTATTGTATAGTACAATACAGAGAAAATAATGAAGGTGCTTAAGGATTATGTTCTTCTAGAAAAGAACATTAGTTTGTCATGCTGTTTTAGCTTAATCTAATGCTTCAAGGGACAAACAAATTGTCTTGTCTTTGTTACATTGCCTAGAGAATCTGGACAAACTCTGAATAAAAATCACTTAAGTATAAACAGGGCAACATAAGGGGAAAACATAGACATCTATATCAGTATGAGAGAATGAAAAGACTTCTACAGAACCCAGTTAACTCCTTGAGAAGCTATGCTTTTTCTCAGAAAGCTTCTTCAGTGCCTGAAGTTCACCTGTCTTGCAGCTGAGGTAATAGTCTAAGGAATTTATTTCATTTAACTTTTGTCAGTCTAGTCAACACAGACTGAAGGCGTTTCAGGAAAATAGCTTATTCCATTTTTAAAACAGGTAAAGGGTGGCTGTTTCTCTCCTAACAAAGGAAATCAAGATTGCCAAGCTGGCTAAGGGATCCTTTCTCAGGTTCTGTTCCTCCCCATATTTGTCCATGTACAGTTCCCATCCTGGATATCCTATGACTCTGAGGGTCTGGATTAGCAGGCAAGCTTGAGTTGTCTTTGTCACTAGCTACAGCAGCTAGTGAAGCATTGGATCCAAAATGGTACTCATGCCTCTTCCACAACAGCCTTGGTGAACAGTTTCTGACCTCATGGCTACAGAAAGCATCCCTCACCCAGGCAGTAGGAAGAGATAAAAAGGAACAACTCCCTTTTTTTTTTTTTTTTTTTCCCAGACAGCCTTGACATTTACCTTGTATCCTGAGTTTGCTCCAACTTACTTGTTGAACCTGCACTGCCCTGCAGCCTCAAAGACATGGTCACAGACACATATGAAATGAGAAACACTGTCGCACAGAGATTGGAGTAGCAAGCCAAGGATGCTGTGACTTGAGTAGTATTTGTTTCTGGGGCTGTATATGCAAACTACATTAAAGTTGTTTCTTAAAAACGTGAGTCATGCATTGAAATGCCTGTCTGGGAAGCAGAACATGTGGATGTGAATCCCATAACATCAAGGGACGAAGACCCATCCAGGTTGAGTGCTTTAACCAACCTATGCAAAATGGACAACCATCCTCTGGTCACATCAAAAAGGACCATCAGTCATTCCTTTGTACCAAATACACAAGTGAGATGTCCAAGTGAATTGATTTCTAGTTACAAATCTACTTGTGTATAGGAATCTGAAGTGTACACAGAGGCAATTAAGGTATATGTCTAAGAATGATTTTTAAATATAATCCCCTCTCTGTCATTTTCTGCCAACTGATCTACTTGTTTTTCAGGCAGTTGTCAGTCCCAGGCAGTCTCAGGGGCCTCCATTTCTCCATTTCTTGTGAAAAGAACTGAGGAATCTAAACCAAATTCACTTTTTTCCCCCCATCTGGTCCCTTTCCTTCTGTTTCATTAATTTATAATATTTTCTTCTCTTCTTGTCAGGTGCTTTCTCCTGTGAGAGACTTGAGGTAGAGAATTAGTGTCAGAGAATGTGTGAAGAAGGTATTAATGTTAATCTGCTACTGCAACAGTATTTTCAACATTAGCTCTGTAACAACAGTACCATATAATTCTAGACAAGACTGAAATAACTGTGAAATTACCTAGCATTTTAAGGGTCACATTGTCTACAAAGTAATATGCCAGGGTCTTATGCAAAATGGTAGTACTGGATGCAATTAGATACTGCCAAATAGGAAAGAACATCTCTTATGAAGCTGATCAGAATTCATGACCTGCATCAAATAAAAAGCTGTTCAATAAATAGTATATGAACTCTCTACCTAGTAGCCTTGAACAGAAAGTGCAGGTTTTGGCAGATATTCATCTGATTATAAGATGTTCTTATTGAGCTCACAGGATCACTGTCCAAAAGAATTAATGTACTCCTGTCATGATTCAGGAGAAAATTGAGTAAGGACATTGTGGATGCCTCCTTCCTAGAAGTGTTCAAGGTCAGATTGGATGGGGCTTTGAGCAACCTGATCTAGTGGGAGGTGTCCCTGCCCATGACAGGGGAGTTTGAACCAGATGATCTTTAAGGTCCCTTCCAAACCATACCATTGTATGATTCTATGAAACGCAAAGATGACTTTACATCTGTTTGGTTTGGGTGTGACTGAACTCACCTCTGGTATATGATATGACTGTTATCAGTTCAAGTCTGGTGTCTCCCGGTCAGGAAGTATGTTAATAGATCAGAGTGGGTGCAGGGCAGACTGGAAGCCTGGAAATGTGCTATAGAGTCAAATGCTTGAGAAGTTGCCAAAGAGAAGGTTAATGGGGCACTGGAGCAAAGCTGATGAATATTGACATGGAGGAGTGAAACTTTGATGTCTGCCTGAGCCTAGAAGACAAGTATAACTAGATCCAGTGGTCAGAACACTAGAAATGAGCTGCAGGTTCTTCACTCTGCTGACCGTTAACCATATAAAGCACTGTGGTGAATTATCTGTCCTTTGGTTATTTTCCCTCCACTTTGGTTTGGCTATTTTTGTTGTTTGTTTGTGGGTTTTGTTTTGTTTTCTCAAAGGGAAGCCCTAGTTTAATCAGGAATGAATTTGGGAAGTTGTCTGACATCTGCCACATGTCTCAAACTGCAGTTCTCAAGCTGGTGTTTAAAAAATATTTTGGGGATGGGAATGGGTGGGTCCCTGAGAGATCCATGGAAACCAAAAGGGGAATAGGAGGAGGTATCTGAAACTGGTATAAGCCCACTGGTGGAGAATTGGGCTCCTATCAAGAAGGTTTACATTCCTTTCTGCCTTCTTCCTTATGTGAAGAACCATGTGCCAAGCAGATGCTTCTAAAAATGTGCAGAGGACGTACTTTGAGAAATGTGAGTGCAGAGAGTGCCAGACAGGGTGATTGCACTGATGTCTTCTAGCCTTCTAACTTATGTACTCTCCCCTTCACATTGGTTCATGCAATATTTTAATTTTTACTTGTATGTTATTTATTCAATTTATTCACAAGAATACAACATGCAAGAGGAAAATGAAGTTTTTTCTGAAAGTTATGTTTTGTAACTTTTGAATCCACTAAGTTATACATTTAATGATCACATTAAAAGGGCATTTTACAATCACATTGATTTTTGATTGTAAAACAGGAACTGATGAGATAACCTTCTTCCCTTAAAAAGTTAGTTTCTCCTCAAGTTACATTGCAACAGTGAGCAAATTCTCAGCTGCTTCCTGCAAGATTTCACAAAACATAACAGAATTTTTCGAATTGCGAAGCTAAGCCAAGAGTCTAAATCAATATTTCAGGTGTATCAATATGTAAGTTCAGTTTCAAAACCACTCAATGCTTAGAAACTCCCACTGACCTCTGTGGAAGCTTCTCAACTCTGAGTGTTTCAGAACAAAATCACTTCTGCAGATTCAATAATAATGGAGAAGCCTAATCTGTGTCTTGAAGTCTTAAAAACATTGGCTCAGTTGTTATTCATGATATCTCACTCATACAGTCACAATTCCTTGGCAGGTTTGGGCCAGGATTTTTTTTTTCCTATGTGATAATGTGTGGCATCTAATATTATGTTTTAATTAAAAATAATAAGTCTTAACACTGTAAAATGATAGAGAAGCTAAAAGAATAATTGACTGTGAAAGTAGCTCCAAAGTAGGTCATATGTCCAAAAGCAAACTCTGCTTTTGTTGTGCTATCATATTCGTATAGCAGCGCCACTAGTATTAAGGATATTTAAAAAATGACAAAAGCAAGAAAATTGCAAGTTAAATGGCTTGACTTGCAAAAGTGCTGAGTACCCACAAATCTGAAGTCAGTAGGAGCTGCAAGCACTTAATATCACTCAAAATCAAGGAAAATATTATTGTCTACTTTTAGCTCATGCTGATATGTCTTTATAATGTTAGAATTTCCAACAACGAGAGCTTGTGATTTCTGGTGACATAGCCTTGCAAAGAAGTCTGCCAATAGCATTAGCTCCGTGGGTCTGTGTGACATTTGAGACTGATGTGAAGGTCTTCTTCCATGTACACATCCCAGATCCCTGCAGAAACCTCAGAAGACCATTCATGGGATTGCACTGGTCTTTGGGCAAAATAGAGGTTGTGGACACCTTGGCCTGAATGAAATTCCCCCCTGAGAGGGCGTCCCACTGTTGGAGGCTAATGGAGGACAGCAAATACTTAATTAAGTTTAGTGAATATGCCTAGCATAAACCCCTTTCTGAATGTGACCCTTCTGAGAGAGAGAGTAAAAGACAGCAAATAGTGCTCCCTTAGTCTTTTATTTCTTGATCCTGTTCCTCTGAGGTTCTGCCTCTTAAAAAAGTAATACTGCTAGTATCATCTCTTCACTTGGTAAAATTGGAAGCTATGAATCTAAGACAATTTAGCTGGAAAAAAAAAAAGATTTCTTTCTTTCTCAAGAGTAAAGAAAGTTTGGTATTATTTGAGTGATACCTGAAACAATAGGCAATAACATGAGAGATAAGGAAGAGGAATCTATGTATTTGAGGATTAGGAGACATTAGGATTTTCTAGTTTTTATACATTGAAACTTCTAATAATGTGTTAGATGTGTAGAAAACCTTGAATGCTTTTAAGCCATCCTGAAAACAATTCAACTTTGATCCCAATTATTTTATATTTTTTTCTTTTTTTCCATAGACAGCTATGAGACAGAAACCTGCTTTTCCATTCTCACACCTTCCCACTGCAAGAATAAAATAGGATCAGTATTGTTGACTATGCCATGTCAAATGTTAATTCTTAAATACATTTTTAAATTTTGTATACAAGTTATATAAAATGCCAAGTGCTGGATTGTCTTGAACTAAAAGGTGAAACATCTCGCAGAAAAAGCTGAACACTCTTCAAAATATTTGTTGTTTTAATAGGAGATTAATTGGAAATGTCTTACTCGAGCAATTTAGGTTTTGCAAATTGGGGGGAGAAAAAAAGTATGCAGAAAACTCCTTTTAGTTGCCACTCTTGGAAGTCAGAAATCAATTATTATTGTTTCAGAGAAACACATTTATTTCTTAATCAGCACATTCAAGGATTGCCATGAACCAGCAAGAGATGTAAGATTACATTTAGCTGAGCTTTGATATGACTTGACAAATATGTGGAAATTCCCAGTGTGTGTTCACAGTATTAGGCAGACTGTTTATAACACTTTGGTATTGCTTTACTGAGAACAGCTAAATAGAACAGATAAGCACATTTGGACAGTACAAAGCAGTCATCTAAATTGCACCATATTATTACTTTTCCTCTATATAGAAGACGTTGGAGCTCCTTTAATAACTACAGAAAAATACAGAGCCTTATTTATGTCCTGATCCCAGGAGCAGTAGGAACATCTGTAATTGTTAGGGTGCCTTCTATACTAGAAGATGACTTCAGCAGAGGCTTTAAATGTTCAGCACCTCTCAGTTTCAATCCATTAGCATTCATCATCGTCTAGGGAACATGGACTTATTATTCACACATGAAATGAGATGCTGCTGAGGTTAGCAGCCCTCATAGCTCTTTCCAGCTTAGTGTCAAGATGAGTAAGTGGCACCAACATGTGTTTGCAGCCTAAATTAAGAGCATGCTTGAAGAGGGTTGTGCAAGGCAAGAAGATGACTATCCTGGGTGGTAGCCTCCTGCTCCCAGGCTGCCAAGATTCTCTACCTGTAATGGCCCCTCTCTGTTCCCAGTAAATCTGACAGGACGATATGGTGAAAAGACAACCACAGACACTCCTGTGAAAGGGAGCTCTTTGTTCATCCTGAATCTGGGATGTGACATTAGATTTAAGGTGGCGGCTGTTAAATTCAAATGGCCTTGTTCTATCTTGCAGGGTCCCTGTGGAGTTGTGTATTTAGTTTGGAGGAGGCTCTTGAATGCATTTTCATAGGAGACAGGTCCCATGTTTAGAGAAGAATTAAAACCAAACTGGGCTAGGCTGTCATCCAACAGTAATTAAGTAGCTCAGCTGAAGTTCAGGCTCTTGGAAGAAATGGTTTAACTGATAATTTAGGGGAGTGACTTTCAGAAGGGTATTTGGATGTAGCAAGAAAGAGGTGGTTTTGCTGTGTGATTTCCATGGTTGTGCTGCCACACCTTTGCTGCTCTTACTACCAGTTCATGCCAGAACTAAGGCTAAGTATTTCCATCCATGTTATAAGCATACTTTCATTTTGTAGGGGGGAAATAGCCTGTGCAGCCTGGGTGTGCACCTCCACAGGCCTTTGGAATGGCGCTGGGGTGAGGGGACAGGCACCCACAGTTTTAGTGCTGTTTCTGGTGAACACAGTAGCATATCTGTTTGGTGCCCTCAGGGAAATTGACTTTCCAGCATACCTGGTATTTTGGAGCCTAGACTCTTCCAGCCACCCAGAATCTGTTTCTCATGTGTGTGTACCATTTCATTGTTGTTTTTGGCTGGGTTTGGTTTGGTTTTTTTTTAATACACTTTTGCTTAATATAGGAAGGATCACAGCAAATCATTTTATAAATCAAAAAAGCAGTCAGTGTCAAAAAGACAGAGGTCACAGTGACACCATGAGGACTACCACCTGCCTGAGTAAGAAATGATGTTCTCAGCTGCTGAAATGATCCTTGACCATATATTTCTGCCACTATAATCAAAAAGAAAGGGAGGATTTTTAGAGCCCCTCTGTGGGCATGCACTGTTCAAGCTTCCAGCTTTTGAATTGTAGCCGAATGTGTCCTCCAGAGCCTGCACAGCGCACTTTCCCAGAGCCCCTTCTCTCTCCATCACATGCCTCAGCACAGTCCAAGAAGCACAGTCACTTTTCTTTCCTTTACTCACTCTGTAGAAGGCAAGCAGCTTGCAATGCTGTGCTGAAATACGTGGAGCATTATTTGTAATAAATTATTATGCTTTTATCTTCTATGCAATTATTTTAGTCAATGATGTGGGCAACTATATTGTAATGCATTTAACAAATATTATAAGGCTATAAAACAAAAAATAACTAAAAGAAACATTTTCTTATTTCCTCTGACTGCTTTATCTTCTCAAAACATCAGCTACAGGGCAAGTACATCTTTGCTACTGTCAGCAAACCAGCATTAAATCAATATGATTCCTGAGGACTGTAATGAACTCGTCATCAAGAGAAGACTGAACTACTGAAGACTAAAATAATAAGTACAACAATTACTTTATTTACTTTATAGTACATAATCTAGCCACAGAGTTCACTTGTATTTCTTCATACTTCTGGAAAATAATTTAAAATTGTGTTGAGAGTACTGTATTTTATGTTTATCAAAAAAATCCCCAAACAACCAAACAGCACAGTCTGGAATTCATATTCATATAAGATCATGGGCAGCTTTATATTTTTCAGTAGAAAAATATCTGGTGCCTTTTTTGTAGTTGTCTAATCTGAAAACATACAAGCCACGTTGAAAGAACTGGGAAAGTGAATTGATTGTGGTGCAGAGTGGACATGAAGTGGCGAAAGAAACAGGAATCATGTAAATAATAGATGAAATGGCTGCTTTTTCTAGTAAATAAGTGCAAGACAAGAGGGATACAATATGTGCCCCAAAAGGCCACTGTAACTATGGCAACAATGATACATGTGTCTTCATTACAGATTTGCCATATAAATACCTAACTGATGGACCGTGCATGGTGTATACTTGTACCATAGCCACTCTCTACCTGCCTTTTTATTGCTATGAGTGGTCTTCATGTCTTAATTTTTTAGAATCTTTCCAATATCTCTAAAGGGAAAAAATGTTATAATGCATCCAGCTACAGCTCCTTTTCACTTAAGTTGACTGTTTTCTGTGAGAGGTGCAGAATATGGATGTGTGTGTAGGTGTGTGCACATGACATTGGGCATAGCTAACAGCCCCTGTGCCCTTTAATCTCCCTGCTTTCAAGATTCTTGGTTCTGAGACTCATTTCATTAGGAGACAATTATCTTAGGCAATATTCTAGTTTGGTATATGTATTGCACTTAGACCACAACCTAGAAAGGGAGGATTACTTTGTACATTCTCTAACTGCTTTGTATTAGCTTTGGCTACAATTGGGGAAAATTATACGAGACTTCTCAGGATATGTAGTTTCCAGCTGCATCAGAACAGACTGACCTGTTTGTACTGCATATGGATAAAGCTCTTTAAACTCAATGTGCATGCCAGGAACCACAGGGGCACAAGGCTGAGAAGAATTCATACCATGTGTTAAGTCTCTGTATCTCATACTTCTGTTTTGTGGATCTGTTCCTTTTCCTTGGTTTACAAGGTTACTTACTTGTTTTACCTATTTAACAGCACAGTTATGTTCCTACCCTGCTGATACTGCTATTGCTACCAAAATGTGAATTGTGTCCAATTTATATATGCTAATAATTTCAGTCTTTTCTTTGAAATATGGATAAATAGCTGGTGATTTTTATAGGTCAATTTGTATTTAGAATTGCTTGACTTAATTACAGGGATGAATTTTCAAATGGCGTTGTTCGTCACCCTGTGACACACTGTGTTACTCTCCATCATTTACATTTCAGGGAATGATTTCTTGTCTCTCTTTGCTCTACCTGTACTATATAAATGAGAAACCCCTTTTGTGGCTCACAGAGTACCTGAAAAGTGTATATTACATATATTCAGTCTGTCACTTCAGTTGTAAAAAAGAGAATTTTCCATTCTTTAGAAAACTTGTATTACTATTTGCAGTACTGTCACTGTCTGAAAACTCTATTGAAAACTGAAGAGTGGCAAACAAACACAGAGATACATAAAAGTGACATAGATCTCTGGGGTTTGTGTTGGAGAATATCTTGTGATTACTAAACCTGTAATCATCTAAAATTGCTTAGGGTCGCCTGGTCTGAAAAAATTGGAGAAAACTGGAAAGCTGTGTTGTGGTAAACTTCATTCAAGTTCTTTCCCAGTGGAATCCTAGATAAGAACCTGCTGCCTTGAAAGGATGTATTGATCACTACTGTCCTCTGAATTGCTGCTGCTGTATTTTCTGTCTTGGGTGACTGTACCCTTGTGAAGTGGTTTCTTAGCAGTGTCATTACTTGATGGCACAGTGCGTTTACATAGCAGGTGAAGAGATCCACAGGTACTACTGAATCCAATAGATGGAATGACAGGGTTTTGTATTAATATAACTGCTAATCCAGTTGACTGTCCAGTTAGATGTTTTACATTCGTTGATACTGACATCCCAAGTGGACGGCAGTATTTAGTCATAAAACACTCACATAAATAATTCTGCTGAATTTGGCATGGCTCACACTAGCTACATAGAGTCCATTGTAGCCTTTTTCATGTGCAGTAAAAGCCATTCCAAGACCAAGAATATCTCAAGCCTCATCTTCCCAAATATGGGAAGCTTCCCAAAGCCTGGTTTTACCTAAAAAAGGGAAAAAAAAAAAAAAAAAAAAAAAAAAAAGTATGTTTTCAGCACTTGAAATTTCACAAAATTTCTTGCTAGACTGCATAAAACAAGTCCATGACCCAGAACTGAGTCTTAAGATTTAATTGGATAATTTTCATCTAGCATCTCTCCTGTATGCACCTTTTTTTTTTCCCTTCCCTTTTTCAAAGCCCCAGGTACTGAAGTGGGACTTTGTGTGGGAGAGGTTTGAGATGAGAAGTTTTCTCATGCGATTGATCACAATTTCCTGGGCCCGTGTCACAAGGCAGCAGCAGCAGCCTAGCAACTACCCACATTTTCCAGTGCCTCACTCCGGACTGGCAAATGCATCCAGTTGCTCCTCTATGAACTGCATAATTAGAACAACTTTGTGTTTTCCCTGGATGTCTGTAATGAGCAGGATCTCCAATTGTAAGCTGTAACTGAGTAATAGGCATTTTCAAAGAAACACAGATGACACATAGGTCTCATTTGTACATTCTGCACTTCTGTTTTCACTGCGTAGTGAACTGGCTGTTTGTTCACTGATCTGATATATATTGCATGAAATAAGCATTTCTCAGTTCTTTTGGTGGGGTTTTTTTTAATTGATCAGTGAAATCAACACTTGATTTATTGTTGTGTAACCATTTTATGGATAATATCATGAACAAATATAAACTAAAACTTACATAAGACATGGTAAAGACTATCACTGTTGCAAGGGCTGCTGCTAGAAATATCTGTATTTTTGAACAGCTGTCTCACATTTCTCAGTTATTTATTGTGTGTGGAGACAAATGACACTGAAATATGTTATTGTAAGAGTAGTTACTGGAAAATACTCCAGTTTAGCAGTGACATTTTATATATTGTATAACATAATATGATCCTTTTGATACAAAACACAGAGCAGGACAGGAAACAAAATTAAAGGTGTCACAACCATTTATAGATTGTTTGAACAGGAAAATTGGAATTCAGAGCAAATTCCCAGTGCTGCTTTTTGTCTCAGTTTTTGAGTCCTGTATTCATTACTCCATCCTCTATTTCCACATGAAAAAAAAAATCACCCTACATAGGAAGACCTGTTACATGGAGGCAGACTGAATTTCTGTATGCCTCAACCAGTGGATAATTATATGCTTATAGAAGACAGCAGTAGCATGCTCTGCTTAGAAAACCACTTTGGAGATATGATTAGTGGATGAAAGTTGATCAGACACAGTGTGACTTCTGTGCAAACCATCTCTATGAAAACTTAATATACACTAAAACAGGTTATAAATAGGTAATATATTGCTTAATGTCAAATTGTGATTAAATCATAAGAAAAGGAACCTTGGCAGTCTATTGAATACTGCTGACTCTGTAGTCAGTGAAAGCAGCATGTGTAACATAGTTTGGATACTGTACAATATAGAGCTAAATATTATGTTGTTTTGGCATGTTTATAGGTGGCTAAGATCTCCGACAGGTAGTTTTAGGCACACCTCTTAAGCCTTTATGACTTTAAATAATGTTAGGAAGACATTTTCAAGTATAAATATATTCATACCATGTTTATTATTGCACCAGAAAAACTTGTTATGGATATACAGTTTCTATATACTATATTGACACGTTGTCATTCTGCTTACTGTCTTTAAATTTTTGGAAGATTATACTTTAGAGGAGTAATACGGTGGTAAAAATATCCTGAAGTGACAAAAGCTTCTATGCGAGTTGTAATGTTAAGCCTAGAATTATTTTTTTTTCATACAAATTAGGAAGGGTAAATCAATCTGTCCTGTAGTCATAAATAATAACGGGGTTTTTTAGAGTTTTTGTTGCAGCTGAAAAACAGCTTTGTTAGTTCAATGAAATGGTAGTAAGGATTATAAACTAATCCTTTTTGATGAAAATGAGAAATATGAAATAGCATAATCATTTCATTTTAACAGTTAGACATAACAGTTGCCAAATGCACACAGTTGAGAAACTAAGGAGAAAAGGGGCACTCTCAGCTTGTCATCTTTATGAGCACAGGTCAGAGGCAGACAGCTAGGGCCCCAGTGGAGTAGTTCCTTGAAGTGCTAAATGAACTGAAAAATTAGTTTTCTTACTTTAGAATACTCAATTTCAAAGAACACATGAATATCCCTGATCATTTTTACTGCAGCTGCACCAATCAATGTTGCAGTGAAATATTTATGTATGAAGCAAAATGTTTATGCAAAAAGACTAATCCTAATCTGAGCTGTGTTTCAAATGCCACCACCTGTAAACCAGTATTACATAAGGGTAAGCCTCCTGCAGAGCGGCGGTGCTTTGGAGAACAAAATTAGGACAATGCCAAGATCATAGTATGAATAGTTGCAGTATTTACCTTGGAACATAACTGATGACATATTAAAAGAAGATTGACTTATCTCATGTTTTACTCTAAAGGGACCAGATTAACTGGCAAGGATTCCTCAGGGGTTTACTGTTCTACAGTGCTAGTTGGAATGGTGCGAATCCAGCATCTCCTGTCCCCTTACTCTTGATGCTCCCCTGCATCTTGGTTTGGTTGGGTTTTTTGGGGGGGAGTGGGTGCGGCTTGTTCATCCTCTTCGTTTCTATGGTCTGCTTCAGACTCATTCCCTGGTTTTGGTGAGATTAATCACCAATGTTATATCAATGAGAAAGATATGGGTGAGCTAGTCCCCTGTTCTCCTTTCTGAGTCAATGGAGAAGAATAGGCTGCCTTACAGATTGAATGTACATACCTGGTCTGGTTTTGATGCCTATGTTAGAACAGGATGCAACACATCTCAGAAGTATGTATTTCTTTCCTTTGACTTCAGGGGAAAACTATATGACTAATTCATGTGTAGGTGTCTACACTGTAGATAAACATATTTCTTCAGAATTGTACCCTTTGAGTGTTTTGGTTAGAATGATAACAAAAAAAGTCATACTGCATAGCTCATGTAGTATTAAAACTCCAGATTTGTTAGGAAGTTTGGAAACGCAATTGCACTTCTGAGGTCAGTTTAGTTTTTAGGGCTTCATCTTGTACTAGCTAAGTCAATGGTAATTTCTCATGGCAGAATGAGGTTTTGCATGCACCCTGGGACTAAAATCTCTCTAGTTAATGAGTTATTTGGTAGATATGAAAGAAGTTTCTTTAGATATCTGTAGGTGAAACTATTTAAGCCACTTACGTGGTCAAGGTTTTAGTGCCAACTTGCCAATAAATAGTACTTGTGCTTCTATCCATTGAGTACAAATTGAAGCAGAGTTCACTCACTCCACCTGATTGTGTTATGAGAACTGGAAATTCCTGTTCTGAACAGCACCTCAGTGTTGTGATAACTAAACACTTCTACTTATTTTGAAGAATGAAAAAATAACATGGTTTCAAAAGTAAGGAAGAAAATACATACCTGAAAACAAAAGAAAGGAAGGCCATTTTATTTATTTGATTTGGCTGGCAAAGTGGATTTACTGCCTGAATCTCTTTGCAAGGAGTTTACCATGTCCCGTTGTTGCAATAATGGGATGAATGTCATTGTGCTTTTCCTTTATTGTGTATTCATACTGAATGGATGAATGCATGGATGGAGGGGATATTGCTGTGGGCACCATACATGCGCAGGCTTGAGAGAGGCATGCAGAGGGGCAGCTCACTGGGAACGGCAGGGTCCTTTTCCCTTTCTCCTACAAGTAGATTTGTATTCGCTGACACCTCTTTTTTTAATGTTTCTTTGAAAGCTGAACCTGAATGCACAGGCCAGTTAAGACTGATTGGGCAAAAAACTCAAGTGCATCAGTACTGTTATATTTGTATGTGTCTTTTATGACTGTAGAGGAAGCATTTAGCAGAGCTGCAGTTACACCAGCTTTCAGATTGATATCCAGATCACTCATCTGAAAAAACCAACACATTTCAGCTTCGCGTTTGGAGGGAGTAGGAAACTTAATCCAAATTTGTATACAATGTTTCTTGCCAGAAGTCTTTTTCTGTGGAAAAAGAAAAAAGAATCACCATTACAAAGTGTACAGCTTCTTCTGTCTGCTCACCTTTGCTTTCCAGATATTTATTCTGCAGTACATGTCTGCACAACTAACAGAAATAAAAATTAGACTCATTGTCTTCTGAGGTAGAACTAAATCACTGTAGCAGCACTAATCTAAATGAACACCATGGGGCAAACAGCAGTGAATCAGCAGACCTTTTGCTGCAGCAAATTATTCTTTGTAAGTGTAATATTGTTTTAGGGGTGACAGTGTAAGAATTTGTTCAGACACCACACTATAAGGCACTTAAATGTCAAATCCACTTTAGGAAACTCAAAACCAGTACCATGTATTCATAATCCTTCCCCAAATGGTTCCATATTTAGACGCTCCAGGACAGTGGCAAATATGACTTGATCTTAGGCGTCTTTTCCAACCAAGGTTATTCTGTGTTTCTGTATGCATAAAGCTAGTTTGTTTAATTTAACACTTATTGCTGTCATCTACATTGAATCTAAATTGCTTGAGAAATTTAAATTACATCGATGACACACAGAAAAAAACCTAAAAAAACCAGCATAACCCAACATTGAATACTAGGAAAAGTAGAAATATACTTTCTCTCTAGCCAGGTGGATCCATTTTTGGCAGAACATCAAGATGTAACCTCCAGTCTTCTGGGCTGTATTCCTTACCATCATAGATAAAGTTTGAGATTATGGGCTTTTTATCCATTACCAAATTATACATATAGAAAACTATATTTAAATTAGTGTACTCCCATTGAAATCACAAAGCAGTATCGATTAATACTCTCTGAAGAGCTTGCTCAGTAGCTGAAAGAATTAAATGGTTTCAGTCTTCAAATATTTACACAAATTCTGGCATATGTCACATGGAATTAATTTATAAGTATTTGAAGTAATTTGGTTGGCTAATACCACACAAAGGGAATATTATTATTTCATTATATCCATACACGTATGTAAATTTTTCATCTTTCCATTTCTTACCACCGAAGGACGAGGATGTTGGGGCTCTATGCTGCAAAAGAGGGAACATTCTTCTTTGACTTACTGGAGAAGTCCATCAAGTCTATGGACTTGCTCTTCATCACTTTTTAAAATTTTATGGGATTCAAGAAGCAACATTCAGGATATTTGCTGATTTATGACACTAGTATTAATCCCGTCGAGCTTATAAAGTCAGATAAATTTAACAGAGATTGTATGAGTGTTTTTGAACTATAAATGATATATAGCAGCTAGGCTAATATTTTTCTGATAGTTTAATGTATATAACTGCTATATATTCTAAAACTGTTTTTTTTCCTGAAGATTTTACTCTGAAAACTAAAGGTTTTCTTTATAAACTTGTTATTATTATCAGATTCTTCTTGTCTTATTAAAATAGGAAATTAGGTTCCTCCATTTAATTTTTTTTTTTCCTTTTTTTTTTTTTTTTAATATTTCCTCTGTCCGTTTCTTTACCTGTAATACTGTGGTGACATTCTTAGGAAGAAATCCTACTTGCTTCATGTTATATTTTTAATTGCTTTGTTTAAGCCTGTTGCACTGACTTGTGGAAAATGTCAGATATCTTTTCCAAACACCGACATCAAGAACATTGCCACTGAGTCAATTAGGAAAGAGTCAGTCCCATTTTTTTCATTAGAAGTCTTAAGCATTCCCCTCAGCTCAAAATCTGACACTCCAAAGCAGGCTTTGAGAGTATTAGAGAAACATGAGGTGACAGTACCCTGGCCACTGCTCTTGGAGAGCTGAGTCTCATTTGTCAGTAGTTTTAGCAGGGATGGTGTGATTTCCACAATTATAATTTAGTTTAAAGACTAATTTATAATGGTATTAAACCTTAGCGGGAGAACATTCTTGTTCCTGTGTTAATATGTTAAAATTTGGTTGTTTTTAAACCTGGCAATGTAGTAACCAGTTTTAAACTGCCATATACAATTTCAAAGGTACAAACTTTGCAATTAAAGATAACATAGTTTAACTGATTTCAAACTCTCAGCACCAAGACCAAATCAAGTAGTCAGTGTTTATATAAACATGACAAAATTCAGCCTACAGATGTACAAACTTACTGTTTATTTCAGTAGGAGCTGTATATATGAATCTGGAGGTGGGATATGTTTGACGTGGGCTTGGCTAGTGTGAATAGGAGCTTTTATTAATCTTATGGATGTTAAATTGGAGAATTCAGTATTGCTTCTGTATGGGTATGTGATTTTGCTCAACATTTCTCATGTGTGAGTCAAGGCCTCCATCTTTATGATTTCTAATGCAGTCTTGAGGCTCTCACCCTGCAGCTGCTGAGCCCTTAGCTCCTGAATGCTCTCCAGGAGGAGACCTGAAGGAGTGGGACCAGCTTGGATCCCCACAGGGGAGGATGCTGATTTAAAGCCTTTGGGGACAAACTTTACTATCCAAGAAAGAGTCACAGAAGACACTTAGTATAGCTGCAGACATGGGGTAGGACAGAGGGAGGACTGTGCTGTAGAGAGCTCCTGAGAGAGGTCCTTGGGTGGGAGAAGGGTTGTTAAGGGGGTTCTGAGCTGGGTTCTTCCCAACTTGCAGCTGGTGTCTAGATCCTCAGTGGAGAAAAAGCAGCTGCCACATGACTGCTGGAGCCTGCGAAAGGACAAAACAGCTGCAGAGTCACTCTGCAGCAGAGGTAGCCGTAAGGATTTAGCCCAGCTGTAAGCAGGAGGCTGAATTTCCCTTCAGGATATGTGTAAAGTGCAAGCTGGCTGGATTGTGGTTGCTCTGGAAACCATCCTTTGAGTCTCCTTGCTCCAGTACATGTAATTTCTCAATCATAACATTACACTAATAATGTTTTGGGATTTAATATCCATTTTTAAAGCCACAAGAGGAAGGGGAAAGCAGAATTATGACTAACCACACATTCAAATAAATGAACATACATTTACCGGAATATATAACATGGTAGTTACGTTAATAAGCAATGCACTAGCCTTTAGTTGAAGGACTAATTAAAGGAATTGCAAATTCATGTATTCAATGGTATGGGTGTCTAACCATATTTGAAAAAATGTCTTCTATTTTGTCTTGGGGTTAAGATCCATGCAAAATCCACTCACGAGCCTTGAAAAACAGTTGCGGTGGAACGGTGGAACCATGGAATGTTTTAAGGGACAATTCCAAATCCTTTTTAAGAAAAAATAAATGTTTATCAAACAAGCTATTAAAAAGGGCATAAATGCTTAGATGTTGTTTTTAAACTCATTCATAACTTCTTTTCTTATTTTTATAAGAATAAAAAGCAATTTCATTCTCTATGTCTTGTATCTTTCACAATATTTTGCTGTTTGAAATAACTGTTCTTGTAAGCAAAATGAGACTGGTGGGTTGTCCTTTTTCCCACACAGAAAGAAACAGCAGTAACATCAAAATGACAAAGCAATAATCATCAAAAGCTGCATGAGATTTTTTTTTTTTTTGCAGTTGTTGGAGGATAAAGCTTTTATTGGAAGCAAAGCAAGGAAATATTCCATAGGGGATAAATAGCCATGGGAACATCTGTCCCCGAAGTGAATGAAGGCAGAGGCAAAGATACCAGTCAGATGTGTACTGTTGGTAAAATTGGTTCATCAGTGTTTAAGAGAGATGATTTCTGGTTTTGTAAAGAATTGGGTGGCTGACAGATTGGTTGAGAGAATCAAAAAGGCTTTAAAGTATCTAGGAAAGAGGATACATTGGAGCAGTCACCAAACCACAGCACCTCATGTCTAATAGATCCAAGCACTGAGGGTACAACTGCATCTGTAGTACTTTTTATTGCTGATGCCAAGAGTGTAGAGTGCAAGAAACTGTGGGGAATCTCTGGTAACACATTTAATAGAGAGATGGTCTAGTATGATAAAGTTTCACAACTCTTCTGACGTCCAGCTGCTTTATCTGAATATGTAGGGGGTGATATCCTGAATGACATATTTGGCCACTGTAAATAATATGCACAAACTGTTCATTGCAATGGCCATGTAATGTTGATAAATCACATTTACAGAGATTTCTCTCCCTCTCCATTTTTCACCTTCATGGATGTGATAGCATAGAGGTAATTTGAACAAGAGGGCTTTTTTCCACTAAGACTTTTCAAACTGTGTTTAACAATAAAAGTAAAGGGGAAGGCTGCTTTGGGTTTTCATGGCATACTGTGGAGTGCTGAAAAACAGTCATTCCAAGGACAGGTAAACATAAAGATATAAAATGATTCTGTCAGTGTTTTGCTTCTGCTAATAGAGGTTTGGCTTTCCTGGTGTGCAGGAACCCAATATTTGGATTTATTTACTTTTTTTTTTAACGCTTGAAATCTCAGGCAATTTAAAGCACAGGTTTGGCTCTGACATTTATTTACTTGTTTAGCTAAGTAAACCTTGTCATAGAATCCCTAGACTTCAGAATACTATGTAGTAGTACCACTCCATATACATACCACTTCGGGTGATTCAGTTAAGGCAAATTATCACGCTTAATGACTATTTAGAAAGATATATTAATAATATAATAATATTAAATATTTTTATTTTTAGGAAACAATTGCCTTTTTTTTTTTTTTTTTGCACAGTTCTACTATACAATCTTATCAGGTCATCATATTACTAGATATATATCTTTGGCCACTTTTAATTGGATCTTTGTATCCCATAAATGACCTTGTCAACAGCTTCCTCTGTCTTGACCTCAGCCTTGTGTCCCACCCTGGAATATTCAGCAAGTTCAAGACAACCTGAATCTCAATAAAAACTTTATGCCTTTCCAGCTAAGAGCATGTAGCAGTTTGCAGTGGTGCATGGCAGTGTTTCAAAGCACAGGTTTTTGATAGCCAAGCAGAATATAGTATCTTCATCTCTATATCAGGACAGAAAAGCAAACGTATTTCTATAAATATGGAAAGTGTTCTCTGCTTCTTTAACATCAGTATTTGGGATTCTCTCTTCCCCCACTGCAATTGTCAAAGTTCTTATGCCAAGACCCCACTCCTGCTATTTTACACACGCTAGGTGGTATTCTTTTAAACTGTAATATCTTTGAAACTACACATTTAGATCCATTCTAACTGTTTATCTACAGTAAGTTGCACTGAATGTTCCCATTTCTTTCCATTTCACTATTGCAAGACATGGAACAGTTTAAATGTGAAGCCTTTGATTTGATTGTTAGCTCATTTTAGGTCAATGCGCAGGTGTTTATCTTTCAGTGCACCATTTGTATTTTTCTGGCTCTTAATTATGATTACATCAAATTGGGGAGCTTTACAAAGCACTCGAGAGAGTACACAGAGCCTGCACCACCATAGAGCTTCCAGCTGCTCTGTGCAGTGACATCTCAGGTGACAGAAGCAGTACTGTTGCCTTAGCATAGTGCTGCATCCAAGCGGGTAGGGGGTGAGCTGTGCCTTGCTTCATGCAGGTGTCAAAGATATATTGCATCTGATTTTGAAGGAGAGTCTGTTTCCAACATCTCTGAGCTCTAGGCACTGGGCACCATTACGTGGTGTAGACCAGACCTGTATGCCCAGCAGCTGTACTTTATTCTCCTGCCCCTTCAGTCATAATAAATTGCAACACAAAAGTCAAACGATACATCAAATCATGTATGATCTCCAAAAGACAGTTCCACAGTTCCTCATGCAAGCGTAGTGCTACTAATTCCTTTGGAGTTATTCCTGACTTACACTGTTGAAAATAGAATCTGGCTGCAGGTGAGTGGGAGTGTAAACGAGGCCCCTGTTATTGATCATATTTTTAACTCTCTTGCATACACTAATAGATATTTTCTGGCAAAACTTTTCTACCAAAACAAAATGTACTCGTGGCTTATTAAGCAATGATGGAAGAGTCTGTTTACCATGTCATTGCTTCCTTATATTGTTCGCATATTAGGCGATAACATATCATCTTCTGAAATACAACCATCTGTTGGATCCCCAAATATTTCAGTTTACATTGTGGTTTCTTTGTTAAATAAAACTTCTTTGTCACCATGGGGTGGGGTTTTACCTGGGGGGCAGGAGTAGGAGATAACCCTTGTTGTTATGCTTTTGACTTAATTATAAAACCTTGTGAAAGGTGTATTTACATTTCAAACTTAAAGTTTGACTTTTGTTTAGGCACCAAAGAAAACATTAATGTGAATTAAGAGTCAAGAAATTGTATTATTTGGGAAAGTGGATATCTGGAAATCATTTTCATCCCCAAAACTAATATTTCCAAAAATAGGAAAACTATTTTATTCAAAACCATCAAAATGATCCTTTCAATTCTGCTCACCTCATATCTTGAATGGAATGTTTACACTAGATACTACTGAAGTAAAATCGAAGTTGAAATATTTTAAAAAATGAATGTAAAAACAAACAAGTTTGATGTTATCATTAAAAAAACAAGAAAATAAGTTTGTTTTCTTTAAAATTTAGGCAAAACTGTTCCAAACCCAGAAAATTATTTTGATAAGACTCCACATTCTGATGGAAAACTAAGTTTCTTTTTTCCCCTGTTAATTCTTACATTTTTCACTAAATTATTTATGTTGTGATTTAGTATTTTTTGTTACAAAATAAGAGACATTCTACTACAGCTGGACTTATTTTTGTTTCTAATGGACTATTGGTGATTCAGTATAGAAGATTAACTGTTGTGATTTTGCTGCTTTCCTTTGTAATCTTGGATACAAAACATCATTTTAACTTCTGAAAAATGTTTCAGTGAAAGATAAGGAAATGGAAGTTGAAAGCATGTGTGGAATGACTCTTTTTGTTTATGTAACATAGTACTGGATCATTTCTGAGTGGAACAGGGAAGATCATCTGGTTGCTGAGTGTCAGAGAATGTAGGGAAAAATTAAAAAAGCAGGTGACAGCTTCCTATTTATCCACTGTGACAGAAGATTTACAACAAAGTAAATATGTAGACCACTGCTGAAAGATCAATCATCTTCCTTGTAGGATTAAAAACAGAATATGTCACCTCTTCCTGATGACTGAAGAGCCCTAGGCAGGATTTCTGAAATAAGATAACATGAAGGTGAGTGAAGTGATTTAATTTTTCTAGCTTTTACATTTGTCATGAAATATCCTTATTAATCACAAATTGGTATGGAAGTAAAATGAGTAAAAATCCTTTCTTTTTTATTTTGGAGGATCAGCACTAAATCCCAAGGCTACCATGTTGAGATGTGGAACACGTGAAAATTCAGCCATATGTTGCACAGCTGGAAATGGCTAGCAGAAAGCAAAATGTGTCTTGACCCAAAATGAAGCATATCAATTAGAACTCACCTGTGACTGAATGTCAGAAGAGACATTGTAAAATTGCCATTTTCCTTTAATTTTGCAAGCAAACAGTGGGCCATTTAGACTGGAAAGAAAGGAAGCCATCTTTAGAATTGCTAGAGAAATAGTTGTAGCAAAATGACCAAGGGGCTAGTTTCTTTGTCTTTTACCAGAAGGCTGTTTTTTGGCATAGATATGTCTGATGCTGTGCAGTAAAGTATATTAAAAAAAAAGATCAAGTTGTCTTTTTTCCTTTTTTGCTAGTGCTTAGACAGTTTTGAATGAAGAAGGCCAATAACTTGGCTCTGAAGCAGACTACATATTCATATAAAATATGGTTCTACAGGACTCTGATGAAACCATAAAAAAGTGATTGCTTGGTTTTTCCTCAAGAGGTTTACTGTTGATCTCCCTCCCTGACAGGCTGCAGGGACAATGGAAGCAACACACACCAGAGCAGAGCAAGATAAGATGTCAACACTAGGAGATTTAGAGAACATCGGTTTCTACGGTGAGAATTAGTGCGTCCCCAGCAAGCAAGACTAAGAAAAAGATGTGCAGCATGAAGGCACCCATGCACCTCTGCAGTGCATAGGAGGTAAGGAAGACCACACAGTCTGGGCTGATTTGTATCTCCCACTCAGCACCAGGATACACTGCTGGAAGAGACTCATCCAGCTCCATAATTCCATTCAGTGCCAAACCCAAATTACTGGTCAGCTAATCTTTCCATGATGGTATGACAGGCCGCATGTTATTCCTTGCTGGATTAAATTCATTTGCCTTATACGGAGTATCAGATGGACAGTTTGTATGTTGTTGTGGAATAAGAGGCCTTTTTAACTCTTCAGTGTTGTTTTGGGGTACATCTTAGAATCATAGAATGATTTGGATTGGAAGGGACCTTTAAAGATAATCTAGTACAACCCCCCTGTAATGAGCAGGAACATCTTCAACTAGATGAGGTTGTTTAGAGTGCCATCCAACCTGACCTTAAATGGTTCCAGGGATGGGGCTTCTACAGCATTTTTAATATTGTTTTCTTAGTTCTATAAAATTTCTACTCACTGAGGCACTTCTTTCAAGAAGGTATTAGAGTAAATATAAATAACCATAATATTACAGTCATTAAAGATTAAATTCAGTTTATATAAAAACCTAGATTACTGAGCCAGTCCATCATTTCTAATAAAAAGGATCTGAAATATATGGAGATTAGAAAAGGTAGGAAAGCAGCATGCCTAGATTATAGATTTCAGTGCAAGTTTTCTTTGCGTTTCTCTCAGCCAATGCTAGCATTTCTCTCCAGCGTCTAAGATGTGTGGTATTTTTCTTTAATTTAGTTAAAATAAACAATTCAGTAGCTGAATTATAGTTGTTGTTTTTGTTGGTAATGCAAGAAGAGCAGAATTCTCTTCTCTTTTCCATAGCTTTGTTTACTCTGCAGTGCTAACAATACTAACAGGTTTTCTGTCTGGCAGTAAAGCCAAGAAAAGTGACAATGACTCTGAGGAAGAACAAGTGCTGAGTGTGAAGTGTAATTTATTTTTTCAAGAGGTTGATTCCAAGGATGCGCCCTAAGGCACACTGGGTTTATTTTTCATTCTTCCTTTTGGTCTGGAAGATAAACCTTAAAATTTGATTTTTAAAGCAGAAAGTATAGAAATTATACTTATATACATTATTATAAAGAGAGAGTATAGAAGTCTGGGTACAATATACTTAGGAAATAACAAGAGCCTCCATCCCTTAATGTGACTGCCAAGTTCCAAAGGGCTTCACAGTTAATCAGTGTAGCTAAGAAACACTTGGGAAACCTCTATAATAGTAAGGCATGGCACATCCATATCTAAGATTAACTACCAGTAAAGATTATGACTTCTATGGAGAATATGTGTTCTATACAAATTATATATTTTATCTTGAAAGGCTCTTACACTGGTATAGTGGAGCTGCTTTAGAAGCTTACAAAGATTTCATTCTGCTTTTTGTCAGAATTCATTTGTTAGTATTCCTATTTTCAATTAATTCTGTTAGTTTTATCCTTTCTTGGTTGTTTATTGGTGTGGGTTTTTTTTTCATTTTTAACTGTGTATATAGACTATTAGAGCTGAGTGAGATCAAATACAGGAGTAACACAGAGATGGGCAGCCCTGTGAAACTGAGGAGGAGAGCAAGTGAAAGTGTGCAAGGGGCATGAGGCAGTAGGGGCTGAATGTGGCTGGGTGGGCAGAGGAAGCTGGGAGCTTTCCTGACTGGTGAACCTGAGGAGGCAAGAGATTATAATCAACAGAGATTATAGAAGAAAATACTTTTTAAATCCTTTCTCATAAGAACATTAAAAATGTAAGTTATTATAGCCAGATACAGGCAAACTTACACAAAGGGACAGCAAGACAGGATTGATCTGCGTGGCAGACTATTCCAGGCACTTTGGCTTGTGGGCAGCTCATTAAAGGGAAGCTGTAAAATAGGCCTGGAAGTGAATAAACACCTGCTCATGTGTTTCCATTCTGAGGAGCAGCCTCACAACCTGAGTGAAAGGAGGAGGGTGCCCAAAGGCACCACAGGAAATTATCAATGCAGACTGGTGGTGGTGCCCAATTACTCCTGCATGAAGGCTGTGAGGGGTGGAATAGCCCACCAAAATATTGTGGAGAGGTGACAGGTTCATGTGGGCAGCGCATAAAATTTGTATTAACAGCAACGTTGCGAAGGGATACAAAAAGACTGAGACTGCCCCTAGGCTTGCCAGAGAAAACTCACTGCCAATTTGCAGGGTCTAGGGACACTTTTGGGGCAGTGAGCTCAGCTATTCTGCAGAGGGGACAGTCTCGTGGTTTATTGGAAATAATGCATCCATTCAATACATGACAGTGATGAGATCTGAGGGGAGGCAATCCCATTACTCTCAACTGGCAAGATTTGATTAGGGAGCTGTGAAGAGGCTCAGGCTGGGAAGTCTTATAGTAAAGAATGGCTGACTCGCAAAAAATAGCAACGAACAGGTGAAAAGCTATTGTGTAAGCAAAGTGATTATAATAATAAGGAGGCTTTAAATCTTTCTTTATTGTGATCCCTCCTATATTTGCCAGCAAAACTCTGCACTACCTGTGATGACAGTTCATGTCATGTTTGCTCTTAAAGTATCAGATGACAATGTTCTTCATCTGCTGGTTTGAAAGCCCTGAAATTAAAAAATGCTGCTCTCGCAGACAATCTACCTTTCATGCTTTATGAAAATTAAAGTAGATTGATTTTTATAGAGTCAAGGTCTCATGTATTACTTAGCAAGGGTGATCACTGCCATCTGGGCTGGGACAGAGGCAGAGCCTCTGGGGCCTGGCAGAACAAGCCTGGGCTAAATAATCTGTAATGGATGGTGGAAAGGACCCAGACTACGTTGATCCAACTGCAGGAATGGACCTATAGCATCCACCAGCTACTTATTTACTGTGGGGAAGCCACAGGAATCTGTTTCCTTCTATAAATTTTCCTAGAAAAAAAAGTCAGCTTCATTTTAAGATTAAAATAATAAAATAAAAAGGTTTGAAATTAATTAGTAAGGTACTGATTTTAAAAGAGTTTAGCTGTCCTTATGGCGTTTGTCTTCATATTACCTTTTGTTGTTGTTGCCACCTTAACAATTTGTTTTCAAATTTCATTTTTTACCAGCTTTTTACATTGATAAGATGTAAATTTCTGCAGCTGGGCAGGAGATTCTTATAAAAAAGGATGGTAGGATAAAGATTAAGATTTTTTTTTAGCAACATTGTCTCTACTACTCACAAATGAAGCTATTTCTGTTAATGTTTGTACTACCATATTCGGGACTATGGTAGTCCTTTAGTGGAAAGGAGGCAAACCCATCATTGCCACTTATAAAACCACCTCACATCTTTTCGGGATCTGCAGTTGGGAAACAGAACACTGAATTGACTTCACTTCATGATTTCATGTTTACTCTTTCAGACCCATGTGAGGATTACCAGTTTATGGAGGGGACACAATAAAAATGCAAAAAAACCCACTGAAAGCTTTAAACTAGGAGTTGGAATTCTGAAAATTAGGAACTGGCAAACTAAAATATCTTCCAAAAGCTTCCTTGATGATGCAGACACATTTCTGAATGAATGATTAAATACAGGCAAGTGCAGTGACACTGAAACCAAGCTAGAATAGTCATATAGATTATCCAAGTACATGGTAGATCTAAACCATTTACTTGATAATATAAACAAATAAAAGAATAGCACTGTTTTCAGAGTAAAAAGAAATCATCTTCAACTATGGGTCATAGCTAGAATTAATCTAGAGGTGTGAAAATGAGAACGCTAACAAAGACTGTGGCTTCTGTATGCTAAAACTGTATTGCTATTAATTTATGACAACAGAATTTTGAAAATAAGACTGTTCATGAAACTGAGTAGTGAATTTAACTGAAAGTAGCACAGTTATGACTACACAAAGGGAACAGGATGGAAGAGGCAACAGGCAGTGAGAAGCTATTCAGTTAGCAACATCTTTAGAGTAGCAAGTCATTGTTATGCTAACATTTCCCCCAAGCTCAAAAAGAGTGATCTTTCATATTATGAGTTATTTCCACATGATAAGCAGCAAGGCCATTGCATCTACATTTAAGAGCATGTGAAATTTATTAACTGGGAAAGAGGAGGAAAATATTTTTAACGAGAAGAATGCAGACCTTTTTAACAATGTACAAATACTGGAAAAGGATATCAAGTTATACCAAGGCATTTTTTCATTAATGACACAAGTGCAGCTTTTTTTTCTCATCAGGATTTCATCCACTAATGGAAATGAGAAACTACAGATGACATCCTGAGCCTACTGAAGTAAATGGAAAAATTTCCAGTTATTTAATGGGACACAGTTTTTTCTCATTATTAATTTTATGATCAGAGAAGTATACTGAAAGACAGGACAAGATTGTAGCGGAAATAGTCCTGATTTGACCTGCAGTATGTAGAAGATGAAATGATGCTAGCTAGTGTGTGCATGAAGAGGTGAGAAACCTTAATATATGGTTCATATGGTATTGCTTGTTAAGGTACATGTGTAGGAATGTAAAAGTAAGGTATAGGTAGTGGATCTTAGTAGGCAAAGTAAAAGGCCACTGAAAACCATAACTAAGAGAAAACATGTATTCTTAAGTCCGCTGTAAATAACAGAGGCTGCAAATATCTTCTGCCAGGTCAGTGCTCTTTGGCTTGAATGTCAGTAAAGCCAATTCCACTGCTCTTCAGTCTAAACCTGTGAAGTTTCTCCAAAGAAGTCACAGTCAGTGGATACAAAACCCGAGGAAAAAAAAAAAGAGCCATCTTTTTTTCCCTTTTCTGTTAAACTGGACTGAGCGGTCTGACATATTACAAGGTACAAAGTGGTTCTGGGATGATTCATTCTGAAATTAAATCAGTTACAGTCAATCTTTTCCAGTATCTTCTAACAGCAGGGAACTTTTACCTTAGTACGCCCTACCTAGAATCAAAGACATTCTTTCCTTTACATCATTCTTTTTCTTCTGAATTTTCTTTCTTTTCTTTCTTTCTTTCTTTCTTTCTCTCTCTCTTTCTTTCTTTCTTTCTTTCTTTCTTTCTTTCTTTCTTTCTTTCTTTCTTTCTTTCTTTCTTTCTTTCTTTCTTTCTTTCTTTCTTTCTTTCTTTCTTTCTTTCTTTCTTTCTTTCTTTCTTTCTTTCTTTCTTTCTTTCTTTCTTTCTTTCTTTCTTTCTTTCTTTCTTTCTTTCTTCCTTTCTTCCTTTCTTCCTTTCTTCCTTTCTTCCTTTCTTCCTTTCTTCCTTTCTTCCTTTCTTCCTTTCTTCCTTTCTTTCTTTCTTTCTTTCTTTCTTTCTTTCTTTCTTTCTTTCTTTCTTTCTTTCTTTCTTTCCATCTTTCTTTCCATCTTTCTTTCCATCTTTCTTTCCATCTTTCTTTCTCTCTCTCTCTTGCTGTTTTCTTTCCTGGTTATTTTCTTAATATGCTTTTAAAAATGCAAATTAGACTTTGCATCTGACACAAATAATGTATCTGTACCATTGTCTGTCATTCTGATAATGCATGTTGTTTTGTGCACTGAAATTATATAAGAAAGTAAAGCTCCCTATATTCAATTCACTAGATCACCTCTTGTTGTGATACAGAACAGCTTCTCCTCTTGTTAGAGTGTTGTTGAGGGTCCCTTCAGATAAAGAAAAATGTCAGATTCTTTCTTTAAAAATTTTGCAGATCAAACTTGGTATTTGTAGCACACTAAAGCTTGTCTCTGATGTGTGCCTCTGTCTCTCAGCCACAGAAATATTTATTCCTGCTTGCTTTGTAGTTCATGTTTTCTCACTTATGAGAACGTCTTATATTTCTACCTTTACAGGCGTTATTATGCAAAGCTGTATTGGAAAACCACATGATTTTTTTGTGGAAGTGATTAGGAAAAGGATGCACAGTCTGAGCCAAAGTCCATCTTGACTTCCACAAATTTTAAAACAAATCTGGGTTATGGTGCGGAAGGCAGCCTTAACATATATAAATACATTTTTTATTAACTCTTTTAGAATATCATGCAATTTAGCTACTGTACTTATATAGCTATCCATATTGAGAAGGACATTAAAAATATTTTATCAATATTTAGGTATAAGAAATATTTTGATTTAAATTAGGTGTGAACTACAACCCTCTTACATAATACTGCACTTAATGGCTAGTTCAGCTAGTTCATAAATTTTTTTAACTTCTCTATGTCATCTCTTAAGGGAAACCCAAAAAAGAAGGATTTAAAAAATAACAGCTTTTTTCCTTGTAGTTGCCTCTTCCTAGTTTCAAGTCAAAGCAAAAAAAAAACAACTGCTATTTAAAGACTCAATGAAAGCACACAATAAGTTTCAGGATTTGTTGATTCTGAAAGTTTCATTTTAAAAATAAACAGGTTGATTGGTTTGTTTATCACTTCTTATATGGATGAAATCTTCCAAGTGATGATTGCTCTGATTCCTTATCTACTGCTTACTGACTACTGTTAAAAAGAAGATCTGGTCTTGGATGTATGACCCATATAGTCACTTTTAGGGTTAGGATTCATGTTTTTACTCCCTAGAAATTTGTTTCTGAAATCAGACTTATTTGTGGAAATTATTGCAATATAACTACTTAGGCAGAAGAATTCAAATAAGAATAAAAAGCAGAATTAATCAGACTATTAAGATGTATGTAGGTGTTTCTATCAAATAAAGGAGAATAAGAAATACAACAAATATTTGTGTAGCATTATCGTATCACACAGGAGAAACTCAAATAAGGATGCCATGTATCTCAGTTGTTGTAGTGTAATGGAGATTTCAGTCCCTTCTTTCATAGAATAACATCCTTTGGTATCATTTGAAAATCAGCTTACTGCCTGAAAATTCATGGCTTTTCCACAGATAAGCCATTATGTATATAAACCACAGTGAATATAAAAAATAAAACAAGCAGGAAACATCAAGGATTATCTTATTGTTTATTATTAACTCTGCTTCAGTTTCCTTTGTTTGTTTGTTTGTTCCACAGAAAGCTTACCAGTTGAATCATTCAATCTCTGTCAATGTATTTGTATGACTTTTCACATATTGATAGCCACTGTAAAATTTCTCCTTGAAATCTCATTTCAAGCAAAAGAAGAAAAAATTCAGAAATGTATCCTGAGAAAGCCGTGATAATCTTTGACTGATGTTCACATTCACTATAGATATTCAATTTGTTACAGTCAGGAAAATAAGAAAAAGAAGGCCTTTTGCATCTTTTTCTTGACAGTAGCAAATACCATCTTGCTATTGGAAATATATATCAGTTAATTTTATTTATTGCATCATTGTGTGACAATGAATATCTACAATGTCATTGAAAAGCTTGGCAATATTTTAAACCTTGAAGAAAGGTATAAACAATTAGAAGATTCATTTTATTGCTCTTATTATTGATTTTTATCATTATTTACTTGGGTAAACCACATAGAATATAAGCACCTAGTCTAGTAGCTGTAAAAAAAAATATATTGAGTCACAAATCCTGCTACAAAAAAATTTAGTAATCAACATTTGCTAGCTTGCTTTTCTTAGTTTGTTATAGCTGTACTTAACAGAGTTTAAGAAGAAGCCTAATCCGCCCTTTTAAAAAACACTATTTCATTTTAGGAAAAGTGTACACAAAATCCATCGCAAAACAGGTTTTTAACAACTGTCCTTAGGTGAGCTCTATTTCCACTAATAGCTAAGATGCTATGCTACCAGATGCATGTTTGAAGATGCTGTAATGGTATAATGTAAAACTGCATAATATAGCATAGATGAAATGCATGTGAAATTAAGCAGATACATGTATCCACATGTTTTACACACTCAGTGTTCTTCAAATGATCACACTTGCATGCAAGCTTTTATTCCGTTTTATGATATGGAAATTAAGTGACTAAGGAAAAGGTGGAATGATTATCTATCTTTAAAATAAATTTTCAGTTATTTCTGGGGTTTTTTTGGCGTTCTTTTGTTTTTTAAATAATGGATAAAAACTAATGAAACTCAACAGAAAGAAATAGGAATTTTACTTTTGAAGTAATAATGGGTCATGGAATTATATATAGGCTGTTACAGAAAAACATACTTGAGCTAATTACAGTATTTCAGACTCCATTAAATCTACCAATATTTTAAACAGCATCAGAGACATTTCCATGACTGAAGGCAATCCAGAATGCTTATGGTCTGTAAATATTAAATCTGATCAAAAAGTTCTCTTCACAACCTTGCATGTGGATCATTTCTGAAATACCTTATAAGCAAAAAATCTACAGCTTCCCAAGGAAAGAGGATTACAATTTAAACATAAAATTATAACCTTTCCAGAAACATTCTTTAGAAATATCCTCATTTTTGCTCCATTAAAATGACATTTTTTAACAAATGTACAGTTTAAAAATGTAGTAGATGATACATTTCATTTAAAAAATAGGTTTATTTATCCCATTAATTTTTAGTCAGATTTTGACGAAGGACAAGACTGTCAGAAAATATATACAATTTTACCAACAGAAAGTCACAAGCAAAACTAATTTTTTAGAAGGCCATGCAGAAATACAATTTGACAGGTAAGTTATTTGCATTTTAATGAGCCAGTAATTACACATTTACCTGAGATGGTTTTAGTAAAAGTCAAAAGCTTCCTAACTAGGTATTTTTTTCCTGATGTACAATTATAATTTATCAAGTAAGTATGTGGTTAGGAATTGCAAGACAAGTGAATACCAGCCTCAGTTTTCAGTGTAAGTCTTTGTAATGGATAGATGCCAAATTCTTAATTGCTCTTCTGTCCTCCTCCTTGGTTCATCTCGGTTCATGCAGGGAAACTGCTCTCATCTCAGATACTGTGGGATGGTGACTTCTGTAAACAGAGATCACTTTTCTTGCTTTCATCAAAATCATGCACTTCTAAAAGGAAGTTGATAGTCCACTAGTTTGAGAAGCAGACAGGAGATATTTATATATATATATATATATATATATATATATTTCAGAGGGTTTAAGGTTGTGCTTTCATTCAGTGTTTTTCCATGTAAGGACAGCTTCTCTAATTATGGAAAGGTTAATCTTATCATTTACCAAAAAAAAAGCAACATACAGATTGACAACACCACTAAAATATAGCATACTTCTGTTACATAGAACTGACTTAGTGGACAATATTAGTACACACATGTAATGTAGCTGGATAAGTCACAGTATTTGCACGCAGTTTTTCTAGAAAACCATGTAAGACAGCTCAAAGAAAAGGTACGTCTTGTACTATTTATCAGTATTACCCTACCTCAAATATCCCATGTTAAGTCAATAGGAGTGTTTTCTGTAGGGTGTTTTGGCATGTGGTCCTGACCACAGTTTCAATGAGCCTTGCATTTACTCCCAGCCAAGTATGTTAGCTTTTCTTCAATGAATGTTTTTCTGAATTTGGACCTTTATGATCTGGTACTGGAACTATAGTAGGGTTTTTTTTTGTTTCTTTAAATTACTCCATATACCATCTTTCTTTTTATTAAATACAATTTAAGGTCTGTTACCTGAAGTTTTAAAGAGTATTTCACTCAGAACTGACGAGAAAAAGCTGCCTTCTAGTCAAAGTTTCTGGCCTATTCTTGTATTCATTGCAAGAATCAATTGATGTAAAAATAACAAAAAACGCTCTGAAGTTTCACAGAGTCATGGAAGCATTATTGGAAAGGGAGCCATGGAGGTCATGCAGCCCAGGCTCTGGCTGAGAGAAGGACTAGGGTGAATCTGCCCACAGAAAAATGTTTGGGTTTTTTTCATGTATGCTGTTATGTATCCAAATTTATTATATAGAAAGATAAATTTAAAACAAAAGTTTAGAACACTCTTCAAAGATGTGTCAAAATACTGATGGTTATATTTAGATTAAGAAGAAAATCACTTCCTTCATTTGCAAAACTTCTCTTAAGGCCAAAAATCTTCTTTTAAGTTTTCTGAAAGCAAAAATGATCCTGAGAAAGCAACATTTCACATTTAGGTATTATGAAAGGGAAATCTCAACTATTTAATTTTAAAATGGTAACTGTACTATAAAGTTACATTTTACAATGTAGAATTTATGTTATGTTTTGAAATGGGTAAATGTTTTCAAAGCAGAGTTCAAAACAAATGTTTTGAAAGAAATAGGTTTCTATGGTAAAATTTTATATTATCAGTTTTTTATAGAAATAACACAAATATTCTTGATCAATTCTTCATTTTATATTTTGTCTCATCTAACAGACTTTCACTGACTGTCACTAATTACTAGTGGGTCAGAATTCATAGACAAGGAAAATCTGCCTCAAAATGGAAATACTACATTTAACAATGAGCTGTCTTAGTGCAGAAGTGGTTCCTTTTAAAATTTTGTTTTAAATTTTTTTTGGTAGTCTTCTATGTAGTTAGCTAGAAAATTTAGAATATCTGCTCCTTTTCCCCACCTACAGAGACAGGTTGGGCAGTTTTATTAAAATATCTCATAGTTGTACCAAGTAAGTGCTTCCTATGATTTACTCAAGAATATATCAGCAATGTTACCAGAGGTAGACATTAGCTACTGAGTTAATGAGTTAATTCCTATTAATTGCTATAGGCATGAAATCTAGCCCTCAGGAAGGAATATGCTGCCATAGTTTACTGCTATACAGGAACCCAAATCTGAAAGACTCAAATCTTAAATATGATACAGTTGACGCTGATGAAGTTGGACAAATACTTAGCTAGACCACTGTTTCAGTAATATTATGTTTTCAGTGAATTTTTTCAGCTCCCTCTTTATATTATTTACTGTAGAAAATGGAGAACAGGCATATGCCTTGTAGAACTTACGTTAGTGTTCTGTGTGCACCGGATGTGAAATAGTGGCCTTTGGTATCCATTCATTCATGCAGGTTTTGTAATACTGATCCACTGCTGATTCAGTAGGGTGGTTTAGGTGTAAAGTGAAAGGATATTTCAAGTCCTTAGTTCAATGTACGGAGTGTAAGAAGTAAACTCCATGTTTTCTAATCTTTTGGAAACCTGAGTTAATGTGAGTTGGTACTGTGTCTGTCAAAACAGCTTTTATACAATGCAGCTGCTACCCTTTGGCACTTTTTAAAAATTTAATGTATTTTTTTATATTTTTTTCAAACTTATGCTTTTACATATGATGAAATAATGATAAAATTACTTACAGAGATGGCTATCCATGAAAAAAAAAATTGCTAGAAATACATTTCTGATTATATGTGTTAGCCGGCTATGAAAAAGATAAACATTTTCTGGTAATAGAACCATAATTTTGTTTCCCTTTTTTTTTACCAGGAACTAACAAGATAGAGAATATTACAGAGAATCACAGTAAAATATAAAATGCATTCAAACTATGCTACAGAATAAAAATGGCAATATTGTGTAGCTAACAACTTTAATCATTTATATGGTGTATCTCAAGCAAAGGACAGTCCAAGATGCTTGGTGGAAAACAACAATGTGCTAATTATAACTATGAAGGGAGCTGTATAAAATTGCCAGAAGCTAAATCTGGAACGATATATTTCCTTTGTTGAAAATGAGCCATAATCCCATATGCTATCATATGCATGAATATTTGTAGAATTGTATGGTTTTGTTCCCCCTTCTCCCTCCTTGGACTAAAAGTCTCCACCACACTCCTTCAGTTTCCTATAGCTGCAGCTAGACATGATCTTGGTTTCTAATGTGTATATGGCAAAAAGTCAGGAAATAGTCTGCTAGTGGTTATAGGAATTAAAAAATTACCATCTATCCAGTATATTGCATGGGGACATGATTCCCAATTAAAACATAGGTGCACATTCTACTTGTGAGGGATTTGTATATCACTCTTTAGCAGTTGATCTCAAAAAAGGATAAAAGTCTGTGTGTTTTTTAGGAATTTAGACACCATAATAAACTGATATTAGGTGAACAAAACTCCATCAATATTTTTTAGGTCATTTTCTGTCCGTATTTATCTTCATCCTTATTACATAAGCTGATAACTCTAGTGTGAATGATTAAATCCTTCAGAGTGACCTGATTCCCTTAACGAATCATGAGAAAAGATGTTCCCAGTTTGTAGGTGTCAGTGGCAATCCCATGCCAGGGCTGTTTCCATACCCTACCTATCCCGAGCCCTTCTTGGTCTGAGGACTACCGCCTCACCTCGAGATTGTGTGCTCCACCACCCAGAGAGCCATCATGGCTGTCAGCATTGTTCTCAGCACAACATAACAGTTTATGGTTAATTTTGCTTAAATGGAACATATAATTAGAAATACTAATATAGCCACAGTGTTAATACATTAATAATAAAACTTGATGTTCAGAGTTTCCAAGCTGTATTTATTTAATGTTTGCTTTGGATTATAGGGTTTTTTGTTATCCAGTAGCAAAAAATCCTCATGTTGTGCAAATGTCAGCTGTCCTTTGTAGTCGGAAGTCAGTGCAGACAAATATATCTTATTGATATAAGTCATGTCTGAATCTTTTTCCTTGTTTGGGGCCACTGTATAAGGGTGCTGTCTCTGGCCTTGAATTAGCGTTGAGCCAAGGCTTTTCTAGGATGGAAGTGATGATAGAGTCTATCTTCCTGTCACTTATGGGACACCCTGTATAATGTCTTTGGCCTCCTTTAGCAAGAAATGTGATGAAAACTAAGTAACAAATTCAAAGTTATGGGCTGAGAAGGAAGAGACAGAAACAAATGCCCCTGGCCCAATTGCACAATCCTCATTTCTTCAGGAAAACTGTACATAAAAGGGACTGTATATAAAAAGTGAAATAATGTTCCCCTTCAGTGGTGATCATTTATTAACAGTTGCAATTGCAAAAAGAAATGGTGAAATACATCGGCAGAAGGACCTCTGCCTAAAATATAAACTTCTGCTAAGATGTCTGGAGCAGTTACTGTTCCTATGCTTAACTCCTTGAGGCTTTTGCCTTTATAAAGAATTTGGGGTGTATTTCAGAGAGCTTATTCTCAAACATTTATCAAAGAAAGGATATGAAGCACAACCAGTTCTGTGACCTAGAGATTTATGTCAGCTTGGGGTTTGGGTATTAATTTCAGTGTCCCCCTAAAACACCCCACAATCCTCCCTTTACTCACATCTTCAGATGGGGAGATATTCTCTGTGTCATTATCAGCTCTTCACCAGGCTCAGCAGTCTGAAGGATATTTATATCACTCCCACCTCATTAGCAGGGAGCACTTTAAAGCTTTAGGGCTATGTCAGAGAAAGGTCCTTGACAGCTGAGCTCAAATGGGTCTCAGTTGACTGGCAGTTACCAGCAACATCCAGAACCGCTTTTTAATGGAGGCCGCAGGGTAGCTGGGTCTTGGTCTGCCAGCAGCCAGATCACCATCTCTTTCTGAGCTCCCATTGATTTTTGTCTGGCCTTCTTTTGCATAGAAGCGTATAGGTATAGGAGCGGAAATTAAGGATCAGTCTGATATGGAGCTGCAAAGGGAACTGTGCATTATCACAGACGTAGCTGACAAGCTGCAGTTCCTCAGGGAACCGTTGAGACCAGCACCATCACTGTCTTGTGGAGCATTGCTCTCACCTGCATGAAGCACAGGGAAGAGCTCTTCTGAATGGTGTATACTGACCTGTCAAGCTGAGTGGAGAGATTCTGGGTTACTTCATGCAGTCACCAGAAGGGTGACTACTATGGTACTTCATACTTGAAGCAAAATTGTGACTTTTTTGTCATGCCTTTTTTGAACGTGTCAGGAATAACGACGTATGTGAGCACCTTAATGATGTTCTGAGGGTAGAAAATATTTTCAGTCCTTGAGTTGTCCTTCAGTTTTGAAGATATGACATATATACATATCTGTGTGTACATGCATCTATCACTAGATGACATTTATAAATTTAAGTATGATACAGATAGGTGTCATGTGGCCATGGTTACAATAAAATTACAGTCTTATGAATTCAGTTATATCATTGTTTTCTAGTTCAACTATAATTTGAGATTTTTGCTTGATCACTCAGAGTTCTTGCACGTGTCTGTAGTTCCCACTTCTTTCAGTTAATGGTACCATTCATGGAAAGAGTGAGTTTGGGTTTACAGACTATTAGAGTTACAATCAGCTCAGATTCAGTATTATTTTTTCAATAAAAAATAAACATTGAGCAACAGGAGCTGAAAGTGATTTTGATTTATTGATGTTTTAAATAATTTAGAATCAGATTGTCTGCATCTAGAAAAGAGAGATCTAAATATTTGCATTCCCATATAAGTACTGTCTTCTGCTCATAGACTGTCCCAAATGCTTACCACATGCTGTTTCTTGAGCTACCTCAGCTGAAACTGCTTTGCATGAGGAAATACATAATGGCATATAATTTTCTATACATCATCATTAAAAATATATTTTCAAAGTAGAGACCAGAAAAAGAATCAGAAGCGGAACGTTTTAGGAATTCTTGCCAATACAGTGGTGACACCAGTATATAATATGAATATATTATATGAATATATAATGTGATCTAGTATGACTGTTTGTGTAGTTTCCATTTGATTTGGTTTGTAATGTGTATATGACCTGACCCAGAGTTAACATAATTAACTCCTGATGTTCACAATAAGACATGAAAAAAGGGTTCTGTAACAAGCAACCACCCTCCCCTGTTCCATGCATTTGTAAGGAAGTGAGGATGTTAATATAAAATCCAGGATTGAATTGTCTCACACCTTTGTATTGTTTCTTTTTCCAGCTATAGTCCCTTGTCCTGTGTTTGCTTTGCCTTCGCTGTACCACAGTTCTTGAGGATGTAAAGTATATTGACCATGTGACAGACCATTATTTTATTGTGAGTTGTTTTCCTTTCTCATGAAAGGCTGTTAAAAGCTTATATGATCTTTATTATTCTTTGTATCTTTATGAGGCTCAGTGAAGAATTCATATACTGAGCATAGGTGAGGCAAGATTTGTCAGGGTAAATAATTTATTTTATGAGATCATCAGTTGTAGCTGAAGAAAAACCTGACTACTTTCTGGTTCATAAAACCTCCCACTGTGCTGCTAGTCTGAAAGAGTATCAGTAACTCTCATAAAAGATTTTTTTTTGTCTCTCTGCAAACATCAACTTATTTAATTATGTAGCTTATCATGACTACTCCACCATACTTTGGACACTGACTAATTAAAAGGCTGAAAATTCAAGCCTTTGTGCTTGGAATCTCATGATAGACTCAGACTGTGCTACTTTCCATAGGAAATCAGATCATCATAAGGTGCAAAAGCTGCTGTAAATTTTGTGGTGGAGACCATGGTACCCCCTCCCAAAACCAGAGCAAGGAGGAACTTCTCCAGCTGTTCTTTCCCTCCCTCTTATAGCACACAACCCACACATTCATTTCTAATATTCAATCTCAGCTCATGAAGGCAGTATAAATTTACAGCTACTGAATAACATTTAAAGATATTCAGCAGTTTACTCAGAAAGTGTTTAAATGCTTTTCTCCCACTCCTGGCAAACAATGACCTTTCTATTTTAAACCCAAATGATGCTCTAAGAAGTGACTGTGCAAGTGGGAACACTGTCAAGAACATAAAGCTAACCCAGAACTCACTTTCTGAACTATTCGGTACCAATCAGTTGAGCCCAGTCCTGACATGGCAGGGTGCAAATTTATAAAATACAACAAATAATGGATGTTGGCTAGGGGTAGCAGAGCATGGTAAGAATGCACTGATTTTGCTTGTCATTGAAACTGTGCAACAAAACATTGCATTGTTAGCATAATTGCAAAGTTTTCAGAAGGAAATAAAAATGTTTAAAGCTTGTATTCTGGTTTATGAAAGGAAAGAATTGAGTCTCTTTGGTCCCAACTGCAGTTTTGTTGTAGGGAAGAATTCCAGCACCTTGTACATGACTATTAAAATGTCATAAAAGTATTCGTTGCAGAAAACTAGGATGTCTTACTGCTCCATCTTGCTATCAAATAATAGTGTTTACATTCTGATTCCCTTCTCAGTGATATGCCTTAGTGGCACGTCTTTTGACTAATTAAGGCTTGAAAATTCCACTTTCTAATCTGTGTCTTAAATCCATAAATGATAGTCAGGGTGAAAATTGACGCTCTTGTGAATATCTCTCTACCTCAGAATGAGACCTATGCATTAACCTTCAAAGATTTCTACAGTAATGGATCAGAGTGCTTTGAACACTTATGAGTGATCTCTTCTAACTTCATTAATGACTCTACTAATTACATAGTTAATCATGTCATCTTGAAAGCTGGAAAAATAGATAACAAACCATGGCTTCTATTTTCATAATTTCATTGCTCTTTAGTTTCACTGTAAAGACACTGTAGGACTAAAAAAAGATAAATCAACTATATGCAACTATGTTTCCATATTTGTAGAGGGAAAAAATTGTTTTTATGGCAAGGAAAAAATAAAGATATTTATGTTTCAGTATTTCAAGACATAATGCTGATATTTATGCCTATTCAGAAGCTCTTGCATGGGTTTATTTTCAGGGTATTTCATCAAAAATCAGGGCAAACCCACCATCATCTTGGGAGAACTATAATGCAAATGAAGAAATGGCATTGAATTAAACTTAGTACAGAGTGAGTCAGACAAGGAACCCTAGTTCTGGCACAGAGGGACTATATAGCAGACAATGTTCTTTCTTCTCTTACTGCTTTCTCAAGTGTTTTCCTTTCTACTAGACCTTTGATATCCAAGGGAGAGTAATAAAAAACTGAAATAACATGTTGCCTGGCCTGCCGTCCCAGAACCTCTTTGATATTTGTGATATGCCTGGGTGTGCGTCTGAAGGTACATATTGATATCAATATAAAATCAGCCTACCATAAAAACTGTAGTCCAACCGCACATTATTCTATATATAAAATTAGAAAAAAAAAAAAAAGTATTTATTTGCTTCTCGCTTTCTTATTGTTTAGGTGGTAGTGAAGCTGCACTTGCCCTGACTCTTTAAGAACAAATAAGGAAATGAGGCTTGTCGACATGCTACTGTCTTGAGATAGGCTGGAGATCTGCCTATAAATAAGATCAGGCCAGCAGATATTTCACCAATGGGAAGAGCCTTAAATCGTCAACACCTTAACAACCTACAGCAAAATGAGTATGTGCAAAACAAAGAAAACGCTCTAAGAGTATATCTTTAATTGGTACTGCCTCCTTTCTTTTATTGAAGCAGTTGTAATGAAACCCTCTTTTCCTAGCAAGCCAAACTAGACTATTCCTAGTAAATATCCAAAGTGTGGGGATAATTTCTAACTAGCAAAACACAAAACAGAAGGCATGAAGAGAAGCATTTGTACTTTGATTGATACGGGGGCGTCATGATCTTACAACCACAGGTATTTTTGCAAGCAACAGAGCCCATTTGCCACACTTTTCAGACCAGATCTGCTGTTGAAAAGACTCATGAAAACAAAGAGGGGGAAAAGATCCTATCCATGAATTCACGTTAATAGCTAACTCTTAGCTACCCATGCTGTAAACCACTGAGTACGCCCTATGTCTTTCCTCAAGCCTACATGAGGAGAACATGGATCCTACATGTTCTCAAATTGCCAGAAGAGTGTCCAAAGAGTAGCTGCATTGCTACCATGGTCCTCTCTTTTCTCAAAGTAATAATCATAGATATGCCAAATGACTCTATCTTCTGGACCACTCATGACATTCAAGATACAAGTAACAATGGTCCTCTGGGCAGGGGGACTGTCACGCCTTTTCTGCTCCGGACTCAAATTTCTTGTCTTTCTGGAGGGTTAAAACAAAACCAGGAAATATTAGTTCTGTACCAGGTAAATTCTACTTGGACCTTACTTGGGCAGAGACAAGAGAAGTAGCAGACAATTAACATAAATAAAGCAAAAAGACTGGGCTTCAGCAATGATGTATCAGCCTTAAAAATACCTCTTTTCAGACAAAAGAAAAGTATTTAGAGCAAGTATCAAAAAGGCATAAATAGACACATAAACAACTGTTGCTCCTCGGGGCTAATCCTGAGTATGGATTTATCTCAAGTATTACCTTTTGGTGTTCATGTTAGTCACTTCTGAGACTGGTGGTTATAGAACCATAGCCCATATAAAAGTATGAGAAAGTCGCTTAATTTAATAGCAATTCAAGCTCCAGGTTCTAGGTGGAAAGAAACAACCTAGTTAGATAATAGAATCACAGAATCGTAGAATATCTCAAGTTGGAAAGGACCCATAATGATCACCAGGTCCAACTCCTTGCTTCTCTCAGGACTACCTAAAACTAAACCATATGACAAAGAACATCGTCCAGATGCTCCCTGAACTCTGGCAGGCTTCGTGCTGTGATCGCTTCCCTGGGGAGCCTATTCCAGTAACCAACCACTCTCTCAGTGAAGAACCTTTTCCTAATGTCCGATCTGAACATCCCCTGAAGCAGCTTCATTTCGTTTCCTTGCGTCCTGTTGCTGGTCACCAGAGAGTGGAGATCAGCACTTCCCTCTCCGCTGCCCACCTTGAGGAAGTTGTAGACTGTGATGATGTCACCCCTAGCCTTCTCTTCTCCAAGCTGAACAAATCAAGTGACCTCAGCTGCTCCTCTCAACTTTTGTGCTCCAGACCTTTCATCATCTTAGTTACCCTCGTCTGGACACACTCTAGCAGTTCCATGTCCTTCTATTGACACATCCAAAACTGCTCACAGTACTGGATGTGGAGCTGCACCAGAGCAGTGTAGCGTGGGACAATCACCTCCCTCGACTGGCTAGCTATGCTGTGCTTGATGCACCCTAGGACACATTTAGCCCTTTTGACTGGCAGGGCACGCTGTTGACTCATATTCAACTTGCCATCAACCCAAAGCCCCAGACCCCTCTCTGTAGGGCTGCTTTCCAGCCTCTCATCCCCCAGTCTGTACTTATAACCAGGATTACCCCATCCCAGGTGTAGAATCCAGCACTTGCTCTTGTTAAATTTCATATTTTCGTATTTATTTTAATTTATTTTTATTCTTTTGAAGAGACCAACCAAGGCTATTCTGTGATTCTGTTCGTTTTATTGGTATTAACATGATACATTAAAAATCAGACCAGTTATAGGGAAGATTTTAATTTTAACAAAACCTGCATTTTTTTAGAAGGATAGGATCTTCAAGACAGGCAAAATAAATGTATATTCAGTTCACAATGAGTTGTAATTACTTGTTCAGCTAACTCTCTAGAAATGGATTGTTTGGATAAATGTGCCTTAGCTTGATCTACTTTCTGAGAAGTCAGGTACCATAGTAGACCTGGCCCTTAAGAGACAAAAAAGGAACAACAGATGAAATGAATTATAGCATTTTTACAAGGCAGTCTGATTACTTTTTGGAAGTCCTGATGATACTTTCCCAAAAGCCCTACTTATCTGGAAATACTTCTGAAAATCTTATCACCTCCATCACTGTTTGTGGTGCATTTTATACACTTTTGAGTACTACAGATTTCTGATTTTCAATAGAGCAACTGCATCTGATGGTAACTGAAATCAGAATGAAGTTTTTTTGATTTATAGAGTTCGTCTCAATGAAATTGGTTGGTGCTGATATCTTCCAGGTATGATTTATGTATTTCCATCTGCTGTAGATGAAAAATAGCTTTCTTATTACCTCACAGACTTTGGAATAATTCAGTCAAAAGGAAAAAGGGAAACTTTCACATTCCTTGTGCATCTAAAGCTGCTTCTCATTTTGGTTACACTCTATAGAAAGCACATGAACACTACTGAGTAAAGATCAGATGTAACAACCTGTTATTCTTAATCATTCCTACAGCTCAGAAAACACTGTACATCTCTCAGAAATTTGAGATGTGCCTTTTATTATCTTAAAATGCCTAAACATACATATACATAATCAGAATAAATTAAGAAAAAAAAAAAGAAAAAAGTAACCTATAAACTTTTATTGACAACAAGCGTATCCATAAGGACTATCTCTAGTTCTCAACTCATCAGACTATATTTGAAAGATAACTGGAAGTAATTTTTACTTGGTTTTGCTGGCATGGTAAAACATCTCATTTAAAGTTGAGAGTAAAAACAAGGAAATTCAACTCTACGCTTTCAAGATTCATTTAAAAATCTCAACAAGCAGTTCAAAAATTGTAAAATCAGAACACCTGAAAAAAATTACCTTGATTTTACTGTTAAGTGGTTGCTATATAATAGGTTTATTCATTTTCCTGAAGCAGAGTCTGGTTCTTTCTTGTATTGTCTTTTCAATGCAGTCGTGGGCATAAATCCTGGTGGAAACGTTTGAGCTTTGAGAAAGGGACTGTCAAAATAGACCCAAAGATATTTTCAGAGACAATTTAGAAAGGTGAATACTTGAATCTTGTTCTATGTGAATCAGAACAAAGTAAGCAAAGTCTTCAGAGTTTATTGACATTATCAGTTCATCTGAAATATGTTTATACTAATTACTTGCTTAGAGTAGGTTTGTTTTTTACTATGCTTGACAAAATGGAACCCCCCTCTTGGGATAAAGAGAGGCTGATGTTACCTCAAAAGAAATAAATGGTCCTGAAAGATAAGCTTGCTTTTCTGTGCTTCAGCCTTCCAGATTGGCAGTGATGGAAAGAGGATAGTCATTAGTCCTGTTTGTCAGCTCTGTCCATGGTGTATGGGCAACCTGTAAGAAGACCTTGTGTATGCCCTTTGCTTTCTAACTTCAAAAGAGGGAAAGTGATACTGTGCCATTTGTAAAGTACTCCGAGGTGAATGAAGGCCCTGATTATCATTAGGGCTGCTACTCTTCAAAATGTTCCACTGTCTCTTTGTATGAAAAAAGAGTATTTAGATCAAGAAACAATCCAAAATATACTGTTAATCGGACACACTATCTCCCTCTTTAATATTTTTATATGAAAAGTATTCTATATTAATGATTATATATGCAGTGTGCAGAGCTGTGAAGTATTTACAAGAATGCAAATCTATAGTTCTAAAATTGCTTTGCGTCAGCTGAAAATGCCCTTAATTCAATAGACAGGATACCAAACATAAATTATTTTAATAGAATGTATTGTGCTGGGAAAGGAGACTACACCAAGCTAGGAATATTGATGTGGGTAAAATGAGATTGTCACTCTTCCTGACATAAATGTTATTTCTCTTGAGAACAAACCTCTATCAATATACTTTAATAGTTGTGACCTCTAGCAAATAATCATGTTATTGTCTGAACGCAATAGACAGACATAAAAGACAACATTTTCCTTTGTTTCACAACTTCAGTTAAGCTTCTAATAGAGCTTCTGAACTATCCTCACTTTAATTCCCAAAACTTATTTTAACTCTCTGCATGCCAATTCTTAATTTTTATATAGCTCCTATTTACTTAGATTTTAGCCATTCTTTCTTTTATTTCAGTTGCTTCTTTTCTTAATAGTCCTCATATTTACATGGGGAAAATAGGAGTTTAAATGCCAAGTCCCACCTCTCTTTAATATTGTGTTAATAGAAATTCCCTGGTAACTTTCATTGCACTGTTTTCAAATTCTACCCTATAATGCTTGAGATTTGTTTCTTTGTTCTTAGACTTTTAAATTTCTTTGCCTTTTCTTTTTGTCTTCTGCATGTATCATTCCATTTTTCTATTCTCCTTTATCTTTTGCAAACCATTTTTACTGCAGTGCAGTGAGTCTGCTTCCAAAACTGAAGCAGAGGCTGCACTGTGATTCATTTATCTCAGAGATGGAGTCCCATATCATCTATAGTTTCAATTCTCCATAATGCTGTTCTGAGACTAGTCAAAATGCTGCTTTCCTTTCCCTGAGATACCATAGTCCCTTAAGGGAATGAAAAACATCCTAGATATGCATCTTCGGCTGTGAGGAGAGGCGGTGGGAAATACTACAGCTAAGGCCACCAAAAAGCCCTTTTGTTCATGGAAAGTGTGTTATGGGTGGTTATATAGACTCTACAACACACTTTGTTGTTGAGAGGAGACTCAGCAGTCCTATCAAAGGAAAAGATCAAAGGAGGATAAGTGTGCTGATAGTTTAGGTAAGGATTGATCAAACAGGGGAAGCTTACTTGTGAACAGAAGTTGGGGATTAGGTTGTCAAGCCTGTTTTCGCTAAAGGCAGTGGAAAATATTTAGCCCTCTTCCTCTGGGGAAACTGAGAATGTAAAGAGTTTTTTAAATTCCATCTTTTATGAGAAAAAATGCTACACATTGCAAATTATTATTTTCATGCTCTGTTATTGAGGATTCCCTAGAGGCACTGCAGCCTTAAGTGGCAACTTGTTTGAATGAGTGCTGCTGAGAGAAGCATCAAAACCCATTTGAACCATTGAGTTACCTGACTGTTACAAGGGACATTCATTAAACAGGACAGCATTTGAGCATTGACTCAGTATTTGAATATTCACTGTGTTCATACACTTCCTTTTTTTCCAATAGAAAATGAAAATAAAAAGAACAAAAGAAGCATGCCTCTTTCTTTTAACCAGAGTAAATTCTGTTAACACAATGGTTACCAGCTGATGTCATAAGCAATTATAGTTCTTGTTGACATAGAGCCTCAGAGACACATGAACACATTCAAGTGGAGGCTTCCTCAAGCTTCTCCATTTATATTCAAGAATCAAAAATGAAAGAATGAATTCTACAGTTACTGATCAAAGAAGGACATAACATGCTGGATTTGTTGGATGCCATTTTTAATCAATACAAAGCCCAAAAACTTCTCAGAGGCTTGATGGTATCACTTTCTTTGCATTACCCCAGAAAAATTTGAGTCTAAAGAATTTCTGCTCAGCAGAAGCCTGGATAATTTTAGGTAAATGCAGCATGTAGTTGAAAACACACGTTTTGCCTTATCTACCAGTAACACTTTGTTTCTGAGACATAAACTCTTAGCTCAGGGATTGTAATTACCTATTTATACTTCAACCAGCACAGCAGCACTAAACATGGTTGCAGTTCATCACTGATTATAATAATGACACTGATCAATCTTTTTGCAAAGTATCTGGAAAAATCTATTCATTAGAGGAAAGATTGTCATTGGCAGTCCAGGTTAGGTAGACAATATGTCAGCCCTGAAGAATCTGGTAAAGGAGAGTGTGGAACATGCACTCTAGTAAATCTTTTTGGCAAAAGGAATAATCCATTTGCTTCCTGCCATCAGAAACCTTTCATCTGCTTTGCCTGTCACATTAAATATTTATACCTTCTCCTGAGCAGTAGAAACATTGGAAGCCCTCTGTCTGAGTCTGCTTGAAGAGGTATTATTGATATAGAGTGTGCAGTGCATTTTCTTTGAGTAATTTATGGGTTTGATTTTCTCTTACACAAGTATTTGCAGAGAGTTGGAGGTCAAACAGCATTGTCAGCTATCTCTTAAGCTGTAGCTTTAGGTCTAAAGAGGCCTAAAACAGTTCTGAAGAGGTCATTCTGACCAAAGAATCAATACAAGTTACAAAGATTAGAGAAAACTTCAAGTCACAAAACTTTGACAGAAAATGTATACAAGAGTATGAGATTCTACCAATCAGTAATTAGTTTGCTCGTGTTGATTTTTATCCACTTCACTTTAGAGAAATGTGGAAAGAAAGGTCAGTCAACTTCTTGACAGTTCCAGAAGAATATTTTGATCTTTTTTCAATGTAAAGCTAAGATGAAAACCACAGATGCTCCTTTTGTAGAATATTTTGAGTTTTTCTGGGTTTTGTTGTGCTTCAGAATAAGACAAACTTATTCTACTTTCTCTACAGTAGGAGTCTAGCAGATGTAGGTCTTGCCAATGCCTTTGTTGCTTGCAAAATTTTCTCGCATAAGAAGTTGTGTCGTATGCTAAAAATCATCAGGATGATATGGAAAATCTCATCCAGACAGGATGCTACTTCTCTCAGTTAAATAGCAGCTATGTTTATTAGCAATTCTTTCTGCCATTAATTGGAATAGCCAAACTGAGTGTCCTTCACCTACAAAGGGTAAAAGTAGGGACATTTTTTTAAAAAACAGCTCTTTGCAAATGAAAAAAAGATACTCCAAATAATAGGCACATAAAATCAGCAGTTACTTTTGAAACTTGGGTAATAATTTTTCATTTATATTAGTGAGACACTATTCCATAGAGAGGTCACTAAACTGTGTCTGAAGAGTTAAATAGTAGTGCTTCACTTATTTAAAAGATCTATAAGGGAAGAAGTTAAGTGTCAGAACTGTGAAATCAGTCATTTATTTGTTAAATCCTTGTTCTCCCTCTCAAAGTGTTCAGTGATGGGTGATTAGTTTATATGAAATTTCTCAGAATCTAGAGCTGATAGCAGATGTCCTTGGCCAGTGTGATTGCTGATATAACAGCATTTACTCTTATCTTCTCAAGCTGGCCATGGTTCTGTCTTGAAATACTGTTTCTGCCTTGAGAAAAGGCAGTCTTAAGGAAGGCAGTGTCTCCTCCCCAAAAACTGGGTGCCAGCCCTCCCTTCTTCTTGTGATTTTGTTGCCGTGTGTTTGCATGTGAAACTATTCAAGTGTCTTGATCTGATGTGAGAGATTGCACTGGGGATTGCTCTGGAAAACATCACATAGCCTCTGAGAGAATATTAAACATTCTGATGTTTCACTCTATTCTTGCTGGTAGGTACTGCCTGGACTGTTCTCACTGATTTTCCAATTTGTTTAAGATGAGGAGGTACTTCCTTTTTTCATATCTGGTTGCAATTTTACTCAGTGTCATAAACAGTGTTTCCAGGACACAAAAATTTTAATTTATAAAGAAAGGGTTATTTTGTCTAGCAATCCCAGTGCTGACAGCCGTGTTCAAGAAGCAGTCAGATTTTCTTTTGTTATTATCTCTCTGTGTGCCAGACAACACAATAGTTAAAAGCACCTTTGGGTCATGTTGTGCCATCAACCTTTTGAAGTGCTTTGAAAGTGCATTGAAATCAACAGGGAGTCCTATTTAATAGGCAATTGTACTGCCTCAAGGTGTTTGCTAAGAGCCGCACTATTTTCTTGGATGAGATAAGCAAGAGAAAAGAAATTGGCACATAATTAGAAAATACAGTTCTTTCCATACAGTTTGTTCAAACTAAAGCAATCCTGTCACTCTGTGTGGAGTTTTGTTGGGTAGACATAGAGGACTAATCAGGAAAAGAGGAGGACCTGGGATGGCACTGCTCATAGCATGTGAACAGCTTCCAGAAATGTTTTTTTTGTTTTTAATCAGGAAATGAAGGGTTGGCAGTAGGTTGCCGTGGGCTATAATTCAGCAGAGCACTTTACCATGTAGGCAAATGAGATTTAAGCAGATCCTCAAGGTGCTGATTCAGCAAAACCTGCCCCTTCCCCTTTGCAAAGCTCTACCTCTGGACTGCAGATAGATGTTCTCTGTTACTGCAGTGCCTACACACGTCATGCTCTTCAGTCTACTGTCCCTCAGGAAATGACTGAAAGGTAGGCTCTTCTTTTACAGCCTGGTAATGGAAGTGGACAGAAAGGCAGAGCAGAGAGAGATTTACGCCTCTTGCCAAGTTCTCACAAAGCCACATTGAATAGCAAGCTTGTTGAGACGCCAGGCAGCAGCACAAACACTACACTGCTTTCTCTCCCTCACTTTGTTTGACCTGCACAGGGGCTTGGTTATTCATGTCCTTAAGTCTCCAGCCAAGCAGGATGGACAGAAGTGTTTGCCAAAGAGCTTTGCGTTGACCTGAATATTCCCCATGTTACCAAGGAGTGAAGCACGGTGAGCTTCTGTTTCCTTATGTGTCACTGAAGATAAGAGAAAGTTTCTCAGAGCCTTCTGCAATGTGAGCAGAGACTCAGCATTTTGCACATAAAAGCAGGTATCAGGAGGACTTTCCTGCACTGGAAGACAGACATGAAGAGAAAAAGCTTTATTAAGTGCTCTGAAAGGATCAAAGTGTTCTTTAATGGTAAGTATGTAATTTGAACATCTGACTAGGGAACTTTGTGTGGTGTGAAACAGCCCCAAAGAACCTTTATATAAAAATACTACATAGGATTTATAAAATATGGAAAGTAAACATTTCTAACACGACTAGGAACACCCTGTGTCAGTTAGAAAGTGCTTTGGAGCCCAGGTTTAATACTTCAGAAGCTGAAACCACTGAGCTTAGAGACTTAACCCAAAAAGAGACTTGCCCCTGGTATTACGCATCTAGGTGTCAGATGTCATTATAGTTCACAGTGCTGAGCTAGGCACCTTTTCCCCTGCGCACTAAATGGGAACGGCACATGAGATTGTGCTGCAGAGCACCCCCCTGGAGGCAGCTGAGACAGACAAAGAGAGTGTTAGGCCTGAAACTGCCCACGGCTGAGCAGAAGCTTTGGAGTTCAACGCAAGCTTGCAACAATTTAGTGGGGAAACCTCACCAATCTTGGAGAACAAGACTTGCAGTTCACTCTCTGCATCCTTTCAGTTGAAGATGGACAGCACTGCAGAGCCAAGGGCCAGGAGAACAAGCAAGGTGACTTCTTTCCTCCTGTCTTCATAGCTGCAGGATGGATACAATCCAGCTAATCAGCTCTATACACACTGAAACATTAATTTTACTTAATATCTACCTACTGTGTAGCAATTTTGTCCAGCTGTCTATGAATCAGAACCTTTATCCAGCAGCACAATGAGCTTTATGGTTACTGATGTTTGAAAGTTTTTAGAAGGACTGAAGAAGGACTTTGAAACAGTATATTAAGTTTTAAGGCTCTTCATACTGGACAAATACAATTCTGAGCAACTTGCTTACCAGAACTAGAACCTAACAGGATGCGATGCTCTATGAGTGCATTTTACATATCAATATTATCTGAAGACCAGGTTAACAAAACCCTTTTATAAGATTGTTGCTTTTATTATCTAAAACATCTTCTAGACCGTGCATATTCAAGATTTCTGAAAATTCATTTCATCTTTCACTCTAATTATTCATATTACTATGCCAACAGATTATTAGAATGCCAAATGGAAATGAAATATGACCCCTTATAGATGTGTTTGTAATACAACCAATAATGTAGGTGACAAGCTTGAGGAATGAATGAGTACAGAGATTGTGAAGCATATTTTGTACCAGTTTCTACATAGTATGTCTTCCTTTTTATTCTAATGTGTTCCTTGGTAGTACTGTAATGGATAGCAAACCAAGATTTGTCATGATGTTTGAATTAAAACTAAGACTCAATTATTTACTCACTGGAAATGAGAAAAGCACAGTAAAAAACAAGATGAAATACTACTTCTCAGAAGTTTGGGCTGCCAAAAGTAATTTATAATATTCAAAAATAAAAATTGTTGAACAAACAATAACAGATATTGAGTATTTAAAACAATAATGATCTCATGCATGATGAATTACTTGCAAGAAAGTAAAGTTCATTTGCCCTTATAAAAAAAATTTTAAACAGTATATCTTGGAGTAAGGGCCAAAATTTTAATCTCCATCCCACAGTTAAACTTGTTGGTATGAATAATTAATGCCGGATCTAACAGGTACTTATCTGAATGTCATTCTCTCTATGTGATTTTCATTGCAAAATGTGATTTTTTTTTCTTTCTGCAGTATGGTATCTATGTATAGTGTTCCAAAACCTTAAAATATTGATAATATTGATTCTTCGTATATCAGTCCTACTTTTAAGAAAAACAGCAGTGCCAAATATCTGCAAAAAACTGTTTAACTGGACTCTGAAGGTAGTTATGTTCCTGCTATGACCCTAACAAATCATCATCTGTAGCACCATGTTCCTGTCCTGCCAGCAGAAGTAATATCACCAAAGAAGAGCCTTGGTCAACACTGTCCCCTCTGACTCTTAGCTATTGTTAACTATGATAAGCATTTAATTTAAGTCAGCAATTGAAGAGTTTCTGGTCCAGAAACTGGACTAGAAGTTTCTAATTGCAAGCATCTGAATGCCACCTCCACCTGCCTTTGGTCATACATTTCAGCTAGACAAAAGAACTTGCAAACTAAGACAGTATCTCCCAGCAAGTTAGAGATGAAATCTGGAGAAGAACCAAGCATTCACCAAAAAAAGGGAATTTAGAGATAAAAATTAAAGAATGAGCCATGCAGTCTAAAGCACCCCTTGCTAATCATTATTTTATTCCTATTTTCAAACTGATGTGAGGGGGAAAAAAAACCAAACAAAGTCTGAAGTCATGCAGATCTGTAATACTTGTCAAAATAGTATTGCTGATTATTTTATTAGAAAAACAGAGCAGAAGAGTAGTAGCAAGTGGAATTATGTACCAATGTACTTCCTTCTTGGAGAGTTGTTGATTACCTCAGAAAGTCAGAATCATGAATATATTTGAATTGAGGTATTAGCTAACTAATCCCAGATCAATTTTCTCTTTACTGAGAAGTCTTGTGAGCAAAATTGTAAAGGAACTTTTTAAAGACGAACAAATCATGGAAGGGGAAATGTAGAGGGGAAGGTTTTGGTAGAAGGGCAGGAAGCTATAATCTCCCAAGGAAAGATGAGAAGTTTGGAGATAATCCAATGATAACAATTTCAAATTACAACATTAAAAATAATAAAACCTTTATTAAAATCTCAAAAGTGGAAATAGATGGGAACTGATAGTATTTAGAATTTATTAAATGCAATACAGAGAGAAGTGTAGCTACAAACAGACAAAAATTCATGTTATGAGAAGTAAGGATAATATTTTTGGAAGGTATATCAGGAATGAAGAATGGTAAAATTATTCAGAAATTATGAAGCAAGCATATATATTCAATAAATGTTTCCGCTCTTTATTTGCAAAATAACAGAGTCGTGTGATTTGTTTTCAGAGGAAGACTATACACTTTGCAATTTTCTAGTACCCAGGCAAGATGTGAATCACATTTAGCCAGAGATAAATATCTTCAATATCTGTTAGTTCTGATAAATTGAATCCAATCTGGTTTAGATAGTCTTTGGTCTTTTAATGTATCATGAAAACTCAAACAGATACAGAATAATTTGCTTACATTTGAAAAGAGCAAGAATCTGAAGAACCGTTGGCTTACCCGAGTTAAAGGGAGGAGTTTGGAGGCTGGTAAAAGCATTGGCTAACAACATAATCAAAGTGTGAGGGTACAGCAGACGTAAATCCTTCAACAAAATTTTTTGAAGAGTGAAAATCGGTTAGTAGCAGCAATGTAGAAAACTTTTATAAGTTTGGTATTACAATTAAAACATTAGCTAAAGTGCTATATAAAATGCATGCTAATTGGATAATGAAGGGGCCAGCTGATAGCTATTGCCAGTGGGTCCTTGTCTTGAAATAGAGGTCCTGGGAGGGTTAGGACCAGCCTGACACTGAGCATTTGCATCAGTGAAGGTGCCAGTGACAAACATTGCCTAAAATCTGACTGTAAGTGGCATAATGGCATAAAGACTTGTGGAAGAGCAGTGTGAGACCAATCCCATAGAAGGACCTCTACTACGTTGTAAGCTAGACTCCATTCAAACAAAAATGCAGGTGATAAACACAGAAAAATATGAAAATCTCCATCTAAGAGTAACAGGTCCCTGTAGAAGTGGGGATGGCACACTTGAATGACCTGAAAATTATCTAAGAGTCCAAGGGGGAAACTGTCCCAATTCCTGACACAGGATGTGCCAGAAGGGTTGAGTACAGCTCTTGGATGAATATGCAAGGGAATAACGAGTAGGAGGAGAAAGATAATGTGGTTTTTTGAGACTGCCACAGTCAGAGCATCAGTAGGATTTCCCCATACAATTCTGATGTGCACATTTAACAAATGCTTTCGGGTAAAAATATTGGGAAGAAATCTTATGATTTGAATGAGGTAAAGAAAAAAGCTGGACTGAAAACTCAGCATGGCAGACATAAGCTAAGAGATAACATAAACAATTGCTGAATGCAGAGCACCAAATCGTTGCTCATATTGTTTGATTTATAGAACTTGACAAAAATTCCCTGTGAAATGCAGTGAGGTAGTTCTTAGCTTTGCAAACTCATTTTCTACAACATAAAACAGTCAGTGTGTATTCCCCAGACTAAGAATGGAGAAAGGCTAACATTTTTTGTTATTTATTTTTAACTGCAGCATTATTAAAGAGAACTGAAACAGGTACTGTACTGATGTTATGAAAGCAGAATTCAGCAGTTGTTGAAATCAACACAAATATTCCTACTTCTCACCTGTCTCTAATTATTAGTGTGGTGCAGAATTAACATATATAGAAATGGGTGAGGTCCAGATCCATAAGTAAAGCTTCTAGATGCTATTATAGTGCACACAACAGCTAATAATAATAATGAAGTATGATACCTGGTGTATTTCTTCGGAAAATTTACTGTGATTTGCCTGCCTCCAATATTTTATATTCCTGTTTAAATTCATCTAGAGGGAATGGGATAGTTACGAAACCAAGTTTGTTCTTATTGTCATACCTGTTTCCACAGTAAATAAGCACATAGCATCACATAATTCAGTGTAATTGGGCAGGGTTTTTTTAATAGGGTTTGTAGAACAAAAGTGCCAGGGAGAACTATTTCTCCCTTCTTTTTTTTTTAGTGGTTTTTTTTGGTTGTTGTTCTTGTTGGTTTTTTTTTAACCTAATGCATGTAAAATCTCTCCTCAGGAGTGCACTGTTTCAGCAAAGACAGTGATCTAGTTCTTGTATTCCAGACACTCAAATTTAACAATCATTCACTGTAGAAGCTTCTTTCTGTAATGCTTATTTTTTACAACCTTTCTTTAAGAGTTATACATGACTTTGTTTCTAAGTGAAGAAAAAAAAAAACCCAACAAAAAAAGGAATAAATGTTTTATATTTCATATAATGTATGTCCCTTGGGAGGCAGTCCTGAAGGTCAAAGGTGCCCAGGATGGCTGGGCATATTTCAAGGAGCAACTCTTAAAAATTCAGGAGAAGGCCATCCCCAGGTCCCAAAAGGCGAGCCAGCAGGGAAGAAGGCCAGCCTGGCTAAATAGAGAGCTTTGGCTGGGCCTCAGGAACAAAAGGAAAGTCTTGGCCTTTGGAAAAAGGGGTTGGCAACTTATGAGGGGTACCAAAATGTAGTGAAGCTCTGTAGAGTGAAAATTAGAAGGGCCAAAACTCAAGTGGAACTCGACTTGGCCGCTACGGTTAAGGACAATAAGAAGAGGTTCTTTCAGTACCTCAATAGAAAAAGGAAGACAAGGGAAAATGTTGGCCCACTGAAGAATGAGGCAGGTGCCCTGGTGGTGGAAGACACAGAAAAGGCAGAGGTACTGAATACCTTCTTTGCCTCGGTCTTCACTACTAAAGCGGTCCTCGTGAATCCCAAACCATGGAGGCAAGAGAGAAGGTCTCGAGAGATGAAGACTTTCCCTCGATAGAGGAAGACTGCGTTAGAGACCACTTGGCCAAACTGGACCGCCATAAGTCCATGGGCCCTGATGGGATGCACCCGAGAATGCTGAGAGAGCTGGCAGATGTTATTGCTGGGCCATTCTCCATCATCTTTGAAAAGTCATTGAGAACAGGAGAGGTGCCTGAAGACTGGAGAAAGGCCAACATCGCTCCAGTCTATAAAAAGGGCAAGAAGGAGGACCCAGGACATATTCATCAATGACCTGGACGAGGGACAGAGTGTATCCTCAGCAAGTTCGCTGATGATCCCAACTTGGGAGGGGTGGTGACACGCCAGAGGGCTGTGCTGCCATCCAGTGTGACCTGGACAGGCTGGAGAGCTGGGCAGAGAAGAACCTCATGAGGTTCAATAAGGGCAAGTGTAGGGTGCTGCACCTGGGGAAAAAGAATGTCAGGCACCCGTATAGGTTAGGGGGGGACCCCCTGGAAAGCAGTTCCAAGGAGAAGGATCTGGGAGTCCTGGTAGACAGTAAATTATCCACAAGCCGGCAATGTGCCCTTCCCACCAAGAAGGCCAATGCCACCCTGGGCTGCACAGGGCAGTGTCTGGCCAGTAGGGCGAGGGAGGTCATTCTCCCCCTCTACTCTGCCCTGGTGAGGCTGCAACTGGAATACTGCATCCAGTTCTGGGCTCCCCAGTTGAAGAGAGACAGGGACCTACTGGAGAGAGTCCAGCGGAGGGCAACAAGGATGACTGGGGGATTGGAGCACCTCCCCTATGAGGAAAGGCTGAGAGAGCTGGGACTCTTTAGCCTGGAGAAGAGAAGGCTGAGGGGTGATTTAATTAATGTTTACAAATACCTAAAGGTTGGGTTGAGGGAGGATGGAGCCAGACTCTTTTCAGTGGTTCCCTGTGACAGGACGAGGGGTAACGAGCACAAGCTGGAACATAGGACGTTCCATTTAAATATGAGGAAAAACTTTTTTTCAGTGAGGGTGACAGAGCACTGGAACAGGCTGCCCAGACAGGTTGTGGAGTCTCCTTCTCTGGAAAATTTCAAGACTCGCCTGGATGCAGTCCTGAGTGATGTGCTCTAGGGGATCCTGCTTTTAAGCAGGGGAGTTGGACTAGATGATCTCTGGAGGTCCCTTCCCACTCTGAATATTCTGTGATTCCGTGATTCCGTGATTAACAAAGACACATTTTCTGAAATCACGTTTCTTAAATTCTATAGCACATCTCCAGTTTAGACTTACTCCTTTTTATCTATGTGTTTATCTAGATGCATTTAACTAGATGGCCCAAACAGTGATTGTGTAATGAGCTAAATAATTGATTTAGGATATGGACTTAACAACAGACAGGTGGCAGAGGTAACCCATTATTACTGCAGAATTAGATTTCAGTAATGCGTTCTCTGTCCTGTTTTTTCCCAAGAGAACAATGGCTTGAGTTGCTGGTTGAGTAAGTGTTATCACAGATGTTTTACATGTGTCGCATGGAACTTGGATTGGATAATATTTAGGGTATGTCCAATGATAAATGAGGTGTAAATAATGAACTGGAGCATTATGCTATAGCATTTTGCAAAGTAATTACCCAAACTGAATAATTCAAAATAAGCCATCACTAAATTTAAAATCTGGATGATAAGCAGCCTGTGTAAAATTGCTTGGATTCACTATTGAATTACCAGATTGTGTTTGATGCTTTCTTTGAGAAATATGACTGCAGTTGCCAAAGCATTTCCTAGCCTATAGTGGGCCCAATTCTATAATCACCTGCATAAGGCTACTTGCAGCAGTTCTCAAACTGAAGTCCTTAAGTGTCTATCACCTGTAACCATAAAAATTATACTGATTTTTTTTTTCCTGCTTTCATTCCTCTCTCTGCTTCAGTGCTGTATATTGCATTCAAAACCTCTGCCCCGCTAGGTTGCCTGACATCCCTACTTCATACCTCTGTGTCCACCCACATAGGATTTTGTGTTCAGAAGGCTGCTGAATATCAGATTATCTATAAATTTCAAAGTAGAAAATTCATTCCATGCTCTTCTGCTTCAAAAGAAAAAAAATAAATCTGAACGTATAGCAAAATAATAAGATGTAAAATATTTTCATATGTATTATACCACTTATTTTTCAATAGCATATACTACTGAAGTAAGCACATACATCTTTCTCTCTATTTATTCCACTACAGATGAACTGATTTGATTATGCAGATACATGAGCTTATCTCTTTAGATTTTCCAGGAAACCGTATTAAAAGTGCTGGAAACTAGAAGTGCTCCAGCTGGAAGCTAAAGCATTGAAATATTGTGATCTGTAAAAGAACTTATACCTTAAGAAAGATTTAATGTTTTGTTTTCAGACTTAAGTGCAGCATATTCTTATCATAGTGGTTTGTACTAGAAGTTAATAATTAATAGAGTAATGTAAAATTTGAAATAGAAGATAGGAGGCTATACTACTACTACAGATGGCATTAGTGGCCGGTATTAGCTCACAAAGCGTGAGAAATATCCAATTCTGAATACGGATTGTTCTCCAAGTAGAAGACTGCAGTTTAGAGGATCTTCTTGCCACCTTTTTCACAAGTCAGTTTGAAGAGCTCTGGTAAGTAGATACCTGATATACAGCATTATTGTCCCACATCCAGCCTGCCGCATATGTTATCGCCTGCCCCATTAGACATCTCATTAGCGGTCTGGTCTGACCATTACCATGGTAACAGGGAAAAAAAAACCATTTCTCCAGCAGTGCTGCCCAGCAGCACATCTTGTTTGGTTCAGCATGAGCGCTGCAGCAGCCAGCACAAAACCCTCGTCATCCCTCATGGATCCTACTTCTCCCTCTGCAGCATCAGGAGCAGAGGCAGGTATTCCCTGTGACCAAAGGAAAAAGTCCTGATGACAACCCCTTTAAGAAGCACAGACATCACCACTCAAATATTTGCGGACATGTCCATATGATAACTACAACTTTAAGCTCTGTGCAAGTGTTACAGAGGTTACACCCCTCGAACTCCACCCCCCAGAGATGCACTTAGGAGTCTGCTGTGAGTGGCAGGATGAGACCCCTCTCCAGCACTCTGTCTCTTGTCTGTGGACTAGAGAGCATTCTTTTGAGCTAAGCTGTCTTCAGGCCTTGGGCACTGTATCCTCTTCATCTCACCAATGGTGACAGGACTGTGGCCAAAATCTATTCTTTTTGCTGAAAAGCTTTTAACCTCCTCCACAGCTTTCTAGATCGAGTACAAGTATTTTCCTCTTCTATGTCTAATTATCTGTGTTGCTTTGCAGAAAATTCGTCTTCATATTTTGGGCCCACTAACATACTACTTCACAACTGTACAAGAATTTACTTCAGCAATCCCACTGCATAGGACTGGTGAATGGCTAATGCTGGAATACTGTTAATGTTTATTGTAACTCACCTAAAACATAAGTAGTTTTCAAAACTACAGTTTTTAAACTGCACTTATTCAATAAAAACATTGCAAGCAATTGAGAAGTTTTACCAGCAATAACACTTCCCTTGTTTACAACCGAAATCAAGCCATTGTTTAACAATACTGTCTTAATTATGTACTTTCTTTAGTAGGCTAACTGCAAGTCTGCAATTAAATAATTAGAACTGAAAATCTTCACCATCTCCTTCAAACAAATTAACCCCCAAAAAGTATAGAATTCCAACTTCTAAAGAGATTTCTACATGACAAAATCTGTTGGTATGGACGTACTTTGTATTGGGACTTTAATTGAAATTCAGCAACATTGATAAGTTATTTTCATATTAAAACCAGTCACAGAGAGTACAATTTTGCCTTTAAATATCTCCTGTTTATTTCCAGCCTCCCCTCTGCAAATGTGCACACACACGTGCATATGTATATAAATTAGTAATGGCCATAAGCACAGAACCTTACTACCCTACCCATCTAGCTGTAATATCTGGATATGGAATCTTCTTTTCATACAGACACACACTTAGTTCAGACGCAAAAGAGTTTGGGAATGTGTCTCTTGGTTGGGCTATTTTTTATGACCCTCCAGGGGATGGTAGGAGCTCCTTTATAACCCTAGTTATGGTATCTCCAGCTCCTATAAATGTGACATGCCTTGGGCTTCTTTGGATCTTAGGAGCTATAAACCCCAAAGTCTTGTTGAAACTCAGAATGTGGCAGTAAATCTAAGAGCCAGAATATGAAAATCCTTAAATCTCTATTATCCTAGAAACTTAGATGCGAAATACCTTAACTTAATATTTTACTATTATCTAAACTGAATCTTCCTTTCTGCTGTTTATCCCCATTACTACTTCTCCTATACTGTAAAGTTATCTCTTCACATAAGATTTGTATGCCTAGGAATATTATCAATGCTTTTTGTTGTTTGGGTTTTGTTTTGGTTTGGTTTTTTCCCTGGGTATAAACAACTGCAGGTTATTCAGTTTTTCCTCATAAAGCAGGCTTCGAAAAGGTCACTGCCCCATAGCTCTGCAGTGTTTCTAAACAGAGGTACCTGTAGCAGTGCCAGTCAGCTAAAACGGCGCTGAATAAGGTTCCTCTCTTGTGAGATTTTTAATTCCATTCCTTACAGTCTTTCCTCACTTCATGACATTTTCAGATTAATTAACACGTTTTCTATTCCATTTCACATGATTAATAATGTGTAGTACTAAACCTAGGATGGATAGTATCTTTACTTCATATATGCGCTATCCCTTGTGGTAGTGATCATCGCTACTTTAAATCCAGACTTCCACCTGGATTTGTATGCCATAAAACAACTGGAAAGTTTCCCTTGATGGCATAAGAGAATACCATGAGATGATGTCAGAAACTTCTACTTTTTTCATTATAATGAATGGCCATTAGCTACAATAAAATAAGATACAATTCACTGTTTTTAATACTTTTAACAGGATTAGTATTTGTGCCAGATGTGATGCCAATTTTCTGACATTGTTGGCTCATTAAAATAATTATTATATGTCAGTGTGTTCCCAGAAAACCCACTTATTTTGGAAGTCCGTGACAGAATGGATACAATCAAAGAGTACCTTTTATGAAAAACCGAATTCAAAGTGTCATTACAGTACACACTGAAGAATGTCACTGCATTCATTTGTGTCTCCAGTTGTGTCAACATTACTCCGTCCTCTGCTTTCCTTCAGATAAGGGATTTGAAATAAAACTGTAAAAGGTGACCTGAAAATAGATTTATTTTAATCCAAAATGTAGGTAAGTATAAATTAGACCTTCTAGTCATTCAGTCTTAAAAAGTTTTGAATCTCGCTTGCTTAAGCCTTCTTCTTGTCCACCTCACCACGATGTTTTAGCCCTGCACCACTCCGACCCTGCCCTAAGCTGCCAGATGCTTGCCTGTATTGCTCTTACAAGTCACCAAAACTCTAAAAATTGATGAGACTCAGCTGAGTGGAAACTCCATCAGCCCCTACACTGAACAACTAATTTCTGGCAATGCCCACAGGACGGCAGAACATGCTGAAGAGATGGCTTCCTGAGCTGAGGCTCCCACTGTGCCTGCTCCCATGTTCTGCCAGGGAAACCCCCAAGACTTGCTCTGGCCCTCTGGGTAGGGACAGAGGGGTGCTGGGAGATGTGGTTTCAGTTTTTGTGCCAGTCTCAGAAATGTCAAGTGTAATTAGTGTTACCAGCTGGTAGTAATTGGGAGCAGGGGGAAAAGATGGTTAGGATCATCATGCCTATTGCATACACTTTCAGTTGAGGCTCTGTTGGAATCTTAATTATAGGAATCCTTGAACATTTTTAAGGGTTTAATAGTGAAAGTTTTAGCTAAATTAGGTTTAAATTTTCTTGGCTCTTTGTAAGCTGGGAAAGTCTATGAAAGCATCCCACAGTATTTTATATTGACTGATATGGACCATTTGCCTATTACTTTAAAAGCATATCTCAGGACTGATTAATTGTGAGGTTCTGGCCCTATTGAATGGAATAGCAAAGCTCCCATTCATTCCAGGCAGGATTTTACCTTCAAGTGACGGGAAAAGAGCTCAGTACTTCTCAGGTTTAGGTGACTTAGCCTTCAGTTAATATTTGTCACATCAAGGAGCCTGAATGTGAGTATGCTTTGAAGCTTATATATATTAAGAAACGCTTATCAGTGTTGGAAAATACAGCAACAGTTATTGCTTTTCATGAAGTATCTTGACATCATTTGTCGTGCATTAGGAAGCAGTAAAACAGAAGACTCTGCAGGTTTCTATGATACAGGTTATTAGCATAATGGCCCTACAATATTCAACTGTGCTATGATAAACTGTGTCAGTGAACAACACATCCTGGAATTATGCATAGTGAAATGATATACCATTTTAATTATATGTCATCACATTAAGACAGGTATTGTTTTTTTCTTGCTTTTACAGAGTATGCCAATCACAGGACAGCTGAGGTTTAAAGACACCTCTGGTGGTCATCTAATACAACTGCTCTGCTCAGAGCATGGCCAGCTAGAGCAGATGGCTCAGGACCATATCCAACTCGGTTTTTAATATCTCTAAGGATTAAGACTCCACAGCCTTTCTGGGCAATCCTCACAGTAAAAAAAAACCTAAAAAAAAAAATCTTATGTTTAAATGGAATTTCCTGCATTTTGGTTTGTGCCCATTGCCCCTTGTCCTGACACTGAACACCACTGAGAAGAGCCTGGCTCCATCTTCTGTACTACCCTCATCAGTTATTGATCCATATGGATAAGATCCCCCTAAGACTTCTCCCCAACCTCCAGTCACAGTTCCTTCAGACTCTCTGCATATGAGGGATCATTTTTCTGTCCCTTTACCTGACTCTTTTCACTAGCTTCATGTCTGCCTTGTACTGGGAAGCCTGAAGCTCAACACAGAACTCCAAATGCAGTACTAAGGTGAGATCAGCATGTCATTCCTAGTAAACATCTACTTAACTTTCAGATGTAACAACATGGGTACAGTAGTGCTGGTGTTCTCAACAAACATGATCCAGCCCAGGGTCAAGGGAGGTTTATCAGCAAACTCTAAACAGCCAAACAGTTTCTTGTAATAAGAAAAAAATCCTAGATAACAGCAAAGATAGGTGTTGTTTATATGAATCAAATAGGGTTGTCTTTGTGATAGGAAATATTCCGATTGTAGTCTGTGAGATAAAATGCAACTTGCACTCAGGGAAAAAAAAAAAAGAGAGAAAGTGACATTGCAGACTGAGTTGGCAGGGACTTCTTGTCATTTCCATCCCTTTGCGTCTGCCTGGATTGAGTTAGTTATTCTCAGCCATCTCACATAGATTAATGTCTCCCAGAATGGCAATTCAACAACTTGCCTTGCCAACTTTCTCTAGTTCCTTTTGTTTGTTTGTTTCAGCATAAATTCCTTGCTGATTGTCTTCTTTGAATTATTCCTCCTCATCTTCTCTGCACCATTTTTGTACTTTATTAATATACAATAGCAAATGTCACCTTCATTCTTGACTTCATATCCTGTTTATTCCCCTTTTTCAAGCTCTTAGATGACAACATTGCTTTTGTTTTAATTTTGTTTTTCCAACTTCTGCCTTCATTATTTGCATCTTTAAGCAAATTCCCCAAAGCCATATAGATTCTTGTGGGAGACTTTCTTTACTGGGCTGCTGGATTTGCATCTCTCATCTGGAACACTGTGTAATGTTGCTGCTTGACGGCAACACAAGGAAAAAAGTTCTTTTATGAACAAGTTGCTGCCAGGCGCTGCTACACCAAATGGAAAAAACCCACTATTAGTCTGGTTAAGCAAGATGTGGTGGTTAAAATGCCAGCCCTCATCTAAACACAGCTTACACTATTAACTTGGAGTAAATCTGCAGTCACTCACACCTGAGGTGATGGTGACTTAGAAAATCTGTTGGAAGCACATTTCCTTTTCCTCTCTACTCTCTGATGGACAAGAGGTGGCATGTGGGAGATTTCGCTTTTGCCTCTAAGTTATTACTGCTGTTGGAGTAGTATCAAAATAAAGTATTTGTTTTGTATATCCCTGTGCTGCCTTAAACTGCCAATGGGGTGGGTTTCAACCAAGTTATCAGATTTCACCTGAGGTACCGACAGTTTTCCACTCCTAGAAAACTGCAATTTCCCTCTTTCCCAAGGAGCTGCATTACCTGACATAGGGCCAGCCAGGCTGGGCTGGCACTTAGGAGCAGTAACATCTTAATCCAGCATGGCTAAATCCTTAATGGCTCATTTCTCATAGCCCTGAGGAAAATCAAATAGCAAAGTTTTCACACAGGATGATAGTTTCCTTCATATCAGAATATGACTACAAAGATGGTATTGACTTCTAGCTTTCTATGTAATAGGCTTTGCTGCACTTTACTAATGTTATCTCCAGCTGTTAGACCATATTCTTCCTAGAGCCTGGGGGAGAACATAGGGACTTTGAAATTAGTCCTTGTTCACAAATAATTGTGTTTAAATCTGTATGGTTCTCCTCAGACAAGATAACAGCATGACTCTTGCCTCTCCAATCTCCAGCAACTAAAATAAGAAGAATAGTTGCATTTTCTGTCAGGAAAAAATATATTTGTGTGTGTTAGAGCATCGTTTAAAGCTTGAGAGCTCATATATTGCCGGGGGGGGGGCGGGGGGGGGGGGGGGGGGGGCGGGTGAGGGTGGGAGTGGGGGGCAGGCAGGGCAGGGAGAATGTGGAAGGGAGAGAAGATACTGATAATAACGAGGAAATTTTGGACCTTGGTTTAACACAGTCTCCAGAAAGCAGATGCCACCTTGCAGGATAAGTAAAGTGAGTATTTAACTAAGCAACCAACTAATCAGCTGTTTGCTTCAGAACACTTGCACCAATTTAGACTGACCCTGGCCAAGCAGTAGGACGAAAAAATGTTTCCAGTTTTCCTTTGTTGTTACTCTGGCCTACCAATGTTCTCAATAAGAGAAAACCCAAACCAACAACATTTCATGGGGTCTAATGTCTGAAGATCAGGAGGGAAAAATTGATTTCTGTATTTTCACTTGTCTGAGAGAATTTTAAACTTTGAAGGGTGGGGGGAAGATTGAGGCAGGAAAATCCATTTATCCCTCTAAGTATCTTTCCTATTAAAAGGAACTGTTAAGAAAGCCTAAAGATTACATCAGACTCTGTTACAGAGAGCAAAACATGACATCCTGTAATCGTTTTCTCTGAAACCACCAGATTGATTAAATTATTTACTTTCTTTAGAATAGAAGTGAAAACAGTATTCATGCTCCCATCTATGAATATATGCCAATTAGGAATCCAAAAATAGTCGTCCTCAAAGGCATGTGTTCTACATAACTGCTTACTTCAAGAATGGCAGGGAAACCTATGGCATCAGTACTGCATCTGGTCAGAGGTGGTAAAGATCTTAAGGGTCTGGAAATCTTATTGACATTTAAAGCAAAAGCTCAAATGAATCTGTATGAGTAATATCTGCAATCTATTTTTACGGTATACATCCAAACTGTTTAATTAAAACACTATTGCAAGAGATCCGCATAACCAATGAAAAACGTCTGTTGGAAACAAATATTATTAACACTTGGATAGAGCTATTTATTAACTAATCATAACAAAATTATCAAATCACTGTAAGGAATTCTATACCTTTAGATCTTTACTAAACGATCACTGTATTTTAGTCAGGCTGCTGAGAAATAATTTTTTCATTTTAAACATCTTACAAATTTCAGCTAGGGTGCCTAGTGGACGTTTGATACATCATGTCCCATTTTGTGTATATACACAGGAGAAAGAAAGGTATGGATAAACCAAGAGGATCCCTGGGTGCTGCACTTTGGGAGACTTCCTGCTATCTCGATGCTTGACAGAATATGCAGTGTCTAAATCAGCAGCTGTGCTTCTGTGCATGGGAAGATTAGAGTCATAGGAATGTGCCAGTACACTGACTAGAGAGCTTTTCAAGGCTAATGATACCAAACACTGTATGTCTGAAATCTCAGTCACACATGCCCTTTTCTGGCCTGCTGGAAGGATCTCCTCTGCTTTAGAGTCATAGTGTTTGGACCTCCTGTGGTTCTGGGCTCTTGTGTGCTGTATTAAAGAAATATTTGAAGTTCAGGACTGAGGATGGAAACTTGAGCTGCTGCTTTTCAACAGTTTCTGCATGATTCATTGGTGGGGAGGCAGGGAGCTTGCTCATCCACAGCTAAGTCCTACTGCCTCTTATTAATATAAGCTGAAACGATATCAGGGCCTGGTATCGCAGTGGGACCTTTTGAATCTGCAATGTATCAAACTAAGATGTACTGCATGCTATTCATTTGCCTTCTGCAGCCAAGAACAGGCCATTTGAACAGATCCTAATCTTGTTAGTGATAATCACAACACAAACATACTTTTCAGACAAACAGGTAATACAGCCAAATAAATAGGCAGATTGCTGTTAATAATAAATGCTAATCTGTGTGTTACAGATGCAGAATACCTTGTATACATTAGCAACATTAATCTTTACCAAAAAAATGTAAATTTAACAGTGCAAAGTCATCCAGAAGACCTTCATTACAAACAGTTCCTGGCTTTTACAGTGTATATTTGCCAGCAGGATGCAAAAAAACCCCAGTGATCCATAATTTCCATTTAAATGAAAAATATTTTTATTTTTGTTTTGGTGCCTTGGTCTTGTTTTAGTGCCTGCTTATACGTTTTCTAGCTTTTGATAATATAGTATGCAAGCTGCTAGTTGTCTTGTAGCCCCAAGAAAGGTAGAGAACAAATGCCAGTGCTTTTCAGCTCTTGAAAACATTTATGTTTTCTTCAAGTTAAACAGTGTTATTTCTGTATCTAATCCAAGTCTGTTACATGGAGCACAGCCTCCACCTCTCCCCATGGCAACCCTGTCCCCGAGAAGTGCTTTGCCAACCTGAATGCTGATCTTTACAAGCACCTCATACTGCAACAGCCTCGTACAATTCGCCTTCAGCCTCGCAGGTGCTCAAGCTTGCCCCCAGTCAGGCACTGAACCATCCTTTTGTGCTGCACAGATGGAGAGGGTCCGGGTAGGCTTTTCCAAGCATCCCTCGGGAGGAGGCGGAGGCACAGGCAGGCTGGGAAGGGTTGAAGTAGGAACTTGTAACGTCCCCTCAACACGCCTCCACACAAGTGCTAAATGGCCTCTCTGCCAGGTAACCCCAGCCATGTCTATATGCCAAGCCTCCTTGAAGGTTTGCCTTTAGGTACCAATTCAAGAAAACACTGCTCTTCCAGTGCAATACTTCATATATGCGTATCATTAGGAGCTGGATTGCCCATAGCTTTAATCCAGTTTATAAAAAAGTGCATAAAGTAACCCTTTTGCAACCCACTTGCACAGTCCTGGCTGAAGGACTCACCAGAGGAGCCCCAAGATGTGCTGGGAGGTGTGCCCTCAGACCCTCCTTGAGGCCAGGGGTGGGGAGGGGGCAGACAGCAGCTAGGCAGGGGTAATTTTTTGCTGTCTTTGCTAAGGTAAAAAGCCCATCACAACTTTTTAAAGGCTTCTTCAAATGTTTGCTCTGCATAACAAGGGAGTGCTGGAGAAGTGATGTTTCACATGTGAATGCAGAACTTAAGCCTTTGCTTGAGGATGAGGTGAACAGGGTTTTATTTAAGGTTCTGCCTAAAGGCACAATCTGTCTCTAATTATTTCTATATATGACCTAAATATTTGCTTATCCTTACATCTAAACCCTGAGTGATTTTCCTCTTGAACCTCATTCTTTATTCATTTCAGAAATGCAATAAATACTCCAACTTAATACATTAAATATGAAAAGACTCACTGAAGGGGCCCAACTTATAAATGATTCAACAGGCTATATACTGAAAAGCCATCTATTTGAAAACATTAATTATTAATTTCACAATTTAGATGAAATTCCTATAGGGCAGTCATTTATTAAATATTGACTTCTCTTAAGTCCACCAAATTTACCTATCTCTACAACATCACATATAACCAAATACCAGCAAAATACCAAAATGTCCCAGTCACTGATTTAGATAATGAATAGAAAGTGCTTATTTTGCTAAGGTACGAAACATAACCAAAGCATTTACTTAAGACAGCAAACATTATGTCATTAAAGCAAAGAGTGATTTCAGAGTTAGAACAAGTAGCATTAAATTGAATACAGGAAAAATTTCCTGGGCAAAATGTTATAAATATCAAACTAAAATATGTATGTTAATTAAGGATGTGTCACCTTCAGAAAAAGAAAATTACTTTGCAGACAAAGATTTCATAATCTGAACCAAAACTACTACTGAATTATGGGAGTAATAAAATCCTTGTGAAGGGTGAACTTGAAAGGGCTGTGCTGAATGCTGGTGAGTTAGCTCCTTCCTACCAGCCAGCTCTTTCTAGGCTGAACAGATGGTAACTTACTCGTACAGTTCACACAGGTATCATTTTGTGATAGAGCCCAAACAAATGATGCTGAAGAATTAACGTGATGATGACTTTTTTTCACACTTTTGTATCATTTTATGTTAGCCAGTTGGGTGCTGAATTAAAAGAACTAGTGGGTAACCTTCTTCCAAAAATGAATGAGTGAGGTCAGACTATATGGAGGTGCATGTAGACTGACAAAGGATCTTCAACGACAGACCAAATTACACCTGATTTCCCAAACTCAAAAAAGGAGAGTTAATTGTCATCATAGTGTTATTGCAGTAAAGCATTATAATTAATGTTAACTACATAAGCACCAAGATGAAAGAAAGATATATGGCTGTACAAATTTGTGAATTATTTAGAAGTTACTGATGCTGGATCTAACCAAGGTCATCTGAATCCTTATTATAGCTTCCCCACCTGTCCAGTCATGCTGGTCATTCACTGAGATCCCTGTGTCTATGAGCCAGCAAGGAAAGGGCAGATCCGTAAAGGTGGACTATTTCAAATGTTTTCTTTCAATCAGTTCCACATCTCCCAGAATGGACATTTTGGGACTCTGTATTTTTTTGCAGTTCCTATAGTTAACTGTTCAATAGCCAAGCAGTCTTCCCACAGGATTAAAAAATACCCAAAGTTGTTCACAGCTCATTAAGCCTGAATTATATTCATCATTTGCAATTCTAAGCAAAGCTAAGTAAGCCTATCCTTACAACCAGAAATTATCCACACAGAGGAATTTTCCTAGAGCATCAACAGTACATTCGAAGTAAATATTCTCTAATGCTGGCTGTAAATAGTGATGCTGGAAATCTCTGGGAAATTTTAAAATAGCAAACCCAGACCAAAACTTCACTGTGGTTCCATGACAAGAGGAGGCTGATCTGAAACCTGGTGAGAAACCAGAGGTGCCCTGTTGCTTACTTGCAATCCTTTGTCAGTAAATAGGACCAGGAGGAGATCTACTTGCAAGGAATCAAGAGATCTGGTAGGGAGGGAAATTCTTTTCAGTGGTGGTGTCGCACAAGGGAGGGAACCAACTGAGAGACACAGAGCAACACATCCAAAATATCACTCTAGGTCTGATTCAACACCATACAAAGATTACTTGTGAAATCAGTGTCAGAACTATTTTAAGACTTTCTATTCCAAAATCATCCTTCAGTTCTGAGCATTACTGTACTTCTTGATATTGCTTTAAATTTTAATTTAACGTCTCCTTTAGATTCTGTACTGACCACGTCTTTAATTTTTAAAATGCTTTCTCCTTTCACTATGCTGGCAGAATGTAAGTGTGATTGGACGTTTTGTCCTGAACACTTCAGTGGACTAATCAGATAGTCAAGCCTAAAATAAAAAGTATTTTTTGTATAGTAAGAAAATACACTTGATAATTTCCTTTTAGTTTTCTATTTAGTTAGCAGTAAAGCTTAGTCACGTGGGAAAAAAATCAAATGCCTAAATATTCATGCTGAAATAATAGACCTGACACTGATGTCATTTGCATTTGCAGGAATTAAAGACCCTTTAACCTGCTATCCCACATTACAAGTCTGATAATTCTGGAGAAACCTTTATGGATTTACAATAGCTTAAATGAAACCAGAACCCTCACAGCTTACATTTCCACTCAGCACTCATCGTCCACATGCATATTTCATGACCATCACTACTAGCTCATCAGCTGCTTTGCCATTTGTAATGAGCTACTGCACTGTATACTTCTAACGTAAAACACTTTTCAGACTTCTCTTGGAGACCGATTAAAGACAAGACTGGTGGCTCTATGAACAAGTGCCAAGTGACAAAAGAAGAGCTGTGTGCTCAGCTTGAACATATTCCTCTGATGAAAGGATATAGTTTTAATGTGTGACTGCCATATGAACAGCAGAAGCATGTCTTTAGATGGTTGCCTATGTCAGTAAAGGCACACCATCAGTTTTCAATACCTCACCTCCTACCATCTTCTGGGGGAGAGTAACATTTACAACGTAATGAGGACGTAATCCAACAAAATGAACAGCGTCAAGAGGTGTCACTTTGTCTGAAGTGACAAATCTATTACTAATGATCAGCTTCTGGTACTGGGGGAGTGCTGGACTGAACCTCCCCACCCCATTAAAAGACCCGCACATTGGGCTCTTCAGTAATGAACATGTGCTGTTACAAGTGACAGAGCACTGAAGGGACTGTAAAATCAATCCAGCTGAGCTGAAAATACATTTTTTCCCTATTCACAGCTCCCATTTTAGATTCAGCTAAAACTACCTTTTGATGTTTGTGTGTAATGCAGGATGAAGTGATGGTCTGGAGACTTGGAAGCTGTAGAGAAGATGGAAGTTTGTTTTAAGAATCTTAAATCCCACGGGTAGATGTTGTTATTCATGGTTAGGCTTTGCTAATTGAGATGTCAGCAGATCTGCTAAAGAAACTAGCCAGCTGTGAAATCCATCATTAGCAGAGTGCTGAAAAAAAGACATCTTCAAGAGCCTCTAGCTGAGGTGGCATTAACCTGGCTCAGGCACCCAGAGGAAATGCCGGCAATGGGAGCAACTCTTTTCTTGAAAATGCTTCCAGTGTTCCACTTTCCTTATTTTCATGCTTTGGTGATCAAATTAAGTCCTCAGTTTTATTGTGGCTTTTGGAAGAACAATGCATTTTCGGTGATTTCATTTTTGCAAAATATTTACTAGGTTTTGCAGATAATTATGTTTTTAAATGGTCCATCTTAGTTTTCATGAGCAAGATCTCAGTCAAATCTGGAAGAAGTCTATCCTTTCCCCTCTATTGTCTCCACAGGAAAGATTTCTGAGAGAACATCAAATAAGCAAGTTGGGGAGGATAATCCATAGATGTGTTTCAGAATGTCCCCATTTGGAACAAGAAAACAGAAATGAGATTGTGGTCCCACAGACCTGAAAAAGCTGTTCTTGGCAAAGAACTTCCTGAGGTAGGCTAACAAAAATAAACTACAAAGCGGGATGTGAGAGGAGGAGCAGATGCAGGATAGATGCTTACCTAGAAACAAGAAGAAAATACACTGGCCTTCAGTCCTCTCCAACAGACTGAGAAAGCAGCATGCTGACATTAGAAGAAGTGACCTCCATGATCACTTCTTCCAACAAGGTGATGAGGTTGAGGGGCACGGTAACCTTATGTCCTTTGCTGTGATATCTTACTGACTTGTACAATAACTGCAGTTTACTTTGCGCTGTGATATGGTGGAAATGTGCTCATACATAAATGTATGGCTGTCTCCTGACCATGAAAGTGTTTGTGTGTTTACCAAGGGGAAAATTTCTGCTGGATTCCTAGGGGTTCTGTTTTTCTCTTTGTAAATTGATGCTGGAAACTCATCCCACTGCCTTAGCGAAAGAGAAATTAAAGGGTATTATTACACCTGCAACAAGCAGATGAAGCACTTTGCAGAAGCAAGGCAAGTCTGTGGAAAAAGAAGGGACCATACAAAGCTGAGCACACTGCAGCACTACAGGACTCTGCAGGCACTCAGATCCAGTTTAAGGGAAATGTGTCATTCAGGAGGAGAGGACACCTCTCCTTCAATGTAGCCTTCTGCATAGAGGAATTGTCCAGCTGCCTTATGGGAGACTCAAGGGGACTACGGGACTCCTGACTACTCGGCCAAGTCAGATGTTTGAAGTGTGGTTAGCTTAGAAGTAATGCATCCATATTGGTGTTTTACATTTGACAGTTTGCAAGCCTTGAAAATTCTTGCAAGGAAGAGAAAAGGGGTCTCAGTCACAAAGTAAGATTTAGATTGGCAGAAATCTGGATTCAAAACTTGGTTTTGTCACAGACTCATTCGTAACTTGTGTATGGTTTTTGTAATGCGCCATTTCAGTTTCTCAAGGGTTGCTCCGCAGGAGCATTAAAGAATGTTAAGCCTTTTTAAAAGTATCAATATGCTTGGCCCTGTAAGATTATTAAAGGAATACATATACTGGCATTTGTAAAACCTTTATACAGAAGGAATGGGTTATTTTTAGTGGTTTTCCCATATTAACATTTGATCAATCCAAGCAGCTGCTTTACATTATTCTCACTTATTTTAGGAGGTTTTGGGCTTCCTGTTAAGTCAATATTCCCACATTGCAAGTGGAGTACTCCATTGGAGTGTGGAATGACAACAATTAGGAAATGATTGCTTCCTAATGTTTAGATTTTAAAATGGAAGCTTAGCTAATGTCAGTAAACACATCCCAATAGCAGAAAGCATCTCATTCAGTGTACATCTCAGTCAACAGTAACTCTCATCTACCACTTCTTTCCTATACCAAGAAACTTTGTGGAAAGAAAGTTATGGAAAGAAAAGTTCATTACCATTCTTAATTAAGATTATATGCACTTATGCTTGAAATCCTGCCTTCTCTTTTTTTGCATGCTGTAGGCGCACCACTGTGAAATAAAATAAAATATGGTGTGCCTATCCATCTACAAAAGGATTCCCTTCAAAACTCTCTAAAGCCCATCAGCTATGTCTCCTTGCCTGCAGCAAGAATGTCAACACACACTGTAAATCTTCCTGGTTCTCTCATTTCCTTTGGCTGTTTAAATTGCTTTGAGGCAGTGACTAGCAAATAGAAAATATGTTACTGCATTCCGTATGCTTTTGTAATTATGATGCTTTTCTAAGTGGAAAAGATTATACTTTGCCAGTTGCTTGCTCAACAATTGCTGATTTTGTGAGAGACAACTTTATGCCAGTTAAAATAGCCACACATTCTTCTACCTGAAAACACTTCTGTTAGTAAAACCTGATACAGCAACCCTGCCTGCCCAGCCTGCAGCTCCTCCCATGGATGCCAAGGTGGGGTTGCTGGGTCCAATTGCTGCAATACCCGCTTCCAACAACGAGGTCTTCCTGGCTCCCTCCTTCACTTAGTCACACCCAAAGTGCTTACCTCTCCCCACAGGCAATGAAGAGGAAACTATTCAGCTGTAGATAGCCATCTTCCAGACTTCTATGCTTGGATGATGAACAACACCCAAAATAATAAATGTTGCTGTCATCACTAGAGTGGCAAAACTGAGTTTACTGTACACTGACGAGAAGCCTTAAGCTGGCTCTGGCTGATCCTAGTTTTAGTCTGGACACCACAAAGACCAGCTGCCATTAGTTCTGCAGTTTATTCCCAGGTCCTAGTCCTGTGTGTTGCTAACATTCATTAGTTCACAGGTTCTTCACTACCATGACCTATGGAATTGTTCCCAAGTGGTGTGATTTAAAGGATTATGGGGCCCTTCCCAAAAGGCAATATTGATTCTAGTGAATATCTAGTGAAACTGCATCAGGTTTTTCTTCTGCTCTAGCTAGTTCTCCATCACCACCCCAGCAAGCATTTAGTCACCCTCATATGCTTTCATGCCATAATTCCACAGCATGCAACACACATTTTGAATTTCACAGTGAAAATACTGCTCTACAATAAAACCACACAGCATTTTACATGATGGGAGTTGAAAAAAAAAATGGAGGAAATATCATAATACTGTCTTCAGGTCACAGGAACTCAGGACTAAGTAGTTGATATCATGAACCACTCCTGTCTGCTTGAGGAAGCTAACCCCAAGAAATGTGTGTGATGAGCACCCTGCATTGCCTTCACTCCAGGAGCTGGCCCTGGCAGGGATGCATATATCAGTGAAGCAGCAAATAAGCCCAAGTTTCTGCCAGATTAATATTCACCAGTGCAGTTAGAAAACATATGGGATATGGAGCTTGAAGTGTTCATATTTATTCTCAGAACACTGCTGGAAATTTGATACTATCAAAGAGACCCATTGAATAAGAAGAGAGAAATCAAATTGATATCTTATCTTTTCTGTCTGCTTCTTGTCTCTAACATATTTTCATCAATAGTTTCCATTGATGAAGTAGCAGTTGTTCCTCACACTCTTATAAACACAAGCATTTTTACCCACCCCACGCTAAAATAGCAATTAATTATTTCGGGATCTTTATTGCAAATTTAAAACATCCTTGCTTGTATTGAACACTTCCAACTAAAGCCTAACACCAACAGTACTTCATGCATGGACTCCATATGAGGAAAACAACATCAAAAAAACCCTTCAAACTATAGATCTTATGAAAGTTCGTTGTTAGGAAGCTGTGTTAGGAATGGGAGTCTAGGAAATTGCTTTCACCCCATACAGTAATTCTCTATAGGAGACCTCTAACTGAGGTGGAAGTTGGGGAAGAAGAGAATATAAATTGTGAGGCTCTTATAGCATCAGTTGCAGTCTGTCCTCAGCTCTGTCCCTCCACTGGGTGCCACAGCGCTGGGGGTGCTACTGTGTGGCCGAGCAGCTCTGCATCCCTGTGTGCAAGAGCAGGCAGGGGCAAGCTTACAGGTATTCTGCACCAGGGCTATCACCTTCCCTTTCAGAAGCACTGACAAAATAACTTGCTGTCAAACCCAGTGTTTATCTATATGTCGAGATTATCTCTAGCCATGAGATGTTGTGTGTCTGCTAAAGATGAATTTAACATGGAGGAGCGTGAATGTATAAATACAGTACAATGACCTCAGAGAGAGATTCAAGCACCCTTCTGGACTAGAGGCCTACCCAGTTTTCACTCTCCAGCCTAAGTATCTTTTTGAAGATGTAGACTTATCAACATCAGTTTCTCCAATTATGATATCAGGTGAGTTGTCAACAGGCTTCAATGCTGAATCAAGCTGTGTCAGGAGAGTTGTGTCTGATGAAACTAATGAAAGATCAATTGTGGGTTTAGAGGGAAGATGAAATTTAAAGTTCAGTGGTTGTTTGTCATTGACACACTTACAGACCATGTTACCTCTCCTAAATTACAAAACATGAACAGCTTTGAGTTCTGTAAAAAGAAAAAGACAACAGGAAATTATGCATATTTCATTGTTCTTTACAACAACCACAAATTTTAATTATAGAAAACACTCAAAAAGTATTATCAACCAAATGTAGACAATCTATAGCACAAAAAAAAAATTAGAATGAATAATCTGAAGCCTTTCCAGACTAATAACTAATCTATGAATCAAAGTGTGATTGACTATTCTCCAGTATCTTCCCTGCTTTCAACTGTTCAAATCCAAGTACCTTCTTCAAATGAGAAAAATCTATTTTAGCTGAAAAAAAATCTCATGTTTATTAACATAAAAATCAGAGCACAAAAGGAACTGTTAGACAGGAATTTGCATAACTGAAAACTACAGTTGTTTCATAATTTTCATTGCTGGAAGATCAAGTTTTGTTGGTTGTGGGGTTTTTTTTTCCCCCACTTGTATCTTTTTTCCCTTGACATTTTTCCTTTTCATCGCAATCCCCCAAAATCTAATACAAATGACTGGGGACAGCTGCCTGGTCTCAGCCCATGCTACTCTACTTTCAAGTATTTAATTGGCCTCAGAAGAGCAATTAGCTATATGTACTGCCTTTTTATCTATACATTTTTCTGAAAACTATGTAATTGATGCAATATACAAAATATACAATTTCATGTGAAGTATCTGTAAGACGAGATACTGACAAACCTCCTGTTTAAGAAAAAAAATATTTCTGATGAATATAAGTGAAGAATAAATACATATTTGAAAACCAAGAGATGTTTGATTTTAAGCATTACATTCAAATGAGTAAACACAACAATTAAGATAAGTAGTTTTTAAAAATATATGTTGAATGTTTTACTATAAGAAATAAAATTTTTATTATTTTGAACAAGTGATAGGGATATCTATTGTCAAATACAGGTATAATCTTACACAGTCATCATAAAAGGTATTTCTCAAAAGAGTTTCCTTTCAGGAAACAATTCATTTTAGTCCCAGCATTTCACATAAAACTGATGTGACTTTTATTTTTGAAAGCCCTGAAAATATTGACATAAATGACAATATGAAAATATTTATGTATGTCATAGCTCAAAACATCATTTTCAGCTTGGAGTATGAATAATAGCTTTTATATTTTAGATTTTTTTTTTAATTGGGCTGAATGTTCATCTTATATAAATCACCTTGATAGTAGAATCTTCAAATAATTCAATTCGCAATCAACTTTTGACCATGCCTCAGCCTTGTGACCTCAGTATCAGAAGGTATATTTGTGTGAATCAGAGTGTTGATATTCATGTTTCTCTTTCTGCCACTCTTGTCTTCCTTTTCCTCTCTTTAAATGGTAAATATTTTATACCCTTTGAGTTTTTAAGCCAATAGTTTGCTATGGACGACTGACAGTGCAATTGTATATGTTTATTTGCTTTCTGTTACTTTTACTTCTATTACTTTTCTGTTATAAAGTGTTGGGTGTCAGTTGCAAGATCAGTTTCATCCATTTGAAACCAAAAACTTGCTTTTGTACTTACAGTTACCAACTGCATGAATAGTTACCATAGCGTACATCATATCAGCATGGTAAACTACAGGATAAAAATGCTCAAATTTAATTCTGAAAATAAGATTCTTAAAATCTTTAATATTTTCCAAATATCAGTAACAAACTGAGTGCCTAAGCTGAGTCTTTGTTAAATCTTTTTCATTTAATAGGGGAATAACTTCATAACACAACATTTGCAAGGTCACAAATGGTGCTGCGATAGACTCGCTCTGCAGGGCAGTAAGAGGTTTTCCATCCTGTCCACACACTAACCTGCGGGACGAGCAGCAAATAACGGGCGACTGTGGATGTTACACTTTTAAAGAACACAATGCATGTATAACAGTGGAGGTGAAACCTCTACGTGCCAAAATCAATAGCACCTTGAAGGGAATCAGAATATCTGCTGGAACAAAGAGAAACAATCCATAGGAACAGCAGAGCAGTCCTCAGTGAGGCTAACCATTGAAAGCAAACAGGATGATTAATACCCAACCTATTTAGAATTTTAAAAATAATTATATTCTTTCTACATAACTGTCATGTAATCAGCAAAAAGTTTAAAATCTGCTCTAGGATTTAGTACAGACACAGATAGGAAGATTTCAGGCTACTGCTTCAGCCTATTTATTCTGCCCTCAGCCAAAGGAACTGAACAGTGCCTGTAACAAATCCGCTGTGTTTCTGGATTTCTGTGCCCAAGGTGGGGGGTGAGAGTGGGAGGCAGGTGCAGCAAAATAGAAAACATTTAAGGTTCTTTTTCTCGGAACTGAGAGTGAGCTCCAAAAGACTGCAATTTAAACTGGATTTCAGCCCTTTTAGTGCCCGGAATTGCCTCAATTTAAAATGAAAGCAGCATATTGAACCCATAACAAAATGCTATTGCAGTATGGGTGGAAAACAGTTGTTTGGAGAGCGCTTATGCAAGTAGCTTTTCATATCCTATGTTCAATCATCAATAATCTAATTCAAACTGACTGCAGTCATATTTATTAACTACATCAGCAGAACCAACTCATGATTTTAAACTTTTCTTAACATTACTAATGAGAAACCTGTGCTCTTCCCTGTAACTGGAATTTAAATAGGTGTCAGGCTTTGTGTACCTGAGTGCCTCTCAGATTCTCCTTTTTCCTTTTAACACAGTCCTACTTTCACAAATGATCTGAAAAAATTTGAAATGCTTATGTCTCTGCATTATACAATACCGATTGTACCCTGCTGTCACTTCCTTTCTGCAATGACCTTACTATAATAAGGTAACCAGAAACACTCACAGCATATTAAATATGACCTCGTTAAGGGGTATGAATGTTCAGCTACTGTTGCTTTACTTGTATCTCACACTATGGGTCAAATCAGCTTTTGGCTGTGTGCATGGACTTCACTGACCTAATACTTGTGAAAGCATAATGTGGCTGTCTCCAGCGAGCACTTAGTGTTAGTACTTTTCTGTTTGTTTGCTATATGGAAATTAGGGTGGGAAATTGCCTAGAGCAATAGGTCTTCTGTTGTGGAAGCATTTTAGGTCCTTACTATGATACAAATGCAAAATATTAATGCAGCGTTTATTAGTGCAATTGTAAGGATGGGCTGGTGCCGAGTGGAAGAGCTGCTACAGGCACCCTGAGAAATAATGTCAAGGATTTCTTTCTTAACACACAGCATGAAACACCCAATTTAAAAGCAATACAACATGCTGCTCCTAGTGGCAATCCACCTTTTCCCTGTTTCAACTCATTCAAACATAGGCAGCCTCTTATTTCTTACTCTCAGCAACAGTTCTTTTAATCTATCTGTCCAGCTTCATTACAGTTCCTACTGCTCTTTTCTACACTTCTGATCTGTCAATATCTTTCTGCTATAGGGGTGCCTTGAACTGCACGAAATTCTTGCAGGTGAGGTCACAGCAAGGCTTCAGAGAGAAAAATTACTATTGGCACTTCCCTGCTCCATGATGAGATCTTTCATAGGCTGCAGTTTTAGTCCTTAGTGGCCATTTCAACAGTTATATCAACTTTTATACCAGAGTTATGTGCAGTCTTCCTGATACCAGAATTACCCATCTGTCATGGAAGTAGGGCTGTTGTGCACCGCATGAAATTGTTTGTAGACTGTAAAGCCAAAGTGAAGTCTAATTGGATGCCTATGGATACACCTAGCATATATACTAGCACATAGCTGCCCGCACTGCATAGCTGCAAGTATACAGCCTTAGTTCATAGGCTGTAGGCATCACCTTTTCATTATCTCTTTAATTATTTTTCCAGCTCTGTCAAGAGAACTAAAGAATATTTTGCATTCTGAAAGGGAATAAAAGCACACTGGAAAGATCAAATGGTTAAGAACACAGCCAGCAGTAAGCAGCACACTTCCAAGTTCCCACTTCTTTGCATACAGTCCTGCTCTTTTGAGAGCTCATAGCCTACAAGGAGTTGTCACAAATGGACATAAAACATACAATACACATTCAAGATCCCTTCGTTCTTATGTTCTGCATGATTGTCACCTAATCTTTTAATAGGTTATAAACAAGTTAAATGGAATATATATTACCTTTCTAAACTAAAAATGGGGGCAAAACACTGACTACATAGGACAAACCACCTGGACATCAATCATATACAGATCAACTCAGTGGCTCTGTTACCTTGCTAATATCAGAACTAAATATTCCACAGAAGTTTTTCAAATCACAAATAGGAATATGAGGAAATTATCTTCACATACCTACTAAATCATTTCCTAATTTACCTAAAATATATGGTTACTTTAAAAATCATAAAATAAAAATACAAAGCCAAAGTAAATCTTCTAGAGAAATTTCTATCTACAGTGAGATCAAAAGCATGCCTAGATTTGCCACCAATCATAAGCATTACTTTGCTACCTGGCAGATTGGATTTAAAAGGATTTTTGTGGTCACCACTGTTTTCCCTGCTTAAAATTGTACTCTGTCATATATTAGTGAACATGAGTTGAAGAACAGAAAGCAGCAAATCAAAACAGTGACAAAAACACTCATGGCATTGAAATGGGTTGCTGAAGAAACCACAGCAAATAAATTTCAGCAGGAACAATGTCAGGTATCAAATCAGAGGGAACATCATTTTTCTCCAGGCAGCAGAATGTATATTGTTTTTATCCAGAACCAATAATGGCAATTCTCTAGCTAAAGATTAGCTGATCAAATTCAGCGGCACAAATCAGAGTTTTCTAAAATCATTCATAGAAATTATGCAGACTCGAAATGAGTATCAAGAACATCATTCAGATGCAAGCCATTGCAAATCATAGACTAGACTGTATCCAACATTCATTGATTCACAGCAAGGATGAACTCTGCATTGTAAAAGGATGCAAAAATCTCTTTTCTCAGTGCCTGGTTTTCCTAGGTACTGCAGAGTAGGGCTGGTAGCAAACCCCATTTGCTTTCCAGGCTTGGGGCTCACCTGCTGCTGGAATTATGGGGACAGGAACAAGAAAGAGCCAGTGACCTCAGAAAGTGAGCTCGTTTTAAAAGCACCTAAATCCTGCAAAGGGGACCCAGGGAAGGCCAGTAGCCTTCTCTCCTCCTGTTCCTTTTTGTATCCAGGTGCATATCAGATATAGTCTGGTCTAGTTGATAGTGAAATATATCTCAAACTGGGTGTTTGGAACAACCCACTGAAGTATTCTCCTTATCAGTGGTCTTTGGGCCTGAACACAAGTGCATTTCAGAAATAGGACAAGGAGCTTCTTGCTTTTAAAGAAAGATATTCTGGAAAGCAAAACTTAATGGTTAACATGTAACTTGGATGAAGCTGGAAAAAAAAACAAAAAAGGCAAGAAAGGGAATTATTAATAAAATCTACAAAACTGCCACAAATTTAAGTTGATCTAGTACATGACTTCACATATAAATTACTTTTATTTCTAACTTAAGAGAAGATATGATGATATGGAAGAACTAGAAAAGAATGTATTTAGTGAGTCTCCTCTTTTTATCTAATTAGTAAATTATCTGAGAACATGTAGTACTTGCTTTAAGTTTTTATTTTAAAAAATGAAAAAACCCTAAAAGTTTAGTCACAGTTCCTTATTATGGCTTTGATTTTATACCTAAACATAGTGACTAGCATAGTTTTCTTCTTATAGCTAAACTTTATAAACCATAATTGGCTTTCACTCAAATGACTTTTTTAGTCACCAAAAAAATGTCCTTTTGTGATTAAACAAATCTTGGGTGTTAGCCAACACAAACCTTGATTCACTTAAACACTTCCAAAGAGACATTAGAAAGGGACACAAACATAGTCAAAAACCTTCAATTAGAATTTTTTTTAATATTTATTCATGTTTTATTCCTTTTCACTCAGTTCTGATATAGGACTACTCAGTAATTGTACGCCTGTGATTTGTCAGTTTAGAACAGTTGTATAGTACAAGCTATTTCCTCTTCTCTGCTACTTAAAATTTAAGTAATTATTGCAATGGTACCTTAACCTTTGTAACTTCTCATTTTCCCCTGCTTTCTGTGCATCTGTAATCCTTGTCAAAGAAATTCAGGCAGTGATGTCAAACAGATAACACCTGTACTAGTTTTGAGCTTGCACAAGATGAAAGCTTCTTGTTATTTAGAATTTCTGCATAAAATAGTTATTCCGACTGAAAGTTGTACAGGCTAGGTAAGCAGTACAGAAAAATAGTCTGAAACAACTCAAAGACAGAAATGTGTATCTATCTTCACAATGTCTTAAAAGTTCATTCCAGAGAAAGCACTGACATCCTAAACTACACATATAATGATCACAGCCCAGATTTTCATATTGTGTATTTTTCTGTTCTCCTTTACCCCAGTTTACCCTCATAAACTTAACAATGAAGAACTGAGCAGATCTATATGCCCTAGCAAAAGGCACTAAGTGATGGCCACTGGAGACCATGTTAGAAAGCATTGCAGTCTTCAGAGCATAAGAGACTAGAAGAGTATCATGCTGTTCAATAAAAAGAAAATTGTATCTATATATAGACTGACTGATACTGGAAAGACTCAACAGTTTCTGGAAAGTGATAACAGTAGCTAACCACAGCCTACTGATACAACTACATTTTATTTTAAAATAGTCTTCATTATGGGTTTTTTTTGTCTGTTCTCCATTTCTGTTATTTAATATACCTATCTGCAATATCCTGTACATTTTTCTTTTCACTGTGGTTACTAATCATTTGGTTTAGCATGAAGGACAGCCGATTCCTACTGGGACTCTCTTAAAAGATTCTCTTCATAGATAATTGTTTAATATCAATTCGATAGGGTGGCAGAATTGTGTTCCTAGCAGTAACAGGAGATGAGGAGCATTTATACAAAGCACAGTATTAGCAATATTTTATGTTTGTGCAGTATTTTCCATCTGAGCTGCTTCAAAGCATTTATGAAAAACACTTAGAATGCAACAGATCTGCGAGGAGACTTCCAATTTCCAGCATTACCTCTGCACAGTTGGACCTATCCTTCTCGTCTGTCTTGTAAACTGTTGGAGGTTATTATCACCAGTTAAAAATAGCTCATACAGGTCAGTTAATGTAAATAGACAAAATTGTGCCAAACTCATATAATTTAGATCAATTTACATCAAAAGTTTAGTTGATATAATTTTCCAGAATGCAGTTTTTACATTCCAAAGAGATTATTGCTGTTTATGGATGTCTCTAAAAGGGAGATGATCCCTTTCTTCCATCATCCTCCTGTCTCCTCTTTCTGTATTTGCTCCACTGTTAGAACCTTTCCTGATCTGTGAGATGGAGCAGTGAACAAGGTCCCCTGCCCAGATAACGATCTGCCTTTAGGACCAGCGAGGCACAGTCTATACTTTTCTACTTTGACTTTGAAACACAGAATAATTTAGGTAGAAAGAGCCCTTGGATCCAAGGTCCTGTTCAAAGCAAGTCTAGTTTCAAAGTTACCCTGTGTTGCCTGTGGCCTTGGCCAGCTGAGTTTTCAATATTTCCAAGGACATGTGTTTCACAGTTTATCTGGGAAACCTGCTCCTGGGATTAACCACTCTCACTGCGAGGACATTTTTCCTCATATCTAACTTGAGCTGGCTATACATGTGCTAGCACCACCCTGAGGAGGGTTCAGTTTCATTCCTAACCAGGATGTGCTGCCAACTTTTGATCATTGTGTATCTGCCAGGACCCTAGCCCATGCAGCAGCTGTGTGGGTTATTCTCACACAGATGCAGAGCTATGCATTTGACCTTATTGGGTTGCATGAGGTTTCCATCAGCCTATCTGTCTCTGCTTAGCCTGTACCTGAGGCTAAACTGTAGCAGTTGTTCTACCATCCAATGACCCTCCCCACCTGGGAAAGTGAATCAGGGAAAAAAGGGAGAAGCCCTGTAGGTTAAAATTTAAATGAATTTAATTAAATAACATAACTAATACAAACACCAATGTAAAGCATAGAAAAGCTTATACTCAGTCTAATCCTTGGGAGAAGCGGCATCATAGAATGGTTTGGGTTGGAAGGGACCTCAAAGATCATCTAGCTCCAACCCACCTGCCATGAGGGAAGAACCCCAGGAAGAACAACTCTTCACCCTCAGTAAACTCCCTCGTTTTATAATGAGCTTGATGTCAGTGGTATGGGATACACCTGTGAGTCAGCTTGGGGCAGCTGCCTTGACTGGATCTCCCAGCTGACTCAGGGCTACTCATGGTCTGCCTGCCTCCCATGGCTCTCCCCCTGGGAACTCAAGAAAACCTCTCTCCAGCATGTTGGGGGCCCCCTGAATGGTGGCTATGCAGCTCAGCATACCCACTACTCCCTTCAACTTGGTGGAGCACACAAACTTGCCAAGGGTGCACATATCTCCTTTCCACACTATTATAATGAAGATGGTGAACGAGGTTGGCCCTAGTCCTGACCTCTGAGAATGCTGCTGGTAAGCAGCTGCAGTTAACGCTGGGGACCACTGATGATGCTCAACAGTTCAGTCAGCTTTTCACTCACTTTATAGTTCACTTCTCTCCAAGGGAAACACTTGCGAGAAGTTCTCATTCCTTATAAGTTAAGTCTTATAAGTTTACAGCTGAATTCTAATTATTCTTTATGCTTTTACCAGCCCTACCTTTGCTAAACCTGACAGATTTAGGAAAGCAGGTAAAGAAAACTGGAATTAACAGCAAGAACTGCTTGTATTTTCCCCTCCCTTCTGCACTTTTTAATGAACGAGTATCCTAACTTTAAACCTGCACTCACAGCTAAACTGTAGCAGTTGTTCTACCACACGATGTCCCCTTCCCAATTGAGAAGGGGAATAAGGGAAAAAAAAAAAAAAGAGAAGTCCAGAGGGTTGAAGTAGAAACAAATTTAACAAAATAACAAAACTAACACAACTACTGACATAAAGTATACAAGGTTCTACTCAGCCTGGTCCTTGAGGTCAGCAACAGGAGCAGAAGGCCAGAAGAAAAGAGCCCCAGGAAGAAGAACTCCACCCACACTGAACTCCCTCCTTTTATAATGAGCATGATTTAGTGGTATGGGATACACCTGTGAGTCAGCTGCCTTGATTGGATCTCCCAGCTGACTCAGGGCTACTCGTGGCCTGTCTGCATGGCTGGCTATGGGTCTGTGCCTGGGGAACCAGGACAGAAACTATGGTCAAAACACAGCCCAACATCACTATCTGTGAGGGGGATGCTCCTCATTTGCCCTCAGAGCTTAAGAGCTCCCTCAAATCTGTTTGTGGCAGAGACACTCCTTGGGAAGAGCAGGGAAGGGAAGGGAAGGCTGCCTACAGGTATTGCCACCCAGAGCTCAGGGTTTACCGTCTGCATGATTGTTTCTCATGCCTCTGTAGTTACAACACACATCTGCTCAACGCTTCATGGGGGCAGATGATTAGGTGAAGTAATCCTCTTCTGAAGTACTGTAGATATTTCACTTAGTTAAGCTTTGAAGAGGGAGATGACAAATCAAACCCTTTCTGTCTCTCAGATATGATATCCCTTGCTCTTCACACAGAGCACTGCCAATCCTGATTACAGGTTTTTTAGAGTAAGTATAAATGGTTCCACTCTTTCCACTGGAACAAAGAGTTTTTTCTCTATTTTTATTCTCTCCTAAAGAAAAAGCCTATTTCAGTTGTGTTGAGTATCAAAATTACATTCAAAACATAATCTGAAACAGTATGTAATTATTTTTTCATTTGCAGATAACTCTTTGACAGACATGCCTAAAGGCAAAACAGATTCATATCCTTAACAACCTTCTAGCAGCTGAAATCCATAAACAGCTTATACAATGTGCAAATTGCTATTTCAACAAATCAGGAAGGCTTAAAATCAATCTTTTAAAAGTGAGGTAACTAAATTAAACTCTGAACAGTGAACACAATCCATAGCAGAGAAAACTGGACAGTCACTTAATAAATATAATTTTAATTGCGTTCATTTTGTTAAAGGAAATATTTCAAAATGAATAAAATGTGGGTTGGTTCTTCTAAATGTTACACTGAAATCAAAACCACTACTTTGACTTACTTCTAGATATCAATAAAGCTCAGCCATGCCATGAAAGTAAGAAATGGGAACTTAGATACCACCTTAAGATACATATCCTTAGTGCACTTTCAAATTACAAAGGACCTTAGGGACAAGTTGTGTTGTAAGTAGCCAAAACTCCATTACTTAAAACTGAGCTGCGATAGCATATCCTTTGGGCTCTATTCCTGCAAGCTTTGCTAAAGCAGAAACATTTGAGATTTCACAGTCAAACTGTACACCTAGGAGAGATTTTCAAAGAGTTCAAAGCTGCGATTTTTTTCCAGAATCAGGAAACTGGATGTTCTGAGGAATTTGATTAAAACTAGAATGTTAATCATTAGGTCAACAAATGCAGAGAGAGTGTTTCACACAGACAGCTAGCTATCCTCAGGGACATTTCGATGGCCTTACCTGCCCATAAAAAGGGGTTAAAAAAATCTATTCTTAGAATTCAGTGTGAGGACCCAACCATACAGTCTGTTTATCCTCCCCTTTGGTTTATTCGACGAGCTTCGCCAGTCTGAGGAACAAAAATCAATGTTGAAAAAGGAAGGGAAAAAAGTTGAGTCCAAAGGGAGACAGGTCTTCTCTTTCTTCATCAGCTGAACTTGAGCCACAAAGCACTGCACTGCATTTCCCAGGGAGGAGATGATGCAGCTGGGGGTTGCAAGCCCTCCCCTACACTGCTCAGGGCACAGCACAGCCCCCTCACCAGGCTGTGCCCCACTGCTGGGCTGCCTCACAAAGCTGGCTTGATGCATAACCAGAAGACAGTAAAGTCTTTTCTTTCTATCTACTGATTATATCCCTATTCTTTAGCTGAAAGGAAAAGAAGATTCCTCTGTTCTTCTTGGGGTTAAATGATGAGATTGCTTAGGTCAGATTTGCAGCCTTTTTACAAAGTAGTCCTATAACCATGAAAAAAAATATGGCATAACTTTAAAATCATTACATGTACTTACCAAAGGTAAAATAAAACCCAGAGTAGGAGGCTGGTATTCCATTCAGAAAGGCTTTTTTGTCTAATGAAGTGTAATATTTGCTGAACCAATGCAATACTAACAATAGTTATCAGATTATTATCAGAATGTTTAAATCTCTACATCTGCTATTCATCTATGGATGAGACACCAGGTATTAATACTTCCCTTATTATGTGATTATCTATTTTCCAGATTTTGCAGTAGAAAAGCATTATATAAACACAGCAGTATCTAAGTGGAGAGTTCTCTATTTTAAGCAATACCTGTGTTTTAACTACAGCTGTGTAAGAGTGAAGCAAAATATAATGATCACCTAAAACATCAAAGTTGAATCTAGGGATGCACCTGTACAAAATGAAGCACAAGCAGATGCTCTCTCATGGGTTATGAAAATATATGCATAAACAATTTAACAGACTTTTGTGTTCTCCATTAACTAGGAACACACTCTGCAGTTATGCCAGCAGAGCTTAAAGCATTTAATGCAGTAGCATTTCTTCAAGATTCAGCATGCATGACTCTCAGTTAATACTCCTTGGGTATTTTAAAAACCAAATCATCTACTTATGTTTAAATTCTGAAACATGTTTCATTTAGGTTGCTAGTACAAAGTCTTATTGAAGCTTTTTAATCCATTTCAGCTTTAGCAAACATTCTCCACAGTATTTCAGCTGAAGGCCTTCCTGTTTGTCTTAATTTACTGTGAATAAATTTGTTTCTACAATTAGCACACAGGCCCCTAAAGCCAGAAATCCACTAAATTATTGCTACGGTGCATTTTGGGATGTAACTTAATTACTAAATCTAAGTGCTAGAACTATGAACAAGAAGCTTATTTTAAATATTAAGCAACTCACAAGACAGAGTTTAAACTTCCCAATGGAAATATGATTATCTTTACACATTGGACTAATGAAATCTACTTCAAGCAATGTGAGATATTATGTAACATTCAAAAATATAGGAGATAAAACAGCTTCCTTCTTAGAGAACGAACTTTTAGATAAGTCCATTGAAGCATACTGGTCAAGAGTATTAGGCCTGTTATTTTAAACTCCTCCAGACTAGCACAGAACTTTTTGTCAGTTCTACTGTGACTATTTGTGAGACTGTACTGGTTTGACCTTGAGCAAGCAAGAAATATTGTGCAGGACTAGAGCTTTCCTCAGCCTGCTGATGTGTAGATCAGCACAGCTGATTCCTCTCTGCATAGTCATTCCATGTGAAATACAGGAGCAGCACTGAGTGCAGGGAAAGCCCATGTTTGGCTGGTGCCCACTGGAGTAAATCTGGCTACTGTGCTGAAAGACAGAGGTCTTCCACTGACCCATCGAGAGAGGTCTGGGAAACTGGACATACAACAGCAAGTCAGGCTTGGAGATGCACGTTGCAACATGCTTTGCCATGCACAGGAACCACAAGAACTGCAAAACTCTATGTCAGGTTAATGGCAAAGTTGGGTATGACCATATTACCTTGATGTTTCATAAGAAAATAAGACTGTCACTGAAGTGCATGGAAAGTAACAAATCAGTAGGTGGTAGAGGAAGTTGCAAAGTTGTCCAAGGTAAGCATACCACAATGGATTTGTCTGCACTAACCATGGTGAAAATGTCCTCAACACACTTAGGCAGAAATTTGCAGTGCTGTTATACAAGAGACTGAATATTTCAACTTACATTTCTTTTAAGTGTCACACGGCAATGACAATACAAAATGAAAGTTATTGTTTAAGTATCTTTCTGTCTAGGTTTTTTGGAAAATGTGACATCCTTAGTGATAAATGAACTCCTTCTCTGAGAGTGCACCGGGCCATGCCTGCTGCTAGCTTCTGGGACAAGAATAATGCAGTTTCTGAAAGCCTTAGCCCAGCATTCCCTTGCTTTTATGGTTTTGTCTCTACGCCAGCATTTTAACATCACATGGATCTTAATTTTTTTTCATAATAGCATAATCTAAATTGACAGTTTCACTTCTCAAGTTCTAATGAAATTTCCATATATAGTTCCACCTCCAGGCATGGCGACGTCTGCAACACTGAATGTTAAACAAACATTGCCACATTAGTCACTAGGCAAGTATGAGAAGAATGCAATCAAAATGTAAAAAACAAAATTAAACAACAGATTGGCAGGCAAAATATCTCTGAAGATCGTATTACCTAAGCGTTTAAAACAGTGATTTGTTTTATTTTATTAATCTGACTTTGTGTAAGTTTTTCATAATACAGTAAACAAATGATCCCTTTGCTAATACCTCCTTTTCTTACCATGGTCTGGAATGGATACTCTAAAGAATATGCCAGGAAAATAATAATATAGTAATATATAGCAAAATCATAGAGTCATGCTAGTTAATTCTCCAAAAAGTGAGGTTTATCTTCTTCCTAATAGTAAAAGTAATCTGAATGTTGTCATTATCCACATGTGTTTACTTTCTCACTTCATACTCTCTTGTTAATTTGATATCAACATTATATAGTCACATCTATGACTTGTACTACTTACTGGCAGATAGCAAGGCTCACTGTCAGCTACTTTGTCACTGAGGTCTCCTAGGAAGATGAATGGATTTTGACCTGCAGAACAGGCTTTTCTTCTTCCAGCAAGTAGGAAAACAGGAAAAATCTGTAGTCTTTTTTGCACTGTGTAGGTGGGACCTGTGTGAGATACACATTCCTTTCCTGGAAGCTGGAAAAGGTTTCTGTGTTCCATCTTTTGGACATAGCCAGGGAATATCATGGATTTCTCCTGAGTGGGTATAACTTTGCTTTGAATCAATCTTTCACTGATACTTTTTTTTTTTACCTTTTTTAGATAAGGAACAGGTGAGCAGAGTTTTCTTGTTTACCCTCTCAGCACAATTCATTGCCTTGATTCTTTCATGGATTATTTTATGCATCTCCTCTCCAGTGCAAGTTCTCTTTTTGGCATCTTTTAATAGATGTTTTTAATACTCATCTTTGCTGATCTTTTTCTGATCTATCCAATTTTGGGGACCAAATTCAATATCTAAATGGCTCATACATCTGTTTTTATCCAGACAGTGAAACTTTCTCTATTTTCCATTCCATTTCACCCACTAGGTATTCTAGAAATTTGTTTTCTTAGTGGATGGTGCACGTTAAACAGCATCTTTTATTGAGCTCTCCGTAATTACATGAAGTCTTTCCTCTGTATGGTTGCAATGAATTTTGAACAAGGTGATGTGTATGAGCAATTCAAATGAACACTGCCAACACATATTGTCATCTTTGACGTGTTGTGCACTGTTCACTCACATCGTTTAGTTAGCTTCCACTGAAATTTTAGGGATATTTCCTGGATTTTGTAACAAGTGTGCATTTGTCAGCTGCAAATTTGTCACATAACAAATCAGTTCCCTTCCAAAGCCTGCAAAATTGCACAAAGCAGGATAAGAGATATTAAATATAACTCTTATTTCTGAAAGGAAGCTTGTGGCAGTCCAATATTGCTTATAGTGGCTGGAACAGATATATGGTTAGATAGTAAGAGTCATGCCAATGAAAATTGAGGAGGTTCCAAACTGGGAAAAAAAAAAATCTCAAATAAGAGAGTATTTTGCTTAAATCTGAAAACAACATAAATATTAGATCCACCCCCCAATCCCAAGTCGATTTCAAAGCCATTCTCACGTGTATATGAAAAGTATTTAAAATAATGTAACCTTTTAGTAAAAATATATTTCAACAGTTAAATTACTTATTATTTTCCAGGCAGAAAAATTACTATTTCTTCATTTTCTGCCTCTCTTTTCAGACAGATGTAGTTTACCTTGCCACTAGCAAGGGTTTAGCTGGAGGAACAGATCCAGGTCGGGGCACTATGTGTCAGGAAATATGTTGATCAATCACACTGAGATAGATCCGAATAACAAAGCCTAGAAAGAATGACCTTTGAAAAATAATTGGATGAATAGAGGTTATTTAACCTGATGAAGAAAAGACCACAGAGAACATACTAATAGTTTTTAAATACACAAAAATCTGCTTCCTATATGGAGGGTACATGATGTGCATAGAGAAGTAACAATGACCTTAAGTAGCAAACAAAAAGGTTCAGTTTAGATATTAGAAAAACTGATGAAAATAGTGGAGCTCTGGAGCTGATTGCCTAGGGACATTATGCAGTCTCTGCTAGCAGATGTCCTTCAGAAATGGAAAGACAAATACCTGTTAGGAAGGTCATAGATCTTGTTTTGAGGCATAAAGTTGGGATCAGATTTTTGAGACACTTGCATTTTTGAGACACTTGGACTTGAAACGGTTGCATTTTCTGTCTCATTCCATGACCATCTATTTCTCTAGTCAGCTCTTGCAGGTGATGTTATCCTCATCTGATTCTTTCTTTTAACTGTCTAACATTTCTTCCGATTCTTGATGTACTAAGCAATATACTGTCATTTGGTTTTCTGTCTTTGTCTATAACGTTATTCAAAAGTCATGCTTAGAGTTTCTAATTTGCCATTCATTTTATTTTACTGTGAATACAATGCTGAAATAATCACACTGGAAGAATATAGTGTAATGCCCCATAATGTATAATGATTCTTCTAATGGTTCAGGTTTGAAATGGAATAATTTTCCTAAACTAATCACCTCATCAAAGCATCATAATGGAAACCTCAAGTGGTCTCTGTAGCCTTGAATTCAAAGCATTACGCCAATCTAAATCTCACAGTTGACCTTCTAATGCCTCTGTAGCAGAAGGCTCAACAATCTTCAATTGAAATAATGTTGCATATGCATATTCATATATCCCACATTATAACACTAATACAGTAAGGTCTCCACAAAGTTTCATTGATGGTCTCCAGAGATTATTGCTGTCACGTGAACACCACTCTTGTTTGAGCAAGGAGTGCATGGAAGCGACAAATATAACTATTCTCCAAGGCTGGACATCAAAATGGATGTCTTTGCAATGTTTCTTTTTTAAACTGAACAATTACACTCTATGCATATTCAGCAAATACTTAACTTGACCTTCAGTTCTTATGTTGTAATTGGAGAAATACTCAGCCAGCTAATATGGTTCCTATCTGTTTTGCTAACGTTTATGTCTGTTTTATTACTTAATTCAGATTTCGTGTCAGTTAGAATTAGATATGTCTCTGCTTTGAGGGATACATGACTAGCTGGATTTTGGTTTTGTCTTAAACAGAAACTTCCTGGTTTGCTTCACCATGAGTGAAAGAAACCATAAGATTTTCCTCGTGGTAGGAGATGCAGTATTTAAGTAGAACACAAATATTGTGAACAAATGCACTGAGCTGAAAAGTGCTATGTTATCACAAAAACGATATTGTGAGGGTGCTGTTGTAACAAACATAAAGCTTGTGGAGGACAGCGAATGCAGAATGATACAAATTGTTATCTCCTTCAAGGAAAAAAGTTTGAAAAAACTCTCAGGAAATGCAACTCTCTTATAAAGGGCAATTCTGCTCAAATTAAAACAAGATAGTGACCAAAGGTCAAATCCATTAATCCATGCTGACAAATCCTTTGCAAAACCAAGCTCTCCAAAGCCTTCAGAAGAACCGTAATTTTGTAATAGCAAAATACTTCAAGTATTAAAACGTTCCACTTCAACTCTGAAACCTGAGAAATCTTACAAGAAACTGTGAAGAAATAAAAGAATAATTTCCTCATTGCTCTATATTTATGACAAGATATTATCCTTAGCCTTGTTACCCAAGGCACAGTCAGAGAAAGGCAGGTTTTTAAAATTGTGATATGTTTCCTTTTTGTCAGTTCTAACTGGTGGTGAAGCATTTGCTACGTATTCACAACATTAAAATGTTGTGCTCTCCACTTGCACTGCTCTCCAGCTTGCCCTTGTGTCTTAATGAGTCTGTCAAAGAAGTACACTCAAATATAGCGTTAACATAAGGGACAAAGCAGAAGTAATAACTGTTTCTGATACTTCCTGTGTAATTCAGCAAACAAAGCACAACTATAAGATAGCATTTCCAGGGTGGTAAAATAATCTAGATATAATTTTTATTGATGGATCAAATAGATTACTATATAAACACTGACATAAAAAAAAAAAGAAAGAAAAAGAAAAAGCAGAAATAAAGCCATACTTCATATATGTTTTTTATTTAGTTTTCTTCTAAAACCATGGGAGATGAATATATCATGAAAAGGATCCATTAAATCTCCTTTTATTCAAATACTGCTGCTTAAAAGCCAGCTTTTTTTTCACAAGAATGTGAATATTAACACATGAAGAATAGACTTTTTAAAAATGACAGAGACAAAGAGAGGCTCCAAGAAACTGCCTGTTAAATTTCATGGTTTGCTAAATGGTCTTAATTCTCTTTTCTTTATATGTATCTGTTGCCTAATGAGACCTCGAGTCCTAACTCAGGCTACCAGCAGAGTTTCTTTTGCAAGAAAAGATCTGTTTAATAGTTTCATTTAAGGATTTTTGGGCACAGATCTGGTTGCAAAGTCACGGTAGAGGGTTTATGTTCCCAGGCAGAGCAATATTGTTTTGGTAGTCTTGGAAGACCACACATATCATACCTGCTATACAAAGGAGGAATAATGAAAACTTACATTTAAAAAAGTAATTTTTTAATATTAATAAAATATCATAACTTTAACACACAGTTTGACTATTTCACTTCCATTTAATCTACTAATGGTTTTGCAGCTCTAACCTTAAAGAGTGCAATCTTTTTCTTCCCCTTAATCACAAATTATATTCTCCTTTCTCATGAGTTACAGTCTTCCTCCCTCTCCTTTACCCGCTGCCCAGATGACAATTAAACATTTATTTTCTGGACTTGCAAATCCCCACAGCTCCTTGGTGTTCAGTATTGAAGTCCAGGTCTGGCTCAGGCAGAATATTTGCACTCTGTTTTTTCTTTCAAGTCTTCAGTTGTGAAGTCTGAGATATACAAATTTATTTTTCACTTCTCTGTGGAGAAGAACGTGTCCTCCTTCTATCATATCTATGAGAGTTCACAAAGTTCTGGGTGGCATCTCCTACTTACGGAAATGTCTCCTAACACATGGTCTCTCAAATGGTGTAGAAACAAGATTTCTTGTAAAATAGATACTTCACTTAATCCTCCTTTAAATGCCCAGCCCCATGATCAGGCCTAGATGCCTGGCCCATTTAGCTTCAATTCTGCTTTTCAGCTCTTAGAACCTCATTGTTATATTATCTCAATACTTACTCCTTTGTCCCCTGCTGCATGTTGACTATAGTGAGTGAACATGAACAGCTTTCTGGACAGTGACTATATGGTTTTTTTATTTGTCAATACAAAGCATAACAAGCCTTTACTTCCTAGAAACTGCTGCAGTATAAATAGTCTAATACCTTCAGGAACTTGTGGGTTTTCTGATTATCAGGGGAAATGAGAAGAAGAGACACAAAGAGATAATAAAAAAATGAATTTCATTGAATAATTCATTGACATTTCCATAAGGCAATTTACCACATCAGCAGTCAGTCCAGTTGCTTATTCAAGGAAGACTGTTTGACCTACTCTATTTCTAGGCATTCATACAGATCTAGTAATTAGTACAGCCACCTCTCTGCAAATTGTTAAGGTAGTGAAAAGACCAGATTCCTTACAAGACAATGGTATTCTCAATAATACCATACTTGAATAATTTCTCTCCTCTTCCCTAACCCTACTTTAATAATCATCCTCTCCCAAGAGGTCTCTGAAGTTCTGCTGATATGGTTTTCTTCGATGAAATTAAGATTGCATAGATGGCTTTTGATCCAAAGACTTTTAGGACATTGGAGGTATCAATGTTAAAAAAACGCATTCTTGTCAAAGACTATCCCTCATGAAAGAGTCGTTTTAATAAAAGCAGATCTTTTAACATATCAGTTCTGTGTGCCTCACTTTCTAAGTGTAGAAATCTGTAATCAGTTTGTAATCTGTTAGGGTATCACTGTGCATCCAGGATTGTTTGGCTAATATGATTTAAACAGTGCTCTGGTTTGAAAATCTGGAGAAAAATTCAAACAGGCAGGAAAATTTCTTCTTTGGAAACTATTAACAGGAGGCTTTTGGATCAGGAACATCATGAAAATTTCCTATTCTCTCAAATAAAATACAAAACAAATGCATAAAATAAAAATAAAGCACTAAATGATCAAAAAAATCTCCACAGATATTCTTGATTTTTTAAAAATAACTTCTCATGGGGTATTTCCCATTTTAAAAAAAAAAAAAAAGAAGAAGCTATATATAGTTTTTTATTGCTCAATCTCAAACATGAAAATTTCAGGTAATGTAATTGTGTATTTATGTTCAAGCTATCATGGCTCTCTAGTCAAAATGCTATTTGTTCAAATGTAACAGGCCCTCCTGTTTTCACAGAGGGAAAAATGAAAGTAAAATTGCAGCTAATATAGACTTCTGGGAAATAAAACACAGTGTAATGGAAAATGAAATAGAACTTCTGAATTTATTTGATCAGGGTGATAAGGTGACTTGATGATGCTACATATAAACTAAGTAACTAAGTCATGTCTAGTAACTGCTAATGATGTTGAAGTGTATACACGAAAGACATACACTTTCCGATTTCCCTTTGAATGCACCAGATTTCTGAGTCAATACATCCAACCATGACTTTGGCACTTTGCTCATTATTGAACCATTCTACATCACAAGTTCTGGGAAAAAAAAGAGTCTCTCAAGCTCCATAAAGAAACATATTTTTCATTTCTCATTCTCTACCCATTAAAATGGTTCAACCTGCTGAATATAAAATTTCATCAGTCTACAGTACAGATGGACCAAATGAAGTTTGTCTTCCTGCTTCTGACAACTCAGTCTCTTACCAAGTGGAAATCCAGAAACAAGGACTTATATGACATATATTTGAATATTTAACTGAGCCCCTGCACCAGCAAGGAGACCACAAGGCTCCTGATGTTTAGCTTGTGCAGCTGGCCTGGCCCGACCTTGTTACTCGGGGACTGCAACACAATGGATAAAGAAAATGGATTGTAACTTGCAAATGTCAAAGTGCCTGATCTTCTGAGAGCTGAGACTTGTAGGATCAGACCCTTAGCAGTGGACCTGGTTAACCCATGTAGAAGTCATTCTAAAAATTAACAGGGGAAAGATACAAACAAGCTTTTGGAACAAACGGACTAAATAAGGGAGAGAGACTGAAAATCAGACATTCATAAACAAGTAAAGAGACAGATGTCAATGAAGTAAGCAAAATCTTACGCAACTCAAATGTCAACCAAAGTTACTATTACTGTCTCACTGGGTGTAGGATGGTGCAAACATGCTACACATAAAGATCATAAGGAGGCACTTTCACAAAAGGTCTAGTCTGGAGAACAACCTATTAGAATAAGTTGCTGAGGCAAAAAATAGCAATTTTCGTGTTGTAAAGGAAGCAGTAGCAGATTAAGCTTGGATTTTTAAACAACCAGTTGGTGGGGCTTCTCCTAATATACAGTAGATCTCTTGTTACCTTCCCCCTGTTAGTACTCTTTGACATGCTGCAGTTCTGCTGTGTTTATCAGTGCCTCTGGTTCAGAAAAAAGCAGCAGCACCAAGGCAATTGCTGAAGAATCAGGACTGAGATATTCAGAATAGCTAATGATTAACTTCACAATTCAAAAGGAAGGGATTCATTTAATGAAGGCAACTGATGAGTACTTTCTGATAACTGTGTGCTGTACCGTGCAATAGTTTGGGCATTCAAAACAGCCCTGAAAATCCGTCTTCCTCAGAATGATTATTGTTATTGTGTATATTTCTGATGATGCCATGAGATAGAAGTAGGACACCATTTCCCCCAGGGCTAAAGGAACACTCCCTCTTTCCTTTTTTACAGAATAAAGCTGTTTACACAGAGGAAATGGATATATCATGTTTATAAGTATAAGGTGCTATTCCCACTTTGCAATTTTGTTTTAAGGAGAGCGTATGCTGCTTCTACATAGTAAAGATACCTTGTCCCCTCTTGTGAGGACAGAAAGGTGCAGCTTTATCTCTAGGGCTCAGTTGAGGCTGTTAGCCATCAATGCTGCTGCTTCCTCCAACCTGCCTTTACACTTGTCATCCTCTGCCCCAGCTGCAGCAGAGCAGGAGGCCCTCTCACAGGTACGTCTGACTGAGGCACAGATCATTTGCAAATAAAGATAGCCTACACTCCCTCCAATTCCCTGTGGTTTCTGTTTTTTATTGACTGAGTGGAAGCTCCCTGCTCATTTCTTTATTACAGTTTGTGAGTCACTCTTCAGAGGAATTGAGAAGTGACTATGTCTTTTTCACTTACTAGGGACAGAAGCTTATGTGACATTTGCATCATCCAAATTTGGCATTAGGCCCTTGAAATAGTCTCTGAAGTTCATTTGGGTTCATTTCACCCCAATCTAAGAATATAATTCATCTGACCTATTTTATACTTAGAGTGCGATGAATCACTGCCCAGAAGCGTGTTTTTCTCTGTTGAGTACCAAAGGTATCTACAAAACAAGCTCAGATCTAAATAGCTGTACTATAGATAGTTAAATTTGCAAAATCCCATGTGGTGTCAGAAGGACAGGCACAGTCCTGGATGGGATTTATTCTTGATGGCTTGCCTGTTTGAGGAAAAGTATTTTGAAAGAGAAGGTATTTCTAGATGGCCTTCGTAATTAATGAAGTAACAACAAGGATCAGCTTTAGAAAACAGACTTTAGAGTTGTGCCTAAATAATGCCTAAGACTAAGATGGCCCATTCAAGGAATGGATCATGTAACACTAATTAAGGCAACTAAACTCTTTGCTATTAAGTGTCTAGGACAGGTATTTTGGGATTCACAACAGACAGCAGGTTCCAGGCTAGGGCCCTTAATGACCCAGAGGAAACGCCAGAGTGATCTGAGTCCCAAGTGTCCTGCAGGAGGCTATTGTCCTGTGTTGTTGTTGCAACTTAGACCTTGCCCTAAGGCAGCGAATTTACACAATTTGTGAAGGAAGAAGGCACAAGAGAGTTATTCACATTAGAGAGCACTTCAGCTGACTTTGTCAATACAAAAGGGACCTCGGGCACCACTTCCACATATAATCACTGCCGTTATTTGAAAGAGGCATAGAGACAGAAGTTACCCCGACAGCCTTCGAAGGACAGCCTGAAAGCTGTGGCTAACTGCTAGAGGCAAAAGAAAAATGTAACTTAGGGGCTCTGAGAGGTGAGGTCTGTAAGACAGGCAGATGTGCTTCTTAACAGTACAAAGGACTGTACAACCTCATGGTGTTTGGTGTGCAGGACCAAAGTGTTCCCTCAGGATGTTTGAGATTTAATTTAGCTAGTAGTTTTTCGATGAAGGCTAGAGCTAATGTCAGCATGAAACATGAAGGGAGTTTTCTGTGCATGTATATATATAGGACACACATTATGCAAAGACAGAGCAGGCTGCATTAGATCTCAGCTGGGGTCTCTGCAAGGCTTGTATGTGAATGATGGAACTTGGGATACAGAGATCCATGAAGGAAAGATGGTGCCCAGGCACCTGCTAATGTTACTTACTGCTCTTGCCCAGCAAATATAGTTTACACAGAGGGCCTGCAAAATAAGTGGAATGGCAAAGCTCTGCCATGTTATGTCATGCTGTTTTAATGCCCTTCAAGAGGAACAGAATTTAGATAACTTTGCTGGCTCATCATTTCTTGGAGAATTGCTATTTGCCAGAGGGGATGCCTCCCTCACCCTTGTACAGTCTGTGCTGCCAACTGAAACTCAGCCTGATGTTAAGCCCAGACAAATCCCATGTCAGATATGTTGCCCTCAACCAAACCCTGTTCCAGTCCTCAGAAGCAGTAGTTAAGATAAACTGATGTGAATTTGTAGTCAAAACAGAAAACTAAACTTGTTGGTGCTAGGCCTTATTGTAATGAACAACAATATCTTGTCTGAAAAAATCACACTTCCTAAACTTTCATCTATGTGGCAGGAAGAGCTAGAAATAACTCATGTTTCACACAATGCGATAAAAAAATATTTAAAATAAAAAACCAAAGAGCCAGAGGCATGTTGCAGTGAAGTCTAGCAACTGTGAAGAAAATGCTTTTTTAAACAACCCAGTCTCTGAAGCTTCTGCTGCCAAAAATACAGATAAAGAAAGCTTTAGAGATGACTAAAAAGACAAATGAAAATAAGAAAAAAACATTAGTCATTATGATGGGCAACAACAGCACTTCTCAGAAAGAAAGAGGATAAAACTAGGTGACTGGGTAGGAGAATTAAGGTACATGTCCCAAACTTTAGTAAACTGTCACTTCTCCCAGCTGGGTCAGTCTTTGATTTTGGCAAGTTTCAGGTCACAGAAACCAACTCAATGGCTTAAAGGTAAGGGTAATTTTCCAAACAGCATTTTCACCCTGAAAAGCTACTGCTGTGAAGCAATGAATTAAAAAGGTAAAATCGTACTGATAAGTGTGTCAGATAACTGTAGAGAAAAGCAATTCCTCTAGGTTCCCTGGAGTCAGCAGATTCCTGTCATGTTGTGAAACCCACTTCTGCAGGGATCTTGAGCCCAAACACTGGCATCAACTTTTGAATTTACATTAGAAGGTGGAATTACTGCAATCTGGCAGTCAGAAGTCTTATTTTGAAAAGAGATGATGGTTGTTGCTTTATTGTCCTAATAAAACTGTATGACAACACAGCACATTGTCAGCCCAGGGAACAAGATGGTGAGGTTAAAAATGAGATTTTTCTGGGGTGCTATTTGCTAGTTTACGCTAAGCAGAATTTATTGTCTGTATGTTGTTGCTTTTTGAAACAGACGTAAGGGTGCTGCAGGGGATGGTGGGCAGGGTAGGACAATCAACTTGTAACCATTACTACAGGACAAGCCACCGAATGTGTGTGTAAAGCCTCAAATTTTGGTCCTCAGGCACTCAAGCCCTCAAAAGTGTATGTGTTCCATTGGTGGCCTTGATGCTCATCTGGTCAATCATGTGCAAACAGTAGGCCAAGAACCTACATGAAATATTGCTTTTGGTGACTGTTAGAGATAGTGACAAAGCTGTTAATGATGATATAGAGAGGAGGTGGGTATTGGGAAATGGGAGGAGCAAAGTAGAGGTAGAAGTGCTCAGGTACCATTGTAAGAGCTTTTTTCCTACCCAAAGAAATTTCCATGAGAATGATTGTGATATTTGAGTACCAGCAGTGCTCTCCAAAGGTATCTAGCAGAGACAGCGAAACTTGTTCTTGCTCTACTGCAGATGATTTAAGTATTTCATGAACCCACAGCTGCATTCTGAAATATAAATTAACTTGCAACTAAATGTGCAGAAAGCTTTTACTGAGCTATGGGGTCCTTAGAACTGAAATAAAGAAATGTTGTCATATATGCAATATAAACTACAATAAAAAAAAACATAAGCTTTATTGTCCTAAAAAAAATATTACCCTAGTACAGTTCTTACTGAAGAGCAGCAGGGGTTATTTATATCCAGTGTTTTCTCCCACTAAGCATGAAAATCATTGATCTTAAGGAAACTGCTGTGCATAGAATTGTTCACTTTCCAGTTACTTTTTAACTCAGCCCGAGTTAAGACATTTTCTTGAAATTACTGTAATTAGCACCATGTTCTTCAGTGGGGCAACAATAATCTGCTTCTTGCCTATGTGGCTACTGTTCCCCTATATCTATAATAGGCATCAAGCACAGTGTGATGTTCTCTTGACTTTAAGATGCCAGATTTCTAACCTGCCTCTGGAGCCAGCTGTCATCTGTCTCTGGAAGAACATGTTTCTAGAAGAGGATTGCTAGCCTCAATGAGTCTCTTTTGGCCTGCTCAAATTGAAAAATTGAGAACTTTGCTTACATTTCTTTGTATTTTTTCTTTCTTTATATTTTTAGTCCAAAAGATGCAACTTCAGAGCTTCTACTAAAAACAATGTTTGTACAAAAACATATTACAGATTTGCAGCTTCCAAACAGAAAACTAGAGCTTTTATTTTTTTTAATGCCAAATTTACTCCATCAGTTCAAATGCCAGCATGTCAAACTGACTCCTCCCTCTTGGCCTTCTGCTCATGCTGCCAATCCTAAATGTGAGGCTGAGTATAAGCTTGTATATTTTGTGTTGGTGATTGTATGATTTTTGTTATTGCGTTAATTCTGTTTTCTACTTCAACTCATGGGGCTTCTCCCTTTTTTCCCCAATGCCTCTTCTCAGCTGGGGAGGGGTCATTGAGTGGTAGAACAACTGCTACAGTTTAGCCCCAGGTACAGGCTAAATGTAGACCGGTGTGTCTAACTATTAGATAGCTGAAGTTGGATTAAGTCATTTATTCTATTAATCATATAAAAGTTGGAATAGAATCTAGCTTGCTTTACCACAGACACATTGATTCACAAATGCACACAAGACCCAAGAAAGGAGTACAATACTTATTTCTGTCACTAATGAAGTTAAAAGTACAAATACATATGTTGTCTGCTCAGTTGAACAAACTAGCTCTGATTTTACAGCATAATTTTTCAGAATATTTTCACACCGCTTTTACAACAGAATAACTGCTCTGAATTAAGTGGCATTTGCTGCTATTTGTACTGGCCGAAGTAAGCTGTATAATGTGCATAATAATGATAACTCCTTAGTTAACCAAAGGAGAAAACTACAGAGTAATGTTAAACATCACAGATAGCTCTGACTAGAGACATCATCTGGACAGTAGGGGCTTAATAAATAAAGTTTGATGTCATATAGGCAATAGATCATTTTAAACAAATACCATTGAGCTTTTTATACTTTGTTTTGGCTCAAATGATGGAAAACTACTTTATGTTCCTATACATTTCACTGTTCAGTACAATTAAAATAGTGGTATTTTTGAAACAGTAGGCTCAAGATTCAAATTTGGCAGATCATTTTTAAATTGTGTTCCTAGCTCTTCATCATTTGTATTTCTCTTTCTTAGTCTTCATGGCTTTGCTCCTCCTCTGGATAACTGTCTGTCCTTGAAAATTCCTTGCTTTCCATTCCATGCAGATCAACCAGTTGAGCTGTCTTGTTGCAAATACATTTCTTTTTATTCACGTTCTCCCCCCTGTTGTCCCTTTGTCCAGTACATACACTGAGCTTAGCATTTGTGCTTTTATGGTTACTGAAATCAAAGTAAGAAGAATTATTTCTGACTTGTTTGTGTGGGTACATCAATCTTCTTGAATTGAACACACTAAATAAGATGCTGCTAATACATAAAAGATAACTATCAAGGGTGGGATTCATTTCTCAGCTCTATAAACAACTATAATACACAGATCTAAATTAGGATGAGATGAAAGCTGCTCTAGAAGCGCTTATTTCTCTTCTGTACCATAATAGGTGTTTAGCTGACTAGCTCACATTTACATGCCCACATTAAACACTTGAAGTAAGGTATTGTGACAACCAGTACTTGTTCTTCTATTTGTTTTCATCTCAGTTGTTGCTTCACTGGATATTTTTTATTAAGAATGACAGAGACCATGCACCTCACAATTCGTCACATTTTATTTTCCCCTATTTTTAGCTTAGACTTAGATTGCTGCATTTCACTTGGTAGCAAAAAACAATAAGATATTTCCTGGAGAAAATTCAAAGCTAATGCCTCCAACAGGTAATGTGTGATAATGCATAATAATATAACATACTGGTTGCACAACTTTAGATCAGGTGTTATACTTGCCTACATTCATAAACCACACTCTCTGTTATTAAATATTCTTGCAGTAGTTTTGTAGATATTTTTTACAAATATCATTGTCTGGTCATTTTAAATGTGAATTGTTTTAACTTAGTAGACATTTGAAGAGAGTAGTAGCCACAGCACCCTCATCTGTTGTAATTCTGCCAGTCTTTTCTTAGTCCACCATGATGTGAATTTTATGGGTTAACAATAAGATCTCACTGTTCGCAAATATCCATTGCTTTTTTTCCCTGCTTCCTGACCAATACTCCTGTTTACTTTGGGTTTCTTTGGGGCAGTTGTTTTGTTTTGAAGTCTGGCACTACTGTGGAACTAATGATTCAATAATCATTTTGCTGGGCATACGGTTTAATTGACTGTTTTGGGAACAGGTGCAATTAGGTTATTAAAATACTGTAGCACCCTGCTCACTCCTTAACCCTCCTCTTTTGAGAAGTCTTACACCCAGCACTGTATGGTCTGACATGATGCATTCCTGCAACACTGTTCCTCTTGGGGCAGGTCTCTAAGGATCCCTCCACTCTCCAGCAGTTCTAACTGCTCCCATACTTTTTTTCTTCACTCCCAAGGTATCAATTATTTTTGCTGTATCACTGACAGATTTGAAAGGGTCAAACAGGAAGCCAGATAACAAATAGATGAACATCACATTATGCACCCAATGGAAACAGATGAGTAGGACATAACGAGAGCAAAAGAGATGCGTTTCATGATGCCATCTGCTAGTTTCTCACATAAAGCCCTTACTATGGTGATTGCTGATACAGAAGTGCTGAAATACTCATTAAATCTGGAATCTGTTTTCCAGCAATATTGTTATTATTCAACAAATATTGCTAATCGCTTACCATTTGTATTATACACAGTAATAAGGTTACAACAGTTATTCTCTGCATTGTTAACTGTGGATGTGAGGAATAAATATATATAGTTATATAACCACTACTGTTGTTCAAATATCTGGTAAGTCAAAAGTGGTAACTTCTGTAGGGATGTTCTTTCCCACTTATGAACTCTTTTTGTTTCATAGATCTTCATTATATGTTTCGGGGAATGTTTGCCAGTAGCAGACTTCTACACATTATTTTGATTGTAGTAATCTATTTTTTTAAAAAAAAGAAAGAAGTCTCCTAGCTGTGATTTTGTACTTCTCCCAGAAGCCACAAAGCAATCAAGTCACTTATAAGATGATGGAAAAATTTTAAGAAAAGAGATGGGTAGAGCACACATCTTAGCAACTAGGAAAAACAAGATGAATCACTTAACAAGTTACTTACTTAGTCAAAGATCAACCTGAAAATTCACAAGTGAATACAAACAAATGTCTGACAGCATACAGGATCTGTACTGTCATTTTGTACAAGTGGATAGATTATTTTCTTAGAGCGCTGCAGAGAATGAATTATCCAGTTGCAGCCCTCCAAAGACTGAACTGGGAGCTGAGGCATTAATTACAGTCATTGTAGACAAATGACAGTATACTTCTCCTGTGGTGAGATAACAAAGTTGAAACAAAAGATGGGTCTAGCATACCTATTGAAAAGCCAGAATTTACTGAACTTTCTGAGCCCGGGGCTTTCTAGACACGTATAAATTACCCAGATCTGACACATTGATTTCAGTTTTGAGAATTCACTAAGTTGTCATCTTCGCTCCAAGTGACCAACAGAACTCAGGTAGCAAGTGTCACTGAAGGTCTATGAAGAGAGAGGGGTGAAGGGTTCTAGGGCTTTTTTGGCAGACTAGCAATCTGAAATCTAAAGGGCAAATAAGCACATTGATTAAACCTCTCATTTTGCAAAGATAAGAATATACTGCAATTAAATGGATGGGTTCTTTCAATGGTTCACCTGGGAAGAGCCTAACTGAGTTGAAACAGTTATTCTCATACCTGCAAAACCTTAAAGAAAATCTGGTTGCTTGTTTTGGACAAGAAAGATTGAGGAGAATGTAACCTTTTTAGTTGGCAGTTCAAAATATGACTGCTTAACACTTCAGTAGATACATTTAAGACTGTAATTAAAGAAAGTAATGCTCTGTGCAGAAAAAAATATGTATTTTGGCTGAAAGAGAGCAGAATTATCTGGGAAAAAAAAGAACATATGTACTAAAATATTCTGCAGCAAACTGATTCTCTGAACGTCTTGCATAAAATACCTGTTTCCTTTTGCAGAACAATGTATACTTCTGGAGGACAACAGAAAGAAAATTTTGCTGCATTAACCAAAAGCACAGGAATATTCATAAGAAACCTTCTGACCTTAGTTCCGGTCTCCTCCCAATATGCTAGAATCCTTCTTTGCATAACCCTTCTGCCAGCTTCCCTCTTCTGAACTGCCGTCTGCTTCTTCTAGCCTTGCTATAGCAAAAAGCCATGTGGCATTTCCTGACTCACTTCCAAGCTCTGCACATCACTGAACAATAAGTCCCAGTCAGCAAAAATTTCAGATGCTGGAATACCCTCAGTCTACTGGCAAGGACAGACTTCACTGGTAACATCTTGCTGTCCCAAAGTAAGTAAGTTTAGTATGCACAACCACCCCTAGGCTAATACTTGCTATCAAAGCACGACATTTCCTGAAATGTGAATGGAGAAACCATCCACAATTTTGGCCATGGAATGTTTCACACCCCGAGGCTGTTCACCACAATCAGGTTTTTAGCTTGTAGACATATTTCTAATGGGATCTATCTGACCCTTTCCCAGCTGTGTCTCATTGAAGCAGTGCTCAGCACAATTCTCTGGGATGCCTTGAGTGCCGAAGTACCACCAGATGTTGCATTATGTGAGCAGTTTGGGTTGAACTCTTGTCTAAAGCGCTTGAATCCATATTAAGGCATTTGTAGAATATGTAGTTGTGGCAAAGCACTGCATAACTGTGTGATGTGCATGCTTAAAAGAATTATTTTGTAAACATAGGAAAGGCTTTTCCACATTTCAGAACCTGAAAAAAACTACTCCCTGTAGTGTGCCAACGTGAAGACATGTGGGAATTTTATATATAGTATGTACATGGAGGCAACTTAAATGGGGCCTGATTCAAGTCCTGCTGAAATGAACAAGAGTCTTTTTCTTGTTCTTTTCTCTAAAACATATTTTTAATCAGACCTGTATTTCATCTGCAGCAGTAACCTCAGTCTAGTTCCCTTGGTATTCACTGGACATTATCATTAATTCAGCTAGGGACATAAACTAGTTCTGTTTTACAAACTATTCTTAAATAGATTCATCTCTTTTATCCTGTGTCCTACTTTATGTAATTATTTATTCTACAAAATAGCTCTTACTCTTCACAGTCTCCCTTACACCTTTCTTTACCTTAGACCTTGCACTGCCTCCTGGAGGAACTGCTCTGCCTGAAGATATGGAGTGAAACAAAACGTGTGTTGATTTTGCTCTTCACACTCCTATAGGCATTCAGAGACATGTCCTACAGAAAGGAAAAAAAACAGTTTTATGAACATTGTTAACAATACACGCTATATTTTTTTCTGACTTAAGGAGCAGAGTAGCTGACACATAGATTTATTTTTAAATTGAATTTTAAAAATTTGCATTCACCATTCCCTGGGCAAAAAGCTCTGAAAAACCTACATTCATAAACCTTTCACATAGAAAGATTTCCAGTTTGGAGCTTTTCTTTTAAAATGAGATTTTTTTTTTCTGATTGTTGTTGGGTAGTCCAAGAAAAAGTACTATCTCTCCTACATAACTACGTCGGGTTTTCAGCTGGGGCAGCTGAGTTTTGACTCAATCCATCAGGCAGAGCCTATTTTTGCTTTTTTCTTTCCTTCTGACTAATGAATATCACGGCGCAGCTCTGCAATTACTGTTTATTCAGCAAGAGAAATGTCTTGAACAGCCTTGCAGGATAAGAAAAAGCAATCTCTGTCCTGTAATCCAGTGCAAAGTTTCCGTGAGAGCATCAACTGCCTCCGCACTGCTTTGTGTTGGACTGGGAATGATTCCCTCTCACTTATTCACTGAAATAACCCTTGTCCTTGAAGCCCTGAAAAGTATTGCTTTCAGGCTCTATTGTGGCTTCCCTTCTAGGGTCACAGCCACAGGAAGGTTTGCAGCATGAATGCTGTGACAAGAGAAACACATTTTAAATAAGAAAATATGTATACGGATGGTAATTGCAGTACCAGATTACATAACAAGATGAATTATGGATTGAAAACCAACTGCAGTTGTTTGAATTCAGCCAAGCCAGATTTATTCATCTTCTTTCTCCTTTTTTTTGGTCATTTTAGAGGAATATATGCCATAACATGCTAACAGAAAGCAAAATTAGTAAGTACGAGGGACACAATGACAACAATAACAATATCTTATTTATCTATTTATTTATTTTAGTTTGGGGATATTACAAGAAGAAAAAGAAATGATAATGTGCAATATTACATTTTTCAGTTAAGAGACAAACTGGTTTATTATAAGAGTTACATGTCATAAATGTGTTTCTGAAATTCCACTGTTAACACAACTAAACATTTTTCAACAGAATTGAATCTTAAGTTATATAATTATGAAATTTAAATGCATGTGCCTTTGCTTTTTCACCAAGATCCCTGGCAGGTTTTTGTAGAAGAAAAATACGGGAGTCTTTAACTTTTTGCCTGTAGCAGAAAGCGTGCATTTTCCCCTCATTTAGTAGTGGTAAGGGATCACAGGACTCTCATGCTGTGTATCTGTCTCAGGGGCAGGAGATGCATAAAAGCAGTATCACATAAATCAGGTTTCTGAGGTTCAGCTAGGCTCCTTCTGCAGATTTGTTACTTCTCCTGTGGTTGTGCTAAAATATTTAAAGCTGTAAAAAGAAAGTTCTAAAGCCATTCCTCTATCTTTTGGCACAAGATGAATGATTTACTCAACTAAAATAATAATGCCTAACAGACTTCTGGGGCCCAAGAAAGTTAAATAAAGATCCCTGATATTAAAGCAAGAAATTTACCATATTCTATAACATAAAGGATGAAATTCTGCCTTCATTAAGAGCAATGGCAAGATGTATATTGATTTCAAAGGAGTTGGGATTTGATGTTCAGGTAAAAAGGAAATACCCTGTTGCTACATCGTAAGAATTCTACATTACCTGATATTCTTTCAGTCATGGGAAATGGAAAGTGTATTTAGGTCTTTTCATCAGTGTATCAGTCACCAAATGAGTAGGAGTAATGCTAAAAAACAAGATAAATTGATGCTTCTTTGTGACATAAAACTCTTCCTTCTCATCGCCAAATGTTTTCAAGAATATATGAATGTTAAGAGGTTTTCACATGGAAAATTGAATGACAGTGGATAAAATAATTGATGACTTATCACAAACTACTATACATACTTTTTTTTTCATTTTCTAAAGATTTGTATACTAGAGAAAACAAATTTGATGAAATATTTGAAATCAGAATATTTCCCAGGCCTTGAAACATAGGGTTCTGTCTAACAATAACATAGTAACATTCTGTTGACAATTTTTTGTGGAGACATTTAATAAAGCAAAATCTGATTTTCTAGACCATCTTCTCTCCCTCAACATTTGTAGAGGTGCAAAAACACATTAAATGTATGGCTTGAACTTTAAAGCCATCCAGAAATGGCCACATCATTTTTCAAGTTCCTTCTTTCTTCCATAATTCCTTTTTTCTTTCATTTATGCTGTAAAACATAGCAACACAGTTTCTAATGTTTTGTTTCTGAACAGCTGTGTAAAAAATTAAGTGCAGAACTGAGAATGCATCTGCATCCATGAGCTAGGAATGGAGATGTGCTCCAAAGTCTTTTTTAGATATTGTAGACTTTGAAAAACCCAATTTATTTTCTTTTTTTTCAGTTGGTTAAATTCAGTAGAGGATACCATTCAACCTTTTCCTTCAGGACTGTATTATGCCAACTAATTGACACTACATTCATACGTTCAGTTTTTGAGAAGACTTGGTACTATGCCATCAATTTACATAGCTGTTATAAGTACTGCATGTAAAGGAGATGACAGAAGTAATTTTAGCTCAGCATTCTTGGAGAATTCGCTAAGCTATATGTCAAAAAACATAGATTCTCTCCATTTATAAAATGTCCTGAAATACTTTCTGGTCAACATTTTACTGTTTTTAGGGAAGAGAGAGACAAAAAAACTCTAGAGAAATGTCATTGCTTAATCACTGCCTCTTGCATGCATAATCAGCAGTGTATGCTGAGATGCCTGTGTGGTCCTTCACATGCAGCCCTAGAGATAAAGCATAAAAGAAGTGTTATTCCCGGGCAGAAGCCTTGCCTTCTGCATTTGTCCAGAGCCCAAGGACAGCGTATCCTTCTGGCAAAGGGGAGAGGAGAATCAGGTTCCTTCAGATCCCTCAGAGACAATGGGCTCAGCTACCAGGGAGGGACTTCTTCCAGAACATGCCTTGCTTTTCATGGCCCCACACTTGTGGCACAGCTTATTCCCAGGTGCCAGCTTCTCTGCACCTAGGTAGGTAGGAAGCTGCCAGTAAGGTTATTGCATATGTAAAGAAATAGCCCAGGAAAAGTTATGACTTCACAGTATTGCATACATGCAGAAACAGCCCAGGACAGCTGAGCTGTGTGTAGTAGGTGGGACACATACCAAAGAAGGATTGTGTGGGACCTACTTGCTCTAGGGCCAGTTTCACCACTTGGGACAATTCAACACAGCACAGAACTCTGTCTGCCATCGTGTCAAAGGAAAATAAGTTTAAAAGAGATCTCACTAAATCATTCAGTCCCCCATCCAAATGCAAACCAGAATCAACCATACCTAGGGACACAATTTTGCTCTAGATGTGCTGTGCAGAAGGGCTTCTTCAGTGTCTTTTTTTTTTCCCTCCCTTTACTTATGGTAGACTCTTTGTGGTTCCCAGCTTGTGTTGTAGACAAAAGGCTGCCCAGCAGCAACCCATGCATCTGCTTTAATGTGTGCATATCATCAGCTTCACGCTTTATTCCAATATCCAGCAAAGAAGATGAAATAAAACACAGGCTGCAACCGTTCACACAGATTATGTAACATCTGCTCTATAATCAGTGGAAAAATAATTTGTCTGCCTCATCGACGACATTACTCACATTTATGTAGAAAAATAAACTGCATGAAAAGTGAGTTTCAACCTTGGCAACAGATCCTCACTTCTACTTACAATAGAGCAGAAACTGGAATTGGAAGAGGTGCAACTGTCTACAATATAAAGGCATTTCCGAAGGCATGAATGCGTGTTGCATTCCTGAGCACGACCTGAATTCCCCGCGGCACAGTGAGACCTGCTGGAGAAGGCTGCAGAGACAGAGTGAGCTCTTCATGACATAAAGCACAGACTACTGTGAACTGAAGAGAAAGCAATTTTCCTGTAATGAAAAATGAATGGTGCTATATATTATATTTAAAATACCATGGTAGTTTATGACCTGATAATCAAAGTTACACAAGGAGGTATGTGCTTTATGAGGTGCTCTTTTCCACTGCGTTCCCCCACGCTGAGTGCCAAATGGCAGAAAGCAACGTGGCAGGTGGGGCCATACTTTTGTTTTATGTTTTACTTGGGGGTAGAGGAAATGAAAACTCTCTTAAAATTCTTGAAATATTTACATATTAAAAAAATCACCCTGAAGGAGGTCTTCTTTTTACGTACAATATAAAAATAACACACTTGCATAGAACTCTGCCATGACATAAAAACACGCACAATGGCATTTTGCTGTCAGTACTGTAGAGTTTTTCAAAAAAAGTTTCTTGCTCTGTTAGAGTTTGAATTTTTTTAAAAAGTTTTGGGAAGCTCAAAACCTGCCTTAGACTCGGGTGTAAGGAACCAAAATAGAGCAGAAAACCTATCCAAAGAACAACATAGTGATGGACATCTGACTCAAAAGGAATTAGCAATGATGCTAATATGTTCTTCTAAAGCCAGTCATGGTATATCACACTGGGGAAGATTAATAGATTCTGAACGGGACAATCAAGAAGATACTCAGTGACAGCTGCCAGTACTAAGTTTGTGTGCGTTTCTCTGGAATAAGAGTTATCTAATCACATATGCATTGTTTTCTTTTCCTTCTGTATGTAAATCAGAAGCCTACAAACACATTTCATGTCTCTGACATATTGGGGTAATTTTTCCAGTGATTTTTCAGCAGGGATACAAAATGGAACTTAATCCATTATTGTACCCTACTGACAGATTAAATAATAATGCAAAATGTATCTGATATTCATTTATCATTATTCCAAATCAGCTAAGTTAATGGGTGAGTAGATGGCTTTTCTATCATTCAGAAAACATTTGCACAAATGTAACACACTCAGAGGACAAAACTAAACACTGTTTGCAAATCTTTCTACATGATTTTTTGCATTAATATTTCTCTAGTGAGTCTGAAAGCTGAAGTATACTTTTATTTTTGATCAGCCTGGTTGTGAGGCTGTCTAGTTCACCTTATTTCAGTAGACAGACTTTGGTAAAAATACCAGAGGTCACCTTTAAAAACATTTGCTGTAGCTTAACTGTTATATTAGCTTTCCATTCAATTGCTGCCAGTCTTTTGGACATATGACAATTTAACACTGAATCTAATACTCTAAAAGAGGTATCTTTTAAATATTAAATGTAAAGCATTTAATAAAACAGCCCCAAATGTCACTTTTAAGATGTAAATAATTCAAATAATATTTTATGATAATACTTTTAGTAATGAATCAAAATATGTCAAAATTAGTAAAGGTTTTTCCATTTATTCTAATAGGTTTTGGATCAGGACATCTCCCAGTAAATTCTGAGTTCAGAATTCTTTTTAATACTACAGTTACTGTTGATTGTGCAAAAGCTGCATCTTTCCCAACTCTACAAAATTGTTTAATTCGACAAAATTCATATACAAAATTTCTCACTTTCTCATGTATTGCAGCATAAAGGTTTTCTCCATATGCTTCTTATTTGATTTTGCATCTTACAAAAATCTTGTTGCAAGAAGTCTCAGACATGAAAAAAATGCACAAAGAATAATTATAAAATGTTTCCTTGATCAGTTCCAAGTATATGTATGGAAGATGTTCTTTCTTCTTGTTCATAAAACAAGATTTTGAGCGTAGCAATACATAGCTCCAAAACAGTGCTGGATATTTCCTCCACTCTGCTAGAAATGAGTAAATGAGGGGAACAAAAAAAGCTTCTGACAAACTTTTAATCTGTATTTTAATTTGTATATATCTCTCATATTTTTATTGGAAATAGACATAGTAGTCCCTTCCTAAGGTGAGGAAGTCATTTCATAGTTCACTTGAGCTGTTTTCTCTATGACAACCTCCGTGGTACAAAGTCATTCAGATTGAGAGAGTATTTTATATAACAGTGATATTATATTTTCAGTACTACTTTCTGTCGCCGTACTTACTCATCTTAATATTCTGTTGGTTTCTTCAACACCTGTGACCTGAGAGCATTCAAGAGGGTAACTGTAGTGGGCTGGCAGGTATTTTCATTCCCATCCTTATGGTTATCAGGTTGCAATTCTCCATAATGAAGGAGACGAATTATCAAGCAATTCTCTAAAACTGTAAGTGTGCTTATCATCAGAGGGCTTGTTGACACAGCTGACTTCCCCCTTGCTGATGAAGGAACATTGAAAATCCCACATGGTGTGACATGGAGACAGGCAGTTGGGTACCCTGCAGAGCTCTCACGCCCTGAGTTAAGGGACATTTAAATGTCCCTACATCTCCAGTTCTAGACAGTACTTGAAAATTTCAGCTTGACAGCCCATGCTATCCCTGCCCTGGTGAAGATTTTGTAGAAATAGGAGGAACAGATGCATTTTACTTATGAATCAGCACCCTCATTTTCTGGAAATACTGTTTTATTTTGCTGTACATAGGCCAGTTTTGCTCTTTAACAAAGGAGTCTGAGAGCTTGCTGTTCACCCTGAGTAAATCTCCATCACTGGTAGCCCTGTGATGGCTTTTATCCTATTTCACATTTCGAGGAGGGAGGGAACGTGTAATTTTGTTGATGATAGCAATTTTAATTAATTGCTATTCTCCACTGGTATAGGTAATGCTTGAGAAACCTGCATATTTAAAAAAACCAAACAAACAACCAAACAAACAAACCAAACAAAAAAACCCAAAAAAAACCCCACACAAAAAGCCACAAGAAACACAACGTAATCTGCTGTACGGTCTTGCATGTTTATCTTACCTTCAAAGAAAGAAAGCAAAAGGGCAAAGTTCTGTCATTTTACTATGTATTCTTCTTTATTATAAGGATTTCTTATATCTTCCATTTTTTAAATTAACCCATTGAACTTTCAGAGCTTTTTATTTAAATAATCCATCCTGTAATAACACATAGAGTGGAAAGCAAAATAATAATTTTCATAAAAGGTTTTTTCTCCCTTGAAGAGAAAGTAAACCAAGTGCATAAAATCCTAGGTCAGGATTAACGGCATAAGTGAGGACAGGTTTCACTGTAGCATAAGTGATTTAGTTTCCTTGCCTCAAGGATTCTGATGATTCAGAAGATGCAGAAAACTTCAACTTGGATAGATCTGTATGGATAAGAGTTCAGTCTAAGAATTAGTAGGACACAGTTGTCTAAATATTAATGTTTCAGGAGTTTTATTAAGTTAATGAAGAAGAATTAGTCCTTAAATCACAAAATGAATTTTAATATTGTAGAAGTGTTAATAATTGACGTAGGTAAACATGGTACATGCATGATTGTCCTTCACAAGAAAGATGACTGATTTTACTTGGTTAGGAAGCTGGATAATAAACCAGCAATATGTCATGATATGAAGTTTGATTATGTTAGGACTAACCATTAAGGTTGCTTTAACACATACTGCTTATACTTTATTGCCTAAAACCAACATAGTCTAAACTTATGTCTTTGAACTAGGCTAGTACTGTTTTGATCACATGGAAACTGTAAATGGTACTTTGCTTTAAATGCAGATGTAGCTATAATGTACCAATAAAAAATAGAATCCTGACTTATTGTGGGGATCACATCTATAATATATCATTTTCTAATGGACATGAAAATTAGATATCTTGAAAATATAAGTGATGCTATAGAAAAATTTTTAGAAACTATTCTTAACGCTCAGATATCTATCTTCCAACCTCTTTTTATCATGCCAAGATTTTGGACATGAAAGGACTTATTTATAAGCTCTGTTATCTCCAATTCTGATTTCAGGCAGTGAAAACAATGAAATTCCCAACAGGGACAAGAGGACTCTGCTGTACTAACAAAACACTTTGTAGCAAGTTTTATGGGAGTGTTTAACAGGAAACAGCTACTAAGCATGAAAAAGGAATTTAAAATCAGAGATCCATGATGGCCTAAGAGCACAGGCAGGAGAATATTTCTAGGCAGAGATAATATCTTTTGTTAGACAGATTAGTGTAGCTTGAAAATTTAACAAACTTACAGGCACATATATTTTTCTAATTCATGATGATTTTGTGTGCCCGAAGGCTTGACTGACATTTCCAACCATATCTACTTACAAACCTAGTCTCACTTAAAAACTAGCCTCATTTTTACTAAGCAGTCACAGAACCTTAAATCTTTATGGAGTTAAGAACTACAAGCTTTAGTTTTCTTGCCAGGATTTGGTCTAGTTGGTCATTAATGAATATGGTACACATATCGCATAAGGTAGGAAATTTCGATTTATAGATTATATTTGTTCATGAAAACCAACAAATATGTAGTAGAAATTATAGATGAATCGGACTGATACATGAATTAATTTTGTATAGATGCTCACCACTAAGCTATATTGTCTTCAAAAAGAAAAACTAGAAGTAAACAGATGATAAGAGTAAAAATAATGATAAGAGGATTCCAAATCTAAGAGGCAAAGGGTTGCATTTTATCTTTCAATAGCTTAGACTAAACTCATATTGAATGACTTTCATTGAAACATAAAAAATTTCTCAGAATGCCTCTTGGACAAATTGCTCCCATTTTTGGAGAGAAAATGACATTTAGCCCTGGCAATAATGCCCGGGAAGACCCTCCAAACAGCAGCTCATTACAGTCCTTGGATGTATTAAAGAGGAACTAAGACCTCAAATAAATCAAGACAAACTTTGAAGGAAGTTTTACAGCAGGAAAAAGACTTTGTAATTATAATAATTGCCTGCAGATAGACAATATAATTGTATCTTTTGAAAACCTAACAGAGTTTCTTATTTATTGCTGTATTTAGAAATTGTTCCTAATGGGGAAAAAAAAAAAATGCATATGTACTAATGAACTATGAATGCATAGTAAGAAAACAAAATTAATTTGAATAATGTTGCATATTGTTAGTGTAATTTTTTGCTAGTTTTGCAAACTATGAAAGAATGAACATCATACATTCATATAATTTGTTTCATTATTTCTGTATTTGTTTGATTTCATACATAAAGATATTTTTTTCCTACTGTCTTACTAAGATGTAACTCTTACAACACACCAAACTTCATGTTTAAACTACAGTGTTCGGAAATGCTAAATTAAGATTGACTACACGATTGGAATTCGGGCTTCTAGCCCATAAGCTCTTTGACAGTGGAAAACATTTTATCTTTTTTGCAGAGGTCCTTTGCCTCATTCAAGGAACTGAGTGGATAATAATTCCAACCAGCAAGCAGTAACCTATTCTTTGTTGTTTGTGATGGTGGTTTTGTTTTTTATTGTTCAGTGTGTGTATTTCATCTGAGTGACCAGAAAGCTTGGCTGAAGAAGATTACCAATCAGGCTCAAATCTACCATAAGAGACTCACTGTTTAGTTCACAAATTGTTTAGCTTATCAATTTTCATTTCCTTGTTATGTTGTACATTGGTTTTCAGGATAAAGTAATGTTTTAGAATACATCCAGTTAAGAATAGACTGAATTACTGTCATTCAACTTCATCTCAGGTCTCTTCATAAACCCTTTCAGTTCCTCTTGTTACTGAACAGGAATCTCTTAGCAAATTCCTTGTGAATGATGTAGCTCTTGAAGAAAATACCACAACAACCTGTTAAAGTTTAGGAGAGAATAAATACATTAATAATGCTACTTGAATTCATACTGTAGAAGACAATGCACAGCTTCAGAGAATGAATAGTGATCAATAACTTTTGATTTTAGGGAAAAAAAACGACCCTGCCCACTCTTTCTTTTAACTTTTGGTGGTAGTGGTCAGAACCCCTAAGTAATCAGTCATACTTATACATATGCCCTTTTTGTGTCCATGTGCAGAATTCCCTGGGACCAGTGATTATGGATCTAAGAAGCCATGTAAAACACTGTTGTTAGCCCAGAAAGACAGTAGGAGAAAGACCCCAGTCCAAAGACGCTACTTATGATTTTTGTGTGCATGTGTATTTATTTGTCTTAAATCATTATCTACTTTCAATAACTCCCTGCTTGTTGAGATTGGAAGACAAGAGCTGAATAAATTCAATATAATGACAAAAGATTAATTTCATGCTGTCTAAATAAAATTTATCAATCCAGCCTTTCCCTGTATGTGAACAATTTTAAAGCTATGCCTGTGGCACACAATTGCCAACCCTGGGCCATGTATCACAAACACACATCTTGATGCCTGCCTTGCTTTCAATAATTAATGATGGCTTACAACTTGCGACACTAAAATGAGACTCTTTGTTTACATTTTATCTCTGTTTTCCTCCTTCCAGCTTATTCAGGACATGATAGAAATATTTAGGACTCCCAAAGGGCTTTATTGGAATCAAGAAACAAATCTACAGGATTCTCAGTGCTGCAGAAGATACATGAGTTTCACTGATAACACTACAAAACAATATATAATAACTACTGCATGGTCATACCTTCAGGCCTCTAAGTATAAAGACAGAAAATAGAAGATAACTAGTTCACCATACCTTTAGGACAATGTTCCTCCTCTAGAGTAAAAAGATAGGATTAGCTATTAGGAAAAAAAGGAAAAAGAAATCATTTTACAGACCTCTGCAAAAAAAATACAGCATGCACTCTTTCCAAAGGTATTAATGTGTTCAACAAAAATTACAATCTTGACTTTCCCACCTCTTATCTAGTCTCCCTGCAGCACTACTACTGCCCCTCAGCTAAAGCAATACTGGATGAGCAAGGCAGGGCAGCAGTGGAGCCTGCCTTGGTCTGACCATGGTCAGCACCGACAAATCGGCTCATGAAATGAAGGTTTTGAAAAGCGCCAGACCAATTATTGCAACAGAGAGAAGTCATTTTGCTGGAGTCCTCTAAAAAGGACCAAGGAGAAAGCGATGAGCAGCCAGCAGAAAGTGAAGCGACACTATGAAGAGCAAGATAAAGCATTGTTGCAGGTCTGTCAGAACCAGGGCATGAACCAACATCAGCAATTCAAGTGATGTATACAGACGAGGGCTGTGGCACTGACTAGTGTAACAGACTGAGGAATACATACGAAGACACATGTGAAAATATTTAAGAGGCAAAGGCCACTTCCAATTTTGCACGAAAGAATTTATATCACACAGGCAGTGTGATAGAAACTAAGCAAAGAGTACGCCCAGTTTACTGGGATGTGTGAAGTGGCAGTCAGCATCTAGTCCTGGATGGGTTTATAAAAATTGATGTAAAAGTGAGCTTTTCCTGAACACAACCAATATTATTTTATTGACATTTTGACATGAGCCTCAGGTCTCTGGTAGACTTGGCTCCACATTAGGCAATCAGACCATTTATAACATACTACTACCAAAGAAAGTATTAATGTGTGCTTTGAGACAGGATTCCCAAAGATGATGCTGTGGAGGACCTCAGAAAGCATTGGATTGTTTTGGATGCCAGACTGCCAAATTGCTCTGCAAATTTACACTTAATTGAAGATCTGGGTGGAAAACATATTCAAAGACTTAATAACTAAAGGGCAAATGCTATGTTCCACGCACAGTGTGCTGTATTACAGCTTTTTCTACTCTTTTGATTGGGTTTTATGATGCAGAAATACATGCTCCCTAACTCCCTGGTGCATCTTGTCCTTTCAAGTGCTTCCAATCACTTGTTCAACTGAGTCTATGTCTACATTAGCTCTGTAGAAACACAGCAAGAGCATCTCATGATAAGAATTGAACTTGAGGGCAAAACCTGTTGCTGAGGGATTGTCATCCATGTTATATGTACCTCAAAGGTTTTGCTTCACATTGATTCCAGCCTGGCCCCTTGGACCAAACCCCATGGCCACTGACACGCATTTTGCTTGCTCTTAGCCTATGCCTTTTTTTTCATGCTGAGGGATCCTAGGCCTCTAAGACTGCTCCACAACATAACCTGAAGTGCTGTGAATAGACACAGCAGGGAGATTTACTTCAAAAACACTTTCTTTATCTGAACTGAAATATTGATGTGAATGCACCCTTTGAGGATGCACCTTGGGATTGCTTCAGATGGTGCATTTCTGAGGATGTGAGATAAGCAGGCCCTTGCCTGCCTTTCTGTGCAGATGGTTATGACTAAATCTTACATGCAATGTGTGGGGCAGGGGAAAGATTCCTTATATCCTCCCCATTTTACATACCTGCTCAGAAAAATTCAGTTTAGTTGTTAAGACAGTTAATTGTAGAAACCTAAATAAATACTATCAGATAGAGAGTCCCTAATAACCTTTACTTATATAAAGCATAAAACCTTATTACTGGAGGGAAGAACCACACTTTCTGTTCCTAGTTTCTTTTCATTATAAAAAAATAAATGATGGAAACAACAGGAAAAAAAAAAAAAAGCATTTTAAGAGCACAAACACATTAGCTGATACCCTGGAAGGCAGACAGTATTTTACAGAAGGTAATGTGTCAAAGCTGCATGCATCATGAGGCTGAGTGGAAGGCAGAACAGTATTGTAAACGTAAGCCTGGGCTCTCACCAGAGGGTTGTCCTTCTCACAATACAGGACCTATTTCTCTGAGCCTTCACTGTCTTGACACAAATAATCACGGTTGGGAAACTCACTCTTTCCAACTCATAGCCAAGACACCTAGAAATATCTGGCAACTCGTTGGTCTTTGATGAGATAAAGTGATGTGGGCACTGGGAGAGCCCTTCAGGCACAGTAAGGGAACAAAGGCAGCAAGAGGGATCACTAGTCTCACCCATTAGCGATAGTTCCAGGGAAATATGTTTTCACTTTCAAGTTCACTTTTCTTCTTTATTCTGTGATTGAGATGGAAATGCCTTAGCTAGGTTAGTTTATGAGGAGATCTTTTTATTGCAGCTGCATAATGCTTGCCATTCTTTTTTCCTAAAGTGCTAGAAATCCCTTTCAGCCAAACAGAAATAAAGAGGAAAAAATAGTGAGTGCTGGCAGTCTGAAAATAAGGACAATGCTTATTTGATTGAGTGGAGTATTTCTATACTTAAAATCAAGTTTTTCCACTGACTTCAATGGAGGTGCAGAAAGCAATGCCTGCAGTGCCACAGAGTGTAGCACTTTTTGGTTTGGTATTTGAGGGACAATCTTTACAGACTATAACAGTATGATCATTTAGTTCAAAATCCTCTGAAGATAAAAATGTTAGAGCTAGAGTAGTCACCCAAATATCCCAAGTAGGTTTGAATTTTAAACAAGCAAAAAGGAATACAGCACTGTGAAACAGTCTGAACTTTTGTCCCCAGTTCATCATAACAGAAAATGAATCTGGAAAATGGACACAAAGACTAGACTCTGTCTTTGAGGGGAAGAAATGATCTTTGAAGATGGCACGCAGACTACTGTGTGAGATACAGTTACATGAATAAAACCCCTGAGTTCGAAAGCTTGCCGTTAATAACTTGCAAGGGCTTTTACATACCCAGTGAGTTACTCTTTAGAAAAAGGACTGAAACCAAACGTGGGTCTGCTATTTATAGATGATCACAGAAAAGAAGTTTCAAAACAAAGGTGGCTGTGCTGTGCCCTATTGCACTGGCAAGTGCAGTTAGAGAACACAGTCACACAGCAGAAGACATTTGAAAGTTATTTTCACCAACATGGTCACATGTTTCTTTAATATGATGACAAGAAGTAGTGACATTTTGCATGGCCATTGCAAGGACTCTGTTTTCAATTTCAGCTCTGCTCAAGACTGTCGTGGAGCAGAGGAGAGCACTCAGGCCAGGAAAACCTGTTTGCAGCCTTCCCATCCTTCTCCATCTCTATTAAAAGATCTGTGGAGCACAGACCATTGACCGTAGGGAGTGGGCTGCAAATGCAAAGCCAGAGGTGAACAGAAAAAAGGAGCAGTTTAAAATGCTATAGGTAAATTAAGGTGAAATGGAGAGATCTTAATATTTTCTTGAGGGAATGCAATATGATGAAATGATGTGATAGAGTGATCCAATTACAACCTACTGCAAGACACTGAAGTTAATGATGGGTATGATAGGATTTTAGTAAGAAGCTATTTTAATTTATGGTATAGATGGCAAATTTCAAACTTGACTTGATTTCTGAATTTCCATTAAGATCTCATGTACTAACTGTTAGGGGAGAATAAATAAATAAATAAATAAATAAGCTATGACTGCTTTCTCAGTGGAAAAGAAAATGCACCTTTCTCAATTTCATATTCAGTCACTAATAGTGACAAACAGGTAAGTATAAAGACTGTTTGTCACTTTTTTTGTAGCTTTTAGGGGATATTTATTTAAGCCATCCTGGGAAGATAATAATTTTTCAGGTGTTCATTTTCTTCATGGTTACATCAACACTGGAATATATAACATGACCTCTGAGGAAGCCCTACAACTTGGCTACAACTTTCAGATCTGACTACTGAACAGTGGTTTTGCCTTTTATCACAAAAAAATTATTTGGAAAGATGTCCTGTAATTTATGCAGCAAGTAGTGGACCTGGAACTGTCTCTGTATCAGAACTCACTTTAAAATCTGAAACTGAATGTAAAATAATAAAAATGTATATGAATTTGGCAAAAGAAATGATGGGCTTCAGGAAGAAAATGGAGTATTTTCTACATATTGATCAATTTCTTTATGTCTATTGCTTATTTTAATAGTATAAGTGCCCCTGGTGTATTTATTAGTAGGAAAAACATTCAGTAGAGCTGGCAAACAAGCAGCCTCCTCTAGCATCTCTTAATAATTGAAGCACCAGTAACTCAAAAGCATATATGAGCATCTTAGTCTTTCTTTGTATGTATAGGGATGAAGCATTCCAGAAGCTGATGTCCATGTTTGTCTTTTTAAGAAGCTTCAATTAAGTCTCTTCACCATTCAAACTAAAGGCCTGTTTCCGTGGTGCAGAAGAGCTACATAGAGTTAAGTGATGATCAGGACATTAAGAAAGTTGTCACTATCTGCGGTGCATCCTTTTGAATGAAGCCATCTGGGTTGCTCAGTACTAAATTGGGAAGAAAATAGAGCTAGTTTGGTCAATGAATTTTTAATATTTCCTGTTGTAATAAGAGAAGAAATGGTAGTTGAAATCAGATTTCACCTCATTCTTCTAAGTGGAAATAAGAAAATAGTTCACATTTTCCACTAATGCATTAGCAAAGAGTTATTTATTCATTAAACACAAATCTGATTGTGTCAGGATTTAATAAAAGGATTTAATAAAAAATATTGGTAGATTACATTAAGAAACTTTGCAGGTATTATTATTATGTGTGATATCAACATCTTTTATGACTGTACCAACTTTACATGAATAATCAGCTGGTGTTGTTTCCCAATTATAGCAGCTTTGAGTAACTTAGTCTTTTCCCTGGACTATCCTCTATCGCCATTCTATCCCACTTTAAAGATGCTCAAGACTCCTTGAAAGAGCTTCTTTGTCTTTCCTCAAATAATCTTTAAAGACCATTTTTATCTCGACAGAAAAAGATCATGTTGCTTTACAAACTGACTCATTAAGTTAGCATTTGGACAGGGTGGTGGGGGACAGGGTTACTGAGGTGAGTGTAAGTTTAACCAGTTTAGCTCTTGCTCTGCACTCATGCACTTTCTCCTCTCTAATCCAAGTCAGAATCTGCCCTCAGCGTCATCTCTGGGTAGCAGGTGACATGAGCTCACAGGCATCTGTCTTCCCCGTGAGACCACTTTGTTTCTATGGCTGCGCTGCTGGCCCCGCTGAGACAAAATTAAAGCCTCTTTGAGGGTGTACAGCTGCAATGCTTCTGCAGTTTGGAAGCAGCTCATCAGGATTCAGGTTGTCATAGGTGTTTGCTACGTCTCCACATCACTGCTGGTTGTTCAGCCCTCTACCAGACAGACTGGACAAAAATCACAAATTAAAACCTCTATCACCAGTCAACATTTCTTCAATGAGTTTAGCCAGCACAGGGTTGCATCCTGACAGCCCAGTATTGTGAAGGATGTAGCCATGAACCTGATTGCCTGCATTTAAATTGTGCTGTTGAAATAAAATGGACTATTCACAGGCTTAGAAATACATGTCTCTTTAGATAACTTGCTAGAAAGTGTCACAATAAAATGTGTGGAAATGCACGCATTCCAAAGGAAATCTTCCATATAGAATTCCATATGTGTACATATCTTTGTAATATATCTGAGTTTATAAATTACAGCACCTGCAGAGAGGGAAAAATGATCATTCACCTTCTGCCTTTGCATTTTTTAATTCCACCTCAGGCCAACTAGAAATTACTGCATTTATTATTTTAAGGACCATGGAAATGGACCATTCTCTTACTGAGACACAGATCAGAATTTCAAACACTATTGAGGAACTAGCAAAGATCCTTCTGTAGGCCAAAATGTCTGTGCATTTATGTTTCACGTTTTTGCAGAAGCAGACAAACTCCAAACCACTGAGTGACCCAAGTACATACTGAAGTACTTGGCACTTGGAAATATTGGGCATAATTTCCTCCAGTGTAACATTATTAATTTTTCTGGTAGTGTAACCATGAAATCCAAATGCTAACCTAGACCTGGAACCTGTGAGCGGGCACTGCATCCTATTAGTTTAGCTACTGCCTTTTGGGGATTTCAGTTTCCCAGATGTCCTGGTAAGCTTCAGTGGGAAGCAATGACCACTAGAAATTTATGGTGAATTGAAAATGTATCAAATGATAAATGTATTAGATTTTGGGTTTCCTATCTCAGATGTTAAGCTGAGGTTACAGATATTGTATATATGCCTTTTATATGTATTTTTTTACTATGCTGTCAGAAACATGCAGAAAATTCAAACACCTAAGCAAATGAAAAATATTTCTACCAAGTCTCAATGTAACTGAACCTTTTCAGCTTCATTTAACTTCTTCTACAAACCAAAACCGATTTTCAGAGGAGATAAATGATTTTCACTGCTGGAATGACAAAGTTTCTCAGATAAAATGGACAACTTTTGCCAGAAACAAGTGTATACAAAAAATTTGCTGTTTATTCTGCCACGAAATTTATCATTTTTAAAGCGTTTACACTGACAAAAATGGCAAATATTTTATATATTTATGAGACAAAATTGTGAAAGATCTGTTTGTTGCAGCGTTACTAAAATAATGTGACAGTCTCTAGAAACACTTCCTGAGTGCTGAAGGTATGTAGAAGATAAAGCAGGTGTACAGCAAAACTGTGTCTTCACTCACACAGGGGAAGGAAGGCTGACTGATTGAATAGTGTCATGCCCCAAATGGGGTCTTTAGCCAAAGTTTTTCAGCAAGCAAGGGCAGATGTTTTGCAGACAGTGAGATGGGTGCATGGTGTGTCCAGAACATCAGCATGGACACAGTCCAGAAGCAGTGTGAAAGGACGTGTACTTTTTACATTATTTTAACCTAGAATTAATAAGGAGGGAGGACAGAAAAACAGAAGTCCTTAGTCCATTTGAAAACTGAAAGACTAAATGATGTACTTTATTTCAATCAGGTTATATAAGTGTTGTCTAACCCATATAATATATATTAAACTAAAATTTAAAGCAATAAATCCAACTTCTATACTGTCATTTTTGTTAAAAATTCTTTTTTTTGCTCCAAGTAAACACACCAGTTAATTATTTACTTGAAATGTAATAGATATTTGCGGTGTTTGTATGTGTGTAATAAGCTAACAGCAACAAGCTTCCAAGTAGCAAGTGATAGGACGAGAGGAAATGGCCACAAGTTGTGCCAGGGGAGATTTAGATTGGGTATTAGGAAAAATTTCTTCACTGGAAGGATTGTCAAGCACTGGAACAGGCTGCCTGGGGCAGTGGTGGAGCCCTCGTCCCTGGAGGTGTTTAAGAAACGTGTAGATGAGGGACATGGTTTAGTGGTGAATTGGCAGTGCTAGGTTGAGGGTTGGACTTGATGATCTTAAAAGTCTTTTCCAACCAAAACCATTCTATGATTCTGTGATTCTGATCAATGCGTTTAATTTTGCTATGTCATTAGCTGCAGTAGTATTTAATTGTACTATAGTAGGACGGATTGAACTTTTTCTGGAAAAAAAATGTATTTTTAAGTGGGTTTTGACTCTCAGAAGCAGAGGCATCTCTTTAGTACAGAAGCTTAAAATATCTTTGATGCCTACATAAATGTTCTGGAGAGGGAGAAGCACAACTACTAAAAGTAGTGTCATTGGCATAACTTTCCACACTAAAGCAAAAGTAGATCAGACCTAATTTTTTTATTGACAATTATGGGACCTCAGACTTCAAAGGATAATGATTGCAACAATGAAATGTGGTACAGCTTCTGTTTGATGACAAACACATTTATTTAAAATTTCTTTTTAAATCTTATATGTAGTGCACTTATTCGTTAAGTTGCTCAGTAAGGAAAAAGCCATTTGCCTTTCCCTAATAAAATACAGCACAGAGAAAATCTTTGAATTCCAGAAAATAAAGCAAACAGTAGTTTGAACTCTGGATCATTTGCTCAGTGCAGTTTTCTTAAAAAGACTGTGATTTCTCATTTCCTCTGGCATAACCACAGTTGCTTAGCTCATACCTAGATCAGAAAAAATCCTTTCAAAATTAGCCTAACACAGCTATTATTATTCTATGGAGGACAAATGTGATCCTAGCAGAATGTTACAGGAGTTACTGTTATTAATAATTCTATCCTGCAATACACTCCAGGAGTCCTAGGAATTGTTGGATCGTATTGTACGCTCTAATATGGAGACATAGTCATCCCATGTTTTCTCCTCCTACACATATTCAGCTAAAGCAGCTCTCATATACAAAAGATACAATGGTATTTACTTTGCCAAGGCCATTTACCAAGTGCAAAATCCCACACCTGGATGAAGTAACCCAAGATCCCAGTACAGGCTCAGGTCTGTGTGACTGGGGAGCAGCCTTGCTGAAAGGGTCCTGGAGGGTCCTGATGGACAACAAGCTGAACATGAATCAGCAGAGCACTGCTGCAGCAGCAAAGGCAGATCGTATCCTGGGATGCAATCACAGGGGCACTAATAGCAGAGATAGAGATGTGACCACCTCACTCTACTTGGTGCTGGTCAGGTCACACCTGGAGTGCTATGTCCAGTTCTGGTCCCCATAATTCAAAAAAGAAACTGATAGACTGGAAATGGTCCAAAGGAGAGCCACAAAGATGATCAAAAGGCTGGAGAAATGCCCCACGAGGAAAGACTGGAGTCAGGCCTTTTCTCCCTGGAGAAGAGAAGGATCAGAGGGTACGATGTCACCGTATTCCAGTACTTAAAGGGCGGCTACAAAGAGGTTGGAGGATCTCTCTTCACAAGGAGACACACGGAGAAGAGAAGGGGCAAAGGGCACAAGTTGCACCAGGAGAGGTTTCATATTAATATCAGAAAGACATTTTTTCCCGTGAGAACAATCATTCACTGGAACAACCTCCCCCAGGATATCATAGAGTCCCCATCAATGGAGGTTTTAAGATGAGATTGGACAGTGTGTTAGAAAAATTCGTCTAGGCTCCTTTTCCCACAAAAGGTTGGACCAGATGATCTTTTGAGATCCCTTTCAACTTGGGCTATTGTATGATTCTGTAAGACATTTCTTCTCTGAAGGTCGGGGAGTAACTACAGTGCAGAATAGGGGAACAGAATCAGAATTACAGAAAGATTTAAGTTGAAAGGCACTTATGGAGGTTGTCTAGGCCAGCCCTGTGTTGACTGCAGGGCTAACATCAGGTTTTTCAGGACTTTGTCCAGTTAAGGTTTGAAAATATATTAAAAAAGCAAATTTCACTGCCTCACCACTCTATAATTTTTTTTTCCCTATATCCAGTAGGAATTTCTTTTGCTGCAGCTTGTGACGGTTGCTTCATTCTTCCACTGTGCACCTCTGAGAAGGTCCTGTCTTAGTCTTCTCTACAACTCTTTTCTAGGTACTTGAAGACAGGAATTAGATCTTCCCTGAATGTATTTTCTTCAAGCTGAACAAGCCCAGCTCCCTCAACTTCACTTTGTAAGACAATACTCCATGCCCCTAAATATGCTGGTGGGTGTCTCATGGACTATAGTTTCATAGAATGATAGAATAGCTTTAGTTGAAAAAGACCTCTAAGATCATTAAGTCCAACCATTAACCAAGCACTGCCAATTGATCACTGAACCATGTCACTCAGCACCTCAAATTTTGTTTGTTTATACACCTCTTGCACTGGGGAAGGAGGATCAAAAACAGTCTGCAATGCTGAACATACAGCCCCACCACAGTGTCAGGCAAAAAGCAATAATTGCTGCCCTCCAACTGCTGCTGACGTTCCTGTCAATGCAACCCAATGTGCTTTTAGCTTTCCTTGCAGGAGCACACGGTTGGCTTGTGTTCAGTAGCATAAATAGGTTCAACTATACTGGCTTGGATATCAGCAAAAACACAGTGCAGCTGCAGTCATAATCATATTTGGGACCTTCTATCAGGGCCTAAACAATCTGATTTAGAACTAGTTTAGCTATGTTTTCAAAAGTAGAAGTCGCACAGCATAAGTTTATCCCAGGTCTCAGCTATCGCAGCAAGAGGCAACAACATACTGGCTTGAAGACATTGTCACTTCATTGGTAAAATGCACAGAGAAAGGCAGCACAAGTGATCTGGATGATGTGCAGCCACTTGAGGTAAAGACGTGCTACCTGGTACGTGACACTGAGAGTGCTGAGAACTGCTGATGGGGAATGCTGCACAAAGTCAGACAATTTCTGTTTTCTGTTTTGACAAGCTCATCCAATCCACCTCCTCATTCTGAGGCAGGCTCAGCCATCACCAACTCCATCATTCCTGGCTAATGTTTGTCTCACCTGCAGTTAAAAACCTCCCATCTGGCAGGTTCTCCAGGCAGTTGTGTCCTTGCTTCATTACCCTTACAGTTAAAAACAAATTTCTAACATCTACTCTGATATAGAGCCATCATTTTAGGCTTTCAGAAAAAGATATCTGTTAAGATAACAGACAGATATGTGTGATGTGATTTAGGAGCCACTGGCCCTGCCTTGGATTAACTTCCACAGGCTGAATGACATCCTGGGGACCTTTCCAGACCCATGTGCCACAAATTCTCTGGTTATTGTGCTGCTATCAGGAAAATTATTTGACAGACAAATCATCTGGAAGTTGTCTTTTTGCATGAGGCTGAAGGGAGTACTAAAAGATGACAGTGAGGCAAATGCCATATTGATGCAACAAAGGTTAAAAACATGCTATAACAGTGACCTTCTTAGGAAGTGATTTTATATTCCCCTAGATAATATGTCAGCTCAAGTGTGGATGATCTGGTCTTTTTAGACAGGAATAATACGTTTTACTTATATATCAATTTGTACATAGAAAATAAATAGCTATAGCAAGTCAATATATCTTTTTAATCTAAAAACAACTCCACAGTTATCCCAGAAAGAATATGTTAGTCACACAAACAATCTGGAGGAAGGAATGTAGCTATGTCTGCAGTCCAGCATTGAAAATTTCATTTCAGAGAAAGTATTTTTGGAGCCTTATTGTCATCTCCGAACAAAGTTCACTGAATTGGATTTATCTCTGCATAAAGTTCTTCTACATCATACGGAATGTATTAATTGCTGTTGTGCTGATGCAAAAAGTACACTACTTCAAAAAGATCAGCAGAAGAACACCGAGTTGCTTAAATTATACCTGTCTCATGGCTTTGAGAAGCAGAATTGCTCCAGGCTTTCTACACATATGGTCAATCTCTCCTACTCTGAATCCAACTAGAACTTCCTGGGTGTGACTGACCCCTTTGTATTCTGCATTAATTTGGTTTCTGTTAGCTCAGACATATTCTAAAATTTGAAAGAATATGTCACAACAGAGAAAATGAAGATGACATTAATTTAAGGCCATAGTTAAAGAACACCTATGGGTTGCTCTTATAATTGGCAAAATTCATTAAAATTACCTAGGCAGAATTAAAAAAAAAATGTAAAAAACATGTAAAGATGCATTATGCATCCATTTGTTATTTTTCTTTTGATCGGCACTTTTCCACATAGAACTATATAGAACTTACTAAAAAAAACATTTCAAAATATAAAATAAGCCCATAAATTTATTATACTTGGTAAGTAGTTAATAATTAGGGCACCTTTAATTACTGATGAAGAAGAGAGACACATTAAAATCCTAACATCAACTCTCGAGTCACTCAAGTTACATGAGCATGCAGCAGTTACTGTCAGCAACTAGAATGATTAATTATTAGTTGAATTCTCACTGAGTTTTGAACCAAATTGAGTCAAACTCAGAGACTCAGTCATTTAGAAGGGTGTTGAATCGTACACTATGTTCTTCTTATTCTTCACTCCCTTTTAGAAACTTAAAATATTTATTTTTCCCCACAAAATCTATGTTACATACACAATAACATCCATATTTGGTTTCTCAAACTTGGAATGGATGGTATAACAGACTGTGGAAACAGATACTTTTACTTTGCAAAAGTGATTTATTTCATTATATCCTGACCATCTAACTAATGAAGATCATGGATGAGCTGTGAGTTTCAATGCTAAAATCTCTCCCATGTTTCTGTTGCCACGTGTCATCAAGCAGACAGGCAGCCCTGGGCTGACAGAGACACCAAACAGCTGCAAGTGCAGCCGCTGAACCTGAATGAGATGTACAAAATCCTCTGAGGAGCAGAGATTCAGGACTTTATCCAGACCTCAGTGCCACATTAGCAGGACATGAACATTTCCTTTGTCCTCCTCCTTTGCCTCCTTCAGCTGCTGAAATAGCTGAAGCATTGGGAATAAAACTGGCTTTAGGGGTAAGCTTCTTCTAATCTACGTTTATGTGCATTCAGAAGGCAACCATCCTTATGTAGGAAGCACTGAAGTCTGAGGTGGCCATTCACCTGCTCTGTGGTGCATAGTTTGGGATGAGGTTGCTGTGTGTTGGCTGGGCCACCTTCTCTTTGCCCATCCCAGCAGGGCACCTAGATGACTATACTATAAAAGGGCCAAAAATCCCACCAAGCACCACTACCAGGACTGCCTGGATGTAGAGCAGCCAAGTGGAACCATTACCCTCGTCAGAAATATGAGGCAGGTCAAAAGGCCCTCAATTAAAACCAAATGTCACATCTGGTATGATGTAGGCCTACTAGTATCTGTTGCTTCAAATGTATTTCAAAATGATGCTGCAGTGAACACGGAAATGAAGGCACCAGCACACTACTTTCTTGATCACAGCTCCCATTTCACGGTCTTAATTGCTACTTATGAGGCCCTTGGTAGCTCAGTCCTCATTGAATGCCTTAGCAAGCTAATGCGTGGTACAATTTAAATTAATTAAGCAACATTAAACATTCATAGCCAAGATTTTTAATACTGTAGTCTTAAAACAGGGATTGTACTGACAACTTTTCTTAAACTGCTAATAAGAAGTCAGTGCAGGATGCGAGACCTTGGTAGTGACTCTCTTGCTCAGCTACCAGACTGTTCATATTGCAGTCTGTCACAGCAGATTGCTAGTGCCAACCAGAGACTCAAAGATTTACTTGATTTATAGGTTTCTTTTAGGTAGCAAAAAAGCCACTGTACCTTCTGTGCTTTGGCATGCAGATAGTGTGTAAAGAGAATCACAAGACAAGACTTGAAACCTGTATAAATTTTTCAAGCCTCTGTTTCTTGCTCTGTTTAACAATTGTCTAACAAGAAGTTGTTATTTCAGAACCAGTATATGACATACTAATAACAAGTTGGCAAGTAACAAAGTAATTTTTTGTCATGTAAATGCAAAAGCAAAAGTAGGTTTTTCTAAAACAAGTAACTTTTAGGGCTACATGATTAAGTGGGTAACAACCTACTTAATTCTGAGGGCACAGGTTCTATTGGAAATTATAATCATTTACATTTAAATTATCTTTAATCAGATAATCTTGATGCTCTGTACAAATAGTGAGCAAACTCTAAATACCTTATCAAGACAATGAAATGATAATTAAATCCATTTAAACAATATGTAAACTAAAGGCCTGGGAAAGTTAACCTAATTTCCTGTTTAGGCTCAAGGGCAATAGATGAGACTATAGAAGAAGGGATTAGATAGGTACATGAAGGAAGCACAAAATACTTTGAAATTTAAGAAAGCTTAGGTGAAAACTGGATCCAAAGTCCACCTACTCTGGTAAGAATCAAAATTTTTAAGAGTTTCTTGTGGTACAGCTTTACTTTTTGCTTTTGCTGAAGCCTCATTTCACTTGAATGGTATTAGCAATCCTTTCTTCAGATTTTCTTCATCAAAATCTGCAGTCCATTGTTGCTTTTCATTAACCAGACCGGTAAAATACTGGTTACACACCTGCCATTTGCTTAAGGATTTTTGCAGGTGCACCAACCTGCTATAAGACATTCCAGGTTATTTGAGCCTTGTTTAAAATGAAGAGTGATGTACTGTTTTGAGAAAAACCCACACATTTCTTCAGAAGGAGGCAGAAGAACATATAGTCAATGAGTAGAAGCAGAAAAATAAGTGGTTGGAAGAAGCACAGAAAACCAGGGATTCTGGAAAAGGGAAGAACTTCAAACTGCAAAGAGGTGAAATGGGGAGAATCAAATAATCCTGAGAAACAAAGAAGGCAAGCAAAGGCAATTGACAATGATGCTAAACCAGGGAAAAAAAAGGCTAAAAAGAACTTTTTGTTCCTTGAATAAATAATGATTTAGAAATACAGGGGCAGAGGGAAATAAGACGTAAAGGAAAATGGAACAAAACAATGAACAGATAGGAAAGAGAATGGAGACAGAACAGTAAAAAAGTAATGAGATATGAATTGAATAGGGATAGGAGGGAGAAAAAACAATGAAAATAATCCCATATGTTGTGTTTAGATAGTGATACGTATTTTTAGTACAAGTTTAATCTTCTGTGGCAGCCATAATTATGCAAAATAACAATCTGCATCCTAAATATCTAGTAAAAGCAGTACTGCTTTACAGTCTTTCAGAGAACACATACCGTGTGTCATAAATTATGACATTTTCCAGCATGATAGCTGTCATCATCAGTCTGTTCAGAAATTTAGTGATTAAGATTTAGATAAAGCCCTTGTAATTTTTATAGCATTTATGTGGCATTGCTCTTGTTCAGACGTGGAGATTTTTAAATGAATGACTCGCATTTCATGATATCCTGAAATCAATAAGCTAAAATATTGGTCAGGAGGAATGGAGGAGTTGAAAAAGAATTGGTTTGCTCTGTAGTGGGTTGGAATCATTCTACATCCTCTCAGATAATGCTTTATGCATCACACCATCTTTCTGAGCAGGTGACTAAGGTGTAAATGAAACGGGCACCCTAAAAGGCTTTGAAGTCTAAAACAGTGTGATCATAAAACAGCTGTAGTTCTAGGGTGAGAAGCTTGACTAAGAGCAAGCCACAGATTCTCTACTACTGTCACAGTATCTTTCCTCTAACATTTGTTGGTTTAGTTGTTGTTACACTAAGGAATCATCTCAGGTTTCTCATTGGATATTACTCAACAACACTACATATCAGACTAGTAACTCCAGAAGAAATAAAACAACACTTTACTGCCCTGAAGTGCTTAATCCCATGACATCTGCTGGGAATGAAATTGGCTGGGATATTTCCCTCAATACCAGAATTGAAAAGATCTTGAAAGTAGCAGTAGGTCTTTACAGCTAGCATACTATTTTAAGCAGGAAAAATTCCCAAGCCAAACCCATCCCCAAAAGCTGGATTAGAAACAATCTGTATGAGATACAAGATTTGTATTTTAGCTGTAAGAATGAGTGAAACTGAAGGAATAGCATAGGAAACTAACATCTTTTTCCTAGAAAGGGGATGTTGATTCTAGTAATGCGTTCATTGTTGTACTCATAAATTGGCTTGATCAAATAGTTTTTGATACGTGGATAATTCAAAATCCAGATCTAGAACAAATCTTTTGTGCCAAAAAGTGACCAATAGTCACTAATGACATCGAAGTATATGTGTTTTATATGAAGTACGATTTAGATAAACGTCTTTTAAAATTCAGTTAATATTATATTCAACTGAATTGCACTGACATTCTCTCTCAAGAAGAATAAATAGTGCGGTAATCTATTTAGAAAGCACCCATTCCTTTTTAATTCTCTGCAGATGAATATACAAAATCTTGGTTTGTTGAGATGTACTAGACATTTCCCAAATATTTAAGTAAAAGGGCCTTATTCATGATTGGTTAAGTTGGGCACATGAGTATTGCTAAAATGGTAACAATATAGATTTTTTTGTCTGCACTAAGCTTCCCAATTCTCTCTTCAAACATTTGAATAGTGCGATTAGCATCTTCATTTGACAAGGGAAAATGTTAAAATTCTGATGGAATTCATCTAATTTTAAGTGTTATGGAAATTAATATGCAGTTTCCTATAGAATGGAGTTAATCAAGCTCTTATTATTGTAATATCTGCATATATTTAATTATAACTAGTTACACTGCATATTTCATAGAGAAGTTTGTAAGGGTATGCAGAGTGTGGCCATTGTTATTAATTGAATGACGTTTTGTCTGAACATTGTAAGGTCCTTTTTTGTACAGGACTCTAAAATCAGGATTCAGTTTGCTAGCCCAAATGAAGATTCCTTCAAAAAAAAATAAAGTATTCAACACTTTCAAATATTTATTGGTCATTAATTTTGTAACTATTTTTTGTAACTATTTTTTTAGTCTACTACCAAACTGCTTTGTTGTTGCTACCTTATTATCATAGAATCATAGAATCACCATGGTTGGAAAGGACCTCCAGGATCAATTCCAGCCTTTATCCCATCATCTCCCTGACCACTAGATCATTAGATCATGGCCTCAAGTGCTTCATCCACTGGTTTTTTTGAACATGTCCGGGGATGGCGACTCCACCACTTCCCTGGGCAGCCTGTTCCAGTGCCTAACCACCCTCTCAGGAAAGAACTTCTTCCCAATGTCGAATCTAAACTTCCCCTGATGCAACTTGAGGCCATTTCCTCTCATCCTATCATTAGTAATTTGAGAGAAGAGACCAACACCAACCTCACTACAACCTCCTTTTAGGTAGCTGTAGAGAACAATGAGGTCTCCTCTCAGTCTTCTCTTCTCCAGACTAAACAGCCCCAGTTCCCTCAGCTGGTCTCCATAAGGCCTGTTTTCCAGACCTCTCACCAGCCTCGTTGTCCTTCTCTGGACTCGCTCCAGCACCTCAATGTCCTTCTTATCCTGTGGTGCCCAGAACTGGACACAGTACTCAAGGTGTGGTCTCATGAGTGCCGAGTACAGGGGCACGATCACCTCCCTACTCCTGATGGTCACACCGTTTCTGATACAGGCCAGGATGCCATTGGCCTTCCTGGCCACTTGGGCACACTGCTGGCTCATGTTCAGTCAGCTGTCAACCAACACCCCCAGGTCCTTTTCCGCCAGGCAGCTTTCCAGCCACTCTTCCCCAAGCCTGTAGCGCTGCATGGGGTTGTTGTGACCAAAGTGCAGGACCTGGCACTTGGCCTTCTTGAACCTCATACAATTGGCCTCAGCCCATCGTTCCAGCCTGTTCAAATCCCACTGCAGAGCCTCCCTACCCTCAAGCAGATCAACACTCCCACTTAATTTCGTGTCATCTGCAAATTTACTGAGGGTGCATTCGATCCCCTCATCCAGTTCATTAATAAAGGCATTAAACAAGACTGGTCCCAAAACCGAGCCCTGAGGGACACCGCTTGTGACCAATCTCCGTCTGGATTTAACTCCATTCACCACAACTCTCTGGGCTCGGCCATCCAGCCAGTTTTTAACCCAGTGAAGAGTCCACCTGTCTAGACCATGAGCCGCCAGCTTCTGCAGCAGAATGCTGTGGGACACAGTGTCAAATGCCTTACTGAAGTCCAGGTAGACAACATCCACCGCTTTTCCCTCATCCACTAGGCGGGTCACCTGATCATAGAAGGAGATCCGGTTGGTTAAACAGGACTTGCCCTTTGTGAACCCATGCTGGGTGGACCTGATCCCCCCGTTGTGCTGCACTTGCCGCATGATCTCCCCCAACATGAACCGTTCCATAATCTTCCCCAGTACTGAGGTCAGGCTGACAGGCCTGTAGTTCCCTGGATCCTCCTTCCTGCCCTTCTTGTAGATGGGTGTCACATTGACAAGTCTCCAGTCATCCGTGACCTCACCTGATAACCAGGACTGCTGACAGATGATGGAGAGCGGCTTGGCAAGTTCCTCCGCCAGCTCCCTCAGCACTTTCGGGTGGATCTCATCTGGCCCCACAGACTTATGGGTGTCTAATTGACTTAGTAGGTCCTTCACTACTATTTCCTGGATTATGAGGGGTTTATTCTGATCTCCATCCCAATCTTCCAGCTCAGGGGACTGAATACCACGAGGATAACTGGTCTGACTGTCAAAGACTGAGGCAAAGAAGGCATTAAGTACCTCAGCTTTTCCCTCATCCTTGGTAACAATGTTCCCCCTCGCATCCAGTAAAGGATGGAGATTCTCCCTGGTTCTTTTTTTATTGTTAATATATTTGTAAAAACTCTTCTTATTATTCCTTGCAGCAGTGGCCAGGCTGAGTCCAAGCTGAGCTTTTGCCCCCATAATGTTCTTCCTACACAACCTAACTAAATCCCTATACTCTTCCTGAGTAGCTTGCCCTTTCTTCCAGAGGTGGTAGACTCTCTTCTTTCTCCTAAGTCCCAGCAGAAGTTCCCTGTTCCGCCAGGCTGGATGTTTTTCCTGCCAGTTTGTCTTACGACACATGGGGACAGCCTGCTCCTGTGTCTCTAAGAGTTTCTTCTTGAAAAAAGTCCATCCTTCCTGAACCCCTTTGCCCTCTAGGACTGTTCCCCAAGGGACTTTCTCAACCAGTGTTCTAAACAGGTTGAAGTCTGCCCTTTGGAAGTCCATGGTGGCAGTTTTGCTGCCCCCCCTCCTAACTGGGCTAAGGATCGAGAACTGGATCATTTCATGGTCGCTTAGCCCAAGACGGCCTCCGACCACCACATCACCTACGAGTCCTTCTCTGTTCATGAACAACAGGTCTAGCAAGGCACCTTCCCTGGTGGGCTCACTTACCAGCTGAGTCAGGAAGTTATCTTCCATGCACTGCAGGAACTTCTTGGACTGTTTCCTCTCTGCTGTGTTATATTTCCAGCAGATGTCTGGTAAGTTGAAGTCCCCCACAGGAACAAGGGCTTGCGATTTTGCAGCTCCTGCCAGTTGTCTATAGAACAGTTCATCAATCTTTTCATCCTGGTCAGGTGGTCTGTAATAGATTCCCAACGGGATATCCGCCTCGTTGGCCTTCTTCAACTTCACCTATAAACATTCAACTGGTCCGTCACACTTATTGACCTCCATGCAGTCAAAACACTCTCTAACATAGAGCGCCACCCCACCTCCCTTTCTACCTTGCCTATTCTGCTTGTAGAGCTTACAGCCATCCATTGTAGCACTCCACTCATGCGAGCCATCCCACCACATTTCCGTGATTGCAACTACATCGTAGCTGTTGTGCTACACAGTGGCTTCCAGCTCCTCCTGTTTGTTGCCCACGCTGCACACTTTTGAGTAGAGGCACTTGAGCCAGGCTAACGACTTCATTTCCAACCGTGGCCTGCCACCCTTAGATTCAACTCTAGAAGGCCCAGTTGTACCCCCTTCCTCCTTCAAACCTAGTTTAAAGCCCTTTCAATGAGCCCAGCCAGCTCATACACCAGGATTCTTTTCCCCCTTTGAGGTAGATTAACCCCATCTGCCACCCGCAGACTCCAAGCAGTATAAAGCTCCCCATGCTCAAAAAACCCAAAATTCTGTCTGCAGCACCAGTCTCTCAGCCACATGTTTATCAGGTGGGTCTTCCTTCCTCTATCAGTATTCTTCCCTGCCACTGGAGGGATCAAGGAAAACACCACCTGGGCTCCTGATCCCTCAAGTGATCTCCCCAGGGCCCTGAAGTGTTTTTTAATTGTCTTCAGGCTCCTCTCTGACACATCATCGCTACCAACCTGGATAACCAACAGTGGGTAGTAGTCTGTTGACTGAACCAGACCAGGGGGTTTCCTAGTGATATCCCTGACCCTGGCCCCAGGGAGGCAGCAGACTTCCCTGTGGAGTGGATCTTGCCGGCATATGGGCACCTCCTTTCCCCTCAGAAAGGAGTCTCCTATTACGATTACCCTTTTTTTCTTCTTGTTGGAGCTGGTCCTAATGCATGTGGGAGACCGATTTGCCTTGGGTGACTCCGCTGATGGACCTTCATCTCTGTTTTCCTTTTTTTGTCCTTCAATTTCGAGAGAACCAATTAATTACAAAAGCTCCTCACTCCCTCTCCTAGGTTGCAGCTCCTTAACGCCTTCCCCGTGCGCCCTGCTCATGTGAACTGCCTTGTGCAAACTGCCGTGCCATGCCTTACAGATGTGCCACACCCCTGTTTGCCTGCTGCTGTTTGCCGCTCTCCGTGTCGCTTGCGCTCCCCAAGGGCGTTTAAAAGTCTCCCATGCAGCTCGGGGCCACATCTCTGCCACGCCTGATTGGCTCTCGTCAACTTCTGGGAGCCACTGGGGCTCGGGCTGCAAGTGGAGGGGGTCCCTGGCTCAGGAATCCCTCTGCACAATGCGATCGACCCTCACTGCCTCAGTCTTACCTCAGCTGCCGCTGCTGCCTCACCGACTGCAGGTTGTTTGTACCAAGTTTGGATACATTTTCTGTCGTGGGGGGTTTTTTTAAATTTTTTTTTTTTCTTTTTTACAGTATGGTAAGCCTGACAGCTGTTTTTTTGTGGAAAATTAGGTCTTTTCAAATTACTGTTAGCACTGTGCTGTGCCTCTGCTGCAGATTCAGCGAAATGGAAATGAAAGAAAGGTGCTATTCGAAACAAACAGAAAGATGATATAATTTCTTGTCCAGCAGCCTCCATTGAAAAATCAAAAAGGTGTTTGCAATCCAGTGGCGTGGTCATGGTCTATGTTCTGTAGCAAATTCAGAGCCTCAGGACATCTGGCCATATCTTGCTCCCAAGGAGGTGAAAAGCTGGGCTTCCCTTCAGTTCAATCAGAAGTTTGGGATCAGTACCTGTATTTTTCCTAAGAGGTTAATAACATGTTAAAGAGGAAAATAGCAGGCCGTACAAATTCCATTCTTCTCTTTGCTGAGAAATTCACCAAAACATGTTGTGAAAGGCTATGGTTAATTCTGTCACATTCATAAATACTAAAAACAGTGGTTTTCATAATCTTCTTTTTTTCTTTGTTTTATGGAGGAAAAAAGAAAAGGCATAATAGAAGAGGTCCAACAGCTCATGTATAAAGATAAAAAAGGGAAAACTGTGTCAGTCTGTGAAAGAGAATGAATGCGTATGCTTTTCACATACTCCCTTAGAAGAAAAGCATACAGAAGCAGAGGGATTCAGGTCATAAAAATAATTTTGAACCTCTGTCTTGAGGCAGGGCTGCTGGCAGGGAACAGAAGCAGAAACATGTCTCTCCAGCTCTTAGAGTAACTCCCGTGTCACTTTGATGACCCAGTAGAAGATTAAGTTAAACATGGATGGTCTTATGATTTAAGAAGAGCTTATGGTGCTGTTTGAGGGACATCTCTAGAAAATAAAAATGTCTACTCCACTGAGGAATATATGTACTCCTCTTCATCTCTGCAACATAAATCTGGAACTAAAGATGTCAAAAAGTACATAATGTAAAGCCTGCATCACTGTTGATGTTAAAGTGAACAGCTGAACTGTTGAAAAAATTACAATCCTATATTTAAAATTCGTCTGTCATATCAATGAATTACATTAATTTGTGTGCATACAGATCTCCAGAAATAGCAACAGAATCAGAAAAGAACAAAACAGAACAATAATTATGTAGGACTGCAGAGTAGGTTGAGAACTATCCACAGCAGACCTAAGGATCATTTATGTAGTAAATTGCTGCATTTTACCTAATATTTCAACTTCTCTGTGTCAGATGCTTCATACAGGCATAAGGAATAATTTCTTAAGGTACAGTGGGCCACTGAAGCTCTGTGAATAAAGGAAAGGAACAGACCTGTATATGTGCTATAGACATTACATGAAACTCAGCAGCATTGCAGATATAGTAATATTTATAGACAGATTTAAAATGGAACTGTAATAATATTGTATACATATCTTTTAATAGGTGTTATAATTCCTTTTTGCTTTGCTATCTAATGGTTGTTAGGAAGCATATCTGCATTAAATAGGATGTAATATATACTAATACATACTATTTTCAGTGTAGATACTAATTTTGGATTTAGAAAGACTGGAAATTCATTTCAAATGCTGTAGAATTCCCTACCCGACATTTGAAGATGAATATTTAGTTGAATATTTCAGGAGAAGGATTTTTTTTTATTATAGTCACTTAATCATAAATAAAATTTGATATCCTTTCTGAAGAAAAATATTCTATTGCTTCATTATAAGTTATTATTGAGGAATTTCCAAGGAAATATTACTGTAGCTGAGAACTTCCTTTTTTGACCTTCCCAAGACACACAAATTCCCTACACATTTTCCTGCATATGGAAGAGAACATCCAACAGATTTCCCTTATGGACTGAGTCTTCCTTTCATTATTTTATTAAGCAGAGACAGTTGTGTTGAGGAGAGGAGTAAGCTTGGTCAGTGGATTTTACCAAACAAGTTGAGGAGCTCCATCAATTCCCTGTCACAGAGTAGTTGTTACCATCTCGGAGTTTAGAAGATTACTTGAAAACAGATTTTGGGAACACTGCCTGCTAACTCTGAGAAGGTGCTGCCTTTGAATAAGAACAAATACCCCACTTCTTCTCTAAATATCTGCATTCTTCTGGGTCTTCTAACAGAAATGTCCACAGATATCTTCAGAAAAGGATGTCTTACAGGTCTGTGAGCAGATTTTATTTTGATTTTGATTTTGGTTTTAGGGGGGTTTTTTACACAATAGACCTCTACTATGTAGGAGAAAATTTAGTCAACAACTTAAACATTTAGGAAGATCTGGTCAAATTCTGCAAAAAACTCTCTTTAGTTAAGTTAAATGTGTATAGAGAGGGAGGGAAACATTCAAGAAAATAGTAGTAACAGCTTCATACCTTGGTAGGTGTCTTGCGTTCCCTAGTGTTTACTTTCACAGACTGGGTATTAGAATAGCAAAACATAATTGATGATGCTCAGTAACTTGTGGTATATTAATAGCTGGTTTGTAAAGTATCTAGTAATACTATAGACTGTTGTCAATTAAATTAAATTGCTATTTTCCACAGGCTCAGGCCAACACATTTCTGAGACTTCTTGGTTGTTAATTAAAGATCAGAAGAAAGTTTTGTGGAAAATATTGGATAGGAAAAGATGAGAAGAACACTCAGATATTACAGTAAAGCCAAGTTTCATAGTTTATTTAGCTCACACTTAAAAAATAACACTAAATTATGTAGCAGAATAAACTATATTCAAAAAGGTAGCTTTTCAGAAAAACACAAACTGTTACTCAGTAGTGCAGTCGTATTGAAATCCAATAGTGTAAATTTGTATTGAGTGGGAAATAGCACTACTAAGGCTAAGCAAATATTCAGAGGGATGATTTAGATCAGACAACCAAACTAGAATCATGTTGCAAAAAAACAATTCAGAAATTACAAAGTATTGCTATTTTCCACAGACTCAGTCCAACACATTTCTGAGACTTCTTGGTACATATAAACTGAAGTTCAAGCTTAATTAAAGAAGTCCAGGAAGTGATGTCACTGTTGTGACTGCCTAGAAAACAAAAAGAAGGATCCTGCTGACTAGTAAGTGGAGTTTTTTGACATAAGACATTGTACCAATCTGTAACATAGAAAATATGGGGCAGAACTCCAGAGGTGCAACTTTAGCACTTGCTCGCTTCAACCTGTGTTAGGAATGGTGGGATAAGACCACTGTGTCTTAGGAAAGACAATACTTCCCAGCACATCTCAGCCCACTTCAGCTATTTCACCCATGATTTGTCTTGACAAAAAACAATATGAGCTGCCTTTTTACTTCTCCTTTGTCATGTGCCAAAGGATCATTGGTGGCTGACAGTCTCTGTCTTAACAAAAAGTGATTTCGGCACAATGAAACATTTTATAAATTAATTTGAAACAATAATAGTGAATACAATGAGAATTTTGAAATATTGGTGAAGTAACATGAGGTAGTTGTTTATATTGTAGCTATAGCTTATGTTAAATACTGTGGGTTCTGATATTTTCATTGACACTTCTTTGTGACCTATTATATCCACAGAGGTTTTCATATTCTAGTTTCAATGGGAGTCTAATTTGTCACCTTGTCATTGTTGAGAACCTAGTTCTTAATCATGCCTGAACAGGCCATTTCAAACCAAAAATTTGAGTTTCATAGATCAAAATTCTTTCAGTAGGGATCCAAAAGAATTTTGATTGTTTCTGTTTGTTGTATGGTACACCCCCAAATGTTCAATTATTTTCTCTTCAAGACAGTTCAGTTTGCAAAGGATATAATACAGTTGTAGAAGGATGGATCATGCCAAAACCATGGCTAAAGTGAAGTCACCTTTTCTCCTCATCACCACAATTTTACTGTAGGTCTTTTGGAGAAAACATTTTATTACTATTTTAGGATACTCAACATGGCTGATATAGATGCATTGAATACAGGGTTCTCATGGTGCAGCAGAGTAAGGGAAAGCAGTGCACAGCGTTATGTACAGGGTGCCTGGAGAGGATGGAAATTTCACCCTCAAGCATTTCTCCAAGCTAGAAAATACCCACAGTAATTATAGCACTTTATAAAAGGTGATAGACAAAGACTGTAGGAAACACATGTCAGCTTCAAAGAGAAAGGAAGGGAATAATTACAGACCCACAAGACAAGCTGATGTTTGTCCAATTCCTTTTCAGAATGAAGCCATAATCGGAAAAGGCTTTACTTTTTTGTGTGTTTCTGAAACTAAGTGGCTGCTAAGGCTTGAAGGCTTTAATAAGAAAAAGGAAACAGTGCCACCTAACTGTGGAAACTGTATTTTTTTAATCATTAAAACTGAATGAACTGCTATTTTGTATGCTAACTCTTGGAGGATGTGGTTCTATGTGAAGAACTCTTACCTGTAATTAAAATATTACTAGTGTGTGCCTTTTCTGAAATCACTACTGGGAGAAGTCCAGTTTTCAGTAAAAAGTCTTCCTGACCACATTGCATGTGTTAGAAAATTGGGTTTTTATTTGAAGACAACTAATCTGCACAGGATTCATACTTAATTGAGGAGACTATGTATGGACAGACCATGTGTGATGCTGCATAGCTTTAAGGACAGTAACTACTCACTTTCAAACTGAATACCTTTATTAATACAAACATACATACACATGCATGTTTGCTTTTTCCATAGTTCTTTCCATCAGCATTTGTTTTCAAAATGATCAAAAAAAAGAAGCCTGTTGTGTCTAATTATCATGGCAGTGCCTCAACTGGGTACAGAATGAGAGGTTTGTGAAACTTTCTACCATAAGGTGACTGAATGTAATGTGCAGTTTCAGGTGAATCTATGCTTAAGTATTGGCAGTGTAAATACGCATCCAGACCTGAGTTATATGTGTGTAGGCTCAGTTTCCGAAACATTCTCACTACAGATACCTGTGCAAAAAGAATGCACAGAATTTATGAGCCTACTGCAATTGTCCAAGTGCCTGACTGAAAAACACGAAGGGGAAATACTTTTAAAAATCAATCAGAATATGAATCGTAAAGTTCAGTGAACATCACAAATACTAAACTGCTATCATATCAGCCTGATTATTTTCAATGAAAAGAATGTTTATGCTCACTTTTGAAAGTATCTACTGTAAATTCAAGTGTATAAATATATTTGGAGTCAGTTGTTTTCTAGTTGCAACAAAGCAAAGGTCTGATATGGTGAGCCTTGGAGTTTACGTATGTGTGTTGTCCTGAAGAGGAAGTAAACATCAGGTCTTTTTGGCATCTTATTATTGTACCTCCTCTGAACCTATCACTTATCTTCTTACACTTACATTTCTTCATGCCATAAAATCTTGCACAAATAAGAGGCAGAAAATGTGCACCAAAGCATCCATCAGCTGACATCGAAACTTAATTTTTTTTTAAGAAAAACAGCTAATAGAATACTCTCAGGCATGGGACTCTTAGCTTCTTGCTTTGATGTTTCCCTTATAAACAAAACTTAATCTCAGTGTCATTTTGCGTGATTTTACCTAACGAGTTTTCTGACAAGCAGTGTTATAGATGAGAATCTCTTTACTTCAAAGACTAGGGTCCATCTGACATTTTCAAATACACTGAAGTATTTAGAAAAGCAAAGTGCTGTGTACTCCACCTCAGTAAATTACACTTGAGTCTGATGCTAACTATGAGATAAGGTATCATTCCTACATTTGGCATTTGATGTATGCTCTTCATCCAATATGGAACTTTGCAATTATTTCCTTTTGAACTTTTCAGCTTGACAGGAAAACAACAGTAAAATATTTCTACGAGTTATAATATTTCCATTTGATCCTTTCTGAAGTTTTGTCTCACTTTTTACTTCAGAAATGTGCTGGGAATAAGGCAAATGTACAATTCTGGGGCTTAATACTTGAGAGATTGCATGTGTTTGAACATCTAGAGCAACCTTTGATTCATTTCTGCAGTATGAATGCCATCAATAAAAACCTGTCTGATTCAAGGCTATGTGTATTTTGAGTATGAAATAGCCACATGTAAGAACAGGGCAAATTGTGGCTGTGGAAAGAGAAGACAATCCGTGAAACTGCCTGTGAAAGAGATTTTATTCTCTTCCAGTAAAACTAAATTGTTTTTCTGGATGTTTTTGATATTCCATGGTGCTTCAAAAGTGAAAAAAGAGATATTCCATTTGTCTAATGCAAATGATTCCTCTATCATTAAGATAAAAAGGACAGAAAATGTTCCTATTTTATTTGGTTTCTGTATTAGGTGTTAGCTACACTATTAATGTACACACAGAAAAGTCTTCCCTTGGGCTGGAATTTATTTTATTGCTTTTCTTCTTCAGTTAATAAGTTGGAAAAAAGCAGCAAAAAATAAGTTTATGCTGAAGTAAGTGTGGCAAATAGTGCAGCAGGAAATATTTCAAAAAAATGTGATATCAGTGCTCAAATGTAGCACATTAAACAGGGGAATTAGAATGTCACTCTGATCTTCTGTCTTGCTGTCACGCTCACAGTCCCCCACATTCCCTCCTTCTGTGTGCACACACACTCACACAAGCAGATGTGTAGTCAATCACTGAGTAACAAAAGCAAGTACAAGAGACAGAAGTGATTGCCACATTACTGATAAAAGATTTCAAAATAATATAATATAGGTGTATATGTCTTATGTACGTTCATACGCACACACACATATATATAAATACTGGAATATATATTGGAATATTTTGTGCACTAGGGAAAATAAGAGGTGAGTGCTATCCACAGCAGAAAACTGGATGAGCTAGGCTCTAGCACCATGATCTGGAGGTCATAATACAATTTGTGTGTTTTATAGGACAAGGACACCTGAGAAGAAATGTCATCTTTTGGTACCCTCCCTCCCTTTCTGCCTTTCCTCTCCTCACCTAGCATGAAGTGAAACAAGCTGGCATCCTGGCACAGTCTGAATGTGGTTACTTTTAAACGCCTTCCAAGACAGCAAAACCCATACAACTCATGGACTCTCAACTACTTGTCTGGTTCTGCTTTCTGCTTTACCTTCTTTCCTGTAATTCTCCAATCTACAAGATGGGCTCACTTTTAACACAGATTCTCTTTTGCTTCACCAATATTCTTGCATGAGGTTTCATCAAGAGCTGATTAATACAAACCACCTGTATAAATACCCAGGGAGAAACAAGCCACATGGTTGCAAAAGCTCTTGATATCTTTAAATTACACTTTTCTGTCTTTCAAAAATCAGAACCATCTACATCTAGCATTTGTATCGAGATACAAATCAGTCACCTCCCATTTTTTTTCAATATAGCTTTTCTAAATAGGAATAGTAGTCTGCATGGATATTTCTGCAGCAATATAATAATAAATAAATTTGTGTCCTGAAAAATTACAATTTGAACACCACATGTCAAAGTTAAATTTGCTTTAGGTTCCTCTACTTCCAAAAGCATTCATGTAATTTCAGTCTGAAGTAAATCTGAGTTTGAAAAACAATAAAGAAGAGAAAAAAAGTCCTCACACAAGAGACACGATGTATGTCAATCTGAATTGATTTAGCACTAAGCAAAAGTCATTGTTTGTATCTGTAAAGTCCTTGGTCTACCAAAGCTCTATCCAAAATCAAGTTCAGAATCACTGGACAATTATACTTGTCAAGTTTACTGTGACTAGCAGAACGGAAGGTTGCTTTTGTCATACTATGGAGAACAGGTGTGCTATTTAGTGATAGACACTAACAGCCTGAAAAAAAAAAAAAACCAACAAAAAATCAACTTTCACGTAACTTATTTCAATGCAATTTCCCTATAAGTTTTTGTCGTTGTTGTCTAAAATAAAAAAACTTTCCCAGTTGTTTTATATTAAAAATACCACACAGGCTCAGAATCCCCTGTATGCAAGATTTTGGCACATAGTGGCTGCTAGGCTAAGGCTTGGGTGTTGGGATTGCACAGTGCAGTTGTTTACACCACATATTTTCTGCTGATGGCTGCATAAAAGTTCCCAATGCATTACAAATGTTGCTGTTAGAAAGAGGAACAGTCTACTGGTCAGATCCCAAGAGGTTTATAGAACTCACTATACTTTAATGGGAGTCAGTGGGATGCAGGTACACTGCAAATGCTTATTATCACTCAGGCTGTGGACTAAATTGAAGACAAGATACAACAAGAAATGCTGACTAATGCCAGAAAAAAAGGAAGATGAAAAGTAGAACAAAAGATTTCTCTAGAGGCAGTACAATAGATATGGGAAAATCTATGTCAGTGTATAGGATTGAAGCCTGCTGCTTGTCCAGTGAAGCAATCAGAGAGGCAGCTGACTTTGATGTTAAAGGACTTCCCATGTGTAAATGGAACTAGTGGGTGACATATCTGATAGCAAGGCTGAGATGGAAAAAGGCCCTTGTGCTATATTTGTTCTTGGCTGCTGAAATTGTCCTGGTGGGCAATAGGCAGGTGAGTTATATCAATCTGAAACTGTTTTCACTCATTATGTAGAACTGGAGAGCTGTGAAGCTGAGTTCAGCTGCATTATCTCTTCTCACCCTCCAAGTACTGGCTATGATTTCAGCTTTGCTAGTCCCAAGAGTGGTGTCTGACATCAGATACACTAGTGACACGATCTGGCCTCAAAAGGAGCTGCAGGCTGTGTCCCTGGTCAAACAAGACATCACTGAGGTTAAGAGGCTGAATTTGGGACACAGAACTGATCAGGAGCTCTAAGGATGGGTAGAGAGTGGCTCAGAGCTGTCCAAGCATTATGCCAGGACTTGTGGAGAATTCACTTTATTCCAAAAAGCACTCAAGGGAAGAAATCCTCTTGCCCTTGGTATGGTTATCATTGACATCATTAGGAACGTTAAGAATTATTCTCTTTCCTAGTATTCTTCCTCATATTCATACATTCCATTAATGAGAGTTTGCCTTCCTGTCTTCCTATTTCATCATGGGCTTTCACATTTCTGTATTTCCAGGACATCTGAATGACAGCTGAAGTTACATTCATTTTCCTAGGTATCTGTCACATCACCTCATATGCATGCTATTTCAAAATGAGATAGTGCTGGTGTTTAGCTCATCTTTTTATGTGAAGAATCTCTAGAGCTGTAATTTTTCTGTCAGAGCTGCCAGGCTTCTTCTGTTTCTTTTGGGGTTGTTTCTGATGCAGTGACCAAAGTTCTGTATAGTCTATTCATTTTGAAAATACTCCAATGATTTCTGTAATGGCACTACCTTTATTCTTTTCTATGCTTCTCTTCATGCAGCTTGCTAATAACTCAATAATACAGCCGAGTGTTCTCTCCAGTAAATCTGTGAAAATACAAAGACATGCTGTTAGAGATTTTTGGCAATTTTTGGAACACGTTTTAATCTAAATTAATCAAGTTTAAAATCACTCCTCAGCATCCACTGAATTACACATGTTCAAACAGAGTTTCACTGGCCATTTAGTCAGGGTTCATTTATTATTATCCATTTGTAGAACCATCTGATAAATTGTGCTCCTCTCCTTGGTGGCCAATTATTCTTCTCATGTCCACAGAAGGAGTGAGGAGTCTAAGGTTACAGCTTGACAGCTAAGGTATTTAAACCCTGAATAATTCGGTATGCTCTCCTATAGAGCCATTTAGTTTTTGTCTTTTGTTAGAAGTTCTTGCCATTAATAGCAAGCAATAACATGATTTATAAAAGAAGAGGGAAAGACTAAATGCTATGCTGTGATATTCAACACGTAAATCCACTGACAAATATAAGTTCTGAAATGCTATTAACTATCAAAGTATATTTCTGATTAAAATTCAGTTTCTTCCAGATAAGAAAACAACATGCACTTGTAGTAATCACTTGCATTAATACTGGCTTATTGACTGTTTAGTTTTATGAATAAATGTGAGGTTCTTGGAACACACTTCTGAATATGCTGTGTAATCCTTCAGCCTTTGTTGCAGAAGGATGTCTACAATCACATTCCATAACCCTTAGGCCTTTTACTCAGTATCTTTTGGAAAGCTTTCCAGCAAACTCACAAAATAAGCAAGAGTGAAGTCCTGATCCTTTTGAAGTAATTCAGAGTTTTGTCATGGACTTCAGTCAATTCAGGATTCACTTCTTATGTGGCTGCTGTTTAAAAATGAAAAGTAACTTCATCGGGGAGGCTCATTAAGTGAAAACAAGAAAATGTTAAAGCTACGAATAAGCTTTCCTTATGTTTATTGTTATGGCTTTGGCTTGGTTTTAGTATGGATAGAATCCATCAGTTGCTCATAATACCGTATTTTTCTGTTAGTTGCTTAAAAAATTAATATGCAGTTACAGATACATATGCCCAAAATGATATAGCAGGGCTAATTTTGTTAAAGAATAGTGTATGCAGAATTGCTCTCGACTACATGAATTCATATTTCAGAACCTTGTTCAAATCAAAATTAGTTCTGCTGTACAGCTTGTACAGCCATCTCCTTCATGTTTACCCTAAGGTCCCTTTTACAATCCTGGAACAATAATAAACAGTGTTCAAATGGCTACAGTTCTGCATATACATACAAATTTCAGTTTTATATTGTTAGAGGGGACTTTGAATGCAGAACTGATTTTTGTGAAGCAGCCATCTTTCATGGAGTATTCAACATCCCATTTCGATTGGTGTGTCTATGTTAACAGAAGCGTAAAGTATTAATGTTACTCTTGGAAGATGGGTTAGCTGTTATTCATGACACTTTTCCTGTATGCTGTATAAAAACAAAATTAGTGCAGTTACAGCTTGTTAATATGTCTGGCACCAAACATGGACACTTGGGATTACGGGGCTTTTTGGCAGCAAAGTACCAGTAATGCTCTACGACTGGTTTGATAGCCTTGCGATTATCACCCATGATACCTTCAGAGTTTGATCTGCTAGCCCGTTTGCCTGGTTAGCAGGTCAACAACCACTGAAAATACTACAGATTTAATATTTTTCCAAAATGCTGCTCCCCACCAAGATCTGTTCATTGAGCTAAAAGTTCCTAGCTATTCTTTCTTGGCCAAAAACCATTAGTGCTGCTTACAGGCTTGAAAAGAAAGAGAACAACAGAGAACTGTGTGGCCCATGCTTTTTCCAGAGGCAGTTACCTAGTGCTGGAGGACTAAGAGTCAACACTGGCTCATATTTTATAATGTCAGGGTAGTATTGCCACCACTGTACACCTCCTGCCACAGCACAGCATTCACAAAGTTCTATTTGAGGAGACAGACATCAGTCTTACTCTCAGTGATTTAATGCAAGCCCGTTGCATACAGAATAATGCATTTTTCCAAGGCTCACACACTGAATCCACATACAATTTTCCCATTTACTCTCATGTTTTCACATATGCCAACAAGGCTGACAGTACTTCAGCTAAATATGTATCTGCCCCACATGTGCAGAACCCAGTAGCACACACAGTGCCTGTAATGTGCACCTATAATCATAGAGAGAGGTCATGGAAAGAGCCAGGCAAACACTTAAGTATATGCTTGAAAATCAGTCACTTTTCTTCAGTTTTATTCTCCCTTTTTACTGAGTTCCAAATTAAAAAAAAAACCTTAGCACCCCTTTATCTGTAAAGCTGCTTCACTTAATTTAAAGGTGTGACTGTGAGTGCCAGTCTGTCTTCATTTTCTGGAGAAGTAAAAGATTTCTTCTTCCTTTGGAAATATTTTCTCTTTTTTCTGTTCTGAAAAATGAAATGTCATGTTACACTGTCAGATGAATGTATTCTGATTACTGTATTTATATCAAAGCTATCTAGAATTGGTTCTCCAGAGATCAAGCTGTAGATATTATACCAGCCTTAGTCAGCACCAGGACCCTTTGCAAATATCATCTTTCCTTTGCAGGCCTGAGAGAACAGGAATAGGATTTCTCAAAACACTTGGAATTTTTGCAGTTATAGGGGGTATTTTAGACAACTATGTTATTTTTGATCTCACAGTAATACTAGTGGGAAGGCACCTTGGGAAGTCTCTGGTCCAGGTTTCTGCTCCAAGCAGGGCCAGCTATGAGATCCAACCAGGTTGCATGGGGCTTTTCCCAGTCAGGTCTTGAAAACCTCCCACTACTCAAGCCTGTCAAAGTCCCCCTGGATGGCATCCCTCACCTCTAGCATACCAACTGCACTACTCATCTGCAGTTGTCAGGTGTTGTCTTCATATTTGCTGAGAGTGCACTCAATCCCTCTGTCTATGTAATTGAAGAAGATATTAAATAATATTGGTCCCAGTCCAGTCCTTGAGGAACAACACTCGGTGCCGGTTTTCCACTTGAACACGGAGTCATAGACTGTAACTCTTTGGGCATGGCCATTCAGCCAATTCCTTATCTATCTAACAGTCAATTCATCAAGCCTATATCACTCCAACTTTACAGCACAAATGTTGTGGGGGACCATATCAAAGGCCTTACAGAAGTCCAGGTAGGTGACATCCATAGTTCTTCCCTTGACCATTGATGCAGTCACTCCATAGTAAAGGGCCTCTAGATTAGTCAGGCATGACTTGTACTTGGTGAAATCATGTTGACTGCCTCTAATCATCTCCCTGTCTTCCGTGTGTTCTGATATATCTCTTCCATGATCTTACCAGGCAGAGGTGATGCTAGTAGTTAGTAGTTGTCAGAGTCCTCCTTTTTGCGCTTTTTAAAAGTGGATATTATGTTTCTCTGTTTTCCTTTTTCAAATATTTTGAGGAACACTCCTTCACAGACCTCATTCGTAATTAGTAAGTCCTGATTCCTAATGAACATCCCTGAGGCCATAAGTATGAAATCCTGCTTATCCGTGTTCAGAAAGGCAAATAGGCAGTCAACTAAAGTTCATTGTAAATTATAGCATAACTAGTAGGATGAAAAGAACTGCTTTGATAGGAAAAAAATCCCATTGAAACGAAGAAAAAAAAATCCTGAAGGATTGTCCAACAAAAGAAATAGTTTTCAAAAAGAACATGAAAAAAGCTTGCAGCAGCAGGAAGGATTTGATATTAAATTGAAGTATTTACATGAAGGCGTAATTGTAGAAGCGACTGAAACTCAAGTTTTCCCTTTCTCAAGTGACTGTCCTAAACAGCAGGCTATAATCTTGCTCTGTCTATAGACATGTTGTAGTCATGGTCTGGTGAATCAACTCCAATGATTAGAGCATTTGCCTCAGTAAATGAAGATTCACATCTCCTTACAGAAACCTTCTCTTTTCCATGTTTTTCTTAACATTCTGAATAATCAAAAATGCTTATGGTCGTAGCTGCTTCTGATCTGGTTAGCTATTTAGCATTCGGTTTAGCTGGAATGATAAAGAGACAGTAATCTATTAAACTAGAAAGACTAAATAAAATTAGAATTGTTAAATATTTGCAGTCTACATGATGTTTATCTTATGAAAATAGCATGAAGAGTCACAAGTCTGATTTTATTGTAGGCTCTTCAGTAAAATGTAGTGTATCTACTTAGAAACATCTAACCAGCATAACATTTTCTGATGTCTATCTTCAGGCCAAGTGTGTTAGAATAAATTACCCCAAACTGACCTTAGATCTGGTGTCTATTTACAAGGAAAGATCATTGTTAGTTACTAAATAACTGTGTAGGTGTTGTATAAAATTGAAGTACTTTAAATGAGCTGTCAAATAATGATGAACAAGCTGAGAAATTTTCCATCATGCACAATGTGACAAAAGCTTATCTGTGTCAAAGACTTCATATTGTTTGCCATTGTATTTACTGCGTGTATTAATAAAGTTCTAGCTATTATAATTGCTGCAGTAAACAGGACACTTATTAAATTGAACTCAATATCTATTTATAATTGTCTACAGCTATAGGGATACATTCTTCAATCCTGTGAACTAAAAATTAGGCCTTGAATTGAATCTGTAACTGGGAATGGGTGCCTATGTCCTGTTTTTAAGCTTTGGAGTAATCATCGTCACTTAGAAGCAAATGTAAATTAATTATATTTTTTAAATTACCACATTTTATTAACACAGATCTAGAAATGAGGGCAGTTATTTCATCAAGATATTTATGATGCTCGGTCTAAAATAATGCAAACTTTAAAATAAGATTAGATAATCATAAAGATTAGTTTCTTCTCAAGCCATATAATCCCCAAATGAATAGAATGTAGATCGAGAAAAGCAACTATGCGATGACAACAATATAAAATTAAATCTTTTAGTTGTTTATAGGAGTCTTCTTCCCACAACCTTTTTTTGCTGATTAGAAAAAAAATAATATAAAAACCTGTTTTGCTTAGTATGAATTCCAAAATAAACTCAACCACTTCCACTAGAAACAATATTTTTCCCCATACACAAAATCAGATGTCTAAAAATGTCTTCAGCTATCAGTAAAACTAAACAAATAGGAAATCACTGATTTAGTACAATTTCACCCTTTAAGAGAGATATTTTAAAACTGGAACTTTGAATGCTTATGGGGTGGGAAATGAAGTCAGAGAATGCAGTGACTCTGAGAAGTGCTAGGTAATTGCCTCAGAATTTCTCATAAGAAATGTAATTACTTGATTCTGTCTCTATAATGAAGGGAATCTTTAGCTGTCTGAATAGGGATGATAGCATAAAAGTAAGGAAGGGGCCTAGCCTCAGTTTGCAGCAGTTGACTGTGCTTCACAATGACTATGAAAACCAGAGAAATTTCAAAATGCACTGAAAGATGCTAGAGTTGGAAAACAATACTTCTAATAGGTGCATAAGGACTTTGGTTCATTTAGATGCCCAAGAAGGACACCACAAGAAACTTGTCCACTGTTTTTAGGTACAGGAACAAATATGAGATCTTAAGTGTCTGATGAGCTGCTGAGAAGGTCCAGCTGCTGTAACTAGAAGCTATGAAAACCAATTTGGTTTAATATTCATCCAGTTTAACCATGATCAGTGGTGAATACGCCATCACCAAGAACCCTTAGCATCAAACAGCAGTTTTTAGAAGGATCTTCAGTGCACTCTTTATTTGAGCAGGAAGGCATGGATGGGACACATATTCTCCAACCTGTGTACAGAGAAATGTGTCAGGTGACAGCTTAGACAAATAATAATCATGGTCTATCTAGGCTTTCTATGTTCCCATGTTCATCCATCTCCTTTAGAGCTCCTACACATGCTCCTGACACTGGTAGGTCTGTGTTAAAGGAAATATTATAACTAAACCTCAAGTTCCAGATTTTCATTCAGTGCCATGGAAAAGCTAAAGAGGATGTTTTTCCCACATCAGTAGCTGACCACCTCTGAAGACAGGCTGTTGAGCTGGGTGGCCGGTCTGAGAGAACACCATTTGACATTTCCTGCACTACTTTCTGTCTGCTTTGATCTTACTACTTTAATTAAATATTTAATGTGCAAATATCTAAGTAAACACTGTTAGCAGACAATACTCATTTTTCTTGTGGTAGTTCAAAACATCTTGTTTAATACTTCCTGTCTTTTAGCTGCTATTTCTTTTTCCTTCTGCTTTTGATTCTGCTCAATGAAGAAAAGCTTTCAGGCTAGTCTTAAAATCTCTATTCCTATCAAGTAGTATTTTCCTGTTTTCTTCATTTCTTGTTCTGATTTGCAGCAGTGATCTCACCAATTAGTGCATAGAGTCTGGGCTTTAGGTCATGTTCTTTCCCCATGAGTGTAATACCATTTAGATTCCATTTGCAAGAGCAATTCTGGAGCATAATTACAATTTCAGTGGTTACAGCATAACAGCTAGCATGCTGCTGTGATTTTATTTATCTTCATCGAAAAATATGCTATATATATTGCCACTTTGAAGACATGTATAGGAAATGCAAGTATATGCATTTTTCTGACGTTTGTGAGATTGCCTTTTGTCATGGGTAGAATTTGGTGATGTTCAGCTAAATTGCCAGATGTGTTTATTAGCAGCTTTTTCTAAGAATTTTTGTTCACCTGAAGTGCTGGGGTCTGAACCCCAAGCCCTGAATTAAGGTTGACATATGGGTGGTTCCCATGGTCCTTCAAAAGGAGGGGATGAGTTTGCCTTTTGGCTTTCCTCCAAGGTGCAGCTGACCTTGTAAGGAAAGCCCTTGGGTAAACAAGTCCCAGGTGCCCTGCATTGGGTAAATGAGTGCCAGGTGTCCTGCTTTGGGCATAAAAGCTGTTACCACTTGCAGGAAGGGTGGAGTGTCTGTCTGTGAGGTGGATGCACTTTGCAGAGTTTCCCTGTTGGGGAAGGACCTCCTGACTCTCCCTGCAACTGGGCCCTGGTCAGGTTTGGCATTTGCAAACGTGGGCTTTGTGGGGGAACAATATGGGGCTACTTCTGTCCTGTATGATCAGCCTATTGACTTGGTTGTCTCTCATCTCTTCTATGGGAGACTTTGTGTCTTTGTTTATTCTACCTATTATTGGTTGTGCTGTGTTGTTCCTGGGGTTGTTGGGGTTGATGTCTGTTATGTGTGATCTGTTTGACTTGTTTGTACCCCCAGCGATCACCCATGTACTGACCTTTTTAATACAATAGAAACTAATTACTGGTTCCTTCTACTGCCAGCTGTGTCCTTTGTGCTAGGCCTAGTAATGGGCAAAACATCACCTTTATAATCTAAATAAGCCTCTCTATTTCTCTTTCATATCACTTAAGATACAAATCAATGTACACTTTCAGTGTGGTTGGAATTTCTTTTCTAATTTCATTATAAAATTTAAATATACCTAACGCAAAGAAAAAAAACAAAACATAGCAATAAAAGAAACTCCCTGCCTGCTTATGTAACGTAGCAGTGATAGAAACAGAAATCAGGTCTTGCTTGGTTGCAGGGACAAAAATATATTTATAGCCCACATGGCAAATCATTGCAGCTTTCTTCAAAGTAGAAGAAACTAGGGGTAAAGCTGGTATTAAATGATTCCTTATCTGAAGTCCTTGAACACGGAGGAAATCTGGAAATCTGGTGAGAGAGAGGGGCATTGGGAGAGCTCTGACACCCTCTTGCAATCTCCAATTTAAAGCTCACTTAAAATGCATAATCCCAGAGTTACTGAGCTCCGGGTTTTATTTTGTGAGAGAATTTCTAATGATTAGGCCTCGCAATGGACAGCTGTAGCTGGCTTGCAGTGTTTTATATTTCACCCTTTCTTGATTGTGCAGAGAGAACAGGGAGCATCTGATTTGGGGGGAGGAGAGTTGCTGTAGGAATGCAATTCATGAAATACAATTTCATTTCTGGAAGACACTCATGCATACTAAACAAGTCATGTGCACAACGAGTGACTATTCTGGTCACTGACTCTCTAAATTCCCTTTGAATGTCATTAAGGGGATATGGCTGTTATTCCTCACCAAAGGATGTAGGATTTTTTTTATTTTTTTTTTTCAAGAAAACTGGGAGCTGGCTGATGAGCAGTTTTTGAAAATATCTTTCCTGAAGTCCAAATGAAATACAAACATATTTGTGTCTCACACAAAGCACAGGTCAAAATCTGCTCTGAAAAACTAGGGCAAATACGTTGTACAGCAGAATATCTATTTGAAGAAAAGTTTCTGTAAAAATGACTGAGACGTTGTTACAGATGAAAAAGAAGGAAGGAATTAGCCCTGCTTACAGTATCAATGTCCTCTATACACATATTCATGCTCAGCTATTATTCCGAGTAGCATCTACTACATTCTTTTTCTGTAGTCTAATCAGAAATATGATATCTGCTGCAGCTCTGCCAAAAGAAAAAATCATTTATCAGGCAGTAAAAGATATTTGAGTTACCTCATCTAGTGTCAGAAACATATTACATCAGTTCAAATTTCTGTCCTAGAGCCACCTGACAATCTAGTCAGCTTTTGAATTGTGGAGTCATGTGGCTACTCAACATAACAATGTGAATAGATTTTAAATGAAAGAGGATTCCACTGCTGAGGGAGTCATTCCCAAAAAGGTGTGATGTTTTGTAAACTCATATTTAGTGCTGTCTTTCCTCAGTGTGTTTTGCTACATTGCTCTTGATAAGTTTTCTTCCACGTGAAAATAATACCCAGGGGAGAAGAATGGAACACCATTGCATGTATATATATAATGCTTATCCTTTGCCTGCATAACACTGTCTGTTAAGCTGCCACATGAATATGTGGTTTTAAAATAGTGTGTCTTGGTATCATGTGGTTGGCTACCAGTTGCTTCAAGTTAAATGGTGTTTTGGAGGAAAACAGACATTTCTTACAAAACACCTGGTGAAAAAACAGTAGGGCAATACAGGTGATTGATTGAGTTTTGTTCCATCAGCAAAAGTGTATTCTTTAGTAGTGCTCTGATGCCATCTCTTTAGTCATTGCAATTGATACTAACTAATATGAGAATGCTTTTGACCAAAATTGTCTTCCATTCAGATTCTCAAAGGTGTTTAATCATCCAAAGATGAAGGAATTAAGCATTTTTCTTAGGACTTTTCATAAACAATCAAATATTAAGCACAATAAAATTAGAAAAGGAACAAGAAAATGCCTCTGGATACTCTGTGTATAAGTAGGGCACATCTGCAGCCCTCTAATATCCTTATGATGTAACTCTTCGAGGAGTTGCCATAAGTTCTCTGCAGTGCAAAGACATACCATGCTCAGAAGCTCTGCAGAAGTAAAACTCTAATACCATATTCACTCACAGGACGAAAAGAGTAAGTGTCATTTCATTATCCTTTCATTTGACATTCATTTTCTTTCATCAGTAAAAAATATTTCATAATAGCAACTACTAGTTCTTGCTTCTTAATAAAGCATGAAGGATATTTCATTGGATTTTATAATTAAATGTATCTTCAAACATATTCAAAAGAGGCCAGTGCTATTTAACCAATTAGATCATAATAACCATCACCAGCTGCAGGGGTGGTTCTTGCAGCAGTCCCGCTTCTCTGCTGAAGTTGCGAATAATGCCACTGTGAAACTTTGGAAAGAGAGAGGCTAACTTTTCTTCCCAAAGCCTGAAAACTTTCATCTCTCTGTTGTCACATGAGACCTTGGCAAGGACAGGATTTTTATTGGGGATTTTTTTCCCTTTTGAGCTGCCTAACTCTCATGCAGCCCCTGTCTATAAAAATATCCCCTGCTGTTGTGTGACAGATAATGCCAGAGCTGCCTCCCAGACCTCACCAAGCTTGGCTTCACAATGGTGAGTGTTGCAGCTGCCAAAGCTTGAACAACATTGTCTAATTTACAGCTGGATAGACAGACTCTGCCATTGCAGGTTAATATCAGGATGTCATGTGGTGCAAGGTGGGCACAGGCCAAGACAGAGTTTCATTTCCAGTGGCTTAGTGGGTATACGAATGTGATGGTGACACAACTCTTCACCGTTAAGCCTCATCTATGAAATATGATAGTCACTGCAGGAAAAGTCAGGGCTCGTCTTGTCTGCCCAAGATTGGGCACTGAGGGTCACTTCGAGGCAGAGGGGACAGCAGAGGGTGGCCAAGCCCATGCTAGTTGGGTTCTGCTAAACCTTTTATCAGGTGGCCTCCTGGGATTAACCTGGACATCTGGCAAGTTCAACACTGTGCCCAGTCTAAACTTCAAGCATAATCCCTACATCAATTTAAAGAGGTGGAAAAAAATGTTTTTCATCTCTTGGTCTCTCAAGAGTTTAAAAGCAGGGGTTGTTATTGTAAATTATTAAAATAAATGCTGGAAGGAGTATACAGGAAAGGTTGAGTACCAAGAACTACGGTATGTTCACACTGCCGCCAGCTACTGTGTTCGTACCACGTTCGTAAGACATCTCCAGGGACTCATTCCCGAAGCTCTAAACCTCCTCTGAAGTAATTCTCAAGCATCCATTTCAGCCAGGAAATCTATGACTTCATGCCCAGGAAAAGCAAAGTGTTTCCTAATAATACTATAAGCTTATAAACTTTTGAAGCCCCATCTGATGCAACTGAGAAGACATGCAGAGATGTTACAGCCCAGTGGTGTTGGCATTTCTGATTATTTCTGAGGGTTCATACTGTTCATACAGATCAGGTATCAAATTCCCATTGAAAAATGGATTTCACTGAAAAGTAACAGTAATTCTAGTTAGCAATGCATTGCCTCTGATGGAAATAAATTAAAGCAATATGTCACTGACTGTTTTCCTTCATTTATTGCTGATTTTCTCCTGTTTGCAAGGGCAGACCACAGCAGTTCTTAATTCTTTCAAGTACTGTCAGACATAGTTTAAAATGCAACATTTGGAAAGGAAATGAGGATTGTATGTGATTTTAGTCTGTAGTATGCAGCATATTATTTTATATACATATATATGCCTCAGTTGCAGATGTTCAATGTAAGTGTACAGATTTTTCCTGTACTTAGGTAAAGTTAGGTAAAGTTACTTTGTTTTTACGGAATTTCTTAGATTTCAGATTCATTCACTTATGTTTATTAAAACATATTAGAGCTTCACAGATACAAGGACCTGTAGCTCCAGTGTTGTTGGATTTTCTTAATAAAGTCCCAGAGGGCTATTTCACAAGGGGGAAAACGTTTGCAGCAGCAATCATGTTTTCAAAGCCCAGTCTCCTATATCAGCATTGTTTACAAGGTAAGGCTGGATTTGCATTCGTGAAAGGACACATTTGAAGGGTCTTATGGAACCCATAAGGGAAAAAGAAAAAGAGCAAGGGTAAACACAAAAAAGAAGACAATGTAAAAAAAACCCAATATAATAAGCACAAAACAAAGAATCCTTTCACTGCAGTTTTCCCAGGCCTGCTTTGATCTCCTGCCCAAAGAGTCTTTGCTTTTGTCACCTCTAGTTGTGTCTCAGGCACCCAGTCTTTACTGAACTTTGGTACTCAGCACACCACCATTTCACATTTTAGTACAACCCTCATCTCCTCTGTCCCTATTGCCAGGTGAGCTGTAGATCAACACTGATACTAGGAACAAATTAAAGCAACAGCTTATCCAAGAGCTGCATTTAATGCACTGAGCAGAATATCAAACATTTATGAATCTATCTACCCTACTATAAATCCCTGAATGAGGAATATATTAAGGAAATGATCAGTTGATATGTAGGATGAAATTTCAGCACTCTCGCCTTATGAGCATAAAGCACAATGCTCACAATGGTGTGTCTTCTACACTTACCACTACCATCAACCTGTAGGGGCCATGAGACAAGAGTACATTTGTTTCTAGCATTTTACTTCTACTAGTACTCTACCTCTACCAGTACAACACACCACCAAAGTAGCTTATTTTTCATATATATGTTGGCAGGGGACTCAGAACTTCTTTGTTTTCCTGCAAAGATTTGAAATGAATCCTGCTTGTTAACTCCTGTTCTTGTCAACTCTTGTTGACATACATAGAAGAATATATTGCTATGGGGCCAGGTGGGATGACAAATACCTCGGAACTTGATGCTCATAATTAAAAAATAAGAAAATGTACCTCACTGTAAAGCCTATCATTAGAGGAAATACCTTTTGTTAGACAAACTGACACAAGGTTGTTAGTGCTGGTCAGTCTCGTGTTCATGTCTCCTTAGGCCATAGTAGAGCAAAGATATTCTATTAAAATTGGGAGTGTTGGATAAGTTGTGGTGGAATCCTACCTTCAAGAGGAAAGAGTCTTAGTCTGTAATAGATACAGTTATTTGAACCAATGGAAATTTAAGTATTTCTGAATTTGTGCATATCTTGATTATTATATATCAATGGCTTTTAGTTGCTCACCTTGGAGGAATTTTCACAAGGATATGAAAGACAACAAGAATCTTTTCTACTTGTTAGGTGGAACTTTGATGATAAGCTGGCTGGGAACTTCATGACCATAAAACCAAAAGAACAAAAAAAAAAAAAAAAGAAAAAAGAAAAACCCAACCCTATCACCACTAGATGGCATTGATTCAGCATCGAAACTTAGAAACAGCCTTCAGCTTCACCACAATTAAACCTCACTTCAGTGACAGGTTTAATACTAAAAGCACTCATAATCATTGTTCTTTATTTTCCTAGTGCACACTATCCATCCTACAATGCTTTCTTCTATATATAGGATAGTTTGTCATTGATATACATTCTCAAACAGCATCATTACTGAAGTGGATAATTTTTAAATATGGATGTCAGAGAAAATTTTCATTCTGATGCTATTCAATCACCTCTGACTCCTTGCAGAGTCTGGAGAATCTCTGAGATTGTCAGGGTCTAAACCAAAATCCAGCACACCATGCAGTGAACTTTGTCAGCAACTACAGGACATGAGAGGTGTGCTGTTTCAGCATCAATAATTCCAACAGCTGCTGCTCTGGCTGTCTTAGTGAACCTCAGATTTTCACAACCAGCAGCTGCCTCAGTCACCATAGAATTACTTTTCATGGGCTGGAGGAGACTCTTCTCTCTCTAGACAAGTCTCTTTCCCCTCTTTCCCAGTCTTTTCTGTCTTTCCCAGAGATCAGCTCCTACTGCTGCCTCCTGTATGAGCTCTGACATGAAGGAAGAAAATATTTTTGTTCTTGCTCATTCTGTGTCTGCAGTTTAAGGAGTGAAACTACACGCAGTGCCTGCTGCCTGCACTGTTCCTGGCTTCACATTTTGTACTTTGCCAACCAAACACACCTTAGTGGGGGGTAATGGGAAAGGAAATAGTGACCTTTTACTTTTTCAGTGGCAACTACTCTGGGAAGACCTTCACAGGTCTATCCTTGTGAAGATAGACCTTCCTAGAAGATGATGGTGCCTACGTGACTGACTGGACAAATATTCCCCACATCCTCTGAACTTCAGATCCCTGCTGTGCCCTGCACAACTGCCTTGAGGTTTTATTCCTCTCCTTGGCACTGGAACAGCAAGGACCAGGTAAGCAGCATATCAGGATGGCACACGTGTTCAGGATGCTATTTGGGCCCTCACTGTTGAAGGCACAAGCATGCCAAGTGTCCACACACATGTACTACATGGCACAACTCAATCTATGGCACATGGTTGCTGTGACTCTGCCCTCTCAAGCCTGTATACCTTCTTTTGTCCTTTTCTGTGCGCTGGGATGTGCTATATCAGCAACCCTGGGGACAGAACTAGGTTTGAATGGCTGCAACACTGCACAGGAGAAAGAAGGGGAGGTGTGGGCAAGGCAGGGAAATTTGCTTGTTTTCTGCCCTACTCAGAGCTGGCAGGGGAGGGGGAGGTTGTGAGGAAAGGAGACACAATAAGGCCTGTGTTGGCTATGGCAGCCTGGGGGAATGAGACTGGATGAGAGCTGAGAGACAGAGCCTGCAGTTACGTCTCAATAATGAAATCTTAGCTTCCTCCTCCCAGCATGAGTTCAAGAGCTTCTGGCCTGTCCCACTTCCCCAAAACCCTCATTTTCATCTATGAGAAGAAGAGATTTCTCTCTTCTGTGACCAGGCTCTGCTTGAACACCTTCTTCTGAGAGCAAATCTAATCTAATATTACAAGATCAAAGCAGTTTAGATGAGTCAGGCTCACTTCTAGTCATGACTTAGTCATGAAAAAGACTAGGTCCCACTGGCATTCAATGAGACTAAGGACTAGGTCTATGAAAGAATAAACATGTCGACCTCCAAATGCGTACTCCATAAAGCCCTGATTGAGTTCCCCATGGTCCCAAATTGTCATTTGTATCCTTCCCTGCACACTTCCCAGATTGTTTCTTGACAAGCTGAGAGTGTCTTAAATCTTTGGTAATGCTGAGGGGCATCCCATATTTCTTCTACATTAGATTTTTTTTTTTTAAAAAAAAAAAAAAAGAGATCTGGAGGACTCAGACTGGTTTGTCTTTCTCAGACCACACTTTTCAGATTTGGTCGTAAAGAAAACTCAGGGTGCAGGAGGCTGAAGGCAGAGCAGATAAACACCTGTATCCTGTGAACTGTAAGGAAGTTGGAGTGCCTTCCTGTAATAGGAAAGATTCAGTTTCAGTCACTTTTCTTTTTGCAAGGACTTCATCCCTCATCTCCCTGCTGAAGGCTCCAAGTGACCATCACACCATTAGATTTCTTTTGTGGGTTTCACCTTTCATGTCTAAATTAAGTTTGAAAACAGACATAAGCTTTGCAGAGCCTGGCAGCGCAATGCTCAAAGGTCTTTACAAAACTAGACCCTAAAAATAGTATTAGTTCCAGTAGTTTTCTGGGATTGTTTCCAAGGAATTTTCATCTCATCTTCTGAAATGGCTAGGTGACTTTTAGTGTTTTATTCCCTCAGAAAACTGTTCATAGTATATCGCCAGAGAAGCATCCACCTGGTCTCTCCTACAAAGATAGACTAATCTCAGTTTACAAATCCTGCCAACAATGAAAGCTAAATTTACTACAGATTACAAGCACATGGGATGAGTGGATAGGTTGGAAAAATATAACACTGAGGCTGGATGAATCCAGGTGCCACAATTTGGCAAAGTGTGCAAATGAGGTGGCAGAGACATGGAAGGAAGAGTAGTCGGATTTTGTGAGGTCTCAGTGTGGCTCCTCATACCTCTACAGTGAAGCCTTTCAGCAGTCAGCAAATATTATCTGACATATGCATTTATTTCTGGATTTCCAGATGTGTGTTTCTTGCAGGATCATGTGTGAAGCTTGATCCCTGTCTGCTGAAATAAACATGGAGTATGTGGCAGAAAAACACTGCCCTAAATGCTCTGTTCTTTAACTACAGGAGTCTTCGGCCCTGTAGGGGGGGGGGGGGGGGGGGGGGGAGAAAAAAAGAAAAATTAAAACTTATCTTCTCCAAGTCCTCTCAGCCTTTTTTCAGGGGAGTTTGTTGGATCATGTGTTTCACATTGCAAATATCATATCCCTGTTGTAGATATTTCCAATGATTATGAGAGATGTTTGTTTAGGCTCTGTATTGTAATTAATCCCAGTCGTAAATATATACATCCTGCTGCTGAGGTTTCCTTTTATAAAAACAGCCATTTTGAAGGCTGTTCCTTGAACACATCCTCAAGACTCTTTCCACACTGTTGGCTATTTCATATAAAAACTGAGTGCACTGCAAAAGGTAAGCATCATTGCTACAAGAGGATTTGGGACTGTAGATGAGCTCATGATGCTGATTCATAATCCTCTGGCCTAATAGCATGAAACCTGAAGTACACTGACTGTAAATTATAGGAATAGTTAGTGATTGTAAAAGTCCAAAGTCATCCAGCTGAGAGGTCTCAGAAAGATGGGGGGGAAAGCACAAACTAATATGAAGTGTAAGTTGAGGAGACTATTCTCTTCCAGTGCTCCTTCTCTGAAAAAGGTATTACTCCTGTACACCACTGAAGTTCAGACAAGTTCATATGAAACTTGCTTCACTGTCTAGCAGCTTAGACCCACAAATCCCTGCAAATGCCACTGATTAATTTTACAGCCAAAGGGAAAAAGGTGAAGGGAAGAGATGTCAAGGGTAAGGCATGGTACCTTGTCAAGGCCAAGAATGGTACCTGAATTGGCTCCAGATGTCTATGTTGCTGGAATGTGCAAAGTGTAGCTCAGTTGCTTCTGCCCCTGCTGTGGTGACAATAACCATGTTCAAGATGTCTTCATACCCCATTTGCTATCACAGCCCACATCATCAAGGCCGTTCCTGTCCAAGGACATCCCCACCTTAGATGGTGCTGTAAAAGTCAATGCCACACTGCCACAGCTGGCCCAGGCACAGGTGGCAGGGTTATGTCCCCTGTCTCTGCAGTCCCTTGTTTTCCCCTGCAAGCAAAAACAAACTGAAAAGCACAGTTTGTACAGTAAATTTAGCATGCACAGTATGCTCCCTGGCGCAGAGCAGCTGGCACAGAGCAGCCCATATGTATTTTAAACTCTTTTACCCTTCAGAAGGGGTTGGCAGCATCCCAATTGCATTTTGGGGATGGTGCCCAGCTCACACTAACCCCCTAGCTGTGCTATGTGTTGGTGCTGATCCTCATGCCAGGGACCACCCTAACCACTCACCAGCACAGATTACCGATAGTGATCCCTGACATCATTTAGCTATATAAAAGAAAAATTTAGACTCAATTTGTCTTATGTTTGTCCAGAACTGGGTGTTCTCCAACTAAACATACAGAGCATTAGAAGCAAAGTTGGGGTTAAAAAGTCATTTTACCAACACCAAACAGGATTGTAAACATCTCACCTTTTGTATTAGATGGTGATGAAACTTTCTTTGCACAGGAATAAAAAAGTAGCAGGTACTCTTGTGTCTCTTGTGCATAAATGCTTGCTAATAGCCTTCAGAGCACTGGGAACCAACCTCATTGTGCAAACAACTCTTCATCTTAGTATGAAAACGAAGTTCCCTTCCAAACTGGTGTACAGAACACCCATAAACTTATGGAGATTTATCATGACACAGATGTGACTCCAGTTTCTACCCCAAGATAATTGAGATTTAATGCACAAATGCAGGAAGCAATATTACGTGGAGGCACTTACAATGAATCTCTGAAGGTGCTTTCATAATTCAGCAGAAGAGGTAAAGCCAATTAAGTCTGTCTAATGAATATGTATCAAGTACTGCAAAAAGAAATCACAAAGATATCTGGATGAATGATTCTTTTCCCTTCCCATTGTACAATCTGTACATGAGAGGTTGTATTCAAATGATCTTTCTTTCATTTCAGAAAATCAACATGTCCTAAGAAGTGCAAAAAGGAATGAAGTAAAGAAAAATTGTGCCATCCATCACAGAAGACATTTTGAAGATAAATGTTAATTTGGTCATACTTGCCATATTTGCTTGAAAGATGAGCTATCCTGGGGCAACGTAAGCATCGTGTTTTTCTAAATGCTGTTCACTTGTGTTGCATGCTGGTGAATGTCTGACATCTGCTCCTTTCTTCCTGAGATTAATCACTGCCCTCCATGTTCTGCCAACAACAATCCTCTTTTTTTCCCCACGTATTTCAGCATCTATAGTATCAGTAGCTTTGGAAAACCATTGCCTTGGGCTGTTTATTATTCTTTGTACTTTGGCACTGAAATTATTATTAATTTTATGAGCTATCAAGTACATGGCTACAAAATCAACAGAAATATTTTGAGAAGAAGAGGCATAATTAATTTTAAATTCCCATGTTCCTTGCCAATCTTTGCCATTTTACTTCCAAAAGAACGAAGCAAAAATGTTATAAAACATACAAGAAACACTCAGCTTTTGACCTAAGAGAAATTACATACCTTTAGTCTCAACATCAATCTTACAATCAAAAAGTGATTATCAGTTTTAACCTTCCAAAAAGTATCTGTGTCTTGAGGTAAACTGTGCTTGGCTAATGAGGTTACCTAATGTAGTCCAATGTACTTGTCAAGGCTAATGGCGATGAGCACATAAGCTTAAGGGGTTTTCACATCCAACTACAAATTCCTCTTACAATTTTTTATGAAATTGTTATTTTATCTGATTGTGAATTTTTTTCCGCAGAAATTTACTTTATAATGGTCTTCTTTTGTGCTGTTGTACAGAAACAGTGTACTCAAGGTTGAAGGTCTGTCTGCAGCTGAAATCTGGTTCATTTACAGTTCTGAGGATGGCACAATGAAGTCAGTTGACTGATGTCACTGCAGTATTTAATGTACTGTGAACTAAAAACACAGATAATGTTTTGAAGTGTACTGGTTGAATAATTCATAATTTAAGGGATGCACAGGGCAAGTGAATATTTTTTTGGACAAAAACTATGATGCAAGATGTAACCAATAGGAAATCAGATTGGAGATTTTTCAAATGTCAATAAAAAGAAGCAAGCAAGTCAAAAGTCACCTATCAAACAGCGGTATATATACTTGGCCATGTAGGATACAAATATCAGAAACTATAGAGAAAGATGATTTGATGGAAGCTACCATTTTATGTTGTCATGAACATAAGAAGGTACAGAAATTAGAAAGCAGTTGTTTTAATCAGAGATTCTGATTACAACATGGAGATAGAAAATCTGTATACATTTATCCTAAAATACAGTGTGTTAAATGACCTTGTATAAAGCTATCTTAAACATTTATTCTGTAAAAATGCAACTTTCTGCTCTATGGAGTCCTTGCTTTAGACTCTGCGATGTTTTCCTGCCCCTCCAAAATGCCAGTTGATTCCTGGGCATGTCTGAAAAATGTGCCTGAAAACATACTACATAAGGTACAGTCTTGTTCATGATATAACTATTTTCAAACACAAACTATTGATGCCTCTCCACACCTTTGTAAACCAACTAGTAAACCACTGTCATACATGGCAATTCAAGAAACTCATTTTCACATAGAAATAATTGCTAGTAACAATAACAGGACTCCTTAGTCTAATTAATTGCCATAACGTCTCTGCTTACTTGGATTTTGCAGCAGATAACATTTCTGGTGTGGTAAGTTACGATTTATTTTTTGTTAATCTTTCAGCTGTGTAGACAACATATATCAGTATTGATATAACACATAATACAGATATGTTCTGAAAGAGTGGAAAAGAGACTTTTATATATTAACATGTATTCAGGTCATAGGATTCTGCTCCACCATTGTGCTTTTCATGACAGGTGGCATAGCTGCATCCTGAATTATAATGGTAGCAAGAGACTTTCAGTGAAATTTGTAAATTCTTAGACAGACATCTATATAAATGTCTAGTGCATATTACTGGAGCATATGATTTTTTTAACAGCTGGGAGACATGTACTGAAAATATCATTTAGTCTTCAGTGAATGACTCAATTTGGCATTTTTCTGACTATTGGATTTCCTTACTTATTAATTTTGATTGAAAGGATAATTTTCCCAAATTACACTCTGTGCATTTAGGATTTTCAACTTCAGGTACATATTGAAATTCATTTTTCATAAGGAATGCCATTGTACTGAATTGAAAAGTCATAAAAATCCTTCTTAAAAATGCATCCACAACCCCCCCTAAATGTACTCTCATATTTCCTGTGCATTCCTAAAAATATTAGACTTCAAGATATAATTGTTTTAGGCCCCTCAAGGACTTGAAGCAATTGCTGGCACGTTTCAGAAAGCTGTGAATCTCTTTTTATTATAGGATAAAGTACACTTGTAGGACCATGAAATGAGGGCTTGTGAGTGTGTGTAATGCACACTACAGGGCATTAGTTTGAAAACCGCCTGCCACTGACAGAGTGTCGTATTTTTGCTGTCTATAATAATTTCCCCCATTTTTCTGACAGACTTAATCTTCTCACATCTGGTATGGGAACACTATCTAAAAAGATAGATATCAAGAAATATAGCCAATTAAAGAAAACTGTATGAAAACGTTCAATTTAGCTGTCTGTTGTCTGACTGATAGTAGTTAATTTACTGCCTCTGTGTTACAGAGCAGATAACAACACATCCTATGCAGTCTGATGCACTTTTGGGGCTGAATCCAAGAGCATGTCATTGCTAAAGAATGTGCCCTTTTCAGAACTGCCAATAAAACAAGACGTGCATCAAAAGTGCCTGAACACGTAAACAAACTTGGTAGTGATATTGCAGAGAATTAAGGGAGGATCCTGGCTGCTTACGGCATTGTTTGTTGATAGTGCTATGTTGAAATCAAGGGTGAAAGCAGTTAGAGTCTAATTTCTGAGAAAGATCTTATTTTTTGTCTTAGGCAAAAATCCCTTGGATCTGTGGAAGTTTAGGTGATAACAGTACATAAAGGTAGTTATCCTTACTTTATAGTCATCAATGATTTATGAACTAATTATCTTTTCTCTGTCTACTTACCTGAGATGAGAAAAGTGAATATATGTGAATCTCAAAGAGTATTGTTACCTTGAGCATTCTTACTGGGAAGACTTTTACAGATGCCATTTGCTGAAATAACTTTTGTTTTTAATAAGTATTAGAGTTAAATGCAAAACTTAAGAACATTCTCTAGGTAAAAATTGAGAACATCTAGAAAATTATCTCCTACTGATAATTGCACTGTCTTTCCAAATCTCTGAGCAACACTGCCTCCTACTTGAGCTTCACTCATGTGGTTATTAATGTCTTTTTTGTTGACTAAGCAGTGTATTCATGAACGTGTAAAACACTGAAATATAGCAATCATCATATCCATTTTTACCTACTCTATAAATAATATAATTATGTAACCATCCAGATATTAGAATTAATATTGTGCATTTAGTAATTTTGAAAGAGTCTAGACGTAACCACTACACAGCTCAGAGGTTTCTGTTCTGGGAAGTAGTTGTTTGCAGCTCTACCCTAAGATGAAACTTCATTTCCAAAAGCAAATGAATGATATTTATTTAAACAGGTTCAGAAAGAGAGGGATGTTTTCACAGGCAGCCCTCGGCCCCGAAGGGTCATGGAGGGCAATAGCAAGCTAGCACTCTCCACACAGATGCCATGGCCTCATCCAGACTGCCTATTCAGAAAAGTCCCTGGTCCAGGCTACTCTTAAACTATCCAGGCTGTATTTGGGAGATGACAACTTAACGCTTGCAGTCTATATGTACAGATGACTCCGGGACAACACTTGCACCCATCCTTTTCTTCTGTTTACCAACTTTACTGGATATCACAGGGTACAGTGATAACATCAGCTCTTAATTCTTTGCTATCATTTGCTATCTTGCACATTCAGAATTTCAGAAGGTGATGGTTTTCCCACATCACCTCTCTGGCACGAGTAACATCTTCTGGGTATCAGTTTGAGCCTGCAGACAGCTTGCTAGCAAGATGTAGGTAAAACAGCTTCACTCAAATGGGAAGCCTTCGGAAATACAAATCTCCTGGCAGTATTTTTTTTGATGTCTCAATTACTTTCTTTCAGCCTTTATTCTACTGTCTTATTTTTATGTTAACAAGAACAGTCTAGCCAAAAATTGTTGCTTCACAAAAAAATTACCCTGATAATGTGAGTCACGAAAAGGGCTGACCCAGACATCTGGTGGTGCTATGGCAATTTACATGTGCAGAAGGCAAATATGTTCAAATTCCAACTTCCTATCAGCATTTACTCAATAAGTCACTGGCACATCTGATATCTTTGTCTTCTCCTTCTCATTTTTGCATGCAACTTTTTACAACCACATGCACAGTGAGCTACAAAGAGACATTTTCTGTAAGACCCCCCTTTGTGCACTGGAGTATGAATTTCCTACTGCTTATCTGCATCTTGTATCAAGGTTCAGAAGACATGTGGCTTTCATGTTGTTTTTTGCCTGGATAGTCTGTTCCAAAATTGCCTTCCTATCTTTCCTGTGTGTGATGTTGCTGATTTTGTAACTGTGAAGGGAATACATTACTTCCAAACTCCCAGATTTGAATTAATGTTGCATTTTGCAAGGGTTTTGGTAGATTCTTATCATCATGACCTGCTTAAAATGGTAATGGCTTAAGTAATTATGTCTTTTTCCTTCTTTTCTTTATTCTCTTACACTATTATTGTTTCTTTATTTCTAGACTGCCTGATTTTGTGGACTTTTTCCAACTCTTCTCTTTTCACCTCCTCTAAAATGCCCTTTTTCACTAAATCTCTTCTCCTCATGAGAAGCCTTATCCTTCATGGAGATTTCATCTCTGTTAATCTGGGAAAAGAAACCCTGGATAATATTGTGGTGCCTATGAGTAATAATGGAGGGTTACACCCTGTCATAGATACTTGTAGGTCAAGCAATTCAAGGTCAAGCATAATGAAAAAGAGTGACATTTTCTACTTCATACAACATACAGTGAAGGCAGAAAGAGAAAGACTCATGAATGGGTGGAATTTTTCCAAGGTTTGCATATGCAGGCGTAAACATTTCTGCATTTTTGCATATATCTATATTTGTGTATATCCATAGCTCTTCCTCTGCTATCTACGAAGTGTCCCTTTTTTCTACATGTCTCAGTTGACAGGGAAATTTGAATTTTTGGTTCCACAAACCACAAAGTTTTGCAGATGTCAAAGGAAACAGTGGTGAAGGCAGAAATTTTGCAAAGTAGTCCCAAAGACTCTGACTATCACAGTAATTAAAGTGAGGCTCTGAGACACACAAAAAATACATTTAAGTAACAGTTTTGTTATAGCAACATTTGAAATATAATACAGAAAATTAGGCTCTGAGGAAAAGGGAAATATTTCAAAGTTTTCTAAGAGTTTTTAACAGAAGTTGAACTCAGGACAAAAGAAAGCTAAGATCTTCCTGATTTAAGATACAGAGCTATTGAATTTTAGATATACAATTAAAAGAACCAAATCACTGTGAGAAGGTACATGAAGGCCTAAGAAATTGTGGCTTAGAGTTATCATCCTATGTGGAGTATTAATAATGCTGACAACTTACGCTTGTGTGTATGTTTGTGCATGTAGGTACATACATGTGCATATGTGTAGATTAACACTATCCAGACTTGTCCTTGGTTGACTGGTGGTTTATAGAAATTACCTTTGTATTTTTTATACCCAAAATTTCAAATATGGGACCCAGAGGAGATGCTGAATCACAGCCTGTGAGAAAAATGTTGTTATTGTGCAGGTTTTACTTCAGTTTTGTTGAGCCCGGCATAGTCCATGTTGGTGTTATGAGGAAATGATTGTTTATATCTCTCTTCTTCTGTGTATTGGAAAATTGGCAGTGCTACCTCATAATTCATCACTTGTTGCAAGCCAGGGGACAATGCATCTTCAACTGCAGGGCAAAGGATTATACAGAGTCATAAAAGCAAAATATCTCACCCCTCTGAGCTGAATCAACCTAATAACAGAGGCCCTACACAAACTTTGCAGAAACATACACAAACTTTGCAGAAATATACAGAAAAATTAGTGGGTTCTCATAGACATTAAATTACCTAAAAGTATAAAGAGATAAAAGAAGAAATACTTTATTCAGCCTACTGATGTGTCATGATCATAAATATCCACTGTGAAAAGGAGGTTTTCTTGGCATGGGTGACCAGCTGTTCTGGGGTGTACAGAGCTTAATACACCCTCATCTGGGTGCTATATTCATGTTGTAAACTACTTAATTATATGTCATAAACTAATTATTGTCTGCTGAAATAGATGGCAGTTTCTTTGTAAGTGTGAATTCAAGTGTTATACATGTTCCAATATTCAATTGTACTTGTTGATTATTTAGAGGAAAGAATAACATCTTTCTACAATATTTACATTGCAAATCATTACTAGGTTCTAGAAAACATTAACAGTCATAATGAATGAAGGCTCCGAGATGTGAATAGTTATAATTCAAGTTAATGGTGATTATGACTCAGGAAATGTGTATTCCAGGCAAATTGTAGGTTCTCTGTTTAATGATGCCTATGACAATAGAAATAATATTACTTATATAGCTCTGGCAAATGTAATAAGAATCCCACGTCTGGCAAAGAAATTACACATCTCCTGTTGTTCTTATAGTTTCTTTTTAGGTGAAAAAAAAAAAAAGAAACCTTAATTCTCTTCTAAATTTGTTTGCTCTCACTTTCTATGCTAAGGGGAAATATAAATTACAAGACCTGTTTTTTCCTTCCTGTGAACATGGTATTCCATCACTTCACACATTTGTAGTGTGAGTAGAAGGAATCCAACATCCTCTCCACTGGCATGCAAAGTTTTATTTCTTTATTTCCATTCTTCCTCCTTGCCAAGCTGATAGTAAAGAATAGAAACATTAAAACAAAAAAAAAAATCCCTTTTCTTTCGTTGTACAGCATTATTTCAGCAGATCTAGTAATGTACTTGAAACAGTTACTGAAATTATTGTTATAGTTAGTCATTATCTTCGTCATTTACTTTTCAAATCATTGTTCTCAGAGTTTTGGAGTTTCTGGTGAAAGTCTCTTTGCCTCTTTCACCCATACGTAACATTCATCAGGATTTTTAATGAACTACAGAACAGAGTACGCTGACTCCCTACTGCTCTGTGCCTTGCTCCTGCCAGTGTTTTTCTGAGCCTCTATTAAGAAACTGCTAAGCTTAACTGGACCTGTAGCTATTAGTAGGGTTTTAGAAACCTCTTTCTTAGAGCTCTCCATTAAAGTGAGGAAGATGTTGGCCTTCTGGGAGGAGTAACAACCTCTCTGTTCACATACCTATGTGCCTTGGTGCATAATAAAGCAATTTGCTTGTAAAAACCCCTCATACTTTTCCTCTGTTTCTCCAGCACAGGCAAAGCCATCTCTGACATAAAAAGGCTCCAGCCTGCATTAATGCAGTTAAGTCATCCTGTCACTAATGGAAGAGAAACAGCCAAGCAAAGGCCTCTTCTGTTTTGTCACAAAAGCACAGGCACCGAGTATGCTAGTAGAAATTACCATAATTGCATATTACTGAGCCAAGAAAAACAGAAACTCTCCATTTTACCTCACATCTGACTTTAATATAGGCAGCTCAGGTTTCTGTAGGGATTATCCATTGTTTAGTCTGTAGTAGAAAGCTAATGTTTAAGTAAATAGTAACCAGAAGAACGTCAAATAAGCTTTGTCATAAAATAGTGCATGGCAAGTCAAATTGGAAAATTCATTGCTGCTCACTGAGAATGCCAGCCGCTACTTTTCATTATTTCTCTTGTTAACAAAGTGGTGATTGAATTAATCCTGTGTTCAATTAACTGAAACATCATGAAAGATCACCGGTAAAAGCAAGAAGTAAAAGCAGTACCAAATCAAAGGTCATATGTTTTCCACATATAGGTACTTCTATGTAAGTATAATTGTCTGTTAACATGTTTTTCTGAGATCATAAATCCATGTACACATGCAAAGAGCACTGGAAGATCTCTGCAGCATATTTTGCAACACACAGTCTTATTAATCCAAGATAAAACAGCTAATCAGAGAGCTATTTTGTAATGCCCATATTGCTCAACACAAATTTAACCCTAACTCATCTTTAATAGAATTCAGAGAGTTCCTCACCATTTCCCATCTCCCTCCTTGACTCTGATGAGCACTGGAGGCTTTGGACACCAATAACAATCATAGCAGCTGCATTGCATAGGGTCTGCGGATGCAAGTGTGGGCAGAGCTGGCCAGCAGGAAGGCAGGTGGGAAAAGCATTAGTGCTATGTCAAAGGCCATTAGATGTGTGGGGTGTTAACCATGTAGACAACAAGAAAATGTTTGATTGTAGCAAGGAGAAGGAAGAGCAAACTTTAGACCTGGCCTTGGTTTTATTTTACAGCGTTAATGACAAACCATTTTACTCATTGCTCTTCTTTTGGTACTCTTCTACTTATTACTGCAAGGTTCACTTCAGTCATGTCTATGTATAAAATTTCTTTAATGGTATATTGCTGCAGTCAACTAGTTTGCATGTGCATTTGGACCAGCAAAATCTTGAATTCTCACCCAGTTTACTTCGTTTAAGGAAGTCCCTACAAGCTATCCTACCAAACCCACACTGTCACCAGGGCAAGCTGTCAATACTATAAGACCTTATGATGAGGACAAAGGCAGGACTGACCTCACTGGTCTTACAGCCACAGATGAGTCATGTGAGGAGGGAGCAGCTGCCACATCACCTGAGGCAGAGGGGACAGGGAAGGCAAGAGGTCAGACCTTGTTTGGCCAATGTTTGAACCAATTCCCTAGCAAAATTGCCGAGTCAGCCAGCTGTTCGTAGGTGAGCATAAACCTGAGCTACTGCCTCTCTGGGACCCCAAGTACCCCTGCAACATTCATATAGCATAGCTCCTGTTTACAAGACCTGTGTTCCCATGACTTACAGATGGTGGAAGAATGAGGAGCATAAAGGATTTGCCGTGAGCAAGCAATTTTTGGCAGCAGACACAGACTTCATTTGAGCTCTGATAATAGAGGACGTAGGTTCTATTAGTATATTCTCCTAGAAGGTAATGAGGCATTCAGAATTATTTCTGCAGCCCATACTGAACATGGGAATATCCCTCTGCAAGAACTCTGGCAGAAGTAAGTGCCCCTGTATCTTACCTTCTGAAGCTCAGGAAAACTGGAAAAACAAAAGGCAAATTCTTTCTTTAAAGTGCCAAAATGCAGTTCTGGTTAGGTCTCTGGTTGAAGCTGCCCCAGAACTGTGCTGCTTTCCTCACTCACAGTATGAAATCTGGATAATCCTCCCTGCAAAATCTTTGTTGAGTCTAACCAAAACCCACTAACTTCTAAAGATTATACTTGCTGGAATACATTTCCCACAATGTAAGTCTCTGAATGCCGCATCTCAGATGTTTTTTTTTGCTTGGAGTGTCTTTTTTTAATAGAGATTTTAGTTTTTCAATATAAAAATTAACACTTGTAAAATATTGTTTAAACTACAAATTAGGTACATACGGGTCAGCAGCACTAAGGAGGCCAAGGTTGCTCTGTGTAAGTTTTTAAATTAAACCAGGAAGGAAATCCGCAGTTTCATCCTGAGAGAGAGCAGGACTGTCTCATGTCGTGTCTCAGCCTTGGAAGTGAGAGTCAGGACGTTACAGGGCTGTGCTGAAAAGAAATAAACCTTACATATAAGACCATTTTCCCCAAGAGAGCATCTTTATGCTTCATAGAAAAGCTTGCCGTTAAATGTAGAGACAGAACAACTCTGAGTTGAAGAACTGCTCACAGTTAAAATTGTTTTATATGAAATTACTATATACCTGTATATAATTAAAATGGTTAATTGAAAGATGGTAATGAGTAAATAAGTTTTGAAGAAATATTATTGTGTAAGAGAATATGTAGAAAATTGTTCTCGTATTTCCTAGCAAGTTAATATACACTATTTTCATGCAATTACAAGGCAATTCCTACAATACAGACAGTGTAAGTTTTTTAGCTTAAAAATGCTAGTTTCAGCTTTCATTTCATATTCTGTAATTGCAGAGGTCTTTATGGTATAACAGTGTTTTATTCTGAACACAGTAAAATTTCTGCTTCTACAGACGCTATTAAAATCTTCATGGGACTATTCTGCAATTATTTCGTTTCAGAAATGAACCAACTATCAGTTAATACAAAGGAAGACTCTTCTCCTTTGGTAAATGAGACACTAAATAATCCAGTCACATGGTTTATCAAGACTGCCTTAGTATTACTGCTTCACCATCTTACCACTGCCCAATGTTATTTGTCAACAATTTTGAACTAGGAGACCGTACTGAAGGACTTCTGGAGTTTGCAATGATTGTAAAGCTGTTATTTTAAGCTGTGTTACTACATTAACAAGTGCTTTCAATGTAACACCTTCACCAGTTGTCACCTCCTTAGAAACACTAAACTACAAAACCAGCTAAATCTTTTGTGCTGTTTCAGCTCCATCTTATCCAGTATTTCCTTCTGTGAGAGGCTCTTGGTAGCCATTTACCTCTTGGACCTTTTGTAGCAAAAGAAAAAAAATCAAGACTCCCTACAACTTTCTGGCAATAACACGATCCAGAAATTTCTTTCATCTGGTAGCATCCAGTGTTTTCTTCTTTCCACTTTTTCAGATGAAGGGAACCTATCCCAAGTTGCCTATATAGAAATGTGCATGCTTAGTGATACGCACACAGAGGTTAAGTCATTCTGTGTAGAAAGTCCTGGCATGACTGCCTGGTAAAAACTTATTTGAGGTCATTTCCTGTGGAGTAGTCATCCTCTTGGTGCCAGAAATCTTGCCCCCGTGTTATGTGTGTGAAAGTCTTACCCACTTTTACATGAGTAAGGAAATACACAAGAAATGGAGAAATACTGAGCTGAATGACAGCAAGGAGCCATCTAGAGGGTACAGTTGGGGAAAAGTAGAAAGTCAAGGCATATACAGCAAAGTATGCCTCCTTTCAGCTTTCAGCCAGCAGCACTCAAGATTTTGAAGGCAGAGACTGCATCAGGTTGTGTTTAACCTCCTTTCAACTCCTGGGGTCTAGTAGTGCCTCAAGGAGACCCTCTGCTTGCATTAACTGTATGTATAACAAACTCTTCTAGACTCATGAGGTCATGTCACTCAGCAGGAGATGATCATTCAAGCAATATTGCTTAAAATCAATTATTTAACCAAATATAGCAGTGAGATTGATCCAAGCACAAGTAAATTTGTGTCATCCCGATTGGCACAGCATAACAATAGCATATTTCTGTATCTTTCTGTTTACCGTCACCAGATAAAAGTGGGGGTTATCCTCTACTACTGGAATAGCACAAACAAAGCACTTACATAGAATTTAGCCTCACAGTGATTTTTCTCAAAAGAACATAGAGAATATGTGTGATAAAAAAATCTGAGGACAGTTCACATTCGCTTTTGCAAATAAATTAGCAACAGCAATTTTCCTGATCTCTCAGATAAGTTTTTTCACAGCATGTGTCCAGTGACTGTGTTATAGATAATGCTCTTTCCTATGACATATCACATTAAACTGAATTAATTATAGATATGTTTAATATGCCATGAATTATTGTTCAGTATTTTTCCATAATATTAATTCTTAATTATTCCTTACTCTACATTCCTTCATTAATTATAGTCACACATTTTATCTGTGGAAAATAAATCTGTCCCTTTGCAGAAGACAACTGTCACGTATTTTCACCTTTTCTGTGCTGATGTTTAGAAATTGCAGATTAGCCTGTACAAGAAATAGTACAAACGCTGTCGGCATATTAAAAACAGTAGCTGTTTCTTTAAAGATTACGTTGTCTGGAAGAATGACTTCTACTCAAAGTCTCAATAACAAGTTTAGCCTTGTTGTTTGACATTTTAAAAGTAATGGTACAATAGTTCAGAGGTGCTCCTTAAGGAATTAAAGTGGCTCTCTAGGAGAAAAACCTACTATCAATTGCACACACAAGTTGTCAGCTAAGAATGGACATTTACTGACAGTGACCAGATAGTATCTCAGCTACTAATGTATCTTTACCCTTTCCTTGTAGTCTAAAATATTGCACCTTAATCTTTAATATTTAATCATAAGCATCTTGGATTTTTAAGGATAAATAAATAATTCAAAGGTTATTGAAAGAACCCTGCACTATGAACTGTCCATAGCTTTTTTCCTGAACACCCTTTTTCCAATAGTATAGCATAAAAACATGCCATAAATGGATGGGTCAATGTCATTTCACATGCTAGATTTTTTAAGACCTCATCCAAAGCTCACCAGTCTTTGGGAGTCATTGTAGAACACTATATATTTTACATAGTTTTTTTGGTTAATAGATCAAGTTTTTAAGAAGAAAAATTAAAAAAAAAAAAAAAAAATCAGTTAATACTTGCCATTAGATTGCACTTACATTATGTAAATCGTATGTTTATCCATCCTTGGGTAGATGTTATTCTGCATTTAAGACTATGAAGTTTTTAAATAGTACAAGGGAGTTAAATGCCAGTCAACACACCTGAACATACAGACAAACATGTATGAACACAAATACATCCACAATCCATTACTGTGTCTTCAGTGTTTGGCATAACACAGAATTGTTGTATTACAAACCTAAGTGAAATGCAATAACAAAATAAGTAAGGTCAGCTTAATCACTTAATTTCTTTGTTGGCTACTGAACATCCTTGGATAAGGAAAAGAATAATACTAATTCATCCATCAGAAAAGTCTTCTGCTTTATTTCTTTACCTGTGTCTATGTTTAGCCTGTAACCAGGGCTAAACTGTATCAGTAGCACTACCACCTGATGACCCCTCCTCAGATGAGAAAGAGAAATGGAAAAAACAAAGGGAGAAGCCCCAGGGATTGAAGCTTAAATGGATTTAATGAAATAACAAAACTGATACAATCACTAACATAAAATATACAAGCTTACACTCAGCCTCATCCTTGGTTATTCCTCAGGAGGCAGCAAAAAGAACAGGAGATCAAGAAGAAAGATACCCACAAAACAGAACTGCCTACCAGTGGTGAACTCCCTCCTTTTTTAAGTGGTTAAAAGTGATTAAGTGGTATGGGATACACCTGTGAGTCAGCTTGGGCCAGCTGCCCTGACTGAAACTCCCAGCTGTCATGGCTGGCCCATGGGTCTTTTCCTGGGAAACCAGGACACCCTGTCACTATACACACATCTACCTCTGCAGAAAAAATGGTCCTAAAACCAGTATTGTTATTATAGACATGTAGCCTAAACTTTTATGACTAGACTTGTGTTATGCATACCATTGCTCCAGATATGTTCACTTTAAAATCGAAGCTCTGTTTCATGATTTTAATGCACATTGATTGAAAAATTAAGATAAACATTTCCATTAGTAGAATGGTTCCTCCTGTAGAACATACTTCTACCACTCAGAAAACCTGAATAACTTTCAGTTACATTGGGTTAAATTGTATGTTGCATAGTGTCCTGGGTTACAATGTATTCTATTACCATGAGCTGTTGAAACCGGGTGCCGATGTTCCTTGCCTCCTCCCTCGGGACCAGCTTCTGTTAATGCGCCCATCAGGGCCTTGCCCCAGGACTCACCATCCCTTTGTGAGATGCTCCGGCCAGGGGGAGGGAGCCAAGCATTCCCACCGGGGATAAAATCTGGGGTTTGGAACAGCACGAGCAGCCTTACCCGCTGGGATCCCAGAGGACAAGGACTGCACCGCCGCCGGATTTTCGGAGGAGGACCAGACTTCTTTTCTACAAGATCACCGCTTCAACAGGACCATTTCGGAGAGAACTGCAGCTACCACTACATCAGACTGCTACCAGCACCCTGCCCGGCAGGGGGCCAGGTTGTATCCCTGACTCTGTCAGGCCTGTAACCAGTTCCTCTGTATTATAGTTTTGTTGTATACATTAGTAAAAACTGTTATTCCCGTTTCCTCATATCTTTGCCTGAAAGCCCCTTAATTTCAATTCTATAATAATTCGGAGGGAAGGGGGTTGTATTTTCTGTTCCAAGGGGGGCTCCTGCCTTCCTTAGCAGACACCTGTCTTTCAAACCCAGACACATAGTTAAAACATAATAGCCCCTTGCTTTGTTATGAAGTGTTTCTAAAATGATTGGACTTTAATGCCATTTAAAATGTGCATTCTTTCAATAGTGTAAATTAATAGATAATCCATTGAATTTTTATCATTTATTAATGACAGTTGTCCGCAAAGTATCAATAATTACAAAGAATCCCCACCTGTCCTGTTAATTATTTCATAGAATCATAGAGAGTCATAGAATGCCATGTTGGCAAAGACCTCAAGGATCATCTGTTCCAACTTTTCTTGGCAAAAGCATGGTCTACACAAGATGGCCCAACACCCTGTCCAGCTGGATCTTAAAAGTGTTGGGGAATCCACCGCTTCCCTGGGGAGATTATTCCAATGGCTGATCATTCTAATTGTGAAAAATCTTCCTCTTGTGTCCAGTCAGAATCTCCTCAGAATTAACAGGCACCCATTACCCCTTGTCCTTTCCATGTAACTCATTGTTGAAAAGAAGTATCGATCTTCTTTGTAGCCACCCTTTAAGTACTGGAACATGGTGATGAGGTCTCCCCTAAGCCTTCTTTTCTCAAGGCTGAACAAACACAGTTCTCTCAGCCTTTCCTCGTATGGCACGTTTCCCAATCCTTTGATCATCTTCGTGGCCCTTCTCTGGACCCTCTCCAGATTGTTCGCACGGGTTTTTTTTATAGTGGAGACCAAAACTGAACATAGTATTTCAGGTGTGGCCTGACAAGCACTGAGTAGGATAATGATTTCTTTATCTCTGCTGGTGATGTCCTTGGTGACGCAACTCAAAAGCCTGTTGACTTTCTTTGCCACTGCAGCACACTGCTCACTCATATTCAGCTTGTTATCCACCAGGACCCCCAGGTCCCTTTCCACAGAGCTGCTTTCTAGCCAGCTAGATCCCAGGCTGTGCCACACTCCTGGATTATGTTTTCCCATGTGCAACCTTACACTTGTCCTTGTTGAACTTCAAAATGTCCCTGTTAGCCCACTCTGCCAGCCTATCCAGATCTTCATGCAGGGTGGCTCTCCCTTCCGAAGTTTCTGCTTCCCCACTTAGTTTGGTATCACCTGCAAACTTCATTGGGGAACATTTGATGTCATTATCCAGGTCACTTATGAAGATATTGAACAACGTTGGGCCCAATATCGATCCCTGGGGGACCCCACTTGTGTCAAATTGCCAGTTTGAAAAGGAACTATTTATCACGACCCTCTGGGTGCAGCCTGTCAGCCAGTTCCCCACCCACTGCACAGACCACTTGTCTAGACCATAACACGTCAGTTTCTTTAGGAGGAGGCTGTGGGGAGCCATATCAAAAGCCTTGGAGAAATCCATGTAGATAATGTCCACTGCTTGCCCCGCATCAACTGAGCAGGTTACTTTGTCACAGAAGGCAGTCAGGTTTGTCAAGCAAGGTTTGCCCTTGGTCAACCCATGGCTTTTTTCATTGCCTTTTCCCGATCATGTGCTTCACTTGACTTGAGATAACACCCAGGAGGATTTGTTACATAACTTTCCCAGGGACTGAAGTAAGAGTGACAGGCCTATAATCTCCAAAAACCTCCTTTAAAACTTTATTGTAGATGGAGGTGACATTAGCCCTCTTCCAGTCTTCTGGGATGTCCCCTAATCTCCAAAACTTCTCAAAGATTATGGAGAGTGGCCTCGCAACATCAGCCAGCTCTCTTAACACACTTGGGTGGATATTGGATAAATCTGGGCCCATTGATTTGTAGGGGTAAAGCTCCCGTAATAGTTCACATACCAACTCTGCCTCCACTGGTGGTGGGTTTGTGTTTGCATCGACCTGGATTTTTGTTCTGAAGACCTGAGGCCCAACAGTGCTGGTGAAGACAGAGGTGAAGAAATCATTGACAACCTCTGTCTTTTCAGCATTATTGGTGACAAATACATCTCTCCTGTTTAACTGTGGGCCAATATTTTCCTTTGTGTTTCTACTTGTTGTTGACATAGATGAAGAACTTTTTCTAGTAGTTTTTGACATCTCTGGCCAATTTCAATTGGAGCTGAGCTTTTACTTTTCTAACTGCAGCTAGGCATGCCCTGACAATGTGCTTGTAGTTCTCAATGGGTATTCATCAGCTTTTCCAGCTCTGATACACTTCTCTTTTGGATTTTGAGCAGACTCAGAAGCTCACAGGTAAACCAAGACGGTCTCATACTCTGTCTACTTTCCTTGCCTTTAAAGGGGATGAACTGGTTTTTTGCTTCCAGGAGAGCACTCCTGAAAAGCTCCCAGCACTTGTTAGTTCCTTTACCAGCCACGGAAGCTTCCCACGGAATCCCTCCCAGCTGAGCTCTGAGCAAAGTGAAGTTTGCTCTTCTAAAAATCTAAACCCTTTGTCTTAATACTAACCTTCAGTGTGCTCAGCAGGTTCCCAAATTCCACAATATTGTGATCTCTGCAGCTAAGGCTGTCACTAAACAAGATATTACAAAGCAGGTTTTCTTGGTTTGTGAGTAGCAAGTCCAGCAGTACCTCATTCCTCATTGGCACATCTAACTTTTGCATGAGGAAGCCAGCCTCCACACATTCCAGAAACTTGATGGATGACGCGTGAGCTGCTGTATTGTTCTTCCAACAAATGTCTGAGTCGTCATCAGTAAGAACCAGGTTCTGTTGACCCAAAGCTTGCTCAAGTGACCCAAATACTGCTTCCTTGGCCTTACTGTCTAGGTTTTGGGGTCAGTAGCAGATGCCTACTGTAAGATTTGTACACTTCTATGCAAATAACCATCTCTGTTGTAGCTCTAATTCTCAGAAGTTTTCTACCTGGTTCCTTCTATGTTTAAGTAGCACCTTAGTAAAGGAATAAATAACTGGGTAAACAACCAGCGGCACTTGTCTGTCATAGAGCAGCTGATGGTTCCCTCTTGACTGCAGCCTCCTGAGTTGTGGACTGCATTTCATTCACAGTTCCTGTGGCTGGAACTTTATAGGGGGGTTTTTGACTAAGATCACTTGGGAATTGTTAGATTAAAAAGCATATATTCTGTTAAAAACAATAAAACAATTCTTACTTGCATTTTCTTATTTTTAAAAAGGGCTTTTAAACAATCTGTGGGTTTACAAGGGGAATAAAGCCTACATTTAACTGTGTATTGTTTGTTACACTTGCACATATTCTGTTTTAATTTCCAGTGATCGTCATGTATAATTTAGCATACCTTGCTCCTGAGTCACTAACAGATTTACTAATGACTGCATTATACAATTTGTACTGCATTTGACTAGGAAACTGTCAGTTTGTTAGCACAGTGTTTTATATTAGCAGTGTAGCACATTAAACTATTGCGTTCCTCTTTGAGAATCCACCTAGAAATGTTTTATCTGATGTTACAGAATTTATGACTGCAATAAGTGACTAGCAAGAATCATTAAAAGGCTTTAGATTTCAAAGCTGTGAATACACTCACACTGTAAGGCATAAAATATAAGTTATGGAAGTTCTGAAACATAAACATACATTTCTCTAAAACAATTACAGTATTTTTTTCTAATTTTTAAATTGTTAACTGTAGCAGCTATAAAAGATCTATGAATCTCTAAGAAGGGAAATAGGAGAGGGGAAGAATCCAGGTTAATGCCTGATGAAGGGAGGATTTTGTGCTGGGTGCAGGATGAGAAGAGAAAACACATTATCTGAACAAGCTAAATAGATCATTTCAAAGCATTTCCAAAGCAGGAATTACTTTTTTTAAAAATTAGTCCAGACATAAGAACCTATACTTAACTGTATACCTTATCACACTTAAATGATAAAGTTGTCACACAGAGAATATTGTGGTCTTTACTTGGAAAAATTTAATCATGTCTATCTGCCTGGGCTATGAGTTAAAACTCTATATAGTCATTGTCATCTATTTTAGTGACACTTTTGTCGGTTTAAAATCAAGGTAAACTAGCTAATAGGATTGTTAGGGTCAATGGAGTTATCCTTGGCTTCAAGCAATGTGCTTAATGAGTTGGCTGAATCAGATCTGAAATTTGGTATGAAATTGAACCCGTGTATACCTAAATAAACAGCATATTTTGTCAATGTCTTTTGAGGGTTTATGTACATGATAAAGTTATTACATTTAGAGATTATTATATATTGGAGGCATAAGAAAACTTGTCCTTGTATAGAAGAAGGAATAAGAAACTAGAACTAAACAACATTTCTAAACAAAGATTCCCCCGATTGGAAATGGGGAAATGGCCATTATAATGTAACAGATTTTGCTTTATAGGGAAGACCCAAATTTAACAATATTTTTTATGTTTTGTTCCAAAAGTATTTTTTTTCCTTTCAGCAAGAAAAATGCTATTGTGATATCACAGCTGTGTTTTCAGTTTAATTTGAGTATTTTACTGTTTCGTTTTTTAAATCTCTTCTTAAAGACATTGCTACTGCAGTTATGTGAGAATGTGAGTTTTTTGTTTTTTCAAACCTCCGATACATTCCTTGTCATGTGGGGGGAAATTTTGGGAGCACTAATGTTAAGTCCAAATAAAAGGGAGACAACAAGATGAACTTTTGTTTCTTTGAGGCTATGCTATGGAGGTAAATAGTGTGTTCTCCTGTGCAGCAACGTGCTGCAACTGCTGTCCCTGCCTCCTGCTGCCACCCTTGAGCAAGGGCAGAGAGAAAGGATAGGCCCAGCAAAAACAGTGGAAAAAGGAAAAGGAAAAAGAAGGAAGGACTAAGAACTAGGCAAAGTGCAAGACTTAGGAGCCAATAAACTGAAGCGGTACTTTAAATGTTGCACTTCCTTCTCTCATGATTGCAAGGGAAACCATCGGTTTAACAGATATGATGATAGCTACTATGGAGCGACTACTCTAGCAACTCTGCTGTGCACCTGAGCATATCCAAGGCAGAACACATGTTTCCTGGAAGCCTAAGCAGACCTAGCATGTGATATCGGAGCTATGAAAAATATCACTATACAAGCTGACAGCTGGGTAACAGCTTAACGGCAAGCTGGCAGAGCTGGCTCAAGGCTTCACAGAAAATGTGAAAAGATACAAAGGCAGGCTTCACATCCTGAAAAAAAGCAAGGGAAAAATCCAATACTTGTGAGATTTTTTAGGAAGGGAAATTGATTTATTTCAAAAAAGCTTTATTTTAAAGTAAGGCTAGACTCCAGAAGGAAAACTAACTCAGCACTGTGGATTCTGAAATATGCATGCTGCTTCAGATATCTGCATCCAAGTTACATCCAACTACAGGGCTGGTTATAAAATTACCACTATGTTATCTTTTCTCTTGCAGAGAATGCCCCATGCAAACTAAACCTACACAGTAAGTTTCCTATTAGGGTTATGCTCAAGTACCCTAGTACAGGCCAAGCATTAATATGAATATTTATTTGTTTCCCAGTAGCTTAAGAGGAGTGCTCTTTCAGTAAAAGTAATGAGTCTTTCCTTCAACTTAAGTGTTCACTGGACATAACAAAATTGATTCAGTTTCAAACTTTCAATTCACGGTATTGTATTTTAATTGAGTTAAAACTGCATTAAAATTATGCTGCTCTGTTCAAAGTCAGGTAATGCTTTTTAAGAATGATCAAATTTCCACTTCTCTTCATATGATTTAATATGTTTGTTATTAGAATATACATATGAATGTTATAAAATATAAAATTATTTATTAAAATTCTGTTATTTATATTTATTAAAGCCAGTCTAATTTTGTGGTTAATAAAACAGAAAGGAGTACAAGATGTCTTCTGAAGCAGTTAGGAATGCATTTATAAACATCATTGATCCTGAAAGAAAGAAGTGTAAGATGTGTGATTAGTGGCACAGCATCCTAAAGGTATTCTCATAAACAGATCATTCTCGTGCAAAGTAACAAAATTTTAAAAGGTTTTTCACAAATTATGAATCTACATCAGTAACCTTTGTTGAAACTCTTTGTCCATAATCATATAACTAACAAAACTATCTCAATGTAATAGAAGTTTAAAACTTCTTCACTGTGTGCCTGATGAATGCCATGCAATTAATCACAAGCAAAAACTCCAGCCTGAATGGTAGAACCATAAAATGCAAAATCAATATAAGAGTGAGAAATTACAAAAAAGTTGCACATTTAAAACTACCACCTAAATTAGAACTGTGGACGCAAACCCTCAGATTTTTTAATTAAAGGTACTAATTTGGTTAGAGGGTAAGGTGAACCCAATCATCATTTTTTATCATTAGAAGACAGATTACAGTAATGAGATTCAGTAATAGCTGTGCTGAAAGCAAGGAAAAGACATTTATAAATGACTCTCCAAAGGTGGGTTTGCATGATCCACTATGGTGTTTGCATAAGGATGTAAGCAGACTTAGTTTTGCCCTATTATTGTTTTGCTCCAAAGCAGCTGTCAGTGGATTTATATAAGGAACTTCTGCTGCAGGCAATATCAGTGGCTTTGCCTAATGAAAACAGAAGCAGAAAAGTTGGCTGATTTGGCTCATGAAATAAAAGCAATTATACAGTAACCATAGCACAATCTTGCAGAGTCAAGTTTTAGAATATAATCATATCTGCATCAAACTTTACAGAAAACTAACACATGAAGAATGGTGACAGGTTCAGTGCAAAAGGACATAGAATCATAGAATGGTTTGGGTTGGAAGGGATCTTTAAAGGTCATCTAGTCCAATCCCCCTGCAAAAAGCAGGAACATCCTCATGGTAAAAAATATCTTACTTATGTCCAATCTAAATCTACCCGCTTTCAGTTTATCTCCATTATCCTACCACTACAGATCCTGCTAAAAAGTCTGTCCACATCTTTCTTAAAAGCACCCGTTAACTATTGAAAGGCTGCAAGAAGGTCTCCCCAAAACCTTCTCTTCTCCAGGCTGGACAACCCCAGCTCTCTCAGCCTGTCCCCATAGCAGAGGTGGTCCAGCCCTCTGATCATTTTTGTGGCCCTCCTCTGGACTCGCTCCAGCAGGTGCATGTCTTTCTTCTGCTAGGGGTGCCAGAATTGAACACAGTACTCCAAAAGGGTTCTCATGAGAGCAGAGTAGAGGGGCATAATCACCTCCCTTGACCTGCTGGCTAGACTTCTGATGCAGCCCAGGATATCATTGTCTTTCTGGGCTACAAGTGCACATTGACAGCTCACGTTGAGCTCTTCATCAACCAACACCCCCAGGTCCTCCACAGGGCTGCTCTCGATCTCTTCATCCCCGAGCCTGTATTGACACAGGAGATTGTCCCAACCCAGGTGTAGGACATGAGCAGATATAAAGAGGGATACTCTGTTGTGCAAACTACAATGGTTTGTCTGCAGATAAGAGTGTTGCAGATAGCTAAATGCACAGATTTGCATATTTTTAATACTGTTCATCTGTAATAACTTTCATTTGCAAACATCCAAAAATCTTCAGTAAATCCTTTAATAGGCTTGCTTTAGTTAATCTTTTTTGTAGGCCTCTGAAGACAAGGTTCACTTCATCAACTAAGGTAAAAGTCGACTACTATACCTAGAAATAGTTTATTTATAGATTCCAAAATCAGTCTTCCCCAAAATCTTTAAAATATTTGAATATTTATATTAGAAATATCAAAATAAATAAATAGTACATTAAACGTTATGACAATAAATAATGTTTCTAGCTCCAGAGGTTTAGACAATGAAGAATTTCTAAATCTTTCTTTACTTTTTGAGCAGTTTTTCCTTCCTATATTGAAGATTAATATCGAGTTATCTAATTTGATAACACTTCATAGCTCATTAGGTAATTAGCCACTTTGAGATCTTTAATACTTTTTTTTTTCCTTGAGGAATAATTTAGATTTTACAGATGAATTACCACTTCTCATTGAGAAGAAAAGATCTATCCTTCTTGGGTTACTGCTGCTTACTATACTTACGTTTTTCTTATTTTTCTTAAATGAATCTGTTCTCTATTCTAAATATAAAATAACATTGGAAGAGCTGTGCAATGGATTAAGTAGGATTAGCTGGGTGAGACAAACACTGAGTATTGAAATAATTACTCAGTCATTACTGCATTTGTGATTTTTGTGCTTGTCTTTCAGTTTTATCAACTGTAAAACCTTGCTTAATAAAGCACAGTTGTCTGGTTGTTTCCCCATCAAAGAATACCACAAGCTGGCTCCCCCCACACTAATATATGAGACCAGAAGATAATTCAGTTGTTCAACAGCCAGTGTGGCTTCATACAGGCACAACCATGTCTTCAACTTCGCCTTTGAGCACAATAGCATTTCACATGAGAACTTCAAAATTTTATTGGCCCTAAGTTTTCAGCCCACACTTCCTCTCATGTCTGGATGGCATATTAATTCAGTATCCACAGGACAGCATCACATGACATCCAGAGCAGCCTTGCCAAACTTCAGGGCATAAATACTGTCAGCAGCCTTTTTTCCTTGGGTTTTGGGGGAGGAACGCAAGGAAAAGTGATTAGGTTATCCATCTTCCAGATCCAGTGTGCCTTCTGACATGTTACATGTGGGTTTTAGAGAGATTTGGAAATTTGAGGCTTGGAAATAAAAGCCAGCCTGAGAAGTGTGAGCCATAAAAAAATATAAGTTCTTTAGTTATTGACACATTCTTTGAAAATAGCCAGAAAAAGTCAATAATATATCTATGCTGATAAGATACAAACAAAAAAAAAAAAAAAAAAAAAAAAAAAGTAGAATAAAAATTTCAAAGGTATTTTATCCCAATTAGTGAATAAGGACATCTTAGGAAAATGCATTTTTTTCAAAAGACATGTTCTTGACTTCTAAGAATGGACAGAGCAGTAATTGCTTCTTTATAAGATCTTGTAGGTTCCACCTAAGAGGATCTGATCATTGGTACACCAAGTCGTTGGTATGGCAGTGAGAGAACTATCACAGTTAATGCATCCCCGAGTCCTCCGTGACTAGCTCTTACACTTCATAAGAGTATGAATGAGAGTTTAATACTTATGATTTTTAAAATTGTATATTGTATTTCATGGTAAATCACGTTTCAACATCCATTCAATAATGCTAATTTACTCTCTTGTGCTCTAGATGTTTCCAGCAATTCCATAGCAGAAGGACAGGTAGTTGTTGATTTGTTTCTTTTTTGTAACATGATTCATTTTTACCAGGGATATTCCTGATTATTGTATACGGCTGTTTTTCTTACTTTAATACCCAATAAATATACACTTGTGTAAAACCATTTATTTATGGCCATTCAGCCGTCTAGTGTCTTCAGCAGTGACTGTATAACCACAGATGGAGATATGGCACAAACCTTCTTGTAAGAGCACTGTCTTTTGGGCTGTGTTCTGTATTGTGCACGTCAATTTGGGTAGGACATAAAGCAAATAATACTTTGGCTTGCAGCTGTTGGCAAATCCATGTAGTACTCAGTGGAATCCAGTCCCACAGAAATCTACTTTCTGTGGAGACGCATAGCTGGAGCTTTTGTATATGTGTAGGATTTGCCACATACTGATCACAATCAAAAATCCAAAGGTCTCAGTTGTAACTAAGTGTTGACACTGTTGAAATCTGGAATCAGTCAGGAGCTGTATCTGAACAGATGTTAAAGTTATTTTCCCAAATTTTTAGTATTATCTGAATAGCATGTTAATGTTATATTGAGAATAATAATGTTGCTGTCATAAATAAATCTTGTATTGGATCCAAAGAACTGAATATCTGTCCTGGTTCCCCAGGCACGGACTTATGGTCCAGCCATGCAGGCAAGCCATGAGTAGCTCCGAGTCAGCTGAGAATTCCAGTCAAGACAGCTGACTCACAGGTGTATCTGATACTGCTTAATCATGCTCATTATAAAAGGAGGGAGCTCAGTGAGGGTAGATATCCTCTTCCTGGGGCTTCTCGCTTGTGGCTTTCTGCTCCTGCTGTTAATGTCAAGGACCAGGCTGAGTATAAGCCTGTATATTTTATGTTGGTGATTGTATCAGTTTTGTTATTTCATTAAATCGGTTTCTACTTCAGCTCATGGGGCTTCTCCCTTTTTTTTCCCCGATTCTCCTTCTCAGCTGGGGAGGGAGCATCGGGTAGTACAACTGCTATGTTTTAGCCATGGGTACAGGCTAAACGTAGGCAGTATCACATAACAATATTGACAGACATTTTATTATTTACATTGCATACTATGTGTAGATTTTTCGTAGGATAGCTAAACCACAGATTGGATTCCTCTAGGTGTGAACACTAAAGGCAACTTGTTTTATTTCAGTGTACTTTTAAGTCTCTAATTGCACAAAATACTACATACATGTATAAAGTTACATGAAGAAGCTTATTGTGGAAACCTTTGCACTAGTGGCATAAAAAAAAGCAGCTTTTTATTGTCTTTATTATTTACTTACGTGACTATGAAGGATGTAACAGGGATGGTCGTCTGTCTGACAAATGAAAATTTATTAAAATATTTTGATTTGTGTTGCAGACATATGTCAGTAGCAATTAGTAAAAGTGACATGGTAACTAGAAGCTAAAAGACACATTTTCTTGCAAAGCCGGAAGGAACAAAAGTTTCAGCAGCTTTACAAATCAATTTTTGTTTAATTTTTAATCAGATTATGCACAAAGAGATTGTATTTGTCATTCTATGTTATACTAGCAATCTACCTTATCTTATATTCTGTCTCTTACTTGGATAAGATGTTCCTTACTCTACCTTATTGAACTCTGGAATGAGGAATTTGAGTAGTGTGCTCAAAGAACAAATGACTCCTTGATGAAGAAATTGGCATATGCATTCATTAGGAATTCTACCAATCTTTTTTTCTAATCCTTATTCATATAACTCAACATGTTATTGCTATACTCAGTATTGTCTTTTTACATCTAAGTTTTGTTGCACCAGCTAAACTCATCAACACAAATATCAGCATTGAGAGTTTTACCTGAAAAAGAAAATTACATAAACAATGATGCAATATGCTACTGTAAAATGGGACAGGGCTAGTATACACTTTAAACCCCTCCCCCCAAAACCAACTAAAAACCCCCAAAAATCTAGAATCTTTACCAGTCCTTGAAACATGTTTGGTTTTGTTTAACAATTCAGCAGGTTTCACTCATTTTCATCTTTTCATCTGCTGGGTGTCTCCTTTTAATTTTCATAAGCTCTTGCATGGTCCAGTTTTATCCACAGATGGATGAGGATTTATTGACATAATGCAAGAAGTTTATATTCTGAAGTCACTCTAACTGTACAGGTCCTTCTATGAACAAGTTTTCTTTTTTTGAGGGATTATGGTTAATATTCAAAATGGATAATTGTGTAAAAATTAGGATAAATGCCATAGCAATCAAAAAGGTTCTATAATTTTTCATAGATTTGGCACTATTACACATTTAAATTAATGGTCTGGTCAGTAGAGAAAGACATTTTTCAAATTGATCCTGTAAGGGGTTTTAAGAAATGTAGAAGACAAAATTTGAGTTCAAAATATTCTAAAATAGTTCAAATATATTTCAATAAGGAAATCAGTAGGACTGCTTAGTTACACAAACAGAGACACAGAAAGGAATTCAAGAAAAAAGTCTATGTGGCTAGCATGGAACAAAAACTGAACCCAAAATAGCATTGTTATAGTCCTGGAAGCAAAAAACAAGAGTGGGAAATGCCTAACCAGGATCTGTAAAAACGTTTATTCTCTATGAAACACAGAGAGCTATGTTTCTTTTTACTTTCTTCTATATGAGAAAAAGCTGAATTACTTCAGCAGAGGGATGAGCTAGATGATCAAAATTCCTTTTAGAGGGGTGAGTACTGCTATTATTATTTTTTGAATTATTATTGGAACACAGGAACCATTTTGTGTTCTACTGGTAAATCTGCCTGGCCAATGTAACATAGACACAGACAGCTAAGAAGTCGTACCATGTTTTCTGAAGTCCATCTGTGCTATACCAGATGTCGTGGAATATTTTTACATGTAGAACATGTCATGTTAAATAAGCCCGTGGGAGTCAGGGGGCAGGCACTTAGTAATCAGATTTGTCAGCAGTAGTGCTTTGTCACTTTTATGAAACGTTCAAGCACTAAAATCGGATCAGTCAGTTGAGTATAAGCACACATTTCTGGAAACACGTTGTATCGAATATTGTTAATCTTACAGGTGTTTACCTACACTCACTTGACCACTTAAAGATGCGTCAACACATTTGCTATCACACTAAGTGAACTGATGAGAGTTTAGTTTCCACCACTCTTGCACAAGCTTGGCAACGCTGGTGATTTTGGTCTCTTGAATAATTCTGTACCTAAGGACCATGACAGTGCTGATGCCTACAGTAATTTTCCTAGCAGGTACTGTGATCCCTTGTTGCCTTATCTATACCTCACAGAACTGCAGTTTTACCTTTTCTGCTTCCATCAGCACTTGCCTGAGATTTCTCAGATGTTGCACTTATTGTTTGTACTTTTATCTCCTCTTAAGCTCCCATTGCTCAAAATATGTCTGCAATAGATAAGAACATGGTAGACTGATTCGTTAGACTGATTTTTAACTTTTTACTTTGCTCTAACCCACTGAAAATCTGCCTCAATCCTTCACTCTAGCTTTATGTTTCCTAACCCATACTGTACCTCTTTTGTTGTAACTTCATTATTGAATAGCACTCCAAGATCTGTATGATTGATCTTTTATATATTTTTAGGTCTCATAATAATACCAAATGGATTTGGCTTACATGTAGAATACTTGAATAATATATGGAACAAACAAAAACATGAAGCCTGTCTTTCTAAATGCAAATCCTACATTGTACTTAGATTCACTGAGGAGAATTCTCTTTCTGGGAGTTCTGTATTGTCACAGGAAAACTCCTGAGATAATATTTAAACTATGAAGTTTTATTAAAGTCTGTGTGCATCCCTCAGCCTCATTTTGCTTTTGCAAAATACAATCAGCAACTAACTCAAGATGTGGGTTCTTCTATCTTCTCATTCATAAAGGTCTTTGCTTTCCCCTTTTATCACAATTAGCCTTTATGCTGCTGTTTGGAGGAAATTAAATTTTTTTGGAGAAGGATCACTGGAATAAATTACATTTTGGCATTTAGAAAATATCAGGATATGTAGAATATGGTCTCTGAATACTAAACATGGTTCTTTGGCATTTATAGCAAACTCAGTTTTAACTACCTTACTTGAACCCAAGGTTAACAGCTTAAGAGCAGGAATAAAACTGCATCTCTTGTTTAGAAAGTGACACTACTTAAAAATATATATCTGAATAGTTACACATATTTCTTACTGCTTTTGCATTCAGAACATGAAAAAAATTTTGCTTTAAACTTACCTATTGTTTCCATAGTTAAAATAAACCATAATTTCTTAGAATAATATTACACTGTACTTTTGTATCTATGTTAAATCATATGGTTTTGCAGTTAATGTTTGCTTGCTTCATTTTTCATTACACTCAACAGGTCTGGATCATCACTGTTCCTTCAGTTCCTTCAGCACTGATTATAAGACTCAATGTCTGGAAAATTATTTTTTTTGCCCTTCTGAGCAAATGCTGAGTGATCCTGTGGCTCATTTTCTGACCTATCTAATGGAAAATTTGTCAAATCAGAAATCAGAAATCTTTTTTTTCAGCCAGGAAAAAATTGTCCTTTTAGATGTACCTCTCTCGTCATTGACTTTGAGCAATAGACAACACGGACAACTACTTAAAGCAGCTACATTGTTTAAGGGCACTAAAATAAGGTAGCATACATATCAGTATGTCCTATCTGAGGAACTCAGGTAGGCATTTCATATATTTTATGTTTTCAAACAATGGTTTCTTATTTTTACTGATTCCATGGTCTTGAGTTAAGGTTAAACAAGTCGTCTTTTACCAGCACTCAGCTGAGAGTAATCACACTCTGTAAACAAACTCAGCTTAACTTTTCTACTTTCAAAAATGACAAAAAGGAGAATATTTTTGGCAAAAAAAATGCCATTTTTCAATCAACTGTAAATATATCCTTTACTGAAAGAGTTGCACGATTACCTATTATACCATTAGTAATATTATGTTTCATTATAAACATTATATATAATATGTCACAGGCATCATTACATCTACTCTTATCTGAACCAGACCGTATTTTTAATATATGCCCATGTTCAAAACTGATCTGGATGTCTTTGTGACTTCAGTTCCAGTATTTACCAAAGTGTGTTTACTTCTGTTTGTATGGTTTCTCTCACAGCATATTCTTGTGCTTCAAAGAAGGTATCTGTCCCAGGTGATTTATTGTTTAATGCTCTAAATACCACACAGACCAGTTATTTATGTTTCTGTGTGATTATATAATCTGTATTTTTAATCAATTCAGCTTTTAGAAAGCCCAGTTCTAAATATAAGTGGTTCTATACTGGTAGGTATACTTATTTAAAGGACTGAAGACCTGGAAATTATGTTTATACAACACAAGTCAGTATGCTCCACACAAAATATGAAATCCTACTTCCTTGATCATTTGGACCTTGCACATGTGCCCAGGCTCTTGTTCAACCTGGGATGGACTTGGCCTTGTTGAACCTCATACAATTGGCCTCAGCCCATCATTCCAGCCTGTCCAAATCCCGCTGCAGAGCCTCCCTACTCTCAAGCAGATCAACACTCCCACTTAATTTCGTGTCATCTGCAAATTTACTGAGGGTGCATTCTATCCCCTCATCCAGGTCATTGATAAAGACATTAAACAAGACTGGCCCCAAAACTGACCCCTGAGGGACACCGCTTGTGACCAGTCTCCATCTGGAGTTAACTCCATTCACCACAACTCTCTGGGCTCGGCCATCCAGCCAGTTTTTAACCCAGCAAAGATTCCACCTGTCTAGCCCATGAGCCGCCAGCTTCTGCAGCAGAATGCTTCCTTTAGCTCTGTTTAGCTCTGTTTTGCTGGATCTACCTTTATGATGGATCATGGAAAAGCATTTTGAAATCTATCCAATATTGTTTTACTAAAAGAGGGTCAGCTATTTCCTCACTGAAGAGGTGCAATATTTACCTGATTAAATTATGATGGTAAGTGCACTGTAATTACCTAAATGAATGCAATGATTTTAAAAGTACCAAATCAGTTTGATTAAACTAATTAATCAAAGATAAGGACTTGATCTGTGAAAATCAGGAAGATCTTTTCCCCCACACCCTTAGGTAAAATCCTGAGACAGGAAATGACCTTAAAGTTCAAATAAGACTTAAAATTTAACATGATTTAAGGTTCAACAAAAGCTGGACAATAAGAAAATCTAACTCCAGGGTACAAACCTGTTAGAAACACTGAGACATCAAATAAGTTGAAACTTATTATGGACCACAATACATTTATTGCCAGATACCAGACATTACTTGCAAAATTTTATTACCATGAGAGAATCGGTGCTTTTCATATGTCTATCACTGTAACTTGTGAAGCTTTATGTTTTCATTCATGTTTTGAGGAAATTAATTGATATTTCACCTGTTTTTTGATGCATTTCAAAAACTGCATGCCAAACTCCCTTTTCAGATTCTGGAGAGAGGAACACTGACATCTAATTTTCAAAGTGACTGAAAGTGTAAATACAGAAAAACAGGAAAAGAAAATGGAAGCTCTCTGTTTCATGGTCCTGCAATGACACTTAATGAAGCATGAAACTTAGCTGAAAATTTCTGCAACCAACACCGATTTCTCAAAGAACCTAAGCATTCAGCTGACTCATATAGGCCCATAGCTGTTGGAAATCCACCCTGAAGTTGTGATTTTTTGAAATTTACTATCCCAGCAGTTTAAAATTAATGTGCAACTATCCGTTTTAGACACTTTGTCTGTTAGCTAACTACCTCTAAATTTTTTAGAGAGAGTTTGTAGCTTTCTATAAAATCTTATTAAAACTATCTTTCTGGTACCACTTCTTTGATGTATTTTATGTAACTGTCCCTAAATATTGTAAAAAAATAAAATATCCTTTCACATGTCGATTTTATGTGAAATAGCTTTATATTGTGTATAGAATTTTGGCAAAAGAGAAAAGTCATCTACATGATGCACAGCAATGTAACTGTATCATTCAAAATATCTCTGTGGGAAATTCCTAGAACATGCATTTCTTCCTGACACAGATGTTTTTTAACAGCCATGATCATTTGCTTGATTATCTTGTTTGTTATCCATGTGTGGAGGAATAACATCAAACAGAAGTGATTTTGTGAACAAATCTGCTTCCCGAAGTGTCAGTGCCTCGTCCTGCAAGTTTGCAGAAAAATCAGAGCTTTTTCAATTGAACATCTGTCTACAAGAGAACTTTTGAAAACATCCTGCCAACTCAGCTGACTTCCTTTGTAAAGATGCTGCTGTGGTTCCACGAATGATTACATTCATTTTCTTCACAGAATTCAACCTTCCTTTTAAATGTGGCTAAGATATCAAGTGCTCAGTGGGAAAGAAACCTTGATGGAGTTTGAAGCAGGACAGCTTGGGATAGCCATTTGTTACTATGTCAGCAAATTCCTTTCTGGAATATGCTGTTCAGCATATCATACTCTGGGATCAATTGGCTCCTGTAAACTAGTATATTAATCATGATACAGTACTCCTGAAAAACATTCTAGCAGTTCAAAAATCTCAGCACTCTGAGTTTTTCATGTGCTAGGGGTTGTTAAAGACATATTCAAATTTAATTGATACATATACAGTTGTGAGATTCCACATGACACTATGTTTTTTTACAGCAGCCATAAGTAATTGCTCTAAGGTGGTAAATTGAAGTATGAACCAGAATTACACACATACTACTTAGTTCTGAGCTTCTGGGAATAAAAATACCTACCCTGTGTGAGGCAACAGCCTATTTCACAGATTCTTCTAAGAAAACATCAACCAAGTCTGTAAACACATGGGTTGTGTTCCCACCTTCTCATCCTTTATCAGCAACTGATTCCACTGTTATGATCTTTATAGCTATCAAAAGTCAGAATAAACACAGTGTGGGTCTAAATATGGCCCTTTTGGTCAGAAGACAGACTGGGGATCAAAGAAAATCAGAGCTAAGCATTTGTATTGGACTTAAAATAGTTAAGCCTTGGTTTGGCAGCAAACTTTGTGACATCTGCTTCCTCCTCTCCTGCCCTAATTCCACGTTTGCATGTTGAATGCAATGACAAAGCTACTATTAACTTCAGATGTCCTATAATTAAAATAAAATGCTATATGCAAACTAAATTGGGAATTAAAACTGAAGTATCAAATTAAGCAACAGAAAAAGAACAAAGTCTTGGGAATTAATAGCCCCACTCATACTGATCTAAGGAAGAAGAAACATCATATCCAGAATCTATTTCCACATGTGACTTTACCAAGCAAAGATCCTATGATTGTTTGCACGATAGAGTATGACTTCTTCATTTTTTGCTGGAAATAATAAAAAACAACTATGATTGTTTTTAATCAATTCAGCTGAAGAAAACCAGCTCAGACTGCTTTAAGCATGAGCATGAAAGTGACGCACAAGCCTATATCTCCTGTTAAGACTAAAAGTACCAGGCTCTTCATTTGTGCTGTGTGTTTGCAGTAGATTATGTGACTATCTACAACCCTCAGTGGATTCATTCAGAGTGCATCTGTAAATATAAAAAGTCTCCTAGTGAAAAAAATATCCCCCGCCTACATCATCTATATGTCAGATTCCCTTTGGCCAAGCTGCTAGAAGTCATGTTGGTATTTTTGTGGTAGCGTGTGCTCCTAAAGCAACCCTCTGAGTGCCAGCGTACTGTCTCCAGTGTGATTGCTTACATGTGAATAGATCTTCAGTTTAGCTTTCTGTTTCTGAGATAGGAGATGATATGTTCCTGCAAGAAATGTCCTTATCAATCTTCTGTACTTGACATTATCTGCACAAGGGACAACTGAGGCCCTAAAATACCTTGTGCCTCTGGACAATCCTGTCACCAGCTGTGGGATGAGCCTGTCATCACTGTTTTTCCTTGCTGTAGCTCCTTGGAGGGGTTTAACTCATACTGGCTTCAGACAGCTAACCTGGGACCTACATCCAGTAATCCTGCCTGCAGATGTTCATCACAACCAGACATCCTTCATGGTAATCAAGCAGAGGGGAAATTATCTCCATCAAGGAAAGTGCTATTTTCTCATCAAGCTACTAACAGAACAAATATAACTTATTTATTTCCTCCAAATAGTTGAAAATGTATTCCTTACAGAAACTTGGATTAGGCTTTGGTCTCACTGGCATAGATCTATATTGATTCTATTAACTGCCCAGGGCTTACTTTCATGTAATTGAAAGAAGAATTGGGACCTTGATGTATTAAGACAGCCTTGAGCCAGATTTCAGACTCTAATTAGGAATCCACTGAAAGGGAAAAAGTGTTTGTTATGATAAATACTGACAGAAATGTAGCTACATGAGCCAAGCACTCCTGGTATAATAACACTACCCACCTGCACTTCAGACAAACAGAAGGCTAATGCCAGACAGGGAAACAAAGGGGGATCAGGACTATTAGACTGAACAGGAACAGAAGGACCATTTGTCAAACAGTGGTCTTTTCCTTAGTTAAAAAGTGGCCATAAAGACTCCTGGTATGTAACATATCTATTGAACAATTAGGAGTGAGAGACTGTATGATCTAGCTCAGCTTCATAGATTAATAACCTTATGGACTCCATTCTTCACTGCAGCTTCTTCTGTGACTAGAAAAAATAAGAACCAAGGTTTTGTGCCTTGACTTCTGAAGTCTCACTCCTTGCCTCAGATATTCACAGCTATCAGAAGTTTCAAAGGAAATTAAAAGAAAGTCACTGTTCTGTTATATTAAGAATAATCCCACAAAAGCTTATTTCTAGTTTTTCAGTGTAGGTAAATTTATTCTTCCATGTATGGCACTTATATTTCAGTTAGTTTAGGTTTGGTTTTATGTTTTTTCTTAGGAGGCAAGGTGTATTGCAATTGTATCTTTCATGTCAACCCTTCTCCAATCAATTTGGCTTAACTGGCCAATTTTAACAGGTGTGATGGAAGAATTAAAATCTTAAAGATAGCTAAATTCATGCAAGTTTCATGAAAACTGTCACCTGACTAGAGAAGAGAAACCCAGTTAGTGGACTTTCTGAAAAAAAAAAGTAGTTAATTAGTCATCTCTTGTGTTTTGCCTGCTATTGAGCCGATTGGCACATAAGATGCTGGCCAAGCTATGGCATGTACCTCACAGACCACTGATGGAGAAAAAAGGGGCAGTTGGGATTGCTGATAAATTCTCAGCAGAAAAGGTGCTGTATGGTGGATCAGAAGGCACTGAGGGGATCGGCTGATTTCTGAGGCTGAGGTACAGATAGAGAGGACATGAACCAGTGGGAAAGCAAGCTAAATAGTTTGTCTTTCTGCCATAAAAAGTCAGAGGGTAATAAACCATAGGAAATGATCAATGTTCTGCTTTCAGTTCTGCTACAGCTCTAGTGGGTGTAATACCAGGTCAGTTATCTAATCAGTGAGTGTATCAGATTCTCATAAAAAAGGGATAAAATGCTTACTTTACAGGTTATAGTGAGGTCATTCGTTCTTGTTAGAAAAAGGCTTTGCAGCATTAGAAAAACCTATAGAAGTTCAAAGTATACGTGAATGGAACACAGAAGTGAATATAGGCAGACGTTATATTGCCCATTTTAAGGTAATGAACTAATGCTAAATTGGGACCAGGGTTGACTTCTTATCAAACGTCACTCACTGAAAATCCTCACTTCAGTTTAAGCCAACGAGCATAAGGAATTTTGTTTTCTTGGGCCTACTTGATCGTCAAGTGTGGACCCTTGCCAACCACCTCCTCTGAAAACTGGGCCTTTGAGATACAACCACCTAACACTGAGTCCCACATAGACTTCTCAGAGAGACCCTTTACCCATCCTTCTCAGGATCCTGGTGCAGTTTTTAGTCTTTCTGCTTTACACACATACTATTCACAAATCTCTAACTGTAGCACTTTTTTTAGTCTAAAACCAGAATCTAAATGTGTACAGATAATTTAAAAAGCTAGCAGGCATCCTGAAAGTAAAAGGTAAATCACCCTTCCTCAAGGGACTCTTTGAGGGCACAGGAATTATATTCAGGAAGGAGACTCATGTTGTCTTGGATGCTACCAGTCAGCAGTTAAACTGAGCTTCTTCTGTGAAAGCTGGTCCATTTGCTTCCACTTTCCTCCTGTCCCAAGTTTTCCATGTCTGCATGACGTTTACCTCTTATGAATCCTTATTTAAACTTATGCTTTACCTCTTGACTTCTTTGTTCAATGCTTGGCAGTTTCAGCAGCCCACAGACCAACTGGCCACCCTGGTTTGTGTAGAACAAGGTTATCCAATTTTCAATATATTGTCATTTCAGTAAGTACAAATTAAAATGTGATATCTGATTATTATATCCAACCTGGGAACAAAGCAAACTATTTCTTCAGAAGAAATGTCTACATATTGATGTAGAGACATTTATATTTTCCAAGTTAATTTAACCTGGAATTTTATTCACTCAGTAAGTTCACTAAAAGTTTCCTCGCTCTTCCTGGACAATTCACTAGATTTCTGATCTGATCAAGTAGATCTGCCATTGTTAATATTTGGCAAAGAATCTTTCTTTTATGTTTGAAATACTTACAGTAGTATCATTGGAATATTAACAGTAAATAAGTTCTGACAACTAGGGTACAGAGAAACTGGCTTATACTACATCCTTGTAGTCTCACTAAGTATCTTTGATACAGTAGTCACTAACGACTGTTGGTATGTGGTGTGGATTGTAACTGAAGCTTTGTTAATAACTAGAGTAATCCATTCTGGAGTGCTTCCCTGCAGATTCTTGAGATTTTGTGGAGGTCATGCTTCACACTCTTACAACTACCACAAATACCTTTGGTTGTCTTTCTAGCTCTCAAATTAGCAGCTGCTATTCCCTTTCTAAAATGACCTCCACTCCAGAGATGCCAATACTTAAAATAGCTATATGGGTTAAAGAATTGGAATGATTTGCATTTGAATTTTTCCCTCTCAGTGACAAGGTCTTCTTATCTAGAAAATATTTTTTTGCTCTGTCTGGTCTTTTCATCATGTTTGGAAAAGGTTGTCATTCTGGTACTTCATTCCCCAAAGTCTGGTAAAAAACTATGCTTGCTGAAGATCCATTCAGAAACTATTCCTAAGACCAGAAAAGGTCATTTCATGCAAGTCAGCAATCTAAGACATCACTCTGTTCTCAGCGTAATCTCACTCTCAATTCTTTCAGAATGGTCTGAAGATTATAAAATAAGATTAATTACAGTAAGAAAGTATGAAAGCTGCAAAAGCTTGTCAATTCTAATCCTTTTATAGGATAGGTAAGCTAAGTCAAAAATATGAATCCTGGTAATACCAGATCACTTATTACAGAAGATTAATATTGCTACATTAATTTGTATTTTCATCATACTTATTATATTTAATTGGTCTCATTTTATATGTTATTCATATCACAACTTTTGTTCAGTTTGACAAAATTGATTGATCTCTCCTGCACTGAGATACATCTGTTCACATTGTTATAAACAGCGGGACAGTATAAATTGACCATTTGTTAGCATTACAAATGAAAAATACTACACCTTCATGATGTCCTTGCACCTTACCTCTGTCCTATACAAAATGCTGTTCGGTATTCAGTACATTCACGTCAACCATTTCCATATTTTATTACAAGATCAGGTTTCTTTTCAGCCCAGGGACACTTAATATACTTAATATACTTAATAAGTATATTAAGCTTAAGATTTCATGCAAAACTAGGTCATGTAATGGTTTCACATATAAAGTAGGTGAACAGATGGATTCTTGCTTTTGTGAGCTGAACTAGATTAAATTAGAACTAGATTTAACTAGGTTAAATTACATGGTCCTAAAAAGATAATTTAGAATTAGGGGGAAAAAAATAAAAAGGTCATGAATACCATCACAAGAAATGTAATCAACATCAACTTTTATTGGAACACTAGCAGTTAGAACTATTTAGTAAGGATCTGTTTCTATTTTTTTCTAAGTAAGGATAAGAAAAGTTTAAGAACATATTCTATGCTCAGCATATATCTTTTTTCTGGATCAATTCTTCACCAGATTTTTCATTACATGATGCATCAACTGAGTTATTCTGGTTAATATCACTTAAATGAGAATAAGATTTAAATAGGTAAATTTATAAATCTTTAAATAGAAGTCAAAACATCTTTCTTCATTGTTGTTGTTTAGAATATTGATTTCAATATGAAGAAGAATAAACACAAGAAGATTGTCTTTATGCAAGACAGTCCATAAGCAGTGATCTGTATCATTCAAAGGTTTAGAGATTAATTTTACACACTGTAATTAGCAAAGAATAAACAGATCAGAATGGAAAGCATTCTTGAACAAAGTAAAATGCTAATGTAAATCAGGATGTACAGACAGAGAATATTGACCTTATTTCGAAAGACAACTGTTTTCTAAATATATAGTCCATGGTCAAATGTTTTTCCCTTCATTTTGCTCTTTAAAGGTAGTCAGAAAAGCTTCCAAAATCAGTACTGCTAGTCTCAAAAATTCTTATATTCCAGATTACAAAGTGTTTGAGTTATGTCTCCAAGAATTATGTTCTAAACTACCCAAATGCTACAACTAAGTCTGATAAAAAGACTGATGGGAACTTAAGGCAATCACAATAAAACACATGTGAGAAAGAGCAAAGTATACAAGAATTTTCCTTCTTCTAAGGGAAAAATATTCAATGAAAGAAGCAACTAGTGCTGAGATATCTTGTAGAAACAGAGCAAAGTGTTTTGGTTGACTTCTAGTAGAGTGTTTAGCAAGGAAAAAAAAATTAAAAGGGAGGTTTTATATCAATTTTAGCTTTCTCCAGTGGTGTTTTGGGGGATTTCTCTGTTGCAAGTTCTGCTTTTATTTGTGGTGTTTGAAAATATAATCTGGGAAAAGAACTACACAAAACCCATGAAGAAGAAGATTTTCTAGTTTTGATAATATTGTCTGATTTTCTGGGAAGATATAGTGTCCTCTTGAGGAGGGGAGGAGAGATTATGTTTGCTTTTTAATGATAAACTAAGTTCTTTAACCAGAAATACTTTTATAGGAAAGGTGAGATGAAAAATTCCTGTTATGTCAAGATTCATTCGTTCTTGATGGCAAAGGAACTACCTCATCATATTTCAATTTTTTGTTTGGCTGGCTATTTTCATAAGGAGCTTGAAAATCAGAGGTGAATTCAGTTTTCTAAAGAAACTGAATCTATGTTAGCTCTTTTGATTGCCAGTCTTTCACACCTTTGGATGAGGGAATAGAGTGCTCTGTCAACAAGTTTGCTGATGACAAAAAACTGGGAGGAGTGGCTGACACACCAGAAGGCTGTGCTGCCATTCAGAGAGACCTTGATAGGCTGGAGAGTTGAGCGGGGAGAAATTTAATGAAATATAACAAGGGCAAGTGTAGAGTCCTGCATCTGGGGAAGAACAACCCCATGTGCCAGTATAAGTTGGGGACTGACCTGCTGGAGAGCAGTGTAGGGGAAAGGGACCTGGGCGTCCTGGTGGACAGCAGGATGACCATGAGCCAGCAATGTGCCCTTGTGGCCAAGAAGGCCAATGGCATCCTGGGGTGTATTAGAAGGGGTGTGGTTAGTAGGTCAAGAGAGGTTCTCCTTCCCCTCTACTCTGCCCTGGTGAGGCCGCATCTGGAATATTGTGTCCAGTTCTGGGCCCCCCAGTTCAAGAAGGACAGGGAACTGCTTGAGAGAGTCCAGCGCAGAGCCACAAAGATGATTAAGGGAATGGAACATGTCCCTTATGAGGAAAGGCTGAGGGAGCTGGGTGTCTAGCTTGGAGGAGACTGAGGGGTGACCTCATTAATGTTTATAAATATGTAAAGGGCTCACCCTTTGCTGTACCCTCATCCAGGTCATTGATTAATATATTGAACAGGATTGGACTCATTACTGACCCCTGGGGAACCCCAGTTTTTACAGACTTCCAACTAGACTCTGTGCCACTAATCACAACCCTCTGAGCTCTATCTTTCAACCACTTTTCAATCCACCCCACTGTCTATTCATCTAACCCACATCTCATAAACTTGCCTATGAGGATGCTGTGGGAGACAGTGTCAAAAGCATTGCTGAACACAAAGGCAATCCCAACTGGAGAAGAGGACACTGAGAGGAGACCTCATTATTCTCTACAACTACTTAAAAGGAGGTTGTAGTGAGGCTGGTGTTGGTCTCTTCTCCCAAATTACTAATGATAGGACGAGAGGAAATGGCCTCAAGTTACATCAGGGGAAGTTTAGGTTGGATATTAGGAAGAAGTTCTTTACTGAGAGGGTGGTTAGGCACTGGAACAGGCTGCCCAGGGAGGTGGTGGAGTCGCTGTCCCTGGAGGTATTCAAAAAACGAGTGGATGAAGCACTTGAGGCCATGGTCTAATGGTCTAGTGTTTAGGGAGATGATGGGATAAAGGTTGGACTTGATGATCCTGGAGGTCCTTTCCAACTATAAGATTCTATGATTCTATGATTCTGTGATTTCTCAATTCCTCCACTTGAAGAGAAAACCAGAGGAATTCCACCTTTTTCCATGACTTATTCTTCCAGTTTCTGGTAGCCTTTCTTGGAAATTATGTCTGCCAGTCCTTGCTGGACTGAAAATGGAAGGATAAGGTGGTGGATTTTATCACATAAACAGAACCCATTGTGTAATGAATATATGGTAATACTGCACTTACCAAAGAAAGGAAATAAGCAGATTGCACTGTTAAGTACTTTATGTACTGACATGATTTTCTTTTTTATCAAACTTCAGAAGAGAAGGAATGAGATTGGGAAAGATCCTAGCCAGTCACTTCTGAGTACTGGGGAGGAGTAATCAAATCTGATAATGTTCTAGAGACAGTTACTCCTCCTAGTTTTGAAACCCGTAATCTACATGAATGCATCAGGGTATGGAGAATACCAGAAATAGCAAGGTACATCATGTAAGACCGATGGTATGTAATTCCATACTTATCTATAATGTTCACATAGGATTTAGTTAATATTTTTTAGTTTTGTGGCTTTATCTCAGATGCCAGTTTCAACTAAATTCAGAAAATCTCATGAATTTGCATTATGAGGAATGAGTGGGTTTTGATAATAACAGGGTTTAAAAAACTGCATGGGTGATGCACTTCAGCTCCATGACCTGTAGCTGCATGAACCAGGGCCTCTGAACTGCTTATTCCTTTCCACCCTTTCCTTGAGTACATGCAGCCTCAGGAAGAGAATAGCAAGGAAAAAAAAATCCCTACATAGTGAAGAAAGCAATCAGTAGAAAGGTGTTTGACAGTTGGATGGGAATAGTCTGTTCTAATAGACATAAATCTGGATGGGAAACAGAAACCAAACTATAATCCATCACAAAGAGTCCATGCACATTTTGGTTAAGTGGGAAAAATATATGAGTAAATAGGTGCCCATTTTCTGTGGGTGCCTCTTTAGAGTTAGATTTCACATAACATTTTTCCAACTCACTTGATATCATGTTAGCTCCACAGCAGTTCATTACAATATATAATAATGAGCTGTGAACTCCTGCAGCCTTTATTTGGTACGTGACACAAGACAGAATCAGAAATAATGGCTCACAAGACTAAGCAATGTTGAATTATATAGATGAATAAAAGTAATTGTGAGATCATAATAAACCAAGAATATTAATAGAAGTATTTAAAAAAATCCAGTCATACCTGCCAAGAATGACGTGCTGAGCTTTTATCATTTTGCTTCAGCAAGGTATTTGGCACAGGAATGTTTAATGATAGTCAGTGTTGGTTTCTGGTTTATGTTTAACCTCTGAATGTGCTAACCAGGAATGCACAGAGTCATTCTGATTTTGAAATACAACTGAGCAGTTATGTGGGAACGATTGTACAGAGTTGTGGTTACAAGACAGAAAAATGATAGGGAGTGGGTTTTGTTGTGGAACTTTCCTTTACCACCATCCTGGAATATTATTCATCTATACCATCACAAGCAAACCCAAAAAGTGCAGATGATGCTCAGGGGCCAGATTCTTAACAGCAACTGAGAATACTGTATATGATGAGTTAAGGTTTTACTCATCCTAGGATCAGTTTAGCTCTATTCTCTACTAGAGAAATACTGTACATTGGGATTGTCCTTCTAGTATTGTCAGATTGGTTGTGCAGAGCATCGTTCAAATGCTGCAGTGGAGTTGCTATATCATTGCAGGACAGGACCGTGACCTCCCTTATGCTTTGTTTTACTAGATGTGTACACTTGGTTTAGTTCATTCCATTTACATATCACAGGTTTCTCTAATTGAATAAAATTACAGGAAGAGTCATGGTTAAATTACACTTTTTGTCTGCTTATTGTGAGTCAGCTGTCACATAAGAAGATTTCAAATAAATAGCACATTTGAAAGTAGCAAATTCTTCAGTTTTGTAAAACCAGCAACTGGTCCCAAACGTATAAAATCTTTTATTTGTTGAGATTCAACTGGGAATGCTGAAGGAAAACAAAAAAGATTCAAACATAAGGTCCCTTTCAGGACTTTTTCAGTAGTTCCTCATTTATTTACCAGAAAATCCTTATAAAGTTCCTCTTCAGGGCGGTGAACTGTTAAGAGAGGTAGCTTGGTGGGGAATTTGAAGTGTGGAGGATTTTTACTTCTGCTGTTTATCTGTGTTATGATTGACATAGGAATGTAATTTTAGACTCTTAGCACATTTTTTCAGTTGAAACATCTTTGTGGAACCCTTTGTGTTGTTTATATTTAAGAGGACATTTCAGCTTCCAGGACATTCTAATTTTGTACCTACCCCAGAGAAAGACCTCATGGTCAATTTACTATTTACCCGTGCAGTCTGATAGTATTGTCTCTAAAATCAGATGACACATTGTGAATACTATATTCAAGGACTGGTTAAAAGCCTCAAGGTTATGCACTCCTTGAATCTCTAAATTGCCAAATAGGAAGATTATTAAAAGAGAATGATCAAGGTTAGTGGCAGCTACAATTAGACCTTACAGCTGTGTTTTGATTTCTCTGTGTGTGTACAAACACAGAGATCATCTGTGAATTTGGGCTTCTGTACAATACAAATAAGGTGGGTTTTTTTTCCAGACTACCATATCCATCTTTAGAACGTAGGAGCCTTGAGGTACAGTATTTTCATTTTACGTATATTCCTCTATCAATTAATGTTGCATATGAACTGATAATATAGCCATGTAGAGAATTGCCTGAGAAAGCTTTTTGGAGGAAGGTAACTGAAATTTTTATGTAATTTCAGATTTAGTCAATTTTTTCAGTTTAGTTCATGTTGCATGGCATTGTTAAATGGCAACACATCCTATTGTTGTCATGAAACAATACTTTTAGACGTTTTAGCTCTGAAAACTCAAAGAGATAAGTCATTCCTTTCCTTATTTATCTGTGTTTTTAATTTGAGCTCCATTGTCTCCATCATTCCTTCTCCAAACCAAAATCCTTTATTTGGTGGTGGAGGCTGGTGATCTAGGGCTGGACTCAGCAGACCTTAAGGGTAAAACAGATAGCATTCGCCCAGAAAAAAGGGGAACATGACCTTTGCAAAGGATCAGGCACCTACCCTGACAGCAATCTAGCTGAGCCCTTTTACACACTGTGATATCCAAAGAAGGACATTTAGAACAGTAGAGTGAATTAAAGAATTCCATTTTAAGCCAATAAATCCAATAAATTCAACATTTTACAAATCTACATGAAGAGGACAACCAAGTAATAGTGTTTTTACTTCCGTAATTAGACAGCTTGTTCACCACATGGTTAACCAAAATCATCTGAGGCAGCTGAGACCACTGTTAAGCTTTGGGTTTACATGATAAAGAACAACTTTTACCATGTTAGTAGAGGCCGATGCAGAGGAATTATTCACAGTTTGGTTTGCAATGTTTCAAGAAAGTGAAAAAAAGTCTAAATATATACAAACTGATTTCTTTATTTTCTGGATCATGAAGGCTGTGAGATCATTCTTTTAAGCCTCTTTAAATGACCAATGTTGACTCAATCAGGCAAAGAAATTTTATGCAGATGTCCAAAAACCTGAAAATTATTAATCTATTTTTACAAGCCTCCGTAAGTCTCTTTCTATATCTATCAGCCCAGGGAAGTTAGCTGTTGGCCTAAAGATTAAAAAAAAAAGGGGGGGGGGGAGGGGTTGGGAAAGGAAGGTTTTGTCTGGATATTTAAGAAGATAAAGCAATATGTTATGTATTTGAAAATGTAGAGGTGCTCTTATCCTTTCAAGTTTGAATCACTGACTATAGCAGAAATGGTGTAAACAGTAAATTGAGTTGAGCATTTCACTGTCCATATAGCAATGCCAAGAAAAGTCTGGAGCAACAAAATTTTCATCCCAGGATTTTAAAGCATTCTTCTGCCACCAGGACAAATCTATTGATGAGGAAGTGCTCTCCTTTCAGGGCTGATTAGTTTGGGGTCTGCAGAAGAGAGCAAACAAGGCCATACTCCTGAAATCCCTGTAAGAGCTAAGCTACTGTCACCACATAAACAGTGCTACTCTTACTTTTCCTAGAAGCCGTCCAGCAGCTATCCCTACATTCCTTTATTCTGTGCCAAAAGGAACTAATGCAGCAAAACAGGATTTACCAGACTGGTTATATCTCTATTCAAATGTCAGGAGAATTCAAATTCAAATGTTAGGAGAAATCAAATTTTGATTTTGTGTATGTGCATTCCCTTAGACACATCAGGGTTTACAGAGACCTTTGGACTGCAGAGGTTTTAAAGATGTTTCAAAACCAAGAACCCTGTGTGTAAATATGAATGCATATAGATAACTGTGTGCTTTGTTTGTTTTGTTGGGGTTTTTTTCCCAAAGGTCAGTAATGTAAATAGTCATGTGAGAGAAGGAAGTGGTAAAAGGCACCAGACTGGAACTCCAGGCTGGGTTCAGCTCCTGGCTCTTCTGCAGCTTCAGGCAACATTTCTAGGCATATTTAACTGCCTCAGTGGGCTGCTGTTAATTAATCTCTGTGCCCGAGGTCTATGGTACGAGGTGTGAGAGCAGGGAATTCCCTCTGTGAAGTGGCAGCTGGGTTGCTTTCTGTACCCAAGGCACCTCTTTCACAGTTGACACAAGTATCTCTACACAGCACTCCACAGGTAATCCAGGCAGTTCCTTGCTTCCTGGGGCTCAGATTCACTTTTTCTGCACTCTGTGAGCTACATTCACTGTAGTTATAAAATTATAATTTTAGACTATGAAAATCAGTTACAGGACTATGAAAATCAGTCATGGGGGGAAAGAAAAAGACGTCATAGTAGAAGAATGATGGGATGGATATTTTTCTCCAGCACACATGAATTCAATTTCAGAGAGAAATGAATCTCAGATTGCAAACACATGAGGAGACCTCTGAGGAGCCAGAACAAAGGGTTTCTTAAGTGATAATCAGTCATTCTATCAGCCTGTGATTGTAGCAAAATGTTTTTGTTGTAAAACATTTGTCTGACACATGCTTGTAAACCTGCCAGAAAGGATATCCTATTTAAACAAAACAGACATTAGCCTCACGAGTGGGTTGTCAGTTCAAGATACCCCTGGTTTTTCATAACTTTTGTTTAGTTTGTGCACATGATTAGAGAGTACCATTAAATTAAACAAGAACATAATTAAAGTTTCTATGTAATTGCTTAGGCAGAAACAGTTACGCCACTGATGCCATGGCAGTCATTGGGCACGGAGACCACTAAAAGTCCAGCCGACCTGTGCCCTGGCACAGCACAGGAGAGAATGGGGATGCTGCAAGCCCTTCAGTGGAGTCACTGATGAGAGTTTCCTCCTCCCTGGACACTGCTGCATAAATTGTGCCTATTAGCCATGCTTTGCAGGGCTGCAATAGTACAGCTTGGTGGAAACAAGGTTGTGGCTCTTGCTCATTTACAGGAGGTATTTTGCAATCTCATCTCTGTGTGCCCTCTGCAAGAAAGCAGTAGGTCTTCTGCTATCCTCACATCTCCCTCTCCTACACATATGTAGCCCCATGCTTCCCAGACTACAGACAAAACTCTGTAAAACCCTAATAAAATCTCTCCTGCAGACTCTCCAACTTTATGCAGCTGGAATCAGCTTTGGTGTCTGGTTAACTCATTGCTAGTGGAAGCACAGAACCTTACTGTAAACATGGAAAGTATAGAAAAGGTACTGAAAGCTCACCACATGCTGGGACGCAACAGGCAGCAGCAGAAAGAGTCAGCCCAGTCAGCCCCTTAGCTCAGTACAGCCAAGTGCTAGGTAATTTCTGCACAAGGACAGGTGAAATTATTACCAAAAAATTAAATTATTCCAGGACTCTGTAAAGTTATGGTATGTTTATGGTTAGGCAAGTGAAAAAGGAGTTGACAAGCCAGGACTTCAAGAATGTTATGAGGAAAAAAACCAACCAAACAAACAAATATTAGAAATTATTTTTAAAATTAAACTAAAGCAAATATTAATCAACCATAAGTGACAGGATAGCTCTTAATACTAAGAACTCATATGAATCCAGAAGGATTCATAGGCCATCAAGAGGAACCTTGACAGACTGGAGAGGTGGGCCTGTGCCAACCACATGAAGTTCAACAAGGCCAAGTGCAAGGTCCTGCACATGGGTTGGGGCAAACCCAAGCACAAATACAGGCTAGGCAGAGAATGGATTGAGAGCAGCCCTGAGGAGAAGGACTTGGGGGTGTTGATTGATGAAAAGCTCACAGCCCAGAAAGCCAATCGTATCCTGGGCTGCATCAAAAGAAGTGTGGCCAGCAGGTCAAGGGAGGTGATTCTGCCCCTCTACTCCACTCTCCTGAGACCCCTCCTAGAGTACTGCATCCAGTTCTGGGGCCCCCAGCATAAGAAGGAGATGGACCTGTTGTAGCAAGTCCAGAGGAAGGCTACGAAGATGATCAGAGGGCTGGAGCACCTCTCCTATGAAGACAGGCTAAGAAGCTGGGGTTGTTCACCCTGGAGAAGAGAAGGCTCCAGGGAGACCTTCTAGCACCTTCCAGGCCCTGAAGGGGACTACAAGAAAGCTGGAGAAGGATTTTTTACAAGGGCTTGTAGTGGTAGAATGAGGGGTGATGGCTTGAAACTGGAAGAGGGGAGATTTAGATTAGATATTAGGAAGAAATTCTTTCCTGTGAGGGTGGTGAGACACTGGAACAAGTTGCCCAGGGAAGCTGTGGCTGCCTCCTCCCTGGATGTGTCCAAGGCCAGGTTGGATGGGGCTTTGGGCAACCTGGTCTAGTGGAAGGTGTCCCTCCCAAGTCAAACCATTCTAGGATTCTATGATTCTATGAATCGATCTGATCCTGTTCCATCTATATATTAAATTTGCATATTGACTGGAATTTTAAGAAGATAAAATTAAGTATAAAAAATAATAGAATTGCTAAATCTTTATTATGTTTCCGTCCCTTGTAGAGGAAATACAAAGCAAGCTGCTCTCAGCTAAGAATCAGTCTTCAAAGTCAAAAAGTCATATATTCTACTAGGTAGATAGTGTAATCGGTTAGTAGAATTTCATTTAATCAAAGCGATGTCCATGAGCATTAGTGCGTAAGAGAAGAAAGAGGACTTCTGAATGCATTTTTTAGTTTAGTTTTGGTGTGAAGTTTACTAACTTACAACAGGATTTTTGTATAAAACGACAAAGACAGGCAACTTAAGGTCGGCCATCAAAAAGGTTACATGGGAGAGGTAGGATGAGATGGTGATCCAATGACTTTTGAAGACTGTTTTAAGAATTTATTGAACACTACTTTAAGGAGCTCTCTGTTAGGGGGATAACATTTCAAGATACTTGGACTATATTGAAGCAGAAGAATTCAACCTTAATTAACTTGCTGAAATTCTTTGAAGATATTATTGCTGTAATAGACAAGGAGAATTATAATTTAATTAGGTTTTCAGAAGATAGTTAGCATTGCTCCATGTTGAAGATTACTGGATAAAAGGTAGAGAACAAAGGCTAAGATCTAGTGTAGGATAAAAATTATCTCCCAAAGTAAAGAACAAAAGAGAAAGAGGCACACCTAGACAGGAAAAGAGGTTGCTGCTTACAGCAGGGTTAGTTTAAATATATGCTTTAAACATTCTAAAAATATTGAGGTATGAGTAATTTTGAATGGGACTTTTAAAAATCAATGGCCATGGTTTCTCGTGGAGTATATCCACTTTGTCCCACATAATTATCACAAACGTACTTGCCTTATGCATGTGACAGAATTTTCCAAGTTGATTAAAACCTGAAGATGTAGGGAAAATTATAGATTTCTTACAGTATTCCCTTGTCCTGACAATGCTTAAATGGGAACCGAAGACTAATGGCACAGGTCCATGATATGTTGGTCAAAAAGTATGGCCACAAGCAACTGTAGTTATTTAAAAGTTTATTAGAGCAGCTTTCAGACTAATCTAATTTGGCACAAGAATTTTAAAACTCAGCTAACTTGTAATGCAGACAGCTAGCAGACTAAAGCTGTGTGCTCACTGTCTGAACTGCCCTTTAGAACTACAGACAAATAGATTAGAGCTTCCCCCAAGCTTAAAACTAATAAGAAACTGGGAGATGTTTCCATAACAAGTACTTTATGCCAAGATTTTACGTAGTGCTAATGGAAAAAGTGCTGGAAATTAAAGGCAAGTTCAGAATGAGTTAGAGGAGCAGAGTGAAAAAAGGAGGGAAGTTAGTTTCAGATAAACAAGAGCACAAAGAAAAGTCTGGGCATATTGAGTTGGACAGGCTCTTCCTGTCCTTGTGCTGAACATTTCACATGTTGTCTTCTCTGTTTTATAATCATATTCTCCAGGTGAAAGGGCAAGCTTTGCTCTTGTGTTTTTCTTTCCATACACATGATAACTGCTACTGCTCTAGGCCTTTCCTAAATAGTAATTTAGCAGTATCTGACCCAAAAGCAAGAGCACAAAAGTCATCATTCATGGCAGCGAGAGAACCAAACCTGGAAGCCAGGTACCAATTTTTGGCATTTTGCCTCCCTTCTTTGCACCTTTGCTGCCCTGTGACAGTAAGAAATCTCTTTAACCTTCTCTGCAAATGAAGCAGTCAAGTGAGCAAGTGATTTGCTGGACACAATCTCTCTTGGCTGGTGTATTAACTGCAAAGCAAGAAAATCTTGGTGAGTATTCAGAATTACGGAGAAATTTTTTAAAAATATATTCTTTAATTTGTTTTAATTGATTTTCCACACATGGACTGCAATAATTTTGCAATCTGTATGACGACACAGTTCTCAGACACATAATAAGAGTAGGAGTTAGATTATTCAGTAAAGGGCAAATTAGCAAAGGATCTGCAGTAACAAGAGTTGGTGTCAGTGCAGAGAAAGCCCTGTAAGTGATACACAGTGGATCATATTTGGATGGTTGCCCTTCTAGCTACTGCAAGTACAATTACCCATGTTCATCAGCTTATGAAGGAAAAGTTGGGGCCCATAGACAACTGTCACTAGACTGCGGGCTGCAGCACAGGAAATGCAGTCATGTTCAAGCCTTTTCCTGTGTTTAAGTCCAGATGTCCAGTGTTTGCCGTATACTCACTACCAATTGTAAACACTTTGATGTTCTTTGGGGATCACCAAACTGGCCTTTTCCTATTTGCCTGAAGAGAATCTCCCCAAACAGAATTTACCACAGAGAGAAAATTAAGAACTAAAACAACACAACAAATCTGCAACCTTGTCTATGGGGCTTGAAGAACTACTGGTGAGATGGAGGAGGGCCAAGAGCCTAGGAGGGTGGTCTAGCAAATGACCACAACTGTAGCAGAAGTTTAGAGTATCAAAGCTTTGTGCAAACAAGCCTCTTCCTGAGCAGTGCAGAAACACAGAGTCTCAGCTATCAGCGTCCACCCTAGCCCAGACATTAGAAGCTGGAGCAGTTGCTTTGATCAACCATTTGTACTAACATTGTTTGCAGTGGCATAAATAAGGATAATAATTCTATTTGGGTCAGAGAAGCTTAGCCCAGAATAAAACTGCAGTGACATCAATGTGAGATCACAAGTATCATAGTCTGCTAGTATAGAGAATAGTTATGATCCCACATATACAATGTTTACCAAGAACAGGAGTTTTGCATAATTCATTATTAAACTTTGAGATCCTGAGAAGAGGGAAAGTAAAGCTGTTCAATTTATTGTTAGCTCAAGGTCAGATTTGCTGAGTGTTTATCCTCTGCAGTACTCTCAGAGACCAGCCTGGGAAAACCAGGTGGTAAAACTACCGGAGAAACATTGTGTACAACCTGGGTTTTCCAAAACACACAGTTTCACAGTTGCATTCACAAGGAACAACCCCAGCATGATGCAGCTCTTGTGACTTTCTGCTTCTGTCACATCTGCCCTTTACGCAGTGCCTAAAATTAAGCAGATGGCTCTGCCTGTGGTTGTCCCTGGAATAGTCTTGCCATCAGCTGCCACCAAGAGATGTGGGATTCCCAAGCAGCCAGAGTCCAGGCTGCCTGCATGGGTCTAGCACAGATTTCAGCAGCCAGGTGAAAACTAAAAATGTGGCATTGCACCAAGATTTGTTAACACAAAGGGCATCCCAGAAACTGTTTCTGACACGAGCATAGATTTAAGAATTTTTTGCTAGCATGATGGTGATTGCAAGTTTGAGGGCTGTATTACTAAGAATAATAGGGGGAGGAAGCTCCTGTGTAATAAACGTATTTTCATGCTATAGTAGTTCCCCCATGAAATGAAACTATTTGTAAGGGACATTAATGTTCCATATCATTCTGGGTGTTTTCTAAAAGTATTCAGAGGAAATTAATGGCTCTCTGAGAGCCGGATCCAAGGGTATGGAAACAATAAGGGGTCATATTTATTTATTTATTTTAAAATAACATTTTTCAGACAGCTTTCTGACTTGCCATTAAAAACTTCCTTCATCCCTCCTGAGGGGGGTGATATTACTCATTAGGGACTGAGATTTAAAATTACACCAGACAAGGCAGGAGTTTTTCAGACAGTTCATTGCTGTTTACAAACAAAATACTCTGTGCATTCAGATCTGCCTTCTTATTTAGATTTCTGTATTCTTTCCTCCTTGTTTCAGGAGTATTTCTAGGTAGAGCCCTTTCCTGATCTTTGAGTTTATTCATAGATTTTTCTTTCAAGGAGTGGGTGGCATTTCGATAGGCTGGGTTCACTTGCTCAGTCACAACAAAGGAAAATAAAAATAACCAGCTGAAAAAATGAAGTTACTGGAATGTGCAATACTCAGCATTAAAATGGCACAAAGTGCCTGCCTATTTATAGCTCTTGTTTTGAGAAAGAGTGAGGCACACTTTGGGCACCAGATACAATGGATCACCCAGGAAAATGCATGGCCTTGCATTCTGCGTGTGAAAGCCTTTTGATTTGTTTGTTGCAATGCCAGTAATTTCTCAGGAAAATGGGGCTTACTCAGAGTTTTTGTTATCTATTCTATGCAAGCAAATTCCAGTTATGTCACTGAGTAAAACCTTGGGTAACTAAATAAAGTCCTATACTTGCTGTAATTCAGATTTATCCACATATCTTTGCCATTATATCTTTACTGAGACATGCTTGCTTAGCATGATTACACAAGAAATGTGTTTTCAGCATAGTAACAGACCTGCAGTATCTCATTCATCAAATGATGAGATTTTGAGGAGGAAAAAACACTCCCAATTTACCAGTATCTTATCTTTTTTATTCACGTGCTTCTTCATCCTTATTTGAGTTATGCTGAACTACACTTAGTAAATTATGAGGTTGCTAGTTTCTCTCTTTCATTTCAAGTTTCACTTCATGGTATTGTTTTCCAGTTCAGTAGAAGGTAAGACAGATTGAAATGTCAGAGAGCAGAACAACCAGAGAGATACAATGAAATTGTTGTTTGCAAGAAATAAAAGAAAATTAGGTTGCACACAACATGCAGAAGACATACACAAAGAGACAGTACTATTAGTAGCAATCCAGAGATTTTTGATGCTGTATTTAAAAGTAAGCCAATCCTTACTGTGTGCCATGTGGACTGATACCAGACAAGACAGGAGCACTGCAGTTGGATAGTACTAGAAAAGCACATTTGGTGCGTCAAAGTACATTTCTGTGGATGAACATACTCATGGCGTCTTTTGGTAAAGCTAGAAGCAAATCTAAGATTTCATCAGTTTAGAAAGCCAGCTGTATTCATAGGCAAGATATATGCTTATTCAATGAAAATGAACAAAATGGTAAGTGAAGACACAAATTGAATTCAACTTTAGTAACGATCAGTGACAACACTCAGTGGAGGACCTTGAATTCAATTTGTGTCGTGACACCTTTCTGCTTAATAACAGGAACTTGCTTGGATCAGGCAAGTATGGTAAAAGGAAAAATAAACAGAACCATCATCATAAGTTGTTTTTTTTTTTTATTTCTATACTGCATCTCATCTCCAGGTTCTCTTGAATTTATCCTCCAGTTCCAAAGGTACAAATCTTTGAAACTTCATGTCTCTGACTGAGACCCAAGCCTTAGTTTTGTTACAAGTGCACAAAATTGCCATCATGAACTGGATATAAATTTTGTGATAAATTATATACTACTGTTTTTTCTTGACTTCTTATATCACAATACCCTCAGATAAAAGTATTTAAACGATGATAATCGGTTTCTGTGTTTGTTATCTGCATCTCTTTGGGAGACCAAAACTGTAGTGGAAACAAAACCTTATCCTATACAGATAACCTGTGTCCTCTCCAGTTTTGTGCCTGTTCTATTCTAGAGTAACTAATAAAAATTCATTCTCAGAACAGAGCATCACAAAAAATTGTCCTTACTGGTTGGTCCTGTGGTCCATCTAGCCCAGTCCTCTGTCTCCAACAGTGGGAATAGAAGATGCTGGTTAGGAAGAGAACCTGAGCAGAGATACTCTCTGCAGGCCCTTCTCCTCATACTCCCCAGTATCCACTGTTCCTCGAGCAGGAGCTGAGAAGGCACATTCCTGCCTATTCCCCTCAGACCTTCAAGCATCTTCAAGCAAAATATTTACTTTGCAAAATCAGTTAGAGACTGCCCATGCTTTTTTTGAGAATGAAAACCTATAACCAAGCATGACAACAAAGAAAGGATCAAAAGTGAGGAAAGTTTACAGTAGAGAAATGGAGGAGAAGTTTCTGCAAAGGCTCTGAGGTGATTCAGCAAGGCACAGTCACAGAAAAAAAAAAAATCTGAACTGAAGCCAAATAATAAATACAGTTCTGTGGATCCATTAAGGTATATTAATGCTGCTGCTTTCCCATCTGTTCCCTGAAGTTCCAAACCAAAACCAAGTCATCTGCAGTCTTGGCTTCCTCATTGTGTGAAACGTTCATCTATTAAATTAATCTGGAGAAAATGGATCTATTTCATCCCTGGTGAGACATTGTTTTGTTTTAATAGGGTTGCATACCATGGATTGTAGCCCATTGAGGCCACCAATAAATTACATGTGAATAAAAACAAAACCCAAATGAAACAAATAAATAATAACTGCATGTTATCTTTTTTGTATAACAGAAATGCCTTCGGGATAACTGCAAATATTTTCTTGTGTTGAGAAGGCTAGCAATTTACACTAACAAAATTGGCACAATATCCCTGGGAATGCTTATTTTTCTATGGACAATATACAATGACAAAATGTAATGCTAAATTTCCACATCCTCAAACTCCAATATATCTTCCAACTATGAAACAAAATTTCTGGTGCCAGTATCGCAGAGGGTAAGCTCGTGCTTGACCTTGTTAAGTAAAAAAATTGGAAATGTTCTTTGCAATCTCCCAAGTCAGTAAACCCTGGATGCTTTATACTGCAAAATTCCCTTCTGTCACCCTCTGATTATCATTGGTCATTTAGCTCACCATGGTGATGCAACCATCCACTTGGAGCAGTGACGAAATTTATTTATAGTGCTTCTAGAACATATATAAGCTCGTACTGTTCAATACAGTGCCATAAAAGTAGCCTAGAAACATATCTGTTAACATGCTTAGAAAAGTAATGTTCATTTATGTGTTTCCGCTTAGGACTAATCTGTGTGATTTAGTAATCATCAGGTGAAACACCCTCTAGTCTCCCGAGGCATCTCACCAAAAATAGCACATACACTCTGCAGAGAATAAATTGCTAACTTGCAGGAAAGATGTGTCATTTCTGTGGCTTACATGGTGTCTTCTCCATATTTCCTGTTGTGGTTCTCTTTCTGTGGTTGATTAAATGTATTCTCTTTCACTTGTTCGCTTACAAAAGTACTTTCCAAACTGTTGATTAATGAAGCTGCAAACTCACATGTGATTACGGCACAGGACTGTGAGTCAGGCAGTTTACATTCCCTTTATGGTATGCCACAGGCATCCTGCATTTTCCTGGAAAAGTCAGTTCAATTTCTTTGTTCCTAAAACACAGAGTGTTCGTACAGAGATTAATGAAATATGCCCTTCCCACAGGTATGTTTAACTTAGCAATAATGTAAAGTAAATGCATACCTTTGATAATATGATGCCAAATTCAAATGACCATTAATAATTGTACATTCCAGTGCTTTCATGTTTCATATGAAATTGTTAAGGTATATTCAAACTGTTTTATTTTTAATGTGAAAGCATTCTCTTCTTACTGTTCATGAACTACAGAGGATTTAGAATTAGGATTTAAAATTACACCAAACTTGTCATATAAATTACAGAATTAAGTTCACTTATAGAGAGATTTTAATTAGGTTTAATTTGTTCCTCTTCTTACTGAAAATCTTTAGAGCTGGTGCTAAATTGATAAGCATCTATTTACTTTTGCATCAGATCTAAATTTGAAGTTACTAATTTATAAAAACATTGCTTTCAAAATAGGAAAATCACTTCTGAGTAGAACTCACTTTGTTCTGAAATAACTTAGATCTTTGAAAGGAGCAACCAAAACTCAGAAAGCAGAAGTTCACAGATTCCCATTCATGACCATGGCAACTTTTGAGTTTATTCAAAATTGAGAAATGAGTGTTGCATGAAGTTCTCTGGTCAGCTCAATTGTGCTTGGCTGTACAGTGATGGCAACATGCTCACAGCATTTCCAGAATTGGGTGCTATGTGGGGTAAATGGGTAGATCCACCAGCCCAGACCTACTACTTGAACACGTGCATCATTCTGCATCTTCTTATACAAAAATTACAAAGATTGCTTTTTTCCTCACCTCTCTTTAGTAGGCACACAGATATTCCAGGGAAGGTCTAAGATATCATGTTTGCATGACCAATAGATTAATAAGACTCCTCCAACAACCTCACCTACTTCAGTGGTGATATGGTAGTACTGTGAAGAAATCAGCAGATGAGAAGAATAGTTTCTTCATTTTTGCATAGGAAAGGCAAAAGTAAATTTATCAACTTCAGGAATACAAATCATCAAGCTGCAGAATGCCAAAGCAGGATGAAGATGTTAGCTATGCTTTGTCAAAATACACTGCTCTTTTCCAGATGGGAAGGAGACTTTGAGGTTTCTCCTTTTGGGTGCAGATATGGGAAATCCAGTTAATAGTGTTGTTGGACAATCTAAATTTAAAAAACACAACTTTTGATTTTAAAAGGAGTAGAGCACAATCAATACAAGACAGCTGATATTGACATGTCTCTCGCTACGTGCCTGAGAAACAGCAGTGGTTCATGCTAACACTTCTCTATCTTGCTTCATTGGTTTTTACACATATCCCTAAGAACAGAGCTCAAAGTCTGGTTCAGTTAACACAGTGGTGCTCTGGTGATTGTCTCAGTACAACTTTCCAATACACCAGCAGAGCTGTGGTCTACTGCTGCTCCCTGGAAACAGACTTGATTATGAAATGGCACGATGAAAGAAAGCATTGGCATAGTTACAGGGAAATACCGACTGTACATGCATAGAGCCTTCCCGAGGAAAGGAGTGGTTTACAGATTAAAAATGTTACAAAAATGCTGGATGTGCAATCGTGAAGGATTATGATAAGAAAGGGGATAAAATCTTTTTCTTAATAATGTTGTCTTCATATACCCTACCAAAGTGACTATGTAATGGCAAAGGTAGATGTATAAATCTTTACCACCTTCAGAAAACTGCATTTTGCTACTCACTGCATTTTTAAAAAGCAAGACCTTTCTTAAATGCTAAAACAGTGGCTAAAGGTGGAGAGGAGATTATGTGTGCATATACGCATATCCTAAGAAAACATGTATATATACATATATACATAAACATACAGTTGCCTAAGTGCTTGACTAGTCACTGGTTTTTAAAAGGATAATGTTATAAAGCTCTGTCTGGTTGGCTTTTTATACAAGAAACTGTCTTCCTATATTTTATTCATTACAATTTAATTGTATGATGTGGAATGTATATATGTGTGTATATATACATATTTAATTTTAATATGAGAACTGATTCTCCCTGTACCAAATGAAAATGCTAACCCAATTCTGCTGTTTCGGAGGCATCAGAATGGAGACACATATATTGAAAACACTCACTGCTGTCTATTCCTAGCCATTTTCCCCCTTTCATGCTGCAGAGACCAATTCCCATTTTCAGCTTGTGCTTACAGAAACATTTCAGAGAAGCAGCCAGCCCCTCCCAATCCTACTTTTCCTAACTTAACCACATTACCACTCCTTCATGTAATTTTAACTTACTGCCTCAGAACAAAAAAAAAAAACAGACCACAGCATTCATCTGGGGATGTCAGCTGTCCCAGCTGAAGTGGTTAAATCAACATCTCATGAAGGAGCATGAACCTAATGGATGAATGAAAGGATATGAGCTTTTTCTTAAAGTAAACCTCCAGAAAACCCCATTGTGGCAGACAGATTAAGGAAGTTTCATTTTCTGTACATAATTAACATGGGAATAATATATGGGTAGTCTAATCTGGGCTAAGGAGAACCAACTTTTGAACTCCTAGAAAATAAATGAGGGTCCTTACTAAGCAAGCAGCTACAAAAAGTTGTCTAGAGAATTTTTTCTATGCTTTTGTGTCTTTTTTAAGATAAAAGACTCCACAATAAATCATTCAGTAAAATAATGATCATGTTAAAGTTCACTAAAGTATGATGTATATTTAAGTTGGGCCTGGGACTAAAATGTGCGAGGTTATATTTAACGAAGATGAATGCTTTGTTTCATAGGCTAATTAAAAACCTTTGAAACACCACCAATTGCCACAATACCTGATTTCTATTCTCTTTGTCTAAATAACCTTGTTACTTAAGCTGTTTATAAAGGACAAGCAACAGTTTTCTCCATGTTTTAAATCTCAGTTTGAAAAGACAAAGAAAGCAGAATAAAAGATTTCCACTAATTTGGGAGTTTGGGGGTACATATGAATTTTTCAGTGTTTTAAAAACAGCGGATGTGTTTTGATGCTACTGATGAACCTCACCCATTTGCTCGCATTCCCAGTTGCCCACACAGAGGCACACAAACACTTCACCTTTATAGAGAAAAAAAAAAATAGAAATCATAATCCTTGTGGCATAACAGGAATTGAAAGCACAGAGGTAAAATCAAACATTAGAAACTATCCTTCATGATGCATAAAATTCTTTTAAAGGAAATAGACCTCAAGCCACAGTGAAAATTTTCCTGCACAAGAGTCAGCCCCTTCTCAGAGCATTTTTTCACAGGAGGTATTGGTCCTGGCAGCAGAAGACACACACCACTGTCCTTGACTTTTATGTGACCTTGTGGTACCCCTTGTTTTCAGTGTCCAGGCACTTTTTGCCCATACCAACTCTTAAGTGTGGTGACTCTTTCTGTCTCTCATCCCTAAATCTTCCCAACCAAATGAGAAATTAGAGACAAGACAGGACCTTTTTTTTTTTCTCTTTCCCCAAAAGCATGGAAAAAAACAGTGATTCTGGCTTTGGTTTCTTTCACACACTTAAATACAAAATTTATTGCATGCTAATGCCCAAACAAGAGGGATGAGGAAATTCAGGCACAGTGCTAGGATAACATTTTTCTCTGTATTGCCCCACTCTATTTCCTTTGATTTAATCAGTGAAAAATGCTGTGTTTTACACAGCTTCCTTTTAAAACTTAATCTAACCCAAGTTCACATTAAACTGGTCCAAAATTAACTTCAAAGTTTTGTAAATTCTGTCCAACTTTGTCCTGGCTAATTTAAGCTGGAAGCAAGCAATGAAATTCAATACTCAGAGATTTTTGTGTGATTTGTAGTTCAAAGGGGAATTTTGCACTTTCCAGGGCGCTGTGGATCTACTCTTATGATATAATGGTGCATGCCTCTGCCATCTCCAAACAAGAACACCTAGCTGACAAATCCCATTCCTCTCAGTGGCAGCCCCCCTTGAACTTAACCAGAAAAGGCTGTTTTAAATCTATGTGAAAACTTTATTAGTTCCTTTCTAAGCAATAGACATTAAATTTGCCACACAAAAGTTGCCCATCATGTCACTGCCACAATGATTACTAATTAATATTACATAATATTATGAAAATATATATTAATATTATTAGCAACAATTAAAATTTCTTTTTCATCTCATTCAGCATTAACTAGTGCCTTTCTGTATTTATACTTCTTGTATATGGCTGTCACAGGTCTTCCTCAGCAGAAGAGCTGAAGGCTTCATCATAGAACAATATAGCCACTGACTTACATTTCTGAAACAATAAGTTAAGAAAGGTTTTTCACTCCTCATTCTCGAAGTCTGAGCCCCCTGATCCATATATAAGCAACTCTTTTGCCAAATTTGTGAGAGTGCAAAGCACTCTCTTGGAACAAGCACAATGTAAAATTTGAAAGTACATGCTCTTTGCCTACCAAACCTGAGGGAACCGCTCATGGGTTCACTGGCTACAGACTCCCCACAGATTCTCCTCTGCTGTTACTTCACTTTACTAGTTGCCACCCAAAACATCCTCACAATATTATTTCTTACCAAACTGTCATTTCCAGAGTATTTGAAAGGTGTATGGAGCTGTTAACTACCTGAAAAAACAATTATAAGTGTCACAGTCCTGAGTACATCGTGATCTAACATTGAAGAGGATCCTGTTGAACAACAAGCATGTTGGACTGAAATTTCCTACTTGTTTCTCTAGAAACCAGGAGAATAAATTCTCCTTTAACACATGGAGTTTCACAGATAGAACTAAAGGAGGAATCTGGCCCACATTCTCTTGTACACTTTTCTTATGGCTGTATTCCTAGTCCAGTTAAAACTTTGTTTAATGACTGATGTGTATCTCTAGTTGATTTAGCATCATTTTTAGTTTTCAATAATATGATGATGTCTAACCCCTAGAGACACTCCACATATAAACATTTTTAGCTCCCAGTTTGATATATGTGTTTTGGCTGGTTAATTTTGAAAATATCTATTTGTATTTGTGCCAAACATTCTGCCATTTCCATACAAGCCTCCAGTTTATGCATTAGCACTTTATAAATCTCCAAATAAAATCTTCCAAGGTTTATTTTTCTTAGAGAGAAAATCCCATTTAATAAGAGTGGGCCTCTTTTCTTTATATCCATTTTTCTATTGAGAAGATAACTGTATTCCTTTCTGTCATACTCATATTTGGGTGTTTTTTTCATTATGGGAAGAGAGGAAACAAAAATAATACTGAAGATACATGATATTTCTACTGTGGGGTTTAACTACTCATAGCCTAAGGCATATAACCATCATTTTGTTGTCTGATGGTACTGGAGAAGCCTAGTTCTACAATGCTAGGAAGGGGAGAAAAAAGACTTTCCTGGAACTGTAGCCAATACTTTGCCTGCAGCCTGATCCTAAACTATTCTGTTTCTGATTGTGTTCGGTGCCTTCCACTATGTGTGTTTCTTCACAGTTTCTTGAAGTAAATTGCGGAGAATGTCCTTAAAGGGTGTCAGCAGATATTTTATAATATATATTCATAATTTTTTTACTCTCAGTTTGATATATGTATTTTGGCTGATTAATTTTCAAAATAACTATTTTCATTTGTGCCAAATATAAATATATGTTTACAATTTACTACTCCTCCACACCAGAAGCTGCGTACCCACCTTCTGGTCCAGGAAGGGGAAAAAATTACATTGGCAGTAGCATCCCTGGTCATGCAGCAGTCAGGTAACAACCTGGCATTCAGTCAGTGCTACACAGAGTTAGGATATGAGATCCATGATGGCATCCATCCTAATTTTTCAGACCTTATCCCTCTCCTGAATACTACAGCAAACACAGCGCACAGTTTGATCCTCACTGGCTGTTGCACTCACTCCGGTCCTCACTGACAGCACTGTGGGATATAGTCCTGACACCATGGGCAGTAGGCAATGCTTCCAGAGTTAGCTTAGAGCCTTCTCCTTCATTTCTAACATATGTACATGGCTGCATGGTGGCTCCCAGAAGGCCTCCACTCTGCCATGGAAGCAACCATGATTTTATCCTGGGAAAACTGGCTTTAAAATATTTAATCCAGGACATGTTAACAGCGTAGCAAGAGCAAGCCCAGAGGCTCTGCATGTTCAAATATTTATGCTTCCTGGGTGAGTCTGGCAAGAAGTGCTGCCAAGTGTACGGTTATCAATGTCCTGTGCTGGCTAATTTAAAATTAACTTGGGCACTGCCTACATGAGTTGCAGCAACATATTTGACTGAAATGATCCTGCCCCTCTAGGCAGGATACAGAGCTCAGGGGGAAGGTGAGGTTGCAATAAATCATTTTTGTACCCTTCAAAACCTGAGCTGCTTCACCAGCTGGAGAAACCTACAGTGTAATTTAGGCAGCCCTATAACAGTGCTAGAGAAAGCACCTTCAGTCAAGGGGGATGTGAAAGAGAAGCCTGATGGGCATTTTGTGCAGTACCTGTGCTGGGGACGCTGCCCGCAGCTATGACAAAGGGCTGGAGTTTCACCCACATGCTTGCTCACAAGGTACTCCGAGACCTGTGGCTAAAAAGCAGTTAGAGAGTAAAATTAGGGAACATTCTTCCCACGATTTCATAGGCAGGACAATAGTTTTGAGGAATAGGCATTATCAGAAGCATTTCTTTTCCAAAAAAACTTGAAACACTGAGGAAGTGAAAGAGGAAATTTAAACCTCCGTAAGTTTTCTCATTTTGTCTACAGAGTTTTCTCTGGGTGTTACTCCAGAATTGGACCCCGATATATTTGCTTGCTGGTTTCCTTTTGAGTGAAAACATTTAACTCTCCTACAAAGATCAACCACAAGCATGAAAAAATACCAAGTGTCTGGGGGTGTGTTTATTTATGGGACTGCTCCAGGTGAACACACACTATTGTAAAAATGATTCGCTCACTTCCCAGTGTCTTTCGGATTATGTACACAGCCATATCAGGCAAAAGAAAAGCTTAATCTCTTTCCAGGAGAAAGCAAGTGCAGTTCCCTGCCACAGAAATGATCCAGCACATAGGAATCCACGGTTCTTGCTCCTTGATAATTTAAACAGAGCAGAAGCCACTTGGTTTCTGAATCTCCCATGTAAACAGCTTAAATCTCACTCCCTGCTCTGCTAAACCACATTTTGTGTTTGAGTAGTGCTCTCCACTCATCCCGCTGCCTAACCAGCAAACAGTTTCACTCATTCGAACCTATTTCAGGAGCAGGACAACTATTAAGAAATTGGCTCTTAAAAGGAAAGAAAAAGAAAGCAAGCAAGAAGTTTTCCAAGCGGTCGCTCAGTGCCATGCAGGACTATCTCAGGTTTCTAGTTTCCTAGGAGCGTAGTAACTTCCCCATGGGTTGTTTTGTGGGCGGTGTTTTTGAATATATGCTAATTCAGCTTTCCTGACAGGGAGAGGAGCTGTGTCTCACTTACACAGCTCTCCTGACAGCAAACGGTGGCGAGAGGCTGCTACAGAGCCAGGCCATGCGGTCATGCTCGTGACAGCACCACTCGCCCTCCCTTCGGGGCCGTCAGCACGCCCCTAGTCCCCTTTGTTACCAGCAGCAGGGCCAACATGTGCCTATGACCATGGAGATGAAGGACTCGGGCAGTGTAGTCCTGACAGCTTACCATCCCCACAGCCCAGCCAGGATCCCGGGCATGGAGCAGAGCTTTGTGCAGGACATCCCTCCCGGCCATTCGCCCACCAGCAGGTAAAGTGTGAGGGATGGGGACCGGTACCGTACCCTGACATTACACCAGGATCAGTCATGATATTTGCTGACTGTATGTCAGCCCGAGAGTGTTTCTCGATCTCTCAGCCACTTTCGAGCACCTTGTTCTCGCGTGTTTCTTGCCTCCACTGGGGAAGTGATTCAGCCCAGTACTGCTGGTTGGGATTGGGAGGGGGAAACAAGAGTGCTTATTTTAAATCCTGTAAGTCAATAGATCAGGCCAGTTTCCTGCCCAAGATACTCAACCAGACAATCCTCTGGAAAAAAAGCACGTGAATCAGGCTTCTGCTCAAGTCATTTAGGACTGTATTACGAAAGTGAGAAGGCTGGAGTGACTGAGCCTGGCACTCAGAAAGTTGATTCTGGCTTTGGTTTAGAGGATTATTTAATTCCTTCCCCATTCACCCACCAGGTCAGAACCAGCCCTTGCCTTTTTGTGGAATTGCAGTTGCTGCTTTGCACACCCACATACACACAATGGGAGATTTCATCATTAAAAACTTAGTCTAAATAAGAAAATTCCTTTGGGGTGCAGGAAACTAAGTATTGTCTTAATTAATGCAGTCGTGTGCATGTTTACTTCCCTGCCTTGTGAGAATGTATGTATTTGTACAGTTCAAATACAGCAGTTTGGGCAATCTTATTGTTTTTAAGAAAACTGACCTTTCTCCTAAACATACGTGTCAGGGTTTTGCAATTTTCTCCAAAACAAGTGGTATGAAAGTTCGTACTGCAAAAAGTTGAATAAAGTAGGAAATGTTATTCTGTGGCTTGACTGAAAAAATGAGAATTAAAGTCTGAGGAAACAGTAGATGTCTTTATCCCCAGGAATTAAGTCTGTGTCCTCTCTTAATAAAAATAATTATATTTACTTCATATTGCTTATTTATAGCCTGATAGCTATTTTGTTTTCAGTGTCATTATTTAGGTTAGCTGCATCTTCCTGTTCTTTGTATATTTCCCTGACTGTCTCATAAAGATAACTCCTTTGTTCTGTTAAACTGTTGTTTGAGAGCAGTACCAAAATACACAATTTCATCTTAAGAAAAGAAGCACAGTATGGGCTTTTGCATGCAGTAAGAATAGCATTTGCTACTCAAAACAGAGAACAGTGGTTTAGCATTGGGTTACTGGGGAGCATGTCATTTCTTCCCTAAGGAAGAGTGCTAAACTGAATGTCCCTTTGAGTCTGTGAGCAGCAGAAATGTGGTGGTTTGTTATTTTTCTTGTAGGTGTACTAATTGCTTTAAAGCACACTTGAAACTAAAGCTCAGGGTGTATGAGGATTTAAAGTGTATATGTATCACCTATGAGAAGCAGAAGTGTAAATTGCAGTTCCTGAAAGAGAAAAAAATGAAAGAGGATCCTGGCATTTTGATGAGGAACCTATTTTGGAAGCTCCTACCATGAGGCAAAGACATGTGTCTCTATGTCTTCGTGTCCATAAGATTTTGGTGCTGTCTCCCCTTTCTTGTCCTCAACTTCCTGCAGCTGTCTAATAGAAATAGCTAAATTCTGCCATATGGGCAGTCAGTGACTGTCTGAGTTTCCAAAGTCTGTTCAAGAGAGGGATTTTATTAACCCAGCATGCAGTCCTCTGGAATGCAGAATCCATGAAGGCAAATGCACTGAGTGTTTTAGCAAATGGTAAAACAGGCTCTGGCTTAATCCCTACTTCATCTTCTAAGAACTCTTTCCTGGACTACTTTTTCCGTATAGTTTCCTCTGTCGCCATCCTAATGCAAAAAGCTTTACAATAGACTCTGTCTGATGGCAGCCACCCACACTATGGCATGCTAATTCCTTGACTTCTCTTGACACAGAAGAGTGATTTGAAAAAACATGCAACGAATAGAGGTGATGTCTATTTTTTGTTTGATAACAAAAGCAGCTGGGACCCAGAGTCTGACTTTCCTCTGAATTCAACCAAGTTTAGTTAGATGTAGCTCTAATGAAGTCCATACTTCAGATACATATCTGTAAGAACACAGTCTTGCATATTAGTCCTCAACTTGATAAACTGCTGACCAGTCCTCTCTCAGCTTAGGAATCAAGATATTTTAATTTTCTTTCCTCTCCCCAAAACTTTTCTCTTGCTTTGGAGTGATGCTCCCTTTATATCAGCAAAACAGCTCCACTCACCAGAGCCAGGCTTGGTTGTGAGTGTCACACAGCTATGTTTTCTCTTGCAAACAATTTCACTTTGGGAACATTCTATGCAGGCGATTCTCACAGAAAGGGGAAGCTAATGCAGCCTCAGTTGGAACTAAACTGCTCTGCTTCCCAATATTTTAAAAGACACTGATAAAAAAGAAGGAAAGTTTTAAGTAGCCATCATGAGCCTCTAAAGAAATGAGTAATCTTAAACATTGTTGCCAACCCAAGCAACACAGCTGAGAAGCCTGTAAGCACCCAAGTTTACACTAATAAAGTAACTTAGATGCATCAGAGCACTTGGATTCACATTCATCTACAACTTGTGAAGGGCCAATCAGGCAAGTGTCCTGTGGGGATGTCTAAAACACATCAGCAGCATTAGCATCAGCATGAAGTATGACAGCCACAACTATTTTCCTTCATAAGCCCAGTAGGAGGAGAGTGTATACACTCTATTGTATGTTAAGAGGTATTAGGCTGTAAGGTGGGCAGGAGAATATGTGCTTTAGATGCTTTGATTCATCAGTGTGCAATGATGGATGATAAATTCATAGGTGTAATGAAGGGAAGAGTGGGATAAAAGTCTGACTACATAGTGATGCCATCACCAATATGCAAAGGAGAATTCTAGCTTCCAAATTTACTGCTGGATTACATTAACAAAAAGGTTAAGAAGAGGGACCACAAATTCCAGCCATTCTCCAGAACAAGAGAGCATCAAGAGGACTAAAGATAACTATACTTAAATACCTCCTCCTCAGCTATCCAGATAGTTCATTTCTATCTTTCACCTTTTGTTCCATCTTGCAGAATTATTTAATTTACCAGTTGCACATATGGGGTGAGCCCTCAAAACTGCACTGTTGAGTTTGCTAGAAGTCAAGGAGAACTATCCAGCCAAATCTTCCTTTAATTCCATTAATACAACTACCAAGTTCTTTCTCGATTTTTTCCATGGGGGATTCAGGTCCCTTCACTTTGCTTGTCATCTGCTTTGCACCATTGCAACTGTTGATAGCATTTCTATTATTCATATCTTTTTTTAATTATTGCTTTTGAGAACAAGGTATTGGAGAGATCTCAGCTTTCTTTGCGTGGCAGTTATGGCATATGAGTATAGTGGAGTATGTTCATACGCTTGTGACATCCACCTCACTTCTTTTTAAATCCCGTTTATTAGAATTCAGATGTCACTAGTACCAGTACCAAACACCTCAGAATATCACACTATTCATTTCAATACAGATATTGCCTCAATGCAAAGTTGAAAGTGCTGATTTATGGGTCAACTTTTCCATTCTCACTTAAGAGAATGAAGGACTCTGTAGTTGTACACAAATTGTAGTTGTGTGCTCTTCGATTATATAAAGGAAAAGTGGGGCCATGACCACACGTCTTCCTCATATCTCCTTTTTATCCTACTAGAAGCTAGTAGGAGTTATTCCTGTGCTCAGAGGAAATAGGCATGGCCTCTATGCCAAATGGCCAGTGAGCTCTCTAAGGTAATTATGCAATTACGGGAGTACAAAGCACTCCTAAGTGAGTCATGCTCAAGCTTTCCTTGACTCAAGTATGAGAGTTAGTGAGTTCCTCAACCCATTTGTTACTAGTGTATCTACCAAAGAACTCACCCTGCACTACAAATCACAGATATTTCCACTGCAGTGAGTGGCCTACATGTATATGTGCATGAGATAAGCATCAGAGGAAAGAAAAAGCACATTCACTGGCTTTGTTCTTGCAGAATGGGTTTAGAGCAGCCTTTAAAGGACACATCAAGATTTTTATACACGGAATAAACATTTCTGTAATCAATACACATGCAAAGAGCAGCATATATACTACCAAACCTAGAAGCAGGCTACATAGGTAAAGGACAAAGTGGATTTCAGCACCACAAGGGCAAGTCTGGCACTTCCAGCTGTTTCAGGGAAATGCCTTTCCAATCTCTTCATGTTCAGCATGTCTTTCTCCTACTGTCATGGGGTGACTTCCAGGCTGACATCATTAAACTATACAGTTAAAAAAAGAACAGAAAAAAAAATCTGGTTTCTATGTTGCCTTGAATTATGTGCTAGTAGCTTCCAAGTCTAAAATTTGCAGATTTGGGGCCAGTAGTAAAGTCATGACACTGGACAAGCATGGCACCAGATCCTTTTGCAATATTTATCCCCTTTTGGGAGCCCTAAGATACTACAGAGATGGCATGGTGAGATAAAGTGTCCTGAAATAGTGACTGAAATAGAACTGGAAGAGGAGCCCATACGCACCAAAATTCGGCTTGTTTTTATCCCAACAGAAGCAGATTTTATCACACTGAAGTGAGGTCTGTGCGCCCTAAGGCTGGGTGATCTGGATTTAATTTCTGTCAGCACTGATTGAGCGGCTTCCTTGCTCAGTTGTATACAAGTGATGTCAGGAATGTCTTCTCAGTGATGCAGGATAAACAACCTTATCATTTTTGTATATTTATGTCACTCTACCATAAACTTCCCCAGAAGACAAAAATAAAAAGCTGGCTCCTTTTCCACAGTAAATCTGGACATTATTTGGGCTTTCTGCAGTAACTTGGACTCAAAACCTATGAAATTAAAAGTTTAAAATGTACTGAAAGTGGTAAAAGAATATCCCACAACACAATAATCTAGGAAAAGACTGTACTGGCACAAGTTGGGCAAAAAAGGTGTTTTGTGGAAAAAACACTTTTTATAATTTCTAGTAACTTTCTAAAATATTATTTTTAAAGTTGTACTTTTTATAGATGTTAAGAATGATAGTCCTTTATAAAACATTTACTAGGAGGATGTGTATAACAAAGACAATAGTAGACACGCTTTTCCTGTAGGTTTTAGAAATACCTACAGAATGTCCTCTGGGAACATCACCGAGGAATGTAGTATTTATAGTCAGTTCCTCATGTTATGGTTGAAACTAGAGCTGGCTTCTCTGGTTTCTTTTTAGTTTGGTGCTCCTGCTGCTCTCCCTGGTACCTCCATATGTAGAGCTGATGGAAAACATCTGGCACTGTCTCTTTGATCATTTTGTTTGGTTGAGCATTTAGCCAGCTGCCCCAGTCATTTTGAACTAAGTCACTTATCTCTGATTACATGAGGGTTGGAGCTGCCCACAAAAAAAACACAGGACCTGAGAGCCCTGTGTGCCCTGCACAGACATCTTCAGATTGCACCTGGCAGACTGACAGCACTGGCGTAACAAACAGCCAGGAATCAAGAACCATAAACTTATTTTTGCACAGGCGGTCAAAATAATTCAGTGCAAATGTGTGGAAAACACGCAGTGGTGGGAACTGCAAGACATGACTATGGAACACTAGTAAAAGTCCTAGCTAGGACAGTAACTGAAAAGCATCTGTTTAGCCCTGTACAAATATAGAATCATATCCTGAAACAGTGCAGAGTATCCATAGCAAACAACCAAGTTAACATCCTGGATTTTGAGTAACAACAATACTAACAGCCACTTGACCCACTGCAGTGCTTTGCTCCAGCTGGCCAGGCCATGTGACAGAGCAAGGCTGGCAGGCAGCACGTCTGCCATCAGGGTGGGACCATGCTCTATGCAAGCCTTCAGGTACCACCATGGTGGGTGCATTAAAAGAGCACAGGAGGAAATGCAGGAGAAGAGTGCCCAGAGTCCCACATCCCAAGCTGGTGACTGAAATCAGGCATCCTGTCTAGGATTTTGGCCCCCTTGCCTGCCTCATTCTTTCTCTCTTGGTAGAAACAGCCCTCATCATGGTCTTCCAAGTTCTATTGTGTGTGCCAGGTACTCTGAAGGGAATGGGAGGAAGAGGGAAGCAAAGCATAGAAGGACCACCTTTGCAGGTATATGACCTGATTCTCCTCTTTGTGTGCAAATAAAAGCAGCTGGAGTGATAAAAGAAGTGTCTCCCAAAGGACTTGGTGTGTTGAGACCACTTACAGTTGGCCCTTGAGTCCCACCAGACACGTGTGGAAACGGGTTTTCTAAGGACATTTAAGTGCTGATTTTGAAGTCAAAAGCTGAAATGGTTTAAAAGACAGGTTGTTTGAAAAAGACCCCCATTACCCTGAACAACTACTTTAGCAGAGGTCAGCAGAATTGCTTGAGTTGTTGGCATCCCTTGTAATTAATGCAAGAGAAAGACTGATGCTCTGTGAGGGGTCCCTCATCTCTCTAATTCATTTCTTCCCCTACCTGTATCTGTTAAATTTCCAGACACTGCCAGTGTCTCTGGTCTCTGAGCAGAGTGGAACAAACACTGCAGGGGAGATCCTATTACCGGATTGTTCATTTAAAGACCATTATGTTTTCTTATTTAGGGTGTTATGTGTAATACTCGGCTACTGTAAACCCATAGGATTTTCAGATGTGCCAAGTAGTCCAATTTAGGATGGACCTATGCAGGATGTTTAGACATAAGAAGGTTGAACAAAAGAGAGACAGAAATCTCTGCTACTAAGTGTTGCCACTATTGAATTTTTATGTGAGGGTTATATAAGCTTTTTATAACATTTCTTTCTGTAGAAGTTGCTCTGAGCATATAATGAGCAAAATAATGTGAGAATGTCAGGTCCTTTTTAAGGTTAACGTTAGTATGAGAGCAAGAACTGGAAAGATGTAGCATTCAATCTAATATGAAATGCTCTTCTTTTCATTTTAGTCTACTAAAAGGTCAATAGTAAATCCTGCCATGAAACATCAAGTGGGATATGAGTCTTGTTTATACACATGGACTGAGTTAATGGATATCAAGTGTAGTAATGGAGGTTTTAGCTCTGAATTCAGTAGAAATGGGATAAAGCCATCAGAACTCAGATTTTTTTGTCAATAACTTTGCTTACAGGTCAAGATCTGATTGTGCTATCTTTTGTCTCAGCTCAGGTCGACTTCCTGTTTAATAGGATTATTGCCAAATAAGACATAAGTATGAAGTCTTAGATAATTAAAACACAACAGTGACTAGCTCTGTATTCCTTTTGCAATACCTCCCTCTGTTATTCAAATATTCTGAAAACTCAAGTTCTAAATATTTGTCTGGATGTATCAGATATGAATATAAATTTTTGCTGTAGTTATAAGTGAAACATGGATCAGGGGAGCCTAGGACATTCTCTGAAGATGTTTTGCAGGCTTGGCTGTCCTTGGTCATTTCTGGGCCAGATGGTGCCCAGATCATGCATGTGCAAGGAAGTGAAAGGAAACAGTGAGCTTATCCTGCTAAACAGAGACAGGGGAAGTCTTTGTACTCAGGCTGCAGCAGGATTTCACATTGAAAGTACTTGCTTTTGGAGAAAGGGTGGGCAGAAGGAAGCAGTGACAGCTGGCCAAGCATAGGAGAGATGTCTTTTAAATATGTGGCAGTCTTTAGTCTCCTGATGAAACAATTGTGTCTGCCTTGCGTAAGGTCTTTTGTGCATCTTCTACTCAGAGGATGCATTTCCCCATAATCCACAGTGATCTGCTGCAATCCCTGAAGTTGCCTTGCTTGCTTGCTTTCTTCCCTCCTCTTTTTCAATTAACAAAAGCAATTAAACCATGAGAAATTAAGTATAATATTACTGGAAATGTGAGGTTCCTGGAAATATAAATTCATTCTTATGTACATGTGTGTACAGTATGCACAAGTCCACGGGTGGAGCATGAAGCTTAGGGCTACCCACGTGTCATTGGCAATTCAGAGATTATATGGCAAACATTAGAATGACCTAACCCACAAGTCAAAAATTAACTGCAATCTTCTTCAAGTGTATTTCTTCAAGCCATCTTTAGCCACTGACGAAGAGTGGCTATTAAAAATAAACAGACAGAGAAACTTGCTATATCAGTTTTGGAAATTCAACATACAGGACCTCCACGTTTCGTATTTAGGAAGCACACCACAGATTCTTGGGCGGGACATTGACTCTGCAGCTGCTTTGTGTGGTCAAGATGCATTTCATCCTTAATAGACTCCAGCTCCTCTGACTTTTTTTAACTACCAAATATTTTTATAAGACTTAGCTAAACCAGGCCTGAAGTTAACTGTGCCACACTCAGCAACACAGTAAGATCATGCAAACCAAACCAGCTTGCATTGATCTACACTGGACACAAGTAAATCTGCAGTTAATAACATTACATACCATGCAACAATGAGTCACTGCAGTTGTAAGTAATCACCCACTTGTGCGGGGCATTTACTATCATAAAATGTCCTTAGAGGCTTGTTTTCTCTTTCTAAATTCCAACATAGGGTATGATATACATGTGAGTTATGAAGACGTCTATAATTAACACTGATAGTGCTATAAAAAATTCTAAAAGATACAGTAAGTTGTACTTTTCACAGTTAACCTTCTCCTACCTACATGGAGACTTACTGAACAAAGGAGATGTATTTTTTTTTAATTAATTCACAGAATCACTGAATCGCAGAATCACAGAATGTTAGGGATTGGAAGGGACCTCAAAAGATCATCTAGTCCAGTCCCCCTGCCAGAGCAGGAACACCTCGGTCAGGTCAAACAGGAACGCATCCAGGCGGGTTTTGAATGTCTCCAGAGAAGGAGACTCCACAACCTCTCTGGGCAGCCTGTTCCAGTGCTTTGTTACCCTCACTGTGAAGAAATTCTTCCTCACATTTATGTGGAACCTCCTATGTTCCGGCTTGTACCCATTGCCCCTTGTCCTATCATTGAGAAGAGCCTGGCTCCATCCTCATGACACTCACCCTTTACATATTTATAAACATTAATGAGGTCACCCCTCAGTCTCCTCTTCTCCAAGCTAGAGACCCAACTCCCTCAGCCTTTCCTCATAAGGGAGATGTTCCTCTCCCTTCATCATCTTTGTGGCTCTGCGCTGGACTGTCTCAAGCAGTTCCCTGTCCTTCTTGAACTGGGGGGCCCAGAACTGGACACAATATTCCAGATGCGGCCTCACCAGGGCAGAGGAGAGGGGGAGGAGAACCTCTCTTGACCTACTAACCACCCCCCTTCTAATACACGCCAGGATGCCATTGGCCTTCTTGGCCACAAGGGCACATTGCAGGCTCATGGTCATCCTGCTGTCCACCAGGACCCCCAGGTCCCTTTCCCCTACACTGCTCTCCAGCTGGTCAGTCCCCAACTTATACTGGCACATGGGGTTGTTCTTCCCCAGATGCAAGACTCTACTCTTGCCTTGGTATATTTCATTAAATTTCTCCCCGCCCAACTCTCCAGCCTGTCTAGGTCTCTCTGAATGGCAGCACAGCTTTCTGGTGTGTCAGCCACTCCTGACACACAACCCTTCTTTTTTTTCTGTCAGACACAGGACACTGAAATTTGTGTACTATGTGTATATAAGGCCCAGTTGCATCGCCTGTATCCTGACACCTACTGAAAATCTATATTACAAGCAAAGAGGAACCACATACAGTAAAAAAATCAAAAAGTCCAGTCTGACACTGTAAGGTTTAACAGCAAAGATAATAGATCCATGGCTTTAGTGAATTTCATGATTGCCACGTAACAATCAAGACACAGGAATTCAGGATATCTTTTTATGGGGTGGCCACAAGCAAATCCAGTCTCTCTTTACCTGTGTTGAGGAGCTACACAACCATGATAGACAGCTTTTTGCCCAAGCCAATAAGCAGGCACAGCGTCACACTACAAGAGCTATAGGACTTCCTGCCCGGAGGAGCTTGCACTCAGCCTACTGACATGGCTGTAGGTGGAACCATGAAGTCTGGAATTCAAAGTGCTTAGACTAATGCTTCAGCACTGATAAGGAGCGGGGGGGGGGGGGGGGGGGGGGGGGGGGGGGGGAAGAAAAAAAAAGGTTTTCTTTCTGAACATATCACTCTGCTGATTAATAGGTTAGTCTCAGTATTTTCAGATCTAGATGTTTAAAGTAAATAGGTGAAAAGCTATACTGCAATTTTCTCATATATTTTGCAGGCTGTAGGGGAAACTTTATCCAACTTAAATAATTAAATAATTAATTATTAAATAATATCTCATTCATTTGTGCAAATCAGATTCCTACCAGAGTAAAACACATGAAAAAAAAAGGAGTGATACTCATGATATTCAGTTAGAAAAGTTTATTAACAATACCACAAAGGTATTCATCATCTGAATCCCTGCAGACTCCAGCAAAAGAGTCAAGGGTACATCAGGGAGCCAGAAGTAGTCCTGATGAATAAATTTAAAGAAGATTTTAAAATTTTATGAGGTTAGTTTTTTCTCCCTAACTTACCTAATCCATGTGAAGAGCAGAGTTCCGATTTTCCAAGAGAATAGAGCCTAAAGTATCTTTTATTTCTTAAACAATAGACAGGCCAGTCAGCATCTGACTATCCAGTAGAATCTCTTTTCTAATTAAATCACATCAGCTGGATCAGGAATATGATGTTCAGAGGCTTAATTGAGCCACATTCAAACACTGTAAATAAGGTTCATAACTTTTATTCTAGAGCTGTCAGTTCAGCCTTTGGTTTCTGAATCATTTTCGTGGCATTGATCCAAGGTTTCAGTTTTGCTGAAAAAGACGGTGACCACTGCATAAGTGGGTGGAAAAACATCATTCAACAGTTAGCTGGGTATATCTGCTGAAAGTATGTCTGTAATTCTGCAAAAGAGACGGTGTTACTAAGAACAGATTGGTTTCTGAGACTGCCTTGAACCCAGCCAGCTGTAGTTAAACCCTCAAAGGCTGACGAAGTGCATTCCTAATTATATCAGTGGAGTGAACAGCTAGATTAAGTTACCTCCTTTGAGACTATCAGTGTTGAGTTTCCATCGCTGGGGTAGATTTTATATTTCATTCAAGTCAAAGGGGACTTCAGGCTGTGCAACAATAGAAATGAACCAAACACTGCATGATGTGCATCTGCAGGGCTACCCTAAAGCCTGCAGGTATCCACATCCCCTGAATTGAGTGGACATAGCAATAACAATAACATTTGGTAGGCAATCCTTGAAGACTTCAAATAAATTTGAACTTCGTATTGTACTCGTATTGAAATTAAGTAAAGCAGTTTGCAACAGGTGCCAGAAACAGCCAGGAAAATAATAGATAGTGGGAAGAGTTTTTCTGATATCTTTACAGAAAATGCATATTTATGGCTTTGGCCATCTTCACAGAGTCTTACCACATTCACTGACGTCAATATACTTAAGCAACTGGCATACCTGAAGATAATAGGCTCAGTATTTATTTTTCTGTACATTTCTGTGGTCTATATTTAGCTAAAAACTTAATACTACTTTTCTATCATTTGTGACAACCTATAAAACGAGTAATACCTTCTAATGTGGTTACAGTAGAGCAAATTTAGCATCTTCTGTAGATCACTTGAAAGTGATGAGTAGGTCTCAGGGATAAACAATGCACACCACATATTTACACAAGGTGAGAGGAGTGACATATTCTTACAGAAAGCAAGGAAACTTCTTAATCTTTAATATCTATTTTACATTTGATAAAAAGAAATTTGCTCACTTTGTAAAACTGCAGCTGTGCATTTTGTGTTTGGGAGATGTAAGGAAAAATCCTGTTTGCTTAAGCTAACATTTCTGCCACCATTAGCCTTTCTCACAATTAAATCACGCTACCTAAAGCCAGAGAGATGACAGAGTGTTTTGTACATGACACCTGGAAAATCCTGTCTAGAATTATGTGGTATGATAGTCTGATCAGATGAATCATGTCTGTAGAGATGACAAGTTTGTTTTAACTGTTGAACTGTGGGGGTTATAGAGAGTTGAATCTTTGGATTATAAATGTAATTGACATCTCATAACACAGATCCAAAACTCTGTTTGGCAGCAGTAGTCTTTGGGCTTGTCGCTAAAGATCTAAATGTCCCTGCAACCAACTCTATATACTTGATGTATGTTGCAGTGAGTCTTTTTTGGTCATGTATGCTATCCACTTCATTCTCTTATTTAAAACCTCTTAAATTTTTCCCAGAGATTAATCAGTTATTGAATTTCTCTGTAGTAACATTTCTATTGAATCCACTTTGTGCGTTTATGGGACTTAGATAAAAACCGATAAACTTAACCAAACGCTACTGAACTACACAGGAAAGAGAATTGAGCAGGGCATTTTGTAATGGTCACTCATGATGGAAAAACTTAGTGAGTTCAATGGGATATTTTTCCTATTAGATTCATCATAGTCACTTTTTTGGATTGCCCTCAGAGAAATATACTCACGAATGGAAATATAATCACAAGTTAGCACTGGACCCCAAAATCCAAACAAAACAATGAAGCAACACAGACTTTCCTTCCTATTCTGATTGCATCACTGGAACCACTGCCTAATAAAGGGATTTTGTTTAAAAAAACTTCCTTCTATATTTTTTACAGTGCTGTGTGTCTGCATTCCTGTTCATTTGTATGCTTGATTAGCTGAAATCAAATACAGTGATGCAGATCTCCAAGCAGCTATAAAAACTCAAAATGAACAATACTAACAGCAAAAAAAATTTTTCAGCATTGCTATCTTCATGGGAATTGCTGTGCAGAAAGCAAAGGAGCCAATGCAAAATCATGTATGTGTTTCTCCTTCATGTTATTTTGTCGTTATGTAACTGCTCAGAAGTTTGCTCTTTAGCAGACTTCAAATAGCCATGTGGACCGGTAACAAAGGATGTACTGTTTGTGTCTCTGCCTCATGCACAGCTAACCTCTGGCTGGCACCTGGAAAGAAGTGGCTAGATTTTAAGAAATTCTGTAAGTGTCAATCCGTAGGACTTTTTCCTCTACCCGCAATATTCTCTATGCTTTTAATATTTCTTTTGACTTTTGATGAGTTGCTCTTTTGTGGTTTTGCAGCAAGTCCTATAGATTTTGAGAACAGGGAAAGTATTTTAGTCTTTGCAGCTGATGTCATGCCTTCTAAGGATGAAACATTTAATTGATTTTGATCATAAACATCAATTTAAATTAGTATAATTTTAGGTGCCTAAGATAAGAAGATGGTGGTGATTTATGTTACCCTACCCCTATTTTCAGAATGTGTAGCTTATGTAAAAATAAAACAAAATAATATATCAACCAATCAGAAACCTAAAAAAGAATCTTCCAATCATTAAAAGAATTGAAAGGAACTCAAAAGAAAACTCGAAATTTAAGGATAAACTGGAAATTAGTTAGGGAAATAGGAAGTAAAAAAGAAAATTTCTAAAATCTACTTTTACGACTAACATGCTTTCATATGAATGCTTTTGCTATGCAGATAAGGGTGTGGTGGGTTTTTTGCATTTCTCTTGTCATCAAACAAAACTTGACTAGTCACTCTTTGAAAATAAGACATTTGACAGCATTGGAAGAGATCTTGCTGAGTAGATACACTCTTCCATTACTAAGTAGTGAAGTGAAGGATAGACCAAAACCATGATGAAAGTAGATGAAAGATTATGCAAAATTCTTGAGCTGAAGTTTATTTTAAATGCATCTCAACTTCAACATTTAGTTTTGATGTGGTGCTTTATTTAAATTACTGATTTAATCATGCACTTGTTGAAATCAAAGTTGTTTGAAAGTTCTATAATTGCATTATGTGGAAAAGAAAGTTTTTTACTAGAATTTTAAACACTAATTTTTGAAATAAAAATAGTTATTCAGAAGTTTAAACAGGTACCTGAAACACACTGATGTCACTATGTGTTTCAACAAAGAAAGCATAAAAAAATATACATTCATACCAGATTTGATGGGAGAACTTTTTTGAATCTGTACGTTTCTTTGATGCAACCCTTTAAATGCCCAAGGTCAAATTATTTATTAGACTGTATTTGAGTTCTGACTGTTATCCTATACAATATGTAAATAGGAAAGCCCTGCTTCCCTGGAAATCATGATAAGGGAGTAGCTTCTTAGCTAGCTGTGGCCTCATGCTATGATCCAATGTTTACATAACAAAAATGAAATTAGTTTATTTTATATGAAGAAACCAATCCGATGATATCTTGAGTGGAAATTCTTGACTTATACACTTCTACTGTCTGTAACATAGAAAGTTTTCTGATTTACTCTATTTCTAAGCACTTTGAACACGTCTTTATGGATGGGCTGGTTTTAAACTTAATGTCAAGATAAATAGTGAGAACAACTTTGTGGCTCCTTTGAGTTGCTGTAGTTGTCTAATTTTCATTGAACACAAACTTTACCATAAACTTAGTAGCACTTGTCCTGCGCTTCCTGCAATGTTTACTGGTCCTGATTCACCCATTTTTATTCGTGTTCTGTTTCATACAGAAATATTCTATATAAAATTGTTAAATTGTAATTTTGTCACAAATGGACATGTGGGGGAATTAACTGTGTTGTCCAGTTGCTCATGAAGGACAGACTCATGTGACTTCTAAGCTTGACTGTGGAATGTGACAAGGGGTGCTCTGGGGTCCTCCTGACCCATCTCTCAGCTCAGTTCATTGTCTCAAAGTGTTACAATGAGGTCAGAACACTTTCCCAGTCAGAAAGTATAGGAAAAATAAGCAAAATAGCTGCCCACAGATTCTTATACCTCCTGGAGCTGTGACAACTGCATCTATGTGAGCATTTTCTCGAGGAAACTTGAGAGGTATGGACAGTTCACAAATAGAAACTGGCTTAGTTTCAGTTTGTCCCTTGTTTGATCAAAAATTATTGTTAAATTCCCATCAAGCCCATAGGTGCTGCCTGGTACTCAGCGATCTCCAAACTGCTTTCGTTCCCTCCTAGTCTATTAGGACTCAGAAACACAAGGAAGTTGTGATGACTTGACAAGCCGCCACTTACAATGTGAGGTTTTGTAAGTGTCCAGGAACCTGTCTCGGTATGAGGCAAACAAACAGTAACTTCACTAGGCTCTTACTGCTTTCATGGCAGAATTACTCTGAATTATGCCACATTTGCCATGGATTAAGCTTTCACATGATGGTTAATATAGCTTGGTTTCCAACCAGGAACTATTCCAGCAGTAGAAATAACATTATTTGTCTTAGTTCTTACAATTATATGCATCTGAAACTCTTTCTCCTTAACCAAAATAACTCTATAACTGCACCTAAAAAAGAATTCTTCTTTGGTGATATATAGATATGAAAAAAGAGGCATTAGTGCTTCATCCAGTCCCTACCATGATGTACTGAGATAGGAAAAAAACATTTTTAATCAATGTATCTCAAAATTTCTGGTCCACAGTAGTCAACTGTCAGCTTCTTAAATAACAACACAACATCAGGCATCCTCACTAAAACTATTACCAAGCAAAGTTTAATTTATGTTGGCCATTTCACTGGCATTATCATTCATTAGTACAAGATCCACAGCACAAATAAGTTTGAGAAAGAAAGCCCTTGGAGAACATGTGTTAAGTTCATCTAAAATTTCTCTCCAAGGCCAGGAGAAGATTAATGCAGTCATGAAAGCAAAGGCCTGGCACCTCTGTCAGCTCTTTTTCCAGTTGCCTGAATGATAAAATGATCACAGAAATTTCCTCTAAAGTCTCACTGCACAACCTACATGCATGCACAGTTCCAGCACAAGTGATGGCTGCAGCCTGTCTTGAGAGTCAGCAGTGCCAGCAGTGTAGAAACAGAGGCATGTGTCCCATGGCTGCTTGCCGTGACCTCCCTGCAGGAAAGAGTCTCCAGCTAGGACAGCTGCCAGCTGGGCAGCGCTCAGTTTCAAAAACTTCCATGTAAAAGCTGGTATCTCCACAAGTCACAGGTCTCAGGAAGTTCTGGAGATAGTTGTAACCGTACTGGAAAAGAAGAAGTGGAAAGCCAGGACCTTGTTTTAAAAAAAAATGGCTACTAGGATTTTATTTTCTTCCTTCTGGCTTCTGGCAGGTGACCTCAGTGGACGCATGAACGCTGAGCACTATGTGGCAGGAGTGTCACTTCAGTTCAGTTTGATCCCAGTTTATGAACAGACAGAGACACGTCTCCCATTGCCTCTGCTCAGTCATCCTACCTTCCCTCCTCCAGCCCGCCTCAAAAACCGCAAGGCATTGGAATAACATCTGATGCAGGTATTCATGCTCTCAAATGCAACAGCACACTCATCACACATTTCAGGAGCTCATTAGAAGACAAAGTCAACATTGTCCTTCCTTCAGCTCTGAACTCCTGATGGTCCTTGTCCAGGCACCACTGATTAAGCCATATCTGTGTTTGAAAGAAGCAGCAGTTTTCCCAGCTCTTGCTTTAACTAAATGCTTGTGAAAAGGTGATAAGGGGCAATTTCAGTACATTGTCATCCTTTATAGAAAAGGCAAAGCAAGAAAGGGGAAAATAAGAGAGAGGGAGAGATTAAAATGCAAACTAAAGAGCTTATTAATATGGCAAAGCTAACATAATGTCATCTGGTTTATGTCTGATTCCCATTTGGAGCTTGATCCTGATGGGTACTTAGTGCTCAGCCTGTCCCTATGGCACTCCCCAGAGCATGCTTAATGTTAAGTGCTTTACTGGATCATGGCCAACATGATGACCACCTCACAGGAATTAGCCCTTGCTTAATTTTTCTGGTCTGTAGAAAAAAACTTTCCAGCTCTAAGCCCTGGCTCTCCTAACCAAGATTTTCCTTCCTCACCCCACTCCAGCCCCCATATTTTTTCTATTTTGTTCTGAATAGTGAGTGGCAAGCAGTAACAAGGTTTAGGCCACTGGCTGCATGCTGTGGAAACTCCAGTTTAGACCACTGGCCTCTGAGGAAACTCCAGAGGATAATATTTTATCCTGAACTGAGGTTCCACCTGGAGTTATTCAAAACTACTTTTGAATAACCTGTGAAAAAGAAAACTTCAGAGAAGAAGGGAGAAGGTGTAATAAATTCTTGGACATTGTCAGCATATATTCCGAAGGGACAATGGGCTGTTAAATCAAATTAAAGAAATCCCTAGAAAATCAGGACTTATGGTGTGCCTTGACAGCAGATACTGCATGAAATACTTCAAGTCGATAACTCCAAATACTGCTGTCACCACAAGGTGCACCTTCCGTGCACTCAACTTCCATGTCTTTCCAGTAACAATGAATCTTTGTGAAGAGCAGCTGTAAATCACAAATCCTAAGCAAATTTTCAGATTTTATAGCCAGATCTGTAACCAGTCTGAAGACTATAATGAGAAAGGGATGATAAAGTAGGCAGAGACACTTTTTGCTGTCATGGCAAGTCTGCTCAAGGTTTTAGTTTCAGGGTCAGGCTGCATAATTCCCCTATCAGCTGATCATTACTCAATGCTCTAAAAATCCTTGAGGTGTACACAGTCACCGTGCTACCCCTACCACTGGTCTCTCCCATGCTCTGTACCCATTTGCGCATCCCTACATGCAGATGTGTGTGCAGTGTGTGTTAGTCCCCTGCAGTGCATCAGCTGTGGTACTGAAGTGTAGGCACCCAGCATTTTAGCCATGTGGAAAGCCACATTCCCCAGGAACACCACCCCTCACCTGCCCCCTGCTCACTCCCCACTTCCCCCACAAGAAAATTTTACCAGCAGTGCAAACCTCTAGCCACCTTCAAGTAGTTGCTATATTCTCTGAGCAGCCTGCCAGAAAGAAAGTTTTTTAAAAAGGAAATATTTACCTCTTTTCCTTGGTTATAAAATTGGCCTAGGGCCTGAAAAAGACAATGTATAGTCCTGGATCACCAATTAGATTAAGGCCTTGTATGCCCATGCATCAGTCCATACCCTCCAAGGCTACAAATAATTCTTCACTGGACCGGAGCGCTATGCCTCGTGGGTCCGAAGACGGCAGCTTTGAAATTGCTATGTAATTGAATGGGGAAAGACTCTGATTTTTTGTTGTCATAGTCATGTTTTTCTTATACTCTTAACTTTCTGAGTTTATGTAGCAAGAGAGAAGCAATTCCACCTCTGAAATGTATCTATCTTAGGGGCATAAAATGACATTTTCTGCCTGAACTGCAATCAGGACATGGCCAGGGAGCACAGCGCTTCACGTGGGCAAAGATGGGCTGGAGGTTTTTGATGGTAAACAGCATTTTTCAGTGTAGCTGGTAGAAAACACAGCACCCAGGAGGCTTTTGCTTCTGATTCACACCTCCAGTGCATAATAATAGTAATAATAATAATAATAACAACAACACCACTTTCACAGCATATAGAAACAGATGCAGTGAGCAGAAGTGGCATAAGCAGCAGACTGAAATTTCACAAGTACTGTAAAGAGGTCTCAGTGTACACTGGAATTGGGTCAGAATACCAGACACAGCACTGTAGCCCTACCAAGACATGGTCCCATGGGATCACCTGGGAGCTATCACACTCACACCCCTGATGCGGGCTCTGGTGGGGCAGGGGATAAGGGGCATCTTCGTCCTGTGTGAGTGACATTGCCAGGTTTCACTGCCCCTCCTTTAAAACACATGCTGTTTCCCCATTTGCCATAACCCACCACTAAGTATGGTACTAACACATGTCCTATAAGACCTAAGTTGCCTTCTCAGCTCATATGAATATGCAGAAAAAGAACCAGGGTCATGTGAAACACTCCTCCATCACACCACCTGAAGAGGGCTGCCTGCAGTTGCAACAGCTCGTGTTGGAGGCTGTTATTGCAGTTTTGACAGTAACAGAAGTTTCTTTTCTCCTACCCTCTTTTTTTCTGCATTGCTCAAGTCAGACATCTCAAATGCTGCCTGACTGCCAAGCTCAGTTCTGCTTTCACGTCAAATAATTATCAAAATTTTAGACTAACCTAATATTTATGTTACACATGGTAATTAGATATGTCATTGACTTATGTATGTTTCTGTTTTAAGGAATGAACTTTGAAGATTGGACATTTGTAATTGATTGACTGTATTCAGAGCCATAATTATGTATAGAAAGTCAAAACTTATTTTTTCCTTTGTCTATTTGTGTCCAACAGAATTTTCAGATGTAATGTCTATTTAGTTAGGGATTTTTTTAAAGTCCTTTTACTGGAACACATTTCATGATTTACAGTCCTCAAGTAATATTGTTGATTAAACTAGCATTACCTAATGGGTGAAACTAGTAAGATATTTTGTTCAAATTAAATCCTCACCTTTAAGAAGTGAATTGGTTGATAGACCATTAGAAACTCAGTAGAAACTAACCCTAGTTCTTAAAATAAGTTGAATTTGGCAGTTACAGTTACTTTTACAGTCACATTAGTGAAAAACATCTGTTAATATAAAAATATCTCTGATGCATTACAGTGGTTTAGCTGTAGTTAGTTTAGCAGTGCTTGGTTAACATCTAAGGGAGGAGGGGGAATAAATGTCTTACATTTGACAATCAGTAAGCCAGGGTTTTTACCCATTGCTTGGCTTTGTTTGGGTTTAGACAAAGTTCCTCTGTTTTTGCTTAAGCTGCAGTAATCCTTCAGCCCTTGATGTCATGCATTCTGGGTTTTCTATACTCTTTATAATAATCTTTGAACACTCAGCCCACAACACATGTTAAGAATATTCTTTTTTTGGAGAAGAGAGGCAGGCAATCATTTTAGACTGCAGAGACCCTACCCCTAACATTTCCCTGAGTGTCAAAGACATGGAGCAATATCAGGGAGAAGAAGTAGCAGAAAGACTGTTTTGGAAAGATAGTTTGGGATGAGGAAAAGCAAAATGGGGAAGGGTCAACGAAAGGAATTACTTTTAAAGGTTAGAATTTCACTGCTCTCGAGAGGTAATTCAAACTGTATCTTGAAAAGCCTCTTCAGGGCCATACCTGGTTCAGGGTATGACCATGGTCATATTGCTGCAGAGGAGTGAAAGCCAGAAATTGGTCCTGGTGAATGTAGGAAATGATAGCATTAATGACTATCAGCTCAGGTCCTTCTATCCCAGTGAAAATACACTGAAATTCAGAGATACTAGCAAGTAATGATTTTCTTCATCTTCTTGCCACATCTTCTCTTCATTAGCTGACTCTTCCACCAGACTGTCATCTTTTTATTCTTGGCGTGTTTAGCTTTGAAAGAAATGATGACTCTAAGGGAGAGTAAGTGGCTTCCTTTGGGAATTGTATTGCAAATCCTTGGGATTAGTATAACTAATAGCTTCTCTATGATTTAGTTTAATGCAAGAAGACAGGCTGTTGTTGTAGGTACCTAATAGGAGAATACTGTCAAAAGTCACCAGCTGACTGAAAATCAAGATGAGACATAGTGTTTCTCCAAAGATCAAAGCACCGCCTGAAAAAAAACTGAGTTTGTAAATTCAGCACAAAAAAATGGCTCCCCCATGACATGGCTCCACATTATGTTTCCACTGTACATATGGCACAAGTCTGCAGCTATTGCCATGGGCACTGGAAAACAAGATCAGTCCCTTCCTGCTAATTTACTCACAGAGGAGGTTTTTTTTCCACCAGGCAAGTTCATTTGTCAAGGTGACCTTTGCAGTTGACACCAAGCGTTACTGCAGACAAAGAATGCCGCCTCAGCGTATTTGTGAAAGCCAGCTCAGTGGCCAGCCGTGGGCCTCCTGCGAGGCACAGGGGCATTGCAAAACAAAACTCTTCCTACAGGCACTGTGAGGGTTTCTCTGTTCCCCTGTTTCAGTAGGTCGGCACGGCACATTTTGCAACCCTTCTTTTGTCATGCTCTGTAAACCCTCTTCTCTTGCCTGACTGGTTTTATATCTAAATGGTCTTGAGGCTAAGTAGTTTCTTTCAAAAAATCCCTGTTCTGTAAATTAATGGTCTCCTGGTCAGAGCTAAGACCACAATTAAATCTTAATCAATCATGAATGTGGGTAGGAAATTTCACAGATTCCCTGCCAAAGCCCAAACAGAAGAAACAGATCTTCAGAGATGTCCTAAGAGCAGGTTTAATCTTTCATGGCATCTGAGGAGCTGATGTCAAGGCTGGACTTCTTGGCCAAAAATAACTATCTTCTTCCTATCTACATAGTTATTTGCAAATACATCACTTATTAAGTTTTAGGATATTGCCATTTCTCTACCATGAAAAACAAGCCAGATTTCGGGCATGTGCGCTTAATGTATCCCAGTGTTAATGTAAAATCCAGCCTGAAGAAGAGCCTCTGATTTTTGCTCGCTGACAGCTGGAATAGATTAATATAGAGAGTCTCTGGAAATAGCACTCATGTTTCAGAAGAAACCACCACATGATTATGATCATGCCATTTTAATTTCTGTGGAATAATTAATCCAGTGATAATTCTTCCAGTTCCTTCCTTGTAGTTTTACTTTCATGCTTGCCATATGACATCAGTTAGACTAGTCCTTAAAGCTGTTCTCCAGCAGCAGTAACTTGTTAAAACAGGAGACTGTAGTTGGAAGTGGGACCAAAAAAAAGGAACATTTCAGAGAAAAAAAAAAACATAACTAAAAGGTCTGGGTTGATCAGAATAATCTACAGAGCATTTTTTAAGACAAGAAAGAAAATGGGCAAAAATCAGAAAAAGCTGAAACATCTCATTGTGACATCTTCTAAAGGAACTGTTTTGTTTCTAGTTTATGTGGATTTTACTTTCAAGAAAAAAGTAAAACAAGTCTCTGAGATCAAACTGTTTATTGTTCTTCTGAATTTCTATAGGAAAAGCAAATGGTTTTGTTTCAGATGAACTTTAAATGAAGATTTTGTTCAATTACTTATTTAGTCCAAGCCTGAAAATTATTTACATGGCTAATTGTTTATGACTGATTCTTACATCCAGATGCATCAAAAAGCTTAAACATTTGTCTAATTGTAAGGATAATATATGTATTTCTTCAGTCTTTAAATGGAGTCAAGAGCAGGTCTATTTTACATCTCAGCATTTAACTTCAGAAAAAATGTAGCATGAAACCACATGTGTCAGTATTTATCAGTTGTATGACTTCCAGCATATCTGCTGGAATATTTCATTGTTATGTTCCATACATGGAATTAGTTCAGAACTACTTTTGGACAAATCAGGAAACAGAATACTCAGACATGAATAAAGGCACCAGTGCAGGTGGATCTCTGTGTCACAAAAATCCCCACTGTGTCACCTGTGTATACGAGTTCAACACTGTTTATTTTTCGTAGGATAGCTGTGATTAGAGCTCACCATTGTGCTGATCCAGAAAGTCAGGGGAAAAAAATATGTTTAAACATATGTATGTAGTTTTATGGCAGGACTTTGAACCTAAAGATTTGTTTAAATTGTAGTTAAAGAAAATAATGCATTTTGGAGGTGAAATATGTTAAGTGCAAGGACACTGCAGGGAAAGGGTCACAGTTCCCTTAATTTTATGTGTACTTAATGCCAGTGAGCACTTATCCACTTCTAGCATCTAATAGCTCTTTGGCAAGTCCCTCACTGTCCTCTCCCTTTATGGACAGCAAGAGAGACATCTCATCCTTAGGCAAGCTGAATTGCTCTTTGGTGGTGACTTTCTTCCCCCTGGCTGTAATCAGGAGCCCACAGCAAGAAGAGTCCTAACTCCAACATCCCAATTCAACATCTAACGGTAGACAAGAGGATCAAGAGCTTATTGAAACACAGGGAGTGTTTTAATTGCCAACAGCAGCCAGAGGGAAGATATGCTCATTGTGAATTGCTGCAAGTGAGCCAATCTTTGCTTCCTCTCCTCCCTCCCCAACAGCATTTTTCTGTACCACACAGGCAGTGAGCTGCAAGGGACTTGGGTTGCAAATGGGAATCCATCTTCATATTTACCAAACGCAACCAAATCTTACCTTAATTCCTAGGAAAATCTAAGTCACTGTTACGGAGGCTTGTTTAAATTCCATCAGAGAGAAATTCTGAGAAAAGACAAGCCTAAAACTATATTTATCTGACTGTTCAGACAAAGCCTAGCATTAGGTATAAAATGACTTCAATTTCTGCATACAGCAACAGCTCAAGGAGAGTAATTGTGGCAGCAGTGTATCACTTAACTAAAAAGAGTGAGAAGACATCCTTGAAGGAAGTGGGGAGGGCAGTCTGGTGACTATTGAGCCTGGAGGTGGCCTCTGAATGCCTGCAGGTAGCAGCACTATAGAGGTTCTTATTCAGGATGACATAGACTGGCATTACTGCATCATTCCATGCAAAAAAATCCAGTATTTGCCAAGCAGTTTCTAGTCAGCACCAACACCAGTCAGATTTGTAGCACAAACAGTCCCACAATCCACTACCAAATTCCTAAGCCAACCTCTTCCTTGCAGTTTATACTTTAAAACATGACCTACTTATTGGTCCTTAAACAGAATTACAGGCAGGGGTAAATGATTGGAAGTTTCCAAAATTTTCAAGGATTTATGTGATCTTACAAGTTCACCAGAATAAATAGAAAGGTGACATGAATTCCATTTAAAACATAAAGCAAATCTAACTTCAAGGTGAACTGTGAAGCCAAACTACTTCTGATTTTGCCCTTTTTTGTCCCTTTAGGAAATCTGTTGCTGATTCAGGAAGTCCTTTCCCTTCTCTTTTTATTTTTTTCCCCCCAGCTTTTCTTTTTCTTTCTTTGCTTGTTCTGATTAAATAACAGGCTTTCTTTTCCCTTTATTCTGCTGAAGGGCTTTAGTCATGTTTTTGGAGGAAGTGAAGGATATCAAAAAGCTTATAACCAGAAAGTCAGCTTTTCCTCCTGTATTTCGTGCTGAAGGAATGATGACAGGAATGCTGTAAATTTGTTAGACCAGTTTAAGCATTTCAATGGATAAACAAAAGCCTGGTAGGGGGAGTAAAGTTTCACCATTTCATATGCTTTCCTTGCTTAAGAGTTATTTCTTGGGGCTCTTTTGACTGCATTAACAGCCTGTATTAGGGAACTTTTTGCACAGTGTGTTTCCTCGTTCCCCAGCTGCACTCAAAATCATCCCTGTACTTCAAGACTTTATCTTGTGGCCAAAACCCAATTCTGGGCTGCTGTTCATGCAAAACCTGGTGCATGCAGTTGTCAGCATTCATCTAGGCCTCCCACTGTTTGTCCCACTGTAGGAAAAGCAAGAAAGGCTTCCCCATAAATATTTGATTTCTTAACAGCTATACTCTGGCTCACTTCCTCACTGGCAATGTGCACTATGCTTCTGCTCTGGGTGCAGCAGCTATCTCCATGCAGAGAGAGCTCCTCATTAATTTGCATCTGATCATTTATGATTTTTTGCGTTATGCTAATGGTAATGTCTCATATCCGTTTAGTAGAAAACATATAAATTGGCTCTGTCTTTTTCTGAGCCACTCCACAGGGACTCTCCTGGATTATAGTGCAGCTTAGTGCTGATTACTTTTTTATTTCTCCTCTTAGGAAATGGACAAAAGGTTTAAGATCTGACACAAACAGGAAAACACACTAAGAGGATTTATCCTGAAGGCATCTACTCTAAATAGCAATGGAGCAGTGTCAGTCCATTTCCCACAAGGGCCAGAAGCTCCACCACTCTTTGTTCCCGCAGCCCTTGTATGACTAGAGGCAGAATATCCTATCACAAGCTGTTAGATAGATCCCAGAATATGCAACTTGGGGATCTAGGCTGAGGAGGGACTTACTGCCACTAGGAGTATGAATGAAGAAGTTGGTTTTCAGAAGGACTCTGCTCTGCTCCTTTAAGGATAACACCAAAGCTTTATTCTGCTCCGAGGTAAGACTTGCAGAATTTATTAAATCAGTAACTTCTCAAGCTTCCAGACACTGCTCCCTCCCTCTTGTTTTCTTAAACGAGGAGCAACAGGAGGGGGAGCAAGCTGTCAGAGTTATCACTAGTGGAATTTTCCAGCTTTACTGGGCAGGAAAGGGGGGGATAAAAAAAATTATCCACTGTCGAAAAGCAACTGGACTCAGTGCAAGCGAAAGGAACTGCAGAATGGGCATATACATGTTTTGCATTGACTCATTATATAAAAATACGCTTCGAGAATCTATTAACATAAACCCATTTAAGGTTTTATTAACAAGGTGTGCTTCTGGAAAATTAGACTCTGTTATAATACAATTTTTCCTCACCATTTAATCTGTTTAAAAATGTATACCACTGGAATAACGTTCCAGAGGGAGCAGAATCTTTGCTTCAAATTGCATTAATCACAGTTTTCCCCATTTTCGCTTTCATTTGATTTGAGGTCAGAAATTTGCCTTTTTCAACTTTTGCCTTTTGATATCATATGGATGTTTGTAATATTGTTGCCTATTTCAGTGTCATGACCATAATTTAACTTGCACAAATAAAGCTTCATGCAAACCTAGCTGTAAAGAAAGAAGAAACTTACGACATAGTATTCCATGGGGGGAAAGCCAGATCTGACAACTGAAGTGACACATTCATACAGATTACATGGCTAAGTGAGCTAAAGAGCTTCTATATTCACAAATACATTATCCAAAGCCAAATTTTTCAAATTGTGCTCAAATCTGGCTCAGTTCCATACACTTAGCAGGTAGGGATTTGCAGGTAGTGCAGGCTCTTTGTAATGGATACTTTCAGTTTGGAGGTGCTTGTGTCTGGTAACCAAGTAAAAATTCAGGCAGTAGAGAACTGGTGGTGAAGAGCAGCTAAAACTCTTTACCTAGTGATGAAAACTGGAAAAATTCAAGGGAGCTGGAAATCAGGACTTGTCCACACTGTTTCGAGGAAACTGAAGCTTGTTTACATAGTCTAAATAAATGAAAATGCAGACAATAGACCATCAATCCAGCTTTCATGGACAGGTCCCTCACAGAGGAATTGTAGGGGATTTTTCTCTCTTGCTGGTTGTCTGGCATGGAGCTCACAGCTCTGCACCTCCAGAGCAAACACCAGGAGTATTTGAGGAGTCTCTTTTAGCAGCTCTCGCTCCACGGTAGTTTGCATACACTGAAATGGCCAGCAAAACTTTGCTGGTTCCAAAGTCCCCCTGCAGTAAAATATCATGAGCCAGGGTCATGACCATCAGCAGAAATAATACTCCTTGCCTTGGGGGAAACTTTTCAAGGATTTCTTCCCCTGTTATTCTCTCTGTAGGGGCACCACAAGGCCTATACTGAGGATCAAAGAGAAATGTGAAATGGCATCGGATGCTGCAGAGTAGCGTAATATGATGATCATGGTCCAATATGATGAGTACATAATAGATTTTAGGTGACTTTGAACAAGATGAAAGGGCAAGTACTTTCCTTTTCTCTTGTCAAACATGAAGTCTCACTGAAAGGAAACCCAGGCAGCTAATATCCCTGGAGATTTGACTTTTGCTACCTAGATTCCTGACTAATTTGTTTAAAAATAGATTCAGATCAGCAGGATTATTGTGAAATTTCTACTGGACAGTTATACTCCTAGCACTAATAGAGTTTCCTCAGCAAATACAGTGTCATTATGAGTACTAGTAGTGTTCTGTCAGGATGAGGCATAAGTTTTACTGGCCTAAATTATTGTTGAAACTGCTTTTTGTGATTTTATGACTCTTTTTTCATATGATCGGAGGAGTTCTGAGGGATGTCCCATCATCTGTTTTGTTTCTTTGTGTTCTCAGTGAAGGTGATCCTATCCATGCAATGAAAAGGCAGCTCACTCTTGGATGTTAGAGCTTTTTCAGACAGGGTTTTACAGTGCAAATGCAAAGTGATTCATAATTCAGAGAGTCTCTGTAAGACACAGAACTGTAGATGTTTCTAGATAGGTAGAAATTCTCCACTGTTGATGCTGTTTTAATGTAATGACCAAATTCTGATGAAAACTAACCCAGCAACTCTAAGCAACATTGTATTTTCTTCAGATCTTTTAATTACTTCTTATTAGAAAGTCTCTTCAAATGCATTATTTTGGAAAACCTTAGATGTGAGCTATGTGTAAGTGATCAAAATGGTACAGCAGCCTCTTAACTTGACAGATCTTTCTCCCAGCCAAATGATTCCAACTACTTTGAATAAAGTCGGTTCCATTTTTATCTTGAATTATGCCTCCAGTAAGCAGCAAATTAATGTTGATCCCCTGATTAATGCCTTACAAAACATTCCATTTTATATGTTAACTGGGTTTTTTCACAAAGGCTTTTAGGAGATTATTAAAATATTCCTGCCTTTTGTTCCCATATTTTCTGTGTATTCATACATATATTTATATGCAAGTATGAATCCGTATATATGCATAATAATCTTCCCCTTAGGATATTGTATATGTATGCCATAAAGGAAAAGGAGATTAACGGTACAGTGCAATACAAACAGGCTGACTTTATGGTGGTCTTGCAGAAACTCCTGCCAAGTAAAAGAATAAATAACAGCTGTGTTAATCAAGCCAAATTTTAAAAGATAAAAACCTCCCATTTCAAAAGTGTTTCTGCCACTTAAAAGCCTAAGTACTACCTTCAAGGTTGACTTTGCATGCAGGAGCATTTACTCTTCCTGTAAGTCCATAGGGTTTGTGCTCCTGAATCCTTCAATTTTTTTCTGAAAATGGCAGTTAGGTGACTGCCTTCCTAAGTCCCTTTTGGAAGCATAATAAGTAGCCACCTGGAAGTCCAGAAAATATACTGGTCGAAGTGCTGGATGAATACCAAGCAGGGATACCAACCAAAGACTAGAGGTACAAGCACAATTATTCCCCTGTTTTACTGGAAAGCCATCTATCATCTGTTTCGTATTAAACTCATGAAGATATGTTAGCCTGTTCAAGATCCTGTGGAAGCATTTTGAATCAATTGTAGCTGATGTAAATATAGCCCTTGACTGGAAATCTTCCAGAGCAAGAGAACTGCAACAGTTCAGCCAAGATGCATTTTATCAAAAGCATGGATAAGTACTTCAGTGTCCTCGTGGGAAGGATAGCATTACAGCTTCACAACATTCATAAAGTGCCTGCACAGTGAAAGATCTAACACGATCATTAAAAGATGGATGAATGCCCTGTGAAACTTCACCTGCTATCACGGATCATAGCTCATATCTGTGCAGGAGCAGGAAGAGGAGCATGTACTCACAATGACAAAGTGCACAATAACAGCTTAGTTGTACTCATTTGACATGAGCATGTGAGCTTTCAAATATGATTTACTATGTTTGCATAGCAATATTAATTACTTTTTAGAGGCTCTCCAACCAAAAATATGCACAGGGCTGGCAAAGCTTAGTTAGAAACTTCAGCCAGGCTCTGCAGGACTTACAGAAGATTAGAGGTTCTATTCCTCTCAGTGTACCATATCTTTAAGTCATGAACTACCTCTTGTATTTTTAACCCTCTTCTGTGGCAAAACATCTGTGTGATTTTAGAAATGTCACTTTACCTCCCTCTGTAATTCTTATTTGACAACATCACCACAGTCCTATTATGACAAATTAGCTCTTGCTCATATAGTTAATTAAATGCTACAGGGAAAGTTTGGGGTGTTTTACTAGTTACCAAATTTAGTTCTGTTGTTACTATTCACTGCATGATGATGGGGTATCTGGGTACAGATTCGCAGCTTTGACTGGGGAGAACTCAATACAGCTTAAAAAAGGCAATTTTCCAAAGTCCTCTTTTCATTCTCACACGACGACCTGGTCCAAACCAAGAACAGCTTAGAACAACCCAGAACAAACCAATAACTGTTAAAATAGCCACATCCCTTCCTGCAATGCATGATGTCTACAAAAAGTGCTGTAGAGCTTTCTAGCACGGTTCTGGGCCATCTAGGGTTTCTGGTTCCCAGGTGAACATGAATGGACATTTTGTGCCTATGTTAAGATGCTTGAAGCTAAGATAACATTGTCCCTCTATGTCTTCTGAGCCTTGAAGACTTCCCTCCAACAACAGCCCATTTTCCTCAGAGATTTCCAAGAGCTATCTCTTACTCCTCCAGCATCAATATGAAGACATTTAAACTTCCAAGCCCTATGCACAAGAATCATTTGGCTGACTTCAGCAGGGCTTCTTGTAGTATTTAGAATTACTCATATCACTGAGGAACTGTGGACAAAGGTGTAATGTTTTGTTAATATTAGTGGACTCTCTAGTTTCAACAGCTTCAGGAGTAAATTTGAAAAGTTATCTTTGAAATACCTGGCATGTTGGAGCTTCCCTCAGAGTGCTCATGGATGAAATATTTGAGATAAACATCTAAAATAAAATAAGCAGGAGGGAAAAAAAAGGTAGTTGAAGGAAACTGGAAAGCTGCTGTGCATCATGTACTAGTATTCTCATTTCAGACATGGTTTTTCTTGTTCTGTTCTTTGCCTTTTTTATAGGCATTGTAAAAAAGTGTAACTTAGTCAAACATTTCCAGCTCTCACTGTAGTCCAAGTTGTTTGGAAGCATCATTGATTCATTTGGCTCCTTAGATAGAAAGGTCATGTTTTTCACAAGCATGTAGTACAAACATTTAAACAAAAATTAGAGAAATATCACTTGAAATTTAGGGTGTTGCCTTGAAAATTCCCATGAAAATGTTGCCTCTATCTCTTTAGCAAAAGCCTATCAATCACTTTACGATCACAGAAAACCTTTTATCCCTTATTGATTGGAATTGTATAGCCAAAGTGTAAGAAAATGTATTGGGTATTTTCCTTTCCATCTTCATTCTTCTGTTGAATACCTGAGAATGTAATAAACTGAATTTGATTTTGTTTTACATTATTTTCTCAGAAAGTGGAAATGTCTGCCCTTTGGGACCTGTGATCTTCTACTTGGTGTTCCCTGTCTGTTGTGTTTTTCTCCATCAAATTAAGTTTCCACTCTTCATCCTCAGCTCTGTTATGTCCTTTCTTATGATTACATTTCCCATAATCTCACCATGGCCTGTCATAGTACTAGTAATGCTACTAGACTAATCTGGCAACTCCAGGGGTTCTTGCCAATATATTTCCGTACCTACATTATAAACAAAAATTCTCTAGACCAGTCTCCAATAGGAGTCTTCTACCAGATTTTGCTTTAAACTCATCTTTATGCTTACACTGTTATGCTTGTATAATTATTGAAGTCCTGAACGGGAGAGGTTACCAAATAGTATACTGCTATTAAATTATAAAGTGAGTAAGAAATCCTAAAATTTTGACCAAAAAGAAGGTGATTTAATTAGCAAGAAATTAGTTTTGTAAGTCAAAAACTTATTCTAACATAACTCGCTTTTTGAAGCTTGAACTTGAAACGTGCACAGCCTTAGAAAAACTTCCATTGGCTTCAGAAGAACCAAGATGATTTACCTCTGTTAATACTGTTTAGCTGTTTGGGATTTTTTAGTAATTTTTTTTTTTAGAATGTAAAGTATCCTGGTTGCTTTGACTCTGAGTGTTTTGTAAATATTTAGAACCAGATGGAGAGAGAGGCTGGCGTGTGACTTCTTTTGGTAACCAGATATAATGGTCACATGCTGTTGAAGAAATGCGGGGGAACACACCCATCAGCTGTGATACCCATCCCTTGCCCTGTGTTTCAGGTCCCCCTGTGCCATGCTGGTATCATCTGCTTTCTTCACAGAGAGCCCTCATCAGCTTCCCTGCTTACTCCATCTCTCCTTGAGGCTCTCACTCAGATCAGCAGCACTTCCTTTCTGGAAAATGGAAAAGGAAGACAAAGAAGCAGGATTCAGAGATGGCTGCAGATGGAGGGATGGAAAGGGATGTAGAGGTAGAGATGAGGCCTTATGTTGCTTCAAGTCTTCCAGAGTAAAGTCTCAGACTGTTTAGGATATTGACAAGAGTTGCCATGTTGATGTAATTTCCATCAGGTTCCAGTTGATGGATAACTATTTTTCTTCAGGTAAAATAGGAACATAGTGTTTTGAGATATTCTCCAAGATTCATCTACATTGCTTTATCCATTCCACATCCATTATCTACACTACTTTATTAAGAAGTCTCATGAACAAAAGAACAGTCTATTCAACAAATTTGGGACTCTTTCCAAAGTAGCTCATATAATCTTTACCAGTGTGCTTTAGTGGCAAAAAATAGAATTACGCGCACATCTTGATTTGTATTTGGCTACAGCATTTTCCAGCAAATTTTTCATTCCTTCTGACTGATTCAGTATGCCACAAAGTACAATACACCATGGAAGACACAAGCTGAGGGTGCAGAATTGCCTGACAGCCAGCCCAGAGCTGCCGAGAAAAGTCTAAGTGGTGAGAAGTACATTTGCTCATGAAATTTTTGTGATTTGTAATAACTTCAACATTAGCAGTACCACAAAGAAGGATGTTCTGAATTTGAACATAAGGGATAGATTAAGCCAGTGGGGTTGTAGCAACTTCTATCTGAGAATCAGGTCCAGGATTTTTATAGTGACAATATGAAGTTGCTCCTCACTCTCTCAAAAGATTTAACTGTATCTTCACCACATAAGCATTTTTTTTCAATAAAATAGCTTTAAAAGTTGTGTGTTGTTTAGCTTTAAAAGTTCGATGTGTTGCTTTGTCTTACTTCAGTCCGGTCCCATGATTATTATTAAACACAATGTTCAAAACATTTTCTCATGAATTGCTGGGTGTCCTGGTTCCCCAGGCACAGACCCATGTGCCAGCCACGGCAGGCAGGCCATGAGTAGCCACGAGTCAGCTGGGAGATTCAGTCAAGACAGCTGACTCACAGGTGTATCCCACACCACTTAGATCATGCTCACTTAACAGGAGGGAGTTCACTGAGTGTGAGATATTCTTCTTCTTGGGGTTTCTCTCACTTTACTTCCTGCTCCTTCTGTCTTCTGCGGACTAGCCAAGGACCAGGCTGAGTATAAGCTTGTGCGCTTTATGTTGGTGATTGTATTAGTTTTGTTATTTCATTAAATCTATTTGAATTTCAGCCCTTGGGGCTTCTCCCTTTTTTCCCTGATTGCCCTTCTCAGCTGGGGAGAGGGCATCTGGTGGCAGAGCAACTGCTACAGTTTAGCCCCAGGTACAGGCTAAACATAGACAGGGTAACAGTGAGCAAGTGAATACGAGAGTTTACGCAGTCATACTTTGTAGCTTTGTCTTCCATATACATTAAAACACATCTAAAGGCATACTCAGTAACTCCCAAAAATAAGTACTACTTGTTTGCTTAGGTCCTGAAACCTTTGAAAAACTGTAATGGGTGGAGTGGTAATGTTTGCTTAAAAGGGTGCATTAGTTATAGGAAGGGAGAAAGTAACAGCTGGAGTTCACTTAAAACTGATCATGAAGGAGACTTCAAAGACATATTGCATGACTTCAAGCTCCTGTTTAGCTTACATGGGCTTGTTTGGAAGTATCTGCTTTCCTTCATTGATCATGCCAGGAGCTTAAAGAGCTTCCACTTGTAATGTATGTAGTTACATTAGATGTCTTCCAGTACATAGTATAGCCTAGTTCTGTATGTTGTTACCTTAATTCAGCTGAAATTACTGCATTTGTCTTTTGAAGTGTTTCAGAGAAAGCTCTACAAATACTGTGAGTTCCTTAATGACAACAATCATGGTGATTGAAAGGATAGCTCCTTTAGAATGATCTAAAAGAAAAATAAGTTGATATTCTTCCTTGACTGCCATATAAATGCAGGCAATGTTAGAAGCTGTACTGAAAGCTGTAGAAAGTTTGACCCCTTATGTTTCAGCATTTTCATTGTGCCTGGTAAGTATTTTAATATTTCTTTTTCTATAGAAAATCTAGTTTGTGCTTCTAGAGCCAGAAATCTTTTAACACTGTCCAGTTTACCTCCCCTGTGGGTTTTACTTGGTTTGCTTTTTTTGCTTGTTGAATGATTTAAGCCTCATTGGTGTTCTTGAACCTGTGCATTTCCTGCAGTTTAACTATATCCTGTTGTGTTATAAATTATGAATCTGGCTAAACGTGAGTGGCTGGCAAATGCTTATCAATTTTTGTAGAAAGGAGGTTCTAGATTAGTCTTCACATTACCCTTCTCTCAGCCTCCTTAGTATTTGTAGTTGCACACACATGTATGTGTAGTGGCCTGACATACTCCAGTTGGCTTGAGATGATGCTATCCCTCAGCAGGCGGGGTGGGTGTGCAAAAGAGAAGTACAGCTTTTTCACCACCTTTTGTGAGATCTTCCTCACTACTACAGATAGCTCTCTGTGGAGGGACTGAGTGGATGCAGTGAACAGTTTTAAACTTTGTGCAGTACCAGAGTTTAGACAGGATCTAGTGCATATGTGCTTCCCCTTCTTTTCATTCATGTGACTTTGCTTCATCTTCGCTTGCTACCTGGGGTAAGACACTGGGCAGCTGCTTGCGCCAAGCTGCAGCATGAAATGTGTCTGCCTTGTAGTTACTGTGTGGCTTAGCCAGGTAATTCATCCCAAGGACCTGTAATCTTACAGTAGTATATCTAGGACTGTCATACATCTTGATTTCAAATTTAGTCCAGGTGGAATTTGAAGGGTTTGCCTTGGATTTTGGGGTGCTCAACTACCTAGCAATCTTTCTGAGTGAGTGCCAGACAGCTGGAATATTTGGAGACATCTACTCAACATGAGTAAATAAATTGTATGGTGTATGCACAGCGATACCAACATTTCTGGAGGCCTTCATCAGCATAGGTACAGTGAACTGTCAAATTCAATGGGTTCAATGCTCAGACACAAATTACTTGTACTGTACATGTACAATAGATCAAACATTTCCTGGAAGTACAGGATTTCCTAAGCCTACATTACATGGCCCGTGTGCCTATATTTCTTCTTGGAAAACTTTGTTCTGCCTTAGATATGTGGACTTGTTCTGTATAAGAGCAATTTGACTTAGGCAAGCACCAAGACAACAGAAGAATTTGTCACATCTAAGCAATAAAAATGTGTTGGAAATGTTTAAGATGTTCAAACTGGCTGCTCACAACCACCTTTGCCTGCTGTAGGCTATGTCCAGATGCTTCTTATCTTGCCTGTACCCACTGAAAATTACATGTAACATACTCTGCCATGACCTGTTCATGTCCTTAAGTCTTCAGTATTCAAAACCAGCTTATCGTGCTTCCTCCTAATGTATATGAAAAGAATTCTTTTCCAATTCACTTGAAAAAAAAAATGGTTAACAGAATGTACTCTTGTTAGTGTTAATCATTTGGGAATTCCTGCTGCCCTTTAGGAATGGCTTTGTTAGGAAAATGAAGACAAAATAGAGTCCCTTTCAGATTTTGACAGACAAATTAAAGCCATGTAGTTCACTGTCTCTGCATCAGGCCAGTGTTAAAGTGATATGATTGCCAGTGCAGAGGAGAGGTCTGGGTCATGTCCCCAAAGGCCATCGTTGCCAGCAGACAATACCTAGAGAGCATATTCCCTGCACTCCCGTAGCTCAAAGAGTCTGATTGTGAGAGCCCTCACATTAAAACGCACAAACAGAGAGAGATTCTTCTGCAATCTCCATGCTCAGTGGCAGAGTGGTCACAATGTGGCCCTTGTTACAGACAGGGGACTTCCGCACTGCTTATGAAAAAGTTGTGTAAGAGTGAGCTGAAGACCCCAAGGTGAAATGCTTTTTTAAATGCTGGCAGGTAACAATGGCATACAAACTCTGCAGCTGAATATCCTAACTCCTGATAGTACCTTGATGAATTGCAAATGAGTTATGAATACATGCATGAAACTCTTTTAATTCCTTTAAATCTTATAAGTCTTTTCTCTTTTAAGTCTTTAAATCTTAAGACTTATTAAAGTCCTGTTGGTCAAAAAAAAGTTTATGGAGACAGAAAAGCACCTTTAGAAATAAAATTAATAGTTAACAGAAGCATGTTGTGTAGAATACAAAGACATGTGGAGTACTGAATTCCTGTGTTTTCAAGTCTAGCTGATACAGTAACATGATAACTCAGCTTATTTTCAAACCTAACTTTCTAACAAAGAGTGATCAGATTAATATGATTTTGGAGTTCTGCTAGGCAGCAAGATGAGAAAATTACTAGTGAAATAAAATCCTATTTTACTTCTCACTCAAATACTCTGCTCAGGGGAGGCTGGGTGACGCCTCTGTGAAATTAATAAGCACAATAGGTTAAATATTTGCTATGCTAGATGTTAGAAAAAGAAAGGGGGGAACTTTAGGATCAACTGCCTAGAACTCATCTAACATCTGCAAGATAATCAGAAACAGAAGTGTGCAAACAGAGTTGGGGGTTATTTTCTGAGATATGCCACACTCTGTGAGCAGAAGTCACCAAGCATGGAGAGAAGGAAACAAGCAAAAAGTGTTGGAACAGAGTCGCCAGGAAGGAACCAGAAGACAAGAGGTTTGGGGCAAGAGTGAACTGTGCTGTGAACTGTGCACAAAGCTAGCATTTCCAACTGCTGTACTCTTCCTCTGCCTGGATTTTGTATACATTTTGTTTTTAAAAAGAGAAATACTGGCACATGACTGATTCCTAACATTTCAGAACAGATAAAAAAAAATAGCTCTTACTAAAGAGGAATAAATTTTCTTTCCTTGTCAATGCAAGCTACCATCCCATTTTTTACATTTTGGGAGAACTAAGCAGAGAGAGGGTAATTTTTTTGGTCAGAAATTGGTGAATTGTTGGGATTAACTGAAGAATAGAAAGGTCTGCATACATGAAACAACACTCTGCCACTGTTGTGTTTTTCAAGCACTACTGACTTCACTAGATTAAGTGGCTATACTGACAGAATGATTGCCATACGAAAAGGTGGATCTTAGTCCTAAAATGACCAGCTGAATTTGCTTTCTTCATCTTCCTCATTTGTATAAATGTGACTAACTGTGGTGAAGCAGGTTCAGGGCCCACTGAATGAAATGAAGCACAGGAGTAAGATGTCCTGTCTCTCTGCGTAAGCAAGGATTAAATGCTGGTTTTAACTACAAGACAGCTTTATTGCTCCCGTTTGTTTTATGGATTCTTTGCCACCCATTACTTAACTAAACTGAAAACACAAGCCTGGCTTTATTATTAGTCAGCCTGTGAGCAATCATTAGGTGTCACTGAACCAGCTCTTCATGTGGTCTGACAAACCTTCACTTTGGAGATAGGATAAGAATTGCTTATTGGATTTGGCTAGGCTATCCTGAAATCGGTGTGTGCTGTCACACTGAACAGCACACTTCTGTACAATATATGGAACATAAAATATAGGTTCAGTGGGACGGTTTTCTGTTGCATTTCACCAGTGTTATAAAAATACACCAGGACAAAACCAGAATCACACACAGTTGAATCAGCCCCCTTGTGCCCCATGGAAATACCCTACTTCTTTGAAAAAAGTCTTTCCACAGAAAGCTTTCTACATTAAATCATCAGATTTCTCCATACTGGCACTCTTTAACCCTTTCTTCTGTTCTTTCATAACATTGGCCATTGTAGTATACTTCTCTCTTTCTTTTTTTTTTCCTTTTTCAAGGGTTTGGGTTTGTGTCCATGTGGCTTTTTTTTTTATTTTTTATTTCCACCCTGAAAGCAATTTCAGCTCATTCAGTGGAGTCACTGTAATTTTTGCTCAGTACTTTAAGATTCATCCTTCTCTCCCAGTTTTTTCCATCTAGGAAGCCAGGATCTGAAATCATTCCTGTGTTTAATTTAGTCAGACTTTCAGATTAGCTCACCACTGCCTGTGTGTGCGAGGGAGCAAATGAAACTGAGCTTTGTGATTGCTACTTACCTAACAAGACTGGTTTTCAAATTTTCTGTAAGCACAACAGATTTGGCTTAGTGAAAACATTTTATCCTTGTAAACTTCTCTACAGACACTGACAAAAAGAGCAAACAAGTTGGAAAGCCTTGAAACTGAAAAAGATATCAGGAACATAGGTTTTCTGCTAGGAAAGTTCCCAGGTGACAGGCAACGTGGGCTTGTTCAGCTATTTCTGAGGCAGGCAGGCAGCTTGCTGAGTCAGCGTTCCTTCAATGTCCTTCAAAAATGAATTAAAAGTGGTGAAGAATATGCTTTGCTTCCTCAGTAGGATTTTTTTTTTCTCCTGAAACTGTTTCGTGCAGCTTTGGCTTGAGGAAATGTAGACAACTGCCATTATCACATAAAAGCAAGACCACTTCCTCCAGGACAAAAGCCACAGGTATACAGGTCAAAACAGGAGCAAAAAGTCTTTTCAAACATGTGAACTTTTAATAGTTAGATTCAGAATAATTGCAGGTTTGTACCAGACCACCTGGAAGCAAGCTTCAGCTGTTTACCTATAAGGATAAAGCACCTCTGCCTAACCTTTCTTGTTACAGGAATTTTACACAGCTTGATTTAATCCAGGCTGAGATAACAAGCCTCAGATATGAGGTTCTCAGGAGACTTTGTTCAGCTGATTTTCCGAATAAGCTCTGTATTTTTAATATTTTGTAAATGCACATTAATTACCCAGGAACCTTAGACATATTTGGTAAAGCTGGTTGTTACAGCAGTTGTTGCTGTGCTACGTGGTCTGTTTTGCATTTAGCTTTTTGGTATGGTAATATTACAAAATAGCATACTCACTGTGGGGAGAAAAGAAACAATCTGTCAAGCCTCTTTCTTCCTAATATGGTGAAATAAAAAGCCCTGGTTTGAGCTAGCTGAAGTGCTGATGGAGTCAAAGCCCAAGGGTCAGGCTGGTGTGATACATGGAGAGCACAAGGGTCATGGTCAAGATTCACACTGGGAGGGCAGGAAATGTTTAAATTCCCTGACCGTGATGAAATGACGGGAGCCAGTGATGCTACTGGGGAAGAAACCCTCTTCTCCCAGCACATGTTCGATTCCAGACTGGCGAGGGCATTTCTTCCTGTGATCACTGGTGTGGGAGCTCTGGGCTGCACTATATAGCAGACGTAGGGACTTACTTTTCCCCAAGGTTTATCCTGGGCAGGGATGTGCATTGTGCAGCGGTGGGGGGGGCTGAGGCAGAGCCCCAGGCTGAAGAGGAGGCCAGGGAGGGACAAGCTGGGGGGCACCTGCCACATGCCTGACACCAGGCCTCGGCACTTCTCCCTGTTTATACAGTGCCTGGTAAGAAGGGGCCCCAAGTGTTGTTAGGCTGCCAGGAAGTTTGGCCTTTTTCTTTATTTGTGCTCGCTATCACTTTTTAAACAAAAGCGCAGCTTTTCGCAGCAGTAAGCCTTTGACTGGTGAGAGCTCTTTGCCCCTTCCCCACCAGCTCCCAGCTGAAGAGATGGGGATTTCCAGATTCTCCTCAGGTGTTCTGCTTCTACTGGGTAAAAATTCAGCTCAAGGATGCTTGGTTCAGTATTATTAACTCAGGATATTTAACACCTGAGAGAATCCTTTTTTTTGTTTGTTTTCCTTGCTGATGCAGGGAAGAGAGATAAGTGAATCCATTGAAAAGAAAAGAGGCCACAACTTCCAGATTCAGAGTTCCAGTAATTACGATTTATCAGGTACCCCAGTCATTTGAGGATTTGTGAACAAAAGCCGACTGAAAAGCCTGCATCTCCCCGCAGGGAGAGTTATATGGAAAACACTCAAAAGAGCTTTAACCACACTTGTGTCACAAATTCTTCTCTGATGCAGTGACTGTGGCTTGTTCTAATTAAAATAATAACAGTTTCAGTGCTATGTTTAAAAGCAAACAGTCATTTACTGTTTGTGAGGAAAAAATGGATAGAAACAATGAAGACAGCACTTTTCTTGGAGGACATGTGTCTCCGCTATGCCATAGTACATTCTCTTCTGCTGAAATATTGTCACCCATCCGAAAGCTTTGCTTCCCAGCAGCTGACCAAGAGCACATGTGCATGTTTGGCAGCTGAATCATCCGTATTAAGCCTCCCTCTGTTCAAAAAAGAGGCAAAGGCGTGAGCTTTGCTGTTTTTAAACACTGATAATGTCCACAGCTGGACATTTGTTGTGCTGCATTGTTTCCACTGTGAGTCTCCAACCTGGAGCTCAGACCTAACTCAGGAGGAGTTGCCTGAGCCCACCCAGGTGAAGCTAGAAGGTTCCAGGAGCCTCAGGGAAGAAGCCAGCCCTTCACTGATGAGAGAGGATGCAGCAGAGGCAACAGCAAAAAGGGAGAAAAGCACGTCCAGTCAGCTTTATTAATTAATATATTGTTTATACCTCCATTACAAAAACTCTGACAAGGAAGGAAATACTGAAGAGGAAGTATCTTTTTTTTTAGTGGAGTAAAAGTGATGCCTGTGGTTTTAAACAAAGTCCTATTGGCAGGATGATGCCACAAAGAAAAGGAAAAGAAAGGGAAACTGCATTTGAATTAATTCAGATAAGTGAAGGCCAGAAGAGTTTATGACAGAATTTTCCATTAATTCCTGTAGTCTAGCTCTGTCATAATTACATTACCTCCCGACTCCTTTGTACAAATATTGTTGTGCTTATTATTACTGTTTACTGTAACTACAGTAATTACACTTACAAAAGCTTCTTACAGTATTGCAGCTATAATAACGTGAAAAAGCAAAGTCAGATAAGACTTTCTTGGTGGGTATTTTGTAAGATTTTGAATGAAGTTATATAACTGTCTTCAGCTGCAAGAATTTGCAGTGGGAAAAGTCAAGAACAATGGAGTAAGGAACAAATTTATTTCACTGTTTGCACCGAAGCATTTCAGCCAGTAAGCAAAACAAGAAGGGATAGAAAGAGAAACTGAGGCACAAAGACGTTAAAATACTTTTCCAGTGTCTCATTAGATAGGTAGCAGTGTTAGAAATAGAAATTGCATCTTCTGAGTCCCCCTTTAGGGTGTAAAACACTAAAAGATATTAAACAAATTACTAGATGCAAAATACATTTCCAGCCATAACGCTTATGAGCCGCAGAGATCATGAAGACCACCAGAACTGTGCACTTTGCTTCCAATGTCTTATTCCCTGCCGCCCTGGTCCAGTCACAGGTGAAGCCCTAGTTGCATGCTTTGTCTGCACAATACAAGTTAGCATGATAGAAAGAGATTTTTATTTTCATCACTATCTCTTTTCAGAAAGTCTCTCCCACGTTGTCGAAGAATTAATAGGATGCTCTCCAACGATTCGGCACCTCCTCCTGCATTCAGTCGCTCCAACTCACAGGTCTCCATGGACAGCACCTCCATGGAGGACTTCTGGTGTGAAGTGGAGAGCATCAAGGAGAGCAGTGAAGATGGATCTGAAGAAACAACGCTCTTGGAGTTCAAACCTGCTGATGGTGAGCACATGAACACCATTTCTTTCTCATACCTTGGCTTTGCCTCGTCTCTTCAGTGATGCCCTGATCTCCCTCCTCATGTCATCCAGTATGAGCAAAAGTACTAGACTGGGTCTATGATTATTGTAGCTCCAATTCTGAACATCACAGTCAATGTACAAGATGGCACTGAAAAGAAACAATAATTCACTCTGGTTTATGCATTGGGGCTGGGAATTGGCTTCTGAAGTATTTTTTTTTGCATTGATTTTACTTGTGCTTCAAGAGGACAGATGTGATATAATTCAGATGAGAGGCACTAAATAAAAACTTCACCTCCAGCATTAAATAAACTAAACCGAAACACACAAAAGGACCAAAAAGTTCATTTAGTATACTAGAATTTTCAATTTTTGGCTTTTGGTAGGATATAATGCAGAAGTTATTAAAGTCTTGAAGCAGGTTTTAGTTAGATATCATTTGATGCAGTTAGAAATTTGATAACTGCCTATTTCTCTGAGATTGCCTAATTTAGACATAATTCAAGGAAAGATTAGAGGTAAGTCTGAATATACAGATGCCTTCATCATTCAGACTCCCCACTTGTCAAAATTCATTCATCACTTATACAAATTATGCTGAAGGTATTACTAACTCATTCTGTTACCTTAACTTTTCCTCCTCTCCTTTTTTGTAATATATTTGGAAAAACATGTAATAGTCTGCACTAGCTTGTTGCAATGCATCTTTGTGTTAGATGATTTGATAACATCTAGAACAGCAGTTCTCATTTTTTTCCAGTTATGACCCCGCTTACAAATATATTACATTGTGCAACACAAAATACCAGGTGCTACTACAGGGTGAAACCAAATTTCTTTTGAGGTCAGAACCCACTAATAACTGCTACAACCATTTTGTTGATCACAGCCATTAACCTGGTAACTACTGATCTAGAGATACTTTTTGAAACAACTGTGTTGTCTTTCCATACAATTATTAACATGAGTTATGACGTATTTTTCTTACCTTGACGTGCAACGGGATGTCATTAATTCTGCTACCAGGAAAAGAGGGGGAAAGGGGGAAAAGGTGCTACTTCATTAAGCAACCCAGCATGTAACCGGTAGTCCACACAGTGGTATCTAGCTCCAACCAGGTATCGTTTCCATGGGGAACACCTTTCACTCACTTGTTCCAGGTAAATCTCTCCTGGAAGCAAAAGGAGAAGACCTCCATTCACCAGAAGTCTCAGTCTGCTATGAGGCTTGTGGTCTGCCAGCTTAAATCCAATCTGAACTTCTTTGTGCTGGCCTGTGGTCTCAAATAAAAATAGGTCAAAGTGTAACATTGAATCTTTATGGTTATTGTTATGGGAAGGCAGAAAGACAATTTGTCTCAATCCGTTTGAACTTATCAGAAAAAATCCTGTATGATCATGCTTTCTAGTTTGGAGACCCCAGAAAGAGATTGTGAACCTCTCAGTGTCTCCTTCATGCAGCTGTCAGATTGAACTGGGTGTCCCTGACTTGTCTACACAGTCAGGGGAATGTCACGTATCTGTGAGTAACCAAGCCAGGTAAGTTAGTAGGACAAGACAATACGGGAACCCATTTTCCGTGTTCTCAGAAACTTTTCCATCAGTTTAATCACTGCTGAGCCAAATCTTCACAACAGTGCAAACTTTGTTGCAGTCTCATGTTACCTTTTGTCTGATTACACCTCATTACATTGCGCTGATTTTTTTTCCCTCTATCTTGAATTAAAAATGAAACTGCAAACTGAAATGCAATACATCACCACACTTCATTTACGTTCATACTGTTATTTTAAACACATATTATTGCATACACCCTCACACAACCCAGTCAGTGCTTGTTCTAGTTATTAACTTCAGGAATACATTCAGTCTAGGATTATAAATCTTGGAAATAATAGTGAGTTCTATTAAGCTCCTAATAGGATAATACTGCTTGCTGAGGATCAAAACACTGAAAATCAATGTGGAAGTCCCGAGGGAAAAATAAAACAAATATTCACCACCCTTTTGAGATGTCTTTGAGAGGAAGAGATGTAGAATCCTTACGGAAGCCAAAGGGTGACAGCAGACAGGCACCGCTGATATTGTTGAAACCACAGTGCTGTTTTTTGAGAGACCACATGTGCAAGGGGAAGACATTAACACACTTACTCTGTTGACATAAGTAGCTATGGTCAAGAAAGAACAGAAGATCACAAGTGATACAAGAGATGAAAACATAGGGCAAGAGGAAGTTGTGGGGTATTTAAGATGGCAGTGATGTGCAGAACTGCTTTAACACTTGGTGTTACAAGGTGGGGATGCTGCAACTTATTTGAGGTTATATCTGAAATTCAAAGAAAGGCACACCTCTTTCCCAGCAATCTCTATGAGAAAAAGAGAATAACCAACCAGAGGGAACCCTCTTGATTATCTGTCTTCTGGTAGAGCAGAATCAAACACAGAATCAAGACCCTGTTGTATAAGTAGCTACCACTACAAATATAATGTTTTGTAAAACATGTTTTTCTTTTAGCCCTTATTTAAACCTACATGTCATAAAATTCTGAGGGTTTTTTAATGCGGAAATTCCTTCTCTTTAATAGTTTTACTCCTCTGGTTGTTGGCATTATTTCTTAGTCTATTGTTTGTGAGTGGCTGGAACAGGAAAAGGGCAAAAGCCAGAGAAAACAAGTCACGGGGTGGCTGGTAAGCAGGCACAATTTCATGTCTGCTTTACTGTTTTTCATAGCATCACAAAAGCCAGGTTTGATTAAAAACTAAATTCTTGGAAAGGATAAGTCATGACAAAAGCAAAAATTAATATAATTAAGAAACTAGAACATGAATGGATGTGGCTAGAACAGAGGCACATAGAAATGAAAAGAGACCTTGTTAGAAAGAAGAGTGAGGATGGCAGAAGAACCATTGTTTCAAGAAGGGAAAAGAACAGCCTTCCATCCTATCTGTGGATACAAAAAGGATCAGAGCAGAGACAAGCTGTTGCACGGGATACAGGGCCCCATATACCCCATATAACACAAAGCAGGGGGTTTAGAAGCAGATACTCTTTGTAGAGCTTTTTGAAGAGACGTGGCAATTAACAGTGAATGAGGGATTGGTTTTTGGCAACCTTGCTGTGACAGGCTAAGCACTCTACTGCCTTCTTCACGTGAATGTGTTGATGCACAGGTTAAAAATATCTCTTCTGTTCTCTTAAATCTCTCCCGTGCAGAGATTGCCAAACTGAAAGTTGACAGTATGTAGACAAAACTAAATTAGCTTATGCTTGTGGCCTTGAGGTAAAGACTAAGGCAGTGGTCCACTGTGCCACCTCCCTTCTTTCAGCCCTTTCTCTCTCCCGTGCCAGGTTGGTAACACGCTCTCTTCCTCCACAGAAGGGGAGCTGGAGGCAGAATGGCTACAAGATGTAGGTTTATCCACATTGATCTCAGGAGCTGAAGAGGAGGATGGCCAAGCCCTGCTGTCCACTCTGACACGAACTCAAGCTGCTGCTGTACAGAAGAGGTACAACACCTACACTCAGACCTTAAGGAAGAAGAACAAGCACGCAGTCCGGGATGTGCGAGACATCTTTGGCACCAATGACTCTTCTGTAAGTAGCTATTGCATCCTACCAAACGCTTTTGAGCTTAATTTTTATCCATTTTGCAAGTAGCTCATCAAAGCTGCTACCAGACAGGAATCCTTTTCTGCTGACAATGTAGAGACAGCCAGTCGCAGCTCCTGACACTAAGTCCAGACTTTTAATGCTGTGTATACTACTTTTTGAGAGGAAAGGAATAAACCAAATAAAACAGACATTGCACAGTTTTGCAACAAACCTGTAACATAATGTTGTATCTGTTTCCAGCCCTCCTCCTGCAATCTCCTATCAAGACTAACATTTACTCCCTTATTTTTTTGAAATTGGTGAGTTACTCTTGGCAGCTATTCAAATTTTTGCTGGCTTTTGGGGACACTTGCTGTTTACTCAGCAGTCTCAATGGTGAAGTAAAACTTCTCTAGTGAAGCATCTGGGGTTCAAATATGCATAAGCAAATTAAACACCTGCTGGCATGATTGCAACTAGTACCCTGGCAGTTACATTTCACTTATTTAGCAAATGAAAATCTATTATCTCTTCATTTGTTTCATGACTTCAGAAATGAGCATTGCCTCTGGTGGTTTAATCCACTTTTCCCTGAGGATATCTCTAAATTCACCAATTCCTACCCCTACCTCTTTTGATTTTGGTGAATGCAGTCAACTGTGTGAGTTTAGTCTGATGCTCAAAGCAACACGCGTGACTTTACGTATGTCACTCGTGATATCTTAAATGGGAGTTGCCAATAAGCTCACAAGCTCACCTATGAAATTAATATTGAAGGTCTTGCCATTATAAAACTCCAAGAAGCTCTTTTTCATGATGAAATTGCTTTGTCCTTTTCTATTTGTTCTATCTTGTCCTCAAGGCTTGGCATCCTGGATGAATTTAAAACAATAAATTGGGAAATAAAATTGTAGTTGCATAGTTATATTAAAATTACAAAGATATAATGGTTGGGGAGTTAACTTATTTGTATCCAATTTGTATCCAGTAGTTTCTTGTGGGCAGAATTTCTTGCATGAGAACTCATCAGGCATGTTTGCATGAACATAAAAAAGCTGATGGTACTTCTTATTAGATTAGGAAACGTCTCCCATTTCAAGTATCTCTAAACCTTAATGTGTTTAAAATTTTTAAAAATTATAATAAAGCTTAAGTTTCCTAATAAATTTCAATCAGCCAAATAAATATTGTACCCATTCTCTTCAATGGGTGCATTATTGGTTTTGTCCTGCTTATTTTCCCTTCTGTTTCTCACTTGTTAAAGGAATCAGAAGCTTCAGTACTATTGCCCTTCAGATCACTTTTTTACCTTCTCTGTAATTAACTCACTTACTAGCTCTGCATTGACAAAGTCTGAAAGATAAGACTGAAAAAGTAATTAAGACTTCTAATTCTTCTTCCTCAAAAATATGCAGTTCTGCAGGATGCTTACCTAAATGTTAAACACAGATACACAAATACAGCTGCAGAGCACACCACCATCTCCCTCCAATAAACTGCAAAACAGATTCTATTTTTAAAAGCCTGCAAGGTCCCCAGCACCCTTTGGGCATTCCCAGTGACCATCGCTCCTATCTCTGCTGCTTATTATGGGATTTAGAAACTTTGTCCTAATTATCAGCTTCTCAGGGATAGACACAATCCGGGGGGAGATTGTGTCCTGACCTGAGGGTTTCCCTGAGCAGCTCTTTGTTGAGGGAGTGTCAGCTGAAATCGTCCCTCATGCTCTGCTGCCTCCTTGGGCATGGCACTACAACTGTCTGTGAATCTTTGTGAGGAATCATTTTGGGAAAGTGATCTGCATTAAAAATAACCCAGCCAAAAAAGAAGAGCAACAGGGGACAGGGAGGAACAAATCTTTTCAGCATAGCTGCTGAAGATAGGCTGGTAAAAAAACTACTCGAAATGAGGTGCAGGAGTTTTGCTTGCCATCCTGCTTTTTAGTTGGGAAGAGAAGAAGGAAATGTTTGGCAAATAGCAAAACAGCTCTAATTGCTTCAAATAACTCTATAATCCTCCCCATTAGGAGGGAGAACTCCCAGAAACTTAAGCATTGCAGGAGCCTAGAGGGGTATGTCACAGGATGGATTGCTCTCTTCTGTGGCTAATGACAAGAGAAAAGGTGATTAGCTCTTTAGAGTCACCTGAGATGAGATTTATGTGACCACTGAAGAGGCACAAACAGTTGTCATCCAGGACTGCCCTGTTTTCTTTGTTCTGGAAAAACCTGCCTGCTGGATGTTTTGCTATTACTGCCCCGTGGCTGGCCTCTGTGTGAGTCAACACAGAGCAAAGGGTGCTTTTCCCTCATTCCACCTTGGGGTCCATCCCCTCGGGGCAGGAGTGTTCCCTCAACAGCCCAAGTGGTGTGAAATGAAAGGAAATGGAGTCATATTTCTTTTTTTTTTTGTTTAGTGGTGTGGTGTTTGGGGTTTTTTTTTCCTGTTGCTCACCCTGCAAAGGTGTCATGATCCCTGGGGACAAAGTACTGAACCTACCATACCTCCTACCTCACCCCTCTGAGAGCAACGCCTCCATGGAGCAGCCTGCTCCAGCAGAGGTGCCTCTGCCGTGCTTCAGACTGGCCTACATGCAGCAGGCTCAACTGACAGCCACACTACAGGGATTTAAACTAGATGGTTTACTAATCACAGTGGCCTGATTTTCCTTACTACTGGTACCCCACTATTCCATCAGAAGATACTGGATCTGTTAGTGCCCAAAGCCTACAAAAATTAACAGCAGAATACAAATGGGGGAGGGGGAACATTGGTTTTATTATTGGAGGGAGGAAATGAAGCATCATGCTTATTAACAGCCCAATCCCGTACCTTGTGATCAGCTAACACTCCTCAAGAGTTTTAAGAGCATTTTATTTGAACAATGAATGAGAAAATCGTGTCCTAATTAAAGAAGAATCACTAACTAACCCGGAGATATTTGCATGAAAAGGCATTTGTGATGACAGCTCTCAGAAACATGAAAATATCCAACACATCGGCAACTTGTATCCTGACCAGAGCTATAATGCTATCTTTCTTTGCCTTTATTTCCCTTAGCTGCAGGGCTGACCATTGAATTCGGTCACTTTGGTGCTCCAATGATTTGGTTTTACATCTTCTACAGTGAGGGTAGCTACTAAAGAACTATCTACCTCATCTCCATCTTTTCCTTGTTCTTCTGTTTTCTTCTTCCCATTGGAAATTCCTGAGTACATTGTGTAAGCATATACTGGACTCATTTTTAGTACTGGATAATGAGAACTATCTAATGAATCACTTTCAGTCAGAAATGAGGATATGTGAAGTCTTGCCTTCGCCGGAGCCCCAGACAAATGAATAAAGCTGTCCGAATTTAGTGAAGGGCACAATTTGACTCTTCTCCTTTCACATTCATTAAGATATGAGCTTCCAAAGTTTTTCAGTCTTCTACAGAAACAATGTGGATCTTTAAAATAGATGCATTAAAAAGGTTTTGTTCCCAATCTTTCCTTTCTTTTTATCATATTATCCTAAGATTATTTTTTTTTTAAAAGAAAAAGAAAAATAAGTGGGCAGGACTTTGGTCTTGTTTGGAAGATATTTTCACAAAAGAGACATACATTTGGCTTCTTTATACCCTCTCCCTGTGGAGGCTGGGAAATGAGACCAAGAATATGGCATTTTTAGCTACCCCTACTATTGTACAGGATTCATGATATGCAATTGCCATAAGCCAGAGCAGCCTGCAGGATCTTGCAAGCTCTGCTGGGTGCAAGGCAGAGTTGTGCTGTCAGTTCCCCTCCATTACACAGTTTCACCTGTGTAACAAGGCTGGAAGGATTTTTTTTTATCTAAATAAATTTGATTCACTGTAAATCTATTCCAAATACTTTTCTCAGGGTCAGACATTTTGAGCAGTGAAAGTAGGTGAGCCAGTTGCTAATGTTAACCATTAATTTCTCCATCTACATCTTAACCAGCAGAACAGCTACTTTTATATTTGATTTCCCCAAACTGCTGAGGCAAGTTTAACCATCCCCTCTACTTCCACACTCCCACCTGAAATTTATCTTGCTTTTTTATGTCCTAAAGCCTTTTGTGTAAGTGTTATGGTTTTATCATAAAAGCATCCTACAGTTCTCCTTTTAAAAAATCAATGGTCTCTACAGTCTTCTGGCAAAGGAAATCCATGTGACTCAAATCCTGTTTGCTATCAAGTTTACGGGCCATTGCACGTACTCTCTCAGGAGAGATTTTATTCATGTTACATTTGACTTTGTTACCCAAATAGCTCAGAGGATAAGACTGAATAAAACAACTGCAACATTATTTCAGGCTTCCAACTGGAAGAGCTGCCTGTCTTTTAAATTTCTGACATTTTTTAGCAGCCTGAATGCTGCTCCTGTGCACTGGCTACAAACGCAGAAGACAAAATTTCTGCCCTGAGGCATTGCTGTTTGTTGACAAGCAGCCGATTTAGCAATTTAAAGAGCAATTTAAAGAGCCGCTGTTGTGGGCTCATCGGGGTTCTCAGCTGGAAAGCTGAGGCTGCTCCATCAGGCCGGGGGAGGGGGAGGCAGCAGGTTTGAGAAAGGGGGGGCTCCAAGGGCTCCCACCAGGATGCAAAGGACAGCAGAAAAATTACAAGACTGGTTTGGGGCGTTGTGGTTATTTTCACTGAACACCATTCAGAGCATTTTTTAAATTCCTGACTTTTTTACCCAAGAACATGCAGATGAGCTGCTACTGCCCCTGTGTACACACAAACACTCAGATTTGTCTTATGACAACTCCCAAAACTGCTGAGAACAAAGGTAAAACCCAGCTGCCAAGAAAAGGTGGCAGTGCTTGAAAGTCACCCTCTGGGCTTCCAAGCCCCTTCTCTGCTGTGCCACATGTGCTTTCCCCATTTTCATACAGTGCAGAATGATTTCTGGAGCAGAAATAAATTAATTTGACTATAGAAAAGGTCTTTTTTCCCTAAAACTGTTTTTGAAGTTCACTGATAAAATGTTAGTGCATAACCTACGGGAAGACAGTCGTCTGTTAATAATTTGCTTGTGCCCAAATCCCAAAAGGCAGTGAAAAGGCCAGTTTCTGACAGGTGCGTGGGAGCAACGGGTGTTTGACATGCGTCAGAGAGTCCTCAAAAAGATATGTGGCCAAAATGATTAAAAGCAGGATGGATTACAATTTGATGAGGACCTTTTGCTTAGTACAATTACATACAGCAATTTACTTAGCTAATTTCAGTCATTATATAGGACAGGGCTCATTAGCTACAGCAAGCTGCAATATTACTGACCTCAACGTGATCCAAAACTGTGCATCCTGGGGAAGATTAATGCTCAGGCTCAGCTATGAAAAATGTACTCTGGAGAATCACAACAGGTTGTTTAAACTTGGCAAAAGAATGTAAGCTGAGAATAATACGCTGTTGCTTGAACTGTAGCAGTTTCTGTCCATAGACGTTTACCTTCACTGCAGTCTGATCATTTTTCCTTGCCTATCAGCCCACATTTGAGACAGTTCCAGTGTCACCAGTTCCTTCTAATGGTATCCAGCTTCCTGGGCAGAAGCCAGTTTGGAAATCAGTTAGCTGTGAGTATGCCAATGTGTAACAAGTGTTCACTTCCTCCTAGAAATATGACAGACAGAAAGATCCTTTTGTGATTCAGAGGTTAGTCCCCTCTTCTGTGTTGGGGCCATGCTCCATATATTTCCTTAAAATCAATGTCAGCTTATTGTCATGCAGGAACCAAAGTTTCCCATTCAAGGCCAGTGTTGTACAGACACAGACTGCTGCCCTTGAGGCATCAGTGTCTAAAAAGTACTGATCATTGCAAGGCTGGGAATGTAAAAATAGCCTCTAAACAATACGGTGCAGAATTTGTCCAAAATATGTCAGCAGTGTATTTTCTTGTTGCAAATCATGACAAGAAAGATTAATATTTCCTCTCCAGTACTGCAGAAACTGTAGTATTACAAATTTATCATTTTTCTGGATCTACCTTATTATTATGATCTACTAATGGTGTTATTTTGGAGATCCCTTAAGCACTTTTCCCTGACAGTGACTGGCAGTGCTAATGAAAATGATAGCTCTGCTCTACTCAGTATACGGATAACTATCAGCTGCCTTCCATATGAATATCCATCTTTTATTTTGAAAGCTCTTCCTGTCACCGTTGTTCAGGGCTTAACTAAAGGGATATTAATATCTCAGTTTCTAAACCAGTACCCTAGATATTTAGCTTTGGATATAGTGCCACAGACTTTTTCCTTGTTCGCAAAAGCTGTTCTGCTGATACCTCTGCTCTGCAAGCAGTTGTATCAGAACAGGTGGGGAACCAAATGGCCAGGGGTACTGCAAACACTCTGTGGGCCCAGGTGCAAGGATGAAAAGAGAGATGGAAAACATCTTAAATGGCTTGGCCAATAGGCAACATCTAAGGCCACATTTCAGAAGCTACTTAATAACACACTTAGCCTTTTCATACCAGACTTGCAAAAGAAATAGTACTGCAAAAAATGCTTAAGTCCCTGTATCTGTAAATGCAGTGATTCAAAAATCATGGGTCACACACATGTTAATATATGTAATGCTTTTTAATTCACTTTCTGATTTCCATGGCTTTTGAATGCACTTGGGTCACTCTGCAGTCCTGGGGACTGAAATTTGACCTACCTTCCAATGAAAATTATGATTCTATTCCAATTGCATGAGTCTAGGAGCTGAACTTTAATGGAAAATGTAAAATTGTCCTGCAATGTGAGACATCAGTCATGAAAGTTGGCTACACTGGAACTCATGCATGTTATCACACTTTGGACTCCATGACAATAGGGTATTTCTGTATTTGACTGTACTGATTTCAAAAATTTTCCTCTGGCATTCACTAATTTCAGCAGGTGACTAAATTTTAGAGTAAAGCAGTAAGTAATTTCACAGTATCTACCAGAAATTCCAGTAGACATAGCGTTTTTCAAACTGGAAGACTGTTGAGTCCTGGTTTGGTGCTACACACCTAAACTAGCAACTGTGAGAAAATATGTATGTGAACATACAAAATATATGCACAATGACTTATGATTGTAAATAAGTCAACACTGACCTGAGAAACTGTGTCAACAGCATTTTTCTGTCAGGAGCTTTTATTTTTAATTGTTCATTAGACAAGTGCCAACACAATTTGCTGGCCTGGGTAGACAAGGATGGAGTACAAAAACTTGATAATTCCTGATAAACAGGAAGTTCCAGCTTGACTATCTTTCTCACGAAAAACAACGAGTTAAATAATCTAAAATGAAAATAGGAATTTTATTTCTAAGGGGTTATTTCCTCCAGACAAAACAGGAACATGCTGTGGTTTACACTGAAATTCCTTTTGAAGCACTTCCTTTATTATTTCTCAAATTTTTTGTCATCTTGGTTCAATTTTTTAATGTCTTTGTACTAAATGCAAGGATACATTCAGTGTTCACATATAGTTTTCCTTATTTTAAGCTAATAGCTGTCTAGACTGTGGACTAGATAAAGGCAGCCCATCCATAACAGAAGAGCTCTCCTACGAGGTCTCTTTCTCAGAATCCATTACGGTCCTTCCAAAAACTCAAGAATGGCCGAAAAACCAGAGGTTCAAAAAGGAAGACTCTGCTTTGCCTGTAAGTCTGTTTTTGACATGTTTCCTCAATTATTTTCTTTAACCCAGTAATTTCCTGATTTATATCCTCAGCAGATTGGAGTCCATTAAGATACATTAGCTGTCCTTTGCTATGTGTCTTCATAGAGACAGCTCGCTGTGGCTGCCTACCACTTGTGACTGATTCCCAGAGAGGCATCAAAGCTAAACTGGGTATTCAAGCCCAGTTTTCACTTGTACCTATTGCAGATGAATATGTGTAACTCAATTCACAAATATTGCATCATGCACACATTATTTGTCACATAGAAATAAAGAACAGTTACTGGCACTAAAACTAGCAATTTTCATTACTGGTCTGCTTTCCTACTTTATTCCCCGACAGATTTTCTGCCTTTGTTAACACAGGGACTTAAAATTGCTTTGCAGATTGAGGAGAGAAAGCAAGCTTTAGTGCTGTAGCAGTACTGATTGTCTCCAGTTGCTATTCAGTACAATTACACTATAGGGGATACTATGTAAGTGGTTAAAGGAAAGTTTATCATATCATATCATCCAACCAGACATACACTGAGCAGTCATGCCATTATCTGAAATTATTTCTTGAAGTCAAGGAAGTCAGTTTTCTATTTCCATCAACTCGCACAACTTCCATTACTGAAAACTGGAGCATTAGGTTTGTGTTTCAGATACCACCTTTGTAGTGAAACGTATGAAATAGCCATAAATTATTTGGAGGCATTTCCTGAATGTTATAATGTCCTGAGGTCCTGAACTAATCTGAAATTGTTGCTATCCACACAGACATTAAATTCTCTGAGAATTATCCATTTGTCCATCTCAGGCATCACCAAGGAAGAAGAACCTGAGATGCAGAAGTAAGCTTCCCTATTGAAAGGAGGCATAAAACATCAAGTAGATTACAACTGGTGTGAAATCCCTGTGCTTTAGTGTGTCTGGGTTTTTTTTGTGGTGGGGATAACTTGATGTTCTGTGGAGAGTAAGGATATCTCTGCATTCATCATGATTTTGGCAAATCAAAGGTTCATCCTAGCTCCTTGTAACAGCACACCTAGGACCCCAGCTTTCACTACAACACACACACACACACTGTTCTCTGCAACAGCTTGGAAAATTTCCAGTTGATAGAACAGGGACACTGGTGACAAACAGGGAAGAGAAGATGTTCCATTGAATATCATGGACCTGTAGATGCATAATTGATTACAGAATCAACAGAATCACAGAACAGCCATGGTTGGAAGAGACCTCTAGGACCATTAACTCCAACCATTAACCTAACACTGCCAACTACACCATGCCCCTCAGCACCTCATTTACATGTTCCTTAAATACCTCCAGGGATGGGGACTCCACCACTGCCCTGGACAACCTGTTCCAATGCTTGAAAACCCTTTCAATGAAAATTTTTTTCCTAATATCCAATCTAAACCTCCCCTGGCACAACTTGAGGCCATTACCCCTTGTCATATCACTAGTTGCCCCAGAGAAGAGACCTTAGTATTAGAAAAGGCCAGTATTGTTCTGGAGATTAACTATTATGCATGCAGAACATCATTTTGTGTGCTCAAAATAGTACAAGAGAAGTATGCCAGGTCATCACAGACACTTTCTAAGTAAAGTCAATAATTATAGCTGTTGATGCTGGCATTTCTCTTACTTCATACACTGCTACTCATGGTGCTTTTTTTTTCCCATAGTGGCTCAGATGAAAATGGGCCCCAGCAAAAAAATCACCTCTTGCTCTGGTACATGGAGCAACCAGTCACCTGTACTCTGAAGGACTGTCCCCCCTTCCTCAAGGTGGGCCAACAGGGACAGACTGAAGTCTACACAACATCATACTTGTTAGCAGGTTCTCCAGGGCAGGTCTGATCCATTAATATAACCAGCTTCATGGACAGCATGTACTGAGCTACATAGAGAGAGATTATATGTCCTAAAATTGCATGTCCTCTGCAGCTCCCAAAAGCCAACTCAACATCACTGTCTGCATGAGGTTACATGCAATTTCCCCAATGTGGAACCATGATCAAGTGACTTAGTTCATTGGAACAGGCTGCCCAGGGAGGTGGTGGTGTCACTGTCCCCGGAGGTGTTTAAAAAACTAGTAGAGGTAGCACTTGAGGTCTAGTGGTTAGGGAGATGTTGGGATAAAGGTTGGACTTGATGATCCTAGAGGTCCTTTCCAACCATAGTGATTCTATGATTCTATGATTAGTTGAAAATATTATTACAGAACGAAGAGTCAGTAAGCATTTCAGGCCCATCTTAGCACACTGTATAGTTCCGCATAGAAACAACATATAACACAACATCAGGCATGATCCTTAGCCAAAACACTAGCAATCGAATTTCAGGGTAGCACAGCCTCCTTCGGTGCTGCATATTGTGACTCCACTGTTTGTGAGAAAGATCACTGGAAAACTGTGACCCAAGACAGAAGAAAGGGGCCCAGCCCCAAAACCTTGTGTTAACACTGCATCACATAATAGTGAACCTAGGAGTCAATCAGCCACCACAGAAAATCCTTGTAGCTATCCTTTGTAATCAGTTTTGGAGTGTTTGTCATTTTTTGTTGGCAAACATACTTTTTAACCCTCACAAAAGATATGTATACAGTGTGATTTTTTTTTTTTCTTATTTTCAAGATGATTGTCCTAATTTCCCAGGAACAGATCCATGGCAGGCAGGCCATGAATAGCCCCGAGTCAGCTGAGAGTTTCAGTCAGGGCAGCTGACACAAACTGTCTCACAGGTGTATCCCATAGCACTGACATCAAGCTCATTATAAAAGGAGGGAGTTTACTGAGGGTGGAGGAGTCTTCTTTGTGGGGCTTTGTCCTATTGGCCTCCTGCTGATTCTAAGGATGAGTATAAACTTGTACACTTTATATTAGTGATTTTATTAGTTTTATTATTTCATTAAATCTGTTTCTGCTTTAGCCCATGGGGCTTCTCCCTTTTTTCCCTGATGCCCCTTCTCAGTTGGGGAGGGGTCATCAAGTGGTAGAACAACTGCTACAGTTTAGCCCTCAGTACAGGCTAAATGTAGACAATGGTTTATTGTGCTTTGATTGCTTTTAGACTTTTTGCATCACTGGAACCTAAATGCATAGATATTCTTTAGTATCTACATGCCTTCAGAAGGCTATCCTCCATGTAGCCTTTGTTACATTAAGTCTCAGCATAAGAGTAACAGTGGTATTGCTTCATTCTGGGAAGATGAGACTCTGGCCTAAAATGCCCCAGACAGCATATGAGTTAGTTATTCTATCCCCTACATACTTTCTCTCCCAATTAGGATACCCCTATTGAAAGATCATGTGCAATGTAATTTTTAGGAAGTCCTAACTTACATGATCTAGATGTCTTTTGTCCTCTCTCGCTTTTGATATCTGATGCAAGTTTAATTCTTTTTTTGTTTGCTTTTTTTCTTAATCTGTTTGACTGGCTTCATCTGAAGATGGGTTAAACCTATTGAGTTCAAATTTATTTTAAAAAGGGAGGGCTGGGCTGAAATCTCTACAAGCAAAACATCATTAAAGGCTGTGTTTCTACTCAGTTCCCTAAAGGGAGGAGATGGTTTGTAATGTTATTTATTTATACCTCTGACTAAGTTACTGGTTTAAATTACAATTAAATTTAAAATCCAGACAATACCAAATATCCACAGTTCTTTGAAAAGCATATTTTTTACTATAACATTGTTATTATGTCTAACAATTATGTCAAAAACTGATGGGTATTTGTTCTTTTTGACTTTTGTACAAATGCTTCTGTCATTACACAACATTCCTGGCTCTGGTCCATGATGCTGCAGTTTCTAAAATATGTAGACATCTTCACATGGCCCCAAATTACTAAGTATCATTTAATTCAAGCCTACTTGAATAAATTCTTTCTTAGCTGTTGGGAGCCTAAATGCTTCTTGAGTAATAAAAAGTACCAGTAAATTGGCAGGTTGGCATCAGGACTAAGTGATTTTGCTTCTGGGATTTTTCTCACATCTTTAGTTTGAAGTCTCCTGTAAGACCTCATAAATTAATGGTAATGAGCAAAGCAGGCATGGGTTCATTACATATGCACACATATGATTGATATACAACCATATCCATGATAAAATGTGCCAGTTACTTCAACAGCATTTAAATATGCTCTGGGGGAGGCAGAAGTAGAGCAAAATGTTATATCCTGTTGAAACTGGATAAAAGTTTAAGTAGCACACAGCTCATTTGTCCTAGCTGGAGTACAGGCACTGAGGCTAATACCTCTGCACTAGCACTGCTTATCAGTCAAACTGCAGTCAAATTCATGTCCTGTAATTTTTGTGCAAATAAAGTTGCGACCTATCTCTACTGTAGAAATTCATCGTTAGGAAAAGCCGTTTTGGACTGACAGAGGTTGGAGACCTCTCTCCTGAAGATATGAAGAAGATCCGCTACCTCTCCCTGATAGAGCTAACAGCTTTCTACGATGCAGTGGGGGTGGAGCTGAAGAGGAACCGTGCAGAAAGGGTGCGGGGACGAGGTACTGTGCTGTAGCATCCCCATGGCTGCCACCTGGGCACTGCTTAGCATAGCTAAGAAGATGTGTACGAGACTGTATTTTTTTTCTTTCACGTTTGCTGTTATTATTTTTAAGAAAATGGTCTGTTTGGAGTCCCTCTTGCCATACTGCTGGAGAATGATCAGAAGAAGGTTCCTGGAATAAAAGTTCCCCTCATCTTCCAAAAAGTGAGTATAACTACCTGCTTGGCCACTGAGGTTTACTTTTCTGTCATTTGCACTGACACTTAAAACAATCATCAGCTAAAAGAAGATGCAGACTCTATAGATTTGAAGGCATCTACAGGTTGTCTGTCTGTATGTTGTATATGTCCTCTCTGGAGATACTCAAAACCCACCTGGATGCAATCCTGTCTAATGTGCTTTAAGTGATCCTGTTTTAGCAGGGGAGTTGGACTAGATGATCTCTAGAGGTCCCTTCCAACTCCAACGATTCTGTGGTTTGAAAACCTTGTGACAAGGAGACAAAATGTGCTCCTTTTGTGTGTTTTATCTGTGGTTGGGACCTCTTTCACTTTTTGTAATTATACGATAAATACAGGAAACTTAGTGAAACAGAAAGCCAGACATTTGTTTCCCTTTCTCATTGAATTAGAGAGCCATGCAAAATTGTGTGTGTGCGCAGAAGTGGAAAAGATGAGTTGTTTGAAGAGTTTTTTAATTTCACATGAATTCAAACTGGTATTTCTTAGCTATTATTTCCAGAATAGAAGTGGTATCTTCTGAGATCTGTCTGACAAGACAATGCTACTTATGTAAGTCTTTAGACAGTACAATGACATCCAGTGGATGTCTTGGAGACAGCTACACAGACACAAGGGCACATGCAATTACAGAGGCTTACATGGACTCGAAACTACAACAAATTTCCCTGTAAATACTGACAAAAGGGGAAGTAGTGTGGGGTGTCAGGGGAAAGACTGACAGGACTTGAATATTTACATGACATTGTAATCAGCTCCACAGCTCTCCTGTCAAGATACCATGGGAAGTCAAAAGAATCCAACAGCTCGGGCAGGAAGCAGAGCTGGTGATGAAAACTCTGAACTGTATGAATAAATGCTAGGAAATGATTTTATTTTTTTTTCTCATGATAAATTATGTTAAATCAGAATATATTTATTTTTTTATAAAGAATTAGAGTGGAAAGCCTATTCCCCTATTCAAAGAAATTTCAAACTAAAATATCCTGGGATCATTTTCTAATCTAAGTTCTCAGTTCCCAGAAGCATATGTTATCTATAGACCTTTCCATTGTGCTCCTCGAGGAAAGACTTAAACATTTCTCAGAGGTTAATTTGCCCTCAAAACACCATTGTGTTTTACCCTGTGTATCTGACCTTTTTTTAATGTGCTTGTGTTAATTGTTCCGTAGCAGTGCCAAGTCTCAAATCAAGGACAGAGGGGGCTATTACATTATCAGTCTTCTGTACTCTGTATTTCAGGGTCAGGAATATGGAGAACAAATTAGGAAGGTTTACTTACATGAGCTGGCTTGTTTTCATTAACAAATTACATAGAAATGTATCTTTTTCAAATTGGTTTCAAGGATACCTTGACTGAAAAGAAGTTAATAGTATTTTTAAGTGCTTCTGAGTATTTTCCTGGGGGGATTGGTGTTTTTTTTCAGTTGCTGCTCAAGCTTGAGGAAACAGGTTTAGAAACCGAAGGAATTCTACGAGTGCCTGGATCTGCTTCCAGAGTCAAGGTACACGCTTGTGCCAGTTTTGTCTTCTGAACCACAGACCTTATAATACAGCACACACAAATGCACACTGCATGTAAACACTGATGTGTGTAGCTCAGAATTTCTATTCCTACCAGTGAAAGGTCAGATTGGTTCCTGGGAACTAATAAATCGCAGAACATGTGGTCTATTGCTTCGCATTTGTTAATGTTCTATATAAAGCACAGACTTGATGTTGAATGTAGTTTTTTCCCCTCTAAACATTGAGGGATGCTTTCAGTTTATATCTGTCATCCAAAATTGCTGTGATCTTATCTCTGTTTTAATTTATTTCAGAAATCCAGAGTTGCTAAACTGAGAAAGTTTCAGATAAAGATCTTATTCTATGTCATTTTAACCTCTGTGTCATTTTATTTCTCATTTATCTTCTGTGATCTTACAATTTCATGTTCCAAGTGAGAGAAATTTGGCCTGCATTCCCTGTTTGGCAGCCTGGAGTACTCTATTTTCACAGGCTGTTTGTGGGCTATGAACACAGTCTAGTTGGTACCCAATAACCTGGCACTGTGGTGCAGTAATGCTTGCAATTGTTTCTCCAGCCTAACTTGACTCCAGGAGCTGGAAGCCATTGGCAGAGGCAAATTAGGAAAACAAGTTTTTTCTTGGCTTAGTACTGTCTACCTCTTTCTCAGATTTTTGTTTTTTCTAGTTTATTTTTTAATCTAGTTTAAGCAATTTCTTATCGTTCATCCCAATCCAACTTCCTCATCCATGAGAAAGCTAGTCTTGCTTTCTGAGGCAGTAACTCTCAACATCATGGCAGCCATGCAAAGAGTAATGTTGGGGATTGCTAAACATTCATGGGCTAAGAATCATAAAAAACGACTATAAGAAAAAGCTGCATTATGTGAAACACACCAATGATAAACAGTAGCATCCCAGCTCCCTTTGACCCCGTGGATTGATAAAAACACTCAGCACCCTGCAAAGTGCCACATCTTGCAGAAGGGAGCTTCTAAATTGGCCTGTACTTTTCAGCTTCTTCATTTTTTCAAAAAAATACTTAAAGTATTATCTCACACAACCCCAATTTTTTTCCAACCTCTCTGGGGAGATTACACAGCAGGGCTGTGCTCTGCCTAATTAAATTACTTTCATATTCTTTTGCATATATTGTGCTGTGTCTTGCTTACTTCTTATTCACAACCCATATCCAGCGAGCTGTTACGAGTTTGACTTTAATCATAAGTCTCCTATAGTGGGTGGTAAGTTAAACTGCACATATGAAAGTTTTAAATTACTTGAGTTTTGGCCAGAAAGAGAGATTTTTTTTTTTCAAAGCAGATCCAGATTTCATCATTCAAAGCCTTCATACATTATTATGACTTTAGGATTTGAGGGCATTCCAGTTTTATTTCAGTCTTGTTTGGAGAAAGAAAATCCATATGGAAGCAATTAAAGGTTACTTTTCTATAAAATAAAGAAAGTTTTCCTCTGTAATCCAATTTGTAACAAAAGATCCAGTAAACCAAGAGTGCATGATAGTCTACTGTAAGAACTGTCACATTAAAAAAAAAAAAAAAATTGCAAAAATGTTTTTTAAAAGTACTTAGCTGCATATATATATATATATATATGCATGAGGATGTGTCAGTGTATAAAATATATATCCACACAGGCAAGCATATATACATATATTAAATGTTTAGGTTTCAAAAATCTTGCATTCTATTTCTGTGGATTTTTCCCACTTCTCAGCAGAAAGATGTGGAGTAGTTTTGCTCTCCCCTTGTGATTTTGATGAGGTGAGAATTTCTGTTCCACATTTCCCACTCAGTTACCAGGAGAGAATTTAATCCAGATGTTTGTATGGATTATGTGCAAAGGATGTGAATGCAGAGGAAGCTGAGATAGCCCAGATTACGACCAGTAAAATGTGCTAGTAAAAATGAGACTGTAACATTATATACCAAATCCTGAATAACTTTCTATTTCCTTTTGTGCCAACCATTTCACTTCATTATGTGTGACCATATTTGATATGTAGTTTCCTTCCATTCATGTGAGGCTCAGTAAATGGAATCCATTTTCTAAAGTTTTCTATCTGAATGGACTAAACTTTTTTACATTAAAGTACATTTGACAAAAACATGATCTGGAATCTGAATATTAGCTACAATTGTAATTTGTCATAAATGGTCTCATAAAAAGCAACAGCCAATGTCCTATTGATTAGGCAGTGTTTGGCCAGTAATAAATGTGAAAGCTGCATTATTATGGATATTTTCCTATTACAATAACCTCCTTCAATCTTATTAACACAATAAATTTTTAAGGAACTTTTATTTTCCAAACATTGATCTGGGTGTGAAGCTAAATTCTGTTCCTACTAGGAACCTTACTGAGTACTTCCCATTCATACATGTGTGTGAAACATTGATTAGTTACCCTCCAGAACTAGAGAGGCCTCTGTTACAGAGCAAGATGCTGCCACTGGAGAATAAAATGATTAAAGGGGCACCCAAAATGGAGCCTTAGATGTCTTGTGTTTTGAGAGGTCTGGTGTTTTTCTGGTGTGTATTAAGTAGAGGTCTTCTGACAGTAGTGGTTTCATTTTTCTGTGAAGTGATCAAATCTAACTATAGCCATCCAGAAAGGAAATATCCTTCTAAAGATGGGAAGACTTGAAGTTAAAGCCATTTGTTCAAGTCCCATGGATTTGAATGCCAACAGATTGCCTAGTTCACTGACAGTGAGAAATGCCACTCCTTTTGTGATTTGAGGGTCAAAACCTCTTGAGAGTGTTTAAAACAAAAAGAACAGCTGTGCTAAAAATGCAGTTTAACTGAACTTTCTGTTACTATTTCTAAGACACTGCATAAAATTGTCTTGCTTTAAAATGGTTCAAATGGGTCACTAGTAGAAATCTAGCTAATGCTAACTGAATTTGGCTGGGGTTGCAAAATATCCCCAGGAACCTGATCTGTTAACCTGCTCTGAATTCTGCATGGTTCTACCTTGACTGCTACTGGTTTAAGGCTACTTTAATTTTACTACAGTGTAAACCTGCCTGTTGTTTATAATGGGATTTCTGAAGTGACCTCAAACTGCTGGGTCAGAAGCAATGATTAAAGGTCAGATGTTCCTTTTATCTTCCAGAATCTCCATCAAGAACTTGAGGCAAAATTTTATGAAGACACTTTTGACTGGGAGCAAGTACGAAATAATGATGCAGCAGGACTGCTGAAAATGTTTATAAGAGAACTCCCAAGCCCCCTCTTCACAGTAGAATATCTGCCTGCTTTCATCATGCTAGTGGAAAGTAGGTGGAAAAGGAGTTAGTACAGACTGATCTAGGTAAAATGTAATAGTAGATGTTACACTTCTTTCTGCAGTGGAGAGAAAAAAAAAGGTGTTATTTCTTCTCTCTAAAGAAGAGAGAGAAAAAAAGGCCCATTGCATTGTGTAAACATTTAAAATTTCTGCAAACTTTCATTTTCAAATTGAAAAAAAGTCTCTGCATTTATCTAATAGCATAGACTCACATGAGTGACACAACTGTTTAATGTGAAATATAAAATCTGTGAGCAAATGCTGGCTGACCAACGGCTTTCATATATAGACTCTGATTCACACAAATTATAGATTTCACAAAGGAAAATTTCTGCAAGGTAAATTTGGGTCACTGCCCCTTAGCTGATATTCTGTTGGATCTATTTTGTTTCTCCCTGGGTTTGTGTTGAGGTCAGAATACTCATACAAAGATATATGTGATCACAGAAATCTTCAGGTAGTCAGGTTTTGTTTTCAGTGTACATACACCTTTTAATTCTCAGTACATTTTGTTCATTTCTCTTCCAGGAAGAATGCAGTAGTACCTTGCAACACCTATTGACTATTGTAGATTCACTTGAGCTAAAACAGAGTGAAACTATCAGGATGGTGAATTTATTAGGCAAATTGATATAGAAAACTTGAAGCTTTATATATGGTTGCAGCTAAGTTTTCAGTGTCTCCATGAGGTATTTTAAAGGGCACAAGGAGGTGAACCCTTCCTGTAGCCTTCATGTACCCGAGTGTTCCTTGTGACTCCCAGACTGCATATGGTTACGATCGCTTAGCAGTTTGGAGAAGACTGAACACAAGGTGTCTGTGCAGAATAAAGCGATTTTGTTCCCTCTGACAGATACATTGTCTACAACACTCACTCTTTTTCTATCCAGACATCTCTCATCCAGCCTGAGTGGAAGCAAATTACAGAGTTAGTTATTCTTCCCATCTTCTCCACACCAGATCTTCTAGTCAGCATTGCACAGTATCATTATATACTGATTGCTGAAAACGCAATATTATTTTGTAACTGACAAGGGGCTCTACATTCTTCTAGAGTGCTGGACTTGGGAAACATATTTTGAAGCTATAAGCAACCAATCTTCATTCCAATGGTGCAAGTGTTCAGCAAATTGTTCAGTAACAACAGTCCAAAATCTTTCTGAAAACAAATATTCATTTCAGTTTGAAAGGGGGAAAATACTTGATCCATATACGACACATTCTGCCCACAGTATCAAAGAGAAACTGGCTAGTACTGAAAAATATTGGCTCCTTGCTATTTAGACAGAATTTCGTAGAGCCTTGTCTCACCCTGTGTCAAAGACCCAAGATGATGAGGGAAAATCCACTCATAATTGTTTTTATATTTAGGGAAAGGGTTATGGTTAATAAATATCTAAACATGTTAGTGTCAACCAAGCAGTGGTTGCTGTGTTTCTAAAACTGCTGACCAATAAGGGGTCTAGAACAAACCAACTGTAACTAGGATTTTAAAAATATTAATTATTCATGTTCTTAGAAATCTCCAAGATCAAGTTACAGCTACAGGCTTTGCATCTGTTGATCATGCTGCTGCCTGAAGCCAACAGAGACACAGCCAAGGTAAGTTCTTAATTTGCTATCACCTGCCATATGTGATGCCTTTGACTTCTAAATGATAGACCCATTTTCTTTCTAACAGTCAGAGATCAGATGCTGCACTGTGAAAGTATTCATTGTCATTTTTCATCATTTCCTTGAAAAGATGTTCCACTTCCCTGGCTGTCGTTTCTTTTACAAGCAATTAAGAAATAGTTGCTGGAGGTATCCAACTGCTAGTGTCAGTAAATGGCTCCCAGGCATCATTTATTCTGGAGCATTCATTTCAAAGAGGCATGTTCCTGGCATAGTTTGAAAAAAGAAGATCCACTTTCTGTGATTTCTGTATAGCTGAAATTCACTGGGATGAAGTTAAATGAGAAGCTGCCTCTCAGGAGTTCACCTAGTACACTCCCAGTGCTGAAGGGCTTCCAGGACACTGGACCAGACTGGAGGAGGTAGTCCAAAGTAAAAAGTCTCTGAAATGTACATCTGTAGCATGGATGCCAGGACCTCAGCCTCAGCTGGTTTGACTTATGAGCCCACACCCATGTACTGCTTCCTGATACAGACACAGTGGCTACAAGCATTTTGGGTGCTTAGGAGTTCCAAGATCTGGCTGCATCTGTGTCCTGACCCTAGGAGACACTGGTTGCATTTTTGGACTTGTTTCCACACAAAGGAGACCTGGGTGAACAAGCTGCCCAGGAGCCCCCACACGTTTCATCAGGTCCTCTGCTCATCAGGACCCTGCTAGTCTCCCACCTCTGAAAGTCTCCCACTCATCAGTTTAGATGCAGCTTGATGAGTTCGGGTGCCTTCTTCACCTGTATTTATTTATACAATAACAAGGGAGAAGAACGACAACCCTCTTAAAAGCATTTGGAGGTCTACTGGTGCTCTGTGAAGAATGGGGGTTATTTCTTCTACCAGAGACCATATCGATACAGAGCTGTATATGTAAAACACATGCTAGATGAGTAGTTTTAATTATTACTAGGCTTTTATACAAAAATAGAAGTGGTGACAAAACTGAATACATCTCTACTTGCTATCTATAATGAGATTTTAGAAATTTCTCCAATACAGTTTCTGTTTTGTAATTCCTGGGTTTGTAAAAAATGCTTTAATTGCAATATCAGGGTACAAAGACGGTGGTTTTAAAGGTATGGTGTTACAAAAGGACACATTGGCAGATCCCAACTCTAACCACAGCTGCCATCCATCCTATTCAGTCACTCAATCAAAATTCTGAATGAACTGCCCAAGAGGGAAATGAGTTTCCTTTGACTCTGCCATGCATGTGCAGAAGTGTCGTCAACAAACAACCACTGAGCTCTTCTTGCTTTCTTTATCCCAGAATAAAAATTTGGGGGTTGCTGGCAGAAAGTCCTCAGATTATATCACATATGGGACTGCTGCACATTTGGAGAGAGGCTGATCACCTTGGTGATTGCAATATAAAAAACCTTGGCCAGATACATCAAAATGGACACCTTGAAATCTATGAAAAAATTAACTATTCCACTGCAATACTTGTATATCTTTTTTCTACTATAGGATTCAGAGCCTTAGTGCAGACACTGTACTTGATTTATGGATTTGGGATTATGCTCAAGTGATATATAATTTATTAACATGTATTTTGACAATATTAACTATTCCTCTGTGATTGACACAGGTGGTTGTGCCAGCAAATACCAGAGTAATCCAAATTAGAATGCAAAATCCCCTAAATTTCACCTCAAAGTGCAAATATAGTAGCTTTTGAGCCAGACATGTTGTATATTTGAAAATGCTGCATTTAAGAAGTAAACTGCTTTGTGAGACTTGGCATAACAAGTGTTGTTTTTCCAGGCCTTTCTTCAGTTCCTGAAGAAGGTGGTTGCTAATGAAGGAAAAAATAAAATGAATTTGTGGAATGTTTCTATGATTGTTGCACCAAACCTCTTCATCTACAAAGGGAAGCGTGCAAACCAACAAGAAATGCAAGCAGCCGCCACCACAGCACACATTGTGCGGCTTTTAATTCGGTACCAGGACATCCTGTGGACAGTGAGTAATGCTGGTTCATTCTTTATGGCTCCAGTATGGAGAATTATTTTTCTGTATGTAGCAGCTCTGTAGAAATCAGAGTAAAGTGACCTTCCTAGAAGAAACAGCTATTCTTTGGAAACTGCTTGGAGTCTTCTAGACCTCCACCAGGATCTCCCTTCCAGACCTCCCACCAGGGAGGTGGTAGAGTCACTGTCCCTGGGGGTGTTCAAAAAAAGGGTTGATGAGGCAGTCGAGGCTATGGTCTAGTGGTCTAATGGTTAGGAATAGGATGGGATAAAGGTTGGACTTGATGATTCTGGAGGTCCCTTCCAACCATAATTATTCTATGATTCTATGATCTAGAATGAGATAGAGTGACAGATATCTCTGGATGGAGATTTACCTCACCTAAGACATCCATTTTAGCACCAATTGCTTTCTGGAGGTATGTATCTCATACCATCGATTATACAGTAGAATGCATAGGAGAATGATTTAATCCAGATGCCTAGGTGAGATACCTAAACATGAGTGAGATTAAATGGCTGTTTAAAGTCTAGTCCATAATAATATGGGCCAAAAGTGTGTACTACTTGCTGGACTTTTGAAGGTGGGCATGAAAATAACGACAGTCTCGGCCCATTTCCTCATAACAGAGGGAGAGTATGATGGGGATTGCAAACACAATCTCCTAATAAAAATTCCTACAACTGCAAACGTCACTAAATATGGTATAAAAGATGATCTACAGTTTTGCCAAATGACTAACTGTGGGTTGTTAGAGGGAGCTACTAATTGCATATATCTTCTGGGAATAAATAGTGCTTCTGTTGCCTAAAATCTGGGGCCTTTTTAAAGACCCAACACCAATTTTATGGGGAAAAAATTACTGTATATTCTCAGCTCTGGTTTTCTCCCTTTAGGTCCCATCCTTCCTGATTTCCCAAGTGAGAAAAATGAATGAGGCAGCAATGAGCAACAGTAAAAAGCAGTTGATGTTTGACAAAGGAGTGAGAAAACTTCTGAGGAGAAAGACCATGGAACGGGAGAGACCTGAAAGACCAGAGGTGTGATGAAAATACATCATTTTCAAAGTCTGCTTTAACCAGCCTCCCTTCTTTCTTGTCTCATAAAAGCTTCTGGGTGTCAGGAGGAAATTTTGCCATACAAATAAGCTGGTTTGGGAGCTATCTTGAAAAATGTATTTCCCAGTCCAACATCCTGATAAGACAAAGCTTTGGGGATTGATTGAGAAAAGGTGAGGAAGGCAGAATGATTTATAGCAGCCCAAGCTACAAGTTGTTACAAACACATGGTGGTTTTGTACCTGTTTTATAAGAAATGGTCATATGTGGACTGCCCTTGACAGCAATGATCTGCAAATATTCAACAAATGCATGGATCTGTAGTTGAGTAGTGGGATGGTCCATACTAGGATTAATTGCACTTACCCATGTCGTGGTCTAGACCACTCAATATTCTCCTTGCAAGCTTCAGTTTTATAGCTTTGCACCAGCTTCCAAAGCAGAGAGAAAACACAGTTCACCTATCAGACTCCAAAACTGGGTCTAAATTTTAAGTGCCTAATGAAGTAGTTTGTTCCCCATATAGTCAGATGAGAGAGGTGGATACTTGTGAGGATTTCCAGAGCTCCAGGTGCAGTTCAGCCTTAGGGAAGTCTGATATAAAAATCTTCCTTTGGAGGTCTTAAAGCCACCAGCTCTTCTCCAATCCACATATTCACCTGGATATGGAGTTAGTTTAGGCACATACTTGAGGAATGCTACTTCAATAGACACCTAAAATTGACTTGCGTATTAAATGTAACATACAATTTGGGTAACACAGCACATTGTGTACACATGCACAACATACACAGTCCCTGTAGCAGCTTAGATGTGGTAGTTCCATGTAGTAACTACATTTAATAACCTGGAGGTCTTGAGTCTTCCATGGAGGTTTAAAAGATTGGAGATTGGTGAATTGTAAGAGGAATAATAAAGGAACTGGTCAAGGACTCTATAGTCATTGAATAATGGTCTTGAAGAACAAAACAAAAGACAAATTAGGAAAGAGTGATATTAAGAGATAATAAGGAATAGAGAATAAGCCACCTAATACAGACAACAGAGAAAATGCAGAAGAGAACATCTAGGAAAACATAGAAAGAGAAATTATATGTATGAATTGTGAATCCATGCTAATTCAGCTTTTTGGAGAATTAATTTGCCAGCATTGACTGAAATATGTTGTGGGTAGGACACACATTTGTGCTTCAGATGGAGACATAGATGTTTGTTTAAAACGGGGGTGTAGACTCTGTGTTGCAAAACTTTATTCACCCTGGAATGAATACAGTGAGAGCTTCTGAAGAGAATTGATTACTGCAGTCATTGCACCTTCGGGAAGAGGAGTTCATTGATCATAGTAATTGGCTTTGCATCTAATAAAAATGAGACTAGCCCTGGCAGGTAGTTGAAATATGAAGAGTGAATTGGAGGCAAACTCTGTTTGGACAACTGAGTTGAATTTTGAGAGCACTTAACACAAAGCCCGGGTCTCAGATGTTCTAAATTACACAGCGACAGAGACTGGAGAGACTATTGTATTCCACTCAGCATGGTATTAACTGAATTAGAACTGGAATGCAAACCTTGCTAATTGATTTATCCAACATTAATCATGAAAGAGTGCATAAACTTCATACCTGGTCGTTTGAACCCTACACAAGGTCAAATTTCAAATCAACAGAAACCATATGGTACTCTGATATTTTACTGTACATGTGCTTTGATCTAGTTGAAGCTATAGGAAGCGGAAACAGAGAACTGGATCTTCATGCCCCAGGAGAATTTCATCTTTAAAAGAAAGACCAGATATTCCTAGTCATTTTTATATATTTTTAAATAAGCAGTTGGTTCACTGACCAGTGTTACCAGAAATAATTTAAAAACCTCAGATAACAGCTTGACTCAGTATTACTGCAAGTAATTAAAATTCAAGGGCTGGTACTTTTATTCTGCATGCATTTATGTGATGTTTACCAAGGAGTTCATGTCTTTGTCATATCTTATTATACCGTATCTATACATTTGTGTTTGTATGAATGTAAATATGTTTTTGAATAACTAAGTGAATCTAGGACAGTAATTTTTGCAAGCAACCTCAAAAGACTTGCAAACTGCTTCTGAATGTAGCTACAGCAATATGAGCCTTAGACTTACTCTACTGAATATTGATTTTAGGGAGCTGTCACTTTCCCCCCATACCTGCAGTCTGACATACCTGAGGGGGTGATAAGAGTTTATGCTCCACTGCATTCAAAAGTCTCTATGGCAATTCAACTCAACAGTCAAACAAAAGCCAAAGACATCCTGGCTCGATTCCACTGTGAAAACAGGTGGGTAAATCAGAACATTTTGGTTTTCCTTGTCAGATTCATTGATTAGATTGTCCCCTTTTCAGAGACTCATTGTGTTATAAGAACCCTTTTTCTAATCCAAAATTGCTACTTTATGGTTATGTTGGTCACAGAAATTTTAACCACTGATTTTATATTTTACTTAATAATTGTCTCGTACATAGAATCAATTTGCCCTCTGTTACGGCACTGCTAAAACCGCCCTTTTTATAGACTTGCTGCATAGAGAACCCAGAGGGATTGTCTTACATCTGCCCATAAAATGTTAGTGTTTTTATTTTAGTCAGGTAATAATTGTTAACAGTTATGGGAAATGGTAAATTGTATCTGAAAGTCTTTTCTGCAAAGTCTTGCTGTATTACCACATAATTCTGTTTTTTAAATAAATATAAATTTAAAAATAAAATATAAAGGCTTAGTTAACTGTGACACAGTAATCTACCTCTGTAGCAGATTTAGCATTCTGCAGGGCTTTGTTTGCTGGAAGTCCTTGCTTTTAAAAAGTAAGTTCACAGGGGCAAAAGTACCAATTTTTAGCTTAATATAGATGGTGGTTGATCAGGCAACAGTTGTAACAGAAAGACAAACCGAAGGTTTTTTTCTATCCTAGCCGCAGTTCATCACAGAATGTGAGAGGCCAGATCCAAAGTTTACATGAAATTGGAGGAAATATAGGTAGGTGTCATTTTTAAAGATTCAATTCTGAACGTCCTTAGCCTCCTAAAACATCTCAGGGCAGTGCTGTTTACACACGGCTGGTGCTCTCCTACCTTCCAGTCCATCTGCAGGTAAGACTTCTGACCCAAAAGCTGTTAAAATCAATGTAACAATTCCTTCCAACTGGAAGGGCTCCCCACAGGAGACAGTGACCTGATATCAGTGGCTGGATCTCAGCAGGACTCCTTACAGTTGCCAAATTCATCTGACCTTTCACTTACCTCTCTCATTCTCATAATTGAAGTTTTTTCATAGTTAGAGATCCTTAGTCTTCCTCTTGCAAGCACTTTCCACCTCATTGTCAAGCCTTTTCCCCAAGACCTATTTTTTCCACACTGTTTAAGTGTTAACCTCTTCCAAATAAAAAACACAGAATTGAGAATTGAGCCCCTGCGTGTATGGATGTGCTATACTCATACTAATCCATGTGCTTTATTTAGTTTGTAAATCCCTCACAGTAAGGATTTTGTCTCTTTCTGTATTTCATGCAGACATTTTTGTAATAACAACAGTGGCTTGCCACACAAGTTCCTGGTCTAGAGGTCAAAAACCAGATTTTAATTTGATTTGACTCTCTCTCTATTCACACTAAAATTCTGGATGATCTGTTGGAGTCTTTTGTCAACTGTCTTATTAGATTATTCATTAATTATTCTAGATTCAGCAATAAACAGTTTCTATAAAGTTATTACAAAACATCACAGAATTGCTTTTTTTCTTTTTTTTTTTTTAACCTGCAAAGCAGCAACAGCCAAAGACCTTGATAGAGTTGTATTTCTTTGCAAGATCCTAGCTGGATGGGAACATATGCTTTACAAAGCTACTTTTTCAGCATTTAAAAATAGTATAGAAATGAAGTCACAGAGTTGTAATTCTAGCTCAATAAATCCAAAGAAATAAAAAAAAAACCAACCCACATACTATGGCACTTACAGTAACAGCGTTGTTGATGCTTCTAAAGTAACCACAATATTTATTCACCATTAGACTAAATGCCTTATCCCTAACTCAGTGTAAGGCAGGGCATCTGGCCTAGAAGTGGAAGTGAGTTCATGACTCTCACTGAGTAAAATCACTGGGAAATTTACCAAAGCTCCTGTCTGTGTCCAGGCAAGATGTCAGCTGGACACACCAAACCAGGCTCACTATGTGCAAGTTGGAGATACATTCAAAGACACTTTAACATAGCTCTGTCCCATTTACTAATGTGCTCAAAACATCCTGTGATTCATGACTGTCCATTTCCCTTTCAGGTCAGCACTGTTTGGATCCAGATGCATACATGTTAGATGTTTACCGTGCAAACCCTCAGGCAGAATGGGTGATTAAACCAAAAACAAGCTGAAGCAGAAGGTTGTGGCGTACTGAACAAAAGCCAAATGGACACCAGTCATGCCTGTCATTTTAAGAAGCTCTTGGCAGAGATGAAACAAAATGGTAGCTACAGGATATCATTCCTTCCTACTGTACTGTCCAACTGATGTGCACCACGTACTACTACTTTTGGTATAAGCATTATCACTCCAGCTTTTGGACCACCAGAAAATCTCACATCAGTTATGCTTTCATATGGGTTACACTTGTGCCAGTTGGCCCAGAAGTTAAGGAGGACGGACTAAGGTACAGTGCACAGAAAACAACCTGTCGCATATGGAGTGGCTCATTCCCTGACCTGGTGTTAGAACATGAATTTTTGGAAAGAATACAGTGGCATCTGAGGATGCATGGAACGCTACCGAGCACAGCGTAACACAGAAGCATCACAGAGACATTCAAGAAGAGAAGGTGTCTGTGAAGTGTGGAAGAGAGTTCAACCTGCAGTAATGCCAAGATGTAGCTGTGTGGCAAAACCAAACCTTTCTGCTGAAAGTAAACCTGTACAGTGTGCATTACTGCAATATTTATGCTTCCCAGTCACTCCTCGGCTGTACCTAATGCTGGGTGAGGGAAGGAGGCAGGAGGAAGAACTACTGTATAGACAGCTATACCACTTTATATATGTGCCACTATATATATCACTACCAGGCTTTCAAAATTGTCTGTCTGGATCATAGTACTGTGTGCAATCGTAGCACCACAAACCATTTTTTTCCTTCCTTCCCCTGTCACACACACATGCGTCAGGAGACAAATGCTAGGTAAGAAGGGGCATATTCCCCTGGTGCCATCTTTACTTGATACTCTCAGATTTAAGTCTGTGTAATGCCATAATATGAGATATGTCATAATGGTGCCACTTACAGCCACCACCTTTTTTGTAAACATTATAGTTTCTTAATTTGTAACCTAATTATTTTTCTTTCATTTATTTTAGCTTTAATATGTAAGCAACTTTTATACTATTCAGCTGCATTGAGAAGAGATATCTTTGTCCTGATCTGGTATAATACAGCATGGAGAAGAAAAAGAGCTTTCAATGAGCAGAAGCATTTAATACTCTTATTTAACATTTACACATTAGGGCCTTAAAACCATAGGCAAACTAGGACCAGTTGTGCTGGGGGGTTTACAAATACATAGAAAAATTACAGCTCCTTTTACAGATGCCATGCAGTCTACAAAAACACACAGGCTGACAAGAGGACAGTGAGCTGCAACTGCATTGGGAATGCAGCACAGCAAATGTTAGACAGCAAGTCTAGTTTGTAGCCAGCCACAAGAGTGAGCACCACTCTTCACCTAATCCTCTGCTTTTGGGCTATACTTTATAGAACCAAAGCATGGTTGTTGAGTAGGGAAATCACGAGACTCTGGAAAACCGTATTTTTTTCATCTTTGTCTTACACAAAATATGGGAACTAATGCCACTGCACCACAATGTCTCCATCATTGGACAACAATATTGCAGAACAAATTCACCCACAGTCTGAGCTGTGGGTTTTGTTCCTGATCTGGACACACAGATGAGCCAGAAGCTGGTGCTCTGTTTACTAGGTAGCAATGTAAAAGCATTCTGAACCAAGTTCTCCAGGTGAACTTAGAGTACGCTGTCCTGCAGAGACACCTACAACTTTTGATGTTCTTGTGAAGCTGTGTGATAAAGATTTTCACATTCTAGAAACCCTGCTTCTGGTTCAAAGTTAATTGTGTTCTCCAGTAGTTAACTTTCATTGCTAGCATTCAGTGAAAGAAATCAACATTGAATCAGTAATTTTAGCAGCAACAATAATGTCTACAGAGGACAGATCCCATCTGCCTTTCTTACCTTCTTGAGATAAAAAAAATAAAATAAAATAAAATTTAACAACACTATTTTATTTAAAACAGTGAGATTTTTAACTTTCCATTTTTTTTTTTCCTTTTTAACACTAATGGATGCACAATTGCAGTCAGGTTAAGACCAGGACAGTTGTATTCTAAAATACACTACTTATTTTGACAACTATTTATTTTAAGTATATGAGAAATAGTAGATCTGTGGTTTGTTCATAGGACTAAGCATAAACGTTTTGTCAAGTGCTTTGTTCCCAATTCCCTTTAGTTCCCTCTGTGGCAATGGATGACTACTTCTACTGTAAAACAGGACTAGTACTTTCCTTGTAAAGGTAACATGAGAATTAGTGGAGTTAAATTCTGCTCTCAGATGAAGCCAAACAATTCCCTGAGCAGAACAGGAGTTATAAACAACCATCAACAAACTCAGCAAAGGGATTTTTTATGTGCAAAGTGCTTTGAATACAAAGAGCATCATGTAAATGCTAAGCATCATTGTATTTGTAGCCAATGAAAGAGCTTTTATGACTGTACAGAAAGCCTAAACATTAACTAAAGAATTTGAAACATTGTAGCAAATGACAACTTTCCACAGTACTTTCAGACAAATACATTGAAGTCCTCCATCTTGCTCACTCACTTCACTCTGTGCTCCCAATGGCCATGCAAGGGAAAGCAGAGCACACCCATGTGTTCACACTGTAACAACTTGCTTAGTATGTTCTGGACCCAGAAGTGAGGACATAATGAAAACTATTTCTGAAATAGATCTTGCTGTATTCTGTTGTGGTGGTTTGACCTTGGCTAAACACCAGGTACCCACCAAGTTGCTCTACCACTTCCCCCTGCCTTCTCTCAGCAGGGAAAAAAGTGAGAAAGACCCTTGTGGGTAAAAAAGCAGTTTTAATGTAGGCAAAGCAAGGTCCACACACGGAAGCAAAAAAAGAAAAGAGATTTCTTCTCTACTTCCCATTAGCAGGCGATGTGGGGCCTTCTCAGGAAGCAGGGCTGTGATACGTGTAGCGGTTGCCTTGGAGGACCAAGGGTGACCCCACCCCCCTTCCTCCTTTTTCCCAGCTTTGTACTTGAGCAGGTGTCATACGGTATGGAATATCCCTTTGGTCAGTTCGGGTCAGCTGTCCTGGTTGTGTCCCCTCCCAAGATCTTGCCCACCCCATCCCACTGGGGGGAAATGTTGGAAAGAGCCTTGGTGCTGTGTAAGCACTACTCAGCAGTAGCCACACCACCAGTGTGTTATCAACACCCTTCTAGCTCCCAGCATAAAACACAGCACCATGAGGGCTGCTGTAGGAGAAAATCAATCCCAGCTCAGCCAGTACATCCATAAAGGATACAAGGGGTTTGGTGAAGACTTTCACCTTTTACCACTTTGCAACTTAGGAAAGCCAAATCTGATGCAATTAAATCCATCCTGCAAACACTTGTTTTATACTAAAATTGCCTATAACTTTAAGGTATGCATATTAGCAGATGAACTAGATTCTACGTACAGTGCCCAGACTACAGCATGGCCAAATACCTGCTGTCTCTGAAACAGAATGGCAAAACTCTTCTTTGATACAAATGGACCTAATGACCCATGAGTACTGTGGTTAGTACTGTGACACATTAAGTTGTTTTGTGTTGTTGTGGTACACTAACTTGATTTAAAATGCAGCAGACAGACTGAACAATCTCTACGAAATTTCTGAATATGAGGTCTCAACTTTATGCCTTAAATTTCCAAGTGCTGGTACCTGTAACTTTGTTTCTCCTAACAGCAGTTAAAGTCATGATAGGGTTGTCAGCTAACAAAAAGCAACATATGTGGAAAGCTATTAATAAAGTGGTAGCAAGCAGGGAGAAACTTCTGCAGCAAACTCCAAAGATGCCTCAAGCATTTATGTACTCCATGGTTCCACAAAGACATTGTGTTGCATATCAACACAGTGAGAGAGAGAGAGAGAAAGTATTGCAAGAAGTAGGTACTGGAAACAGACTGGAATGCTCTAACCCGTTTACGCAGCTCATGTCATTAGAATGTGTGTGTGTGTGCAAATGTGTCTGTGTATAATATTAACTACCTCACTCTGCATTTTCCAGGAAAAATATTTTGGCTTAGAGGTTTACTATTCTAAAACTTTCTATTATTACTCTCCACTAGTCTTTCATATTGGCAAAATGTTTCTCCTTCTATGGGGCAAGATGTGGAAATTACCAAAAAAAATGTTAAAAGACATATTTCAAGATATGGATGAAATTCTACCCAAACCATGTTGCCTCAATTACTGCTTCTAACGTGAACCTTATGAGATCAGATCTTGGAGTTAATAGACAACAAATACAAACATACTGTGTTTCAGTTTTTATTTTTCAATGGCTTTTCATTAACGTGTGTCTTCTCTGGAAAATAATACGGTGCCACTAATCAAAGCAAAATGTTTGTATGTACGTTTTGTTGAAGTTAAGCCTATGCATAGGTGTATTTGTACAGCAGAATGTGTCCATTGTATTGTATCCATGTCAAAAATAAAACCAATACCAACAAATCAAGCTCTTCAAATCTAAACACGTGGTTTTTAGACAGAAGCAATTTCTGGTGACAGAAATTGCAAAAAAGAGTGATGAATCTGTCTTAAAAGCAACTCCGCTGTCATAGCACCTGAACGTATTCTGCCATCCTTGCTCAAGTGGAGCATTCTTTGCTGCAGGAGCTTGGATTACCTTGATGCACAGGACAAAATGACACTGGTCAGAATCCTGCCGCATTGAAATCAATGACAAACTGCTTTGGGGTTCCATCTGAGCCACTATTTTTTAAACTATTATGAAATACATAGAGCACAACCCACTTTAGAACTAACTGTAAAAATGCATAGTAAGGGTCAAACAAAACTATAAGGGGTAAACAAAAATAGGGCTAGTTCAAAACGAAAGAAGGATATGGAAGTGACTTGTAAAGAACTGTATTTATTATAGATCCATTTTCAAGTACGAGAAAAGGTTGTCACTGCTCAATGAGCCGGACAGTTGATGAATGGAAATCCTAACCTGAGTCAGATCAAATGCATGCCGCCCAAGCCTGGCTGAAGCACAGCTACTGGAAGTCTCATTTTAGAAATAGAGGCAGGCACAGTAGGGAAAGGACGCAACTGTTGACTGGCCTGTGAATTAGGCATTGCAGGGCACAAAAGGTGCTTCCCTGTGTCCTGAAAGAAATACTGTTTTCCCAGGAAAGATGCATTAGTTCTCATTGCCAAAATACACAGCTGTTCCCAAGCCAGACCCAAACAGTTTCTTCACCAACACATTTCATACATGTCTCTGTGCAGTGGAGTTGCTGTTTATCCTGCAGCTGATTACCTGAAAGACAATGTGGCTATAATGGAGGTCAGAAGCATTGGATATTAAGACAGAAGGAAAAGGGATTTGAGCTACCATATCAAGCATAAATAAGAAAACTCTATCGATTAGACTCTGAATCCAAGACCTTCAAAATTATGCTTTAAGTCTCCTGCTCCCTCTGCTGGACTCTGTCCCCTTGCACTTTTCACTTCTGAGCCTTCTGTCTCTTTTTCTTCTAACTGAAATATACGGACAACTGAACCGAAAAAACGCACAGTTTATTGTAGTTTTATTATGTGGTCCAAAATTATTACCTTTTTATAAAATGACCAACACACAATAAAATGAAATACTGTTAAGTAATCAAAACAAAACATACTGTAAACACTGATTAACAAAAACTCCCCAAAGAAAAATACTCAATTAATGCCATTAAACATTGTAGTAGAGGTATTTGTTGTTTAAAACATTTTAGTTGAAATGCAGACATAGAGCTTCTGACTAAAAAAAAAAATAATAAATGACCTGAGCTGGAAAACAACCAGAAAATCAAAGAGATGCAGGCTCTCACCAATTCTTTTCATTATGAAATGAGAACGAAAAAATAGCAGATTAACAAAAAAAAACCCCTTCTCTCAGTCCAGACAGGCTGTTCTGCAGTTCAGTGCTCAGCCCCAGGGCAGGAATGTGGAAGGACCCCACGCAGGTCAAAAGCTCTGCTGAAGTCAAACAATTCTGCCTGCTGGCCCTTGGTCAACACGAGGTTCCTCAAACAGCCATGGAATGAGCTCTTGCTCGTAAGGCAGTTTTGCTTCACATCAGCTGAAAAAAACCAAACATTAAATATGTAGAATCTATTTCCAGTGAAATGAAACAATACAGAGATCCAGGTTATTAATCAACTGCTTCCTCTGTCTCCCAAACGAGAGATAAAACCAACATCTGAGGGCGACCAAGTTGCATTCATGTTTGGATGATCTGTGACACCTCACCACAGACAGTCATTGCTGCCTTCAAGTGTAGGCCAGGCACTGGGATAACCTTTGCAGTTTGCAGAAATAATTTGTCCCAGGGGACAACGGGAAATAAGAGAGGGGAAAAGGTAGGAGAAAGCCACTCTACACAGGGGTCTTCCAAGTTAAAACTGAAACTGGCAGAATACGAAGCAACAGCTGAGCTGTGCACAGTTATGGGCTCCATTGGCAAGCCAGAACATGAGGTTGGTAGAGTCCGACTCTTTTTTCCATATAACCTGTGAAATAATTCATTTCACTTCTGCGACACTCAACTAAACTGAAGAATTTCTCACTTCTCTATGAACCCTAATCTTTACACATGGAGCACTGAAAGAAAAATTAGTATCGCACTACCCTATTAAAAAAAAATAAAGTTCATAAGATGCTGATAAGGCCATTTTGATATTCCAGGAAGACCAAATATTAATCAAGATCTGGTTAATTAGCATTAATTTACTTTTCATAAAGTGACAAAACCTTGTCCAACAGAAGGGTCTGCAACATTCCAAGCTATTATCCCTAAAGCTTTCAAAATATTTAAAAGCCGAGTCTGCCCTTCACACCTCCTCACTCTGTTTTCACAAAAATAGAAATATCTGAACTGATGAACTCTAACAGCTGTTTCAGAGACAAATGTATGTGGACATTTTATGCTATGTTTAAAAGTGTAAGATATTCAAAACCATAAGAAGCCTGCTCACTCTCAGTACTGATATGTTCATTAAAAAATATGTCTGCAAAAAGGCCAAACCCATGATGTTAGAAATTCAGTCCTCTTAATGAATACATTGCCTTGGTTCAAATTATCAATTAATGTGGTGTACAACTTAATTGAAAAATAATTCAATGATATGTATTTTTATGTTACTATCTTTTTATATTACCATCATAGTATGATTGACAGGCAGTTACTTCAGAAGGGAATTTGTGCAGAAGGGAAATACATGTTCATCTGCAGCAGCTTGACTTCTGCCTGCACAGATCCTGACATGTAATATTAGCAAAAAGAGAGCAGAGAAGACCACTACAGAAACCTTGCTTAGATGAATGTGAAGGAAAGCCTTAATATGAATTTGACTGCAAGAGAACCACACCTCAACAACACAGGCAGGGATGTTGTGAAGTCTGAGAGAGGCTGTGAAAGACAAACCACATGGAGGAAATCCTTCTCAGAAACTAAGGAGCAGGTTTGTGTAGGAAAGTGATACGAATTCAGTTGAGCTTGCCAACACACTCAACAGCTAAATGCAGTCCTCCACAAAAACAGCACGCACAAATATTAAAATGCTGTGATGTCAGCGACAATGTGGAAAATGATAACTATGATTTATAACTCAGTCATGAACTTCATGAATCAGACAGAGAGTGAGGGAGCGAGAGCGATCACATGTGTTGTAATTCTCATGAGAGAAAGTAAGAGCAGGAGAGAGAGAAGGGAAGTGAAATATTATTGTACCTACCAGGATAGCCTCCAACATAAATGGGATTGTTCGTATCTGCAGATGTTGACTGGATGTAGGGATTATCAGTTTGAACCAAATTCCCATCAATTATCAGTGAAATGCGATGTTTGCTTTTGTTTGCTTGAAGCTTGTGCCATTTTCCATCACACAAAGTATTTGTGCCTCTTGGTTCATATGTAGCTGTTATTCTGCCAGCTCCATTGTTGACATGGAATAAAACCTGTACAAACCACCAGATGCCAATAAAGATATAAAGAAAGAATAAATGAACTAATTTGCCTAGATAAAAGCATAATCATGCTGGTGCAGAGATTTCCATTTTAATAAATGTTTGGCAATTATGCAAAGCTAATGTTTACTTTGATGGATGGAGTGTGTTCTTATTGAAGTATCTTTAAAATCTAAAAGACTTAGATTTATCCATGCAATGGTCTGTTGGGTTAGCTTGGTATATACTTTGTTTGGGATTTCAATGTTTTCTACAAATACAAATCAAGTAATTTTCTCACAGAAGCTGAGACTTGAGATCTGAAAGAAGATCCACTGTATCTAACTGAAGTGAAAGAGAATGAACTGAAAGAGCCATTGCCAATACATGTATTGATTTATTTCATGTATTTATTTTTCAAAGCAGTAGACATTTCCTCAACTCTGTGGTGAGGATAAATATGTAGATACTAACCGAGTAAGTACGTCCCACAGAAACAGTGATATTTAACACTGTCCCTAACTAGGAAGTTTTGAATAAAAAATGAGCTATTTCTGAGAAAAGGAAATACTTAAGAGCAATCAAGTATACATTTTTTATGCAGGAGATGGGTGGAAAACTATGTATTGATTGTTAAAAGGTTTATAGAGCATAATGGCCCGTAGAAGTAGAGACTGAGTTAATTGCTCATGAATATTGAAGAACAGATTACAAAACAGGGTGCTTTGTACATGCAATAGTCTGTTCATCAAGGACAAGTGTAGCTCTACAGCAGAAAAAGTATTAAGCTACAAGAAAGGTATATATTGGGTCTAACATAAAAGGTATGTAGTACAGGAGGTCACAGTGGCTGCAGACTGACATAAAGGCAAAAAGTTCCAGTGACTTCTGCTAATCTCACGTTTTATCACATGATGACTATGAGAAACCTTGAGACTGAAAGTCTCTCCCATAGTAGTTCTATGGGGATTTGGTTCAGACATTTTGCCTCCATCACATTTCGCTGCTGTCTGTCTAGTGCTACCCAAATGTTCTAGCCTCCCAGGTCTAAGCAAGCCTTGTGTGGCAGCCTACCTTGCCATTTACAATCTCCAGTCCAATGGCATCGACCTTAGCACTGCTGACTCCAAGAAGAATGCCATGCACTGCTGTCGTACGAAACTCCAGTGTGATGTTCACATCAGACCGAACTTTGTAACCTTCTCTGACTGAAAAAAAAGATATAAGCTTCTAACAGAAGACTTGTAACCCACAGTACAAAGCAGAATGCATACACCGTCGTTAAAAGGCCTAAAAATCTTGTTCATTATTCTGCTGGGATACAACCCTGCAGAACCTCTGAAAAGTAAGTTTTACGAAGTCATAATTCACATTTTATACTGGAAAAGACAAATTCACAAATATTTTTTTTCATTAATTAAGATTTGATACATTCTATCTCATTTTTAAGAACAGTAAAGAGCACAAATGTAATCCACCACATTACTCAAGTCCCCTACATCTTTTGTCTCCATATCCTTTAACAGACCTTGTCATCGTGAACATGGATATTCTCAGCTGAAGAAAGAGGTAGTAGTTCATTTCTTTCCCAGTGCTAGAATCATTAATTCTTTCATTTGTGGAACATAGCCCTTTGGAATGGACGTATGGAATAAAGGGACTCAGAAATACATATGCAGGGCATGCATTCTTAGTGTGAGGAGACAATTTATTACACACAGTTCCAGTAAGACCTAAAAAGAGTATGTTTTCATTAACATCAATTCAATAAGGTACTGCTTTCATTTAATAACACTTACCAAGAGCAGCAAAGCCACTCCCATCAAAGAAAGTACCGTCCTGTGCTGTTACATAGCATTTATTCACAGCAAAGATGGAGACAGGGCTCTCGTCATCCAATTGTTTGCTATTAATCGTCATGCTACCAATGCAGGCAGGAATACTGTGAGTCACCTAAGCATATTAAAATATAAGAGTTAATGTGTAATACAAACTGCTGCAATGGTCTCGGTGATTCACCTGATGTTATTGTAAATAAACAATTCTCTGAACAAAACACAGCAGGATCCAAAATATTTGTGTAATTACACATACTTGTACAAGTTTATAAATGTACATAATGTCTTAGAGTTAAAATAAATATCATTTAGAAATACAGTATACACTCTCTACAACATATAGAAAGAGTTCTATTTGCTTGCATATGAGCAGGGATGTGCCCAACAGTTAAAGACATTCCAAACATGCTTCAGCAAATGAACAAGTAAATCAAGATTCTGTACAACATTTTGCAAGTATAGACCACCAGAGTTCTTTCCAGCAAAAAGATTCATTAGAATTTCTCACTATTACCATTTTCAGCAATTGCGATTCAATGTATTAAAATATTTGTTAGCCCCATTATCCAACTAAAAAGTAAGGGTGAAGAAAGTATGGCCAGGAACTGAGAAACATTGTTAACATCGGAATCCTCCCTGAGATAATGGGCTGCACAAGGAGGAAGGTGATGAAAACTTATCCTCTGAAAGCACATATAAAAAGTATGTTTTAATCTCAGACAGCTAAATCTAGCCTTTCAGAGATATTTAAAGCACTTAATTCCTATCTGAATACAATAGGACTTAGGTACCAAAATGTCTGAGATTCTAGGTCTCATTTTATCTTATGAAACAGGAATTTATATTCTTTATCCATTTTTAACAGAGATTGATAGAAGAAAATCTATTAAAGGCTGTTGCTAAAACAGAAGGATACAAGCTCTAACTAGAGCCACTAAGCCATAGAAAGCTGGAAAGATTTATTCAGTAAAAGGCCATTACTTTCTTTCCCTAACTGCTTCTTTTTTGCCCCTGTCAGAGACAGGATACTGAATTAGATGGGTTTGATGCAGTATATTCATTTTTGTATCGCAAAATAACGCAGACACCCCACCACCCCAAACCTTCTTACATTCCCAAGATTCTTCGGCACATAGTCTAAGGGGAGTCCTCCTACATAGAGCTTCCCCTCCACATCCAAAGTGCTACCATCTCCCAGAGCACTGACTGATACCAATTCCTGTCCGTCCACAATGATTATACCTTTTCTTCTAACGTATTCTGTCTTTATCTGGGAAAAACAAGAGCATACAAACATGAATCAGTAAGATGAATCAGTTACCTAGTCATCATTTGCCACAGAAGCAAACAAAACAATTTTTTAGTGGTTAGACTGCTTTGCCATACTGTACTGAGGCATCCGCTTGAAATTCATGGTGAGGCTGAGGCCGTTTCAGAATGCAGCTGAACAGCTCAACTGCTTCCTTGCCTCCCCAAGGGCTCACAACGATTGCATGTTATCCTGCGTAAGTTTTTCAGTGTCTTAACGATCATTATTTAAAACTACTGGTTTATTGCCTTAGGATATGAGCATATCACCGAGTTTGAAGAGGAGGTGTACTGTGCTGGTCTTCTGCAATTACTGTGCTGCCCACCAGCTGAGCAATCTTAGCTCTCTGAAGGGCACACTCCTACGCTGTAATTCTATAATGGGCAGTGCTGAATTTGCTATGACCAAAAAGCTTTCCGGTTCTGTCCGTCTTGTTCATTCACGCCCCTATGCCTTCCTGGCACTAAGGGAGTTATGCACATGCAAATGAGGGATTTTATTTGAAGTCAACTAGCCATTTATTCTTCCCTGGTTACTTTTAGCCCCACTCAGAATCCTGACCAGGTTCAATATGAGGTTTCACGAACATTTGGGTTGGTAAGGGGATAAAGTGGTATAGCAGGGTTATACAAGCAGATAGCAAAGAATGGAAAGAAATACTGCTTCTTCTGGCAGCAATGCTTATTAGCCTAAATTGAGTGTAGAGTTACTGTAATAATCACCCTGAGCTGTAAAGTGGTGTGACTCGACCTTAATCTTAATCTCCAAAAAAGGTTCAAGCTCATGTTTTTATGTTCTGGGTAGTAAAGGTAGGTCAGCTTTCATACAGAATCTGTTCATCTCTTAAAAAGTGGATGGTATGAGTTTTATGTGAGTATATTTAATTTTAAACATACAGCTGTAAATCCTAGAGTGCTCTTTCTTTCAGGCTAGGCAGCAGATCTTAACTATGATATCTCTGTCTGACAGAATTTGTTTTCTTTGTTAGTTTTTTCTGATTTTTCTTCTGCTGATTATATAAGAAAAGCAAAAATAACACTGCTGATTCCCAAGGCACCTAGGAGAGAAAGCATCCTTGTGTCATCAATCACTGACCTACAGAAGCCACTTCCTGGAGTTAAGGCTTCACATATGGCTAAAGGAAGGGAAGCTTAGCAGGGTGAATATTGTCATTCTCACCTGCCTTAAGGAAAACTAATGTGGTCAGAGTTGCTTTTAAAACTCATCACAGTCATTTCTCACTAAGAAAGCCAGAGCCAGCAGCAGGTGGGTTGCTCAGAGGAACTGGGCCAATAGAGGCTGGCACAGAAACTTTGTACAGAAGGCCCTGAATGCTATGTGACACCTGAAAGCTGTAGTCAAAATTACTCCTTATGCCAAGTCCTCCCCCACCAGCCTCCATTCATTCCAAATGTTTACCTTTCTCATGCTGCATCAACCAAGGAAAGGCAAGAGAGCACTTCCTTGTTAGGACTAGCTGCTATGACATGCTCAAGTATTAAGCAATAAGTGGGAGAAAGGAGAAACTGTGCACCCACAAACAACTTTCACTCTGTCACACACTCAGCTGCAGGTCTTTGGTGGTGACATAGCGCATGGAAAGCTCTCTGTGGAAAAAATTTCTAGGCCTCTCTGTTGGGTTTTTCTCTGGTGAAGATGACCATTATTACATGGTTGGTGAACTATTTTATTTTTAAATAATCTGAGATACTCAACAGTAGTCGGATGCTGGAATTTATGCATAATTAATGAGAATTTATAACGGAAATAATTAAACTCAAATATAAGTTATCTGAAAGGTTTTATGATTGAGTTGAAACCTGTTTGTCTTTGCAACACAGAAAGTGTATAGGAAAGGCAGGGGAAAACCATCCCAGCAACTCCAGGGAAAAGAAAATGGAGTACAAGATTGGTGACTACTTACCGTATGCCATTTTCCATCACTGATAACAGCAGGGTGGAAAGCTACTGCTTTTCCTTTGCCTAGATCAAATGAGAAATAGAGCTGTCCCCCATGAAGCTGCAGGGCTGCATAATCAACCTGGTTCTGGTGAGCTATGTAGTAAATCAGGCCACTGGAGGCAAAGGTTCTGAGATTCAGCTGGACAGAGAGTCTAGACAATAAAAATTCAGTGTTACTGAAGCATATTTCTTCTGCATCAATAACAAGCCCTCCTGGAGGCAGAGAACAATCTCAACCAATTTATTATCATGAAAGGAAATTTATTATTACAAAGGTCACAAAAGTAGAATTTGCATAGATTCTAAGGAAGCATGACTTGTAATGTATTTCATAACAGAAATCAGTGCTGTACCTGTCAGAAACAGAAAAAGTGCTTGTCATGGAGTAAGCTGGGTTTTAAGAGGGACAGGCTCAGCTGCTTGCAACTGCAGGCTTCCCTGTTGCCCCAAGAAAAGAACAAATTCCAGGATAATGTGATAGCATCCATTACTATCAGCCAGGCTTGCTGGGATATAATGGGCAGACTGAGAACAGAGACAGGCTTAAAAGGTAGAGTTGTTGATGGAGCCTTTTATTATGGAGAGACTAGGTTCAGACCACATAGCATTGATCCTCTGCAATGTGCTTATGTCCAATAGTTACAAAGGATTGGCTAGAAGCAAAAAAGGCTCTTTTCTCAGTGCCTGCAGAGGCTTCCTGAGTTGAAAGAAGCATATGCAAGTGGCTTGCAGGCTGTTTGGTGACCTTGTTGGGAGCCTCTCGAACAAATAAGAGTGGTAGAGAGGCTATCACACTAAGACTCAACAGAATGATTCTTCTTAGCAGTCTTAGCTTCTTCAGTAGCCTCAGAAGTGAAGCAGACATGGAAGATACAATTGCAGAAAATCTAGAGAGAGCAACATGTTGTCTGCATCAGTCAAAGGAACAGGGAACAGCTGAGCTCTGTACGTGGAAAATAGAAATCAAAATACTTACAGAAGGCACAGTAGGGCTCATAAGCCTGAGGGGAAAAAATGCAGAACTCTGACCATGAGTTAAACTCATGACCACAAATCTGGGAAAGACATATTAATTACATTGTGGTGGTCATGATACCTTCTTCCATGAGGAACCCACAGAAACCTGAAGCAAGGGCCATGTTCAAAGCTGGTAATGCAGTGATCATTCATGAAAACCATCATTGTGCTTCTTGTAGCTCAACACAAGATAATAAACTGTGTGCATGTGTGATTCTGTATATACTCACTTCTTCCTGATAGTAGACTGATTGAAGAGCAGTGTCAAGTGGCTGCCTTTGGCAAGTCCAAACTGATGGGCACCTTGAACATGATCAGGTAGCTCATCTTTTGCACAAATTACCTATTAATTAAAGGACTTTATTAAGAATGATATCAGTTGCTGACTAGCAAGTGCTGAATGGTAATGTGCCCATTCAAAACTTTGTAAGCAGCAAAACCGAGCCATATGATAACCACAAAGTATACAGCAACATCAATTAGCTAAACTCCTGATCATTCTGACCTATCTTTAGGCTCAAAAAGAACTAGTTCAAATGATTAAGCTATGTCTCATGAACAGCACTGGTCTTTTCTACTGAGAAATGTTTGCAGTTTTAGAAGTATTCAATCACTATTGGTCTTGATTGGTAGCCCTTTTGATAATAAATGCTGGAAGACAGAGTAGAATTTCAGTGTGAAAAACTTATAGACTTGGTAGAAGTATTTTCCCATTTAGTGAGGATACATGTTTTTGTTATGATTTGCGGGATGGATTGCTGAGGAGCAAAGTATGAGCCAAAGCTATACTTTAGCTCTAAGAAGGCCAGCTTATTTCTTTTTATAGCCATGATTGTATGAAATGTATAAAATCCTGCTTTTTGTTGTCACAGAAAAACGATTTCAGGATGCTTTGGAAACACTTCCATTATAAACACATGCAGCTGCAGAAGGAGAGAAGTAATGCTGCCTTCTCTCTTGGGAACAGGGACTGTGTGAGAGGAAACAGGTGCCACGCAAACTGCATTCAGACACTGTCTCTGGAATGGTTTGTGCCTCCTCTTTGACACAGAGCAGAGACTGCATGTGTGTGACCAGGAAAATGCAAATGCTGAATTGCACAACTCATGCAAATCTCAGCACAGAGCCACTCTGGCAGGAATACAGTAAAGATAATAGTTACTGTCAAGTCCATCTGCTGGGGAATTATCACTCCAGTTCTTTTCTTTTTTAATATTGTTGCCTGAACAGTGATAAACCTAACTACATTTCCCTTCCAAAAGTCCAATAGGCTGCTACAAGGGTTTATATCACAGTTTTTCTATAAAGAAATAATAATTTCAAATCCATTTTCATTGAACCATTCCATACCATCGAAGAAGCAAATATACGCACTCCATACTTTGAAAATTCTCCACAAAGCTAAAATGTACCTTGCTGTTAAGCACTTTCCTAGAAGAGGCAATAGAGCTTTTCTGCAATACATACTTGTTTTCTGTCTCTAAAAGGCCTCCAGGGAACTGGTAAAGCCTGAAGCTCAGATTGAATCCCAGTGTCTTCTGGCTGCGTGGCTGGTTTAGGCTTCTCAGACAAAAAGCAGCTGTCCATATCCACATGTTCATACTTCATGGAAGCGGTGAAATACAAAAGCCTGTGTTTTAAAAAACTTATACTTTAAGAGGTGAAATCCAAAATTCCTACATTTCCCAAACACAAGGAGAGTATTTTACAGGGTCTTTCACTAGTAATAGGAGAAAGGGAAAGAAGTGGCATACTGGGACAAAAAGTCTGAGAAGTCTGAAATAATCTGTCCATAAAACAACATTAATAGACAATATTCTTGCAAAACCATTCTGTCTGTGAATGCAGATGAAACTACAGTAGAGAAAGTTGCATTTTGTGCAGTGTCTCTATACACATTCAAGATTTTTTTGATGCTATTTGAAAATGTAGCTGTAGAAAATATCCATTTTCTGCCTGTTATAATACTCAGATCCTCAGTATCATGCTTGTCTAATATTAAAAACTAGGCAAATGGACAATGTCATGAAAGAAATTGCAAACAAGAATTAAAAATTACTATACACAGTTTTCCAGAGGGTAGTTACTCCTCTGACTTACTCCTTGTTAAAAATAAGATTGCTGATACAGCCATGAAAGGAGCCAGCCATTTTTAGTCCTAAGATGCCCTCTCCTGCTGGAATGCCACCAGCATAGAAGTTGGAAATATTCAGGGGGCTCATTTCTGCTGATGAACCAAGCCTCAATTCTGCAGGGTTACTTTCATCCACCTGTACAGTTATGATCCTGAAAAAGATAAAGTAGGGAAAATATTCAACAAGGGCCTTAGACATTCATTTTCAAATGAAAAGCATTCCTTTCAGCCTCAAAAATGCTCTGTTCTAGGAAATAGCACTTTGATAATGCTTTCAATGTCTTTAAACTAGAAGACCTTCTTCTTTAGATAATTTTTAACATGTAGAGTTTTGTCAAATATCTTTCCAAATTATTTTGATAGCTGAATTTTTTTTCTAATACTATTTAGTATACTTTACTCAAGTAGCCCAAGATGTCCAGAGATTTTGAGAGCTTTTAACTACAACCTCATCAGTGGCTGTATACTGTATACAATTACCATGTAAATCATAACACTGCCATTAACAGCAGAAAAACATAGCCCTAATTTTTCCACCTAATGAGCTAGCAAAGGCAGCTCCTCAGCAAGCGCAGTGAACTGACAACAGAATACAATAATTAAACAGGTAGTACTGTTTGCAGTCACGTGTACCTCTTATTCCGGATTAGGATGACAGAGTGTTCTTGTCCATCACTGTATGTTCCATTAGCAGACTGAAGAATTACTTTTCTAGTACTTGCTCTATCTCCAGCATTAACATGCACTGCAAGATGACCATCAATCAGCATGATGGAAAAGAAGGGCTGTAGATTTAATCAGAAGATTAATTTTTAACTATAACTCAATTTCCTGTCACTCATTCAGTGTTTAAACAGAAAACAGTTTGGAAAAATTTACCTCCAACTTCACTGTAAACAAACTTTTTAATGAAACTCAGACTAGTAGGCATGTATTTGAACCTTTCAGAGTGCAAAGCCTTCTAACAGAAAACATGAGAGCTGGAAATTTCTACGGTCATGATAAAAATTCAAGTTTAAATCCAGGAGGTTTTTTATACCACCACCAGCCCACTCCTCCCCTTAGAGAAAAAGGGGCAGATATTCCTGCTAAGACTGTCCTTGGATTCCAGGACTGCCAAAACAGTCCACCACACATGAGATAGCCGTTCACCTTAAATCCTTCAATAACTACTTCTGACTAACAGAAGTGGAAAGGAATACTCTGAGCATTTCATGTGCAGTTTTCCTCCATGTTGCAAAAATAACCATAATAGGTTAATAGGTCTCTCCTAACTGATCCTTCACCTCTCCTCTGTTACAAGTATCCTCTGTTCCCCACCTAGCCTCTGTATTCAGGCCTTCCTAAGCTGAACAAGTTTTTATTATTGTTTGCAAGTTACAGTTGTAAAAACCTGACTTGATACTACAAAATAAAAATGGCAAAAACAAAACAAAAAAAATCTTTGTTTTCAGTACTTGCCAAATGTGCTTGCCTACGTCGTCGCTTTTCCAGTCCCCTGCTGAGTCCAGCAAGGATGATGCCACTGCTGTTCTTCGTAGCAAAAGTTGCCATCAGTTCTGATTCTGGGCTTAAGGACTTGGGTATCAACTCAATATATCCATTGTTCAAGATGTTCACACTACGAATAGGCTATTTTATGAGGAAGAGAAATAATTACTGACTTTGTCCCTACATAGCATCCAGTAAGAAAAAAAAATAAGAATCAAGTACAGATTAGATTATTTTAGAATTTTTCAAGACAAGCCTATTTCAACTCACTATATTCTTTCACAAACATTACTATTCATTGTTCAATAACAATAAAGAACAGGTCACAAGACGTAAAAGTCTCCTACCTCCAATACACAGCCTTTTCTTACTCCATATGAATTTCTAAGCAAGTCAAAGTTTGAACGGGATATTTCCAGATTCTTGATGCATCCAACATACATTCTACTATTAAGACCTTTCCTGAAACACAAAATGAAGTAGGTTGTTTTTCCAAGGAGTAGTACTGGAATCTCCCAGGGGAAAATATTAAGCTCTCTTCAATAAGAAAGAGAGATATCTGTTTTAAAGATGCAGTCAGTCCACTGTAAGTGAAAACAGGGCTAACTTGGATTTTAGTCTTTACAGATATTAATTCTGGTCTTAAAAAGAGTCAAGATAACATTGTCCCCAAATGGAAACATATGAGTGTGTAGTGCTGCATTGCCAAGCCAGGTCATTTCCCAAAACTTTAAGGTGAATCTTCAGCTGAAATGTAATGGCTTCTGTGTGAGAGGGTAACTGTAGCTCCCTACTACCTAGCAATTCTTTTTCATTTCTTAATTCTGGAGGATACTTAATTTGGTATCAGGTTTAGGTCAGAGAAATCTAAGGCTGTCCTGCCATAATCCCTTACAGGCTGCCATGCCAGCTAAGATTAACAAATCTGTACCTCTGCAATAACTGCACAGAGACTAATATTGTCCTAGAATTTACCTTATTGTCAACAGCATGCAGTTTAATTAGTTTGTTGAGGTTTTTTTGTCATGTTTATCCTTTCAAAGTGAACTCCCTGAAAGAAATGTGACTTTACAAGTTCAACAGGGATACACAATACAGAACGTATAAACTAGAGACCTGCTACAAAATATATATATGGAATGTTTTTTGTTGATCTGTTCACAGTTGTTTCTCCTCTGTTCCAAGTTTCAAAAATGAATTACAAGAATTTCTTTCTGCAATAGAACTTTTATCTGGCCCATAAATGCCAACTGGAAAACACAAGGCTCACACAGGTAGAGATCAATGGTGTATTGTTCCAGGCAGTATTGCTGAATGCTTGCCGCAGTCTGACACAAAAAAGCAGGTGACTGCTGTGGCAGCTGCTGTTGTGGAAATCACCCATGGAGGGGAAAAACAGAAGCTTGTCTCTGATCTGAACTGCAGTGTCAGACCTACCAGTGAAAAGCACTATAGGCAGAGGACAGATAATTCTCTGGTACACATGGCCATAAACAAGACTTCAGACTTTACCAATTTTCACTAATTTCAGTGGAGATAGAGTTTGTTAATGTCTTTCCTCTACTTACAAGAGTCGTAGCAAAGGAGGGAAAGTGAGAGGACTCTACCTCACAGTCCTTGATCTTGGCAGCCCACCAATGAAGATTGGGTCCTTATCAGAGCGGTTCAGGTCTGAGGCAACCCCAGGAGATTCTCCTTGCTTGGTTTCTTTATAATTAAGGTTATATGCATCCATGACTGCCAAAATTCCTGCAAAGAAAAGAGAATAAAGATCTGGAGGAGACAAATACACATTCTTCCATTTTGGCAATATTGTCTCTAATAAAGGAAAATGTATTCATTGACTCAAACATGCATGGACAATCTTATTTTTAGAATGAGATATTTACTGTACTTCCAGCTATTCTGTTAATCTCATTCATTCTTCTCTGACAAAAACAAATCTTGGGAAATCTACAGGAAAAAATACATATGTTACATTTATTAACACATGATTTGTAACGCATTACTTCCCAAACTTAGGCCCTAAATACTGTTGTACCAGGTACTATTGCAATCCAGAAGAGAAAACACGATCCCTTATACACAGACTTGGAAAAAAGATCTTTCACTCTTTAAAGATTATTGATATGTTTTTGTCTGGCAGCTTCTGAATTACCTGCTCTTTATAAGATGCGCCAAACCAAGCACAATATTTACACTGCTGTCCTTCTAGAAGCAAAGTAACATAGGTGTGGCTGCTAAATAAACTGCACTGGAAGTGACTGAATTTGGTTGCAGTGATTTTTCCCTGGGGCTATCTTAGATATTTGTGCAAATGTGCAGACACCTTTTTTTTCAGTCTGTAGCCTACCTTGTTTCTTGTTCCGACTGAAGGAAATTTTATACCATGTGCCATTGTTGTAACGATTTTCTGTTGTAAGAGCAAGAGGTCCTGAACCTAGATCAACAGTCACTCTCACTTTGCCACCAACAAGCTCAAGAGACAAGAAATCTCTCTGCAAGGGAAAAAAAGACCAAAAAACCCCAAAGAAAACAAAATCAGACAACAGATTAAATTAATGGAAATAAAATCTTCCAAAAAGATGTATCCTTGGCAGGTTTGTGCTACTCTGTGAAAAAGGTTTGGTAACTCTTGTACCTAGACTATTTGTTAGGCCCAAGACACTTATCTTTGCCATGTTTAGGAAAACTAAGTTACATGTACCTCACCAAGGATGTTACTTTGTTTTGTTGTTATTCTGAAATGCATCATCAGGCTCAATTACTCAGTAGAGGAAGGTTTAAATAACAAATGCCATGTTTGCTTTTTTTGTAGTTGAAAGTAATTTGATTTGACTGTTAGCATAACAATCAAACACCACAATGTTCTTCCTGCAAGAAGCAAAGAGCTGCTTCACACAGCAAAAAAAGACTTTCTGAATTGTATTAAAAGTGTCTCCTCTGCACTCTAAAATATAGTCAGACATCATTTGTGCAATGTATTCAGGCAGTGAGTACATAAAGCAAATGAATAATGCAGTGACTGAAACAATCTGTATCTAAATAAAGCTTTGTCCTCCTTCAGGAAAAGAAAACCACCAGCTAAGTAGGTGGTAAACTGCATGACACAATAATGCAGGTCTTGAGATGGGTCTAGGTTATATTGCTGTTGCAGGGAATTCTATTTAATTTATTTCAGTTTACTGAATTCCCATCTTAGGGATTTAATTCAATACACTTATTCACTATTGTCCTTCTGCAAGCTCAGTTCCAAAAGATTTACATTCTGCAAAGGTTCCTGTAACTGAACAAAACTAGTTTGCTGTCCCTTTTATTTATTTTTCTTGCCTTTAGTTAAGTAATCATTAATTTTAGTCTAGAATTAGAACAAATTATGGAGAATTTTTTTCATTGTTTAATTTTGTCCTTGGTATATGTGAATATAGCTCTAAAGAGTTATCTCTAGGGTTTCTGTCTTTACTCCTTTGGCTTATAATGTCAAACACAGGTGATAATCTATACAAAGACAATAATTTGTTTTAATGTATGTAAGCTGAAAAATAACAAGAAAGCAAGAAACCATCAAGTGATCTAAACAGTTTTTGACAGCTTAAGAATCTGATCTATTTTCTTACAGTGCCATTTGAAGCAAGATACAGAAGCAGTCCATTAGGTGAAAAGGTACTGAAAAATATTATTATCTGAGTCACTGTCGAACGGAGTGCCTTCTCCACAACTGAGTAGCCACTGCCATCAAAATGGAATGAAGTGTCCTCATCCTGTGGACTGTGGAAGCAGAAAACAGAGTTAAAAACATTAACTGACGATTTGTGTTTTTCCAGTCATTTTTATATAAAATGTAAGAAGAGTTAGACCAGTTGGTGCAGACTCCAGGCAGTATGATTAGGAAATGTGTAAAGAGACTTGAATCTTGATGTTATGAATAACTGAAGGATTCCAGCCAAAGGCCACTTTCATTACAGAATCTCACAATACACTGTTCAGCCATGGGGAAGAATGTATACAAGATAAAAAAATGTTCTTTCCCAATATATTAAAAAAAACCAACAATTTAAGGGGAAAATAATTGTTACAATATATACCCTTTTACTTAAAACATGTAATCCATTTATCAAAATGCATTTTGCATGCAACTTACAATAGATGTTCTATTAGCCCCTTTCCTTGCAATATGCTACTTGTGAAAAGTATCTCATACGATCAAGCAGCACCCTCTGCTGTTTCTACATGAAACATTCAGCAAAAGGGACTATGGTCAAGGATATTTATTTTCAATTCCTTAAACAAAAACAGTACAGTCTGCAATCCCCTTTCACAATGACTACATGAACAGTAGCAAGTTCAGTCGCTACAGTTTTTCTATGGATTGTTTTTTTATAAGAGTGCTTTCAACTGCTTCTTATCCTAGGAAAGAATAAATTTGTCTTGCTGGAAATTACTGGAAAGCAAATATTCCAAAATAGTTTGTATTACTGGCAGTCCCTACTTTCAATGCACAAAATAGACCATAGCAATAGAACACCTCTGAAAAAGTGATTAATAAGTGATAGAATTGCATATAATGAAATTATTTGACACCACTTGCACATTCAGTTTAGTGTGTTCAGAACTGTGACTTAATGATCAATGAAACATTGCAATTTGTCTCGAGTTCATTATTTTTAGCTAACACAAAAATCTATATTACACAGGTAAATTACCCTAAATCTGTTACAAAAAAAAAAAAAAAACGAGTGAGACAAAATACCTTCCAAAACAGCCACTGCACTTGCCCTCTCTTTCCAAGTAATTCCAAAGACCGATAGGTTTGCCATTCAGGGATGCCTCTCCCATGCATCCTTTAAAATGGGTCACCTTAACAGCAGGCGATTTCTATAAAACAAGAAATACTTCATAAATACAATTAATGTTAAGTAGTCTGAAAACCATGCAGCTAAATTTTTGCTTGGTTGTTTCCCTTGAACTCTAACTTTGTTAGATATAAATCATAATAAAGTAACAACATGTTTTAGCATAACAATTAACAATTATCATTTAAATCATAATAGATTCATTTTCCAGCAAACTGTGTCCTTGACCTACGTACATGCCTCACGGCATTAATAACAATGGCAAACTAAAAGAAGCCATGGAAGAAGGAAACTAGAACTTAATTCATTGTGTAATGTCTATGCAACATGCATGTACACACAGCCTGTCCTGGTTAACATTTTATGCAAAAACTTCAAGGGAAAATTAACTTCAGGATACTAGAACATCCTTATAGCATCTTTACTTTATGTTCACAGAGTACCTGGCATTTCTTGATGAAGTAACCAATTCATGTAATTATTTTTGCTAAAAGTGTATTTCAAACATGATAAGAACATTTTACAGAATGCTGAGCTCAGAATTTAACCTTGATTTGCCCTCCAAGTCCTCCAATAAACATTAGGGTTGATTTGTTAACATCCAGTATGCTGGCTGTCCCTGGAGAGGTTGCAGATTTAGGTGAAGGCTTCTGATTGGAGTTCATTTCCTCTATGCTGAGTGTACCTGTTTTCCCAAACCTGCCAAACCAGGAAAAAACACTAATAAATAGTACTAGAAATCACCAGACTTAATCAAGACATGCTATTGACGACTTCTTTTAAGGACAAGAAAAAATCTGGACATTGGAAAACTCGGAAGATGGCTTGTTTATGCCAAATTCACTCACTAAGTAGCTGGACATTACTGTAATACAGCTATCCATTAAAAAAATAATCATCATCAGTTTTTCTGTCCAGCATCTACACTATTTTCATTTTATTTACCTGGTTGCATGTATTCTGTGCCACTTATTGTTGTCAATTTGAAAATCAGGGTATTCCACTCTTGTTGATCCAGAGCCCAAATCCCAAAGAAAAGATACTTTACCACGACGCATCTCCACTGCAAGGAAGTCTGTCTGAAAAACAGCAGGGTTTATTCTAATACAGGGCTTTGAATGTGTAGATTCTGTCTTGTGTATTTGAACATGTGATGTTGAAAAAGTCTTTACAGATTCAGTTTCCTACATCCCATATTATGGGAGCTGACTTATAGCAAGATCAGGTCCTGTAAGTTTCTATTCATTTTTATTTTTAATGAAACCAAAAACCTCATCTTATATACAAGCAGGTGAATGTTTTCTTCATAGATATGTAAAAACATGTGATGCACACACACGTAAACATATAGAAATATGCACTTCTGAGTGTATGCGAAGTGACCTACCAGCCTGTGAAAAAGTACTATCACATGATAGCGTGCCACAAGGAGCTAACAGCTATGCATTTATTGGAATTACAGAGGTAAGGAAGAGGAGAGCAATATGACAGTGAGCCATCATGCTCCTTTTCAAGTGGGTGGATGCACTATGCTCATGAGGGCCAAATTCAAGTACTTTCTCCATGATACCAGGCAAATCTTTTGATATACACCAGCATGCTATATGAAAGCATCACAGACTGATACACTCCACGAGGTTGACGCACAGCATGGAAAAAGGAAGGAGGAGTTTCATGACATGGCCAAGAGGCAATGCTAAGGAATCAGGTGCTCTTATTCTCTACCTTTGAGGATCTCTAGAATCATCTAACACACAAAAATATTTCCACCTCTACAGAACACATTTGTCTGCAAGGGGCCTCACTTCGGTACTTAGTTTGAAGTTGAGTGGGAACAAACATAGATATGGTCATTTAAAACATCTGACCATCATAAACTTCAGTAAATGTACACCAGAAACTTACCTTACCGTTGCTACCGAGGTAGAAAAGGAGGTTATCTGGCTCAACAGTTTTCACATTGAGTGTTAAGGTGTTGTAATTCGTAGATGAAATTTGCTGTTGGTAAGCACGAATGCAATCTCTGTCTGCTGATACTGCAACTTTAATCTGTGGGGGGAAATGAGGAAACAGAATCTAAACAAGCCTCAGTGTACACAGCATATACTTCTGGAATATGTACTTAGCTTCTGACCAACAAATAAATGCAAGACATTTGCTGAGATACTTTCATGCAATCCAAGTATTGCTACCTTGGTTGAATCTCAGCAATCTCCTAGGTATCATTTGACAAAGAGATTCACAAATAGAAAAGAATGAAATCTGTCATAATTCACTCATTCAATTAGGAAATTTGAAGTCAGTAAATTAATCTATTCAAATTCCTCAGAAAATAACAATAAATCTTATGTCAGAAGCTCATATATCAGTAAAAGTCACTGTAATAATATCAGAAAATACAGATACAGAAATTCAAAACCTTTAAAGAAAAAGGAAACAAATTCTAGTCTACTTTGAGACAAATTATTTTTTTTTAAGGGAGAAGGCAGCCTGCAATAATTCTGATTATTACGTTTCATAACACAGTTTACATGATTATTCAAAAGATACATTTGTGAATACATTACAATTTAATCTGTTTTTAAGATTAAGTAGAGAAATTCATATTCCTGTTGTCATACCACTAATTCCTTTGAATGCTGTCTAGTCTACTGAGAGGACATTGAGTCAAGCTAAATGCAGCCAAACTCCAAGGAGCTTAACAGAAGACTCATTTTAACAACAGAAAAGCCTTAACTTCATCAACTTCATTGAATACACCTGTAATAACTAAATACATGTGCATATGAGAATGGACACAGATATCTAAAATTTCTCTTCTCTAGTAAAAGTTTACAAAACAACAGAACAAACTCTCAAAATCGAAAAAGACGATTTTGCCAATACTTCTTTTCACCCTGCCAGCAACCTCTGTGGTTTATGACACTTCAGATCATACTACTCCCTCTTTTCTGCAGTGGATTCATTAAGCTTCAGTAGACTGTGACAGAGAAGCAATAACCACATAATTAAGTAGATTTGCAGAAAGAACTGAAAGCCTTTTACTTTATAAAACAAAACCTCCCTAAACCTTACAATAACATACCCATACTAAAGCCAAAGGCATAACAAAAATTACTGAGTGCAAAGTCATATTCGTATTCCCCCCACAGTTTAATGAGGTCCATAGTACAGTTGATTCATTTTTGTGGTCTTTAAGGGTGGAACAGACATTTTTAAAGTATATGTCTTAAATTATCCTGGATGCACAGCAGCTTCTTGCAAAAAGAGCATACGGACATGGCAGGGCACAGACAGTAAATGTATTGATAGAATCAACATTCTTGTTAAGAAAAAATATAATGCTTGATGCTATACAGAGGCACCCCACATCAGTCTCTAAAATAAGCTTAGAAATTAACACCTTATCCTAAAAAGTATGGCAGCACCATCCCCTCAATTGTCTCTTTCTCACCAAAATAACTCTGTGATTGCTTTCTGACATACAGTATTTAATTATTTTTATAGGAAACAAAAGGAAATAATAAATAAATTACTGCCTTGCTGTTCTGACAAACTCACAAATGCAATAAGAAACTTGAATCCAAAACCATAAAATGTACCAACAGCCCTGCCAGTAACCTTTCAGTATCAGTCAGTGTTCTTGGACATCAGTGAGACCCCAGAACAATCAGGTACTCGGACAGTAAATTTAAGACTATCTCAAAGAACTTCCCTGCTAAAAGTGAAAGTGAAGCCAGTTAAGTCTGGAATGATGGGACTTACAGATGCTGCCTGCTTGCGGGCCTGGCTGATGAGCTCTTTAATTTCAGACAGGTTTCTGTTCAGGTTCTCTTCTAGCCTTTTCAAAGGTTTCAGCCTATCCAATAGAAGACTTGCTTGTGCTTCAGCTTCTTTAACTTGTTTTTCAGCTGTGATTGCTGCCAAAACATAACAAAATGTTGAGTCAGGTTAAAAGAGAAATGTACTGTTCATTGCTAAAATACTTAGCCAAGGTGGCCTGCTTCTGATCATTTTGTTTTCAGCAATTTTAAACATCAGTCAGGAATATATATATTTAAAGGTATCGCATGTGACTCCTCTAGAGGTGTTTTTAAAAGTTAGCACATTTTTATTGAATTAAGAAGAAACTTTCAGTCCATCAGACTCATATTTAATGCCTATTAAAATTGAGTATTACTACTGCTTCTGCAAGCAGTGACATTTCTAAAGGGCAATGAAGCAGGAAACTTACCAACTTTTGATGAATCAGTTATAAGTTCACTAGTTTTCCTTAATGTGTCATTAACTTGGGACAATGTAGAAGTAGTATTCAGCAGCTTTTGACTGAAATCCCCAAAGTGATTTAAACCCACCACAGCACTGGTGTTTGCAGACACAGCCAGCTCTTTCACCTCAAACATGTACTTCCTTGTATCTGAAACAGTTCCCAGGTTTAAAGAAAAAAAAAAAATCAAAAAAATCACAGCTTTCATACATATGTGGGAGTAATAAATGCCTGGCTTCATAACAACACAATTTCAAACATAGTCAAAGCACTAGAAATGTTGTCAGTTATGTTCCTTTCATAATAAGAGTTATATTTTTATTTGTTTGTATTCTTCAGTATGTAAGAGGAGCTCCAAACCAAGATGTGCTGCGATTTAACTTTGCTGAATGCCGCATGGCTAACAGAGTGGGAAGATTACCTTCCATGAAACTGGAGTGCCAGGAGGCTGGTGCAACTCCTCTTGCCCAGTTACTAAGTTGGAAAAGGGTCAAGGCTATGGCCCTGGACAAAAAACATGGTAAATGCTCCCCAAGTTTGTAATGCAGATATGGATATAGCTATAGATGTAGTTAGGTTTGTTCATACACACACACAGACAAATGCAAATATACATATTACACACATATATAAATAATAGAATTTGCAGCAATTTTAATTAAGACTCGTCAGTTTAGATTCAAGTTTTGATTTCCAGGCAAAATGTTTTATTTTTCATGACCAGCTCTGAATCCAACATAGACACAGAACGCAGAGATAGAGAACCTGACTCTGCCTATCCCAACTGGAAGATTATATGAATACATCAGACTCCCAGTGTTTAAGTTCCTTGAATGAGTGTTGGTACCCAGTCACTAGCCTGAGACTTATGTTTTGAATCCTACAGAAAGCTGGTAAGGCAGAAGGTCTATTACAACCCTTGCTTTGAACTGCAATCACTTATATAGGGAGCGCACCATTCAGCCTCAGCCTGCCCCTTATACCCCCTGGTTCTAGAATAGTGGAAGATGCTGCGGCTGGCACAAAAGGCCTGATTTAGGTCTGCAGGGATCCTTCCTCACCATCAGCACCCTATACAGAGGGGAACATGACCATGACACTCTGCTCAGATGAAAAAAAGAGAATTACTTCAATAAATGTAACAACAAAACTGAAATTGAACAATGGTAAACTGTGGTTTAAGGAGGACTGTCTTATGATTTTAATAATGCCTTTAATTTTCAATGTGTAGCTTTATGTCAGATAGCATCCTGCAATTAATATCCAGTGTAACTTTATCACTAACATCACCTTTCAGTGTTAGTTAAGAGGCTGAGTTGTAAAATGGGTATTTTAAAGCTTTCAATTTAAAGAGTTCTGATCTGGACATACAGTACAACCCAACAACCCAGACCCTCTTACAACGTCAAACACATTTTCTCCATTCTTTTCCATGAACCCTAGGTCTTGCCTTTATTCAAAATATTTTTTTTTTTTTTTTTTTAAAGTGAAATATTTTCCTTTGAAAAAGCACTGAAAGAATATTTTAATTGAATAAATGAAGTCAGCATTTACAACAAGAAAACATTTAGATGCAGATGATAAGATTCATAGCACGGTATAAACAATTTTGAAACAAGCTAGCAAAAGAGAGCAAAACCTCACAGTTCAATAACTAAGTTTCTCTCCATGTGCAGATTAAATATTCTAGGACTTCACCTTCTTTTCACCATTGTAATTATATTGCTTTCAGAGCCCCTCCTGATTTACAGGAGTGTGAAACGGGAACGATACTACAGATCTTATATGATAACCCACTTACATTCCATGGTTTATTAAAAAAAAAAAAAAAAAAAAAAAAAAAAAGAAAAAAGAAAAATATGCCTTGTAAGGCAGGAGGCTAAATGAGTCTCCAGTATAGTTTATTGCTAGGTCTCTGCAATTAGACAATGAACAGGATTTTATTATGACTCTACTAGATGGTTCTGTAATGAGGAAAATGTCAATGTAAATTTCGCTTACCATTAGGCAATGTTCTTAGTGTCAACAGGGAATCACTAAACTGGTTGATAATGTTCTTAGTACTTTCCCGAAGCTTTTCTACCTTTTTGTTCAACCCATTCAATCCAAATAAAAGGCCTGTTGGAAGAAAAAACTACATTTTTTCTATGCATAAACAAATACCATACAGCCCACACAAACCTTATGTATAGGGATAACAAGCATTCACTTATTTAATCAATGGAACTTTTGGGGGATTTTTTTCAACAGAAAACGTTTTGCCAACAGGAATTCAAAATGAACGCAGTATGCACAGATAAGCATCTGCAGGCACTGTTCCATTCAAAGTTATCCTTTTTGACCAATTCCATGAGACTGAATTGGTAGAAACAGTCAGGAAAATGCTATAAATTAAAATGATTCCATGATTGTGAACCTTATAATTGTTATGATGGTCTTCACTTTTTGTACTATATGACAGAAGTCGTTCAAATAAGTGTTTTTCTTTTATTTTTTGTGATCTGTTTGCATAATCCTCTCACTAAAAATAAAAATATGTAGAACAGAAGGTACAAAAAGGGTATGTATTCTGTCCATCTGAATTACATTAAATGTATACATATTTGTAAAGCTGTTGATTTTAAAAGCAAAAACTATTTTTTACTTATAATTAATCTCACTTTCTGTTCAATTTCAGCCAAAATTTCCCTTGAGGCTATCCTCTGCTCCTATACAAAGTCTGTGTTCAAAATGCTTTTTTGAACTTCCATGGTGCTTATATCTTTGAAGTAACAAAAAGGCAAAAAGATTTTGGAATTTATAGAGGGACTCCGAGCCAAAAAGCACTTTGCACAGACAAAGAAAAGTACATCTTGTTTCTCTATTTCAGTTGTGTAGAAGGAACAAGCAAAAATTATTATGATTTAAGTATATCATCCTACATACTTGTGTAATCCATGTTTTATTAGATAAAATGGGATGTTTGCTCTTCATCTACTGCACAATCCCTAATGATATCATTCATAACATTGGAAAAACAGCCATTTAAAGAAAGTATTGCTTGAAGGTAAATGAGGTATAGTGAAGGCAAATTTTTTACATGTTTACAGAGAAAAATTATATTCTTACTTAAAAATAATATGTGACTCCATAATACATTAATTGTTATTGTACAAAGATATGTATATAGAAAACCCCACAAAGCAAGATCTAGAAAAAATAATAGAGGCAGGAATGTGAACTCTAAAGAACTGACCATCACTTTTTTTCTTCAGATTTTTAGTTTCATTCTGAAATTTGGAGCTAAGCAGTAGAGTTTCTTTTCCAAGAAGACTGAGAGACTCCTCTGGCTGAAAAACACAGACATCAGTTGCCACATATGACAAACAGAAATTCAACTGAAAACATTTAAGTATTTGTGGATGTCTACTTCAAGTTACTGAATAGTCTCATTATTTATGAGACATTCTATTTATTACCTTATTAATCATCAATTGAAAGAAAATAAAAGTTGTAACCATTTTTCCAAGAAAGTAACATTGAATCTCTTTGAGAGTTAATAAAATGACAAGACTGTGAAAGAAAACCTACCAAATTCTACTTTGAACAGTGCTATTGATTCAGTGTTGCCTTTTGGAACATCAGTAATTCTAGTTCCAGGCCAAAGTCAAATTTCCCAGCACTGAGCACTTTAAAGTGAGATATCTAAAAATCCTAATCTTTATAGTGTTCTTTTAATCCATTTCTCCAGCTGGAAAAATTGGAAAAGTACCTTAAAGGATTCATGCTGTACAAAGCTTTAATAAGACTGAGTGCTATAAAATAACACACAAGCTCACAAAACAATGCCAAGTATTTTGATCACTATCATGTAAATGCACTGCCAGATAGTTGTTTCTCCAGGAATAATGTATGTGACACTTGTAAAACATAGCCCATTCCTTCCATTAGTTTACAATCATGAAAAGCAGAAAGAGATCAAAGGAGGGAAACAGAATAACATGAAAGTACAGGGTCAGACTAGTAACTGGTCAGGTCTTTTTAATCTACCATTTCAATAACAACCTGACAATCTTGCAAGGCATAGGGATGGGAGATGAGACACAAACATACATTTGGTTATGAAATGTCCTTGACTAAGCAAAATACTTGTGGTTGGGAATACCTAGATAGAAATGGAAGACGGACAGGTCAAATAAGAAGATGGTTGAATTCCAAAGGTGGAAGGGAGTACAGAGGTCTGGGAACTTAAGTTCTACAGGAATGCATGTCAGATGACTGATAGAAACACACAGAATCAGGTCTAGTCCAGCTAACAATGCATTAGACATTTAAAAACAAAACAACAACAAAAAAATGGTAAAATGGTACTGTGGCAGAGAGAAAAGGTAAGGTGGCAAGGTAAACAGAACCTGAAATCTGGTAGCATTACTGCCTTGATGTACAGATTCAGGATACAGTACATATTAGTTGGTAGGTCAGGCTGCCATACATGCCTCCCTCAAGAAGAATCAAGAGTTCAGCAAGCGTAAAAACAATTAGAATAAATATTCCAAAATGAGAAGTGGAAAGATGTTAATTAAAATACTAATATTAATACTTACTAAATCCAAGGGGCCATTCACAACTCTAGATGCGTCATCTGCCAAACTCTCTGTCCTTTCAATCATATTTTTAACATTGTAGTGGGTGTAGACAGCAGCAGTTGTGTCCAGAGTCATATTTCTTACTTTAGAAAGGCCACTAAATAGAGAATTAACAAGTAATTCTGTTTTCATGAGAGTATCTTAATCAAGAACTAAGTTCCACGTCATCATTTACAACATGAACATCTTTCTAGATACACGATGCTCTGGAAAAAATGAGGACAACTTGCCCTATGATGTTGAAGGGGATTTAAGTTCATTATTTTGAACTGAAAAATAACAGTTCAAGGTCAGATGAAAACCTTAAAGGTTGGAGTTTTTTCCTATTTTGTTATTTTCTATTTATCATCAGTTTTTCAATTTATAAAGCCACTTAGCCAAATTTTGTGTGATGAACAAACAAATCACATCACCTATACAGAACAGAACCAGGTTCCTAGCTGGACCTCAAAAGCAGAGTAGCGAAATACAGAATCCATGAGGAAATTAAAAGCATCTGAAAAGCTATTTTCTATTAAATTTTGCTTTATTGAATTTATCTGGCTGCAGTGAAGTCAGCAGATTCACTGTTACCCAGATCAACAATTTTTGTTCTCAAACTTAACACACATGTAAATTTTCCAATCTGATATGGTTTAACACACGTATCTGCTGATTTTAAAAGACAAGACAGTAAGAATCCTAGAAGGATTCCTGGAATAGAAGATTAATTTCCACTGAATTAACTGGAACGACTTCCCAACTTGCAAATTCTAAGAGTGCACTTGAGTGGAACTGAGGTTGCAACCCACTAATTTCTGCAAGATGCTTTGAAAGCAACAGTACTGGAGGCATAGCAGAAATAGTTTCTTGATGAGATTCCGAGATATATTGTCAAGAAATATTCATACACAGACCAGAAGATTTTCAAGTCATACCATGATACACTCACTGGCCATTGAATAATTCACTAGTTACTGTATAAATCAGCGACATGAAATGTGAGACTAACCAAACCCCTCTGTATCATTTAATAAAAGTACAATGCATTAAAAGGAAAAGAGCACTTGAAATGAAATTGGGAATAAAAATTGATCATAGAATCATAGAATTTTTGGGGTTGGAAGGGACCTTTGAAGATCATCTGGTCCAGCCACCCTGCCATAGGCATGGAATTCGTTAGGTGGATTAAGTTACTACCTATTTAAATTAAATCTGGCATTACTGTAAATCTCTCCTGATTTCATATTTCTTAAGTTTCTTACCTCTCTAGTGCATCTGCAAGTCTTTTGAACTGGGCAGCATGGTCCTCGGCTCTGTATACCAGGTCAAGCACTCCTCTCACAGACATCTGCATCACCAGCTCATCCACATGGTGTCGCAGTTTGGTGCTCCATAGGACTAACCCATCCTGATGGACCTCCAGGTTCTGCACAACAAAATCATTTCTTGGTTTTTTTCAATAGCAAAATACACCTGATAGTGTCAAAGAGGATGTTAAGTATTAGGAACTTACAGATGTAGAGCTCTTTACATCTCGGGCAAGAGCAGCAGAAACGTTCACTAGGACCTTCCCTTCTTTAATGAGTATTGCCAAGACTTCTTCACCTTCCTTTATATGTAGCTTTTTGTCCTATAGCATAAATCAAGTGTTTTATAGTAGCCTGTAAAGTCAGCTAGTGCAGATGAGTTCACATATTACATAAACAATTTTCAGTTTTCAAACAGGGGCCTGGTTTCCTTTGAGTTTTTAAGGTACTGCATATATTAACATGTTTAAACATGTACAAATTTATTAAAGACTAAAGAGCAGCTTTTAAACACAGTTTCATATTTAATATTTCTCATGCAACAACACTGATTGTCCAGTCTTACATTTAACTCTGCCAGATTGCTAGAGATGAGAGGAAACAAGCGATTGGTCTCATTGATGTGAGCAAGTGCCTTATTCACCATGTCCTGGGCATCTTGCAGTGTGCTGTTATGCTTTGAATAGAGCTGGCTTGCATCCTTTTTTAGTTCATCAACCTCCTGATGGGGTTTAAGATAGTCGTTCTGAATATGTACCAACAAATTTTCTGCAGCTCTGACAAAGAGAGAAATCAGAAAATAAACAAACAGAAAACGAGAAACTTAGACATGGATTTCTTGAGGAGAAAATGGGGTTGTGTGATATTAATTTAAATGTATTTTCTTACAAAAGTCTGCAATTTTTTCATTAATAGCATACATACACATGTTAGCTTAGTTATTTGTCTTACTACACAGAAGGTGATTGCCTGGGGGAGAGGGAAGAAATATAGTTTATAAACTTTTTATGTTCTGACTAGAGGGGGAAGGGGTTAGTATAAATCATATTTGCTTGGACTTATTTGGGACATTCTCCACATCAAAACCTCTCTGAAACATCCTTCTGGGACTGCTCTATGCCTTAATTGTAGTGATTCATATTTTGAACATAAGATCAAAACACTGATTATGCGTACCGACACTGGAAAGAAACAAGTAAACAGAACTAAACACATATACCCGAGAGTCCTGAAAAGTGTTAATATCAAATAAATAGCCTCATTAAAATGAACACTGACATGAGTAATCTCTACACTTATCTTTTGAAATCAGTAACAGACATTATCTGGGAAATATCAAATGCCCCCAAATTTGTCAGTTGTTAATCACTTCAACTGTTCTATTTAGGAATATTTGCATCTCCATTAAAACACTTTCCCATATTGAAAGAATTGTACTGAAAATGATCCTGAAAGTCTATTGTTTTGTTTCTCTGTTTCAGCATGTACATTGGACACTTCAACTCCTGTAATGATACTTTTACATAAATGTTGGTCCCTTTTAATCTGATTTCAAATCATAGAGATCTTTAGCCAAAGCAAAATAACTATAGTTTATTTAACAATTATACATAACAAAACAAATCCCATCTTTCTTATTGAATAGCAGATGTGTATTTGCATGTATTTCTTAGAACTAATAATTCAGACTCCTTACATTCAGAAGCCATAGCCTTAAAAAAGTTACAATGCAAATGTGTGGAGACCTCAGTTACAAACACTGTTTAACAGTGTGTCATCATGAGCTCAGTCCACCATAAGCCATGTGGTAACTTCTGCTCTCTGAAAAATAGACTGTCAAGCCGCTTATTTAAATCAGTTTTGAATTTACAGCTGCATTACATGATAAATTCTGCAGAGCAAACAGTCTTATAAATCTTATTAACTCTCTTCTTCGATGTGTCAAAAGACACTTACTTAGAGAACTTTCAGAAATTTCAACAGTCTATAATTTAAAAAGTTAATTCACAAATGCCTTGTATAAGAGTTCAAAAGCTGTTGAAAGTCAGAACATTCTGTTACTATGCAACAGGACATTTTGAGAAATTTTTGTACATGCAAAAAAAGTTACTTGAAGTTCCTAATAAATGTAAGACTAAATGGTACATTTCAAGGCTATTTTCATGTCCATTTAGCTTCTGTACAATTTAATATTCAGTATAAGGACAAGCACAGTAGTCTGTTGAACAAAATCAGATATGCTACCAATATAAACATTCCATCCTGCCTAATCCAAAGCACTCAAAGAAAAGTTGTATTTTCAGAAATATTCCACTCTGGTCTAAACCTTTGTCCCTTGAAGCCAATGTTAACATTCTTACAGCTTTTGGTGGGCTAGGACAATACTTAGTATTGCTGAAGTTGGAATAAAAGTTTTGCTGACTGTTGGAACAGTCAATGTATTCTATTACCAAGTCTGGCAACAAGCTCTAATAATGAATACAGAAGCCATTTTTAAATAGCCTTTAACTGGAGACAAATCAAGATAAAGCAATACAATCCTAAATGGTGACTCAGAATGCTGAAACATGTGCCTTGGTTTCATTTGCACTTTTGTATGATACATATTCCAGTGACACTAAAACATCACATCCTTCAGCAGACCTGACATGTCCTGGGCTTGCAAATTACTGAGACAGTTCTGTGACATCTCCTAGCCAAAAGCAACAAGGAGACGTCTGTTAGGGTCAGATCTGAATCAAACTGAAAACCACCGAGTTCTTTTCACTCATTGCAATGGAATTTTGTATCACATCCAAATGAACAGGCTTTGGCTGTATTAGTATCATAAGGGATGATCAAATATCTTTAAATAATGTAACTCCAAATTCAGAGTTCATATAGCTCCATCTTGGCTAGTTATCCATCACACTGCCTCTTACTATTGCACAACATTTCTCCAGATGTCCCTCCAAAAAGCAGTATTACATAGTATAGACACACGAAAAATAAAGTTGTCAGTAGAACAGGCTTACTTTAGGTCACTGGTAGCATTATGGTGCTGTTGAACAAAATCTTTCTTGCGTAATGCATCCAATAGGGCAGAAACATCATCCTGCAGTCTCTGAGATGTTGCATTTGACAGTGGGAGATCCAAACCCAGTGTTTCATTTAATGACATAGCAACTTCCACAAGCACTAAGTAGCAGAGTAAACAGTTTAGTCATACCAGTAAAAAAATAATATATGTGAATCCCCAGTGCAAAATGCAGCACTTGTAAATGGTTATTTAAGAGTTGCAAAGGAAATACTCTATTAAAATCTTAAAAGAAGTGGAAATATCTTAAAAGCAGGATACCTGTGATGGTTTTACGCACTGTGTGGATAAATCCAGTCAGTTCTTGAGTTTTATTCCTGGTTTCCTGACTTACTGTGTTAAGCTGCCAAGCTTTTTTCAAAATTCTAGACAACTAGAATAAAATCAGAGATAATCTTTGACAGTTCTCCTAAAACACTAGTTCAAAACATTTGTCTATAGTTTTTACATTTTCTTCCCAATATTGAGAATACTTTGTGTGAGGAAACAACGTTTTTGTTAAGGTAGACCTAGCTGATTCATAAATCTCTGATGCTTCCATGCTTACAGATGCCTTAATTATACTGAAAGTTCCAGCCTCTGATATTACTGAAGAATTGTGTTAGCAATTATTTTCATAAACAATAAGATCGTAATTACCAAATCTATTTCTTTAACAAAGTAAACATTACATTTTTTATTAGCTACAATAAATGCATCTTAATACAATCATGCTTCTGGATACATCACTTTTAGCAATAACAACACTACTATTACAAGCACCTGGTTAGATTATGCATACATGGTCATAAAATTGTAGGTTCGCAGTCAGTAAATGAGATCTAATGACTCAAGTACTAATGTTAATTTTCTACCTAAAATTTTTCTTGTGTCAAAACTAAATAAGGTATACAAGTGTTGTCTAATTTTCATATGGATTTTCGTATATATTTCTGCTGAGATCATTTTAAGCACAGTACTGTAGGTATCAAAGTCTTTTTGGTGAATATTCAGCTATGGCAAAATTTTGAATAAGCTCCACAATTTAGAGCCAGTCAGAAGAAAGTATCTCCCTTTCTCCAGTTTTAGGGCCTTCAATGATCACAGTACAAAAACATCGTGAACTTCAACGTTTAAATCTCTTGTACAATATCATAAAAGACTGTAGTTTGCAGAAGAATTCCACAGACCAATTATCCTGGTTCAGCTAGGATAGTGTTAATTTCCCCAGCAGTTGGGAGGGAGCTACAGCCGGGCTATTCCATCCCATGCAGATGTCATGTCCGGGTGCCCAGACGCGGGCAGCGCAGGAGCGGTTTTTGTCTGGGTCTGTCCCTCGTGCTGTGTCCATGCGGTACAGCTCTTGTTCTGTACATTGTTATCATTGTTATTGTTATTGTGGTTGTTCAGTTTGTTGTTGTTACACTGTTGTATTAAATCTTCCTTATCTCAACCCCAGGGTTTGTATTTTACTCCCTGTCCCGTCCCTTCCAAGGGTGGGGGAGGGGCAGCAGCAACAGGTCCCAGCAGAGTCTAAACCACCACACCAATTGACTCCCCTTCTCAGAAAAACAATGGTCTGAAGTGTTTCATTGAACTCTATAGGTTTAAAATAATTTTTAAGCAGCTCTCTGACATTTATGTACCATGTTATAAAATCTCAAAGGATTTCTCCAGGAATGTTAAGAATAAAGAAGCCAGCACCCACCTCTTCGTGCAGATGATCAATTCCTCCTGATAAACTCAAAAGACTTCCTTTTGCTATAGCTAATGAGGAATTTGGATCTTCCCTAGGAACTATAGAGCCCTATAAGAAACAAGGTGAAAAAACACATTGTAATTGAAAGACTTTGTTGTGTGTCCAGAAAAGTTTTGGGACGAAAATAATTATGCACACTATTTGGATTATTTATGTTTTTTAAATGACTGATTTACAAGGCAAATAAAGATGACATAAAGGAATTACATACATACAGTTGATGCAACAAAGCATTTCTTTAAACAAGGAAACAAATCTCTGGATCCAGCCACGTTATATTTTTCAACCAAGTAGTACAAAGAAAGCATAATTTCTGCTTTCCTGATTCTCAATTCCACAACAGTCTGAGCTGTCCAAATAAGCTACAGAATCACAGAATCGTAGAATCATTTTGCTTGGAAAAGACCATTAAGATCAAGTCCAACCATTAACTTAGCACTGCCAAGTCACCACTAAACCACGTCCCTAAACACCACATCTATGCATCTCAAATACCTCCAGGGATGGTGACTCAACCACTTCCCTTGGCAGCCTGTTCCAATGCTTAATAATCCTTTCAATTGAAGAAATTTTTCATAATATCTAATCTAAACCTCCCCTGGTGTAACTTAAGGCCATTTCCTCTCATTCTATTACTAGTTACCTAGAAGACACCAATCTCCACCTTGCTACAACCTCCTTTCAGATAATTATAGAGAGCAATAAGGTCTCCCCTCAGCCTCCTTTTCTCCAGACTAAACAACCCCAGTTCCCTCAGCTTCTCCTCATAAGATTTGTGCTCCAGACCCTTCACCAGCTTCATTGCCTTTCTTTGAACATGCTCCGCACCTACAATGTCCTTGTAGTGAGGGGCCCAAAACTGAACACAGTATTTGAGTTGCAACCTCAACAGAGCTGAGTACAGGGGAACAATCACTTCCCTTTGGAAAGTTCAAAGGGCAAATTAAATGCTTTCATCTAGTCCCACAGCTGCTATTGCTTCAGTATCTGGTCTTCTCAAAGCAGCTGCATCTAATGTGTATCTGTGAAGATGACCCTGGAGACCAAATGCATGACACACAGTTCAGGGTTTTGGCCCTCCAGACACAAAGTAACACAAGCAGCACTGCGGATCCTCTCACCAATAAGAGAGAAAAATAGGCTGTATTTGGCTTCAAGGCCACCTCAAAACTGCTCTATATGGCAATAAATAGGCCATTGTACCCACGTGTATCATATTTGTTACAGTCAAGGCCTTCAACAGAACGCCACTTCTCTAAAGCTGCAAAAAAACTTAAGGCATCTCTTACGAAGAGCAAGTCTGGGATAGGTTATTTTTAGATTTTAGATGTTTCAGAGTCAGCTGTTGCAAATACCATAACAAGTATCATTTTGCCCAGCTTTTTAAAGTAACACACAAGGATTATCCAGCAGCCTTGTGTCAAATGGAAATTTCATAGAATCATCAATCATATCACAGAATAGCTGCATTGGAATGGATCTTTAAGATCATCTAGTTCCAAACCTCCTGCAATGGACAGGGACACCTTCCACTAGACCAGGTTGCTCAAAGCCCCATCCAACCTGGACTTGAATACTTCCAAGGAAGGGACCTCCACAACTGCTCTGGACAACCTGTTCCAGTGTCTCACACCATGCTCACGAGAAAGAATTTATTCCCAACATCTATCTTCTAATATCTAATTTCTTCCTAACATCTAAATTCCAAAGTATTTTACTCAGGACAAAGAAATAACAAGTGAAAGAGAAACAAAAGCTGAAGCTCTTGATCCTCCTGGGATGAAGCACAGCAAGGCTTCCTTAAAAGCCCAGTTCAAAACCCCAGAGTGGGACAGCAAGTATGTCTAGGTATGTCAAGAGGAGTAGAGAATAAGGCTGCAACTAGAAAAACAAAACTACTGAGATCCTCAGATGGACTGGACATGCAGAAGCAATGAGTAGTAGATGATCTGATTTGATAACTTTCTCATTGTTGAAAGACCCACACCAAATGCATAGAAAAGAAGAAATACTTGAGTTCCTGAGCAACCACCATGAGGCAAAGATGCAACACAGTGCAGGGGACAGCCCTTCAGGGAAGATCTGTAATTCCCATAAACAAACCTGGGGGCTTTTCTGGCTTCCAACTACAGTTACCTTGATACAAGGCACAAGGAAAGGTAGTCTTGGATTAGCCAGAATGAGGGGAATATCTGCATCCAACCAGAGGAAAAAATATGAGACTATCAACTTACCCTCAAGATTAAGTTGTATAAAGAACATTGTGGCCTTACATAAACAGAACTGACGTCATAATCACAAGCAGTTTTAAATCATTTTTGGCATCTCACTTTCAAAAGAGTGACAGCTGGCTTTGATTTGATTTTAATATAAAAGAATGTATGTACTAAAGGAGAAACTTAAACTGTTTTTATTTTTACATAAGATTTGCCTTTGTTGTATAATTAAAGTGCGGAATAAAAGCTACATATTGAATAATGTTTCTAGTCCTAGAAGATGGTGCTCCTATACAGACATAAAACAACTACAGAAAGCAAGTCAATAGTATCCTTAAAGTATTACAATAATTCAGTACATTTATGCCTTATGACAAAGGAAGGGAAGCATAACTGAAGCTTTAAAATTAAAATGTTACCAACTAAAACTAAAGGAAGAATATCTCTGTGGAAGTATAAACAAGTAATCAAAGGTGTGACTAAGTATTTCTACTATTTGTTCATTCATTTTACCTTCAGATGTTTTGTTGCGTTCTCGAACTCTGACAATATCCCATAGGGCACATGGGCAATACCAGTGAGGTTCACTGAAAGTATGGCCTTGTCAAGATTGTCCAAACTGTTTAACAAAACTCCTGTGCAGCTGTCATCACAAGCTAAATAAACCATTTTAAGAGAAGGAAGTAATATTAGTATAAAAAGAAACAACCAAATATTGAACTTTATTTTGATTTACACAGTATGTGCCTTCACCTTTTGAGTTAAGAGTGATTAAGTATAATAATTTTGAGTATACAGATTTGTAGTGTGCCCTTCACTCCCTGCCTCAAAAGCAGACCTATTTCAAACATACTCTCCTTAGGTTTAGCTCACATTCAAGCCTTATTGATCCTGCTGGCTATTGAGTTGCTTATTGCATTATAAGCTTATTAAGCCTATTTAGGTATATTGCTATAAATCCAGGGTGATGCCACTGACACATACCCAAATGGGTTAGAAAGACAGGAAATTCAAGCCTATAGTGGTGGAATTCCATTTATTCCTTGTGTGGTTTGTTGGGGTTTTTTTACTTACACAAAGCAAAATCTGAGTTCTAAATCCCAATTCACTGTAAAAGCAGAATACTGTACTTGCTGTGTCTTTCTGATATCCACCCTCTCATAAGTAATTACATGACTAATTACAGGTGGAATATGACTAATTACTGGCAGAAAATGCCTACATACCTGGGGTAACTCCAAAAGTACTATTACAGCAACCTCACAACAAAAGGGTCAACTGCTTAGGAATTCAACATTTTCAAATTAATAAAGGTGTGATACAGAAAGCAAAATAGTATTAAAATTATCTTTCCTTAAGCTTCTCTGTAACATTAAATAAGCCATTTTAAGGATTAACTACTTCTCTGATGTTATGATCTCTACTGTAGTTTTCTCTGTGTTCACAGAACGTTTGAGGTTGGAAGGGAGCTCTGGAAATTTTCTAGTCCAACCCTCCTGTTTTACAGAGATTTACAAAGATTTCTTTCCTTTCATAAAAAGAACAAAGCCTGACATCATAAAAACATTCAAGGAATAACTTTGCGCACATGAATATCACTGGAATAGACCAAAACCCTTTGGGAAAGTAAACAATTTAAAAAGCACCTACAAACACACTCGTCTTCCACAAGAAGATGCCTCGGTTCACACTCCTCACAGAGCTGTCCTGTCACGCCTTGCTTACAGAGACACTGGCCAGTTGCATGATCACAATTAAGATGAACAGAGCCACTTGGATTACACCTACACGGGTGGCAGCTGCCACCAGGAAGCCAAGGGTCACCATAATAGCCAAGGGAACACCTACACAGGAAGGAATGGGACACTGAACATCAGGGGATCGTCATGAAATTAGATAGATATAACATCTTTGAGATTCACTGACAGGTTTTTAATTAAGTATTTCTTAACAGTAACTAACAAATCACTCTAAGTCCTTGAGCACTCATTCGTAAATTTATTTATAAACACTGAATAGTCTATTCTGACTACAAATATGGCTCTTATTAATCAAACTGTGCTTGGGAGTTAGGGATAAATGGGGAACATCATGTGTAACTCACCTTTCACAGTACTGTCCTTCGTATCCTGGGAGACAAGCATCACAGTGGTAATCTTGAACACCTTTCAGGACACAAGTGGGACTAAAACTGGAGAAAGGATAAACAAATACCTGCTAGCACATAAATAGAAGACCATACAAAGACAGAGAACACCTTCAGCCGCAGGTTAAATATTGTAAGCAATAGCATCCTCTGCTCAATCTGAGGCAGTGCTCTAGACCTTGTACTTTAAATCATTTGTTTCTTAAAAAGTTTGCTTTCCTAATGTGACTCCACTACTGTATAACTTGCTAAAGCACCTTATGGTCTTCCTTTTATATGATAAGACCATGAAAAATGGATGCTGCATGATATGGCTATAGTATATAGCCAACTGAGACCTGCATGAGAACATCAGAATTGCTAGACTCGTATTCTGATTCAATTATCCAAAAGCAAACAACAAATATGTTTTTCAAGCTTCTGGAGAAAAAACAGCCTGCACAGCATTTTGTTTTTCAAAATATTAACTGTTCCTCTACCAAACAAACAGACATACAGATTTCAAACAAGAGAGCACTTGTTTTTCCCCTTGGACTGATCTCATGAAAAGTTCCTGCATTAACTGGACATGGCCTGAGTTTTTGAACATACAAAAGCATTTTTCTTGAACTAAGAAAGCGACCCACATTTCAAACTAAAACATGTCACAACAACTTACTTCATTATCTACAAACCATGTGGCTAATCTACTCTTAAGAGAAAAAAAACCTTATCTATCAGTTTATCTTCTTACTTTAAAACTTCACAGAGATACCACTAGCTGTGAACAACTCAGAATGTAAGCTTGATTTACTAAAATAGGTAGCTTTCAAACGCCTAAAAATTAAGGACATGTAATGATAACTAACTCCTGTTGTCATAGTGTGGAGGGACTAGGAGATGGGACATTCAGCACAAGAAATCCAGAGTGCTAAAATGGACATCGGATGTAGTAAGTTCTGGTTACCTAACAGGGTTGGTTCTGGGACAGGCACAAAGAGAGCAGTCCTTGACAGATCCAGTTACCTTCCCGTAGTAGCCTGGGGCACAAGCACTGCAGTAATCACCGACTGTGTTATCTCTGCAGTTCTGATACACAAAAAGGAATATGGACAGTTTAAAACAACAACAACAAACAACAACAGGAACTTTATTTTTCCCCCAATCAATAAATGTATACAGTTCCTAACAATCATCATTACCCATTGGTCAGCATTCTCTGAGTGGAGGAAGTTTTTATGCTCAAAGAAGCAGAACGCTAGCGTATTTTGTGAATGCCCCCTCAGGCAGGCTGACCTAATTTCTGTTCTAAATTTCCATTCAGGTTTATATACTTCTGCTTCTATTAATCCAGTTCAGGCCAGGAAATCACAGTACAAAGCAAAAAATCATTAAAACTAAAACTAGTAATTGATGGGAAAATTAAGCAGGATACTTGGATGAAAAATGCAAGTTTCAATGTTTCAGCAAACACATTTCAATGCTATAAACCAAAGGCCATCCATAGTTAGGATTCACAGACACTGTATTTAATTTGTCAACAGTACTAATCAACAATCAGTGCTATTAATATTAAAACACTAAATTGGTATTATAAACATAATTTAACTGACTAGTCCCCTAAGTGAATAGAATTCAGTTTCTCCTCTCTCCCTCCCCACCTTTTCTTCTTTTTTTTTTTTCCCTTCTTTTTCGATTCATAGCCTTGTGAGTGTGTATATTTTAGAGGTTAGTTGAAGACAGTAAGCCGTTGCAATGCAGCCTCTTATTGTACGGGAGCAGAAGTCAGAGGTGAAAACCAATTTTTTTGCCTACATCACTCAGCCAGAAATGTCTAAGTAGCAATCTCAACCTGTAGGTGACTTGCCACCCCTGCAACAAGAAGCTGAGGAGAAGAATGACTACTATTCACTCATGTGAAAGACCTACGTGTTTTTGCCTTGTAGAAATGAGAACTACAGTTCTTATTCATGAAATATATACATTAGGACAAAACTGAAAGAATGGCTTACAAAAGCCTGAAGAACTAAGGAAACTCACTTTTAAAAACCTCAAGAATTAATTCAGCAGAAGTTGGCTTTGAACTAACGAATTCACCATTGGAAAAACAAAGTAGCTGAAAGAACTTTAGGAAATAACATTGAGCCATACCAGAGAACAGACTTAATGTGCCTATTTAGTTAGCTGAGAATTTGCTGTCCACAGGGCTGTCAGCCCACAAGAGAGAGGCAATGTGTTAGTCAGATGTGGCCCCTCTTTGCAACCTTCGGGATAAAATGAGACAACTGAGCAAATTAGCTGAGGCCTATGCTTACACTATTTTAGTCTCTGTGAGTTAAAAAAGCCTCACTTAAAGTCACCCAGAGGATTCACTTCATGAGAGAAAAAGAATTTGACTTTGACCTAGTCTGTGGTGTGGTATGGCTTCCTGCTTCCTTTACTTCTTTTTTGTGCAACTACGCAGACCTTGGCCAGGCCAAGGACAGAAGCCCAAAAAGTCTTACAGAAAAACAGATAAACTGAACTGATAAACAAATTATTTTTAAAGTAAAATTAAAACTAAAATAATTAATTACTTTGAAGGTGTTAGCGCTGAAATACCTTGATAATTTTACTGAATGGACCCTAAGGGAAATATAACTCAGATTTTCCATTTTTCAGAAAGGGGGAGGGGGGGCGGGCAGGGCAGCAGGAATTACAATTTATCCAAATAGTACAGCCATATACTTCTCCCAGAAACTCCTTCCATAGGTTACTGCCATTGTATGCTCAGGTGAAACCTATAAAAAAAATATAAAAATTGTACATACCAAGCACTTTCCAGTTTCAGGATCACAGGTTTCACTGTGGTTGTTGCACTGACAAGGCACACAAGGTGCTATCAGACTGTGAGGCTCTTTTACACTGAATTCTGTATGCTTTCCCCTATAGTATCCTGGAGCACAGTTCTATTTGTAAGCGGAATAAAATAAAAAAATTATATGATCACAGCTATCAGCAGTTACAAACAATTTTAAAAGCTGCTTAATTAACGTTTTTTTTTATTATCTCACTATTAAGACACAAAAAGGATTTGAGGATTCTGTACCTGACAGGATAATCCAGCATACCCAGTAGGACATCTACATTGCTCTACAAGATGTGCTCTAGCTCTGCCTAGATGCATTTCTTCAAACTTCACTGCAATTTCCATTGTGATATTTGCAATTCTACAAGATACGTTCAGAAGAGAGCGTGAACGATCCAAACATTTTTATGCTTCAAGGTCAGGACTATCATACATGATCTCCCATGATTCCCTTTTCCCCATGCAAATATATCAATAAAATCTGAAGGTTCTTTATTTATGGGATTTCAGGACCTACAACAAACCAACCATTACTTCAAAGTAATATAGGTTGACACGCATTCGTCTGCAAAACTTGACAAAACTACCATGCAAGGGTATGTATTTCTGCCACAGAAACACTAGATAGAAACACATCTGGTTTGTTCCACAGCTTTTTAGACAGAGCTAAGAAAGATCATCAATCACGTATGAATCAAAATTAATCCCAAATCTGGAGGTGGAATGACACTTCTCCACAGCTGTGAAGATGTACAGATATTGGGTTTTCATTGGATGCATCTCTGCTTGTCTTTTTATCAGTTTCCATACTGACAGATGCAATGAACATAACCCATCTCCTCCCTCTCATTACTAACCTAGTTCTGTTCAAAATTACAGTAAAATGATAGCATGCTGAGGTGGGAATATTTTACTACCACTGTCTAGAGTTCATAAAGCTACAGAAGAGACCTTTATTGTTTCAATTGAAAAAACAAACAAAAATTTCAATATCCATAAAAAGATGGGAAAGAAATAATTTAGAAAACATCTAACTATATCACCCATCCTGCAGAACTCTGCATCAGCCTGTAAGGCTCTGTGCTTCTTTATAGGCTTTTGTATCAAAATAAGCAGCAGACATTTAGTGTTTCACAGAAAGAATTAAAGAATTAAATGTTTTCTTATCAGAGGAAGAACAAAAGTCATAAACAGGAAATGGAAATTTCTCTAATTTGACTTAAACCTCTATTATAAATCTTGAGTATAGCTTAGGACTATTCTAGGTTAAATTACAGTAAATGTAATACAATACGTAAATGCAATCAGAGATTGCTTTACCTGCTTTGCTGTAATCCTTGGCCATAAGATGCCTTGATAAGGATGTATTCAACATTGCTTAGCACAGATATGAAGTCAGAACGTAAGACAGGCTCATCAGACACAGAGTTAAAATACTTCCAAGAATCCTGTGGTAACATAATGCATATTGAAAACATGAGTGTTCAAGCTTACTTGAAGGTAGTGCTCTGTTCCTCCTAACATGTTCTTTCAGAAATGCAATTACAGTGACTATGCTCAAATTCTAGGTCACAGAAAATCCAAAATCTTGGTCCATGTTAGAGCAAGGCATAGTTTTATATCCCTTTCTACTCTCCTTCCCTGCACTCAACTTCCATGACCAGTTTCTAGAGGAAAGCTGGAAAACTCAGACAGCCAGAAGACCAGGATTTCACAGCACTCATTTTATGTGCAGTTAGAAACAGCTGCTGTAACTGTGTCCTGCCTACTGCCAAGAAGAGAGACTAAACCTCACTTTAGCCTCAGGCAGCAAAGGGTACCAGAGACCAAAGGGTGTCATCCTTATCTCATCTAAAATTGTTCAGTGGGCACTACTACAACTTCCTGCTCCAGCTAGGCTGATTGACATCCCATGTGATGCTCCTGGGCTGCGAGTGTACCATTCAGGCTACCAAATTACAAGACTGCCTGAGAGTGACAATACCTGGCTGCCTGTCATTTATCGCTGAAATCTGAGTCTGTGTTTGAAAAGCTTGCCAGAGCAACACCTTCAGCACTTCCAAAAGAGGAAACAATGTCAAAATATTATTTGCTGCTGTAGCGTGATATTCCCAGCCATTTTTCCCCTAAAATAGATGCATTTTAATCCAAGCGCTCTATTTACTCAGTCCATTTGAAATCAGCTATGCATTTTTCGAAGTATTTTATTAAATACATAGAGGTTTTCTGTAAAAGCTCATAGAATAAGGAAAATATTTCCACACCAATGTTTTGGCTTACCTCTTTCATTTCTACTTCCTTGTCAGTTCTTACTCCGTTTTCTGGAGAAGGGATGTCCACATAGATGACAAACTTGCTGGTGTGACCTCCTTTCATTAGAATCTGTGGCTCGAAATTTGAGGTTCCAAAGCCATCCAAAGCATAAAAAGCAGCAGTATATCTCAGCTTCCCTCCATAGGCCATGAGCTGTTTGAATAAAAAATTACTTTATTCCAAGGTTAGAGCTACTAGCTGAAAATATTTTAACATCATCAGAAGACTTGAAAACTGTCCGTTCTTTGAAGAATTAGCAATAAAACATGAAAATTGACTTAAACTCAGTGGTTTTTGCACCAAGGTTAAATGCATATTTCTAAAAAGCAGTCTCAGTTTCTTCTTTCAGGCCCTTTCAAGGTGTTCACTCAATTTTCATTTAATTCCCAAGCAATGGAGATTCCATGATCTATATACTGAATCAAGTATCAAGGTTGAAAACTCCTTCAGGTTTCTAAAGTAAAATTGAATACAACACTCTCCCCCTCCATATGATGTCTGAAGAGTAATATAGTAATTAAATATGGGTGTTACCAATTTACAAGGTCAAGAAAAATCTCATTAGAAAAGGGTAATGTAAGCATAGTTTGTGCTTGCTATAAGTTCAGTCACTGAATATTTATAATATTATGACCTACAAGAATAGAACTAATGCAGAAAAATATTATCAAGATGGAGTGACTATTATACAATGAGAAAATAAATAAGTTATCTGTAAAGCATTCTAATTATCAATGGGCTGGAGAACCTCTCCTATGAAGACAGACAGAGAGTTGGGGTTATTCAGCCTTGAGAACAGAAGGCTCCGGAAAGACCTTATAGCAACCTTCCAATACCTGCAAGGTGCCTATAAGAAAGCAGGGGAGGGACTGTTCATGAGAACATGTAGCAATAGGACGAAGGGTAATGGCTTTAAACTAGAAAAGGGTAGATTTAGGTTTGATGTAAGGAAAAATTTTTTCAATATGAGGGTGGTGGATCACAGGAACAGGTTGCCCAGGGAGGTAGTGGAGGCCCCATCCCTGGAGACATTCAAGGTCAGGCTTGATGGGGCTCTGAACAACCTGATCTAGTGGGGATGTCCCTGCTCACTGCAGGAGGGTTGGACTGGATGACCCCTGAGGGTCCCTTCCAACCCAATACATTCTGTGATTCTGTGAATTATTTAATGATTTTACCTGGTCTCCCTGAAACTGCTCTGGTAACCTCCAGTAAAATGTTTCTGTATTGAAGTGTTTTTTTAATATGGCAGCATCCAGTAAAACATCAGGAAACTGCGAAAATACTCCTTCCACTGTTCCAGTCAGATTACTTTGAGTTACTACACGCAGAATGGACTGATCTGGAGTTAAGGTTATCTGTAACACAAAGAGCAAAAGACTCATTCAACAAAAATATTCTATCTCATTGTAATATAGCAGCTTTCAAGTACCTGAAGGGGCCTACAAGAAAGCTGAACAAGTACTTTTTACAAGGGCATGTAGTGATAGGACAAGGGATAATGGTTTCAAACTGAAAGAGAGTAGATTTAGAATAGTTATTAGGAAGAAAATATTTCTTGTGAGGGTGGTGAGGCACTGGCACAGGTTGCCCAGGGAAGTTGTGGCTGACCCCTCCCTGGAAGTGTTCAAGGCCAGGTTGGATGGGGCTTTGAGCAATTTGATCTAGTGGGAGGTGTCCGTACCCACGGCAGGAGGTATTGGAATTAGATGGTCTTTAAGGTCCCTTCCAATCCAAACCGTTCTATGCTTCTATGATTAACGGTTTTAGCTGCTTTGAGACAGTCAACAGTCCATCTTAGAGTAATAAATGCCAAAACCAAAAAATTGGGAAACATGTTTGATACTTATTTTTTTAAAAAGTGAAGAGTGAAATACAAGGCTTCAGAAATAAGACTGTGACCACTTACCATTTGCTTTCTTTTTCGTTCTGCCAAATGCCACTGCCTCTGTAAGCTAGCCAATTACATTCAGCCTGCTTAATGAAATGTATGCAACCTTAGGCACACCAGTGTGGTACCTAACATGAGGATAACACCAAACTGTGTCTGTACGTTCATGTCACTTTACTTACAGGAATTCTCACATGATCTTCTAGTTCCGAACAAAATGTGGACATCCCAAAACAGAAGCATGGAGTACAACCTACTGTATTGCTAGCAGACAGAGCAAAAGTTCCAGGTTTACACTCACTGCATTGTAGACCAAATACGTTTTCCTAGAGGAATTAAAAAAAAACCATAACAGCATACTCATGTTACTTTGTTAGCTGAATGAAAGATGGTTCTTTTTGGAAGGAAAACTAGTTACTATGTAAACTACATAACCAAAAGTCAATTATTGTATCTGTTTCCTTTTACTATACAGTACAGTATTTGTTTCACTATTTTCCAGTGTTATTAGAGAAAAAACCCCCACACACAGAACATTAAAGCTAATCTTATGTATTTGAATTTCTAGCAAAAATTAGCAGCTATATGTTTCCATTCAAGAAAGAAAAATTTTTTTTTGCCCACCATCTGGAAAATGGGCTCTCGAAGCCCAAGAAACTACTCAGTCTGAATAGGAATCAGGAGACCTATTCCCAAGTGTCTGTTTTTGCACTCAATTCCCAACTCATAAGTCCAACTTGAAGAAACACCCAAAACTACAGTCATTGCCCACTGACACCTTTAACCAGATGACTGGACAGAGACCTATATGAAGGCATATTTGTTGCCTTGAAGTAAATTATTTTCTATCATTCAGTCTTTCAAGAACAGATTCACACCTTTTCAGAAAAGAAATCTATGCTACTAAATCTCTGTATTTCATGTTTCCTCTTTTTATACAGGAATGTCAATTCAGACTTAACTATTAGCAGTATACATGAATTATTCTTAAGCACTGCCTTTGGTTATAGCATAGGAAACAAATTCAAACTTGCAACATAATCACATTTGAAAAACCATTGAGATTCTTGATTTTGTATTTATTGGTTTCTTCCTATCATTATCATATTGAAAAGAGCAGGTTATATTATCTGAATCAAAGTGTTGTCCCCAAACCTAATAAGACTATGTGTGTAGGATCAGAAAAAACTTCTCTGTATTTCTTTTTTTTCCATTTGTATAATGAGAATGAGAATAAAATAATTTTTCACTAGAGTTTTCTAACATTTAACTAGTTTCTTAGAATGCTTTCACTTCTAGGATGGAAGAAGCTGTAGAAGTGCTGTTTATCAATTTCTAATCAGAGAGTGAAAGAATTCATTGCGAAAACAGCATATAGGGAATTTATGCTTTTAAGTTAAGATAAAAACAACCTTTTTGTCACAGATTGTCTGCTCAGAAACTTCAAGATGATATTGATTAATATGACCTGCACTTGGAAGTGCAATTCTTGCAGCAAAATATTCCTAGACTCTATGAAGGAATAGTTTTCCCTGGCTTTGAGGTAGAAACATTTCCTCTGTATTGCTCATTGCAATACCATTTAATCTATTATGACTAGTTCTTCTCCAATGTTACGTGTAGTGAGGAAAAACACCCCCAAGTTTTAAATAGCAACTAAGAAATAATGCATGACTTACAAGCTATTATTATTGGAACTATTTGCAAGGCAAAATGTAACTGTAGAAAAAAGCAAGTGGGATAACTAAAACATGTAAAAATTATACCATTAAAAATGGTTCATATGGCATTGTTCTTGGTATCAGAAGGCATTTATATCATAAAGAGAAATATGACACCAAAGTAACTAGCACCATTCTCATATATTTAACAAGATTTTAAAAAAATATGTCCCAGAACTCATGGCTACTGCTTTGTCCTATTCAAAAGGAGGCAAATAGAAGTTTAGGAGCAAAAGGAAAAACAAGACAAATACATCTTCATTCATTTCTACCTTACAATACTAATCCACATAAAAGAGAACTTGACGTACCGCAAGAATAATGTGGTTACAGAAATTCTCTTAATACAGAATAAACACATGGATCTTAAATTGAGCAAGTGCAATCTTTGAATTTAGGATTGCAATGAGACCACAGTCGTGAAATATGCCAAATTCTGTACAAGACTAGAAAGACACCATTCATTTTTCTGTCAAATGTACAGTGGCCGTTTTGTAAACTTAGCGAGGATTTGGCACTAGTCAGCTAGAAATGACTTCTGGTGATTAGGCATACAATGGGTCTTGATCGTGACTTCTTAACACACATCCACATCAAATTCCATGAATTCTGCCTAAAAGAGAACTACAGTACTGTGTCACGATAATTTCATGAACACTAACTGGAAATAAAATTATCTGACTACATATTAAAAAAAAAAAAAAAAAGGGGGAGGTAGGAAAGAAACTGTCTAGTATTATCACAGGAATTTCCAAGAACGGAAATAATGCCACGTTGGTAATGTTGCTAACTCATCTGCCTACAGCTCTGTGTGTGTCCAAAGTGGGAAACCATCTGGCAGTTTTTAACACAGCTGACTAATAATACCTGTTCAGCACTGGCACAGAAAATCCTTTAGGGGTGATTTAGGTATACTCGAAAATGTCTCAAAGGCAGCATGCAGATTGCCTTTTGAAGTCCTTTCAGCCCTACACCTTCCATGACTTTTAAGTAATACATGACCAGAAACCCCAATGCTGTCCTAAAAGTATCTGAATACTTCATTCAGTACCTTGCAGGTACAGATGCCAGTTTCTTCTTCACAACGACAAAGGCCTTCAGTATCATCACACATCTCTGCTTTGGTCCCACTCAAGTCACAGTCACAGGCAACACAGTCCGGGTAGTCCCTGTAGCCTAATGCACACCTGGAACAGTCTGGTCCTCCAAATTCAACTTTGCACTGGCACTGACCCGTCAATACATCACACTGGAGACTGGTTGAACCAATGTCGCTACAGTTGCAAGTCTTAGATGAAAAGAAGAAATGTTCATAAATAGCAGATCTTTAAAAACAATTTTGTTACAACAGAAGCAGTACAGTAAATTTAGAGTGGCCCTTAAAGAAGAACTTCCACAGAGAAACAGTGTTGTTTGGTTAGAATCTGAACAAAGAACTGCATTTCCAGTAAACAGTGGATGGTAAAAAGTAAGAAGGTCTGTTGATTCCAAAATCTGGGTTGGGAATCAAAGGAGTTGAAGTAACCTGTTCCAGAAAAAAAAATAATCCAAAAGACTTCATTTAAAATACTATGCATTGAGTGCAGCAAGTAAATTAAAATGTTACGTAAATGTTGGATGAAAGACATCTGCAAGTATAATAATTTTATAAATACAATAGAAAGGAAAATCTTAATACTGACATTCTTTTAGGACTTCAAGAAGCATTAATAGGGTCTACATCTCGCTCAAGATTAATTTACTATTTGGTGAGGAACTAAGATTCTCATTGGATCCAAAGGTGGGAAGCTCAGCATGCACTGCAGCTCAGTGCCAAAGGAAAACTGTTCCCTGGCAGAGCCCATCCTTCATTATGCAATCAGTAATATGAGCCTGTTGTTAAAAATACACAAAGTGGATGTACTTAATTTGTCATTCTTCTTTGAAGCAGGCTGGATCTAATCTTCATTCTTAATTTCGTATCTGTGGTTACTTAACCAGTTTTGATCTGTGGTTATTTTTAACAGTGCAGGTAAAAAGTACATTGTATCTATCATCACCTCGCTGGGAGCATTTTCCCTGAGTCTTCTTTCCTCATCATCTCTTAGAGATGAAAAGTCTTACCTTGTAAAGCACTCTACACAAAGACCCACAAAATCTATTACCATCACAATGTATCCTTTAGCATTCTTCACAAGTTTGCTGCTCACCTTTAGTACTCATTGCATTAAGCAGTTTTTAGCAGCAAGCACTAGGTACTACACTGCCTAGTCTAAATACACAATGATCATAAACATACATTTGCGACCAAACAAGTTAACGACTTTGGCTCCCAGATACCATTAAAGGTCTAACAGTTCTGAATGTCAAACCCTGTTTTAAGAAACACAATAACAGAAATAATTTACATGTACTTCAGTCTCTATCTGTACGTGATAAAGATAAACAAGGACTCTAAGGTAAAATTAACTGTGCTGCAGCACACTTGGAAAGGGTTGTAAAAAAACCATGATTACAGCTCTGCTCCACCGCTGCACCCAGAAATGGATGCTGAATACCGAGAAAAATGAAAAAAATGGAGCGAGATGAAATATCCCACTAATGCAGTCTGTATTGCAAAAATAGACCAGCTGGGTTTCTGATACCATCTCCTCCTCCATTTCATTTGTGTAGAGAGCGTTCAAGAGTCTTCCCAGGGTTTGCCAGTAAACATTGCACTGGATCTCAACCTGTCACAGATGACTATTCAGCACAGGGGAGCCTCTATTGGGACTGTTATCTGCAGATCACAGTATTGTTTGTTGCAGCAAGAAAGTAACTAAAATACATTAGAGTAATGAATGTTAATTACTGTGTTCCCATAACCAAAAGGAATGCTAAACTACTTAGCAAAAGTGAGCAGCTACATATTTAATTAAATTTGATCACTGGCAAGTGCTGTGGAATCACCTTGTGAAAGGAACATCCAAGACAAACGCACAGGGACTAGAACATTCTTTTTGCAGAACATTCAGTAAGAATGACAGTAGTTGGTAGCTGACAAAACAGTGGTTTAAAGACCAGCTGCCAAGTAATATAAATCACTAAGACGGTAAACTCTGTAGAGGTATTATAGGACTATTTTATCATCCTTACTCTAAAAAATTAAAGAGAGAAAGAAGAAAATAATTTGGCTGATACACGTACTTGTCAAGTACTTACTATGTATAATTACAGACCTTGTCAAGTTGATTATATTTGTGGTTTCTCCATTGAAATTACCCATTACATTCATGTAATCCTGAGGCTTTCTAAAATCTCAACCTTTATAAAATATAGATTGGCCCAATGCCATACCTGTCAGGAATTTATTGCATGAACCTAATTGCATAAATTGCTGCTGCTCGTCAGATCTGCACTGAGTTGCCATTTTACTGCTTAATCATAAATATTAAGCTGAGATAATGGGAGTTACCATTTTTCCATTCACAAAAGATTTACTACCTTATACTGTTTTAAATATTCAGAAAAAAAGAGTGCAGTGACTTTCAAGATAAGCTAGATTTCATTGTTCTTAAAACCCTAATACCATCGCTCTTGATTAGCACAAACTATGTTCTTTGTTGCCAATTGTTTCTATAAAACTGCTTTAGCATCACTATTTAGGCAATTAAAAGTCAGAATACACACTTCAAAATTTTAATATGATGCACCTTCTATGCACCTAGCTACAATAGGCACTCTGAACATTATTTTCAAAGACAGCTTTCTTAGAAGGTTCCTCAATAGAGACTTTACAGTCTGATTTTTTAAAAAATTTATTTTAATGTGAGCATGTTTCACTAAGTCTGAGATGAAGAATAAAGATTGAGGTTCTCAAAACAAGAGTCCTATTCTGACATTAGTATAAAGCAAATTGCTTTTAACAGCCATGTCTTTTCAGCTAGCTTACCATACCTTGCAGCCAAGTTTAGGAGACAGTCCCCAGTGATTTTCTTCACAGAGTTCACATTTTGGTCCTCGAGTGTGAGGGGGACAAATGCACTGGCCAGAATCAGCATTACAGTTGTTTTGAGTATGAGCACAGTCACAGGCTGCAAAAGAAATAGGACCAAATGATTAACTTTATCCTTGCTTTAGCCACAGAAAAGAAACTCTGAGACCACTAATAGTCTTACTTTTCTTAATTATGCAGTATGGTTTACCCATTCCACTAGGAACTCCTTGCCAACCCTAATCACTGAGAAACAATTTATGACCACAATGACATTTCATCTTTTTATTGAAAGCCCATTATTGCTTCTTGACATAGCCTGTTTGGCAGTTTTGAAAGCAGTGCTGCATTTCCACAGGGGAATCAAAGCCAAACAAAATTATTGTGGAAAAGAGCAAACTTGTAGGAAAAAAAATTATAGAGGATACAAAACTCATCAGGAGACATGATAATGTTCTCAAGCAGGTGAAGGGATAAATCTCAGGAACTAGTACTTTTCAAGAAATGCTTAGTGAAAAACAGGGATGGATAACTGTTTTTATAATAACTAACTGCTGCAGGAAGCACTTATCTAAGAAATGCAATACTATTCTTGCTAAAAAGAAGTTCAGAAAAGAGGTTCTATTGTTTTAATAACATTTATAAAATTTTCAAGACTGAAATGTTTAAAGGTACCTAAAGGATCTTTGATTCTTAGTAAAAACACTGTATATATATGTTCTAGAACATAATTCTATCACAGTCTGCAGATTTCATATTACTATACTATTTGAGGCACAAAAAAAAAAGTTTCTGTCAGGTTGGAGAAAAGGTAGTCCTTCCTTTAGCTATATTAGGTTGAAAAGGACATCTTATTAACATGATAAATTAGGATTTTGATGGCATGTTCTCTCTTTGGATTAACATTTTCCTCTGCATCATGACTAAAAATTGTACACACCCAGGTGATGATGGGAAAACAGAGTCAATGACATCTTATCAAAGTATAAAATACTTTAAGAATTAAATGAAAAAATAAAAATCTGTAAGAGCAGTAGCTCTTAACCTTCACGACTGCAGAAAAAAAGTTGTTTCTATTCTCTCTGAAGGACTGAAGGGGTTTGTAAAGAAAGAGACAAAGGAGCTATTGAGGATGTAATATTTCTCTCATGCCACCTTTATGAGATGCTATTTCATAGTCACCACCTTTTCCAAGGAACCACACAATAAGCAATCAAAGAAATGTTTTGTTCCCTAGCTTAATCAAAGTATTAGGAGACCATTCTACAGATTTTTCCATATATTCATCAAAACAACTGACCTTTGCCAGAGTTTAACATATAATATGTTGCTGAAAGAAATTCCAGACACACCCTGAAAGGATCATGGATTAGAGCTTACGTGTGCAGCCACCATCCTGGAACGCATGAAAGCCATGAGCACATCGATCACACTTTTCTCCAGCCACTCCTGGTACACAGTGACACTGCCCCTGATGATTGCAGTCTTCGGAGACTGAGCCAAATTGACTGCAATTGCAGGGAACGCAGCCAAGCCCAGTAAGCAGGCCATAATAACCATTCTGTTGGACAGGAAGTGAATACATTTGAGCTAGATTTCATAATTTTTAAAAATTTTTTAGAAACAACACTCTTTCTCTTTTACTTTCCCTGCTGTCTGACCTGCATGAATACTGGTCAGCACTGTGTGACTGCTGTGGGAGGGCTCACTGGCCTCATCTCTTCACTGTTCCCAGTTATATGCAAGTATGCATTTGGGTGAAAAAGTGAACATTGAAATGTTCTTGTGGTCCTCTAATCTCATTAGTGAGACCTTATGTTTTAAAGTCTGAGGTTATTTTAATTTAAAGACTTCCATGAGGTGAGGGTGTGCTGTGCTCATCAGGCACACATTTCTGTGAATGTGAATGAAAGACCAGGATGGAGCAGGTCAGTGATCTATGGTACATGTGGACTGAAAGGCATTCAGCTGGGCTGGCACAAGGGCAGTAACTGGGCACAGATTCCCTGCTCTGGTCTCTGAGACAGTTCTACACTTAGCAAAGGCTGGAAACTGCTGGTTTGTATCACCAGTGAATATCCACTTGTTCTTATAACAGGCCTATCTTTTACTTGAATCCCTTTCCGGTGTTCAGCCGTGATGTATTTATTATCCCTAACTGCATTCTTCAGATATTCCCACTCAGACTTAATTTTCCAGAAGCACAGTGCTAAGATACCTTCAGGTCTGTTAGCAGTGTTCAGTTTGGTTTTTTAGGTAAGCCAACACGACTGCATGCTGCCAGTGAGTGCAGCACTAGCCTGAACAGCCATATTCAGAGTCAACTACATAGCTTCACATCTGTGAGGAGCACAGGCAGAACAACCTGCAACCAAAAAGCCTGTGCAGACAAACCTTTGGTCTCTGCTCCAGTAACAGGTCCCCTCTCCCCTAAGTATATTTGCTGCTATTCTCTGTATCCGCCTTAATCAATAGCTATAGATAAACAGGAAGACAAAGATATAAGAAAACTTAGATATTAGGAATAGGTAAATATTTGCTTACCAAGCACTTATCACATCTTTCTCCAATCACATTTGATTTGCAGTGACAGAAGCCTGTCTCGTGATGACAAGTACTTGAAAGGGAACCATTCACATGGCATGCACAGGCTTATGTTTAGACAAAAAGAAATCAAATTAAAAAAAATTACTAATGTCTATCTATATGCATTCATTATTATACAGAATTCCAAATTTAGTATGTAATGTGTGTTTCATCTATTTATATCCCATGCATGTCAATACACTACAGAAATACCTGTGCTACACATTTGGGCTAAAAGATAAAAACACACCACCTTTGTGAATGGATACATTGGAGAAGTTTGTTTCTTGCAGCTCTATATGTAACATTCAGAAGTAGGAAATGTCTAGAGCAGGTCACTGGAGAGACAGTGTGAAGCAAGCCAATAAGTTTCAGGAATATGAAGTGTCAGACCCCAGCATAATACGTAGTTTTCAACTTGCCTTTCCCAAATCACAACTTGAAGTTTAACTCTTTCAGCAAATGTTTCTCTCCCCATCCATTCTGCTATACATACACCACATTTTTGTGTTCTTTAAATTTTGAGAGTTAGAATAATAAGTTACCATGACAGCTTTTCTCCATCACTGCATCACCATAATACCCATCAGCACACTTTTCACAGTGGTGACCTGCTGTGTTCGCCAGACACTTCAGGCATTGTCCTGTGAAGGTATCACAGTAGCCGTCTTCTTGAGGGTTTACATTGCCATTGCATTCACAAGGAGCACATGATTCTCCAGGTATGAGTGGATTTCCATAGTAACCATTAGCACACCTGCACCAGAGATTAAAAACTTCATCAGCCGGAATGCAGACATGTCAAACACTCTCCTTACCCAGGGAAGTATTTCCTCTTCAATTTTTATCTAAGGAGTCTTTGTATTACAAGCAAAGACAAAATGGAAAGAAAATTTTTATTAGGCATGTTCGGTACATGTGGTATGAACAATTCAAGGCAGGTAGGATGATGATCAGTTAGTGATGATAATGATACAGATATTTTACCCAAAGCTAGTGTACATACCTTTCACACTGAGAACCAGTATAGCCTGGAAGACATTTGTCACAGAGAATTCCACCTCCTTCACTCAGCTGACAAGTAGGACTGAAACTACCAACAATATTTAAGGCAGTCAGTATCAATACACAGAATCACAAGACTTCTACAAGCATTCAATATACACACTTCAAGTCCATGCACCTATCTCTATAACCATGTAATTGCAATTTTTTCTAGATTAACATCAATGCTTTAAACATTAGAATTCATCAAAATGAAGTTATTTTCAAAAACTTTTCTCGAGGTTTTTTTCTTTTAAAGAAAAAGAAGATTTTAAAACTTCCTCAAAACCTGGCTCTCTTTCTAGCAAATCTGTCCAATTTCTGTACCAAGCTCCTCTTTTTCACATGCAACACTGTTGTCCTTCTGTTGATTTCTGAAACAGCATGAAAGATAACGGTGATCCTGCTGCCAAGTTCAAGGATGGGTTGAAGTATTACTTTCAATGTCCATGTACAAATTGTACCAGTTAACTCTGTCTTAGCTTAGCTTATACATTTGTCTACCTGGAAAAACTATGTTTCAGTGAGACACACTCAAATGAGGAGGGAGAAAGAGTCCTCCTTCTCCTTCAGATTTCACATTTTTTCTTTATTTCACTTTCTGATTTTGCTGAAGATGCAAAAGAAAATCTCGTATCAGCAGCTTACTTGTTTGAGGCAGAACTCAGAGGACAAGCACAGGGCTGGCAGTCCTCAGAAGTTCCTTGGGATGGACTTCCATAGAAGCCAGGCAAGCACTGATCACAGAAAGGTCCTGTCGTGTTGTGTTGACAAGCCTGTGAGACACAGAAAAAATCTTTTCATATTTCCTCTTGATGGTGCGTCAGACCCTGAGGGATCCCCATAAGAGTCTGAGTAAAGTATAGCATTCAAGGAGACATTCATGAAGAACAGAGTAGAACTCTGAAAATAAGTGGGAGTTTTCCTGAGTTGTAACAACAATTCTTAATTGTTTCTTCCCTACATTTTAGAATATAATCTGCATCATGAAAACAGCTACATTACTTATACACAAGCTTTTGCATATCACACACACTTGCAGTAACAAACTTCTTATACATTTCTTACTGGTGTTTAGCCATTCTGTTTCTGTGACCTTTAAATTTCAGAAAAGATCTGAGAGCTAAATTCTCTCTTCAGAGGTAACATGTAATTTCCACTGACATCAGTCATGGAAGATGCATGTATATCTAAAAACAGATATTCATCCAAAACACTGCTTAATTTTGTTCCTTTCAGGAAATATTTTATTGTCACCTGCAGCAGACAAAGTTAAGATTTTTATCAGCCAGTGTACAGTGACATTTTTATTATCAGTCTGATTATTCCCCACTTGAAACAATAAAGTGAAACGAACCCTCTATTGGACAACACTTTAATGGAGGCCTCCGGACATATTCTAAAGTAAGCAATGAAAAGGAAGAAAAATAAACACTCCGTACCCATAGCTTGAAATTTACATACACTGTAAACATGTCTCCCACAGCCAAAATGCTCTCCTAATTCCTAAATAAGATACTTAAAACACAAACACTTTGAAGGATGACTTACAAAGCAAACACCATGAATATCACACTCAGTAGCATGCCCATTGCATCTGCAGGGTTGACAAATACCTCCAAAGAGTATTCCGTCCACACGGTAGTACCCAGGGAGACAGGACTGAAAAGAAATGAGGGTAAAAAAGCAGTGTGTTAAAAGTACACATCAAAACATTTTCAAAGAGCCCATTTCTGACCACCCACCATCTGACTCATTCACATTGTGGTAACTGAATGCTATTTCAACTCTATTGATGTCACTGCAGCTCTTCTCTGGTGGTTGTTTTTTACTTGAACTGGATAAAGAGGATAAGAACTAACTCCATGAAACTTTGATTCAGCCCTTTGTCCCCCGGAGGCACACAAGTTAAGTTTTGTGCAGTTAAATATGTGAAGTTCTTTATTATGTGACAATAAAAACCAGATGTTCTACTTCTGCAGAATCATTAACGATGCTATGGCACAAGGCTTCATACTGAAATAACTTGTCAAAATAATTCCTGCTATTCTGCAGATAGTGCTCTGCCTCCCTAATCTTCTATTCAAAGATATATAAGACATCACCTTGTGCAACACAATTGACCCTTGTGGGATCTTCCAAATGATAGCATTCCTCCCTGCTAAGATTCCTTATTGCCTCCATAAACCTAATGACATAAAACAGAAAAACTGTACACAATTCAGATACATAAAAAATGCTATTAATGAGTAAGGTAAGCTCAAAACAGCTTTACAGAGCTTTTACAGCTGCTCCTTTTGCAACACTGATGTTCTAAAATGTATCATCATCTTTTAGTGCCACCAAATAGAATTCAGGAAATAAGCTTAAAATCCTATTTAGTGTATCTGGAAAAATATATCTACAGCGTTGTGTACAGTATAGTAGACAGCATTTCACCACAGAACGTATACTTTTATGGCAGTATAATTAAAGGCAGTCTGCCTTCCAAACCTAGATCCTTTCAGATAGGAGACAATTTCGCACACATAAAACACTAAGAAGTTACCTCACAGGATATTCCTGTGTAACCTTGAGGACATTCACAGAATTCTACATCTGGTTCTGAAGAAAGATCTATAACATTTGCACTTGCAGTATCCAGGGTCACGGAGTCCAGCCTAGGATAAAGCATGAAAACATTACATTTGTTTCTTCATACTTGATTTTGAACAGGATATTTTGCTTCTAGGGAAGTAACAGTGCTCAGTGCTGCTCCCTGGCAGTGACAGCTGAGGAACAGGCACAGATCTCTGCTGCAAAATAGTTTTATCACTGCATTTGCAATTCTTGGAGTAGATGTTCCTTCTTCCTGTTGTCATTATTGTTATAACCATTGTCTCTTCTGCAGAGAGGTTTAAACAAAACCTTACCTCTCTGTCATGGTATTAGAGGTATATCAGTATACTTATTCCTGTATACCTTGAAGAATAGGTAAAATAGAGATCTATAAGGACAGATGCAGACACTACTAATGCTGACCTGAGACTATGGAATGACCAGTTAACACAGTCCAGCCCAATTTTCCTACAGAGCACTCAAGAGTTGAGCATCCGTAACATCTACAAACAGACATTAAAAGAAATTACAGCCATCTTTACTGGCAGGTTTTTAATCCATCACTGGCTATTGACTTGCCACATACTAAAATAAGCACACTGTTGAGAGTTTCAGAGGTATTTCCCTCTAACAAAGCTGCCATTGTGATAAGCCTTTTATGCAGTATTCCTTTAAAGCAGAAAACAATGTTTCTGCTATCAGATATCTTTAAAACAAGCAAATTCCCTTTTCCACGCATTCCACATGAACGTATTTGGGGAAAAGACCAGTCTTCAGAAGATTCAATCAAAAATGTTTTTTTCTAGAAATTACTAACATAGAACTTTAGGAATACTGACACTATGAACAGTGTTTCATATGCACAAAAGCAGAAGTAGTATTTAGATTAGCCTGAATATTTTATCTCTCTCACCTGTACACAGCTTTTTTGGCAGTGTTGTAGTTGGCCCTGATCAGAAGATGGGTTACGTTTACCAGAACAGTCATCAACCTCTCTCGGTCTATAGCTTTTTTTGTATTGAAGTCTATAAAATTCTCTGCTATAAACCTCACTGCATTAGAGTATTCCTCATATGGCTGTAATGACAAGCCTGCTGCTCTTGTACTCAAAATCTGCCCATTACCCTGAAATTGAAAGACAGAGAAAACATTTTCCATATTTGCATGCATATTTTATTAAAAAACTACATTTAGTGTCAGATATACATCCAGATAAACAAAAAAAACCCCTCAGGCAATCAAACTAGATTTCTTGCACTAGAAAAAGAAATAGTAAAAGGTCTACATTTTCCATGGCTTCAGGAAGACTGTGGCCCCATTCTCTTTTAGTTCAGAGACTTCAGAAATATTTTATTTACTTCTGGAAAAAGAAGTAACTTAAATTTCAAAAATCTAACTCCTCTACAAAACGGAATCTCTTTTCGCCTTTGTTCTATTGCTAAGTATGTTTTACAAAATAGAGCTTTTTTGGAGATGCCTGGATTCAATATAGAGCCTTATGTTTTAACTGCAGCATAAATCTGCAAGAACACTCATCTATTTCATAAGTCCTTCTAACTTATTATAGTTTCTTTTGTAAACGAAGTTTTGTACATTTGGTAACAAACACCTCACCTGTTGACACAAAGCCTAAAATTCAAATATTTATAATTTAAAATTAGTATACCTACAATTTCAGAGAAATGAATCAGAAAATCAGATAAATGAGCAGTAACAAAATATTGGTAGCGACTTTTAAGAAGGAACTTAAAATTAACAAAACTACTACTACACAAATATTATTTTATTTTCCTTTTTATAATCCTTCATAGATTCCTAATAATGTCTGAAAAAATAACCACCTGAATTATGACATCCACGCCAGATACTATATCACTGTCCACACTCTCCATTGGAATGTCATAAGATACTGTATACTTCAAGTCTCCACCAAAAGCTGTGAGCTGAAATAACAAAAAGCAAAGTGTTAACAACATAATAACCTCAAACCAACATAAAGTGACATGGGACAGTACAATGTCGAAATTATAGGAGTACATGAGCTTATAAACACCACTTTCCAGGGAAAATTTAACATGCCATGTGTATCAGCACAGGGACAAGTGCTGGATCATTGCTGTGCAGGTGGGAAAAGCTAGCTGAAGGCTCTACAGATGACTCAGATAAGTACTCTTCAGGGAAACACCTACAGGGCTTTCAACAAACAGCAGAGGCTTACACTACTGTCCTAGCCAAGGGGCACAGCATGTTGGAGGTTTAGTCACATTCCATATTTCACCTTTCAGGCTTCTTAGCCCCACAACTGCTGTTGACTACAAAGTGAGTGAAAGAGTAATGCCAATAGTTAGATCTATACTAAATGGGTAAGAGATCAGAATTTGAGTGAGCATTGCCCTGTGCAAAACTACTCCTTAATGTCACAGTTCTGAGACTTGTGTTCATTTACTGGGTCACCATACTAAGCAACGGGGCTGCATGGGCAAAGAGACTGGATGAAAAATAATTAAACAAAGTGAGATTGCAAGGTCCTCGCAGCACTGGGGAGGCTACGGCTGGAGTTCCGAGTCCAGCTCTCCCAGTAAAAGAGAGAGATGGAAACCCTGGAAAGAGCCCAGCAAAGTGCCACTAAGATTAAGAGCCTGGAGCATCTTTCCTATGAGGAAAGGCAGAGTATTGGGACTGTCCAGTCTAGAGAAGGCTCAGATGGATGAGATAGATGAGATCTATCTCATAAATATAAATATCTAAAGGGAGGAGAGTGCAAAGAGGACGGAGCCAGGCTCTTTTCAGCCATGTCCAGTGACAGGATCAGAGACAATGGGCACAAACTGAAACACAAGAGGTTCTCTCTGAACAGCAGGAAACACTTTTTTACTGTTAAGCTAACTGAGCACTGGTACAGGTTGCCCAGGGAGGCTAGAGTCTCCATCCTTGGAGGTATTCAGAAGAAGCTGTCTGGATGGTGCTGGGCAACTGGCTCTAAGTGTCCCTGCTTGAGCAGGGAGGTTGGGCAAGATGACCTCCAGAGGTCCCTTACAACCTCAACTATTCTGTGATTCTGTTGCAAAAAAATGGGAGACCCGGAGCTTTTGGTAGTAACCAGGGCAAAAGTTAAAGCCTAAATTTGAAATGGGACATGGCCAAGAGGAAGGTAAGAGGAATTAATTGGTCCTACCTACTGTATTGGACAAGATGTGAAGGGTGTAAGCCTTGGGACAGGAGTGAAGAATATGGGGAATGTGAGCATATAAATTAGTAAGAGTCAAGAGAAAAAAAAGATATGTCAAAGATAGGCAGATAAGAAAGTGAGGAACCGAATGAGTGCAAAGAGCAAAAAGAGTTTACTGGGAATGTGTGACCAGAAATACCATGATTTGAAGAGCAGAGACAGATTGATAAGTCTGGTAATACTGGGGTTTATGTGTAATTTTTAACTACAGAAACGATATTTAGAGCACTATGGTATGATTAAAATACAGAAACTACGAAGGAGTTTTGACTCTAGCTGAGAACTTACTTTATTTCCTAGATATGCTTCAGGTGCTGACCAGTAATAAGTATGTTTCAGTACTTTCACAGCCTCAGTGTTGTTAATACTTATTTGACGGGGTCCATCAAGTTGGCTTTGCCGAGGGTGCACGCTCCTTGCATTATACAGATCAGTAACAAACCATCCAGTCATGTCTGATATCTGTAAGAAAGAATAACAATATTAATGGAGGCAGGCTCTATGTCACTGAGAAAGCAGTCACTAAACTTAACCCCTCCCCAGATATTCACTCTGATTCAAACTGATGGACCTGTAACGCTTTCATTAACCCAGTCTGACATCCAATACATGCAAACTTGCCACTTCAGACTAGGATCGTCTCTACCTCTCTATTAGGCAGGAACAAAAATGAGTGCAATTTTCATCCTCCCAATAAAATTAGCATTATATCTATGTAACTCCCTGAGATAGAATTATAGAACTTCACGGGTTTTGAAGTCTATTATCCTCATTTATAGATAGGGTTGAACTGGAGAAAAGTTAATCCAGAGTCCCAGAAGAGGGAGCAAGATGCAAGAACTTAGTTCTTCTTACTGAAAGAATTTTATACAGGCATTTTAGAATTTCAGTCAATTTGGTCTGGTTTTCCCCTATTTTTATTGGCACACAAAACAGGGGACTAAAGTATGACTAGCTCTGCAGAGATATGGAAATAATTTGGTGAAAAAAGAGTGTCCCCAAAGCCCCCTAACTCAGGAAATCTCTGTTCAGAAGACAGTGATATTTATAATCACTCTGTTTTCTAAGAAAGAGTATTGGAAATATTGCCAGAGGTCACTCTAGCCTTGCCCAATATGTATGAGAGCAAGGAAGCAGGTTTGGGTTCAATATGCAAAAAAAACTTTAACGGCACAAGGTCAGAAAAAAAACCATGCAGTTTTCCAGTGCATTATCACAGCCTCCACTACCCAGTGCTTATGGTATTGCTGCAAGACAGTGGGGCCAAAGGCTACACTGGGCTGGCACACTGACTACCTCAGAGCTGCAGAATGACACCGAAAATCCATTCCTCTGTAAGGAGACACATGCCAGCATTTGGAGTTAACTTGGGCTCATGTCAAAGAGAAATATAGTACATTTTGCAGCTGCCTGAAGAAAGAATATTAGGTCATGGACATAACATATAAATACCTGACTGATGGGCCATGTTAGGCTGCCACAGACATCAGAAACCCCAAAGCAGAAACACTCTGTGCAGCCTTGAGGATTTCTTCCTTGCAAATTGTAGAATCCTGGTTTACAGAGATCACAGTTTTCACCTTCTACATTTTCCTGTCAATGGCATATAACAATCATTTTGCATCAGCATTATTATGGTAACAAATACAGTGGACTAGACCAGATTTAGGCATAACAGCATTCAGAAAGTTATAAAACAAAACAGATTTCAGCACAGCATGATTATTGAATAAGACCCAGAGCTTAAACTAAAACTTATTGGAAAAAATCATCAGAATTTGCCAGTTCATCAAAAACTAACCATGTTCTGGCAAATGTTCTATTGCAATGAAATTTCAGCACCTGCGCAGGGTTTGAAAAGCTTCTGCCAGCTTGCCAGTCTACCTCTCTCCTAGCTTGAATTTGTAGATTGCTCTGGACAAAAGTTCTCATCTTTACTGAACCCAGATAGTGTACATACAGCATAGCTCACATTTAAGGCTCCTGAAGCTACCACAGCCAGCTTCAAGACAACAGTTCCTCAACCATCTATTAATACTTATATCATGATCCCCACCACTGCTGCCACCTCTTCCTGGAGGAACACCACAGACGCTGTCTGGCAGCTGTTCCTCCTAAAATGCTCTGGCTAAGGTTGAGAAACTCCTACTCCAAAAAAAGAGATGCTCCACTCCTTTAGCTCCATCGCTGGCCTGCTGCCTCCTTACCATGCAAATTGGGTAGTTCAGACCATGCTGCTACATATCTCTTTCAGTTTACAGTCTTTCAATTTACAGAAAAAAAAAACTCCAAAAGAATGCACCAATTTTTTTTCTCGTAAAATTTGTGCAGACAATATGTAGTTATTTATTCAAAAAGTGTAGGCAATTGCTGCTGACAAGCAAGCCAGTAGAGAAAATATTCAGTAAATGCCCACAAAGCTGTATAAATAGTAGATCTCCATGGGCATTTCTACACAGTAAGATAAAGAACATATCCTACTGCCAGGAACAAGTTTATGGTCATATCCTAGCTTCATATGAGGACAAGATCTGGACACGCATCATTCCCCCATCTCAACCTTTTGTTTCCACTATGGGAAAACTCCTTTACAGAGGCAAAAATAACATTAGAGAGCACCCCACAAAGGTCCCAAATACATATGGTTAAAACACTGGAACTGTAAGGCATACAGTGAAGCATACCTGTCATGCTATTTTGAGATGGCATGTATGAGCTCTGCATTGCAACTTGAAATGCAAAGCCCATGAACCAAATTCTGCTTTTAGGAGCAGTTACCAGGGTAACTTCTGACAAAATAATCACTCCAGATTACAGACTTACATCAGATTTGGTCCCGTGGAGCAAATTTCAGGCTTACTAGAGAGAAATATGAGACCTTTGGTGGCAACACTAGCAACCGTCTCTTCTTCTGGACCAGTGTTTGGCATGTCAAGTTTACCTAAGACCTCTCTAAACAGAGAGATTATGTGCTTTTCTAAGCAAGTACAAACTGTTTTAGCAAACCATATCAAAAATTTATGACTCCCAGCTCTTATTCAAAGGCTGAAGATGACTGCCTCCTATTTGTTAGTATCCAAACTTGGGAAAAATCTCAAAGGCCTCCTGAGATAATGAGATTTGCAAATCTTGGATTTTTACAGAAATAATATTCATATGCTGGTTTTGGCTTTATTTCTCAGTCTTCAGAATGCACTTGGATCACACATTTCACTTTGTAACGTTATTTGACAGAAATTGTCCATTTCTTAATGAAAAATAAAAATCTTACCCAATAACTAGACCTCAAGAGTTATGTTTTACAAAAGATTAAATATTATGAAACTCAGAGTATAAGAAGGAATAGCTTGCAGTACTGTTTTCACAGAGACTGCATAGGCTTAGAAATCCTGTCTCCTTCATTTGATATTTGGAGCACACAACTTTTCTCCTTCCTTCCTTTCAACTCTATAGGTGGGCTGCTGGCTGGTGACACTCTCAGTGATCTGGGCTAAAAATTCTGTATGCTAGGCTCATGTCTACAACAGCACTGAAAAGGGATAGTTTCTCATTCAGTTTATAACAAAATTTTCACCAGTTAGCTGCATTGACTGATATAGTGTTAATCTAGCTCAAAAACAGGTCAAATGATGGTATCTCCTTCTTCATATTTAAAGTGGCCATTGGAGCAATTTCTTTCTTCCAGACCCTGGCTATTTTTGTGTTTGATATATTCAATTAGACAGATTATGCAAAAGGACTAAAACGTTTCAGAAAAACTGTTAAACTACTTTTTTTTTTTTTGGCTCTTGTTCCCTGTCATACTTGACAACAACTGCATAAACTACTAGCTAACATTTGTTTCAGAAAATTAAGTGCAACCTTTAAATATTGACACACAGCTTTGTAATAAAGTTCAGCAAAATCTACAGCTGCAAGATATTTCAAGAGGTTTGGACATTTACCAAAAAATAGAAGGAGGCTGCAGAACTTCTCTAAGATTTTTTTATGGTTTATATTTTGTAATCAAATAATTAAATCATATTTCATACATATATACATCTAACGTAATTGTTCCAATAGTTCTTTCCAAATATATGTGTTTCTTCACATAAAGCAGATGTTATAAACACATCCTTTGTATACAAGAAATCAGTGACTTGGAAATACCAGCTCATCCCTAAAACCAAACCTAGCTAGCCATACCGTGGATTCTCTCTCATACTCACATGTGCAGTTATTTGATTTTAATTCAGTCTGTCCCATTATTATAGAAAATGGTGTATCAGTAACATATAGAACCATTCAACATAAATGATCATATTTTTCAGGACACAGAATAGTTAGTAATTTTAAGTTCCAGGTGCAGTTGTCAGGTGTACAGTTACAACAGGTTACTTCCTATAAACTGCTTAATTAACTGGAAAGATCACTCTTTTTCCCTTAACATAAAGGAGATTACAAATGAATCCACATATTGATATTAAACAAAAATAATGGTCTAATACCTTACAAAGGCAAGGTTCTGTGCATGGATCTTCATTAATGCTACCAATCAGGCTGCAGTTACAACGCAGGCAGTTTGGATAGCCCCGATATCCAAATGCACAACGATCACATTTTTCTCCTGTGTAACCTTCTCTGCATTGACATTGACCTGGCCAAGTCCCTTGAAAAGCAAAAATAGAGAAACAAATAAATAAGAGCAGGCAGTAGGCTGGATTCAAGATGTCTCAGAGACTGCAAGTAATTTAGCATTCCATTTTTATTACACTCCATGCTATATTTCACACAGATACTTGGCATATTGCCAGTCTCACCATCTATTTTTCACATTTAGAGTACCAGATGCACAGAAACTGCAACAAAATGGATTTACTGACAGCTGTAACAGCATTCATAAACAACAGCGTTAGATCTCAATCCTTCATACTGTTTTATACAGTCAGAGCCTGCCATCTCCACAAAAGAACACATTCAGGAACCTGACATACCTTAAAATACTGGAAGTATGTTATGCCTCACCTCTCCTTCCTAAATATCTACCATTGTTTTAAAGTCGTACCTAACTAGCAGCCATTCACAAGTAGATAGTGTTCCCTAAAACTTCAATGTCCAGAAATACATCAGATTTGAGGTTCAGAGAAAAAGTACTTTCCACTCCCTTACCATGCTGTGAGTCAGAATGGTGTTCATCTTTAATGCAGTTAGAACTCAGAGAGCCAAACGGATCACAGCCACAGGGATAGCAGGGGTGATCCTCATAGGGAGAAACCTACAAAACAAACATTCTCTGTCAAATTCTCATATTATTAACTGGGAAAAGTAAAATTAACATCTGTTTCTTGTCTGGGATCATTAGAACTAATACGAATGAACGTTGGCAAGGCCAAAATGCAGCAACAGATCAAGGGACTAGTTTAATTTTAGCAAACAGAATATCTGAGGATTGCAGCCAAGAAAAAACTTAAATGTGGGAATAAAATTTGGTCTTCAATAGCACAGCTGAAGGTATAGTAAATGCTGATGGCTAGAAGCTGAAGCCTGACACATTCAGCATTAATAGACTTTTTTTAATGTAACAGCAATTAACCACTGTGATGCTTTGCCAAAGATTATGGAAAAGTTTAAGACAACAATGGATGCTTTTTTGCAAATATACTCTGGTTCAAAGAGGAAGGAAATGAAAGAAATCTTTGGCTCTATGTTCATTGGGAGGACAGATTATCTATTCATGAAAATTCATTCTGACTTCATGATCTATACATCTTTGAAACATAAGGCAATGCAATTCACATGGCAAGGATTTTATTCTCTTTCAAGGAAAATTTTCCTTTGAGGTGCTTCAGATATAAAGAAAGTTGGTAATGACCTCTAGATACATGTTTATTGGCTACGAGTTGATTGAAGATTTTTCTACCATGCTTCTTACAGCAAGTGAATCAGACAGTCACAGACTGTGGTTCACTTCTTTGGATGACCTGTACTTGCTGTTCGTCCATACTCCTACAGACTCATCCTTGCTCTCTGCACCAATTTATGCTGGATTTCTAAAGCAGGGGTTTTCCAAAATATGCATGAACCTGCCAAAGCAAGATTTTGTGGAGTAGAAATTTAGTTCAGTATGTCTCATTATACAGAGACTTCTAACACTGCAGGAAGTTCATATGCTGATCACATCTTAACAAATATTATTTGTTGTGTTTAGGTAATTTCTCCAAAGAGTGACACACTTGTCAATAAACTGGAAAGTACACAGGCTCATAGAGCACATGTTCTATAATAATTGTGTCAAGAAGAATATTTGCTGCAACATCTCATGAGACAAAGAGTCTGATCTTATAACCATGAAATGGTCCTTTTTAACACTGGTAGAAATGGGCCGATATAGGATAGTACACAATGTTGGCACTTCTGAAGACAGTGAAGCTTCAATACTGGCACTTTTTAGAGCTTTATCAACAGGAGAAATGGGTTTCCTATCAGAACATCTACATTTCCACAGTAGGACTTCAAGTTTTATCTTCACTTATTCTTTTCTTCTCCAATAGCTTGACCTGCTCTCCCACAGGACTGGACAAACATTTTGTTTTTCTCTGAAAGTTTTGGTGGTACATCATTTATAGGAAAAAAAACTCTATAGTTCTTAGCTATTCTGCAACTGATAAAAATATATATATATTAATTACAACCAGCTGAGATACCGTATTTTCCAAATCTTACTTTATGTGGTCTAAAATATCCATCAGCACACATTTCACAGTTGATCCCAGTAGTATGTTGAGTACAGTTTAAACACACGCCACCTCCTATATACTGGCCATGAATATCCATGCTCTTTTTCTGATCTGCAATAGTCTGATTGTAATAACAATCTTCTGCTTTGTTATGACAGTTGCACTCTGAGAAGGAATGGAAAAGAAAGAATTTTTTTTTATTTACATTGTATAACAGTTCCTAGAACTCTGACATTTTTCAAAGTGGAAAATCTAAGAAGAGCATATCAGTTTTTCTGAGAAGTGTGCTTTTTTCCCTTTAACCACGCTATATGCTTCAACAGTTACACTATATTTCTTAGCAAGTAAGCACATTTCAAAACCACTGTCACCACTTTAATAGCACTGTTTTTAACAGTGTTCTGTAGATCCCACTAAGACAATCCTGTCAGGACTGATGTCAATAGTGATATGTACTATTCACAAAAACTGTTCTTTCATTTTCTGTCCTCTGTGTTGCAGAAGACAGTCTGTCTAATTCTTCTCTTATTTGCATTATAGATCTGAGAAGTCAACAATGCCAGTACATAAATATAAATTTCATTTAGGTTAGAGGATACTTTGGTCTAAACAGTCATAAACACCCAGTTTCCAAAGAGTGACATTAAGACTGTGTAAAGACTTCAACTAAAAAGACTACTTTTCCATTCACAACTGTAAAATTTATCTAACAGGTTCTTAATTGCCTGCAGCTTGTGAAGACAGAAAATGTACTGACTAGCCCGAGCAACACATTCGGCCATGTTGGCACAGTTTAAGTCAATCTGTCAGACAATCTGAAATGTAGTTGTCCAATGAGGAGTTTCTTTCAAAACATTGGTTATCAGAACAAAATTGTCTATCTGACAAAATTTACGATCAAGGTAAGAAACGTGCATTTCAACTAATTAACAAAATGATTGATGCAAATCTGCTAGTTTTTACGGGAGCATAATAAATCTTCAAGCCTCTTTGAAAAAGAGACTCAAAGTTTTACTACATGACAACTCCACTAGCCAGGGAGTCATATGAGATAGAATATTTAAAACAGTCTTAACAGTTATGATTAGAAGTAGGTCCTCTAGCTTTAAACAATCCCATGAAGACAGTTAAGAGTTTATGGATCTTTCTTTGAAATTAATACAGACGTGTATGAAAAGCAATCTCAAACAAGAAAATAATAAGCCTTTACGAAACTATCTAAACTGCTGTGCATACTTACTCTCACATTTGTTCCCAGCAGAAATTGTTCCTGGTCTCCACGGTTTCTGGTGGTAGCCTGGACAGCACTTGTTACAGCTCACTCCACATGTGTTGTGTTCACACTGGCACTGCAATTTCTAAGAACAAAAAATGTCTTTCTTGAAGTATTTTTAATGGATAATTTAATCAGTGTTGCCAAAAGTCTGCCTAATATCAGACCTTCTCCAAAAAATGTCAAGACTCACAAATACCCCACAATTAGCATTAGACTGCTCAATCATGCTATATCAACTACTGGGAAATAGCCTTTCTAGAAGAGGAGGGACAAATCTCTTGTGTTGTAAAAGAAATTATTTCTTGTTGTGCCCCTTGATTTGTTTACATTTAATGCCAAAGAGAGTTTATTTCAAAAAAGTTACATTACCAGAGACACAGGTATGTTTGCACAGAAAAGGAAGAAAACTATATCACAAGATCTCTTTTAGCCTCCTCTTTCTCATTTTCCTTAGGTAAACTCTTTTTTTTTCTTTTTCTTTTTTTCCCTCAAATTGGAAAAGTTATTTCATGAAAATAAATTAATGAGATTAAAAAATACCTTTGTGATTTCATCCAGAGGGCAACTTCGAGCATGGCCATAACAAATACACATGCCACCAACAGAAATGTCTTTTATTGAATAGTAGTACTACAAAAAACAAAGTTGAAAAAGGTGATGAATAAAAGACACTTAGACGTATTGACATCTTCCTCCCTACTCTGGAAAATAAAACACCAGCATTCAACTATTCTGTGACTTGAAAAATAAAAGAAATACTTGAAAATAAAAGAAGCTTTGAATTTTTGCCATTTGGGAAAACCTTCCATTTTGTGATTTTTTTTTCCCCCACATTTTTTTCCTTAATGGTATGAAACAACAACTGACTTTGAACTTTAAATAAGTATGCACAATTCCTCAGCTTCAGGAAAGACCACCAAATGTAACCTCTGCCAAAATGTACTTGTAAAAAAAATCTTTTTTTTTTTTAAAGAAGCGTAACAAATTGCTACATTTTCATTTCAGTCTGGGGAGTAAGAGTATGCTTTCTTAAAACAGGAACTCTGCCCTCCCTTAAAACCAGTTTGTGCACTTGCTTCCAGAACAACTCTTTGCTACTAGTGTGTAGGCAGTGTATTATTCTATCCAAATTCTTAGCCTAAAAATTGGTGATACAGCAGAGTATAATCCATTAATATTGCCAGGTGGTGAGCAAAAGCAATATACATAAGGAAAGGATTTAATTTTCAAGGCAAGGAAGAGGCAGGAAATCACCATCTGGGTTCATTTACAGCTGCAATATCAAAATGGTTGGCCTGTTTGTATTCTGGGGAGTATGTGCTACAGGGGAATGAAAAAGAAACACTTTCTGAGGATACTTCTAAGGAAAGAGTTCAAGACTCTCAGACCTAACAACCCTACAGTCATCTGTTTCAGGAAGAGGAGGTGGCCCTGGGTGGTCAGACATGCTGACTCCTGGACTGTTATTTCTTTGAAGGATCTTGGAGCTGGAGCAAACAACCCTCTTTGATTTCATACTTTTTAAATGTTTTTAGATTTTCTTATTTAGTATTTTAGGGGTTTTTTTTGTTGTTATGGGCTTGAATTACAAAAAACATTCAGGGATTTATCATGAACAGTAAGTCCTTCACTACAGAGAAGGAGGTCCAGACAGAAAAGCAGGAGGACAAAAGCAGAGCTGTATTTCTCACTGCATTCCCTGCTTCGTCTCCTTTGTCTTGTTTTTTTAAAACTCACAGTGTATAGCTCACAGCAGCTGTGTGCATCTTGAAGTTAAATGAGAGACTAATACTAATCAAATGCTACATAAATAAATAGATACAGAAATAAAGGCACTGTTGAACACTTAGAAAAGTTCTGCATCAGCCCTTTTAGAAGACTACGTATGAGAAACTAAACACAATTGGTATCAACAATAGAATGTAGAGTCTTCAAAAACAATAAAAACACAATCCAGAAAGCTGGAAGTGACTACTTTGTTTGCAGTTGGTTGCACAGTAAGACACAAGGTAAGACATCAGGATTTGGGAACCCTGCCCATTAAAACCCACATCTTGTGAAGGTGAAGATGTGTAGCTTTTCATGCAAAACTGCACTAAGTAGTGCTAGGTGTGGTAGTACTAAGCCCTGGATTGCACAACTGTCTGTGTTACAAAAGCAATGGGAATGCTCGTCCTCAACACCCTTATTTCCCAGATACATATATGCTTCCACACCAAGCCTTTCTTTTTGGGGTGTATTTCTTGATATTACAGTACTATCCACAAATCTAATGTCAACCAGTCTGCTCCACAGCAACATCTCACCTGTTCAGGCTGTGCATTAACTATTTCCCCATGGCCAGCAAGGCACAGCTGGAGCAGCTGTCCAATACTCTGCACTTGTAGTCTCCATGCTAGGAATTCCCGTTTGTGGCATATGGAACAAGCACAACATCCAGATTTTATGCTTTAGAAATGCTGCATCTGAATAGGCAACTCCATAATTGAGGTAAAAGTGGGGCTGCCTTGAAAGCACCCACCACCAAATCCAAGTCCCTTTCTTCCTTCCGTACCCAGTTATCCAGCTAGACCTCACAGAAGCTATGTTAATGCAAAAGGACTGCCTATTTTAGTGTTCCGCATTATTATTTTTATGAACCAGAGCACTGGGTCCTGAAATCCTCACTACACCAGGAAAGGTAGTGCAGTTACATCAAAAGCAATCTCAAGTGACATTTACATCAGCCAAATCACATTTTTTATTTTGATGATAAAGCATTATAAACACTGTTCCTAGCATAAATCATTTACACAAACAAAACAAAAAGCAAACGAAAAATGCTAAAAAGTATTTTTTCAAAGTTTTTTCTGACAAATTCCCATTGTTAACATCAAAGTGAAGACAAGAATTATTTAACAACCTATCAAAACAACTCTGAGTGGCAAGGATCAAGTACTGCATTCTCCTCAAATAGATCAGAAAAGGCTCTCCCATTGAGTCATACTGAATACCATTTATGAACAATCAGCTTACCCTTCTGGTAACAATGGGGTCTAGTTCTTTAGGATCATTGTGGCTGAGAGTCATGAGGTCAGCATTAAGAGTTCTAATACGCTGCAATCGTAGGCGAATGTATCGTGCAGAAGTAAACTCCAAAAGCTTTTGTGAAGGATCATCAGCGCTAGGCCTACCATTGATCAGTGACGTGTGAATCTAGAAAGACAGACTGGCTTAATCAAACATAATTGTGAGTTATTTGCAACAACAAACACTGTGATAATTAAAAACATAGAACTCAAGCTTGTTTTCCAACAACTCAGGATGGTGAGATGTTAAACTACCTAAAATGCTTTTTTCTTCCCCAACCTCTACCTGCAGGTAGAATTCCTGCTTCCTGACTCACACAGTTCTGAAAGCACCACTCTGAACTCATCATAGTCTCAAATCTTCTAGACTATTGTGGAGAGATTATAAAGAGAAAAACAGTAACACAAGCTAGCCCTTTGTTCTCAGGGTCTTCCTTCCTCTCCCTTACTGAGATGAAACATGTAACTCTGGTCATGAGCAGTTTTGTCCTTACAGATTTCTCCTCCACAATTTGTAAAGATCTTATTGCAAAACATAATATGGCACATGTGCTCAATCTAGGGTCATTAATCCTATGCCTTGCTGGGACAGGGCTGCCCAATCAACAAAGTGTACTCAGTGATATGAGAGCACAGTAGGAAGCTACAACACAGATGACAACTGAAAGCAAGGGACTGTCACCACAAGCCAACCCATCTGGCCTCCATCATTCTTTCACAATCCCAATTGCCCCATTAAAATGGCATTTGGTATCTAGCTGCACAACTTATTCCAGCAACAGCCCCTTCCTTCTTTCCAAAGTAATTTAGGAACACATGACAATTTGATCTCTCATAACCATGCAGTTCCTGCTCTGTTATGGAAGAAACTAAAACATGCGACCCTACAGGCCACAAACAAATGTTAAACAGTTCACCTGGTGTCTACAACTGGCCAACCTAACTGGCAAAATATGCTATTAAGTGACATCCACATTTAGACATGTGGTCTTTTTATCCTACCAGTTCTTTCACACCTGGGCACCATAAGCTAACTCTAGAACAATGGGATGCTAACAAATGCTGGATAAAAGGCAGATGCTTGCAGAGATCAGCTGGTCTGCAGGACTTCCTATAGCCTTATACTGGAGTTCAATACGTTGGTAAGAACCAATTACAAAGCACTAAATATATATATTTTCCAAAGGGTGCAAACACTCACTAATAGAGGTTGTGAGATAGTCTATGCAGTGAATACTCCTGTCTGTCTGCCGTTCCAATTATGAAGAAACAGCCTGTCCTTTGTGAATGACAGCTTTTATGAGGGAGTGTTGATCTGCCTGAGGGTAGGAAGGTTCTGCAGAGGGATCTGGACAGGCTGGATCAATGGATCAAAGCCAATTGTATGAGGTTCAGCAAGGCCAAGTGCCAGGTCCTGCACTTGGGTCACAACAACCCCATGCATCGTGACAGGCTTGGGGAAGAGTGGCTTGAAAGCTGCCCAGTGGAAAAGGACTTGGAGGTGTTGGACAACAGCCAGCTGAGTATGAGCCAGTAGTGTGCCCAGATGACCAAAGGCCAGTAGTATCCTGGCTTGTATCAGAAATGGTGTGACCAGCAGGACAAGGGAAGTGATTGTCCCCCTGTACTCAGCTCTGGTGATGCTGCACCTCAAATATTGTGTTCAGTTTTGGGCCCCTCATTACAAGAGGGACATCAAAGTGCTGGAACATGTCCAAGAAGGGCAATCAATCTGGTGAAGGGTCTGGAGCACAAGTCTTACGAGGAGCAGCTGAGGGAACTGGGGTTGTTTAGTCTAGAGAAAAGGGGGCTGAGGGGAGATGTCATTGCTCTCTACAACTGCCTGAAAGGAGGGTGTAGCGAGGCAGCAGACAGTCTCTTCTCCCAAGTAAGAAGGGATAGGACAAGAGGAGATGGCCTCAAGTTTCACCAGGGGAGATTTAGATTGGATATTAGGAAAAATTTCTTCACTGAAAGGGCTGTCAAGCAATAGAACGGGCTGCCCAGGGAAGTGGTTAAGGTATTTAAGAGAGATGTAAACATGGCTCTTATGGACATGGTTTACTGGTAGGCTTGGTAGTGTTAAGTTTACGGTTGGACTCAATGATCTTAAAGGTCTTTTTCAACCTAAATGATTCTATAATTCATGTAGTACACAGCACTTTAATTCTGTTATTTCTTATGTTCTTACATTTTTACATTACTGTACTCTGAAGAAAAGCAATGTTCTGGATAGTATCACCCAACTGTGTGCATCAGAAAAAATAAATGAGAAAAAAATGCCACTAAACTGAATCTCTGTCATTCCTGGGTTTGAAGCTCTATGGTCCATCAGACATACATTACAAGAGGCACTGTTCTTACAGAGTCAACCTAAGGGTTTTCTGGTTAATTGTGTAGAGATACAGGTTAAGTTTCTTCATCTGTTCCATCTGATTTGTGGGGCATACACTTACTTCACTGCACTAAACATTTGATTAAAGTGAATAGGACTTGATGTTACTGCATTTCATTGGTTTTTTTCCTGCTGAAACATGTGTTTAAGTTTATATGAAAGTTTGGCACACTTTAGCCCTTAGCTGCATACACTCCAGTCTTTTTTTTAAACCAAGAAATAAAAAGATATTGGCTTCTATTAAGCTAATAGTTACTAGCATTCTTAGTGGGATAACACTGCATTTATTACAACATTCTTTCACTATGGCATTCACAATAGAAAAATGGTGGGTTTTAATGTATCATTTCTGTAATTTATTAGATAGAGGCAGCCACATACTGAAGTACCATGTTAAAAGAAGAGTTTGTTAAAAGAAAGAACAATCAACAGTGAGGCTGCAAAACTCACAGCACTTTTAATTATGCTACATCCCTGAAACAATGCCAAGGCTTGTTTAAGAGTTCCAGCTGTGCTGAGCACTTACTAGTGTTTGCAGATTTATCTCACACAACCAGGTGTTCCTAACAGAGTTTTTTTTTTTTTTATTGAATGAAAAAACCTTGCAAAACAGAGCCTCTGTTACAGTCTTTCAAGATAAAGCAACTAATAATTCACAGTTAATAGCTACCATCAAATTACACAGAGAGAGAGAACAAAGAGTTTAGTAACAGGAAAACATAGAGCCAAAGATATGTTTCATCCCATCATTTAAGTTTGCTATACTGGTACACAATGTAAAGATAGTATCATTAAAGAAGAATAACAGATCATCTCGTAGTGCTGAAGGCAATGAACTCTAACTGTAATCCAAACGTTTTGAAATTGCTAGCAGTCCATGTTCTCACCCACAAACTGCAAGTGCAAAAACAAACATACCTCTCCATGTTCCAGGGGAACTAGTCTAGAATAATAAGAGGTGCAGATCACTTCGTCATCTCTCTTGTAAGTTGGCGGCCCAATTCTTGGCGTAATATTATAACGAGTTAAACATTCAGTATCACTAATTGCATAGTACTGCCATGGTCTGAACTCTGTGCCATCTATGGAGCGTTCCAAAATCCAGTTTCCAGGTCGTGGAGCATTAGCAGCTTTAATGATGACATATGCAACTTGAAAGACCTAAAAAAATGAAAGAAGAAAATTTTAAAACTTCTTTATGCTGTAAAAGACCACTAGAAGCCAGTTGGGTACTAAATTCAAATTTTAAAAGCAGTATATAACTTGTCTAGGGAGAGGGTAAAATTTGGTACGTTCCTTCTGGATAAAATTTTTGCACAAACTTTAGACAAAAGGCCAGTCTAATCTTTTACTAACAGAAATATGTACCATTTTTGTCAAAACTCTGAACATTACAACAAAACATTTGTTCATGCAACTCTGCATCATTCTGTGTTAACACAATAGCTGAAATTTGTATCTACTCTGTACATTTCAGGATTACTCGGGCATAACGTTTTTTCTAGGGGAAATGTGCTACTTAGCTTTTCTGAACCACTGAGGGCTTCAAAGAAGTGAGTTGGTGGTTTTTTTTTTTCAAAACAGCTGCAGTCCAAACAACTCTGTATCACATTTTAGCTTGGAGTTTAATCCTCTCAGTAATAGCATTTCTGATAAGCTTTTTACACCCTATATTAAAAATCTCTGTGCATACCATTCTCATTCTGTGTTAAAATTATTTAATGAGAAGACTATTTACAGGCACTGCTGAAAACACACCAAGACAAGTAAGATGATGTGACAAATGTAAGCATGATAACCTTATTTAAGAATAGTAGCTCTTTTAAGATGTGTACTCTCTAAGCTATGCAGGTATGGACTATTCTTTTAAACAATCCTGGGTCCAGTGTGAAATCCCCATCCATAAAATAGCACTGTTCAGCACTTCTGTGAGTAGTCAGGGCAGTAATTAAGTTTGTATCACCTTTTAAATGACCTTGTCATAGCAGCTAGATAACCTGCACTGGCCCCCAACTAGATACAGCATCAGACACTAACACTGAAGTGCACTTATTGCAAAACTACCATCTTCCTTTTCTTCCTTACCTAATACCTACTACACTACCTCACTTAAAAAGGCTGTCTTTGCAAATTGATAAGACTTCTACATAGGAGTTTAATGTTTTATGTGCACTAGAGTATCAAGCCACATTTAGATGAAAGAAAAATGCCATATTATTCAACCATCTCAGAGGTATGTATTCTCACTTGAGTAGACTGCCTGGTCAGCTGTTATAATCATGATAATTCCTGTCTGCATGTGCAGTATTAATACCATGTTAAGCTCCAGTTTGACCACAATCAGTTCTTTTGGACACTTTAACTTTTTTTTCGGGGGGGGGGGGGGGGGGGGTTGGGTTTGTTTTTTTGTTTTGGGTTTTTTTGTGGGGTTTTTTTGTTTGTTTGGTTTTTTGGGTTTGTTTTTTTTGCAACACAGATCAAAGCCAGAGCAAGAATAGCACTTGTCATATAAAAGCAGATTTTGATTTTGTCAAATGGGGAAGTAACACACAAAGATAAATAGCAACTGCATCATGTGTGTAGTTCAGGAAACTGGTCTTGAAACAAAATGTTCTTTAAGAGAATGGAATATTGCTTAGGAAATCTTGCAGATGTGAGAAGGAAAAAAAAATGGTGATACTTATCTTAAAATGATTTACTAGATTTAAAAGTCTAAAAAAGTCAAATCAGTTTTGATTAAAATCAGATGTAACTTAAAACACGGTATTTACTTGGTCTGACTTTGTTTTCAGGCACTCCAGTTTTATCCTTTTAGACATCAAGCACATACAAAAAGAACATTTCCAGTTGTTTCAATAAATATGAAAATTTATATAAACTAAGGATTTTGTCTGCTGACATTTCAGCAATGCATACAGATATAAACAAAAAGAGAACCCAGCTCACTGTTTAGTCAGTGTCTTACAGTCTTAGAAATAAAATTTATCTGGGGTCTGTGAACCCTCTGTTGTTCAGCACAATCTTAAAATTTGATCAAAGTTAAGTGAATACCAAGAATTATAATCCAACTTCCATTAAGACAAGAGTCCTTTTCAAATAAAACTTGCATCATGCTAATAAAGCTCCAACTGAAAAAAAAAATAAAATGCTAAAATACATGCTTTTAAAAAGAAAAAAAAAAACACAACAGAATTTGGGCAGGGTCCAAGTGAAGCAACTGTACTCTCTACATACAACCTGGATTTCATTGATTTAGTTAGAAGTTGTTGAGTTATGTACCTATTTCACACTAGGTTAAGCGCAAGCAGAATCTGAGGTATCATTTCCGTGCCCCTAACCTGAGGATACCTGAGTGACAGGAGTCACTTGTATGGGTATTTTGTCCATCACAGAATAGAACTATGTTGAAAACTAATAAAATTAGGGAAGTTTTATTGACTGAGCTTAGGAACTGCTATGCACCTTCAAGTTCCTTTGAAGCCAATCATGTCTCTCAAATGCATAAAAGATGTGAGACTAGAACCCCATTTTTTTTTTCCAATGCCATGGCAGAAAATTTTCCTCAAAATCTCTTACATGTCTTATTTATTTTTCCTCTCTGCTTGCTGTCATCAACTAAACTACTTCCCTACTTATTACACAGTTGGCTGAACAACAAATGATCTACTTTTGATTACATTGAGATTTTTCAAGACCCATTATAGTCTGCAGCTGATGTAGCCAGTTTTAAATCCAGTTCCAACCAGTAACAATGAGCTATCCTTCATCACAAACTAACTGCAGACGCTGCTGCAGAAATAAAAGATATTCACAAGAGCATGCAAGGTAAATTTATTTTAAATATCAAGTTTCTTGTTGAGAGGGGAGTGAAGGAAAAAAATGTTAAAGTTTTCACAGCAACTGTGCACATATTTGTTGCACAATTCAATAAATTAAATCTTTTCAAGTCAACTTTTTTCCAGAAAAACAGTGCCACGTTTGCTACTCAGGACATCTAGGGATCAATTTTTCCTGCATGTCTACAGTTCATCAATAGCTGAAATGAAGATATTTGATGCTATGAACCCCAAAGAGGCATTAAAAAAAAAAAAAAAATCAGTGAATGGTTCTATAAACATTTAAGTATGCACAGTGCAGAACACCGTTGCCACTGAAATTCTCCCCCCGGATCCTCTCAACTCTCTCTCATTTACACACATAGCCCATAGGTACCCAAAAATACTTCATAGGTAAATTCCCAGGATTATGAATATCAGCAACACTAGGACAATTTGTCAGCCACTGAAATAATATAGGTTAAATACAGAAATTAAAGGATTTTGTACAAACGCTCCTGCAGTCAGGAAGTAACAAGACAACCTATCAGTAGGAGTTACGGTCTCAGAAATTATGTTCCAACAAAGGAATGATGCTGGAGGAAGAGATTAAGGTATTCCAAGTGTTTGCAGATGAAGAGGTTTTAAGGAATGTCAGCAGGTAGGACTTTTGCTGACCTCATATCCCACAACCTCTGCAACCCAACATGGATCTGAACCACAAACTTCATGCAATGCAAGCTCATTTTCCAACATCCTTAGAGTACCTCTTCAGATTTTTTCTAAATTCTTCAGGTTTGAACCTTACCGAAGGCAGTTTCTTACCACTCCACACATTCAGTGTCTGCCAACTAGTCATGTGAGCTGTGTGGCAAAAGCTAATGATTTGTACACTTAAATTTGACTGCATAGCTTTCCCAGAACTTGTTTCCTTATTGAGCTAGAAGGGTAAAAAAGGGCAAGCCAAAGCAAGTTAGCAATTCCCAAGCAGCCTTAGATTAAAAGTGTCATTTTACAGGCATTGCAATCCCAACTGTGAAGGCCAGTCAAACTTGTATTGAAGAACCTTTTATTCATAGCAGCAACACCAACATACCAGTTCACTTCTGCTTTATTTAGCTTTTCTAATGACCTTATTTCCCTGAACGTAAATCCAGCAACACAAATGCATTATTGCTGAAACAATTTATAAACGAACCCTTCTCCCTATCCATCAGGAAATTCTCCATACTTTTTTTGCTCAAGACTGTAAACTCAGCCAGCAGTGGCCATGCAGCAGATGCTAGTCCATTCCTAAGGGCATGGTCAGTGCACACAGACACATGCCCTGGCAAGCCAGGTTTTCCTGGTGGTCATTTTGGATAAAGACTCTTAGTCATACTTTTCAATTTACATGAATGGAGATAAGGGAAGATTCTGTCTTTTCATATCTATGAGTATTTGAGCCCCAGGCTCCAAAATGAAAAAGTTAAAGGGAAAGATGAGTCCCAACACATTCTTTTTTCGAAATTTCAGAAATGTTTAACCCATTAAGAACAGAGGTACCAACTGCTAATTCAAATCTACACCCCAATTCAAATCTAAACTCTACCTGCCCTTGTAAAATCCCAAAAGGAGGATATGATTTTAGGACCTCATTATCACTTGCACCGTCCTATTGCATATCTTACTGAAATCACACTGGCATAACATAAACCATGTAATACATAAGACTGAAAAATGAGCAAGCCTGGAGGAATGCAAGGCTCTCGGCAGACTGGTTCCTCCTAGTTTTATAAATTCAGCTAAATCTTTTCTTCAGGATAAGAGCAGACAGGGAATCTAAAAACTAGCTAAGTATGTTTTTCAAAATAGCATGACAAGTCCTATGATGAAAATGTTTATTAAAACTAACATTACTCTGCATTTGAAGTGAAACTGCAAAATCCATTCTGTTCAGTGTTGTCAACACATGTAAGTCTGGTTACAAGAAAAGCCTCTTTTTCCCAGATTTTGTTTTATTGTCCAGAAGTCTAAAATTAATCTGTGCAAACTGTCAAGGAATAGAAGACTACATGAAGTGATACTCTAGGTATCACCCTATATTGTTCAGAAATGTCTTTTGAAGGGATAAAGATGGCTCCAGGCTCTTATTAGAGACTGTGAAAATTAGCAATTGCTGGCAACAGTTTGCTCTGAGGAGTCTGATGTTAAAAGTGCAAAATAAACTAAATCCAGTAGAATTTCTCGTCTCCTGACATATTTTATAAGATGTTGATTCATTATGTTCAACCATTGTTTTGGAATAAAAGAAAAATTCATTTTACTAAAGAAATGTATTGTGAGAATGTACACATAAGAACTGAGTCTTGCACCATCAGTTTTACAAAGCCACAAAAGGTTTTTAAGGAAGCTTGCCACGTACAATGAATCAGCATTGTTTCAGTGAAGTCAACAGAATAATATCTTTCCACATCAGCAATGGATTTGTCGTTACAGAAATATCTTTTTGTCATTGATTTCAAGATAAAAGCTCTGTACAAATCATATTATAGTATTTACACTCTTTACTTTTTATTAGCAGAAACCACAAATTTCTCTTACATCAGCCTTTGAGTGGTAACGCAATACTCATGAAATATTCATAAGCTATGACTTAATCAGAAGTGGAAATATTTTCTCAAATTAATACTGTGAGTCTTCCAAGAAAAACTGGTCTTGTTTTACAGTTCAAGAACTCTGTGATATACAGACTTCTACCTTTCTGCTACACCTAGTACTAGGTACCTTTAAATAGCTTTAAAGGTTTGAAGAATGGTAATAAAACTGAGGAAAGTATACTTCATTTCATGGTATGACAGAAATATTTTACAGATGGCCTGAGCACACTGCTGACATTTATAATTGTCACCATATATTTTAATTAATTATAATTTTTAAAAGTAGCTGTCCAGAGGATTCAAACTCAGGCCAAAATGCTGGTTTTAGATAAAACTGCTGCGCGTTTTATTTCTGTAAAATTGCCAGTGTAGGAAGCACAAGATCATAAATCAAATCTTAGTATCTTGTACATCAATACTACACCTCATGGCTAAACTACTCTTTCTCCAGTTCTGGATCTTTGCCATACATTTAATGGAAAGGGGGGGAATAAAAGTGAAAGACTATCATACATCTGCGTCCTGGAAAAACTGAAAGGCACACCAGAACACATGTACCTCACTGGTATGATCCACGTGAGCTAAAGAAATCATGATGTACCCATTGGCTGCCCTCATAGAATGCTTTGCATTACTTATAAATAACACAGACTCTGTAAAGGAGAAAGATCAAAACAACAATTTCAGTACTGATTTTACTAGCCAGCCCTCTTTTCTTAATGAGATTCCATCAAACTGTTCTTCAGTTGAGCTGTTTTTAGACTAAATAAACTAAGTGCAAGGTACAATATTAGCTAAAAAAATATCCTCTACTTCCTTCAACTTTGAGCCAAGAGCCAAACAGCCAAATATAGGACACAGGATGGACTGTGGCCAGAACTTCATGTAGCGTAAACTGGAGTGGAGCCAGTTTTCACTAGCTAAGGGAATCTTCCCATAGTTGCCAGTCAAGGTTATGTTCCAGCATTCACCAACCCAACTGCTGGATTATGTCTTTAAACTATACATGGGTAACAATCCCAAGAAACAACCCACTCCTCTCACTGTTAGAACTTCTGGTAATTACTCAAAGAACATAGCTAATCATCAGATGGCCATTCTTCGCATCACAAAAGGGTGTGAATATAGTCTGTGTTCTGGCAAGGAAAGTTAAAGGACATATTTACTTTAATACGCTACTTGACAGATTTAATGCACAAAGCTTGAAATGTAAAAAGAGTGCTAATGTTGAAGATATACTGCAACACAATTACAAGTACTGACATTCAGGAATACTTTTAAAGGTAGTAGAAGAGTATTTTAATTCATTCTCAGGCAAATTTAAAAGTAAACAGTTACTTTCACTAAATCACTAAGGTCCTTCATACACTTTTCTTTTGTGTTTTCTTTACTTGTGCTGACTCACTTAAAGTAAGCACACCAAGTCAGCTCTAATAACTCATTGACTTCAAGCAATCTCTATTAACCAAATCCTTTCTCACGGAGCAGTAATTTACATTCAGTTTGCATAGCCCTAGATGCCTTCTCTCTCACAAACTCTAATGAAAACACAGAAGAAAGGCCCCTTGGGGGAAACTTTTCAAATCAAATTAGTGAAACTGAGCATGGGTCAGGAGAGGGAAGATATGTACTTGGTGAAACATCAACAGCACTAAGGCAGGAGAATAAAAGATTTCGAAGGCAGCTCAGCTGGTTTGTTTCCAAAGTGAAAATGTTTAGGGGGAGAAAAACTAAGGCATTCTCTCCTCCATTTTTCCTTTCCGTTTGTCCATTTACAAACCAAACACAAAGCTAACTCTTCAAACAACAAGAAAGCCCTATCCAAACCTTCTGGCACTGACAAGATACCCTGTGATTATTTTCCTAACAGTTCTGCTTTCTAATTAAAGAGCAAACTAGGCACTTGTTTAACCTATGCTTCATTTTAGAACATCAAAGTTAAACCTTCTGTTTTAATCTTTAAAACAACTTTCAAGCAGTGTCTAGAGATCTTGCAAAAACTCATTACACCTCAAGTATGCATTTTTTACTTAGTGACAGAGCTTCTCCCAGAGTTTAGAAGCATCCCCATATTAATAATGGATTGTTGAGCTATGATTTTCAAACAGGTTAGAGAGGCCAATGCATAGATCTGTTCAAACCAAAATAACAAGAAAAAGTCAAGAAAAATATATTTTCTTCAGAAATTATGTTGTCTTTTCTTGGAGCCAGGTTCTACTGATTCTTACACATGTAACAGAAAAAACTAATAAATTAGCAAAAGCTCAGTACAGTGTAGCAGCCTCCCAATAATGCAAGCTTTGCTGTAAAGTGCCAAAACAGAGGAACCAACTTCTGCCCAGACAGTTCCAGCCTCCCCACGGTCATAAATCACTATTTTGGAGATATACACCCTTAACCCTACAAATGACAGCAGAAGTTCATAGACGATATAATATAGAACATTTCTTACTAGTGCTCCTTCCAACAAGATGGTGATCAGAAACAGTCAGAAAAGCATAGGAAGTGGCAAATCAACTTCCTTCCAGCAACACTAACTTTGCCCCATTTTATGCATGTTTTGTTTTCTAGTCCTGAAGGATATTCCTCAGCTGAGGAAAGTCTGTTTCCAGGGTTCTAGAGATCCTGCAGTTGAAGTTTCTGACATTTTACACTTCAATCTGACCATCAGTCCACCTGTTGCATCAACAGTGCTGGTTTACATATTTAATGTAGATAGGCAAAAAACCTGAGAAATTTAAACAGAAGAGTTTCACTTGAGGTCTACTGTGAGATTATTGATGTGAATGCAATAATCCTCCAGTAACTTACCTTTCTCTCCTCCTCTGAAAGTCAGTATCTGAGTTACAACACCTATGGATCAAACGAATTCCTATTTGGAAGTACTTTGTGCTCTGTTTTCTTGCAGTAAATGTCACATGTTTCTACCATGTCCTACTCCAAAACATTTACTCTTTTACTAAGAAACTGTACAGTTGACAGGCTGACAGTTACAGTTAAGAAACAGTTGCATCCTCACATATAAAATCTACACTTATGACAATATCACGAAAACACTGTTTGCTGCTTGAAAGTAAGTCATTGATAACACAGACTTCAAGTAATTTGCATGAAATCAAAGGTGGAAGAAAACAATCAGAGGACTGCTGGGGAAAAGACAGCAGAGTCAGGTAGATAAAGGTTACCAAAACAGAAGGAACACCTGCCTGCTCTCCTGGTTCCCCAGGCACAGACCCATGGCCAGCCATGCAGGCAGGCCATGAGTAGCCCCGAGTCAGCTGAGAGTTCCAATCAAGGCAGCTGACTCACAGGTGTATCCCATACCATCTAGTCATGCTCATTATAAAAGGAGGGAGCTCAGTGAGGGTGGAGTTCCTCCTCTCCCTGAGGCTCCTTGCTGGTGGTCTTCTATTGCTGTTGTCAGCACTGAGGACTAGGCTGAGTAGAACCCTCTGTACTTCATGTTGATTGTTGTTTCAGTTTTGTTATTCTATTAAATCTATTTTCTGTTTCAACTCACGGGCCTTCTTCCTTTTTTCCCCAGTTCTCCTTCCCAACTGGGGAGGGGACATTGGGTGATAGAATAACTGCTATGGTTTAGTCCCAAGTACTGGCTAAATGTAGACACCTGCATAAACACTCTAATCCACACATATACAATTGTTACTGTACCATGAATTACAACAACCTGTGACTTATATGCTTACAAACATAGTCACTTCCACTCCAGTCTGATAGGAATGAAATCTGCAAGATGCTCCAAAACAATAATGGAAAAACAACTGTTTAAAATCAGTTGTTGGCTTTAACGATGTTTAACTATGTGCAACTAAATGGTTAAATGTTAAATATCCTATCATCTAAACACAGATGAACTACCATCAATTGCATTGGCTTATATCCTACATACAATAAATGATGCTCACCTAAATGTTACTCACCTGCCTTAAATCCAAGGTGATGGTGACCCAGTGGTATTGCCTCCCATTCTGAATGCTAGGACTTTGCCACCAGTTATTGGTACCATCAATTGCACTGGAAATTGGGTGCTGCTCTGTTTTAAAGCAAAAAAATTAAAAATGAAAAACATATTTCACTGCATTTTGTCCAACCCAGCATATTTATTTCATGCTAAGCACAATTTTTTCCTGTCATAAAGAAGTAAAAGCTGAAATCTGTCCTCAGACAGAAAGGCTGAGGTCACTGGATGCTGTGGTGCTTAACAGTGATTTAAGGTGCTCACGCTTTCTGCCAGCCCTTTGCTCAAAGGTAGTTTCACTCATGTAGTAGAGAGTCTAAAAGTAAAGTGTATTTGACCCCAATGTACTCTGTATTCATGAGGAAGGGTCAAAAAGAATGACACAAACCCATGAAAATATATAAAAATAATTAATAATACATGAAACTTGCCTTTGGGATTGGCACTGTGGTGGTTGCAGACACGGCACTGGGCATTGCGCAGAGGCCGTCCTGGGACATGCTCCACCAGTTTGCAGAACATCTCCGGTCCCTTCTCCCCACAGGTGGCATTGGTGGAGATGTGAGCATTGCTGGCCAGGTTCAAAATGGCAGGGAACAGGCCTTGAAAGAAATAATTATTAGTTACATCATAAGGCAAGCAAAATACAGACAAGAGCATGAGACAGGTCTCTGAACATACCGGTTTTCATGACAAGTTTCTAGCTTAAAGTCAGAGATACAGAAAACTACAGTGAAAATTTATTTTGTGAAAAGATTGTCATACCACACTGACACCAGCACATCAACTGTCACAGCCCTGGGGCACTGCATCCCTGCCTGTGCCTGCCCACTGCCTAGGGCTCCCCCAACCATGCCCACAGCCCAGGACTCTATTTCATCCCTCAGAGGCCATCAGCCCCTGCCTCAGCAATGCCACAGCAGGGGTGGTCACCAGCTCCCCATAGCCCTGCCTAGCCATGGGGTCTGCTGAGCTGGGTCCACCCATATCCCAGTCTCACCTCAGCCTGTCTGCAGGGAGGTGCCCGATGCCAGGACTGGGGCTGCCTCAGCACCCCCCCAGCTGCCCTGCTCCTGGCTGGGGCAGTGGAACAGGACCTCCCTGCAGGGAGCCCCCATGGCCCTCAAGGAGCCCCTGGCCTTTGTGGCACCCTGACCTCAATACCCCTGTTATTTCACTCCACCTTTAGATGCTTTACTACTGAGGAACACAAGGGTTAGTAAACTAACTAACTCTTCCAGTTACTAAGTCTTCCCTTCACATTGTGAACTGACCAGAACCACAAGGACAACTGGCCCATTGCCACAAGCAAGGAGGAGCTGTAACAGTGCTCACTTGGCTGGTGTGGAAAATGGCACTTAACAGGAGCTCTCCACAGCAGCAATACCGCTGCCGTGAACAGCACACTCCAGGCTTGCCAGTTTTAAGGACTTCACACCTTTGCTCCAGGATTTTCTGCAGTCTGTATAAAGTCTAAGGGATATTTTGCTTGCCACTTATTAATCTTTAAACAAAAACTTTACCATACTTTCAAATGGTGTTTCTCTTGTGCACTGGAATAATGCAACAACAGACAGTGTTTCAAGATTGCTGCTAACAAACCAGGAATTCTTAGTATTTTCTAGAAGGAATAAAGTTTTACTTTGGCTTGAAGGCTACTGATAAAATTGAAAGAATATTGCATGCAACAAAGTAAAGCACAGCTTCCTAGCAATGTTATTAGCAGTTTCCAGCCTTCTCTCCTGAGCTAAAAACCTTTTATTTCTTTACATGATCATAGTGTAACAGATACTCCACTTCCACTCAGAATCAACTCTGAAAGAGAAACAACTTTGGGGGGAATAAAAAAAAAAAAAAAAAGAATCCTGCCTTTAGAGATTAAACACAATGGGCTGAAATCAAAGCTAGAGCCTTGGCATGGTGTATTAACAGTGCCACAAGAATTGCTACTGTTGCAATAGTGAGGTAAGAAAAATCACATTTTTCTTCTTGTTATAAGGAATTCTGAAAATAAAAAATAATCCAGTTGTATTTGTGAAAATATGCCTTTTTCACTAGCAAAATTATATGAATTATTTTAATTCGTTAACCTAAAACATACATCAAAAAACATTGTAATATTATTTTGCTTTTGTTATCTGTCCATCTCATTCAATGTTGCCTTGTTATGCCTTTAAATTAAAGTGTCTTTGTCTGCCCAGTAATTGCACTATCCTGGAAAGCCTGGAGAAAAGTTTTAGTGCTATTTAAACTTGGACTTCAGCTATTGAAAACATGGCTAAATCCGAGCCCTTTGCAATATATTATGAACAACAAACAGTGTGTTTTCAATTGTGCTATACTTAAAACTTCACGGGAGGGAGATGGAGCTTTTTAGTTTCTTGAATCTCTATTTCATTCAAATTAAATCCAGACTAGGTCAGATGCCTTGTCCTCATTATACCTAAATCTGATACAGATGAGGATGCTGAAGACATCCTATAGACCACTTTGGTGAGGCTTTTCTGCCAGTAATGTGCTTTCTATACAGTCTTCTCTCACCTCATACAGCATGGGTGCAGTATTGCTCCAGACCTAAAGCTGAAGGCAAAGCAGAAATGCTGCCCTCCATTTTCCTACTGGACAAGGAAGTTCAGTTGTGCAAGAGGGTTTCCATTTTTTTATGTTAATCTCCAATGATATAATGTCTTTCTTATTCAGTATTCATTACTGTTCAGGCAGGGATCTATCAGCCAGTCTTCTAGAGCTATCCATTACTTCAGAAGTCATCCATTACCTTCACTCACATTACATGGTAGCCCTACCATTTCTTCCCAGGGTCATTTGTTACAGTGACTAATTTGCCTACAATAACCTTCAGTCAACCAACTTGTGCCAAAGGAATAGCAAAGCTCTGAAGAAAAAGCACAAAATGGCAAGTGTTGCACTGTCAAACGTCATTCCAAAACCCCAAGTGCAAGTCACCATAGCATTCACCCTGGACTCAGCCCTTTTGTCTGCTCAACATCAAGCATCTCGCTGACTTCTAATAAATTTGCAGATTGATAAAGAAATGGATAATGGTATGGTTACATTAAGGTCTCACTGTGAGTTTTCCAGGTCCCACAGAGACGAGAAGAGAGAACAGTTCAATCCAGCTGAGTTGCACTGGAGTTTTGCCCCAGGATCCAAACAAAAAGCCTTATTCATAATAAAGCCAGCTGTAATGTATTTGAATGATGAATAGCTTATCAGGACAGATTCAAAGTGCTGACAGTTCAGACACAGTCATCATGGATGGAGATACATCATTGCATAAGTAAAATATGTTTGTAACCAGGAAAGCTATCCATCTACTGTAAAGTTTGTGGCAGATCATATAGCCTACACTTCTTTGGGAATTATTCTACCTGAAACCAGGGTCTACAGAAGTCCTCACACTCTCCTTGTTGCAGATGTAAGTACCATCATCATCATCCCTGGAAACACAATTTAATTGTTCACATTTTTTTTTAAGTTTTCATTTTGTTATAGGTATAGACTACTAAGCACCCCTTGGTGAAGTTTTCACGAAGAAGAGTTCCAATGATTTGGGACATTTCCAGGGTTCTGGCAACTCCAACTGTGCCCAATGCACTTCTATTGATACATTCTGGACATACATGATCTGTTGCACATGAGCAGATCAATTCCATAGTATTTGTACAGTGGATCTGACACATACTGGACTTGACCATTTTTTCTAGCTCAGATAGCCTGCTCGTGTACAGAAGTATCAGTGCACTATGGAGACATTAGACATTCTCCGTGCTCAGACCACAGGACATACACACCAACAGAAATAAGGAAACCACATGTAGTTGTGTACCATTTATCAAAGAGCGTCCCAATGGGTATGAAATCAAGTAAGGGAGCTAGGAGACCAGCATGGTTAAACAAGGAACTGCTGGGCAAACTTAGGTGGAAAAAAAGAATTTATGGATCATGGAAAGAGGGGCTGGTCACTTGGGAGGAATATAGGACAGTTGTCAGAGGATGTAGAAAGGCAATTAGGAAAGCTAAGGCCTCCTTAGAACTTAACCTTGCAAGCCAGGTCAAGGACAATAGAAAGGGCTTTTTCAAATACATAGCTAATAAAACAAACACTAGAGGCAATATAGGCCCACTGATGAATGAGGGGGGTGCTCTAGAGACAGAGGATATCAAGAAGGCAGAGGTGCTGAATGCCTTCTTTGCCTCTGTCTTTACTCCTGCAGGCTTTCCCCAGGAGCCCCTGATCCCTGTAGCCCCAGAAGAAGTCAGGATGAAGGAAGAGTTTGCCTTGGTAGATGAGGATTGGGTTAGGGATCAGTTGAGCAATCTGGATATCCATAAATCAATGGGACCAGATGGAATGCACCCAAGGGTGCTGAGGGAGCTGGCAGAGGTCATTGCTAGGCCACTCTCCATCATCTTTGGTAAGTCATGGAGAACAGGAGAGGTGCCTGAGGACTGGAGGATAGCAAATGTCACTCCAATCTATAAGAAGGGCAAGAAGGAGGACCCGGGTAACTATAGACCGGTCAGCCTCACCTCCATCCCTGGAAAGGTGATGGAACAGCTTGTTCTTGGCTCTATCTCTAGGCACATCAAGGGGGTCATTAAGAGTAGTCAACATGGTTTTACTAAGGGTAAGTCATGTTTGACCAACCTTATTGCCTTCTATGAGGAAATAACTAGGTGGATAGATGATGGTAGAGCGGTAGATGTGGTTTATCTTGACTTCAGTAAAGCATTTGACACTGTCTCCCACAGCATCCTCGTAGATAAGCTGATAAAGTATGGGTTTGGTGATCAGGTAGTGAGGTGGATTATGAACTGGCTGAAGGGAAGAAGCCAGAGAGTTGTGGTTAATGGGACAGAGTCTAGTTGGAGGCCTGTGACTAGTGGAGTCCCTCAGGGGTCGGTACTGGGACCGGTGTTGTTTAATATCTTCATCAACGACTTGGATGAGGGTACAGAATGTATCCTCAGCAAGTTTGCTGATGACACCAAACTAGGAGGAATGGCTGACACACCAGAGGGTTGTGCTGCCATTCAACGAGACCTTGATAGGCTGGAGAGTTGGGCGGGAAAAAACTTAATAAAATTCAATAAGGGCAAGTGTAGAGTTTTGCATCTGGGGAAGAACAACCCCATGTACCAGTACAGGTTGGGGGCTGACCTGCTGGAGAGCAGTGTAGGGGAAAGGGACCTGGGGGTCCTGGTGGACAGCAGGATGACCATGAGCCAGCAATGTGCCCTTGTGGCCAAGAAGGCCAATGGCATCCTGGGGCGTATTAGAAAGGGAGTGGTTAGTAGGTCAAGAGAGGTTCTCCTTCCCCTCTATTCTGCCTTGGTGAGGCCGCATCTGGAGTATTGTGTCCAGTTCTGGGCCCCCCAGTTCAAGAAGGACAGGGAACTGCTTGAGAGAGTCCAGCGTAGAGCCACAAAGATGATTAAGGGAGTGGAACATCTCCCTTATGAGGAAAGGCTGAGGGAGCTGGGTCTCTTTAGCTTGGAGAAGAGAAGACTGAGGGGTGACCTCATTAATGTTTATAAATATGTCAAGGGTGAGTGTCATGAGGATGGAGCCAGGCTCTTCTCAGTGACATCCAATGATAGGACAAGGGGCAACGGGTGTAAGCTGGAACATAGGAGGTTCCACATAAATGTGAGGAAGAATTTCTTCACAGTGAGGGTAACAGAGCACTGGAACAGGCTGCCCAGAGAGGTTGTGGAGTCTCCTTCTCTGGAGACATTCAAAACCCGCCTGGACATGTTCCTGTGGGACCTGATTTAGGTGTTCCTGCTCTGGCAGGGGGATTGGACTAGATGATCTTTTGAGGTCCCTTCCAATCCCTAACATTCTGTGATTCTGTGAAAGGCTTTTTAGACATATTTATTCCCTTCTTTATCTTTAAGAAGTATTCTTGAGTTTAGGACCCTTGGCTGTGTTCTTATAAAGCTAGATCTCAATGAAATCCCTATTCCATTCCTAATTAATGATCTTTTCACTCAGGAAATTAACAGTATTTCATCATTGTTCTGTTTTAGGTGGAATGAACATAGATTTGTGTGTTTTGGCAAAATCCATGTATTGTCTGTTTCTGACCATGTTTCTACAGATTCTTACAACATGACTGACAGACAGTAAAACTGTACTCCTCCACTTTTTACAGATGGCATGCAGAGAAAGGGAGACACTCCTCAGAATAAGAGTCTTCCCAGCAGAGGCATTGCTGATTAAGTTCATTTATTTTACAAACACAGTTGTACAATCATAAGAACACATGAGAATTCTGCTTTACACAGACTTCACTATAACAGCAAATATTTTCAATAAGCACAATAAAGTTGATAATGTTTTTTATCCTGATCAACACAGTGAGGATGGCAAAACTTCTTACAGAAAGGCCACATTTAAGACTGCTTCCCTCTGAATCCAGATTCACTAATCTGTCTGATATCCCCTGAAAGCTGAATAAATTAAGCATGTGTTTGTTGGGGTTTAAGAAATCGGAAGACAAAAAATGATGGGAAATGAAGACAAGATTATCTGAAGCAAGCCAAAAATGAAATCAAGAAGGTGACATAATGTTTTCTGGATTGTTCATCAGCATATACTACAATGACTCCAAACTAGATTTCAGTGAGCAACTCTGCTATGGCATTCAGGGAAGCAGCAGCCTGATTTTTCCCCAAGTATTTGCCTTTTTTGTGCTAAGCATAATAAAGCAGTAATTTGTGAGTGAACAAAGTAGATGCGACTTAAACATAAAGAGCTGATGTGTGCAGTAACAATGAACTTTTTGTGTCATTTCACAGATACTTGAAAGGGTCTAATCACATTTGCAAGTCTGCATTTTTACAAATGTTAAGGCCATCAGTGGTTCATAACCAACAGGCAATGTTGAAGTTTGCTCACAAGGAATGGATTCTCCATTTACTGAAAACATTTACAGAGGACATTTACAATGACAGTTGTTTAGAATAGTTTGATGCACTTCAAGAAAACAAAGGGCTAAGGACAAAATGTAATAAAAAGTCAGAGTATTAGAATGTATAAAATATGTAATAGTATTACACTGCAGAAGTTGAGGTCAGATTCTTTATAACATCCTCAGTTTTCAATAGCACAGATGTGCTTTAGTTGTTCTGTCTAATTCAAGTTTTTGATTAAGTGAGTTTATTATTTAGTGAAGTCATGGCACTATAGGGCTTGGGTTCAGATTCCTTGCTTGCTCAATAGATTTACCCTCATTACATTTTACCAGAAAACATCCCTAGCTCAACCTTTTCTACTACACTTTCATCAGAATCCTATCCTGTAATCACAATGAAAATCCAGGCTGATTTCCCCAAAATAAATGGGCTGAAATCATTAACTTCTAACTGCAGGAATTAAGGCATTAATTCCCTGTTCTTAAGAGTCATCAAGAAATCTGGGGTATAACACTCAACCTGGCTTATAATTCATTTTGTGGAGACATTGCCTAAAAATATGCATTAGCTGCAGCACCAACCCATTCAAAAAACTTAAAGTTTCACTACAACTACCTTGCTTAGGTAGCAAGCCACTAGTTGGAAATTATGTGGAAAACTGATCACTCATTTTTATGTAGCCCTACAGAGAGAAGAATTTCTGCTAGCACAACACAAGTTTATATAAGCTAACTAAGGGGCATGGTTTTATTAGGAGAACCTCTGCTAACTTTAACTTCAATGTTTAAACTATTTCAGATCAAAAAACAGAACTGCACTATCATGACAGATCACTATCTTCTAAAACCCATTCTCTGCCTCTGATATTGTAGTGCAAAGCTGACTAATGTGTCAATCATAGAAACACTAGCTAGGAAAGACTAAGTTTATTTAATTAAATCAGTTTTCAATATACTGAGTTTGTTCAAGAGCTTTCAATGAGGGATATTCCTCAATATTCCTGACAAGTCTACTCTGATGCTTTATCGCTTTACGAGTTACACATTTTTAGTCTTTCCTGCATTCATGATCTTTCATGATCTCGATTACAGTTTGATTACCTGACAGGCTGTTATCACACACCCTTTTCTCTTTTCCAGACTAAGTAAACAACCCTTTCAACCTTTCCAGTCAATTTTCTAAACCTCTTACCCTTCCAAATTCTTGGCAGTTTGCATCTCTCCAGCAGTGCAGCCCCTCAGACCTCATCAGCACCAACTAGAGTAGAATAATTTAAGTCCTCGACAGTTTTGTTAGCACACTCAAGAATAAGTTTTGCTTTCTTTCCAAAGCACTACAGTTTGGTTTGCAATGCATCCTAAGGTAAATACAAGATCCTTTTCTGCTGTACTGCAGTCTGGTCAGTCATGAAACGGAAGTGTACTCCACATCAGGCTCTGAGATGTGCTCAGGTTATCTGTAAAACAGATTACTTTGCAGCCATTTGCTGAACACTCATCAACACTTGCTTTCAGAACAATTTGCTGATTATTTTACAGCTCTGATTCTGTCAAGCTTTTGCAAATCAAATATAAACAAACCAACTGGAGCACCAGAAGAACAAACAACAAAAAAAATCTATTACAACAGTTAATGTGACCAAAAACATTCTCTGTTTGAACCCTGCAAGCTGTTAGAGCACAAACAAGCTATAGAAGATTAAACTTAACCCCTTCCTCTGTCCAAATGGCAAAAGGCTTCTCTGCCAAACGTTTTCTGCTGTTGCTTATGTGCATTCAGCATTATTAATGAGCACCTTAATGGAGACAGGGTACTAGCAGCAACAGGCATTTACCTACTGCAGTCTGCCTTGGGCTAGATGATGTGCTAATTAACATTCAGTGCTCAGGAATGTATGGGGGAAAAAGTATAACACCGCAAATGAATAAAGATACATTCTGTCAAATTCAGACTGGAAACACAGAAGGCACAAGTTTGCTTACTCAGGAATGAACATCAGCTGTACTATTCTCTCCCCACTGCTTTCCTCCATATAGTTTGTGAAGGTTAAAGAGCAAGAGTCTGACATAACTTGCATGTCTTCCTTCACTTTCTCAAACACCAGCACACAATCAGGTTGACAGCCAGAATATAGCAGAGAATTTGAACAAGGCAAAATACTTTTTGAAAAAAAGGGCAGAAAAAGCAAATGCTAATAAAATTTTAAATTTCAAAGTGCAAGAAGCAGCATGCTAAATATAAAAGGCAACAGAAACTAAAGGTAAATGAAGAGGGAAGTAAGCATTGCATCCCAATTAGTTCTTAACTGCAAGATGCTAAATTTCCTGATACAGTATTGGAAGGACAGAGAATTAAAATAACGGAATTATCAAACTCACTGGAAAATGTCTATAACAAAGAAAACCCAGACTTTTTAGTCTGGGTTAAAGAGGAAGGCCAAGCAATAGTAATACATCACTACAAGAACCAAGTCAAGTGCTAACAAGCTAGCTAATGCAAACTTTACAATGGACTCCGAGTCCCTCTCATGCTCTGAGCTTGCAAACATAGATGTGTTGACATGGTACACATGTACACAAATTGGAAGTAGAGAAGATAAGGATGCAAAGAAACGAGTCAGTGTTGGAACAACTGATTCAGTGCCATCCAGAGATTCCTACAAGCGAGCTACCTTGTTTCCCAAAGGAGTGCACACCATCTTTGACAGCCTTCAGCTGAATGTTTTGAAAAAAACAGAAAACTTTGGTAAATGCAATACATTTAATAGCTTACATCATGGCCCTGAGAGTGGTTTCTAGTATTATGGCTTGGTCCTTCAAAAATATCAGGGATCTGAGGCAAAAAAGTTATGTTTGAGTTCTTGGGGATAAAAAAAAAGTGTACTGAAAAGTTTTATCACAGCAATTTCTAATACCTTTAATGTTGGCAGTAACTTGCTGCCTTCTTTCAATCAGAAGGGGCAGTAGGAAGAAAAGAAGAAAACTAGCTTTCATGCTAGTTTTCAGCATGAGACAGTACAACTTGATATAAAAGGTGGGTAATTTGTGAGTACCCTCCCTTCATATCATGCATTTTCAAAGGATAAACAATATTTCAAGTCATGTCTTGCAAGTATTGATTTTTTGTACAGTGTTGGCCTGGGTAAGAATCTGCCTAGAAATTGTCACAGCATTTACACCAAAGCAAAAGAACCAAAAGTTGACAGATGGGCAGGCTGCCAAGGAACAAACAATCTGCTAGACCATGAAATTATTTCTTTCTTGTTCACCCAAAGCTTTTTCCACATGTTAAGGAGTCTACATTGTGTTTGTTGGTCTGGGGGTTATTCTTTCTTTTAGCATTACTCTAGGTTTTTTTTTTTCCTGAAGTCATCTTAGTCTTGGGAACAATTTTCACTCAAACTTGAAGTAAATACAAGCCACAGCTATTAAATACTTCAATGTCTTGTCAGTTTTGCTTATATGCAATCTAAGACACAATATTAGCTTCAATCAATGAGAGTAGTACTGGCAGTGACTGGCATGTCAAAGACCAGGGACCTCAGTCATTTGTCACTTATGATGTGTCCCAATATCAACAAGACAGAACATTTTTGTTCTTACTGATGTTGGATCTATAGTAGCCTTTTTTCCACACCCTTCAACTTCTGCTAGAACTACCTCAATAGCTAACATCTCATCCCGTACTTCTTTCCTACCACCAGTTTTCAATCTGAGGCAAAAGACTTCCTTGTAAATTCAAATCCCGTCTGGGTTTAATTCTAATTAAATCTGCACACATCATGTTCAGCTTAAGGCTTCACACCCAATCATATAGTACAATAAATAGGAAGTTATGACACAAGTATCTATTAGCTCTCTCCCAATTCTAAATTTGTATTTATCACTTGCAAAGTCTAAGAGACTTGACCTTGAGAAGAATTTTAAAGCTTTAATGGTCCCAGTTACTTCTGTACTGTGGTGGTTCAATATTACAGCCAAACAAAATGTTACTACTTCTTTTCCCATGTAAACATAAACAAAGAGCCCTTGAGGCAGCTGGCATCTCCTTGTGATCATAAATCCAGTCTTACAGCAAGTAACTGCACTACAAAGGTACTCCAAAATGTATTTTTCACTTAGTTCATTTACGCTTAGTATTCACCAGCAATATATATAGAACCAAAATTTATTTCACTTTTCTAATTTCAGAAAGTGATTTTTGTACAGTTTCCTGATATGAATGCACTATCTTAATATTACAAACTGCAGCTGCCTTAGATGAAGTAAAATTTCTGTTTAAAATAAGGGGAATTCTTCCATTACTGCATAAAAGCTGTTTAAAGTTGAAGAGTTCTTGGCACCTCAGAACTATCATCTCTCCTATTTTACGAAGACTTGTTTTTTTCAGACATAGAAAAATGTTTTCATTTCAGCAGGCACAAAGCCATTACCAGGGCACATACAGCCCTGTATCACTGCCAGATCTTCCTGAGTAGAAGGGAGCACATTTCCTCCAGCTTGAATGGAACTGAAAGGATTTGCAACTGTGTAACACTGAAGACACGTAAAATTCAATCACTCCCTTATCTCTACTGAAGAGATTTTGCAGTCTCATTGAACTGGTTAATTGGGAAATAAACACAGGTTTGAGGGTTGGGTTCTTTTATTTCCAGTTACAAACAACTGTTCAACGTGCTACTTAGGCAGCTTTCTGCTCCTTGCAAAAAGTAAAATATATCCTGCTACTTTTATGTAGGCATTTAGTCTAGGCAACAAAATAAAATTGCAAATCAACATGTTTTGTTTACTTACATCTGGTGGGCTCCAGGCACACAGGTTAACAAGTGTGCAGGGCACATACTGCAACTATTTTAAAAATATTAGTAGCAGGTAATCTGTTGCACTTTTCTATGTTTCAAACGCTCTACTTTCAAACCCTTACTATTTTACAGGAACTGCATTCATTAAAATAAAAGGCATTTGTGTCACATAAGATACATTCCTGAAAAAGTGTAATTTTAAGGACAAAAAAGTGAAGAGTGGGAAAAAAAAATATTGCAAACTTGTAAAAAGTTCTATTCTGTATTGCCATCCATGCTCAATAACTCAACCACATGGAATTTTAATCAAGTGTCCTGAAAGTATTTTGCCTTTGGCCTGAAAACAAGAACGATGCATTCCAGCCCAAAGGGTAATTTTTAAAGAAAATTCTAACAGCATGAAGACCAGAACTGAGAGTTCAAGTAATTTAAAACTCAGCAATGCTACAGTGACACAAAAAATTGCAAAGCACATTTTGGATCCTACCCTGACACACTGCAAATGTTTTTGCTGATTACTGGTGGTAAATGCAGTGATCATATAGGTAGAGCCACAGAGTGAGTGGTTTATTTCTCATTGTCCTTAAGAATAGAAAAGATAAGGAGGGCTACTCAAATTTTAGACAGATTGTATCATCGGTCAGTACTATGGGGTATACAGAAGGGTTTTTCTTCTTTGGGGCAAACATCCTGACCTCTTTCCTGTCACTGCACCACTGAGAAGCCTCCTCTTACCCTCTTTTCCTGTCACCACAGCAGGATTTTCAACCTACCAGAGAGGCAAACTTGGTCCATTACCGCTATTAGCCATTGCAGCACAGCAATGCAATCCATGACAAGATATGCATTGAACACAGCTGTCCACCAGCTGTCATGATTTGAACCTATTTCTCCATTGCTGCCTTCAGATCATTTACTGTCACTCATCACTATGGGAAGATCTATTCTCCTTAAGTCATCATGCAACTCATCTTGAAGGTCCCTGCCCAGCCACACACATCTCTCTCATTGCTTGTCAAGAGCAGCTTCCTCCATCTCCCAGAAAACCCACACTGTACTTTGCAGAAGCTTTTCTTCAATTAGAAATGTCCCCATTACAATATTACCAAATCTGCAAGGAACCCAGCTGTCCCTTGTGTGACCACTCTCAAGTAAAGTGTTGTCATCCATTTGACTCTGCATTTGCTGCGTGCCTTTAGCAATGATAAACTTGCTCTGGAGGATGTTGGCAGACACAGTGTAAACCTACTTCAAGGAAGATAAATTGAGATAGGGCTTGGAAGGCCTTATTCCTACAAGTTGCATCTTAAAAATCATGTTTACTTCTAAAGTATTGAAGTTATAAGCTCACATTTTTGCTTTATAAAAAAATATTTATGGTTTCTAAAATTCTGACCAACCTGTAGTGAGATTTATTGTTAATATCCAAATACAACCCCTAAAGTTACCATGATTTGTGAATAAAACTGGGAGTTTAAGACACACAGCAGGGATTGTTTGTAAAAATGTTTTTCCTAACTGGACTACTTGGGCAATTAAAAAAGAGCCTTACCAAACCAATGCATTAGTTAGCAACTACTGAAGGAGTAAATGAACAATTGTCTGTGGATAAATGTAAATTCACAGCAATTCTCCTGAAGTCAGTGGAGTTCATTTGATCTTTCATTTTCCCATCAAAATTTTTCTCTTCAGCATATTTTAAAGGGCATTTTCTAGAAGTCCTTGAGTACACATTTTGGAGACTCTACAGGCTAACGCAAATAAAAGGAATCCTAGAAATTTCAACAGCATGTATTTCGCAACCCTAATTTAAACCAGGGTTTCCACAGATCCTGACAATTCAAAGAACCTTACTTCAAACTTCTGTTATCTAGCCCTTCTTGGCCAAAGTAGAAACAACCTAATCTTTTGGACCTGATGATCTTAGAGGTCTTTTCCAACCAAGGCTATTCTATAATCAGAAGCATTCACACCCAGTTACAAGTCCTTTTTGTCCTCTTCTCTTACAACAGTGTAAGATATGCACAAAAGGCAGCACTGTAAAGGCAAGCAAAAGTTATGAATGGTGTGGCATGGTGAATAACAAAGCACCTATGACCTATTCATGCATTTGAATAGGAACATTTGCAAGGGAAAGCTAGATAGAAAAGGTGGACTTAGCAGCAAAGCACCTTCAGGAGCTGGTTTTCTCACATCTGTAAAGCAACAGCCAGAAACCAGGAAGGTGTAATTCAATTAGTTGATTTTTCAAGCACAAGCCTACTGCTGGTGATAGACTCTCATTGATTCACTCACTGTCTAGATACTCCTGGATGGATCTAGACTAATAACCCTGAGAAATCAGTGAAGACTGGCCAGGCTCCATACAGCCAAGCAGCAGCAACCCTGTCCTGGGGAAGATGTGGCAGAGGAGCACCACAACACAGCCAGGCTCCCCAGCCCACCACCCTCCCGGGTGCCCACCACCCTGCACTGTGGCTGCAAAGCTTGTTCTACCATTGCCTGTGTAAACAAGGGACAACTCAGACCCCTGCTCCAGTCCTTCCCAAAAGGGCAGCACAATCAAACTGCTCTCCAAGTACCAGTCATTACTGTTATTTTTTTCCTCCTTCCCACACAAACATTTCTTCACACATTTCTTCTTTGATCAGATGAGTTTTGTGACAGAAGGCAAACTTGCCAGGTGTGCTTTCAGAAAACTAAAAAACTATCAATACTAACCTAACCAAGCACCAGTGCTCGCTCCAGTTGGCATTTATGATCAATGGTTGAATCCAAGGTTTATTATAGTCAGAATGTCTTATGTCACTGATTTGTAAAGAGCTAGAATTTTGCTATTAAAAACCCCTTGCTTAGTCAGGTCCACAAGAAGAAAAATACAATCAAAACAACACTATAGAATTTGTTTCAAATTACCTACACAGGTTCTACACTGTCCTCTCAGCCTTTCAGCAAATAAAAGCTAACATAAATATGATAAAAGAGGCAGTGGATGCAGACTTATCTTCAAGGTCAATTTGGAGCAAAACAGCAGTAAAAATGCAGGCAGAGCCAAAGGGAAAATGAAGTTTCCACTTCAGGAAGACTGTTTCTTAAACAGCTTTTTAACTTTTATTCTCATGCAGGAATCAAGAGGGGGGTTGGATCCCACAGCACAATAAAGGAGCTCACAGAAAGGAATTACATTATGTTTGCAAAATAACTTTCAAATATGAAACTTTAATCTAAAAGAACTGGTTAGGGAATATCTCTGACAGTCATTGCTGTATTAAATGACAGTTTTAAAAGAAATAAATCATCAAAAGCTAACAAGTTAAAGATGATAAAACAGAAGGAATTGCTAAAGGATGAAATCTACTCTGCCTACACAAAGCAGCAGCGGGACCTTCATGGCCTTGCCTGGTAGGAAAAGCCCAGAAAAGACAGGACAAACAAATCCAGTCCATCAACCCACATTAGCTGCTGCTTTACACAGCCTGCAATGTTAGACCACTTCTGGAAAGGGCAGTGGGCGAGACTGCCTGCCATGCATCCCCCCCGTCCCCTTCCAACAACACTCTGAGCTCACATGGACATCAGAGCAATAGTGATTTTCCAGGGACTTAAAAAAACACAAACAGGTTTTTGAGTAAAACCAAAGCATCCCACAAGTCTCTTTTCTTCTGCCAGGAATACAAGGGAAAACCTCATGGAAATCAGAACTGCTGTTTCACATCAAGAGGGGAAGTCTAAATTATGTGCATCCATGTATCCTTGTATTAAGGATATTGAAGGTTTATACTTTGATGCTATTTTTATAGTCTTACACTCTTATGCTTTCTAATTTTAGAGTGTTAAAATGTTTACTGTAACTACAAAATAAATATCTGTGAATTGTGACGTATACAGCTTTCAATAACCAAAAATGTGTATAAAATAATTACATCTCAGGGCAAAAGCAGTTTTTTCTCCCCTCTGAAAGAGACCAAATGATTGAGAAATCATTGAAATAGAATCCTTATATAGACGAAGTCACTAAAAAAAAAAAAAAAATGAACACAGATATATTTTTTTGCTCTGACCCATAAGCAAATGAAATTCTTATCTCAAAACTCAAATCCAGAGGGCTATACCTATACTGTAGTGCCCAGAGGCACTGTACACAGGCCCTGAGGCATCACTTAAGCACCTAAAAACATATATAAACGAGAAGTTTATTGATGTGCATCTAAAGTTTACATCAACTAACAAATCACAGCTCCTACAAGCTGATCTAAACAATCTCATCTTTCAAAACTTCTCCAACACCCTATTCCTCTGTTTGGTCAGAAAGAGATGCCTGGAGGATAAAAAAATAGACATAGAAGGCAGCAGTAAACCCCACCTGAAGATCCTGTGTGAGACTGCTGTAAATACCAACTGATCACACACTCATAGTCCTGAATTTCCAGAGATGCATTTTCTAAGTCCTCAGGAAATGGAAAAAATATTTATGACAGGCAAATGTTTTTTTATCTTAATCTTCAGTCTACTTAGAATGCTTTCATGGGATTTTTCTGTAACATAACTTTGTACTCTGAGAAAAGAAGTCGTCGTCCATGGCTGGTTGGTGCTGACTTTCTTTTAAAATAAGTGAGGGGAAAACTCAAAGCAGATTTTAAATTTAGGACTTTCTAATCAAGGCAGAGCACAATGTTTTCCCCACAGAATGTTCAAGATGTTCATTGCAGGCCGCCAGAAAAACTGAAATACATGCACATACATGTGGCCAACCATATAGATCAGCAAAGACAGAAACACACAAACACAACCACTACCAATGGTCTCACCCTGTTTCCTACTTCAGCTGATCAGGATGAAAGACCTTAATTAGAAAACATATATTCATACACAGATATATATGCAATGTGGATTCCTTCAGTAATGAGACTTGGACACTCAGTCTATCCTGTAACTGACACCTGGATTCCAGGTCTCTCCTGTTACTGGCACCTGGGCATGTGAGCCCATGAAGCTCCACTCCAGCTGCTGGTCCACAAACTGCCTTGCGCACACACCAACCCACCCATCACACTCAACACAATCACTATGGATCCTCCAGTTACTGACCAAGACACTCTGCACACTTAGTAGTTGGCGCTGGATCTTCTGATCACTTAGGACTTAGGAACAGAGTTCAATAAAAGACAAGATATGAGGTGTGTCATTACAGGACATCTACTGATGAGGTACATACAGGGCATGGAGACACATGCATACTGATCTGCAACCTGCTTACAGCCCACTGGCCTCCTTTAACATCTTACACCTTGCCCCCCTCACATCTCATACTTATTCTTCCCTAGACCACCTTGATCCCCCTCACCTCCTGTCCCAACCTTTGGTCATTCCTCTACTCAACTCCAAATAAATCTTGTGCAATCCCAAAATGTTTTTCCCTGCATCTCACAATGAGTCCCACACCCCTATAGACAGGTACCACCCACCCCCATACACACACAAGCTCTAGTTTGCTTCTTCCGTAACTCACGGTGATGGATGTCACCCCTGGTCCATGGGCTGATGGTGGTCATGAGACAGACCTGGCAAGGGGTCATTTTTCTGGGTTCATTATTGGGATGAAAACAAGCTCTATTCAAACCATTAGCATATACCAACCTATGATATGGTACAGCAATTATTGTAATGTCCATATGACATTTTTTCATTTCATACAGAAAGTGTTTGGGAATGTGATGTCCAGCTCATCTTGAAAGTATAAGAAAACTTCCTCCCAAGTTTTATGGTCATCCAAGTACATTCTGGGAGTCTGGCTCTCAGTTTCAAAAGTGTCAGAGGAAACCACATCAACCCACAAAACTGAATGCATGAGGCTACACTGAGGTAACTAAGAGTGCAAGATCTACTGACCTAAGCTTGCAGAGCAAAGACCAGACCTAAGAAACCCAAAAAGATTCAAGAACCTTGCTGCCAAAATCTGACACACAATTAAAGCACACTACATCCGAGACTGAACTCACCATCCTGAATTAGGCATCAAGAACACCATCTACGCAGCGAAATGGACAGTCATCCCACAGAGTGGTGCCAGGCTTGAGTGAGCCAGCAAAATAAAACAGCAGACATAAGTACAATTAAAAAAGTTTTTCTCCCAAATTTAGAAGTCCAACTACTGCTTGAAACAAGTAAATATAGAAGGGGAAGGTCTGCAATTTGATTCTCTTTCCATCTTTGAGTGCCTTAACAATCCAACTGCAGCATCAACTTTTTCCACTGCCCATTCTCCTCCTGCACCCATTTAACTTGCATTCTTGGCTGCACAGTAGCTCAGTTTGAAACAGAGGTTTGGAGAGATTTTGTACATACCTCCCCCTCCCCTGCACTACCTATCACAGCTACTTGGTAATACGGCACTGGATTCAGAAATTGGATATGTGGGTTCAAACCATCTCAAACTAAGGAGATTAACCTAAATCTCCCACTTCCTAGGCAAGTGCTCTAACAATCTGTTTTGTAAGAAACCGTATCACTTATGTTTCAGAAAAAAATGTGATTGCTGACCATAATGTCATAATTTGTGTATTGGAGCCTAAGCATACTTACTAAACCAGGTTTGAAACACTAATGATGACCAGCATGAGAAACACCTGTGTTCAGCCCTGCTCAGATGGAGCACCCCAGGCACCTTCCTGGGGCCATTCAGTCCCCTGAGCACCAGCATTTAAAGACTATCTACTCCAAAACTCCAGGCAGGAACAACAGAGCAGGCTACTACAGCATACCAGCTTGCAAAAACAGAAGTGAGATGCAGCTGAGGAAACATTTAGTCTACAACTATAGCCTTGAAAACTACTATTTCCATATATTTACAGAGGCAGGGTAGTTTTTTAATTATAGAAAAATGACCTGACAGTGGCAGAATCAAATGTATGAAATACAGGCAATACTGTGCAAAACCATTAACCGATTTACCTTTCTACTTTGTAGACCCGTATCACTGTTACCTCCAGCTTAATTAAGAATGCATTCCAACAGAGCAAAGCTGCTCCATAAGCCTCCAAAATGGCTACTTGCTTCTGAGGTTGTAAAATAATTCTCATCTGGATGCAGACACTATCAATACACACTTCATGAAAAGTTACTCCATTAGTGGATACAAAAGAGAATAGAAAATACAAACCCAACTTTCCAACATGATGGGGACACTTTAACAAAACACCTGCAATTAAAATACCAACTACATTTTATAGGTATGTAGATATTAATCTTTCGGCTGAACAAAGCAATCATTAACCTTCAAAGTTGTTCAGTGAAGTGACTTTACTATTCTGTGTTGCTCTTTCTTAGATTGGACTTTAGCACTTTCTAACAGACCCTTGCAACCACCATATGCTCCAGTTTCCTGATCTGCTGACAGGACAAAAGCAGAAACAAACAGAAAATCAAGAAATACTGAGAGTTCTACCAAAGTACTCTCCATGGGCACACAGGTACCTTTCCCCCAAACTTCTCCAATGCTCTTGCAACGGCTCAGAAATCTTTCCAGCTTCACCACAGTGTTTTTACATCTTCATGATGCTTACAAGTTTGAGCTTCAGTTGTTTACTTTCTGCAGAAGCCAACATGGCTATTCTAATCTGCATCACATTCCTCACATTGTTTTAGGATCAGTTATCTTGAATTCTGGTTCTCGTAAAGCAGTTACCCACCAGAGGGGTTTGATACTTCCTCAGATGATATGTGCTCTCATGCTGGGAAAAAAAAAATCTGTCAAATTAATCTAATAGGAAGAATGGTCTCATGATCTGATCTTTCAACTAGAACAATATAATTACGAATTTAAATAGCCCCAGGAGGGGTGGTTTAGGAACAATCAAGTTCTCTGTTATTTTTGATCACTGACATAAAAATATGCATTTTATCAAGATGCCTGAGCTGCTATATAAAAGTTGGAATATCACCACTAAACTATTTGCAAAAGCTGCAGCAGATTACTGCAGTGTGATCATTGAAAATTTCTACAAAACAAAGTGGACTCTCATCACCTATATTTGGTCAGCTCTAGTAAAATTGTTACCTTTTTAAACTGTTAAACTTTTTAAACTTTAAATATATGTACTAACATATATTTAAACAGGAGCTAATAGTGAAGTGTGGTTATTTGGTTTATATAAGATGGTACCTTACAAAAAACTCTTGTGAAAAGTAAATTTTGCATCATTTTGTCTGACTTTTCATTTGTTTTTAAGACTGAATTTTCATAACCATGATGAAGTGTATTTATTTACAAGCAGAAATACATGGACTGAGCAGTTTACTTGGGTTTGATTTTGTCCTTACCTGGACAAGGAAGTTTTACGCACATATTAATAAACACACACACTTTTACTGCAGCACGTAAACACCCAGATGCTCATCTCCCACGCTATAGCCACCTTGAACACCACACTGCACCATAAAGAAAACTAAGTCATGCATCTGCACAACACGTGCCTTCCAACCATTTTCCAGTCAAGGGTTTTGATATTCAGTAGAGCCCCGGTGTGGCTGGGGACTAACGTGAGGGAGTAGGCATCAGCAGAAGTTCTGCTGTTGATGTCACCAGGAGCTGAATCACACCAAAGGTGAGAGCATCTGGTGTCTACCCAACACCTCATAACCCAACACGCCGCTGAGCCAGCTACTGCTGACCCGGTCAGGGAGAGAGAACTGCTGGTGCTCACGAGGAAAACACAAGTTACTGCGCTTCGAACGAAGAGGATGCGTGTGATAAAGTTATTTGCAAAGCAAGAACCCGCCGCGGAAAGAAAAAAACTTCTGTAAGTTATCTCCATTGCATCCTCATGCTGCCTCTCTCTCACGCCTGGAAAGTGGTTTTGTTCCCCTCTCACTCCTTATAATTCCTTAATCTGCTTTGCACTAGGACAGCGTGAGGCATCCTCCGGATCTGCCTGCTCCCGAGCGGGACCCCGGGCCGCCCGCCGGGCCCCCCACCGCCGCGGGCAGCGGGGCACCGGCCGTGAGCCGGGGCCGCCCCCTCCCCCGGGTTTCTGCCGCTCCACGGCGGCTCGCGGCTCCCACAAAGGCAGTGGGCGGCCCCGGAGGCGGCCGGGCGGACTGGCCCCCGCCACCGAAGGAGAAGAAAGGGCTCCAGGAAAGGAGGGGGAGGGCGGCTGCACAGCGCGGAGATGAGGGGAGAGGAGTGATAAAGGAGAGGGGGCGCAGGGAGGACTGTGGCAGCGAGGCGGCACAACATTGCCTGCCGCCGCGGGGCTCCCCTTGTGGCACAACAAGGTCCCCCCGCACTGGCTCTGCCATCAAGGCTGCCCCCAGCCCCGCGGGGGCGAAAGTCTGCCGCGGGACGCCGCGGGGGCTGCAAACAGACTCTGCAGGCATCGCATGGCATTCATTGCACTGCAAGCAGCGCGCACCCCCACCACCGCTTCCCGCGGCACTCACCTCGGGGCTGGCCCTGCCCCAACGCCCAGAGCAGCGAAGCCACCGCCAGCAGCAGCCAGCGCCCGCCGGTGCCCACCGCCATCGCCGCCGCCGGGAAGGACACTGCCCACCGTGCCGAGCGCTCCCGCCTTATATGCTCCCCGCCGCTCCCGCCCCGCCCCGCGCCCGCACCGCCGGGGGCTCTCACACACACACACACACACGCACACGCACCCACCCGCGCACCACACGTGTTCGTCCCCGCAGAGCCGCCCCCGCAGCCCTTGCAGCCGCGGCCGCGCGTTGCGGGTGATGCGCGGGGTGCGATGAGCCCCAGCCCGGTGCCTAAAAAGTTTTGGAAAGCTGTAATGAATGAACTGGGGGAGAAGGAGAAGGTAAGTCTGCAAAATAACAAGGTAAAAGTGCGTGGGGGGAGAAAGCATAGCTTTCCTATGCGGCTGCTACATCTACGTGTTTAAAAAAAAAACAAAATAAAAACAACCAAAAAAACCCCCAGCTGCTGGGCCTTTCATTGTGAATTTGTCACCCCCAACTTTGAAACTTCTTGCCCGTGCTGATATTTTTCGAGCCTCTGCCCCACAGCAATACAGCAAATCAGCCATGTTTGTAAACGAAACAAGTTGGTAAACTAACAGCTTGGCTATTTTTGTAACTTTTGTAACTTTTTAATGATCATCCCCCTTTCGAAACTAGCATAAATCACAACAAACTGGTTGTAGGAATTCTTCAAGACAGACACATTTCTTTAGTACTTCTGGAACACTCATTCCCATTAGGCTTTCCTATTCTAAGGTTTGTCAGGTCACAGACCTCCTCTCTACAGCACTCCTTAACAAATATTTAAAGTAAGGATGTTTTCCTGCGAAAAGAACCATGTGCCCAAAATGAGTCAGTTGAGTTGTGGGAATTCTGCTCAAAAGATACTGTCGCTCAAATGTGAAACCTCACTGACGATGCGTGCTGCTTATTTTTTTAGGAGGGTATTGTGCTGCTCTGCATGGTATTGCATTTAAAAATCATATTTCAAAGTGCAATAATGTGTATGAGTTGTACAAGCAGAGGCAGACTGCAAGTGCGTTCTTCACATTGGGAGCAGCTGCTCATGGAGTTCAGGCCTCAGCTTGGTTGGCTGGTTGGTTTTCTTGATCAGGGTAAAGAAATTCAAGAAAAGAATAGTAATTTGCAGATTTTATATAAAATAAAGCTATTTCTTACCATATTATGAGTTATACTTGAGAAGGCAGAGCAGTGTTTTTATTCAAAACGTAGACAAATGGGAAAAATCTACGGGTCAAGAAGACAAAAAATGAAAAAGTTCTGCCATAAGACCTTATCAAAGCCTTCAAGCCTGAAAATAAATAACACTCCACATGTGTCCCTTCCAATAGATCCGTCCTTTGCTCACACCAGGAACTTCTTAAATTTCAGGACAGACGAGGAGGAAAGCAAAACATCTGTGGAGAGAAAAGTCAACACATTTCAAGAGCCAAAGTGTCATTTGGTCTGAAATCATAGAGGTCAGGTTAAGGAATCCTCTGTACAGGATCACAAGTACCAGTTGGGAGCCAAGTACAAAGGAAAGGGAAAGAGGGAGCATCTGTGTAACATAAAACCCTGCCAGTCTACAGCTTTATAAGCAGTTTAACCATTTCTTCAAATTACAGCAAGCTGAAGAGTACTGTCTCACATCCATGCAATGATCAGTGCTAGTTTATTATTACATGCATTTATCCTCATCAGAATATTCCACAAGAGCTTGAGAATGTGTATTGAGATCCAGCTCTGGACTTTATAATCTGACTCAATTATTATAGTTTAACTAAACAGCTCTATACAACTTGTAACTGAAATATATACATTGAATTAGTCTGCAGGACTACATCATCATTGTTCAGTGTCCATCATAATCATTCACTAAGAAAACTAACCCTTCTCAAATTTCGTTTGAGCACGTACTTTCTTGGAGGATTACTGTTTTCTGTTGTTCCTTTTTCCACAGATCATTGCTGGTATTATGAAGTACCAGGCAATCAGAATGATCCCCAGCTCAAGACATGGCACTATTAATATAATTCTTTCCTAACCTAGGTTTCTAATGAGCTTTGAATTATTATAACATTGGATGAGAATCTCAGCTTCTTAAACAAGTGTAACTCCACTGCACATCGCGTATTATAAATTGAAGATTAGAAATTTCTTAGTCTTTGAAAAACTAATCCGATGAGAAAATGGAATGCTGTGGTACAGGTAAGATCTTGAATAAGTCAAGAAACACACGCAAGAATGAAAGCATTTTAGGGCACTGCACTTTTGTGCATGTTTTAACAACCCTTGAAAACCATCTGCTTAAACTGAAACTCTGAGCGTTACTATATCATATATGCTTAACAGAGATAGTAGCACTGCAAATTAAAATAGCACAGGATACTTTTATGTTGTAAAACAATTAAGTTGCTACTGCTCCAACTTCACCTGAAAGACAGAGAGAGATGGCACAGACTTTAGGAAGGATAATTTCTGAATGCCTCTCATTTATTGGTTTTGCTAATTAAAATTTACCACAAAATTTAAAAAAAAAAATGTACTAAGTAAGACAATAAATACCAGACAATACCCAAAAATTACTCAGAGATGTGGTTGTAGGGAACTTCTTAAAATCTTGTTTCTCACTAATTTTCATGAATTAGAATTGCCTTAAGGACTCTTCCAGTTGCAAAGAAATTTTGCAAAGAAATTAGTTGCAAAGAAAGTCCCAAATCCTAATATTTGGGATGATGTAGCACAAAGTGAATATGTTAATTTAGCCATCTGTGGATAACAACCTATGGATAAAAACATTGCCTTTGGCAAAAACAGAAGTTTGGGAGAATTCAAACTGGAGAAAGCCCAAATACACAGAGTCTGAATGGAGCTGCTCTGCTATCCTGCACCTAAGTAAACTCCAAGTGAACACCAAATATGTTTTTTCAGCTTTTGTCTGTGTTGCTGTGCTTAAGGCAGAGCTATTGTATTAATGGCAGGTTCCCTTCAGGCCCCTCAGGAGCACGAAGTTACCTCCTGACCCGGAGGGCAGCAGGGACACTCATAGCTGTCAGCAGTGCCATGCTTCATCCATAGCATTTAATAACTTGCACAGCCCACCATCCCACCTTACCACCCATCCCACTCTCAATGATCCTTTCTTCTCACCCCATATCGAGGCATTTCTACACTACGAACGTCAGTGACACAGTATCAGCTGGAAGTGAGGTAGGGAATTTGGAATAGTTTTCAGAAGGAAGTACACAGATATAACCAGTCAATTACCCCACCCAGAACTACATTTCATGCCTAAGTAAGGTTATTCTCAATAACTGTACTGTATAGCAAAGGGTGTCTAATTTTTAACTGGTTTTTGTTGGGCTTTTTTGTACACACTTGTTATCCATTCTGCCTCTCTGGCTCATTATCTCATAAGCACCACCCAAGTGTTCTGAAAAAAGCATTCTGGAAATAATTATCACTTGTAATCAAAGGAAAAAACCAATACAATAAACTGCCTGTCAGCCTCTAATAAATGTTCACTTGCTACTAAAAGCTGATTTAGATAACTCTTCAGTTGTTTCCCCAGAACCCTTCAAGTGCTTTTCTCCCTCCCTCAGAAAAGTATGTCCAGAGGTTAATAAATCTGAGCTGTGACAGAGCAAAGAGAGGAGTAAATTCAAAGTAAAAGGACCGTTACCACACACCCTGCCCACGACTTCCTCTTGACGGAGACACCACCTCTACAGCTTGACGGGCTGGAAGTGCAACCCAAGGGAAGATGTGTAGGCTCCCCAGTCTCTCCTGGTGTTCCTCAGCTGGTTGCCTGGCGTTCTGCATCAGCAGCAAAAAGTCTTTGCCCTTTCTATTCCTGAAAGTGATTTCAAGCTGCGACTTGAAATTTGTGTTATGATAATTTGGCTCTGAGATGATAAAGGCTTCTATGAGGATAAAAGGAAATCTGCTGTTTCGGAGGAGCCTGGGAAAGAGCTGCTCCAAGACACTGCAGGAGATCTCACAAAGGCATGAGTGGATCAAATCCCTCCAGCTTGGCAGAAAAGGCACCTTGTGGGCTGCCCCCAGGTGCTAGGTCCCTCAGGGGCTTGCCTGCTTTCTGGTATGGGCTTCACTGACCTCAGGAGTTGCCCTGACTTAAGTGCTTACCAGAGAGGAGGGCTGGCTTTGGAGAGAATTAGGCACTCTAGGACAGTCTGGATGGAAAAAGAGGGGAGGGAAGAAAGAAAACAGCAAACTGTAAATTCCTCCTCTGCTCACGGGACAGTAATTCTCATAATACAGAGGATTTTAAATGCCCAGGCTATTACACATGCCTGGTACATGTCCCCATCTTCATGCACCTCCACATTCCCTCACACTGACAGCACCAGTGGTGCCTTTCCCTCCAGGTTCCCAAGGGGCTGTGAATGCCCATCACTTCCACTTGTTACCAGCCATAAACTAGCCTGGTGCTAGACTGACAGAGGGTCCAGCTGCCTCCTGCCAGGCTGCTGGGGGGAAGGCACTAGGGGCTGCAGCAAAGAGGCTGAAAGCTCTGCCAAGGAGATGTCGGCTGGAGTTAAGAGAGCACAGAAGCACCATCACTGGCTGTTCTTGCACCGGGGATGTGCAGGGTCCTTCCCCAGTCTCAACAAGAAAGGCACAACAGCAAATAGAGTAATAAAAGTGCTTTAATAATAAGATACTAATAAGAAGAGGAATATAGGTAGTGAGTAATTCTTAGATCTCTTCAGCTGGTAACCCTCCTTTCATGCAGCATCGAATAGACCCCATGCAAGCAGCACAGTTGCCCCAGACCCCCTGTTTTGAAATTAAATGCAAAACGATCTCATTATATTGTGGTAAATGTATCATGTGGCTGGATCATGCCTAGGCATCTGACTGTGAAGACGCTTATTGTCACTTTTGTCTCTTCATGGCTACCAAAGCAGGAGGTGCAGGTAGCAAGAGAGTAGCAGGAAGTCATGCCTGCAAAGGGTGACATGATTTAGAAATAGGTTAATAGAGCTGCTCTGGTTCCACATTGTAAAACAGGTGGTGATGTTTTTCTGTTGACTGATTTCTGCTGTTTTCTTACTGGAACTGACTCATTGGCCTAAATGGCATTGAACGCAAAACTCAACGTTTTCTGTGAACAATTCACAGGCTGGAAATTGTGATTATTATCCAACACAAATGATTGGATAATATAGTGTATTATGGCAAATATATTCCTCCCCAAAAATCACAGTGAATTCACAAAAATTTTTCTTTTGCTGATAAAATGGAACCCATGGGCAATAGGGAATATAATACCATCTCTGCTGATAATCAGCAACAACCTTTCCATGTTGTTTCCAGTCTGGGCATGGGACTTTTCCTTACATTTTGATTAAACTATTTGCAAGAGCTTGAAGTTTCCAGTAACCCATGCAGGCAAAGGAAGACCCACAGTTAAGTTCATGAGAGTTATCTGTAACATGAAGAACTAGTGTTAATAGCAAGAAAATTCTTACTGATTGTCTCCAAACTGATCTTGGACTTGTGGGAAGGACTTGTGGATCCAAATCCATCACTTCCAAATTTGTATTAGGAATTGAAGAGAATACAACTTGTCCTCACAGAGACGTGCAAGCTGGATGGCATTTAATTCATGCTCCTAATGTCTCAGCGAGTTCTGAATAGATAATTTATAAAATAATTTAGCTTATACTTTTAAACCACAACTAAATTGTGAGAGCAGATTAAAGTTTGTGACTAATGTTTGCTTCCTTATTATTTTGCAAAAAAAAATCTAAATAGGAGTTAATTGCTTAATCATACCCTCTGATCTTCAGTGAATTTGCATTTCTTCTCAAGTGTAGTCAGGTATGCAGTTGGGAAAAGATCTGTAGGACATCAGTGTTGTTCCAGTGGTTGAGCTTTTAACAGCAAGTGCCAAGATTTTGCTGCCCAGAGACATATACCTGCCTAATCAAAATCTGTGTTAAAGGAAGGCATCTCAATGTGAGATTAGCAAGGTTTCATCACCTTTTTTTTATAGAACATCTAGAGACAATGCAAGAAACAAAACTTTGAGAAAGCAGAAGATGAAAGCCAAGAGCTTAAATATGTGACTTTCATCCAACTTGTGGAATAATGAACATCTCCAGTTGTCTTCTGCAGCTTTTAAAATGAAGTAATTTATTTATACACTTAACATGAATTTGATGTCAGTTTTAAGCTTCTGTTATAGAAATTTGCCATAGAATCTAATTCAAGATGCAATTTAACTTTATTAATGTGGGAGGAAATACCCGCCTAACGTGAGCTATTTTTTAATCTTAACTGCCATTCCTGCTATTGCAAGAAGGTGCCTTACACCTATCTGGAAAGCCATTATTAGCAAACTGAATAATTTATCACTTCCAATTTTCAATAAATTAGGCCTTCCTAAGACTGAAACCAGAAGCCATTTAAAAAAAATCCCCAAAGCTATGTCAGGTGCCTAATTTGAGGGACAGTAGGAGTATCTTAATGTGAGGTTCAGGGATCATCATTGCAAAACCCGCACTAACTCTCCCTGTCTATAAAAGCAAGTGAATGTATGGTCCTACCACCTGATGGGTATCCTTACATGTATTTCAACTGAATTTTCACAAGTGGATAAAAAAGGACAATGCATCCTGGAAATCTCTGTGTTTCACCTTTCTAACGCTATTTAGAGAGAACTTCTGCTACTCAAACACTAGCATTGATACATGGAATGGAAGCAGAGTTAATGCTTACATTTTATTTTTAAAATTAAGTCTGCATTATTTGTAGTGTGTTCTTTTTGAACTAAATACACTTACATTGAACTATGTACAGCTAGTTATGGAGTCGGTTGTCAAATCATGTTGAAAGAATAGCCTGACTTGGAAAACAGTGGAAATCAGATACCCTATTGATTCATAAATAAATAAATATGGGCGAAAGGACAAAGTATATAGGGCAATCTTATTTTAATTACTGCCAAGTTAAATTGCACTGACTAGAACTTTTTTCTTATTCTCTTTATACTTACGTAGCTATCTACACTGCAAAATCAGTGTTGAATGCTACTGAGCCTGACAGTAGCATTTGCTGTCTGCTTTTGTGCTGTGTAAATAAACTCATCTGTGAAGAAGCAGTCTAACAGAAGCAGTCTAAGCAGTCTAATATCTAGCAAGGTATCAGCTCCACTTTAAAAAGAAATATATTTAAAAATAGTGACATACTGGAAATGTTTAGAATCTGAATTGCACAGCACGAAGAAACAACTGTGTCTATGTAAATATTATATACATGATGGATGGATCATCAGGCTGTATTTACTAAGGTAGTGTTTCTGTGTAAACTCCATTGCTAATTAGAGGTTTGTTTTGGAGAACAAGATGCAAAGCCAATCAGCCTGATGAGGGGAGAGCTTAGGAGGTGAGCTCTCTAGCTCATCTTTGACTTCAATCAAGAAATTCCTGTGTTCAAACAAATGAAAACATTATCAAGCGACACTGCAGAGCTGTATTTACCATTCCTGCATTCCTCCCTGCACATTTCTGCAGGGAGCAGGCAGAGGTTCCATCCTGCAAGTGGCAATTAAAATTCTTCCCCATCTGCAAATGCTCTCTTCTCCTTCCCCTTTCCCTTCTATTGTCGTGCAGCCCGAGGTGACCCTGCTGCAAGTACTTCCAGGAATCTGCACCTTTCTGGTAAGAGACACCATCAACCTCAAGTTAACATTTTTATTGCATCTTGAGCTGTCCATGAAACCACCACTTTCTTGCTTTTTCAGTTTGTCATTTGTAAAAGTAGGGGGAAAAAAACACCTGACTTGTATAGCATGCACAATACAACAAAGCAAACTTTTTTTTTTCCCTACTTCAAAGTCTCTTTTATAAATACTAGCAAGAAACAGGAAAAATAGGTATTATTGGTGTAGGATTTTTGATAAAATATCAGGAATTAGAGAAGATTGAAAGTTGCTCTGTCAAAGAGTGGCTGAAAATGAGCCAATTATAAAATAAACAAGTCAGCACAGAGTTCACACAGTGATTTTTGGTGAATATATTATTACGTTTCCAAAGTACTCTATAAACACTGTAAGCTGATGACACAAACAAAATATAAGATTCAATTAAGTTGACAATGAAGCCACAAACACAAGACTCCAGAGGAGGGGGAAAAAAACACAAAAACAAAAAACCCAACTTTAGATCCCAAACTAAATCACTAACATAGGTTAAGGATTTCCTAATGAGACTTTTTTTAGGGACCAGTTTAGTTTTCCAACACTGCTAAGTTACTTGTGACAAGGCTGTGACTTGGTGGATTGTGTTCTTACAGGATACTTAATTCATTTTTTAATCAGATTTTTAGTACCAATACAAATGTTTGTTTTAAAAGTAGAGAGGTACTTAAAGCATATTGAAAAGTAAATGCTTGCAAATAAAAATTATTAAAAACAACAAAGACAAACTACAGTTAACTAATTTAATGGAATTTCACTTTTAAGACCTATGTTCTGTTTCATTCAGATCTGAAAATCCTACTACACACAAAGTTTCAGGAAGCTCCAGGTTTTCCTGATTTCATTCTGCAGTCATTCAAAATAGCCACTGGATGGCACCGTGAAACCGCAAGTCAAACCTTTAACACCACTTCAACTGTGCTAACGACATAATTGCAACCTGTGTTCGCCAAGCGGAGCCCACCAGCTTCCTCTTTACTGGTAAATTTTTGTTTGTTTGTTTGTTTGTTTGTTTTTCCCACGTTTCACAAAGCAAATCAGAAAACCCCAGTTCAGTTTTACTTAGAGCCTGCTGCTGGCTGCTGCAGAGCGGGGCTTCATGCTGACGATACGCGGTGGGAGACTGGCCAGCTCTGGATGCTTCAGGCAGACAAAACAGTCACTCTGATGGAAAAAATGATGAGGTAGGCTGTCTATAGGGGAATTTTCCTGCTCCTGAACAGCTTAGCATGAGCTTATTTCATAAAGCATGAGTTTTACACATTTACTTTTCACCTGCCTTTTGTAACTTACTGGCTGCATGAATGTGCTCATTGTACATATGGTGCCTGAAGTTTAACATTATTAGGCTTATTTCCCTCACTGTTCCCCTGACAGCATTTCTGTAAGAAGCAGACTCCAGAGAAGGTTGCAGAAGAGTGGGTGGGAGAGGGGTGCGAGTGAGTGCGGAAGCGAGTACAACAGGTACTATACAGGTGCCTATAACATTTCACTACATTTAAGGAAATAACAGCTATCTTTTGTTTCATCTAAATAAAATTTCTGCTATTGAGTTCCTCCTAGCACAATACTGTACTAGCTTATTAGCATTCGACAAGTAGGACACTTTCAAAGTTCATGAGTTCAACTGTTTTGCCAAGATAATGGGTTTTACTTTTACATATTTTGTGTAATATTGTGTAATACTGTCAAAATAATAAAGTCCACATCCCTTCCTGAAGCAAATCTTTAATTAAAGCCAGTTTGAACTTTACCACAGGAAAAAAAAAAGTGAGTAACAGCCTGGAATTTGGAATTATCACGTGTCAGACATTGCAGCAGCAACTTTAGTGAAGCCAACAAAATCCAAAGAATTTTGCTTGAGATAAAATCTTTTCTTGGCAGTAAATAATTAATAGGCAATTGTTACTGAAAAAGACTATCTAGGGAAGCTAATAGCTGTTCAGTTTAAATTCAAATATCTTTTTTTTTTTCTCTAATACATATTTTAAAATATCTGTCTTTAAAATAAAGCTCATTTTCATGCTCATGCGAATTGGTTACGCATTATGAAAGAGACTTTCCAAGAATGTCTGAAACACAGCAGCTATCATCACAATTTTCAATAAATCATTCCTGGCTGGGAGTCTCAGAGGAAGAGAAACTAAATGATGATTGAATTATCCTTTTATCTCTAAAAGTGATCTTTCTGAATCAGGACTGAGGCACTGTGAGGAAATGGGTTTGGAGCACTTATATTTCTGCTATCATAATTCTCCCTGTTCTCTGAGGAGCTGACATCCCAAATTTCTACTTTATGGATGAGGTTTCATAGGGCAGAGTTAGAAAATGGCCAATAACTCGATTAGGGAGTTAGCATATAGGGTCATGGTAGCCATACACTAGCTAAACTCCTCTTGCAGATATGCTGAAGATGCAGAAATGCATCCAGGTTAAAACCAAAGTGGGATCCACCAATGTGTCATGGATACAAGGCACGTTAAACTGGGATTTGCACAGCTAAACCAGGAGAAATGCCTCCAAAATAAAGGCTCCAGGTCACAACAAGTACCAGCAGCTCTGTTTTCAGCTACCAGACTGGGCAGAGCCTGTCTGTGCTGTCTCTCCACCCAGGCTTTGCCTTCTTCACCTCCAGAGACAGAGGAGGAAGAGGGGCCTGCAATCAGGGCATGATTTAAAGGCAGGCCAGATGCTGCTTGTGGAGCTCAATGCTCCTCTCTACCACAGCACACCTGCTCAACACCTTTCATTTGTTGAGAGCTGAATGTTTTATTTCTGTTTTTGCAGAGGAGTCCCAGGCAGTCCCAGTCCAGCTGGAAGAGCAAGAAACACAGAGCCGGTGGCAGGCAATGCCCTAAGCCACTAAGTGATGCTAAAGATCCCAGTTTTAACATCTCTCTGAATAAAAGGTATTCTCACAACATGCTACAGTATTATAACTGGCTTCAATTCTTACATTTTCTAATCTGAATGCAAACAGAATTTGAATATTTCCTGAAAACACACATCATTGGTATATTTTAATCACATCATCGTTTGAGGTAATCAATAAAATCACAGAGAGTGAACTGTCCATATGTGTCAGTGTATTTAAGTAGCTATTCTTATATAATTGATGAAGTATTTCAATAGCTCCTTTATGTTCTGCTTGGATGCTCAACGGTTCAGAGAGGAGAAATCTCACAAACAAGCCTTGCCTTATATAAAACGTGGTTCCTATACTACAGTGTCATCTGCATGTTCCTTAAAAGCCTTTGAATGAATACTTTAAATATTTATACTGTAACTCCTTTTCCTAACTTTTGTCAGGAACTAATGGGATTTCAGTTAATAAATTATATCATGTACATTTACTAACTTCAGCGGCGCGTGCAAATGTCTGTTCAGTGACCATGTAGAGACTCACACGTTTCTGTCTAAACTACTACAACTGAACAATAGATGTTGTACAGTTATTTGCCGCTAAAATGTCAACAGAGAGTAGCTGTTTAGGCATAGTTTTGCCTAGGGATGCATAGGGATGCAATGATGTGATTGTAAGAGTCTGTAAGAAAGCTCCCCCATCTTTGACTTTTAGATACATGTGAACATTTAAGATGCAAAGCCAGAGGCTCACATTCCAGCTGAGAATTAACAGGTGTGACTTTCAAAATAAACAACATTGACTTATGTGGATTCTGAATTTGGCCTGTTGCTTAGAAAATATTTTTGGCTGGTTAATGTCCCAGAATACAAAATACCTTCACACAGACACAGGTGTTCTCAAATTATCTAAATGCAATGAATTGAATTAAAAATGTGATTTAATTTTAGAACATAAGAATTTTACTAATCATGCTGGAAATACACAATTTAACTCTATACCTTATGAAAGCAGTGGTGACCTACAAACAGGTATAACCAGAGGTCATAGTGATACTTAGCACTATCTTAATTTATTTAAAAAAAACCTTTTTTTTTACTGTGTCACTGAATCACATATATTCTTCATGTCTGAAACAAAGCTCAGCCATCAACACTTGCGTTGGAAGACCCCAAATTGCCTAAATGCCTCAGGAAGTAAGTCTTCATCAGGGACCACTCTTGTCTTCAAGCCAGCAGGGAACATGAACTTGAGCTCTGCATGGCAAATAAGGTACTGCCAAAAAAAAAAAAAAAGCTGTAATTGTAAAAATTAATACTGCCTACAGGCTGTACATATAGTAGTGTATGAAATATAGACCTACTATATAGACCTACTGCATCAAAGAGTAAAACTGTCCTTCAGAAGCTAGTCAGCAAGAAACTGCCTCCTCTCTGTAGAACCAGATACCACTGGTTCTATCCTGTGGTAAAAACACTGGGGCAATTGGTGAGGCTTTCCTAATAAGAGCAAAGTGAGAAAAAATTTGCCAGGCTGTGAAAAGAGAGAGAGAAACTGTTAGTCTGTCACAGCTGACACTCTCACAAATCAGTGGTGCTTAGCTCATAGCAACAAAATCTCTTACAAAATTATATGCTGCACATAGACAACACAAATGACAGTCCCTCTTCCAATGCTTTTTTCAGTGATTGCCTGGATAGTTCAGTAAGTTATCCAGATACCACTTCTGCAAGGACATGTTATGGTTGTATACCACTGCTAATGGAGAATTTCCCTTAATTTATGACTTCTACCTTCCCAGCATGTTTCTTTACTCAAAGCATTTATTTGAAAACTAATAAAGCGTATAAGCATTATAGTAATAGCTAATATTTATGAGATTTACTGGGGAGAGTTTGGGCTGACACAAATAATATCTCTAACTAGTCAATTATTGTCCTTCCCAGAAGACTGATCCAGGAGAACATCAGCGATTATCAATATTAAAAGACAACATGGCATGCCCAGTGCTTTCCATCTTACCCATGCCCATGCTGGTACACATCATTTTGCTTGTAAGAAACAGAAAAAAAGTATGTTTGGCATATGGGTGTTTCTGTATGAGATCTGGCTTGTGCAGAGTCCTTTCGGTCCCATCTTCAGCAGCAAGATAGCAGCAGGTGCCTCGGAGAAAGGCAAACTAGCATTAGATTGGCATGTTCTTAGGCTGTCCTCCAGTTTAGTTTCCTAATCCTCAGCAGCTACAGCCTGGATCAGTCCCTAGAGCCTGAAGTGTTTTCTGCAGCCTTTGATAACACTAGCAGGTGAAATCCTCCCAAAAATTCTACATAATTCTTAAGTCTATGTGTTGCTCTATCCAAATTTGTAGCCTCCTTTTTGCTGTACCTACCTGTGTGCTTCTTTATTCCTGCACTTCTTACAGGGCTAGCAATTTACAGCAGCTTTGAGGAACACAAAACAGCTCCCTCTTTAAATGCTGATTCAGAGTAATTATTTCTCTTGGGTGAGTGTAATTTACAGGATAATCATGTGGCTTTCTGTTGCTTACATTCACCTCTTTTTTTCTCTCTTGTTTAGGAGACAGCCTTGTTCAGCACATTCGTACAACTCATATATAAGAGGGCATATCCTTGACTTATCATCATCTGTGATTTTTTTCACTTGACAGGTTGAAAAATGCCTACACCTATTTTCTCTGATGGTTCCCTTATCACTGTGGGCCTTCCTGAGGCTAAGTCTGCTCAACCATTCAATTTTGGTTCTGGAAGCAATGTTAAGGCCATTAGCTGTGTCCACATAAGGATGCTGTTATAAAACTTGACGTGCTTATTAATCATAAATTCAGTAGATATTCTGCTTTAGTCTTGCTAGGCTACGCTTATGCTTCATTTATGAAGTAAAGTGAGGATTTGGAGGGAAGGTGGTGTATTTTTAGATCAGTATTTATATCAGGTAGCAGACAAAGTTTGCTATTTCCGTATCAGTTTCCACCCAAGGAAAGGCACTTAGCTCTTTTCCACTTATACTGCGCATAGTTTGCTGCAGAGTGAGACAATGAAAAAGTGCAGTTAGAGAAGTTCAAGAACAGGTGTCTGCAGATAAATGTTCTCTCTGCCTTATCGGTGAGGGAGTATCACCATTCCTTTGTCACCATATATTACCCAATATTACTCCAGCATCATGACACCATCATTTAAGGGGTAGGTAAAAACAGCATATTAAGAAATATTTTTCTTGCTGCTCCATTTCACCAATGGCTTTTGAAGTGAAGCTGCCAAAATCTGTATTCCTGAAATGTTACCTGTCTAAACCCACAGAGCACTGGTAGTTTCCAGGCTGCTGGTTAAATATACCTCACAAAGATTTTGTATGTATGTTCATTTTTGGATTGCCAAACTGATTCAATTAAGACATTTGTAATGCATTGTACATTCACCCTGGACTCATGAAATGATTTAGTAAAGTTCATTAACCTTGGAAAACTTTAATCCATTTCCATGGATGAGAGATAGAAACAGACTGTAACCCTCTGCTAACATCTGCCAGCGCATTGCTCTGAGCCCACCAGCCCAGGTTATGTCTGCACCCAGCCCTGGCTGCAGATAAGATTTCTTATCACTTGAAAAACAACTGGCTGCAACTTTGTTATAATTGCATTTTCCTCTGATTGCCTGCATTTGTTCAAATCCAATAAACCAAAAATGAAATGCAGTGAGGCAGAAAACACGTAGATCAGGACCAAAGCTAATGTGTATGCAGTGGCCTGTGAACCGCGGCTCCTGAATTTTGCACTTGCAGGGGAGTTGAAGACAGCAGGAGAGAAGGTCAGATTTAAGACCGCAGCATGGGAAGAGACAATATGGGTCACTGGGTCTAGTCTCCAGATCTCACAGACAACCATATCGTAGAATGCCTTTCATCAGTTTATTGAGCTCTGTGTGTAGTACATTTTCATGACAAATGTGCAGACTGACACTGTTATTTCAAATCCTACACAAATACTGTTTGTCATCTTACCAGGTCCAGAACTAAAATTAAAATACTTCAGCCCCTCACCCTGCTTGCCCCAGTCCAACCTCCTGGTTTAATTTCATTCGGTATTGCGATTTGCGTTCCTTTCAAGCCACACAGCATTTTCTGCCTTTTCAAAAAACCTTGCCTTGCTGTCAGCTGACCTGTCCACACATCAGAGCATTAGTACTCACCTTCCACCTACCCCCACGCCTGCCGAATGTGCTGTCTTTCCACCTCAGGTGGAATCATTAACTACAATATCCTGTCTTCCCACAGTCCAATAAGTGCTGAAACCCTGTGGTTGTACACCACAATTAATCTCTTGTGATGTTCAGGTACAGAATAGATTCGTATTTGATTCTTTCTATTGGGAAGTTGCTCATTAGAGGCTGTGAAATAAGAAAGATGATGATTATGGGTGGTCCTTTCTTCTTTCTTTTTTCTTTTGCCTGTACTTGAGCTCGAAGATCTTATTTTCCCTTTGATTTGCTCTATTTTATTACTTTTAAGGCAATTTTTTTTATGCAGGTTGCTTTTCATGTGCTTTTTTTCACCTACTAGGCTCTATCTTCTGCCTCTGGGCTATTCTCTGTGTGATGCCCTTAGCTCCCCTTTACTGCAACTTGACTCAGATCTCACCACCCTTTGTTTGACCATACAGTGACCCATAGTATTTAATAGGATTTCAAATATCGCTGTCATACTAACAATACCTAGATTCATTGCTTTACTGATTGCTTGAGAAGTTTTATTTGTTCATTCAAACCCTTTGAAGCTGAGCATCCAATATGTTTCCTTAAGTTAGAGCTCGGAAGTTTAAAAGTCAAGCTATTAATTGCCAGCATTGAGTCTTCAAATGTCTAGAGGGATGTCTGCCCTTTCATTTGATAATGTCTCTGATAAATCCCAAACTGAGACACTGTATGTGTTTTAGGGAGTTTTAATTGGATTCTGTTTTATCATTTATCTGGCATATGAAGGTAAATGCAGAGTTTCTTCTTCTATCAGTAAAATTTGTGTAAGAGTCATGGATCTGGGATTAATGCTCCACAGCAGCTTTGATTGCATGATTTCCTAAGTTCTTTTTTTGCAATCATTATTGTAATGAACTGTGGATGGAAATACCTAAACCCTTTCACACAGGGTCACATTGATTTGCAGTACTGATTTGCCAAATTTCATGAGAACTAAGATAAAAAGAGCTTGTGCTTTCAATTGGAGAAGCATGCATTTATTTTAAACACAAAATCAGGCATGATAAGCTGGATCATTGGGTGTTTGATTTTATTTCTAAAATAACTTTACAACTTCCCTCTGGCTTTGTCCCTTAAGACTTTATGATACCTTTCAAACACACTTAAATGGCTAGAATAAAAAAAGAGGTATTGGCACAGCAGCAATGAACTTCACAATACGTAACATTCACCTGGTCTTTACTGTAGCATGCAGAACCCCATGGAGCCAGGACACAGACACATTCACACTAGCAATGCCTGGAGAGAATGACTTATTTTAAAAACAATCAATCAAAATCAGCGTATTGGCAGATAGAGCAAGGAGAGTCTGTTAGACACCTAGTAGATAATCCTGAATTAATGGTCTAGCTTGAATCCCATCTGTCTCTAAACTATAGGTACTACACTAAGGACCCCATGGAAATGCTTCTCTCTGCTCAGGACACTGTGGGTTACCTCTGCCTTTTGTTTCCAGAACAGAGAATGGATTTTCAGATTCCAGAAAAGTAGGTAACCACAGTGACTTTTAAAATGTGAAGTACTTAAACAGTCTATGGAGGAAGGACTAGGAGTTCTGCCAGCAGACCATAGAGTCATTCTTACTTTTGCACTGTCTTCACCCACGAATGTTTAAGAAAACCCTGCTAATTTGAGCTACAGATTTAGGAGAGGTGGCGGGAGTCCCTCTTCCCAGAGTGATGCGTAGCCCCTGTTTGCAGGATGCTTTAAAGAGCTGGGGGTTGTACACCAAACGCAGCTGAACGGAAATCTTCTCTGGGCACTGTAAGAAGCATAGGAGGAATTGTAGTTCAAAAGACAGACAGAAAGACAGACAAGAAAGACAGACAAGAAAGACGGAAGGAAGGAAGGAAGGAAGGAAGGAAGGAAGGAAGGAAGGAAGGAAGGAAGGAAGGAAGGAAGGAAGGAAGGAAGGAAGGAAGGAAGGAAGGAAGGAAGGAAGGAAGGAAGGAAGGAAGGAAGGAAGGAAGGAAGGAAGGAAGGAAGGAGAGGAAGGAAGGAAGGAAGGGAGGAAGGAAGGAAGGGAGGAAGGAAGGAAGGAAGGAAGAAAGGAAGAAAGAAAGAAAGAAAGAAAGAAAGAAAGAAAGAAAGAAAGAAAGAAAGAAAGAAAGAAAGAAAGAAAGAAAGAAAGAAAGAAAGAAAGAAAGAAAGAAAGAAAGAAAGAAAGAAAGAAAGAAGAAAGAAGAAAGAAAGAAAGAAAGAAGAGGAGAGGAGAGGAGAGGAGAGGAGAGGAGAGGAGAGGAGAGGAGAGGAGAGGAGAGGAGAGGAGAGGAGAGGAGAGGAGAGGAGAGGAGAGGAGAGGAGAGAGGATCAACGCATTCTGCATGAAGGCCAAATGAGTAGGCATGTGATGGACACTTAGATGATCTGACTCCTTCTGTGAGACTGGCCAAGAAACATCTCTTTTCAGATCAGATTAGATTTAGGCAAGAATTCAAGCTATTTCTTCTTCTTTCCAAGAATTGCTGTGTTCTTTCTTGTGATGCATTCAAAATGTAACAAAATGACCTTTAAGAGCTCTGTGAAATAGAGTACCTGGTGATGTGGCAGCCGTAATACTAAAAGGTACTTCACCCAGTTTGGAGAATCTGTTCCAACTTTTCTTTCAATTTGATTCAGAAACTCACAGACCACGACTAGCTTTTAGCAAACACCCATATTGCTAAAAGGCAGGTACAGGCTATTATGTGGGTATTTATGAATGTAGATGTGACTGCTCATAAATGTAGTTTAGAGGTTATTCATCTAGTGATGAATATTCTAGTGATGAGCAATAGAACAGCAAATGCTTTCTATACTGCAATGGTATCCTCCATGTAATGGCTTCAAATACATTTATAAACGGTGTTAAATCTGTCACCACCCTGGCGGTAAGAGAAGGCTGAAACAACACAGGCTGTGCACAGATGACTAAGTAAACAGGACAGTGATGTGCCCTAGGGCATGTCCGTGTGCTGAGCTCTCCTTTCCCTGTGGAGGAGTGGGCAAGCACCCCACACAAGTGGTTTCTGCAGTGCCTGGGAAAATGATTGTGGGCACAAGGTGAACCAGTGCCCGACAAGACACAAGTGATACTGTGGTGCAGGATCATGGGTTGCCTCTGGTTAATATGGAACTGGAACAGGCTGTCCAGAGAGGCTGTGGAGTCTCCTTCTCTGGAGACATTCAAAACTTGCCTGGATGTAATCCTGTGATTCTGCTCTGGGTGAACCTGCTCTGGCAGGGGGGTTGGACTAGATGATCTCCAGAGGTCCCTTCCAACCCCGAACATTCTGTGATTCTCTAATATAGCCAGTCTGACTAGCCTTTTGGCTTGTGTACACACATGGAAATGGTGGCCAAAGTAGAAGCTGACCAACCAGTTGTTTATGCATTTTCTAGAATTTCAAAACACTACTGCAAGTTTGCAGGAATGGTATAAAACTTCATGTAATTCCATGCAATGTGAGAGTCACTGCTGGCCACTGACTATTGGGAGGAATCGAGACTGTCATTTCTAGTCTACATACACACACAAAACCAAATTTCTCTCTTTTTTTTATTCCATGCTGTGGATAGTTTGAGCTTGTCTTCTGTCAAGAGGTCTGCAGAAAAATTTTGTCTGCCAAAGCTCTAAATGAGCCCCTGCACAGGCAGCCATTCATCTCCAGGTCCAGTTCTTCATGGGTCAGGCGATCCAGCAGCTCCACATGGGACCTTAATAAAACATTCCAGGAAAGCTCCAGGGACGCACAGGCATTAAAGGCTGTTAACAGCACCATAATTAAAAACAAATTAACAGGAAATCTGAAATTGCCTCCTGTCTTGTGTCACATCTCATGAAACTCAAATTACCTTTAATTTTGACTTGGTATTTCAGAATAGCTGCAAGATTGACAAACCACTACAAAGTAGTTAACCTAAACATTTGCTTCCTTAGCACTCAGACCATAGGACATCTTTGACAGTCTGCATGGCATTGACACTTTTAAAACCCTTTATTTACTTCAGAGGAAAGGAACAGCACAAGAGAAGAAGGTTCAATAGCTGCAGTTGTATTTGTAGTGAATATTTCTCCAGCATGACTGTTGCTTCCTGCTGAACTTGAAACAAAATAACCCTTTTTAGCCAAAGCATCCTTCCTGTCACAGGAAGGGTTAGGTAGTTTCTGCATCCTCATTTAGCCAGGTGTTTATTATAGCACCTAGATAATGAATGAGATGAAAATTTCTTCCAAAAGAGTCTGAGTTGAACTTCCCAGCATTTTAGAAAACGCTGTCCTTAAAGATTTAAAGTATTACTTAATATGTTAATACATTTTTTAAATAAAGCTGAGCCACAGGAACTATAAAAGATTTGACTCCATAGAGAACATGAAATTTGGTTCAAAATCAGTTATGAAACTATAGGTATATGTTGATGAAACTACGGGTATCTATTGTATGATCAACAATTTAATAAACAATGACAGAATTTGATTTTGCAGAAAAACAAAATTTAAATTCAGTATGTCAAGATGGCTACGATTTCATTAAAAGTGTTATGCTATTGTATATTTTATTAAAAGCTAAAACCCTACGGAAAAGTAATTACATGATTATTTCAACTTTTATTTTAAAACAATGCAACTGTCCATCCTGCCCACCCAGCTGCAGAGAAAAGCTTGAAAATGTTTCCCAACTGTATTCTGGAGCCTCCAAATCTGCAAGCAAGTAAAAGAGCCCCTAGATAATAGACTTTAAAATTTCAAGTCTTTGTAAACTCATCCTACAGGTTTTTATCAGGGCTGCCAATCCTACTTCCTTCAAAAAAAAATTAATCATTTACATTGTCAAAGAACATCAGACAATATAACTTGTCATTTTTGTCAGCTAACCAATTTTTTATCATTGCTAACAGTGCAGCTTCTCCTATTATATTAGACTACAAAGCTCTTCAGTAAGTTTTGGGTCATTATTTTCCCCCATACACTAACATTTTTGTTCAACCCAGAAAGCAATTATCAACTATACTATATCATGTAAATCCCACAGACTTGTTGTTTATTTTTCCCCTGCCAAACTTGCATGCATGAAATTAATGTCTGCTTTCTGCCAGGCTGTGTCAAGGCAGGTCAGTGTTTCACTGGCCCGGCTACCTAAGAGCAGCCCAAAGGAATCCATCCGTCCTCACAGCACAGCACGGGGCAAGGCAGCAGGTAACTCAGAGAAAAAGGAACTGGAAAGTGTTTGAACAAAACTCCTCCAGAACACCAACAGATAAGGGACTATCTCATTCAGAAATTTAGTTCCTGAGATGTCCAGATGAGGCCACTGTGGTTTTATTATCCCGAATTCGAGAAAGGAATTTAATTTGGTTACCTCAGAGTTTCCCGTCTGTGCGACTGCGAGCGTGCTCAATAGCCTGTTTTTCTGCTGGAGAACAAAGAAAAGGAAATGGTTATTTTTTTTTTCCTTCACGCAGCAGTTATGGTACTTGCAGAGGCAGGAAGGGAACCGGACAATGGAAGCTGCAGATATGGAATTACTTTTTTAAATTTCCTTTGCTGCTGTTGCAGCTGCCTGACAGGCAGTGGAGCTAAGGCAAAGCAATGGCAGGAGATGCTGCAAAACTGAAGTAGAACAGGCTTTTTTGTTTGAAAGAGAGCTCCAGGTGAAGCTTTCCAACAACAGCCTGACCCAGATTGCACTGGACTGTACCACAGGTTTAGTTGCAAATCGGAGGCATGAGGCAAAGCCAGGGAAGGGTACGTACAGAGCTTTGGCTGAGTCATGCTGCTAGGACATGGGGTTTTCTGTGGTGAAAGGCTGGACAGTCCCTGCCAAGTCCCCTGGCAGTGAACTCTAACTCACTTTGGAGATGGGGATGACATTCTCATCCAAAAATATCTGGCCAGCTAGGGGCCAGACTGTGGCTACGGAGAGACTGTGCTTCCTTTGTCTTTTTTTTGCATTTGTTACTAAAACTGACCTCCCAAAGGAAGAGCTCTGCAGTGACAGCGGGGAGGTGGGCACGCGTGTGAGCCCAGCCGCACGAGGAGGGACGGCAGCCGCTCCACAGGCCTGCGGCAGGGTCCTCATGCCAGCAGTACGATTAAAAGAAGGAAAATGCCTAACTTTGTAAATGCTCTCAAAAAGGCTTTTTTCTTCCCTTCATGTTTGCTGCTGCAGAAGGGAATGCCTTCTTCAAATCCTTTTAGGCTGTTTGATAATAGGTGTATTTCTAACAGCAGCTGGGCAGACAACCCAGAGTCAGGACTCATTAGAGGCTCTCGTTTTCGCTTCTCCACCTGCTTGGGCTGAATGGCCACATTTTAGCCATAGGTCCCCCTGTCTTCCAAGGCTGAATCTGGCCTGAGCTTGATCTGCCGTTGGGTTTCCTCTCCCCCCCGAGCATCTTCTCTGCCTGCAGCCACTCTGGGCAGCACGTTTGGATGATGATTAACGAGAACACTGAGTCAGAGCTTATGGCTGCAATGGGATTTAATATAGTGTTTGTTTGTAAACTGACAAATATTGGCGGAAAGTGCTTGTGAGGGAGGAATCTGAGACTCTCAGTCAGGCTGCCAACCTGCTCTAACCAAACAGCTATAACTGGCCTCAGCCCTTTTCAGGCTTTTCCAGTCACTCCAGTGAATGCAATATTTCAGCATCAGGACCAGTTGGGTTTGTGCCACATGGCCCTGTTAAGGTGCACATTTTAATTGTGTGGCTCGCTCAGCTCAACATCATCTTGCACTCCTCACTCTGGTCCTGACTGCTCTCCTGTTGCAGGACCCCACTTGCCAGACACAGCCACAGGGATACCCATTCTCTCCCCTCTCCTCCCAAGCAGGTGCAGCTCTATGAGAGACCCAAACTTGAAAAGGGACTGAATAGTGCTTGGCAGTAAGAAGGAACTGCAGGGGCTGATCCTGAAGAGGTTGCTGGAGTGCCCTGACTCCCAGCTGCAGCTTTGTGCATAGTCCTTTAGCACATGAGCTAACACAGGATTTTAAGGTGAGAATCCTTGAAATTAGGTTGTGGGAAGGGTACATCCATCACCAAATCTCTCAGGCAGCAGTGAAGCACCTTCATCACCATGGATCCACTGGAGAGGAAAAGCCCTGAAAGTCTTGTAATATTTGCTGTGATTTTCACCTAGCTTAAATGGTACCTGAAGTTTTTGCGTATCCTTTTTAGGGTCCCTTTGAGTTTAAACTCACTGCATATTCCTGTAGCAATATAATTTCCTTTCATCAACAGAGATAGCTTCAGCTGTTGTTGAGTATTATTATACCTCACTGCTTCCTTCCTCTCCCATCAGTCCCTCTATCCCGGAGTTAAATGTCATTTATAGTTCGAGCTGTTTGACTGCTAGTTCCCCTATACCCTAGAATAGCCCAGAAAGACAGGGAAAAGGGACATCAGGTGGCTGCATTTTCTGCAGTACAAAAGAACCAGGCCCCCAAAATCTCACTAATAGATGTGAAAGTAGCACAGGACATTTAGAACAGAGTAATTTGGGCAGAACTGTGCGGTATGACCGCTCACACTTGGTGACGTGGGTAGCAAGCAATCATCCAAGTGGGCGCAGATACCACTGGAAAATGTCAGTGCTGCAGTGAAGGTGGTACCCTTTCTGAAAATAAAGATGCCTGTCCTCACCACAAAGGGGATATAAAAGCTAACATTTTTTCTTTTTTTTTTTTTAACTAAACAGGAAACAAGGACTCACATGAAAAGTCTTTACTAGCACTTTTGCAGCATGCAAAGTTTTCTGGTGTACTGGTAACTATTTCAGTGAACTCAGGAACATCAGAATAAAAATGACTGTGAACATGTCCTTTAAATCTGAATTTAAATAATGGCCTGTTTGTTTCCTTGTTTTCTTCCATAGCTTGCTTGTTTGTTTTTTGAAGTCACTCTTGTTAATTGTCCTGCAGCCATGGTATGTACCAGATAGCCAAGAAAGCTGACATGGTGAAGTTATATACAGCATCCTTGTGACCTTTTTGCAGTGAAGATACATATCTGTCCAATAAAGCCCAGGCCGAATGACAGTGACAGCTGCCTTGTGGCATTCATTTTGAATTGAACAGGTTTGCTCACAAGTCAGGAGCAAGTATTTCATTACAGACTGTGCACCAAGACCAACATAAGCCCCCAAAAGTGAAACTTTCCCTCAGCAGCTACGGAAACTGCCCTGTTGGACTGAGATGCACTTCACAGGCTCCTCCTTGTCTCCTTGCTTTGACTTTCCCGCCTCCTGCAAGCTGTCATCTTCTGTTGGCATTTGCATGTTGGTGTAGCACTTGCAAAGGAAGAAAACCTCACTTCATCTTTCAGGAGGGATCCAGGGTGTTATGGGAACTGAGCACTCAAAGAACAAGAGGCAAAGGAGCATGGTTTTTCTGAGGAAAAGTCCAAAGTTGCCTGCGTGGGAAGATGCTCTTCTCTCAGGGAAAGAGCCCAAGTCACTGCTGAAACGGGGATTGCGTTATGTCAGCTTGAGCCTCATAATGAAAGGGATGACCAGCACGCCTGATTTCTTGTGGGGACTGCCTGAGGTGCAGAAACTCAACCTTTCTGGCAACCAGCTGGTGGGAATTCCTCCTTCACTGGCGAAACTGGACAGGCTGGTAGTACTGAACTTGGATGGCAATTGCCTCAAGTGTCTGCCTAAAGAGATTGGGCTGCTGAGGAGCCTAAAGGTCTTGTTTGTCAATATGAATTGCCTGACAGAAGTTCCAGCAGAGCTCAGTTTATGCAGAAAGCTGGAGGTTTTGAGCCTCTCTCACAACTGCATCTCACAACTGCCTTTGAGCTTCACTGACCTGATGAGTTTGAGGAAACTGAATCTCAGTAACAACCACTTTGTGCAAATTCCCCTCTGTGTTTTTGCACTGAGGAGCCTGGACTTCTTGCATCTAGGGTCCAACAGGCTTGAAAACATTGCAGAGAGTGTCCAGTACCTGGTCAATCTGCAAATCTTTATCCTAGAGAACAACAGCATACGCAGCCTGCCACGGTCTCTCTGCTTTATCACCACTCTGGAGTTACTAAACGTCGATTACAATGCCATACAGACTCTCCCAGACGACCTCTACCTGCTGCGCCGGCTGCCACGCATCGCCTGGAACCCCATGGACAAAGGCCTCCACATCGCCCACAACCCCTTGTCCCGGCCCCTGCCTGAGGTCATTGAGGGAGGTCTGGATGTCCTCTTCAACTACCTCAGGGAGAAAAAGGAGCACAACTGAGTTTCTGCTGAGCTTGGGATTAAGGCTGTCATCACGACTCAGCCACATAGGAGTTCTTTCCTGCAGAGGCATTTCCACTTCATAACGCTCGGACTTGGAAGACGGTAGATGGCTTTAGTAACAGCTGGAGGAAAGCAAGTAAAGTATGATGTTCTTAATTAAGTGTGTGAAGAGTAAACTTTCTAAAAATATCCACCTCTGTAACCTTCAATGCTGGTGTGTTTGGGCTTTTTATGAAAAAAAAAACACAACACAAACTTGTGATAAAATGTTTACTCTTTGTTTGACACAAACAAATTAAGGCAAACTGTTAGAAGTGCAGAAATGTGTGTTTGCCAGCTACTAGGTTGGAGGAATATTAATATAAATTGGATTTACTTTATGTGATTGCAGTTGCACTTTAACTCCTGCTCACTTCTTCATATGCAGATAAACCTCTACATAAACAAACACTGCTATCTAAGCGAATCTCAAGGAAAATGTTCGATTTACTTTCAGCAGTGAATATATCCTGAGCTATATTAGCTCACAGACAGTATATTTCTGGCCAGTTCAATACCGTTTGTTGCTTACCCCACAGCCATGTGCTGCACTCTATAAATCACAGGTGAAGACCACCATCCATGAGGCAATTTGCCAGTTTTTTTGAAGACTCCAAACTTCCCCAAAGCCTCTATTTCCTCTCCTGAGACATGCAGCCTTTGCCATGGAGCCTCCTAGTGTGCCTACAGTCGTGCTTCACATCAGCTGGGAGCAGGATCCACAGAATGGTGGAGAAATGAACATGGGTCCTCGTTCCCTCAAAAAAAGGCTGTCGGATGAAGTTGCTCATTACTAGATGAATGACTGCACTCTGTTCCCTTTCCTGCATCCCTGTGATCAGAACTGTGGAGTAACTTTGCTCAGAAGGCAGTATGTGTCCTAAAGGTGAAATATTTCTTTCAGGAAAAGCAGCATCAAATCAATCATCAGCTTAAGTAAGAGCTTCAAAAACAAATACCTATTTCTGTGATTTTCAGTATCAACTGACAGCATAAAAGTCAGATCTTATGTTGTTTCTCATATTGATCTTCTGTGAATGTCCTTCATCAAAGTTTTATGTGGTAATAAAGGGACAGTATGAAATTGCTGTTAACAATTTATGCAATCTGTTTTTTTTGTTCAGTCACACCAGTGTAAAACGGAAGCAACTCTGCTGAAATCAGTTGAGATGAATGTTTGTAATGGCAGCATAAAAGAGGAATGAGCCTGTAATTCTTGAGCTAATTAAGAGTATTCAAAGCCACTCTTAAAGTGCTTGCTATCCTATGTCAAATCTCGGGAATCAATGATTACTTTCTAAAACATTTGCTCAAAATTATGGAAGGCTGTGGAAGGCTGATACTGCTTCTAGGGAAGCTGAAGGAAAAACTCTTCAGTAGAGGTAGAGGCAGCCTGACAACAGCAGACAATTATGTAATTCATAGGTACACACAAGCAAACGCAGCACCTTTGGCCACACTAACATTATCGGTGTGGTATTGAACGTAGCAACAAAGAATCAGTGCTCACAGAATATTCCACTCCGGGGCTGCCTACCCTGATATTTTATTATGTTGGATTGTTTTGTGTATCATTTGTTATCTTAGTCAAGAGTTTCAATGTTACGCCCAGGAACTGCAGTTTCCAAGTGTGCAGTCAAGGACAAATCTTATGTTTCTAGCAAATGAGAAACATTTTTGAAGGGCACGTTTGCTTCAGCATTAAGCAAACAAACAAACAAAGCAAACACCAAAGCACAGCTATTTTGTGACTTTTTTTTGCTTATGTTTCAGATGCATGGTATTTTATATGTAGATTTACATGTATTTATTTCACCTGTGCAATGAGATTTATAGCAAAATCCCAAGTTTTTTAATAAACAATATATCTAGTAAATTAATATGTGATTCAATTAGTGACAAGAAGTAAAGCTGCAATTATTTATAGAAAAAACAACAGATAATTCTTGGAGGGGATTAGGCACAGATTATTAACTTTTCTAAGTGTCCATTTCATATCCCTAAGACTGGCAACCACATAAACACTGCAGTCCTGAAATAGTGCTTTGCAGGAAAACCAGATGTCTCTAGCATTAATCACCTGAAAAGATTTTCCACATATCAGTATCCAGGATTATATGACACTAGACAGCCTCCAATGTAATCTGACTGGAAGAGGTATGCACAGTAATTTACATGGAAGATGTGAGACTGGACTGTGTGCATTCATTAGGATATCATCACTACAGAGGGTGAGAAACAGTGCGTGATTCAAGAAAAGGGTCTCCAGACAGGGGATTAAAAGCAAATTTGACATCAAATATATCTGAAAAATCAGTTATAATATGAAGTGCAATACCAATAATTTAAAATTCAGTTATTCAATTGAATAATAACCTTTTACTCAAGCTAATAAAGCTTTGTAAGCATATGAAACACATAAATGTCTCTGCCTTTTTAAACAGAATAATAAAATTAATTGAATAAATGGCACTTTAATGTATAATTCAGATTTCACCACTAAGAAGATAATTTTTACTGAACTGCTTTACTCTTTCTTTCTTTCCTCAATCAAGACCCTTATAAAATAGTTTTCTCAGAGATAAAGAAAATTATCTCACATGACTAAAGGTAGTGTTCTGAATTCTTCCTGTAAAAAGAAAAATACTGTATATCACTGCTAATGTATAGAAATACACATGAAAAGCAAATAAAGATATATGTATTTGCATCTGAGAGGGAGCAAGATAGAGAAAGCAAGCAAGAGATGCTGGAGGGAGGCAGAAGGCATGATGTCACACGCTGGCCCTAGTTTTGAGCAGGGCATTAGCAAAGAATTGGTGGATCTCAGCACTGTCATCTGATATTAGCTGTACAGACAACAAGAAAAAAAGGAGTTGAAAAGCTGCAGGAACTTTGGTCATATCTCATAATATATGGTGACAGTACCACTTTCATGTGTATATTAAATGATATGATTTTGACTTATAATCTTTCAGAGAACTATATGCAGAATGATATACTTGTTTCTAGTACTCACTGAAGTTTTCTCATCCTAAGCCTCACAGCAGCATAACTTTTGATGCATCTATTTATTTTGTTGTTATTGGTGGCGGTGTTCTTCAAAGGAATGGAAAAAGCAGGATCCACTCATGGACAAGGATACTTTCTTGGCAGAGTGACTTTTCTATGGCTATTGCTCAGAGAAGCTCTCAAAGAGCTTAGAAAAATTCTTGGTGAGCACGAAACAAAGGGCAAAACACAAGAACAAAGTAGAAAGAAAGTCATTAGAGGTCAAATGGTTGGCATAAATATAATATACAACAGGGCTGTACAATTTATTCCCCAGCTATCATCAAATACATGGGTGGCACATTTGGTGAGGCGAACACCTCCCATCTATTTTTATTTTAAATCAAAAAAAGCTGCATTCTGTGAAACATTCAAAGTCTAGTCGACAAGCAAAGCCTTTGAAAATGAGACGGTTTCAGGCTCTTGGCCTAACCAAAGTCAGTGACTTCAGCCTTTGACTGAAAGGAAAATATTTTAATCTGAAGTGTTGTTGTAACACCTCACTAGAAGTTAAATCTGAAACGTGTTGTACCTACCACTACTGGCCAAGCCTGCCATGTGGGCAACCATCCTCATGCTGCTTGTGACTGGTGACTCCCTAAAATCCATTACAATGTCCCAGCAGCCCCATGGGCACCCACGGGCGTGCCATCTGGCCAGGAACATCAGCCCATTATGTGAGCAAAGCAGCAAGAACCTACAAAGACCAATTTCCAAGACGCACTTGGGGTGGCATTTGAAAACAGAACTGTTCAGATTCCAGCTGGAAGCTCTTGAAATTCAGATTAAGATTTTATGGTTATTATTTTGGTTGAAAAATATGTCTACAATTTTTTTCACAACTTGCCAATATTTTCTCTATGGTTTCCTTCATTTTCATCAAAATTCTTCCTTTTTATTGTTTTTTTCCAAACCCCAGAACACTTTCTAGGCAATTTTACTATAAGAATATTCATTTGCAGTTTCAAATTTTTAGGATAAAAATGAATTCATTTCCTGATACTACACTGTAGCTTCAGGAAACCATACCTTGCAGTTAATATTTGGTTATTATTTTTAAGAACTTTAAAATCATCATTTAAGTGAATGAGGATGCATCTAAAAAGTGTTGCATTCTTCCTCGAGAGTTTTGAACACATTCTTTACTTTGCTAGGCCAGCACCTTACTTGAAAAAACACATCATGGCACATAATTTCCACAAGTAGAAAAATCATTGATACTTCAGTTTATCTCCTTAACCAAAGGAAAAAAGAACCCTCAAAGGTCTTCACCACATGGGAGAGAAATAAAGGTAAATAGAGATAAAGCAAGCAAGCAAGCAAAGAAAATGAACTAATCACCTGGTCAGTATGGATTCACCGAAGTCCAAGGGCAAATTTGCTGCAGAACTCTCAGACAGCAGCTCTTGAGTGATTCAAGGAGTGTTTTAGACTGCCTGCCACAGTTCTATTAAGTATAATTAAAAATGTTTGAAAATTATTATATAAAAATTAAAAAACATAATAATTTATAAAATGTTTAGAAAATATGCATAATATTATGTCACATGTGTATCTGCAGGTCGCACATGTGGGAGCTGAAATCCTGAAAGAGTTACAGCCAAAGGAAAACTTCTGCTGACTGTAGAAGGGGCTGCACATTTATATGAGAATATATACATTTACCATATTGTATACAGCAAAAACAAGATTTAAAAAACTCAATAGATGTTTAAATGGGTATGAGGCTTTAGATCTATTGGGACAGAGGTACACTTTAATACTCACATGTGGAGTAAATCTGAAAATGCTTTTATAAAATTGCATAGTCCTTCCACTGTACAGGTAAGAGGCAGAATAATAATTACAAAAGATGAAAAAAGAGACACTGAAACAGCTCTCCTTAGAAACGTATTAGGTTACCTGAATTACCTGAATACCCTGAATATCTCAAGAGGAAATCAAATTCATATAAAGATTTTTTAAAAGTAGAAATTACATAAGAAATGCTTTTTCTCCCTCCCAGAAATTCAGAGAAAAGCAGACTGCTGACATTATTATTTTTAAATTCTTCTTTCATTTCCTCTGTCGCCCATTGATTCCATGCATTTATCTGTGGTGCAACAAGGGCCAAACAGACTTCCAAAACCATCCCTCAGCATCGTCTTCTGCAGCCCAGCAGTATGGACAGCATCCTGCACCACTATGGCTGCCTACTGCACTGGATTAATTTGAAGGGTTTGGTGACAAAACCTGAAATTTATACTCCAGTGTATGTAGAGTCGCGTCATGCATGGCTAAAAAAGGTGGTTTGCAGTGCAGCAGGAAGTGTAGCAACAGCTTCAGAAAAGGTCATTGCAAATTATGCTGCCTAATGTCTTCCCAAGCAGACTGAAAAGAAGACCAAAGGGCAGAGTTTTATGTTTTCCTAGGGCTCAATTTCAGGTACTGTAAATTCATTGATTGTCAGTTTTTAGTTTCCACTTCCCAGATACTAAACCAAAAATATTTCTCTTTTCTTTTTTGATATAACTCTTTGAGAAAGAGATATGTTGCTCTGTTTTCTTCCTGATCACCAGCCTTTGTGTCAGGGGCATATTCGCAGAAGCAACAAATTTATTTTCCCCTTCTGCAAAACCAGTGTTGCCAGGTGTGGGTAGGCAGAGGGTATGATCTCTCCCCCACCATGCAAGGAGAGCCAGATGGGGCAGGCTGGCAGGCTCCACAACCACTGGTCATGAGACAGGTAACCTGTCCGAAATAGCTGCCATGCTCATGAAACCAACTTTAGAGTTGCCTGCCTTAGAAGTTTCAGACAGTGGTTAGTCTCCAGACACTGTTTCCATGGTTAATGGAGAGAGATGGATGTATTACTCCCAGAAGGCACTGGGAAAGGAGTGTTGCATGTTGTCCTGGGGTCTCTCCCTGCTGGCCAGAGAGACCCAGGACATCTGCAGCTTAGTTTAGTCATCTGAACAAGGTCAGTGAAGCTGTACGGTAAAAATACCTTCCTTTGCCTGGCCTTGCCTCTGCAGCACGTGTGCACAGGACGCAAAACACTCTTTCTCAATACAATATAATATTCAGACTTGCTGAGAAGGGTTGGAAGATGCATCAGAGAATCACCAACATGCCTACAGTGCCCTGTGCCAAATGTTTTCAGTAACAGAAAATCCTTTCTCCCTGGCTATTAAAATGCTCCAGCTCAAAACAGGTGTAAGCAGGACACATTTGGAAGATGCCTCTGTGGTTTTTAGAAACAGCATTCCAAAATCAGCAAAAAGAGATTACCAAGTGAGTAACAGCAAACTGCTACAGTAAGAAATTGCTTCCATCTGTGGAGACAGGCTGAGGGAGTTGGGGTTGTTCAACCTGGAGAAGGCTCCGGGGAGACCTTATAGCACCTACCAGTACCTGAAGGGGCCTACAAGAAAGCTGGAGAAGGACTTTTCACAAGGGCATGTACTGATAGGACGAGGGGTAATGGCTTTAAACTGGAAGAGGGTAGATTTAGATATTAGGAAGAAATTATTTCCTGTGAGGGTGGCAAGGCACTGGCACAGGTTGCCCAGGGAAGTTGTGGCTGCCCCCTCCCTGGAAGTGTTCAGGGCCAGGTTAGACAGGGCTTTGAGCAACCTGGTCTAGTGGGAGGTGTCCCTGCTTATGGTAGGGGGGCTGGAACTAGATGATCCTTTGGGTCCCTTCCAACCCAGACCATTCTATGATTCTGTGATCTAGAAAACAAAGTTATTTTCATCATATTTTCCTTGCTTGTTCTTTGTCCTTTTTGTTTTTAAAAACATAATGGAAGTGTGTGTATGTACATATGAGGTTTTGCATTGGCCCATGCACGTATACACATTTTCCCTATAGGGGACAACAGAGGCTATTAGTGGTTCCAAAATTGTTTGCCTGTGTAAGCAGATAAGTGTCTCTGGCATAGACTAAGTAGTGCCCTGTCAACAGCACTGAAGGGAGGGCTGAAGAACCCAGAAAAATACTACCTTCACTTTGGGTATTTCATTCAGTCAAGTGTGACTTGGTTAAGATGATGCCTTTCCATAGGCATTTCTGTGCACAACAGTCCTGTGTATATTTCAGCACACTCACCTTCTCTTTCCAGTTGGCAAATAACACACTAAAGAGTAGACTGTTATGTGTGCATTTTGTCCACAGACAAAGGAAGGTACAAAGATGCTAACCTTGAATTCAACTCATTAAAAAACCAACCCTTGCACATGTGTACGTGCATATGTTTGGAGATATTTGGACAGTTTTTACAATGCTTTTCAATGTAACATCTGAGGAACACACGTGAGCTGACTGAAAAGTAGCGTATTCCACTGCAAATAAAATACTGACAATTTAGCATCGAAGCAGTACTTAAAACATGGTGGTAAATTATGTTGCTTTTTAATTTCTTGTACATTAGTTTTTCTAGGTGCTCTTTAGTGTCAGATATCATAAAGTTCATTGGGATCTTTTATTAAGCAATGCGGGGTTTTACAATATGAAAGAACCCTGATTTGTGGGGGTTTTATTGATCAATAATTGTAGAAGCAGGTTGTCTATGTTTAGCCTGTATCCAGGGCTAAACCGGCACAACTAAGCAGTTGTTCTACCACCCAATGATCCCTCCCCAGCTGAGAAGGGGAATCAGGGGAAAAAGGAGAAGCCCCATGGGTGGAAGTAGAAACAGATTTAATTAAATAACAAAACTAATACAATTACCAACATAAAGTATACAAGCTTATACTCAGCCTCATCCTTGGGATCAGCAGCAGGAGCAGAAAACCAATAAAGAATAGCGTCATGAAAGAGGAATTTTACCATCACTGAACTCCCTCCTTTTATAATGAGCTTGATGTCAGTGGTATGGGATACACCTGTGAGTCAGCTTGGGGCAGCTGCCTTGATTGACTCTCCCAGCTGACTCAGGGCTACTCATGGCCTGCCTGCATGGGTCTGTTCCTGGGAAACCAGGACACAGATATATTCATTTTCTGATATTCACTAAAAGTTTTGTAGCTCTTGCAGTGAACTATCTGAAATGCATTCTTTAGCTCATCAAAAACAAACAAAAAAGAAAATAATTTAAATTCCACACACCTGATCTGTCTGAGAAAATGTATAGATCCGACATCAAACTGAATACTTTTGGAGTTCACTTTGGCCTGGATTGTTGTAGAAGGCTCAAATGGAAAACTTTCAATTGTCTGGGCTTCTCCTAGAGACAGGGTGTGAAATACAGCTGGTTCAAAATTTAGTTTACGTTCAGAAGAGCTTTAGTAGTTGGTTTGTTATCAAAACCTGATGTATATGTTTTACCCCTCCCTTTCAATCTCCAAATTTTATTTGGATAAGTTAATATAACAGTCTTTACTATGAGTCATAATAGCCTCTTCTTACACTCTATGAAAACATAAAGCCAGTGTCTCACAGACTTCAGGTACTATATCTTCTAGCCCTACTTGGTTGGAGCATCAGAGGTTCTTCTGATCTAAGTGATCTCTCAGGGCTTGGAGAACAGAAAGCAAATGAACGCTTTTAGTTAGACTGGCTAAGTTTTCAGTTTCACAAAGCCCATGTAAGGGACAGATTCGATTTATTTCTAATTTGACTTAAAGTTATGAATCTACAGCAGTTAAGATGTTTCATCTTCCTTGGACTAGCATGTAGATATTAGAATGCATGGGTGAGAAAATTCATTCAGCATGTCCAAACCCTCATAAGGACTAGCCTTAGGGGAGGATGTGAAAATTCACCAGGGAGTCAGAATTCTCTCTGGTGAACCAGGTGTCCATTAGAGAGGCTATTAATGTTCTTTAGCTAGGTTAATATGTTGCAAAGTAGTGACATTTCAAGACTTATCCATGAAGCTAATAGCTCTTCTCAGTAAGTCATTTTTACATTTACATCAATTTAGCATAGTTTAGATTTGAATAAAGATAAGCATTGATTTTCTCTTGCCAGTGTTGCCAGGGTGATGAGTCACCAAACTGGCATTTCTGCAACAGTCCCCCTCTCTCTTGTACTCCTCAAACAGGCAGTTGGCTGCTCTGAGCAGGATCTAGGCTTGCATGCATATTCAGCAACAGATACACAACAGAAATGCCCCATGTTTGCCTTGCTGCAGTTCATACTATCAACAGTATATTTTGAAATATCAGATAAATAACAAATATAAGGGGACAAGGGGAAAAAGACTGCCACTTTAGAAGCTACTGCTAGACATCTAGTCACTTCAGTAAGAAGCCAGGCAGCTTATGTACGGTTTCTTCTATACTTGCTTTCTGCATTTTCCCATTAATTCTGTAGCCTTTTTCTTTTCATTTGTCCTTCCTCCTTGTCTTATTGTGTTCTCTCTTTTCTATTGTCTTTCCCTGTTTTTGTTTTTCCTCTTTGTTTCTTATTAACGAGTTTAAACATTTTTAATAAATGTTGACTGCTTGACTGATGCCAGTTCGACCCCTTTTTTCTGAATTTGCAGTCCAAGACAAGTTAATCATTAGCAGAGGTCTGTCTTCTTCAACTACACAGGGAGATAACAGGAAAAAAAACAGAAAAGCAACAAAAAGAATAAGTGAAAAATGGTGAAAAAACTCCAGGAAGCAGTAACAAGCCTGAAGAGCAAAATATTCTTTGCACTTAGTGGCATTTTTCTATGCCCCTGTAGCTCAAAAATCCTCAGTCTCCAATGTGATTCTAGATGGATATTTATGTTAGTCAGCTACTGAAGCACTATTGCAAATGTTAAAGACATAGAAAAGATTCTATGCACAACTGTGAACAAACAAGAAGTCTTGTCCTCGCCTGACTTATTCTCCAGAGGTCCCCTCCTGTGCCCAGTGAAGCTCTACATAAATTCACTGCCTTTGTTACCTGTATTTTGGAAGTGACAAATTTTGGTCCCCCTGGTTGTCATATTGCTACAGAATGATTTAGAAACATATAAATGCAGGAACAGATTCTCTTGTCTAGCCCCAGATTTTGCCATGTGTGGTAGACAATGAGATTTATGTCTAGTTCTCTGTTTCTGCTGTAAAAATATGCCCACCTCACTCTCTTTCACCTGCGTGTAATACACTCGTACTCCTCAGTGTCAGTTCTTTAAAAGGGAAGGTGCAGTCTGAGGCTGGAGCAACGATGCGTAGCCACAATTACAGAGAGCGGTAACAATTACACTGTTCACAGTGAGGTACTCACTTTATCTTCAGGACAAGAGGGAAAAAAGGTAGGATAAAGAAAGAGAAGGCAACAGAACGCAGGAAAGAAGCACAGATTTGCTTGCCTGGTTTGGACTCACCTAGCTGATACACATGTGAGGTGTGAAGCTCAGTACTGCTGTGCTATGACTGTTAGGTGATGGGTTTTTTTGGTGGGGGATGGGCTCTCCTTGCATGGGGTACTCATCCAAGCAAAGCAGTACCAAGGGAACTGCTCCTACAAGCCTCATTGCCTGTTGACTACAGTGGGAACTGTAGGTGTGCAGAAGCAAAGAGGGCTGGACATGGTGTGTACACAGGGCATTATGGTATGAGTTGCGGTAACAGCATAATAGTATAATTTATCCACTAGTTCTGGAAGGAATTAATCAGGGTTGAAAATAATGTTGTTGCTCACTGTTGGATGCCTGAAGGTCCAGCCAGCTCCATGGAACGTGGTGTTGCATCAGTTTTGCAGTTTAAGGGAAGGATACAAAAGCTCTTCTGCCTCCAAGGAGAACCTCCTCTTTCAGGATCCATAGAAACTCAGAGATAGATCTGAACTGATTGTGACAATTGGTTTTAAAGCCCCTTCTCAGTCCGACACTACAAAACATAAATCAAACCACTGTACAGTATCACTGAACAAATGCAGTTAGAGTGTTATTACAAAAAAGCAGGCAAATGATATGACTAGAATGGCATTTTAATACATTATACTCGTTACTTGGTAGTTTGATGTCAAATATATGAAATATTAAGCAAGATATAATAATCCCTCTAGTAATGTAAAAATGTTCACATTTTTAATCTAGGGATCTCACTGATGAGGCATGATTGTTCGACATCCTAGAAGCCAGCTTTCTAAATTATGCTATTCCCCATGGCAAGTGAAGGACAGATCACAGATTTAATGGAAAGAGCATTTTCGGTTTCCCTGTTGAACAATGGGATTTACATTTCAGCCCTCCAGCAAGCAGAGTTATTCATGATACCTTCTAAATTAGTACCACCTCATAAGTTGCACCCAGGGTACCTTCTAAATTAACAAGTAATACGTTTAGGAATCCCTGAAAGGCTTATTATCTCCTGTCTAATATATCATTACCATTGTATATAATTTCTGATGTGCCCAGTCCTTCTTCCGTAGGTAAAATAGGGCATTGTAGAGGTCCATTTCTGGCTTCCCATTATACTTCTGTATCTGCAGAGGAATTAAGGCTAACTGCAAAACAATCATTCCCCTGGCCTTTCAGTTTATGTGCTTTCATAGCTGCAGAATAACAGCAGAATTGCTGGTCCATTATGTTATCGTTTCTATTTGACAGTATAAAAGTAAATGCTATATTCATAACCCCTTGTCCAGATGAAAGAGAGCTGTCATTCCAAGGTTAGGGTATTTGCTTCTGTATTGCAAGTCCCCCTGGCTGTTTTAGGTACCTATGCTGCTGCAGTCATATTGGAGCTGCTCATGCACCTCTGTGTCACCACTCAGGATAGCAGCAGGAAACAACAGAGGGAGAAGAAATGCTGATATAACAGTTCCTGTTGGGAAGTAGCTGCTCATTAATATGCTCCCAGGCTGTCATACTTTGAGATGCTGGTCAAAGGTGTTTGCAAAGCTGGAAATCAAGAAATGCTCACTTCTTCAGCCTTGTCTGCACTAGGAATTTAACTCATTGCTGACAAAACACATCAGCAGCTGGAGTAGCTAGAACAGTGCTCACAGAGGTTCAGCCAGAGCATGGAGATACTGCTAACAGCTTAATACATCTCCGCCAATCCTCATTTGAGTTCCCCCACTGTCTGCTTCTGACATAGAGTGTGCCTGTGGCACCAGGATATAGTTGCTTCGAAAGGCTTCATTGGCTTAACATCAACATCAGATGCCTTCATCCCAAGTAGGGGGCTGCTGGCAGCAGAAAGCTGCTTCTAGGCAAACTGGATCCCTGCAGGCATTTTGCTGTGACAAAGGCACCTGAAACAGGGTCTGGTCATCACTGGCAGGGGTTACAGTGATTTCTCACCCCCCTGAGGCAGTTCCCATGGCCACGGTTTCCAGCTGAGGCCTCGCTGAAGTTCATCTGCTTTCCCTCAGCAGATGTAAGGCAGAGCAAATGCTGAATCTTCTGACTATAGAAGGAATGTCCATCACTTTATTTAGTTTTGATTGTGCTAGCTAGAATAACTTTCATCTATGAGCTTTTCATAATGTTTTTAATTGTAACTAATAAACATGGCACAAAGATTCCCATCATCTTGGAAATGGGTGGCCAAGTGTTTACACAATAGGAGGGTGGGTTTTTCTTCAGACTCACAAGAAGACATATATTATATTTCTTTCCGGAGATATCTTCCAGCTCCTCAGCAAGGTAACAAAGAAATAAATCCATTTACAGACTCTCTGTTACTTCTTTTGTGAATAGCCACCATTTGCATTATAAACATTTTAACAAAAACACATTGAGCTAAATTTAACCCTATGACTTTGATGAGTTTAGTCCATTGACTTTGTGGAGGAAAATATAGAGCTGAGTCTTGTTTTTTGATTAAGCTCATGAGTACAAAGAACTCTCTCAAAAATTGCCACTGTGGGACTTCAGCCAACAGAGACCCATAACCAAATAATGGGAACTTGTTATCACTCTTTGATTATGTGTTGGCTAAATATGCACAAAATTAATATCTCTTATTTTTAACAGATAATCTTGTTGCATCTATTTTTAAAGAACAAAGACTCCAATCTCTATCTTTGAAAGTCCCACTAACTAACTTAAATATGGTAGATTGAATTCCAGAATGACAAATCTTGATTTGTAATGAGAATCAGATTAACAGATTTTTCTTATCTCAGTGCAAATGTCCTTCATCTATGTGAATTAGAAGTCTCAGTCAAATCTGAGTTGATTCTCACAAACTCCCAGAACTCAATTTCCTGAGCAGGAGACAGTATAGATTAGGTTGATTTATAATAAATTTCAACCCTCTCAAGGTAACTACTGCCAGCAGTGCCTCCTCTTTCAGAGCTGTAGATCTTAAAATATAAGAATCAGATACTGAGGTTAATAATTAATATGAAGTCTCCAGATCTTATAGCTATTCCAATCTAAAGTAATCATATAAAGTTCCAAGAAGCCAAAAAGAGATAGAAAGAAAGTCACAAGAAATGCGTCTTTGATGCAACCTATGTATGCTAAGGCAGTGATTCGGGTACTTTAGTGATGGTGTGCGTTCATTCATTACTGGTAGAGACTGGTATTCATATTTTGAACCCATGCAGGAGCTGACTTCAGTTCTTGGAATTCATCTCTCTTCATAGCAAACACTTCATCACAAGTTTTATCCCTTTCTGAAATTCAAATTTAGACCCTTGATTGCAAAGATCAGGTCTGCAATATGAAGCATCTCTGAGTTACCGCAGAGCATCTGTTGCTCCATAATCCCACACTGTCTAGTTCCAAAAGCCTCGCCTCCACATGTCGTTAATGAGTCTAGGAACAGTAGCAGAGGATGCAGAGGACAGCTTGGAAGTCTGCAAATTAACAGAAAAACTAAGTTTAACACCCACAAATTGCAGAGATTCTGTAGCAAAAATAATAGGTGTCTGAGCAATGGTCTAATAAGGAAAATGAGTAGATGCTGGCGTATGTCAAGAATAGCCTTTTGCCTACAAACATTATTCAAGAGGAATGTCCTAGTATGGGGAATTTTTTTAATGGGGCCTATTAAATACAGCACTGCCTGGGCTAATGACATTAGACTATCCATCCCACAAAATGTCCTTAAGGAGTAAATTGAGCATCCAGAAGGAGGTCATAGGACAGGGAATCACTTTATTTAAACTCCATTCCTGCTCTGTCCTACACATGTTTTTTGGGGAACTCTTTAAAAAAGTAAGAGTGTTTAAGTAAGGGCTAAAAATATTAAATGCATAAACATGGATGTGTGGATTACAGACTTAAATCCACCAGAATTGTGCACAGAGTGGCTACACTTCTATTTTATGAGTTCTGTCAGGTTCAATCTTTAGAAATGAGTTTTGCGAGCTATGATGAAAAGCATTATAAAAATTCATAATATTGATTAGACTTTTCTCTTATAATTGCTTCAGATAATGTAATGTATAAAGACATTCAGAGATGTAATGAACACTGAAAAAGACTGTGGATAAAAATATGAATTGAAACCGACACCAGATTTGCACGAGTCACAGAAAGCCCTTTTACAAGGTGACAGAAATACATCACAGAAAAGCAATTGGACAGCAGCTGTTTGGTTGCTTGCACATTCACGACGTATGCCTCACCGACAGACTGCTTTACAGTGGACTGATCCTTCAGAAGTGTCTGAGCACGGGGTACTGCTCTGCCGAGAGAAAACCTTTTTTTTTTTAATGTGCAAAGTATCTAATAAGGACAGTCCAGAAAGGTTTTTTCAGGAAGCCTGTACACACATTTGGGTACGAAGGCTGTGTCGGAGGAAAGGCCGGATTTGATCCTGCCCTCCTCAACTCAGTGCTACATGGAGGCTCTCAGATTGCTGCCATCGCTACAGCAGAGCAGGAGACAGCTAAAATCAGCTTGCTTCCATAGGGGAGTACGCGGCAGATGGCACTGTTGCTTTAGCAGTCCTGAATCAATCCCTTTTTTCCCTTTGTAGGAAGTCTCAGGTACATTTTTCCGTACTACTCTCTCTCCTTCTGTGGGATTTTACCCTGTTTTCCCTGATCAGGTCCATCCACACCCGAGCACGATGCTGCAGCGCCAGGGTCTCTCGGTGCAATCATCACCTCCTGGGCAGCCCTGCATCCACCCCACTCCTTGCTTAACCCCACCCCGACTTCTAGCAGTTGTTTTATGCGGAGAAAACCTTGCATTTGCATAATAATTTATTCCCATTGGTTCCCTTGTATGCCCAATTTAATTAGTTTGTAACGTTTCAGTAGTGTTTTTCTCAGATGTTAATAGTGTGTTGGGGAAGCTGAGCACGTTTCTGCCACATCTTTTCACTCGCAGCACACATGGACTTTTGTCTCTTTCCATAACTTCGTCTCAGTGATTTTTTTCATTTGGTTTTCCATGCTAGCTGCCTTGATACTTATCTCCATTCATTTTATAATTCTTAAGCCAAACAATTTTTTAAAAGGCTAATATTTCTGGATTTCCCTTACCCCTTAGTTTAGACTTTCCTAGATGTGTTTTAATTAGAGAGATACTTGTTTATTTACCACTAGCTGCATAAGCATGAGCTGGCTTTTTAATGCAGTCCTATCCTGAAAGCTGCTGAAAGCTTTCACTAAAATCATCCAGCATCAAGGCAACTGGAAACTTATTGGAGATTTAGTCATTAAAAAAAATAACTGAGTAATTGCAATCACCTTATGTCTATCCGGGAAAATGCTTACTCAAACAGGACTCTACCCCGTTAAAAAGCAGAGACTTGGTGCCAAAACATGTAACCCTGAGGTGCCTTACCATGTGCGTGGAAACCAAACCCCAACACTTGGCACTATTTCTGCAAAAAAAGAGTTTGGTGTTTCAGGACAGGGAGATGAGTGTCCTGCAAAGGGAATGGGAGCTGCCTACAACAGTTAATAGGAAACCCTGGGCACAGAGGGGTGTCTGGATGGCACCCCCCAGCTCAGGTCCTGTTGCCTGAACCAAAGTTGCAGCAAGATCTGCTGTGCCCCTGGATCCGACAGACAGTATTCTTGTCTGAGGGTAGCAACCCACATTTCTTCGTTTGAGCAGGACATGGATCACTGTTTTTCTCTGTAACATGCAAAGAACATGAGGTGTTGGTGCTGGCAGGTTCTTAGTATTTGTCTGAGAAGTAGGAAACCTTCCCTCCAGGCTGAGATTGCTCATACCTGTTTTTACCTCTTCTGGTGGAAGTGGTGGACTAGTACAGGAAGAAAAGTGACTTTCATGGATGATACAATATCAAAGCAAACCTGACTTGAGATCCTGGTACTTAGAGTCCCCTTGGGTAGCTGAGGCATTACTCTTTTATGGAGTCCAGCTTTCTAGAAATTTGGGTCAAAAAGGAGGTAGTTGGCAAAGGTGCCACCAGGATTAAGTGACTGTTGAGTGCCAAGTTCACAGCCACGATTTTGAAAGTAGGAACTAAATCGTGTTTTGGTAACTAGAATTTTGTCTGTGCTGTGGAAGTCAGTAGTTCTTCCCACCTTCTGTTGTTAAGGAAAACCATAATCATGAACTACTCCCATTTTGAGACAGACTTTGCTGTCCATCAACCTTTTGCAGAGTCCTTTTGTGCCCTGAGTGTCTTGCAGGGTGAAGCAGTGAAATTCAGCATATCCCAGTCTAGAACTGGGGGCATCTCGACTACTGAAAGTACTACCTTCCTCATCACTTTTGCCTTGTAGCTTTGAGCTAGACACATATTTGAGCCCCAGCAATTTAAGACAGACAGATTTTTGTATCTGTCTGAAGCCCACATGTTTTCCAGAATTGTAAATCTAAATGAACCTTAAGACAAAAATGATAAAACATAATCCTTGGGGATGCACAAGGGAGCAATGGACTGGCTGAATCAGGAATGCCCATGACTGTGGGTACAAGGGCTTCCTGGCTGCTTGAACAATGGAAAATATAGGAACTACTGATTTGGCGTGAAATCCTAGAAGTCTGTGGCGCCCTTTTGTCATCCTGTAAATGTTTGGTCCTTATGTTTGTTATAGGAGTTAATTGACATAAAGCGATTTAGAGAATGAAAGTCATGTGGTCCTCCTTTTGGTTTTCCTAGAAGTGCAGGATTGCTCCTTAGAGCACAGAAAAGTTCATCCTCTTTATGCAAGAGGTGTTGCCCTTTTGGTCTGTTTCTGGCTGCATTTAGCATCAAAATTAATCTTACCATGAAAGCAATCTCAAGAAAAAATTGTGTGTGTGTTTTCTAGGAGAATGAACACATAAGAAAAATCAGGCAAAACAAAGCAAAATAAATGCAAAAACTGTAGATTGAATAATGTAATCCTTACTCATATGAACATTAACTGGAACTATCCACACGGGTAGATGTGCAAAAGCAAATCGGTGTCTCATAGGCTTGCTTTTGTTTGAAGACAGCTGGAAAAAAATGCATTCTTTAATGACATATGCATGTTAATACAAATTGTATACTCTCCACTAATTTAATACTCATGAAATGAGCACATTCATCATGGAAATCAAACAATAACTTCTTACTTGAACAAATTCTGCAATGAATATGTTACAAAAATACTTAAGAGATAATGTCAGTTGTCCAGAACTTTATTATAACAGAATGTTCTCCAGTAGTAAGATTAAAAAAGCCCAAGACAAATCATGGACAGCTATAAAATAAAGCCACAAGCATGTTTTTTCAAACTAAGAGACATATACTTTGACAGTATTTTATTATAATGATATTGTTTCTATTAAATCAATTGATTGAGGGATGCTTTAGACAGCTGACTGACAATTATTCTCTGTATCATTTTGGAAAATCTGGGTCTTGATTAACTTCAAGAGTAATTTTTTTTTCTTACTCCTAGCCAATAGAAAGTCAGCTTTATCAATACATTAATAATTTCTTATTATGTGCTATATATTTTTGAAGAAGAGGGCTATTTGATTTCTTTATATAGCTGATTAGATATGACAAGACATGCTTTGAATACGTCACCACCCACTCATTTCTTCAGCAATGTCCATAAGAAGGTAATAAAAGAGGTATTTTCAAGCATCAAAAAAACCTCTTGCTAATGTTTGGTTTGAAAGACAGGGAAAGGTCTGGTTCTTATTTAATCTCAAGCTTTTCCTTGGGGCAGAAAACACTGACATTTTCATTCCTCTTAGATTTACTGCATTTTGCCAGATTTTCTTCATATTGGCTGAATAGACTGCCTCATCTCCTGCACTGCAAAGACAGGCAATGATGTTCTGCAAAAATACAAAATGCATAACAGGCTTTGGGAATCTGCACAGAGATGGAAGCCAGTGTTTAACTCAATTCTGCCGAGTCTTGTTTATATTTCCTAGTAGATCCCAGCTTGTGTTTTAGGCCTACAGCTACCATTCTAGGAAGCTATTGGGTTTTAGTCCCTGCTTTTACAAATAATTTAGGAGAGAAGTTGCACAGGTTTTCCTCACATAGAGATGGAGCCAGAAATTCCTGTTCAAATTGTTGAAAGGTCTGATGTGATCAGAAAGTATAACACCATGCAAAAGTAAAGTAAGAGTACTGGCTATGAGAAATAGAAGTTCATTTTTCTGCTGCAGCCTGTGAAAATCAAACTGCAATTTTTCATCTCACAGGGAATCCTGATACATGCTCAATTTAAGCCGATTGTATGGAATAGCTAAGGAGAAACAAAGATGAAAAGCCTTAGAGCTTGTGGGTGAAGATGTTTCATCTTGAACAAGAGTTTCACACACCTTCACCTCACTTCTAGGTGACATAGATGCTTCTGCGTGTACAGGTAGGCTCTTTTTTGCTCACATTGCATCTTCTCATTTCTTTTTGTGTGTGACAGTATTACTTCAACAGCAAGGGGAAAGGAACCTTCCACTCCAGATTAGTTTATGAGCTAGTTTATGGGCCAAGCAAATCACTCCTTTACCAGGGTCACAGAAGAAGAGAGAATTGAACCTTGGTTTCTAATTTCCAAGGTGAGAGCTTTAAGCCTTAGGTGTATGAATGGAAAGAAAGTAGCATAATCTCTTTTTAAGGAGAACTAGTGAGTATTCTAGGTTGTGTAGACAGGAAGCTCTGGCTAATAACAACTGTTAATTTCAGAGCCCATCTACCACATCAAGCTTCTCACACTTGGGGAGCTGGTAGGCACAAGTGCCCATCAGCTTGAAGAGTTTTGATGTCCCTGAGATCTGATGAAGGTGAGCCCCTGTTAATTGCTATTTGGACTTAAATCCAAGCTGAAGTTTAGACCCAAGCTGAAGCAATGATTATTTTCTCCAGATGTTGTAATGTTCTGATTGATGATATAAATGTCATTAGCAATAATGATTTTTGGTTTGGGTGGGGTTTTTTTAGATAGCAGTGGCAGTTGTACACAATGAATGATTTGACTCATTATTCTTACTTTGACATTGTCATTAACTATGGCTATATAAATGCATCTCACCTCTTTTAGAATACAGACCTAATCTTGCTTTCATTTAAGTTAATGGCTAAATTGCTATTGACTGGTGGGAAGAGCTCTGTGTCCCTATATATTTAACTGCTCTAATGTAATTTCTTCACTGTATGGATCAGTGTTTATAATACAGGATTTAATGTAATAATCCTTTTTATATTGCTATGTATGTGAAAAGCAAACTTATAATACAGAAATAATATGGTCAGTGTTGGCAATATAAAAGATTAAATCATACAACTTATATTTTCCATAATAAATGTGCAGATTCTAATTAGAATTAGAACTAAAGTGAGCAATGTCTATGGATTTATCTTAACTCACAAGAATTATCTTTGCTTTACAATGAGAATGCAGCTTTTATAAATTGAAAAGAAATAATGAACTTCCAGGTTAATTGAAGCTGTCAGAGTAACTGGGGCAAGTTAGAAGTTGAAGCCCATTGGCGAAACGAGTTTAAAAAATATATCCATGCTTATCTTAACTCACATTCTGCCTCACTGGATCAGGGCTTCATCTCTGTGAAGGAAAAGATGTGGTGCATCATGTTTTGAAGAACACAAGTAGATTTGATAAAAGTCTGGAAGTAAGGACATACTTTCATGAAAATGCAAATTTATGACTGCCTGGATTTCACTCCCATCTCTTAAGCAAATATCCTGGACAATCTCCTTTTGGAAGAAGCATCCATTCCAGGTAAGTTCATTGTTATCAGTTTAGATTCTGAGTTTTCTTCAGTCAATAAATACTTCTGAATTTCTCATAATCATGTGAAATATTTAGTAATGTTGCAGAAGGCCATTGCAAAGGGGCAAATCAGTTTACATTGTATTATTTGTGAAGTCAGAGCAAGCATATATTTGGCATCACAAATCTGAAATAATTTATTATTGAGGTCACAGGGCATTAGTAGATCAAGTGTCTGGTAACAGACAATATTTCTCTGTTCAGTTTGCTATGTAAGTAAATATGCTGTCTAGTAGATAAAGTGGAATCAGAGTATAATTTAGTCAACATAAAAATCTAAAATGCACTGGAGCTAGTTATCTAGAGACTTCCACAGCTAAATCTCCCATGTCATGAGAAGGACATAGCTCTGGTTTATGCTGTCACCATCAAAATAGAGAACAACCACACAACGGTGAAACACTCATTAAGCACAGTGGGCAGTGGTTTACCAGTGGCTTACCAGCAAAAGCACTCTAGCACATACTTACTAGGAACTATCGCAAGCTATTACTCCCACCCTTCTTCTGTAGCACAGACATTACTTACATGTTCAACCAGCACTACAGTTTCCCTTGTGCCCTGCACTGGGCAATACAACTGACAAAGCACCCCTGAAGAAATAATTTGGCTGAACCTATGAAATGAATTATCTCCTCCTCTCACCCTCATGTAAATATAGAAGGTGATGGCGTCATGGGATCGTGCAAGGATGGGGTTGCTGGGCCTGCACTTCTTGTATACTTGAGCTTGGGGGTGCTGCTTTCTGTGAACATGCTTCTTAAAAGTAGAATACATCTCTAATGTTCTCTGGCTTGTAAACGTATGTCTTTGCATAAGTAATTACCCAGTCAAAAACTCGTAAGCACCACAGACACAGCCTTTATCAGAAGCACGTATGAACACAAAACACAGGCCTCTGAGATGTGATAAAACTGAATTTCTTCTCACCCTCCTTCCCTCTCTGTTTCAAAAATAAATAAATAAATAGTGTTTTCTCAGCAGTTGAAGAGCTCTCATGCCTGGGACTGGGGATGTTTCCCTTTCCCTCCCTCGCTCCCAAAACTGTAGACTGACAATTAGGGCATCTCCTAAGGCATGAGACACTCTTCAAGCTTTGGGGTGGGAGGAAGGGAATTGCTTTTGAGAAAGCATATTCTGCTTCCACGAAGAGCTTGCTAACCTCTATGCTGATGTATAAAGAGACAGTAAGATAAGTGTCCTCTGCCTTGCCTAGCTCTTTCTGAAAGAAAGACTATCCATGCTCACTTTCAGATGGTGGCAGCCTATAAACCCTGCGAGAAGAGGAGAACAAGTGCTTTTTGTCCACTTCTGTCGCAAGGACTGCTGACCTAAGGCACAGCTCTGCTCACAAAACCGCTCTGTCTTCTGTCATTCTGTTTCTCTTCTTGGAGCCCAGATCCACTTGCTTATTCCACTGAGAGCCTACAGGCAAGCTCCTCACTGCATTTCAAAGATTAGGATGGAATTAGGGCTCAAATTTTCCGTGCCCCACGCTAAACCATCAGGACACAAACCTGCACTCAGACACAGCATTTAATAAATGCCCAGAGACTGACAGGGCAGAAAACATAAATGTCTTCTGCCTCACAGTGTCTGGACTGATCCATACTCTGTACTGTTGCATTAAACTTCCTTTCTGGATCATTATCTACTAGTCTTTGGAGTGCTTGCCTTACCTAAATTCGCTGTGTGGATATGAATCAGGAGTTATAGGGCAGTGACATAGAAACAGTATCCTAATTCTAATTAGTTCTGCTCAATTTTATAGAATTTTGTAAACTTTTGCTTTTCTTTCATCCTGGACAGTTAAATTTCCCATGCGAATAAACCATTTCAAAGAAGTGTAGTATCATAGAAAGGTTGTATCAGAAGGGACTTTTGGAGGTCAGCTAGTCCAACCTCCTGCTACAAAGCAGAAGTGATTTCAAAGTCAGATCAGGGTTGCTCAGGGCCTTTACCTGTCAAGCTTTAAAAATCCCCAGTGGTGGAGTTTCCACAAACTTTCTTTGCTCCAGGACTTAAACACTTTTGCTGTAAAGAAGAACTTTTTTTATATCCAGTCCAAATTTCCCTTGATACAACTTGTTACTGTATTTCACTTTGTGCTTCTGAGAAGGGTTTGGTTTCCCTCCTCTATAATTCCTCCTTAGGCAGTGGAAGGTAGTTAGCTCTCCCCTTGACTTTCTCTTCTGCAAACAAAGTAACCTTAGCTCCCTTTCCTCATACATCATGTCCTCCAGCTGCCAATGACCTTGATGGACCTCCACTGAACTTAGTCCAGCTTGTCCGTGTCTCTCTTGGGTTGGATGGCTCTGGACTGAGAATGGTATTTCATGTGTAGCCACTCCAGTACCATGTAGAGGAGAATAATATTTCCCAGCCTGCTGGCTGTGCCTATGCGAAAGCAGCCCAACCTGAGGTCGTAGAATCATAGAATAATTTAGGTTGGAAAAGACTTTTAAAATCATTGAGTCCAACCGTTAACCTAGCCCTGTCAAGTCCACCACTAAACCATGTACCTAAGTGCCACATCTACATGTCTTTTAAATACCTCCAGGGATGGTGATTCAACCACTTCCCTGGGCAGCAATAAGGTCTCGCCTCAGCCTCCTTTTTTCCAGGCTCCTTTTCTCCCAGTTCCCTCAGCTGCTCCTCATAAGACTTGGTCTCTAGACCCTTTACCAGCTTCATTGTCCTTCTTTGGACATGCTCCAGCACCTCAATGTCTCTCAGAGTGTGGGGCCCAAAACTGAACACAGGTGCAGTCCCACCAGAGCTGAGTACAGAGGAACAATCACCTCCCTAGTCTTGCTGGTCACACCATTTCTGATACAAGCCAGGATGCTGTTGGCCTTCTTGGCCACCTGGGCACACTGCTGCCTCATATTCAGCTGGCTGTCAGCCAATACCCCCAGGTCCTTTTCCACCAAGCAGCTTTCCAGCCACTCTTCCCCAAGCCTGTAGCATTGCATGGGGTAGTTGTGACTCAAGTGCAGGATCTGGCACTTGGCCTTGTTGCACCTTTAAACAACTGGCCTCAGCCCATCGCTCCAGCCTGTCCAGATCCCTCTGCAGAGCCTTCCTACCCTCAGGCAGATCAACACTCCCACCCAGCTTGGTGTCATCTGCAAACCTACTGACGGAACCTACTCGATCCCCTTGACCAGATCATTGATAAAGACACTAAACAGAATTGGGACCACCTCCATTGCTGCACAGGTGCACTGATGGCTCCTGTGCAATTTGCTGTTCACCAAGGCCTGAAGTTCTTTTTCTGCAGAGCTGCCTCTCCACCAGTCCCTAGTCTATGCTACAACATAGGATTACCCCATCTTGGGGGCAGGACTTTGCATTTGCCTTTGAACTTCAGGAGGCTCCTGTCAGTCCATTTCTCCTGTTTGTGAAGCCTCATGTGAGTGGCAACCATGCCCTTTAGTGAACTGGTACTTCAACTTAATTTAGATCTAGGCATGACCTTACTGATGGTGCTCATCAATCAGGAGGGTGATGGATATCATTCAGGACATGTTAAATGGTGTCGACCACAGTACTGCCAGTTTACTTCAGTTAGACTTTCTCACATCCCAGCACAACGCAGCAAAGTCTGGATTTCTTTGGGCTCTTTTTTCTTTTGCTTGAAGGTGATGGTGATTATTGTTGTTGCTTTATCTCTACAGTTCTAGCAGGAAATACAGGAAAGTGTTTCCGCCATCTTTATGATTTATAAAAAGCAAACTTCTGCATTGCATTTGACCAAAACATCTGTTTAGCAGAAACACAGTAGTAACAGTAGTAGTGCTAATGCTACCGAATGAGGTAGTTATTTTCTTTGAGCTCTAAGCCTTAAAACAGCGTATGCCTAAGTACATTTTAGTGCTTTCCAAGAAAATAAGTGAAAATGTTCCCTCCTTACTAAAACGGAATGTGAGGTATTTGTGGAGGGAAAACATTCGGTAGAGGCAGCTAAAATGTTTCCAGAGGAAAACAGAGGAAATATTTTCCCATAACATCTGACAACTCCTGTCCAATTGCCTTATCTATCAAGATCACAGCAGTAGGGTCAATTGTATACTGCATTTTTAATGTATTCCTAATTCATTCTGTAAGCACACACACATGCATGCACGCACACATGTACATGTGTGCTCACACTTCTCTCTCATTCTCTCTTCCTCTGTATTTATTTTTCTTCCAATTGCCCTCATATATGTTGAATTATGAAATGATTCATTTTCTTTGTTTAGTGCAAAGTGACTTTCCATTTAGTCTTCCTACTCTATTCAAACCTTTCTGTTTTGGATACAGAGGGATTTCAAGTTTAGTTGTTTTTTTCAGGTTTTTGTTGTTTTGGAAGATAAAAGGCTTCTTGCAAGCTATTACTTTCAGCTTTTAACTATATAATACTAATAATAAAGTTTACTTTTTAAAAATCAAAAGCCTAAATCTTTCTTCTGATTTTGCATAAAATAAACTTTCTGCTTTCTTCTCTTTCACAAAGGATAAGAATTGCAGAACTCCAAATGTATCCTCAGCTAATACTGTTTTTGTTTTCAGTTTCCCTCATTCAAAGTCATTTACATCTGCAGACTTCGGCATCTTTATCACCCACATTTCAGAAACTCTTACTGCTGTCTCTAGGGGTTGTCCCTATTCTCACCATAGGAGAGTTAAAAGGTATGAGAAATCACATACCATTAGCAACAAGCAAACTGTTGTTTGCCGAACACTTAGGAGGAAGATCGCTGAGGAGGAGGAGGATGATCTCAGCCATTTCTGCAGGAACCCAAAAGAACAACAGAATTGCTCAGCACAGTCTGTGTGCTTTGTACACTAATCATGCTGAGTGTGCCAGGACAGTATGCAAGGCTTTATTTCCACTTTTTTTTTCCCCACTCTGTGGGCATAAATGATTTAAGGTGAGTTTTTTGTGTTGTTTTTTTTTTCCAGGAGCAGGTTTAAGATCCTTGCCAAATTTGTAAAGCCAGCAAGATTTCTAGGCAAGGGTTTGCAGCAATGGCCCTTGAGTGCTGGGTGCCAACTATGACCATCTCAAAGCTCCTCAGCAGCTGCTTCTTCCCAGTGGATGGCATGTTCCTAGAGCAGGAATACGGCTTTTGTAAAATTGGAAGAACAAATTTCCCCCTTCTCCCCTCATTTATGGGAATTTCACAATGTGGTATTTAAAAGCTGAGTGACACTCACTTAACCCTAGTGAAATGAGTTTGGTAAAGGTTTTAGTCTTCCAGATAGCTTTCGCAATGGAAAAAACTAATGCTATTTTAGACTGAAAGATGAGACTTTCCACTGTACCTTCAAGCTGAGTGTGGGTAAGAGCAGCCAGAGGGTTAAGGGACATCAGGAATGCTAGCAGTAAAAAGACGGAATGCAGCAACAATTTTTTATAACCTCCAAAATCCTATATTTTTTTTTTAAATTATTTGCTCTCAGTTTACTAAGAATGGGAAACATTACTGCTGTCCTAGCAAACACACATCTGTCAAAGCATAAGGGCAATACATCATCAGGTCAAAATATACCCTATTAAAAAAGAAATAAATGATGACACTATCCTGAAACCATAGTAAAAGTGGAACTTTAAAAAAAAGATACCCCAAACAATCAAACAAACCCTCCCAATAAACCAGCAATGTCCAAGCAAGTTTACTGTTACAGCTGCTGCAGATACATGTGTTACTGCTCCGTTTGACTTACATGTGGGACTGCAGCAAATTGAAAGGAAAATCACATCAGGTTATGCCAAGTCAACTGGAGAAATGTATTGTGTCTCCTTAAATGCATCCTTTCTCCCCGTTTCAGCTGAATAGTACCACTGCTGTTGGCAGTGCTATATATGTGTTATGCATTGACTTCTTCTAAGTGAGTTACCTTGAAGGAGCTGCCCTTAGAAATGCTGATCTGCTGCTAAATACTGAGCCCCTCCAGGGCACTTCTAAGTGGTTGCCCTGAAGGTGGGAGACCAAAACTGCAATAAATCCTTCTGGAAATTCAGGGCAAGTATAGCACTGTCAAGTGAGAGAGATTCAGCCAATTTAAAAGTATTAACCTGCTTGCCATATGTTTTGTGAGCATATAAAATAGTATCATTAGCACTAATAAAACTGTCATGGTTACAACATTTGTGATTATCTACTATATGTGGTATTCATTTATGTATATTACGGAGAGGCGTGGGAGTGTTTACAAAAGGATCAAGGTATTACCAGCAGTGACAGCTACATTGAAAATTGTCTATTATCAGATACAGGTTTTCAGTTGCTTTTAAATTTTCGTTCTTTTCCTGGTTTTATGCCTGAAGCTTGATTTTGGGGCTAGGAGGGAGTATATATTTCTCTTAGCAAGCTCAGCCATAGACAAAGAGATTAAAGAAAAGATATATTTCTTTGACTTTATTAAAATGAATTTAAAAACAAGTTAACCTATTTAGAAAGTAATAATTCTATGTAGTATTCAAGGTTCAGACTAATCAACACACAGGATTATACACTGAAGGGTTGAATATTTTATCCACTGGGTGACCATCCTTCAAATGTCTTAACTGAGATAAAGGAAAGTAGTATCTGACACATACTTAGAGTGTGTTGCAATGCATATGTGGAAGGACAGAGGAAAGATAAGACTGGAAAGGCAACTACACAGAGATAGTTCTATTTTTTAGGTAGCTCTGGTCAGTAGATTTCCAACAAAATTTTTATTGACTCAAACCACCTTGTAGAGACTACATGTAGAAGGGCATTGGTTTTGTGAAAACTGTCATCAAAAAGGCATCACAGGGCTGAGGCTGCATTTTTCCATTACTAACCATCTAGAGTTGAAAAGCACTGGGAGAGAATTTGCTAACAACCCCTAGCAAGCCAGAGAAGAGTTTTGCTAAGCAGTGGTTTGCTCAGAGACAATCAGGTAACGGGGAAGGTGGCCCATTGCCCCCCATATGCCAGAAATATACAGTAACCAAGCATCAACATTGCAACAACAACTCCAGGCAGAAACTGGAGTTGGGTGGTTAATACAAAGTTAAATTCTCAAATGCTTTCAGTCACACACAGAGAAGAACCCCGAGTCCCTGAAACATCTTTGTTGATGTACCAAACAATCTCTGCTTCCTTCTACTCTCCAGATTCAAGAGGGAACTGAAAATTGTGTATTCTTTAAAATATGTTGTCCTTTGTTATTGGTCTCTTGCATTTTTCAGTGCTTTCTCTCTTTATATTCCTTTCAGTCTGTTGCTTGCCTAATAGTGTTTCAGACTTCAGAACTCTATTGAAATATGACCAGCTTACTGCCAGCGTTTTCTGCAGTCACCTAAATGCCATGTGTCCTTTTGTTGCTTTCTGATTGCAAGAGCTTAAGTTGTAACCAAATAACTATTCCTTCACAACATCTCCAGGCGGCTCCTTTTGTTTCTTTCAAGCCTGCACTGCAGTCAGAAGAATCTTCTGAAATCTTTTCTTAGCCCCATTAACTGGTGAGTGATAAAGAGCTATGCTCTGAAATATAATTTGTTACTTTATGAATGCTAAGCTCTTTCAGAAACAGATGGAGGTTAGTTTTCTGGGAAAAAAAAACCACAACACAGTAATTGTGCAATGCTCAATATAACAATTCTTGGAAGAAGCCTCCTTTCAAATTTAAAATCATTTGCTATTTAAACAAGCTGGTACATTTAGAACTACCCAGCCGATGATGAACCACTTCTTTGGAGGTACCGACTGCTTCTCAGACTGCCTGCTCCCTAAGTACACGTAGCAGAGTCCTTGGCAAAATTTGTTAATATAATTTTACCTCTTTGCCAGAAAAAATGCTAATCCAGTCCTAGGAGTTCTATTTAACTTTTACTTCAGCTATAATATTTTCAATTTAAAAGGTGGTGGATTTTGGATCTCATAAGAAATCACGTTGAACGAAGCATGAAATTTGGAAATCCAAGGACTTAAAAGATATTGGTTATATAAAATTCATTTTGTTTTTTCTACTACGTGTTAGCCTTCTGAGCAGCTGACATGAGCAAAAACGCAGCCCAATAATGCTGTGAGAGGTAAAGCTGAGTTCAAGTGGTAACGCTGCATTTTCTACACTTGGTACCCATTACTGTCCATAATACATCTAAGCTTGCAATGTTTTCTGATTTCATTTACCCTGATGTAAACTCCAGAGTAAATCTGTTATGAAAATTTTGGCTTTGTCCCAGTGTAAGTGAACAAAGGATTTATCTTGCTGTCTATTTTGTCCCTATAACAACAACAAGGATTACTATAACAAAACGATGGAGTGCAATGTTTCTGATTATGCTAATAATAAACCCAGAAGAAATCCTTCAATCTTACATGCACATAAGCAGCAGAACAAATTTTCTTGCATGCATGTCAAACAGCAGTTTATTCCCTTTCTCTTCCAGACAGGTTTAGAAGGTAAGCTGATACAACAAAATGACAGTTGAATCTGTAATGTCTCTGTCTCTGTTATCCATATCTGCCAAGGTGCTTGTCTACTGCAGTGATAGGTATGGAGGATATATTGTTATGTCCTTAATATCATTGGTTTTCACTGCTTATCCAGTATCAAAAACATGCTTAATACTCTCATAAAAACAAAACAGGATGTGATTCCACCCCAAATGTAAATAATTTGTAACCACGTACTACAGCTGAGCAAAATGCCTCTTTTTGTGTTCACTTTCTGCTGGTATGTGAACAGAGGAGCTGTTCTTGCACAAGCAGCAATGATTGTGCTTTAAGCTGGTCTGCTCAAATACTTTAACTGGCAATAGTTTCTTTTATACTGTATTTTAACACAGTTTGCCACTGCTGGGACATCTCATTCCCCATCACATTCTTCAGTCTTTGCATAAGCAATTTCATACATGTCAGACAAGGCTCTGATGATAACTTTTGCAGGAAGGACTACTTATTCACACACATTTCCTGTGTACAAATGCGATAAAACAAAATTAAATTCAACCCTGCAGTTAAATCTTAATGCTGCTTGTTTTCTCTTTTTTTTTATTTTTTTTTTTCCCTAGGAACGATGCCTCAGGCAAGGCAAGTGTATTTCAGTAAGGAAAAGGATTAGCATTTTCTAAAATTTCCAGTCTTTTTATCTACTACCTTTTCCTAAATTGCTAATGCTTCTTCAACTATTAAAGCTGCAATGGCTTCTGTAAATCCACTTTCTGATTATATGAGTTAAGCTATGCATTTGGGACCAAAAAAAAAAAAAAGGTGCCAAGTGAGTTATGTCACAAACTGCCTTTAGTGCTTCAAATCTAGACTATCAAATACACAGGCACATTGTTCAGGATTGTTCCAGCATTAAAAAAAAACATATTATGAGGCCTTTAGAGAGGTAAATATATTACAATCTTTTCTCAGACTAGATAAGTTTTGTAGGTGGGAGTAGCATCTTTTATTGGACCAGCCAGTACAGTTGGAAAAAGTAGATAGAAAGAGCTTATATACCAGGAAAATTACCTCCTTTTTCCCACTGTATTAGCTTTTTCCAGTAAAGACCTGCAAATTTTAGCTTGTCTCTGTCCTTTGACCATCACAGTTATAACCATAGTAACAGAAGGCTTTTTAAAAGCAAGCCGCAAACTAAAAATAAATAAAATGAAAAAACAAGAGGACATCTTCAGCCTGCAATGTTTTTGATCTTTCTCAACTTCGGTGAGTCCGTTCAGGTTACAGTATGACTATTTGGAACAAGTCTTTATAAATTAAGACCTGTATATTGCATTGCTGAGAATAAAAAAAGCTGCTTTTTTCCAAGTCTTCTTCTTCTAGTAGCACCAGAGGACAGGAAGGGAGACAACCAGCCTCTGCAGAGCTTTTGTGAGGCTGCCTGCGTAATTTTGCCCTGGATGGATGGATCTTTTTAGGAAAGGATATACTGGCTGACATTTCTATACCCTTCACGCTTCTGTACAGGATTTAGCAAGTATTCATTGTTCGTACATGTTATGCACGGTATTTGACAATCATGTTTTTCCCTTACAAGTTAAGAAGCTGCACTCTGTCCTTCATTTCTTCCACATAGCTCTGCTCTTCCTTTCGCTCCATTTCTTCTCTTTTTTCTAGTCTCTGTCTCCTTGTTTTCATTATTTTGTCTGCTTCCCCATGAGCAAAGTTGCTAGGATATTGGTTAATATGTCTTTAAAAATGTCAGGGATTTTTGTCTCGAAGACTATCTTCTCATTTCTCCTGAATATATTTTGCTTCTTGTCCCAGAAGCATAGAAAGTAAAACAAAAATTCAAGTGAAGTGGCATAATTAGGCCACAATTTTATTAATAAAAATCATCTGGGAACGACTGTTAATAACTTGTGTGGGATAGGTCAGTCTCTTCCCTAATTGTTTTCACCCGCTTGAAGGCTGTTTTCTCCTTCTCTGCCACCCCACTCCCCAACATCTCCCTGCCCTACGGAGATACCATCCCTTGCTCCTTTCCATAGCTACACCCTAGCCTAATGTTGGGGTTCTCCAATCTTTCAAGGACTAAAGGACTAGGAAAAGGAGATTGTTTCCTTCCCAGTGACATAGTAGGAGCTCTGCTTTCCACTGTGCTCTCATCTGATTTGGCTTTATGAAGCAAGGTATCAGATTCCTCTTCTGATAAGAGTCTAAAGTAGCTTTCTGTCACCTGCTGAAATAGGTCAGCCTGAACTTACCCTTTCTAGTGACCCAGCTAGGTTCCTGGGAAAGGTGGAAAAAAAATCACCCTCTCTCAATCAATCCGGTGATGGAGGAAAATTACCCAAGTCCTCAGAATGTGGTAATGACTGCGGCAGGCTAAAAATTTATCTAGGTACAAATCCCAGTGTAATCTAGGAGCAAGAGGGCCTTCGTGTCTTTGCTGTTTTCCACCTTCCTTGTAATTCTTCTACCAAATTCCTGTTTGAATTATGTTTGAGCCAAGTAAGCAGTGTTTTCCTGAAGCCAGGTGAAGGAATTCCCCTCTTGGTCATGGTGAAGAGGGCCTGGGACAGGGAGGCAGCTCAGGGAGGAGTAGGCACCAGCTTTTGCCAGCAGCCCTTCCCAGCTGCCTGCATGGGGACTACAAGCATCCCCTTCCACTTGCATCTCGCTGCACCCGCAGCTCAGCGGGAAGGAAGGAGTGGGCTCAAAATCCAGAAAACTATTTCGGCAGCTGATGTGCCGAATCCTCATCCTTAAAAAAAACAACAGCAAACCCCATGACAACATGAGACTGCCAAAGTTAATATGAGAGAGAAAGCCTGCCTGGTTTTGTAAATGTGCCCTTTTTTAGATGGAATTGCACTGTGCTACTCTCTGTGCAAACAAATACAGAAAGCTTGCAACTGAAGTGGAGGGAACAGGGGAAGGGGAACATGAGAAAGAAAGTAGTTTGGCCAAGGTCGTGTAGGCAGCTAGTGGCAGAGCAAGAACTAATACCCTCAGTCTCCTAATTCTCAGTCCTTTCCTCCTGTCATCTGAAAATGCTTTATTTCCGGCACTTGCTATTTGCTGGTCTCAGTGGGTCAAATTGGACCAGAACATTTCAATGAAAAACAATCATTTTTATGTTCCAAGAATCACAGTGAACAATCCTGCAGCTGAGATTTCTTAGGTAATACGCAGCTGTTAGATGGAATGAAAGTTTGCTGTAAGTGCTTGCTGCTGAAATGTACGAGTGAAAGATGACTTTGGAGAGCCTCAGGAGTAGCTCAGGCAATGCGTGTCCTCCCACAGATAGAACAAGGAAATCACACAGTCAGGGACAAGGCAAAAATCATAACTGTTTTTTATTAGGCTCTGTCCGCTATTTGTTAGGATTATTGCCTTCGCTGTCGTCAAACCGTAAATCTTTTTTTTTCTCCTTTACACTGTAATTACAATCTTGTTTGGAGGGAGTAATATAAGTGGGGCTGAAAAAATACCCCCAAATCCTCCCAGTAACACTTGTTTAAAGGGAAGAGATACCTTTTTAAAATAACCTCAATAATATATTTTGTTCCTAATAATATACTACAGCAGAAGAATCTAAAACGTATGGTGGCAGTCTTTCAGGAATGAAAACAAGAGATTTAATTGAACATCTATCCTGGAACATTCATTCATTCTCTGTTATCACATGACATGTAAAAATATCAGGATACAATTTCAATAACAAGATGATGTTTCATTCAGGTTGTGGGTTTTTTTCTGTACTATATATATTCCAAGGTCTGCAAAAGCTGGGACAATTGTAAAACTATCTTAATGATGAATGGATTGTGTTAATTGGTATTAAGGAATATTTATGCTGGATTGACTAAGTTAAAAACTTTAATTGGCCAGAGACACTTGGGTGATGATACCCAGGGAGTCCTATTAGCACTGAATTGATGTAGGAGCTTATCCTTGCAGTTGATGGCAATACAGCACAGCGAAGAAAGTTGCAGGGTAACAGTAAAATTCCCACCTTAGATTTATGATACTGTGAGCTACAAACCACACTCCATTCTGCATGGTCTGAATTACAGATCTCTATTTATCTGGACACCACAGACCTGCTGTTACAATTATGTCTACAATTACAATGCTCTAGAGTGTGCATTGCATTGTAATGCAGTTGTTTATGCCATACCTTTTTGCTTAAGGCAATAATACATCAGTACATATACGAAAGTATAAGGAATTTGTTGTGCCTCATTACTTGAGAGAATTTTCCTGAACACAGATGCAAGTGAAACTCAGATAAATTTAAGTTTCTCCTGGCAATCATTCAATAGTAACTTGCACGCCAATCTTCAGAGTAGTTTTTCTTTTGTCAGAATGTATAATTCTTGCAGTAGATAATTCTGTGCCACTTCTATTTAGTATCTCTGGAATCTCCACCCAAGTTTAGGAGCATGTAGCTCCAAACCTCACCAAGCAGCAGAGTGAATTGCATGTCTCTTACAGAGACTGGGCAGTGCAGCTACCTGGAGGACTCTGGCACTCCTCCAGTCTGGGTTTCTGCAGATGTGGTTAATAAATACAAGCTCATGTATCCCAAAAGACTACACAATCGACTAAGCCTTTTGCCTTTGTCTTTCCCTCAGATCTGCCCAGCAGCAATAAGCGTTGGGGCCATGGAGGGGCCGTAGAGCAATAGAATTTCCAATACATTTCTGAAGCCTTTCCAGGGGAGACTTCTCAAAAGCAGAGCACACACCCCACACTTTCTGAAAAGAAATACATAAAAGGCATCTGAGTCCTCTAACTACCTTAGAAAGTTTCTCATAAAAGTCCACTTACCCTTCCACAGCACTGAGGTCTTTAAACATGACCTCTACCACTACAAGCCAGGTGACAGTGAAAGTTTCAGGGCTCTCAGCACAGACACTCAGTCACCATTTCCTATGCTGTTTCTCATAGCACTTCAGCATTTGAAAGCCACTAGTTCAATGTGGCCCTTGGCAAGAATTATTTGTTCAGCCTCAGCTGCACTGACTTGACTTTTGCTAAATACTGGTCTAGGTGTTCTAGAATGCCACACCAATATCCACCACTGATAGTGATGCCAAAGTGTGGAAAGATTGTTAGGTTGCACCAGCCGAGGTTGGATGGAAATTTGCTTGCCATGAGGTAGTCCTACAGGTGACACGTTAAATGAGAAAGCAACTCATACATTATATAGGCTTGCCAAATTCTTCTGCAAGGTTATTCCATCTCTGTCACTATAGAAGAAGTGTTTAGCAATATTTTGCTAGAATATAATAAGGAAGTTTTGGTTTAAAGTCGCTTTATTCACTGTTAATGTCTCATTAACTGTGATCAAAAGCAATTGTACGCTTGTTTCCTTAATATTACTTATACTTGACAGAAAGCAGCTGCAGGATACCTCCTCAAGTCCGCTCATGCTTGTCATCACCGTTAGGACTATTAATTCGCTGCAGTATACTTTAATGTACTACAACATTTAGAAATGGCATTTGGATGTTCAGTAATATTATTTTGCACAATTAACCTCTGGTTCCCTTCTATACAAGCCTGTTCTAAAGAAATCTCAGTTATGCTGTGCTATTTTCAAATTACACTGGGTTTTGTGCCTTTTTCCTAATAGGTTGCCCTTTTCTTAGAGAGTAGTAATGCACATTGAATTGTAATAACACTTTATTGTCCTTGCAAGAAAATACTATAAATCACGGAGATAAAAGGAGGTGAACCCATTTCCCAGCCCTAGATCAGACAGCTCCTGACCACAGTTTTTAAAATCCAGTTCTAGATCCACATACGAGTTTTGCAAACAATAAAATGGGATAAAATAAAGAAGGAAACATTTCCCCTTGAAAATGAAAAATTTAAAAAATGTAAATAATTCCACCTTAAAATTTGTGCCAAAGAACAAATCATTCAGTTCTGGGACATCTTAAGATAGAACTACATAGTTTCTTTTATTGCTCAAGAAAATGGGAACTAGAAGGCTCTGTTACAGTGTAATGCAGATGGAAAGTATGCAAGATGGGTTGTTTGATTAATTTAATCTTGAACTCTTTAATTCTTTTTCTGGAACTGGTACCTTTCCAGAGACTTAGAGAATTACAAAAGTATGGGCTGGTTCTAAAATCATAGAGAAACCTGTTTTTTTCAGTTTCATGAGAATTGGGATGTGTCACTAGAACAGCAAGCTTCATTACATGATGGAGGCCAGCACTGAAACATAAGGCATTTTCAGATGAGGAACATACCATTTTAGCTTATTCAGGATATGATGGGTGAAAATTCTAATCTCATTTATTAATCTCACTAGTGAGGTGTAACAACGCTGAGTGGTTACACTCCAGTGTAGCTGATCTCACAGATTCATCCTTCTGGTGGAGTGAATGGAAAAAAATAGTTTACAAGATCTGTCTCATGACTTACAGCTTTGAAGATCTACTCTGTTGAAATGCTCAAAACTCTCGATATAGATAGGAATTCGTTTTTTTTAACATAGATTCTAGTGCTTTCTTTGAAGACCCAGCATCTTGTCAAGGAGAATCTTTCTGTAAGTCTCTACAACAAACAGCTATAATTCTACTCTTTTTTGCTAGTGCATTTTTAAATTACAGTAACTTAGCTGACTGTGTTATTATCTCAATTATAATAATGCATCTGAGATCAGAATTTAGCCCAGCTCATTTTTCCAATGTTTTGTGCTACTAAAAGGAATGGATTTGGCTCAGTCAAATTATGCTTGCTGTTGTTTCATGCATAACTTCAGCTGAACACTGTCAGAGTTGTATGTGTGCATCTCATCGCAGAATTTGGCCCAAGGGTTTAGAGCCTCTAATATTTACAAAACAGATTATGTACAATTTGCTGACACAAATATATAGCTTTAATACTGTGAGGCTTTAAAAATTTATATTCATGCCTAGACGTAGGATAACAGTGGAAGTGAAATGAGTAAAATCTTCCTTTTCACACTGCTTATTTTTTGGTAGAGTGATACGATTCAGCAAACTAGTCTCATCCGGGTACCTCATTGTGTTGATTTTCATCCAAAGTTACGAAGGTTTTCACAAGAGCATGCTCTTAATCCCCCTTGCTTCTTGCTAGATTTTCTAATCTTGGACTATGATGTTCAATCACATGTGAACGCATTTCTTTGGCATTAGAGCTGTACAAAATCTTTCGTGGTGTAATTTCAAACAAGCCTTAATGTGCCGCCAAGTTGTTCAGTTTTTTCAGTATTTCCAAATGGGAAAAAGTAAGTTCACAAAGCAGGGAAGAATTTTTCCAAGGCCAGCATCTATATCAAAGGAAGAGGTTCAAAAACATCATAAACAAAGTTTTCCCCTCAGCTATACCTGGGAGAACATTTGGATTTGCCTCAAGTAACCAAGAGAAGAATCTGGGCTGATGAATTCAACCACGATTAAGAAAACTGTCTAAGGATTTGATTTTACACAGCACAGATGTGAAGTGCTGCACAATGGCAAGGTTAAAAGAGATGTGTAGGATGTTCAATGTGGGAGCATGTAGTCCAGCTGGAGGGGTGGATGCTGGATGGCTGCCAAGCCTCTTGTGCCTAGTGGGAAAACTACAGGCAGCTCAAATATTTGTTGATATACTGGCCAGTGGGCATCACACGGCATCATAAATGCCCATTGCTTGCCCATTCATATGTTTTTACTACTCAGTACTTGTGAATAAAAGCAACTGTGGATGGAAAGACTGACTCCCTGTGGAGAACTTTGCATAGCAGCTCACTCTGGTCCTGCAGACCATCTGCTCACATGGGGACATGGCAACTTGGTGCACCACATGGCTCTGAAAGAGGAGGGTTGCTCCTGAAGTTCAGACACTTAAGTAGGGCTTGGGAGATCAGGTGAAGGCTGCACCATGAGTGTGCTGGATGACCTTGGGCAGGATACTGAGGGCACGGACTTCTGCTTCTTTGTGCAGACACCTACTCCAGCACAAAGCAGATGTTGCCTGCTGCTGAATCCTGCAGTCAGTGTTCCACACCAATGCAGATGATGAGATGCAGTGCAAGACAGTAGTGAGAGGAAAGCCCAACACCTTTGGGTCTTCAGTATCTGCTCTCTAAAATGGCATCATAAATCACACAGTCATAGGGGCGCAATAAAGAAACAACATCCTAACAGCTGGATAATGTGAAATCCAGAATAATGCCATCCATTCAATATAGATACATTTTTTCCTCTGGGCTCATCCACAGAAAAGAGAATTAATAAAAAGTCTGATATATTTTCATTCCCTAAAACTCTCTTTGTGTGAGAATTTTTTTCAAGGTTCATTAGAGCTACTTCTCTCTCTTATTCCCTCCCTTCGCTGTGCCCCCCCTCCAACTATCCCTTTTATCACCCACTTTACCCACCTATCTCACTTTTCACATTCCTCTTCCATTTTCATGCATCCTTCTTCCCATGGCTTTGGCTATCACTTCTGAAGAGCCAGGACTGTGTCCCTGGGGCCAGTTTCTGAGCAGTGAGCTCCAGTGCTTCAGGAAGGTGACCTGCCAGTAGTTTAAGGCTTGCCTGAAAAATCAGCAATAACATAAACATGTAAGATTTGTGCTTTGCACCCCTATGTATGCAGTTTGGGACTCGAATCCTCGGTGGTAGTGCAGCACAGAAGCGTGTGCATGCACAGGGGGAAAAAGAGAATTTATCTTCAGATACATCAACCCACACAGAAGGAATAAACAAACAACTTCCACACTGTTTACTGAAAAAAAATCTACAAAAGACATTAGTTAGGCACACAGAATAATCTGTGGACTCTGTTGCAACCATGGAGCTGAGCTCTGTTGTCTTATTGGAAAGAGAAGAGGAGGAAAAAATAGAACTTGTTCTGATACAGAAGAGTATCTCATGCTGCTAATCAATTCGGTGGCCAAATTTGCTATTGTGATCTTCTGGCTTAGCTCTGCCAACTCTTGTAATTATCTCTATTCCCATTCTCCATTAGTGGCCTTTTCAAAGGATGTGAGTTTTCACAGTGTCAGATTATGCCATGCAGTGAATATCACACCATCAGCGCGTTACAAACATAATACAGCATAAATGCTTTACAAATATAGCTTCTTGCGACAGTAGGTGGAACACAACGGGTATGAGCTTCTAGGCCTCAGGGTTATGGTTTCCTAATGGGTGACCTTTCCTCCCTTCACATCCTTTTCCTCAGAGATTATGGTGTGGCAGTCCCATGCTATCTCATTAGCGGTGGGAAAATTAGAGCATATGAAAAGATGAGGAGGCATTCAGATATCTACAGCTGACAGGTAGCATGAAAGTGCTGGAACAGCCAGGGGACTCTGGCCAACTATTCACTCTGCTTATCCTTCCCCCAGACATTCTTTCACAAGGCAGTGCTGCAGAGAAAGGCATCACACCAGCCCACAAGCACACCCCAGACTTTGGTATGGTTCTCAGACATGCTGCTGCACAGCAGCAATATTTTCAGATGTAAACAAAACTTACAGAAGCCATATGACAGAGTTATTGAAAGACCTGCCTGTAGCTGAGAGTGAGCAGGTGGTATGATGATCGAAGACAAAATGAAATGCCTGCTTCGACTGAAGGGATATGTGCTGTTTTCCCAGGAACCAAAATGTGGCTCAGGGACCTTATAAGTGCATGCACACATGCCAAGCACAGTATTTAAGAAATGCAACATCACATACAATATTTAAGAAACAAAACATAACATTTGAGAAAATGAGAAGCACCACACTAAAAATTCAAAGCAACTTCATTTTTAAAAAAAACAAACACAAAACTGAACGACCAGATGATTCCCAAGAGAATCTGATGATTAACTGGCTGAATCAGGACATCTGCAGGATGTAAGAATAATAGAAGGAAGCGGGAGTTTTGGCTACCACTTTTATAATTAGCAATTGTAATGATCTTAGCGGTGTCCTCCTGAAAGAACTTGAATATTTATGTTGAGGCACAGCATTATGTTTCAGCGCTTTTGGTAACTGCAGCCACTTGCACAGAGTCAAGCACACACTCAAATCAGGAAGTCAAAATAAGTGCTCCAAATACCTTCTGTCGGAAATTGGAAGGAAAGCTATTATTTGCATGCAGTAAGATGGGAAAGAGAAGCATAGCATCCAAGAGCTCCCTTGGCTTTTGCCTCTTTTTTTTTTTTTTTTTTTAATTGCAGCTTAAATTCAGACTTGACCCAAGCAAATGCAAAATGCATGCGAATCTGTAAAGATAGATATCATAACCTCAGGCCAGACTATCGCTAAAGGCTCCAAAAGTAGCAGTTGCTATCTATAGAAAGCCAAGCATGCATCCATTCTTCCTGACTGGACGCTAAAATGTCATAACAACCTAGGCTGAGCCTGTAGGTCATACAGGGTTATTTGCAGTTATACTTAATTAGTAGTTTAGTGACTTCTCTGATGTTTCTCAATTTTATTACCTTCACAACTAAGTTGGACACATGTCTGGCCAATCTCCTCTACCCCTTCTCTATGGTCATGACACAAAAGAACAAAGATGCGTCATCTTTGCAAAGAAACATCTAGGTCAGAGTCATTTTTCTGAGCAGTAGAAAGAGGGACCCTCACCAGCCTGCTGAGAGATATGGCACCCTTGAAAGGTTGAGTACAGCCAGGCAAATTGGGGTGATCTGAGGAGAAATTACTTCCTTTGCTCTCTTTAGTCACTGGAAGAAGAAAGCTCAAATGGACTCACGTCAGTTTGAGACTGTACGTGTGCTTTGACTGCGGACACTAGGCAAAACATGTAAACTCCTGTTAATGACTAACACACACTAGCAAACATCATTACTCTTGTGAATTGCTCTTGACCATCTAAACTGTTTACTTCTATCCAGGGTAAGAAGGAATTCATTAGCAGAGTGCTGAAAGGCAATGATCCAGGTGCACCCCGTGTCCAGAGGAGCAGCCTGGCAGCTGCAGTGGGGTATCTAGGTCAGAACCAGCTTGGCAGGGTTATGCCTAGAGAGTGTTACAGGCATCTAACAGGCTGGCCAGGTCAGATGCACACTTCCTGTCAGTCAGGGATCAGACTGATTTCATTTCCTGTGCTCAAGCAATGCAGTGGCTACCCACAGCAAGACTCTTCTTACCATCAAAAACCTACATTGACAATCAATATTTACTCTTTCTTTTCCCTTGCTTAATATGAAACTGTGTGAGTGTATGGTTCCTCGTGGGACTCCATTTACCAGCTTATCTATGCTTTTGTTGGTTCCTTGCACATGAACTTCTGCATGCTTCAGATAGCACCATGCCCTATGAAGTGCATTTTGGTGATACAAATCATCTTTCAAACACAGAAAATATTTCCATGGATGCATGTTTCTTCCCCAAGCATCTGTCTTCCAGAATGCCAGTGGCACTGCTGGTGGTTTCCTCTTCAGATGCTGGCGTTCCCTTCGCAAGCAATCTGGGTTGTGACACAGCTGGTTCCAGCAATGCTCTGTACTTTGGAAAGCCATTGCATTAATTTAACTGCTTCTCTCCACTTCAGCTTTCTGTCTAGGGTTCATTTCCATCACTGTCAAGATGCTCGTCAAGTTCCATCAGTGTGAAGTTCAAGTGCCTAGAGGTCCCAGTCTTACCCTGGGCTGGCCTCCAAATCTTCCAGGTGTCGAGATATTTTTACTGCTAGTACACAGCATGCCTTTTCAAAATTCCTCTAACCAGATCAAGGAAGTGCTTTAGTAGCACAAACAAACACCACTGATGGCCTTCCTCTGCCATTTGTGCACCAGTATATCACTCTGGATTCAATTACAAGAGCATTTTAAATCAGCCTATCTAGCCAAATACACCCAAAGTGAACAAAGCTTACCACGTGTAAAAAAAAAGTAATATAAATCTGTCAGAGGCATACCCAGCAAGTCTGAAAAGATAACGTTTATTGAAGGTCTTCATGTCACAAGCCATTGCAGAGCGTTATTCACATCAGGATCATAAGTATCTTTTTGGGCACTGGTGTGTGTACCCACATGCATGAAGTCTAGCATGTCCTAAGGTGCCTTTCCATGCAGGGAGAAGAGTCTTCATTTCAGTTGCTTAATTTTCTGCATAAACACTGTTGAATTTTGGCCAAAACTTCTATAGACAATCACTGAAGCCAGCAACTGTTCATCCTGTAACTTAAGACCTAGCCTCCAAAATCTACTTTATAAAGGCCAGACACATCTGTGGAGAGGAAATGCATGTAAAACAGGAGAATGTCAGAGACAGAAACTGCACAAAAGTCCTTTTTCCCAGCATATTAAAATCCGAAATTTAGATTTGCTCATATTTGCAGATACACATTTTTCATTTTTTGTTTGTTGAAGACTTACCTTTAATTCTACAGTAAATTGAATTGAATGTTTATGTCCAACTTGTACATTCTGGACTGCATTCATCTACACAGATTTGCAAACAGCAGCAGTTGGACTCCTGAATACTGATGTGCTCATACTGGAAGAACTAGCTCGGGGACCACATTGCCTGTTCCTGTATTGCATGAAAGTCAATGAGAAACAAATTAGCAAGAAGGGTTTTTTTTGGGGGGGTGGGTATTTTTGGTTTTTGTTTTGTTGGTTATTTTTAAACTGCAATAATATTTGTGCAGAGGAGAAAATAATCCAGAATTTGCATGGATGGCAAAAGCCTATGAAATATCCTACTTGCTCTTAGATGTACTAATCATGGCGTATAAAGCCCAGCTTAACAGCAATCACAATACTCAGGGAGGCCCCTTGTCCTCAGACAGCTGCTGGCTTGGAGGTCACTGGGAAGGAAAAGGAGGAGCATCCTGTCTGCACACATTTCCCCAGGAAAAAAGCTTTGCTGGCAAAGCCAGGAAAGATGCTTTTTGGTGATAGCTTCAGTGTTTATTGTTTCATACAATATGGCCAGGGTTTTGGAAGGCAATAACTAGGTAGAAAGGTATTGTCTTACAGAAAAGGATAATGAATGGATCTGAGCTGACAAATGGCTTTGCCTTTGTGTAGGAAGATGAAATAGTTCCCAGAATACACTGCCCAATGATATCTTTCTGCACTGAATACTTGCAAGCGGATTGTGTTAAAAAGCTGCAGCGAACTGCCACCAGTCTCTTGGATTACTTCATTCAGGAATAACGGGGATGTTCACAATTCTACACATGTAAAGACGCAGCAAGCAAAGACTGTGGTTTGAAATGTGTCTCTTCAAATAACAGGGTACTACATGTCCTCAGTGTAGGATTTTGTTGCTGGTTTGTATTGCTATTTGTCCGCTTTCCTCTTACCCCTAATATTAGGAGACAGAAAAAGCAAGAGAAATGACATCAAAGACAGATTTCTGTAAGTGTTATGACACTGATTCATGAACAGTTCTGATATCATAGAGCTCATGGGTAGACACAAAGACAAGGGAGACATGAGCACTGGAACTGAATTTAAATAGAAAGCTACTATTACATGTACGGTGTGGATAACATAACAAAAAACAATGAATATAATGGCATTCCTACACTTATGCATGGCACACAGCTCATAAAAGGGTATGGAGTGAGCTGAAGGATACCAAAATTCCTAAGGGCTCACATTGGGAAAAAAAATAGGAAAGCTAATGCAACAGCCCCAGGGTTCACCCTCCTTTCTTGGAGCTCTAAGCCTATCGGCCAGACAGTCTCCTACTGGAGGATGGCCCTTAGCTTGTGGGGCATCCAGCCGTGCCAGGTGGTGTAACACAATCCCCCAGAGCATTAATCCTGTCCTGCAAAATGGGATTTTTGCCTGCTTGGCTTTTTTTTAAAAACACATGTTCCAAACAGGTCTTGAAACTGCTTGCTGTCAGATGGATGCACTTCCCCTTACTCTGAACGGTTCCTTGCACATATAGTATCTCTCCCTGTGAGTCATCTTACCTCTTCCTGCTGGAATTTTGACCTCTTTCAGATGCAGCTTTCCTGCTGCCTTCACTATGCTTCCCATCCACTACAGCCACTTTGGCAGTGCTGCTGACCAGGGGAAGCATGTGGCCTGCCCAGTTGCCTGGAGCAGCCTGGCATCCCTTCCCTGGTCTTGCTGACATAAATGCAGTGCTGAACCCACCTCTTCTTTTTCTCCAGGAGGACTTTTTGTGTTGTGTATGCCCTAAGGTGACTGAGCACGAACTGGCGCCTCTCCATTGCAGCTGGCAGACAGTCAGATGCTCCCCAGGACCTCCAGCAGTACACCTCCTGTCATTACTGCATACTTTCATGAGACTATCTCATTGAATACTGTCTATACCTGCTTATTGACGGCCCAACCTGCATGACTAAGCTGCTCGAAGACCTGCACGGCATCCTCTGCTTTATCTAATGTTCCTCTGACTGAAGAAACCAGACAGATAGACCCCAGGAGTGCCATGGTCTATGGGACCTTTCTTTTGCCCCTCTTTTGTACTGGGCTTTTCCCTTCTCTTCCACAAGAGGAACTAAGCAGCGCTGGCTCACCTGGGGATTATCCTTTTGTCCCACCGAGTGGGAATATTTTGTAAAATCACCTTCCATAGAAAAAGACTGTTTTTGTCTCACTGGTAAACACACTAGTACATACTGCTCTTTCCTTGTAATGTTTTGATAAAGGGTATTTTAGCTCTAGGAAAGCTCATTTACTAAAGCGGAAATACCAGTAAGGCATCACCTTGTGCAATGGTGAAGTGCTGGGGTCTGAACCCCAAGCCCTGAATTAAGGTTGACATATGGTTGGTCCCCATGGCCCTTTAAGAGGAGGGGATGAGTTTACCTTTTGGCTTTCCTCCAAGGTGCAGCCGGCCTTGTAGGGAAAGCCCTTGGGTAAACAAGTCCCAGGTGCCCTGCATTTTGATAACGAGTGCCAGGTGTCCTGTTTGGGGATAAAAGCTGGGACCACTTACAGGAAGAGTTAGAGTGTCTGTCTGTGAAGTGGACACACTTCACAGAGTTTTCCTGTTGGGGAAGGACCTCCTGACCACTCATGCAACTGGATCCCAGTCAGGTCTGGCACCTACAAACGTGGGCTTTGTGGGGAGGCAACATGGGGTTACTTCTGTCATATGTGACCACCTTAGTGTCTTGGTTGTCTCCCATTTTCTCCATGGGTTACCTTGTATCTCTGCTTGTTCCATCTATTATGAGTGATACTGTGTCATTCCTGGGGTCGCTGGGGTGGATGTCTATTATTTGTGATCTATCTGACTTGTTTGTACCCCTGGTGATCCCCTATATTCTGAGTCCTTTATGTGAAATAGAACTTACTCACTGGATTGTTTTTCTGCTGCTGGCTGTGTCTTTTGTCCTGGGCCTAGTAATTGGCAAATAAATGGTCATAGCAATATAGGTCAGTAGGAGAAGCAAGAATACTCGTGGATAATTTAACTCCCTATGTGCACACTTTGGCCAGGGAATGAAAGAGTACTTTAAATAAGGAGAGTCCATTGACTCCAAGGTAGACTTCCGCAAGGATAAGCGGAAGATTGACACGCCAGGGTCAAAGCACAGTCTTTTTCTCCTTGAATTGGCATGATTTAAGAGAGAGAGAATGCAATGGGCAACCACCATTCTGGATTGCTTGACAGTAGCTTATCTAAGAGCTCAGCTGGGAGAATATTTCAGGGTAAATACTTTTTTTAATGTGCTTGCCTCCTTTTTCCATCTGAAAATTGTCTATAAACATGTTCTTGCAAGCCTTTTTGTCATTCAGAATGATCTACAGTGAGTGAAACTCAAGTTTAGGCCCATTCACAGGCAGCTTATTGCAGGTTTTCAAAGAAGAAATTCAGTCTGATCCAATTTAGCACAGAGATCACATGGCATGTCTTCTTGACTCAATTGGATATTTCTTTGATTCAAGTTTTTGATGTGAACATCAATTATTTATTTGATTTTTAACATTCTAGTACTACTTGATGCTATTATAATAGTATATGCTGTTTTGGCAAGTATTTCTGTGCAGATATTACTTGTCAGAAGTATTTATTTATGGTGTGAAAATTAAAACCAAGGAAATGCAGAGTTCCTTTCAAAATACAGATGAATATTCATAAAAGCATTACAGTGTTTGCCTGTCTCTGATGTTCAGTGCTGTTCATTCATCCAAAGTTGGAAGGATATAAGCTGAGACATGATACTTCAAGAGAGCAGTTAAATGAGGAACAGGGGAGATAAAGTTATAACTTATAAGATGATTGTAAAACTCCTGGACATTTTGAGGCCGCAAAGCCTTTATCAAAGATGAGAGAAAATTCTACTGGGTGTAATGTAGGCATGATGAAGAAAACTAGCTCAGAAAACAGGACATTCAAATCCAAATTGCTGCAAGAGCCCTGGTCCAACAGTACCTTGCAAACAGGAGTATATGGAACATATGAAGATAACAGAAATTCTAGTGAGCTTAATTTTTCATCAACTTTGAGAGTCCACTTCTAAGGTGACAACATGGAGAAGTCTACATTGGAGTCTGATACAAGAGATAAGCCAAATGGTTTATAGTAAAAAAATTTCAGGAGGGAAATGATATGTCCAAATCTCTCGGCAGGTTGCTTTCACAGGAAATGACTAAGTTGACTAACCAGAAGCGCACCTCTAATGGAAAAGCTAGTGGAGAATGTATTGACTTCAATGTCTTGAAGTATTTGGATTTTTTCTTCTTTCTGTTTTTTGTTTTGTTCTGCTTTGTTTTCTTCTGCCTAGGATAAAGTGTTTGGGTCAGTCTTCCAAATGCAAATGGGTTAAGTGCATCCCACAGAAAACCCAAGAGGTTTGACAAAGTCAAATGCAATAAGGCTTTGGCTGTGGTTGCACTCTGGAACTGTCAGCATTTTGAGCCCCAAGTGGTAAAGGTGAAATAGCTGTGTAATTCTACACTTGGTTAAACCTCTTTGAAATCAGCAGCTGGGGGAATGTCTAATCACAGTTCCCCTCTTCAATATAGTTGCAAGAAAATAAGTGAGTGGATCTGATCTCTCTTACATATAGGGGAGTTGATATCATAGCAGCTTCACCTTCGCACCCTTAATGTGGAGCACAGGCACTCAGGGGCAGAGCTGCCTCACTCCTTCTTCTTCTTCTGCTGGAAATTTTCTGTATCTGCAGGAGAAATTGCTACAAGGACAGAGATGCTGAAAAAAAAGGAGGAAGCAAACAGACTAACAAAGAAGAAACCATCAGGTATAGAAGGATGGGCAGAACAGCTTCAGAGAAAAAACCCAGAGAGCTTTTGGGCTGGGTGCTAGTTCAAAGAAATTCTTTTCTCATTGTTCTGTTTCTTTTTTTTTTTTTTTTTGGTAGTTGTTGTTGTTTGATTCCTGCTGTAATCAGGGAAAGTAAATTAGAATGCATAACCGATACCTAGTTTCGGAGTGAATTTAGCTTCCTACCAGACAGCACTTCAGTTAACTGTTCAGATCAGCACGAAAGCTAACCTCTTTAGAAACTGAAGGAAATGCAACTACTGTCCTCCACAGAAGAGAGCCATTAATCGCTCTCAGACATGTGATATGGTAATTTCCAGACAGTGTGTTTGGACCTCATTCTGCCCTGAATTTTGGATGAAGCTGCCCCAGGCCTCTGCTTCACTCGGTGTTTCATCAGCTGACGTTTTGAAAACTGCTTTTTCCCTGCACTGAATCAACTTTGCAATAAACCAGTTGTTCTTCAGGAGACTGGGCACTTTAAGTATAAAAATAAGGGTCTTCTGAGATCCAAAGATGTAGGCATTAATTTGAACCTATGGATTTGGACACTTATCACTTCTCTATCCTTTCCCTAAAAGACTGCAGGGTGTGAATCTTAGGTTCTAGGTTGGGGTCATCTCTATTTTGGTCTGAGGGGCGCAGGGAAAGATGCCCCTTCATCTCATCTCTTCACAGAATAAACACTGGATGAAGTTCATACTGCAAGCATTGGCAGTAGGATCTGTTGCTCGTCAGCAAAAAGAGATTAAAAGTGTCTCTTGGCACATCCCATCAGGGGACTCCTTTTATCCCATGAATAAACAGAAGCTTTGGATCAACAAAAAGAACTGAAGCAGGTGTCTCTTTTACTTCATGGCAATCTATCCTTCTCCCCATCTTCAGAAAATTGTTCTTTAGCTCTCTCAAGGATACTCAGGACTTGGGTAACCATTTGTTTCTGTTTTATCTTGACAGTACAAACCACAATAACAACAACCCTAGAATGCAGACGGACTCAAAACCACCTATGCTTTTACTATTATTATTGTTATATACATAGTATATTGTATTAGAAAATCCACAAGCTATGTCATGGTGTCAGATATGAAGCAGTACTCCTTTTCAAGGTTATATTTAGTGTCTCTTAAACACGGCTTTTAATCAGAAATTTCTGGCTGTTCAGAAAGTACCTCTTAGGTGGAGATTCTCTTATCTTTATAAAAGATCTTTCTTGAGCCATAGTTTCACACAGAGTCTAAGACTTTGAAAGAGTGTTTTAACCTTCTGTCCCTTCCCCCAGTCACTCATTTACACTTCTTACACTTTCAAACCTATGTTGGCAGGGCTATTTAGGGGTTTTGCACTGAGCTAGGTAGGGGAACTAGGGAGCACACGACAAGAAACTGCTTTTTTCATTGGCAGTGTTAGCTGCTCAGGTTATACATGGGATTATTGCTACAGGACACGTTTTCTTTCTGACACAAAGACAAAATTGTACCTTGTTCTTGCCATGCTCTAGTCTTATCTGATGACAATTAACACTGTTCCAAAGCCATATTGTACTTCCACATTAATGTTACTCGGTTGAAAGACAGGATATGGGATCTGTCCTGCCACAGAGTGGGAGTCGTTCTGGTTTTTGTTTTTGTTTTCTTAATTTGTGGAGCAGAGGAGCAATTTCCTGCCCTGCTCTCCCAACACAGACGCTTTAGAAGCAGCAAAGAGTCATCTATTCTCCCAGATTTGTGCTCTCCCCTTTTTTGTTTGTTTCCCTCTTTCTTATGTATTTTTCTTCCCACTCCCTAACCTGCCATAACCTACATCCACACTTCTGCAATCACTTAAGAAAGAGTGGTGTCCCTCCCACTCCTTCCCCCTGCCTACCTCACCAACCTGTTGCTGGAATCTTAAATCCTCAAGAACTAAAAGAGGACAGGCTTCTTTTCTCAGCTAAATTAACACCAATCTGCTCTTGTTAGCTTGCCGTTCTCCTGAGAGCAGCCATACAACCTCTTCATTTCATTTCCCCGTCTCTTGCTGCGTGAGAAGTAGCACATCCTCACACCAGAGACACTTGTGTGAATCAATTTGCAGTGACCAGCTTAAATTTCTCCTGGGCCACTCTGGATTCTTTCATTTGGAGCTATAGAGTGAAGAAATAGCTGCCCTGCAATGGCTGTAAAGGAAACCTGACAAGGGATGAAGGTGAAGTGCTCATGTTGCTGTAGTGTGTTTGCTCCTCAAGTCAGCTCCCATAGTCTCATTGGAAGCATCACCGGGCCTGCGAAGCACGTCTAAAAGATTTAGTCTTTTCTGTTATCCTTCCAGTTTTCTTCTTACACATTGGACATTTGGGCATTTGTGTAGAACAGCGGTCCGATTTCTTTCCTCAGGATCAGTTCCATGCCAGTAATCCTTGCCAAATTTGACACCAGCAACGGGTAAAATCCTGGCCCAGATAAAGTCAATAGCAAAGCTCTCATGAGAGCCAGAGTCCAGACCATACTGTCAGGTTTTTCTACAAGAATCGGCCTTCTCATGCCTGTTTGTCTGGGGGGGCTTTCTCTCTCAAAAGATATTGCTTACACATAGAGGAGAAAGGTCTGGAAGACAAGCAAAACAAGCTGATTCAGAGAGGATCTTAAATGTGATGTTAGGGTTTTTAAAGATGGCCTTTTTTCCCTTTGAAAGGTGTGTTTTAAAGGTAGCTGTTAGGTGTAAAGCTTCCCCAGGTATCCTCATCACCCACAGAATGAGATTTTGAGAAAACAAAGTGTAAGTATCAATGCACACATTTTCTCCCTCTGCCTTTTCTCCAGTGAGTATTTCTCAGAGAGAAAATAACCTTAAACAAATGCAGAAACAGACTGTTTTGGAAGTCACACCTGGAGGGGAGGAGCTATCTAACCTCCTGGCTGATTATTCTTAAAAAAAAAAAAAAAAAGTGTGGGGTTTTTTTTCTGTAGCCTTCATGGATAAAGCAGCTCCTGACTGACCTAGCTGTCAAGTTGCTGCACCAGCAGCTATCCAATTACTCACTAAATATCTGTGAATCATTTGGTTTATTAGAGATGATTTGCAGTAGGTTGTGTACTCCAAGTTAGTATATCTTCCTGGAGAAATTAAAGTCTTCGCTACCATAGTTTTGCTGACTCTTGCTGACTCTTTTTTATTATTGTGTTTTGTCAATTCACTACACCCCAAAGATGCAAGTAAAATACAAAATGATATCTTCTAAGGTTTTAGTATCTTCTTGGCTCTGAAATATCCCAAGGGCAGGGGGAGGGGAGCCTCAATATAGTCACGCTAGCATTTGCAGGAGAGAAAGAGAAACTATGGAGGTTTTAAAAACACAAAAAGAATGATGCTCTTAGTAATTTTGATCTCCTTAGATGTAGTTTTGGGTGAGCTGAGGACTGTTTGTCCTATGGCTGGAAAATCCTCCAAATTCTCAGAGAAGTTAATTGGGAGCATGAGATTTTCATGCTGAATCGTCACTCCCCAGTAGAAATAAACAGCAGTAGTTATTTCCTTGTTCTTTGTCTAGGCTATGCAATTGTATACAAAAAGCTTACACACTCCAGACTTGCAGTTATTTAAACTTTTGGGGATGCTAGTTTTGTTTGAAGTCACATATTCTCACTAACTATAATAAAAAATATACCTGCTTTCAAAGGCAGAATATTTCCTCCCTGTCCAGAAGATTGGTTTACTGCGGGAAAGCTACATACACAAGCAAATCTCCCAGAGATGTCAGACTTCTAACAGAGCTATGAATTCTCTTAACAGTCAGAGGTACAACATTAATAACCAGTATAATAAAACAAATCTAAAACCTGCAGAATAATAATAATAAAAATATATTTATAGAGGCAATGCAGGAGATGCAACAGTAGAATAGCCTCCCTTTGGAGCATCAATTCATGAATTCTGTGATCCTGAATAACAGGCATGCTTCCAAAAGATAAAATAAAACACAACATCTATTCAAAATTACTAACTTTCCTCTTGCGTTCCTTAAAGGTGAATTGCAGAAAATGTATAAATTTTAGTGTGTTGTAACTTGTGTGTCTTTTACTACCATAGGAAGTGAATTTCACAGTATTTATTGGAAATCATTATCTTCCTGTGCTTTTTAAAATTTAATCTAAAATTTGTCACAGCAGCAGAAAAGCAGCAAGGCTGCTGCAGTCTAACACCGGCAATAAAGTGATACTCTTTGAAAGAACTCTATAGGAAGATCTGCCATGATTTGCCAATAGCAGCATCTGAAATGACATTTGCTTATCAAAAATCATTAGAGCTTCTAAAATAAAATAATGAAATGTTTCTGTCAGAAAAGGACGTATGGATTGGGATCATGACAAATAACAGAAGAGCATTAACTGATCTAAGCAACAGCATCAAAAATATTAAACCTCCATTGAAATAAAATACTCTGCCCTATTTCTAGTCCTCATTGGTTAATTTATTAATTCTTTTTAATAACTTCATTTGGGACTCTGAGAGAAGATGTAACCACTTTCTCAATTACAGAGTGTTTCACACCTGCTCTGCCCAGACTGAAGAGGCAAGCAGGTGAAAATCAAGCTTCTGTCTATTCTAATTAAGGATTTTTTTTCAACAGAATGAGCATTTTTATATTGTTAAAAAACACTCCTGCTGGCAAAACTCTTATCACCACATTAAGTAACACATATGCAACTTAACATTGGGAAATCAAGCCCTTACTATAAAAACTATGCTGAACACCTAAGGGTCATAATTGTAAAGGATTTATAAGCTCAGGATATGACTGATAAATGAAAAGCAGCAATCAAAGAGGGATGTAGTCAAACACACGTGAAATATGCATGTCTGCATTTGCAGGTATGCACACATGTGTTTACCTGTTTCATTGTAGGTGGCTAGGCAAATATCAAATGTTCCTATCTGACCATCATTGCCCAACTGATTTTCAATAGGTGTTGTGGTAGAAATTATTATTTTTAAGTTGAATTCTGTTTTCATTCCAGCCTGAGAGTGATGAAGTTCTTCTCTTCTGACTTCTTTCATAGGATCCCATGCTGATTTGTGTAAATGGAATTTCACCATGAGTTTCATGAAGTCTCTACTGTCTTTTCAGGGACTTTCTGACAAGTGGTATTCTGTGATTTGCTTCTTTTGATGTTATCAGATCTACCTCCTGCAATCCATGTCTGTTTATGTAAATTCACCTGGCAATTGATTATTACCTCATACAGGCTTACTGAAAAGTGCTGGATTCGGACACTATTGTATTTACAGTGCCTTCAGATCAGGGTTTAGGATTGTGGACCTCTGACCTAACTGCAAACAATGTTAAGAAAAAGCCAAAAAAGTAATTAACCACAGGGAAACTGCAAAAACAGCAACATATGGTACACATGTAACTACAAAGTACCTACCAAGAAATCCTTGATCTATCTCCATAAATCCTTAATCCAGAGATACCCCTATAAGAGAGCCCCTAAATAACCTTTTAACAACAGCGTCATGCTAAAGAATGGGCTCCACAGTCTCTAATCCATTTGAAGGTTTTTTCAGTGTTTTCTTCTAAACGAGCAGCAAGATGCAGTGTGAAAATCTATGCACAACTGTTTAGTCTCAAAATCTTTAAGCACTAATAGCACCATAATTAACAAATTCTGGCACTCAGTCTCAGATCCAGGCAGGCAAGACTTAATGTGATCAAATTTAGACAGCTAAATTGTATGTTCATATCAAATATATACAGATCCCCATCTATGATCATCTGTAAGGAAGTATAAAAGGCAAGCTAGATCTGCCAAGACTTTGTAGTTTGCAGTTTAAGGAGGTAGACAAGGATTAGCCAGCTAACAGAGGAAATGAAAGACCATTTATCATTTGATGTTTTATAAACTATTCCATAACAACCTGTAAAAATGTCAAACACAGAAAACCCTTCATTTGGCATTTCCTTGCTGCGCTCTTGTGAGGAATCCAGCTCAGCAGGGGCTTAAGCCTAACACCTTTAGATCCCACAAGTATTGGTTCCCTCTGCTACCATAAAAAAAATGAGCACAGCCAGCTGTGGTAGAGAGCATTGTCATTTTTCAAAATTCAGGCCACAAGGAGAAATAGATCATAACAATCTCCCCTAGTTCCTAACGAGAACAGCAAAAGCGTGAACCCCTGTGTGCGCTTCGTGCTGTTTATTTCTTCAGGGCTCCAGGAGCTGTTTCCTTCCTTCAGTTTATTTCATGTTAACACTACAATTTTGTGAGCAAGTGCTCAGGTGTAAAGATGAAAAGGGTAGAGCAGGCCCTTGTTTTTGACACTAGAAGCAGTGAGAATCAGCAATAGGAACTGCAGATTTGAACAAGTATCAAATGTATTTTGCTACAGAAAGATATTGGCTTTCCTTTAATTGTGGGTGATGATGGAGCCTACATGTAAGTGTCACAAGAATTTAACTAAAAACTTAAAGTGCCTAAAGCTCTTCATGGAGGTGTATTTGGGTAGGGGTTTTGTTTATTGTGTGAGGGTTATAGAGGCAGTACACAAAGGTATTCTGCAGGTGGGTTCAAAGTAGCAAAGTGATTTCCCTGCTTGAATGTTTAATTCTGTGTACATGTCTTAACTGTACCTCAACTTTCCTTTTAAAAAAAAAATCTGTTTTGTTCAGGAAAAACCTGGAACTTCTTCAAGAAGGACATAAAATAAAACAATTTCTTAAAATTACACTTTCACTTCTAGAAATAACATAGCCCAAAAGCAGCTGTCCGCTGCCTTGTTTTATGGGCCTGTCCCATCCTTTAAGTGATGCAAACTGGCTTCTAGCAAGACTTCCACAGAGAGGGATACAGAGAGACCCTGGAGACATTTTCAGAAGCAAAGATGGTTGCCGGATTTCCAGTCTGCCAAATTAGGTGGGAAATGATGTTATTGCTATGGCTGCCAGCTTTGCCTCATTCCGTTCCTGACAGTGAACCCAAAAAGTGACATGACTGATCTCCATGGCTTGTGAAAATGCAGGTATTTTTGGTATGAATCACCTGAATTGATGGCTCAAGCACTCCCAGCTGCTCGGCTGCTTAGTATGCCATTACGCAGCTTATTACCCCAGCAGGCCCACCTGGAGAGTCTGCCCAAAGCCTCCTCCTGAGGTGTCCTGTCAAATGGGATGGAATGGGGATGAATCCATCTTTGAGACCCTCTGGAGACCCCTGCCTTAAAAGGGGAGGTGGACTCAACCAATAATTTACATTCAGGGAAATAGAGGGAATGCAGCAAACATTCTTGTTCTATTGCTTTAATGAGGGAACCCTGAGACTTTACCAGTTTGAACCTAACAGTGCTGCTGTCTAGCCTTCTGCATCTGTTGGATAATTTGAATCATGCTCCAAATGGGAAATGAGGGATGTCAAACCAGTTCTCTACCTAGGGTTACTTCGTAAATTTCCCAGAGGATGGCTGGGCATCTTGGAGCCTATTTGCATCGTGTTTATTTTGGGCTGTGGAAAGAATGGAGCTTAGAATGTGTTGTTTGGGTCTAGGGATCTGTCAAATGAGAAGAAGAGAACCAGCCTCCTGAAACAGTGCTGGAAACAAACCATAAACATCAGGTGCTAACTAGAACCTCAGTCTGAGCAGCAAAAGAATAGAGTAAAAAAAGTTACCAAATCCTATCACATTTTTGTCATCCCCCCACAATGAGAAGGATCCACTTCAAAGGTCATCTGCCATGGAAATCAGATGGCAAACCTCTGAGGGCTGGCTTGGGAGGCTACTGGGGCTACGGTGATCATTAATTATCTACATTTAAAGCTTACTAGAGCAAGATTGCACTGACATAAGGATGATGACATGCAGCAGCTAACCTTTTTCAGTGCTTGACTCTTGAATCATTTTCTCCATGCTTTCCAACATTTTGATTCAGTTTTGGCTTTGGTCTTAGTCACTTCAATGTATGCATAAGTATTGCCGTTGAGCTTTGACTCTAAGGAGTTTTACTGAATCGCACAATATATTTAACCAAGTTGTCAAACTCCTTCCCAAAAGTTTGTATGGTGTTATCCTCTCCTTTCATTGGTTAGTCTGTGGAAAGTTTGCTCAGAGCTTTAAAATAAATTTCTAACACAACAATAGTGTACAGTGTTCAAGCTATAGTTTTTGTAGCTATATATGAATGTCCCTTTAGCAGGAAAAATCTTCTATCACAGAACTACAGTTTTAGTCTAGGTTAGCATTACTAGAAGTATGATAAAATGGGATAACATAGCAGTTGTTTACTTAAAGTAATTTCACAACTAAGCTAAAAGCAATTGCTTTCAACTATATTAAAGCTGTGCTCTGAACTAGCTTTTATGACAGTCAGTTGTAAATACCATAATAGTTTTTTCTGTGAGCTTAGTAGTCTAAATATCGTAAAAATAAAAGCAGAAGGCATTGTAGTTGCTTTCATATAATTGTGCTTAACTCATTTGCAGTCTTGTATCTAAATAAATAACCCAAAGCAGGTATCCCAATAAATAACATTATTTCATTGTTCTGCTGGAAAAGGACCAGCATATACACACAGATACATATAGGTACACATGCAGGACTGATTTCTGTAGAAACTCTTCTTGGCTAGACTGTTACAGAACCTGACTGAGTAGCCCTGTACAAAATGAGGTATTTGATGTTACTTGTCCTTCAGAGCACTGGATACACGTATTAAACTGGACTTCAGCATCCCCCTTAATAGTATTCTTGTTGCTAGGAAACAGTTATCAGGACCCCATAAGCTGGTCTTTGGGACTGCTTTCATACTTTACCCAGAGACCCTGGTCTGACATCCTTGAAATTGTGTTTCCATTTTTCATTGTCTTTCCTGTTATTTTTCTCCATTTGTTTTTGCTTATAAAATTCGATCTTGCAAATGAACAGATACATATCATGTAACTAACCAGCTGTGTAAAATGGAGCTCTCCTTCAAAATGTATCCTCTTGGTATACACCAAAGGCACTCCTGGAACAGCCTTTTGTCCTTACCGTTTGTCCTGGGATAAGTGCTAGTGTGGATGGGACTACTCCTGGAAGACTGCCACATTCTAAGTATTTACTGAAACATCTGTATTTCTGTGTAAAATACAATGCTTTCTTTCCCTTCACTGCTGAGGTACTTAATGCACCCACCTAATGTCTCTTTGTTGTATTTGATGCTCTTTTAGATGATTTCACTTTGCATAGGAGGCTTACCATGGATTTACTAGAAGCAGGAGGCACTAGGTCCTCCTGCTTATCAAGCTTATAAATAGATTGCACAGTTTATCTTTCAAAAATCCTAGCAAAGCCAAAATGATAATTATAGCTATATAATTATTAAAATGTGTTCCTAGCTGAGCTTGTTATCGCCTCTCAAGAATCAATGAAGGAATAGATGTTGTGGATTCGATGACAGGGTTGTTATAGTGGTTCTTGTTTTACAAAGCACAAGTAAGGAGGTGGTGAAAAGGTCATAGACATTGGCAAAAAGGGTGAATTCAGCAGTCTGCTATAGAAGGCGCTCTTTGGTATCCTCCAAGGATGTTTCTAAAAAGCTAGTCTGAGATATAAAAAAGCCCAAAGCTTCTAGACTTATCCTATTTAACCTTTTACATATCCCTGATTCAACACAAACTCCAAATATACATTGCCAGGACACTTTTCCCTCAGCATATCAAATTTCTGACCTTGCAGTTGTTGTAAGTCAATCACAACAACACGTCCTTCTGTACCATGTTATAAATAAAGGTAACTTGCTCATCGAATGTCAAAGAGCTACCAGTACTATAGAGCCTGATCCTGCAGTTTTCATACAGGCAAGACTGCCACTGAGATAAGACTTTATTTATACTGCTGATGGCCTCAGCTCCCTTTTACTCATAGTGGTATAAATCAGGATTCATCCAAATTAAATAATGGGTTTAGACAGAAAATCGAGTGTAAGTAGAGAGCCAAAGGAGAAATTTCTGTATGCAGTAACCCTTTGGACTTCAGTGCAATCCCTGAAATCTTCCTCAGCAGAGAGCTTATGTCCCCCAGCTATTTGCAGCCACTGGGAACCTTGCCTCTATGGGAACTGTAAATCCAATGCTACTGAAAAAAAATTCTCAATAATTTTCAGTGCTCATTTCTTATACTGCCCTCCTATGGAGTTGAGTTGCTCTAGTCAGGGTCTAAGCTTTTCCTTCTGCTTCTTGCATAATGCAGTGTATTGCAAAGGCTCCCACTTTGCCCTGTCACTTTGCTTTTCTAAATGGAAATTAAGCTGCAACATCGAAAAAAAAAAGGAAGCAAAAAGTTGGATTTGGAAACAGCTCACTAAAAGCAGTTGTTGTAGGAATTATCCTGCTGTCCTGGGAGGTGGATCCTGATTTTCCCTTCCCTGCTTATGGGCCTCAGATTAACATTATTCAAGAGCTGAAATGCTTGATCTATATCACTAATAAGTGATATAAAATTTGTGTTGCTGCCAACACAGGCCACTCAGAATGCAGGATGCAAACCAACATACATGTATTGTAGATCACAGTGAGCCCAGAAAAGCGACAGCATTGTAAAACAAATCCATCCTACATAGCACAGTCTCATCATGCAAATCCCAGGATCGATGATAACTAGCCCTCAGTGAATTCAGAAATTGCCCAATGAATCTCTAGTATCAAAAAAAACATTGGCATTTTCCTTGGATTTTACATCCAAATCAAAGCACTCACTGAAAGCCCTGATTTCAGAAAAACAAAGTGTTCCAGTTTTAAGGCTGCCTTTGGGTAAGGTCATTAATAGGACGACATATTTATAGGCCAAATCAAATACAGGTTTAGTCAAATCCTTGTTTTACTGTAGAAGAGCAGATAGCAGATTCATCATTTGAATTTGCTTGGCTGTCATTCATTAAAATATGGGTACCAGCTATTTCACTTTGGGCCCAGTGACAAGGCTAAATAATGTTACAGTAAATAAGTATAAGAGATATGCTCCAGCTGTCCCCTACAGCTCCTCCATCCTAAATATATCTCTTCAGTGATTTGGCTGGCTTAGTTTCCAGGAAGTCTAGCAAAGGTTTAGCTTTACATATGGCTAGCAAACTGAATGGGCAATAAATAAAGCAGGGTTTCTGGGGAAAGGTTTGTTCTCACAACACAACACAGAGTACAGAACTTAAGAAGTGGCTTTGTTGTCCCTGTGTGTTGTGTCAAAAAGAATTTTTGAAAAAGCATAATCCAGAATATGTTTCTTTTCTTGTTCGCATTCTCCTCTTTTAAAACCTCAGTAAAACTCTCCTTTTTCAACGTACCTACAAGAACTTGGCAACAGTCAGGTTTTGCTGTGCTACCAACAGTGTCTATCGGGCTGGTGGGGAAGGTCTTACTGCCTCCTTACACTCCCCGTCTCCATCTCCTGCCTAATACGCAGTATTTAAAGGTCTTGTGGTAGGGAGGTGTCTCACTGTTTTGGGTTTGTGCAGGAGTCCAAGGCTAAAATTCTCAGTTCTAAGTTCTAGAAATAATAATCTTCCAGGTTTCTCAATTGTGTCAGTAAAGTGGTACTTATGGCAGTGACAGACACCCTCATACAAAGGGTCAAGGCACAACTCCCTTAGTCTGCTCTTGCCTTTCTCTTTGCTTGTGACTGCTTTGTGCAGGGGCCTGACCACACTGATAGCGAGGAGAGGAGTGAAAAGAAAGGGAAGGGATGCACAGGCAACCTCAAACTCCATTTTCCCTCCACTGCCCAGGGTTGTTAGAGGCCTCCCAAGCATCAGGACAGGGGATAAGGCAGGGCCAGCCTACCACTATGCTCTGGCATATCTGCATCTCAGGAGCTACCATGGGGAAGAAACCTGAACATGGGCCAGAGATGTGGCAAAACCTGCATCTCCAACTCCAACTCCACCCATTTTGCTGCCCTTCAACATATTTCACCTTGCCTCTAATAACATTTATATGTCAATACCAAATTCATAGTTCCAGTGGAAGCTGTGGTTAAAACTGTACCTTTTTCTGCTCTAGAAGAATGGGACTAAGCGACTGAGAAAGCAAGCAAGCTGGAATGCTTGATCTAACGGATATTGGTCAGACACATGAGGAATATGGAATTGATTTGATTCTCTGAGGTATATCAGGAATATGGGACTGCTTTGGGATCTCATTGCATTCCTGGTGATGGGAGTCTGTGGGGTGAAGGTGTTGAGACCTCAGGCTTTAAGGAGCCTTCTAGACAGGAAAATTCAGAGAAGACCTGTCAGAGGAGATATACTCCTAGGCCACTTTCATTGTGGGCTAAAACTGGGGAGCTTGGCATGACTTGCTTGTATTGCAACCCTACCTCTCACTAAGATTTGCTACTGTGAAGTTCCCCCAACCTGCATTTCCTTCTCACTTTGCAGAGTGCCTGGAGCAGGGATGTCTCTGCTCCTTGGTCGAGCCCAAAGGGGTTTGTGTACTGCTATCAGAATGGCAAGGCCAAGGCAGTCCTGCCTGTGGATTTGCACCTCCCATCACTTTTGCATGCTGGTTTTTTGGACACGCTGTCCCAACTAGCACAGCGTCTGCCGGGCACTCTGCCACAGATCCTCTTTCAAGAAAATATAGGTGGAAAGCAGCAATTAATTCTGCTCAGTGGAGCACTCATTTAAGTAGCATGGCTGTTGGGATGATCATCAGAGAGGAGGATAATTCTTTATGCTGTCCCTCGAGGCCAGAAAAGTCCCAAGTGATTTGTGATAGGCCTGCAGAAGGTACATGGGAATAGTTGGCTGGAAAAGGTAATTTTCTTTTTGATGCCTTTCCCCTAAAGAGCATTAAGGTTAACAAGGAGAAGCTCATTGAATTGCAGAAGCAGAGGTGGCCTCTGGACTCCTGATAGCTTCTTCTGCCCAAGTGAACTTGTTTAGTGAGGCAAGCCTGAAACTCATTCCTTTGAACTTTCATACTTTGTGGGCCAGTAATTAAAGATATTAAAGGGAGAGGTTGAGGGAGGGCACAATTGCTTCGTTTTGCTTGCTTGTTTGTTTGGAGTTCAGGCACTGGAAGTGTGATTCCTCTGATGTTTAAAAGAAACCAGACTATAAAATATCCTATTGCTTTTGTCTCTTGGCTTTCTCAGTTGCAGAGCATATTACTCGGCAGGAGAAAAGGAAGCCACGGCTTTCATCTTGGCATCTAGCTACTGGCACTTATGCTTATGTAATCAGCCTTTCGGAGAGACTATTGCATTTTAACCATTTTCCCGATTGCTCAATTATCAATCTGTCGTTTCATCCAAATTTCAAGGGGGCTTTACCAGTCCTGTTTTCACCACAGATACAAAGCTGATTACCTCTTCAGGATCCTCATAAACTCCATCTCTGAACCCACTGTTTTTCTGCAGGATAGTCTTGGGGTTTTTTCTTGGAGGCCCTTTGTCTGGGGTTATTACTTTGGCTGTCTTAATAAGTAAGAGCCATCTGGAGGCATGGTTGACCGAGTTTGCACCTGCGTCTACATCTGCACTGTCTGGCCACGTCAGGTGGATGTTCACTTAAAAGATCCATCTCAGTGTGAGAAAAAGGAAAAGAAAAGGGAGGGAGGGTGTAAAACTGTTATTCCTACCTCACTGCAACAGCAGGTGCACCAGATGGCTCACAAAGTAATTAGGGTGAAGAAACAGTGTCAAGACTTCGTGTGGTGTGGTCTGTAAACGATCATCAAATCAAATTCTTTATCAAAGATGGAGTTTTCTCTCTCTCCCCACTGGCAAATCGATACACATTTGAAACTGCGCATGTGATCTGCTTCCTTACATGCAGGCACCTGGAACACAGACAGAGAAACCTGGTCAAGAGACCATTCTTGTTAAGCAGCCATCTGTCCTAACAGACTGTCCCAAAGCATTCCCAGCCTGTTGAGTAGTTATGCTTCACTTTATTTGAAGACCATCTTCCTAAAAATTTTTTTTTCAGCTCCTTCTTCTCCTTAGAAGAAATTTTGCTGTGCAATATGTAAGGTAAACAGCACAAAGCTTCCTGGCGGAGTTATGCTTTGGCAGCAGAACAGGACCTTGCACTGGTTTCATCTATGGACCTAATTATTTCTAAAGTTTCTCATCATTTTCCTCTTCTTCTTAGCTTTTCACTGTTTAGCTCCCTTAGGCACAGGGAGATACTGGCTTCTGCTTGAGTCTGCCGAACAGATCTACAAGGTTATGATTAGCATATTGGGTATCTATTAGCATATGATAATATACCCTCCCTGTGTCTTGTCTAGGGTACCTCAGTAGAGGACCATTGCATCCCTGCACAGTTTACCATTTTGAAAAGGACTGCTGCTTCACAGCTGTCTGCTGCCCTTCTCTTCACCTGCCTCCTCTCTAACTCATCTTCAATAACCACTCTAACTACCAGTGTGTTCTCTCCTATTTTTTGTGGCTTTGTCCCCCATTTCAAATCCCACCAGGGAGCTCTGCACCATTCTAGCACACATGGGAGCAACATCGACAGAGACCACAACCACTGGTGAACAGTTAATTAACAACCCTGAGGCTTTAAATACTTCTACAAGGGTATTTCTGTTTATGTTCTGAAACATATCTCTTTGTCACACACAGCATTTCATCAAATAACTACAGTAAAGCAATACCGCATGAAAAAGAAGAAGCGTAAAACCAAGATTTCAGCTGGCTTCTCGGAGAATCACAGAGTAGTGGGGGAGCAGCTGTACAAGGCTTAGATATTCCAGGATAAATTCTGGAGAAAAACTTACATGTAGAAAGAAGTTTTAACAATGTGTGTAACACTAGCCTAGGATTTGAATCTAAGAAAGGCAGTCTGTTGTCCTGCTGGTATTCGCTACGAACTGAATCATTTTTTATTTGACTGTCAGCATGTTTGGTTTTTTTTTTTCCCAAATGATATTCTGCTATGGTGAGCTTATAGCTTAAAATTGATAGAAGATTTAACTTGTCAAGTCTGTGAATTTTTTTTTTTTGGAAAGCCAGTCTGTAGCTGAATGTTCTCTGCTAAAGGAAGCTATGTCTGAGTTAAAGTGATACAGAGTGGCACACATACAGGAGAAGAAACCTCAAGAGGATTGCAGTGCAGGGGATTGTAGTGGACAACTGTAACGTAGGGACTTTTAGACTGGAAGTACAGTGAGAAGTGTGTGATGCTGAAACCAAGAAAGTTCTCCAGAACCTACAGTTGTATTTGCAGCATTTATGTATATAAATCTGAAACTATGATTTTTAATTATTTATTTTTTTAAACCCACTCAGAAACTAGCCAGCAGTATCTAAACTTGCTGGGCTTTATTAGCCAGAAAGTTTGGCCCAGCTCTTACTCATTTCTACTGAGATCCAAAAGCTAATCAGGGGGCAGTCTAATTCCCCTGAGATACCAGTACATCTCTGAGGCTGGACTGGGCCTCGCAGAAATCATAAGTGCTCTTGATTTCTTTTAAAATGCTGCTCTTCATCTTCTCTCTCCTCTTCCCTCAGGGTTGGCAGGCCTCTAAGCTCGATTCTCGAGCACATGCTATTGCAGAAAAGGTGCCTGGTAGGAACGTCTGTCATTTAGGAGAAAAACTCAGTTCCTCACCTGAGGTACCAGGCTCTGAGTCCCCACCACATGGAGGAGCCTTCATTCCCTTGGATGGTTTGGCACATAGCCTGTAGGTTTTCTTGCTAAATAGCTGAAAGCAGGTACCTGCTCAGGGTTTTCTGGACCAGCTGGATTTTAGTTTCTGCTCAGTGAACTGGGGTTTTTCTGTTTTGGGCAGAGCAGTGCCTAATTCGTGGATTTATAAGTCCTTTATTGCTTCTAGACCTCAGTTTAATATTGAGTCAGAAGTTCAACTCTTTTAATTTCTGCACTCTGTTCAAACCTTGATAATTACCTATCCCTGTAATAACAGTGGTTAGCAGTGTGTCAGTACCTTACAAGTGGACTCCTAGTTACTCACAGCAATACTTCTCTCCTCCACTCTAGTTAAAATGAGCCAAATCTCCCCATTGGTATTGCTAAAATCACGTTCGCAAATCAAACCTAAACAAATAAAGCAGCTCTTGTATATCTGCTCCAACCTTAACTGTTTCCAGAGCAGATAAGGTATTCTGGATCACTTTGCCATACATCTGGAGTTTACACCATCAAATACGGTTTCACTGAAATGTGAAAAAAAAAAATCTGCTTGTAAAACCCCTAAATATTCGTCTTCCTGTGAGAGGCAGTCTAGGAGCTTTTCTCAGCTTTAGTTTGCATTTTTGCCTTTGTTTTTGTAATATCTTCATAGGTACCTGAAAAGACAGTTTATTTCCCTACTGCTTTTGATTACTCCTGGTTGGTAAACAATGAAGATTAATTGTTTTCTGATGTAGCAGAAGCAAACGTGATTCTTATTCACAAGTAACCTTGGCAGAGTCAGGAGGGGTGCACACAGCCCTGGGAACAACGTTCTCAGCCAGCTGCACTTACAGAGCCACAAAGAAAGCTCACATTGTTGCTGTTTTTTAGGTAGATAAAATTATGGCAGAGAACTAAGATACGGTCCATGTCCCATATTCAAATTAATAGGTACCTAAGCTGAAATGCAGCTTTGAACTTATTTCCCTGTTTTTATAAAGCTCTTAAAATTTTGTGGAACGTTTGAGGATCTGCTTGATTTCCTGTTGTATAATCCTAGCTTCCATACCTTGCTGAAAGACCTGTGGCAGGAACATTAAAACGGTGATGAGACTCTTCTTGGAGCAGGCCTGCATGAAAAGAAGAACAGGAAGCAGCCTAGCCTTGTCACAGCCTGGATCCCAGTCCAGTTGAAGAGAAGCAAGGCTTTACTGGTGCAGGTACAGTGCTGCGTTTTAGGACTTCTATTGCTTCCACTTTAGGTTAGTAGCAGGGCTCTGTACAGCAATGCGGGGACATACAATCTGTGATGAAACCAATCCTGTAGGGCTACAAAGATGATTAGGGGACTAGAACATCTCTCTTATGCAGAAAGGCTGAGGGACTGACTTCGGGCTTTTTAGTCTGGAGAAGAAAAGACTGAGGGGGGATCTTAACAATGCTTATAAATACTTGAAGGATGGGTGTCAGCAGGATGGGGCCAGTCCTTTTTCAGTGGTGCCCAGTCACAGGGCAAGAGGCAATGGGCACAAACTGGAACACAGGAAGTTCCATCTAAACATGAGGAGGAACTTCTTTACTTCAGGCTGCCCAGAGAGGTTGTGGAGTCTCCTCTGGAGATATTCAAAACCCGCCTGGATGCGTTCCTGTGTGACCTGCTCTAGGTGAACCTGCTCTGGCAGGGGGGTTGGACTAGATGATCTCCAGAGGTCCCTTCCAACCCCTAACATTATGTGATTCTGTGATAACTTGTGCATCATGCTGTATCCCTTTGTAAAACACAAACATGCTCTTGGTGATGAGTGGAAAAGAAGGCATGTAAGTCTTAGGGTAGACAACTTTTTTCACAGAACTATATAAGGATTCAGAGTAATTTAACTACTTATAAAATGAAGCAAATGGATATATTTGCACTGGTAGAGAATGGAATAAAGAAATGTTATCATTCTGCAAATGTTATCTGTTATATGTTTACAAACAGAGAAAGAAAAGATATAGCAAAATTATATCGTTAATCTGTTCATTTTGCTCTGTGGTAATGTTTCTTCAAACCAAATTATTCTATAATGACCTATTTGGTGTTTTGCATTATCTTTGAAACAAATCATCTATTATTTTGGTACTTCTCCAGCAGCTAAAAATGTGTCTCAGTTCTTCAAACGTTAATGTAGGAAAGCAACATTTGTTTCTGCTTTACAAATATGAAACTGAGGCACTGGGATCCTAAAAATCTTAGTTACTGGTGGGAGTGGTCCCAGTGAATTTACGTGCATAAGTTTTAAAATGGCAAGCCTAACATAGGGCCAAGATCAAACAAAAGTGACGACAGGACTGTGACTGAAGCTAGAACACCTCACACTGAGTTTGAAGTACCCTTCCTTAGTTGCAGCAGGAGTTTTTCCCAAGTAAGAACTATAAAATTAGGTCTCTATGCTTGTTAACATTTTTAATAAAATCCTTTACTCATAAGCCCCAAGTGCAAAAGTCAAATCTGCAGTATTTAATAGCGGAGTTTTTACTTGTGGTCAGCTTGGGTTCAAAAACCCTTTCAGTAACCTAATTCTGCATTGTGAGGAAGCCATGCCAAAATATTGAGCTTGTTTTGAGCAAAAAGCCAAATATGCTCAGTATAACTGTGCTGAAATCATTGTAGGACTAAGCCCTATGTAGCAGTTACACCATTTGAATTAAGAGACTCAGTAGAATATTTTTGCAGCTTTTCTAATTAAAATAATAATTATGTAGTGTCTATTAGCGTGGAATTCCAAATGTAAGCCTCAGGGTCAAATGGCTTAGAAAACTGAAACTCTCTGTTCCCTTTGTAGGAAAAAAGGAAATGAGACAGTTCTGGGCAGCTTCATTTACATAAATTACAAATATTGCTTACCAATAATTCCATCTACCGAGTTCTGCTCTTCAGCCGAATCTTTCTGCATAAATGACAAGAATTTTCTGTTCATGCACCCTAGCAGCATGTACCCCAGAACTGGGTAGTCACTCTCCTCAAGAGCTAGTGATTTCCTGTTTGATAGTACAGTAGAAAGAGGTCAGTTAGAGGGTGCATGGTCTTTATATGAGCATGGATAGTGTTCATAGGTCTGGTGCTCTTGAGTACTGCAGGTAAAGCTCATATAACCTGGTTAGCTTTGGGACTGAAGAGAACACGTGGTCAAAATAGTTAGAGGGCCTCTTTGGGAAGACAATTGCAAACTAGAAAAAGTAGATTTGAAATCACAGAACTGAGCCCAATTAGCTGCACATCACAATAGACACTGGTGAAGTGATTTTCCTTGAACTGAAGCTGTATGGTGGAGGATCAATCAATCAATTTATAAGCACCTCGAGGGTAATAATAGTCTAGTGAATGCGAATTTGTCAAGGACAAATTGTATCAAACCAATCTAATTTCTTTCTTTGACGGGATAAGTGAATAAGGGGGAAGCAGTGAATGTGATATATCTTGACTTCAGTAAGGCTCTTGAGTTTCCTATACAGCATTCTCGTAAGCAAATTAAGGCATATGATTAAATCACTGCAGAGAAGGCTCACAGCTGGTTGAGAAAACAAAATCAAAGAGAAACTATCAACCGTTTATTGCCAAACTGGGAGGACTTTTAAAATGGGGTGTTTCTGAGCTCAGTTCTATTCAATCCTTTGCTGATCAGTGACTGGATGATGAAATGATGAGAATGCTTTTAAATTTGGAAGGAGTTCCATAAACTGGAAAAATGTTCCAAAATCAACTGGTGGAAATTTGATAAAGGCACACAAAATTGCTATAGAAGTGCTTTGCATACATGAAATGGGGAAAAAACAGTTAGGAAGCAGTATAAGGGAGAAAAACGAGTTAAAACTTAGTGGGACACAGACAGTGGCAACAGCATGACACTATGTAAAAAAGATTCTTCTTATTCTCAGATATATTAAATTTCATTTGTAAAGAGCAAGAGGCTCTAGGTGGCTCTAGGTGACCCTGCTTGAGCGGCGGAGTTGGACAAGATGACCTCCAGAGGTTCTTTCCAACCTCAGCCCTTCTGTGCTTCTGTATAACTAGCTACTCTTGAGACCAGTGATACCTTAGTTAGAGTGTAGTTTCAGGCTTCAGACTATGGAAAGATGTAAACAAATATTAAAAAGGCAAAAGGAAGGCCAGATAAATGACAGAGGCTTGAAAAACTTGACATCTGAAATAGGCTGAAAGTGAAGCAGGCTACCTCTGTCTCATTTGTTGCACTGGACAGCAATTGTCCTACAACTTCTGAGTGTCATTAAAACAGATAACTAACATTTGCAAACTTGGAGTTCGACAGACTTGCTTGATTTAGTGTCATTTTGTTGTGTATTTTGAAGTGTAAATGTTCTTTCTTTCTCTCCAATTGAAGCTCCTCATGTTTTTCAAGTTTTCTTGTTTGCCTTTATGGTGGTTTGTTGTTTTGTGTTTAGAAATATCCCTAGACAGATGAAACTCTGCTCTTGATGTTGGCAAGTAAGATTTACAGAAAAAAATAATTTCAGCTCTGTCTATTTAGGGCTTTATAAATTTTATAGTATTATACCACTTTCTTCTGCATCTCTGTTCTACTGATTGGAGCAACACAGGTGAACTAAATGAGTAATGTTAGTCAAGAAAACGCTGTGGTTTTATAGAGTAACTATTCATGAAGAAAAAGCCTTGAAACATTTCCAGAACTGGAGGCAGAGAATTTATTGTTCCTGCTGGAACCCAGAATAACTACTGCTTTGTGTCATCATTTTATAATCCTTGTCTGTCAATAAACATAACTGTAGCTAGCAATAAAAATGATACAGGCTCAGTCAGGCAACGCTACCCTGGTAAAACAAATTTAAGAGCCAGTTAATATTTTTAATCCTGTTACAGGGATGACCTCAAAACCCAGACCATTCATCTAAGCTTCTGTCCCCTAAAGGAGCACATGCGGATGTCAGATAAGTGAAATCTGCTTTTGAATCATGTTGATCTTGGGCTGAGGTTGGGCAACAAGAGGGGAAAAAGAGTGGAACCATAGACATCTCTCAGCAAAAACAAACCAGCCCCAATAGTGTCTGTCTCCTACCTAGTACAGAGTTGGTCAAACACTCTTGCAGACTCAAATGAAGCCATTCATCTGATAAGATAAAATTCAGTATGTTGTATTTTTCCGTTCTGCACATGTTACATGCCAGCAATTATTCCAGTTCCACCATTGATCCAAGATGACTTATCACAACAGGGAGTCATTCTGTTTACACTGCTTCAGAAATTTCTGAGATGTTATTTGATCTACAGAATCCATTAGACACACAGAATACATTTTCTTCTCTATTGTTCCATCTTATTAGCAAGATATGGCAATGACACTGTCTGCTAATTGCTATCCAACTAGTGCTTTGTGCCTTGTTAATTTTGACTAAGACACTTTTCCTGCATAGCACAGTGTAGATATTACTAATAGGGGAAAGACAGGTAGTTAATTGGTGTCTTGAGTGTTACACAGACAAATAGAAAATTGACTGATAATCAGTTTTTCTCTGATGGAAGTGTCGGCTCTTATCACTAGTTTCTACACTGTCCTTTCTCTCTACGCTGTAACGTATAATGTCTTATGCTTGTAAAACGTGCTGAGATCCATAATGGCTACCAGAAGAATAAATGCTGCTGCCTGCAACTTAAAATGAATTAATATGAAGGAATGCTCACTTTTTAAAGCTTGGTCAGTTATTCTTCTGAAGGTGAAAGCCAGGGGGGCTCTAGGTGAGAGTGTATTTTTGCACTGATTGTCTGAGCCTCCTGGAAAGTCTGCAAGATGCTGGGGTCTTAACATGGTCTCATACATGGTCTTAACAACCAGTTACAGGATCCACCAAGTATAAAGGGAGAAGGGCTATGAAGATACATATTGTTCTTGCCAGACAAGTCAGTCTGGCAACAGATGTTCTGCTTCTAGTTCTAGTCTGTCATATAAGGGAGGAATTTTTGATGGCTCCAGACAGTGACCCTTTGAGTCCTGAAAGAAAATAACTGAAAGTGCAAGCAAAAGAGTTTTCTTTCACCCAAACTACTTACAAATTCTATTTGTTCTTGAACTTAGACCCAAATCCAAACTTTCTGCACTGCCTCATCAAAAATACAGGTTGATGTTTCAGTTCTTATGTCTTATGTATACCAATGTCCCCTACTGCACTCACACAGATACATCTCAGCCAAAACAAATGATGGTTCTTACAGAGTGCAAGCTAATTGTTGAGATAGGTGCACAGGGACAGCATTCAAATATCCTAAAACAGGAGATAATGGAAGCTTTCTGGTCATGAGGAAATATAGTCGCATACCTGGTCTTGTAGAAGAGATGGATTGAATGTAAGTTATCTTTCTGCAAGTTGGAGGTTTGTGGAGAATTGGTGTCCTGTAGCCCCCACTGAAGAAAGAGCTGTGAGTATGCAGCAGCTCTGAAGTAAGGACATAGATATACATGCCTGCATTAAAGACAAATTTGGTAACTGTGTGGAATGCTACACATTGTATTCAGTGTCTATCTGTTCACCACAAATGTTTACTTGTAAGAAAATGTTCTGGTTTCTCTGTTCATTTTATTCAGATTTCTGTTTCTGAAGAAATGCCATCAGACAAATAATCAGTAAAGCATAGCAGCTGAAAACAAACTCTAGCGAGACTATAGCATCGATTAATTTCTTAGACATTGGAATGGCTCTCTGGATAACAATCAGAAGCAGTCAGACTAGAAAAATCAAGAGGTAAGATGAGTGCAACAAAAAGGCCCGCTAAATTCAGTACAGCCTAATGGCAGTCAAACTCCAGACATATCTTCCTACAGAACTGCAAGAAGGCTACGTGTGATCTTAATCATGTGTGGTGATGTGGGCGATCACAGCTCAGTGCACCCTTGCACTCTTCATTCTGCCCAACATGTCAGTGCTTCAGCACACAGAAGCTGATGAGTTCCAACTTCTCAATCACTGTCTGAACTCACAGACATTATCAATTTAAAAATCATATCTCCATTGGAAAATATTTTACCTATATTGTTATAATAACAATTACAATTAAAGAGGGGAAAAAGAAACCTATCAATTTTTATCTCTTCCCTCATGGTGTTTTTTTTTTTTGTGTGTGCATTTGAAAGCAATCTGTACATTGTATATTTTGATGTTTGCTCAGTCTAGTCACTCTGTTATCCTGGGGGGAAGGGAGCTAAGGGAGGGGTTGGAGAAGGAGAGAGAGAAAAGCATCACATAGCAACAAAAGAAGGAAATAAAAAAGAAATAGGATAAGAAGATTTTTAAATCTGAAAAAAAAATAGCACAGGTGTTCATGGATACATCTAGAGAAAAATAAGGAAAGTGTTTAAATTGACTAGATTTCGTACTAACAGCTCCTCTTGGAGAAGGGAAGGGCTGTGTCAATTTTCTCCCCGCAGGGAAGGCACAGCAAGCACGGGAGGAAAAACAGGTGAGAACCCTCCTCCCTCCTGTGGCTGCCATTCTGTGCCTGTGTTGAGATGTGCATGTGTTATACACAGCCTGGACAAAATGACTGATGTACTTTTCTCCAAGTCTGTTTGTGAAAGAGCAAACACTCTCTCAATCAGTTCACTTCCCCTCTGTGTCTCAGTGCAATTGTCAAGTTTGAAAATTAGAGATATTGCATATGCTTAGGGAATTGCTAACTCAGTCCTCTGACTTCCTCCTTTCCTTCTTTTCACTGGGTGGGCAGTTTTCATTCTTCACGTTCAATATCACGTCTTGTTTTCTCCTTTCAAATCTAACAGTGACGCAGGAAGAAAAAATGAAGACGTCAATAGTATGAAGAATACCTCATTAGTTTTTATTTATTATATTTTCCCTTCCCTTGCAGAGAAAACTGTAGATTTAATTTGAGGAGGACCCATTTGGTAAACTGCTACCGAGCAGGAATTCAGCTGGAGAAAAATGCAACTCAAGAAGAGCAGTTTTGATAAGCTTACTTAAATCCCTTATACAAGAGCTCCTTCTTTCCCTCTCCTACACAATGTGTGTCACAGTGGCTCTTGTAATACTGACTACTCTAAAAGGCCACCTTGAAAATCATTTCACAAAATACCATTTCCAAAACATGTTTTCAAAACTTTATTTATGATTAGAGAGGGGAGCTGAAAATTTAACCTTTGATCTAGAATAAATAACTTTTTGCTGGTTCACCCTGAACTGTCATTTCCACTGAACTGACTAAAAGAGACAGATCATGAGAGAAGCAAAAACCTGTTTTCTGAAAATGCTATGATTTTACCAGTGTCTCACAGACAACTTGGAACTAGTCTATATCAAGCTGCTTTAAGTATAATATTTTTATTATTGCAGTATTTCTTCTTTGAGAAAAGACAATTTAATGAGGAATTTATAAGTGATGGAGGCTGCTATTTCCCCAGCCCCTCTGCCACAGTGTGCAGGAGCCTTTACCCAAAGTGGCCATTGCTAGATCTAGGCAGAGCTGATTCCAAATGTCTGTTTAGTCCTTGATACAGCCAAAAGGGTTTTCTACTCACCATGCAACCAGAGGTGACTGATCCCACAGTCTGCTATTAATCCCCCCTTCCTTTTGCAAAAATACCTGGCTCTGGGTGTTTTCAAAACGCACATACTGAGGCAAATTTTAGCTTCCTAAAGCTAAATACTTGTTCTGATTTTCCAAGTGCCCAGAGAGGCAACGCATCCTAGGGAAACAGGCACGGGGAGGAAGGAAGGAGAGGGAAGAGTGGAAGGTTTCATTGCTGTGTCTAAAATTGACACTAACATATCAGCTTTGTGGGACTGAGGTCTGGCTTGCCCTACATCTCTGTAAAGTCCTTAGCACATTTTGGACCCTGCGAGCTGTTGCCTTAATAATGACCTTGGCTTACAATTAACAAACAGCCTTAAGCTCAGTCCAGTCAATATTTAACCTGAGTCGGGAGGGAAAAGAAGGTGGCACTCCAGCCCTGTCCATCTGAGTTCTCAAGCTGCGAGGCAAAGCTCAGCCTTTGGGCAGATGTTCGCATTATATTCATGCCTGCTGCTTTGTTTTTCATTAGCACTGAAATGGTTAACAATGAGAATTATTTAAAATACTGTCTTTGGCTCCTGATCTTCAGAGCTCTCTGCGGACCCAGACCAATATCAAATTCTTGTTTTCAGTCCCAAGTTTTTTCTTTGCAACAGCCAAGACAACCAGCGGAGATGGCTTAGGAAAAGTTCCCTGAACGCAAGTGTGCCAAAAAGGTGCTGCACCTTTTTGTACCAGGGTAACCCAAGATGAATTGGGCTGTATCTGTAAAGATTACATGCTATTTAATAGGAAGTTGTTCATCTGACATACATCTCATATACTGGAAATAATTATTCAGGAAAAATAATCCAAAAAAGGAGGAAACGAAGCCCAAAACAGTAATCCATATTCTGAGCTTTTACAGTGCTAATGTAAAGTCATAGGAAAAGGATATGATGATATACAGAATTTATGAGCCATTGGAAACAACATGAGATGGTGCAATAATGCTAGCAATAACAATTTGTGTCCTCACAGTGTTCAGTGCAGGAAGATGATAGAAAAGGAAGGTAATACAGTTTAACAATCAGTGATCTTTAGAATGTAATATTCCTGAAAGGGTTTTTCCAGATAGGATTCTACTCATGATGGTGGAGAGGGAGGGAGAGAGAAATTCTTTGTATTAGTTTTAGGTTTGTAAAGCATTTTTGATTTTCCAAGGAAAATGCTACTGAAAGGAAAAAAGAGTAACATTTATTCACCTTTTTGTAACTATTAAATAAAGACACACTACAATAACACAGATTCTTCTGTTTCTAATTGCAAAAGGTACAATTCAAAATGTAAAAAGTGCTATAGATATGTTAAGCTCCTTTGTTGTTACAGGCCAGCATGGACTAAAAAACCTGATTGATAAACAAGCTGTAGTCAGTAATTATTTTTGTACTTCCAAAAATTTTAGCCAATGGTTACATGTTTGTGAATATGTATTTTGTAATTTATTTCTGCTAGCAAATCCTCTTTCTACAAATAAAGATTATTTAGTTCCTCTTCAGGGAGAAAGCCCAGACAAACAAAGCCATGTAACACAGTGGGGGAAGCATTTGTTGTGAGGCAGTTGTGAGTATCAATTAAAAACAAAATGTCTCTAGAGAGACTTCATTTATGTTTTTTCTCCTAGGAAAACTTTCTAATGAAGGAAATGTCCTTTAAATTCAACGCTAAGTTCTGCTAGGCTGAAGTGTGCATTATAATGCCAACCTTAAAGACTAACAGATGTTTTAACTTCTGCTAAAAGACAAACCACAGTTTTTGAGACTATCAGTGTTAGTGGGTGCTTTTTTACAGTTGGTGTGCTTAAGGAAAACAAACTTTAACCTCGGCAGAATGATGGAAACTGAAACAATAAGCGACTGGCTGAACCACTCCATTTCCTTTCAAGTGCCCAGTGCAGCAGCACAAGATGTTTTCCTGTGTGACACACAGAGGCTTTAACAATAGCACATGTGGAAAACTGCTTAATTTTTTTTTAAATAGTCAGTGATGAATTTCTGAAACAATGAATGTTCAGATCTAACTTCCTTCAGCCTATTCCCCTCCTGCTCCTTGTCCCTCCAGTAAATTTATGTAAGATCTTTATATCATAGCTGGAGAGTCAGCACTTACAAAAGAAATTCGGTGTATGACGCATTGAATGTCAATAGCAGCATGAAGGATTGGGGGAGAGGTTAGATATTTTGTTTAATTTTAAATCATTTTGTTTAATGGTACGAACTAGTTGATGAAGATAAATCTCTAGTGTGTGCCTCTTCTTGGTACCTCAGTTCTGCAGAACAAGAACTGAAGCACCTGAAGAACTGAGTCTTCATGTACAGTCAGTGGAGGGAGGTGTTTCTGAGGATAACTCAGCCTTGTACTGAGACATGTGAAGGATGGACACCTTTTTCTCTCTCTCACTACCACCTCAGTGACTATACGAGAAGCTCAGCTGGCTTGTTTACAACACTGCAAACTTAATTTTGTATGTGGCTATAATTAGGTGACAGAAATTCCACTTATATTATTTGTTGGTTTGGCCCTGAGTAGCTTAAAGTGATTCTGCAGCACTGCAGTAAAAGCTGAAGTTAAGGATCATTTTCTTGGGTCATATCCACTGCAAGGTGTTTTTGAGGAGCACACAAGTGATGTAGGGGCTCAGCGCTGCTTTTCATGGTTATACAAACTGCCACTGAAAACAGTACAGAGTGAGGAAAGCAAAACCATGCCCCAGAGCATGAAGGGAATATCCTACTTCCACCGATCATACGTGGATGACAAATGAAACAGGATTTGACTGAAATGGCACAGCTAGTAACCATAGCAATATAAATACCTATAATAGCAGTATAGTTAACATATAAAACAATGTTTTGGTACCATTATGAGTGAAGTATTTTCCAAACAGGAATATCAGAGGATCCACCTGAGAACCACCTGAGCACAGTGTTCAGTGTGTTGCATGATCGCTTTAGTTCTTAAAGGGAAAGACATAAAATGTTACTTGTAAGCTATTTCTTTTGCTTAAACCATTTTAATAAAAATGCTCAGAACTGCTTTTCTTCACAATTTGAGAATAGAAAAACTGTTAGCTGGGGTTTTGCTTGTTTCTAGATACACCTCCAGCATTTCCCTGTTCCTTGCAAGTGTTCCCTGCATTGGTTGCACCTCTTTAAGATTGCACAGTGAAGCTAAAAGGTTCCTTTGCAATTTGTGATCTCCATGACTTTTCTAAACAAGGGCATAGGAAGCTTCAGTGGCAGCAAGTTTGGAGTTGCTGTGTGTTAATCAACTCATTAGCTTTCACAAAAAACAATGACCTCTACTAACATCTTCTCTAACATGGCCCTCCTCAAACAGAATTCTTCCTCTGCCCTGATGGGTTACTTCATCCAATGTTCGTCGGTCTGCTTCCTCCCTGGTGACTTCCTAATTCCCATTTGGTGCTGAGCATGGACTAGATTTCTATCCAGCTCTTTAGTCTGCTCCCTTCTGGTTTTCCAGCTCTTCTTGTTTGTTCTGGACCATCCTTTGCTTTCTGTGCCCCTGCAGCTTCTGTTCCTTTTTAGAAATATCATTGGAGTGACAGTGGTTAACGCTAACACTTCACAAAGTTTCTTGATGCCAGAATTATGAAAATCTCCTCTTGATGGTATTTTTCCGTTATTCACTACACGAAGTCCTGAAGCAATACCTCAAGGAATGCTGGGTTTTTTATTTTTCCTTGCATCATCCCCAGTTTCAGCTGATCATTGATTTCTTCTGAGCCAGGATTCAAATATGTTGGACTCTGTTCCTTCTGGCTCCTGCAGATCTTTTGACTGCCATCTGACCAGGGCCCCCATAGCTTTCATCTGTTTTCACTCCAAGTCCTTCTTCTAAAATGTAAAATGATGGCCTCTAGCCAGCATGTTGCCTTTTACTTTTCCCGTGGGCCAGACCTCAGTTAAAGATTTAACAAAAGCAAAAAAGCTCTGTTTCAAGCCAAATAAAGGAATAAAACCTAAAAGTTTTTCCAGATGAGAATGTTGGACCTTTCACAGGCAGCTTGTATACTCTTTGGCAACTGAAATCTAGCACAAGCTTTGCTCACAATAGCTTTTTCTTTGGTATAAACTATTTCTGGAGCTTCCAATTGTTGCCTTTTTCTTTTTATACTGATTATTTTATAAAATCTACATGAAAGATGAAAGCAAATGAAACTTTGCATCTGTGGAGGCAGACTTCCTGGATTATCATCTCTGGTTCTGTGCCTAGAGTGCAGGATTGTGGCAGCTGCCTGTACTTCAATGAACACCACTCTGCACAGCTTCCACCTGCAAGCATGTAATTGGTCCCCACACAGGCATATGGGACTGTCCTGAATTTTCCCATACCTGTGCAAGACTGCACTCTTTCCAAGGATTGACATGCCCAGTGGAATGTCTGAATCTTGTAGATGATGGTTATACCTGTAGAACAGTGTTTGCTTTGGAACATCAGCAGCAGAGCTCCCACTTTAACAAAGCAGTCTGATAAATCTGTGTTATACTCAGGGGAATCTGCTATTTAAAATCCAGTGGGAGTGGGGGCATTGAAAGCTGATTATCTTCATGCTTATTGCACTGTGAGCTTTTGCGTGCTACTGACATGACTTTACAAGGAGAAACTCAAATGAGGAATGGGGTGGAGGAGAGGATAAACTCCCTCCCACTTTCCAAGTGACAGGCCTGCTGCAATGTAGTTATATACCATATTCATGCTAAGCTTTTTCACAGTACAAAGTACTATTCAAACACAATGGGTGATTACTACAGTTTCCTCTCTTTGGCTCACAGATATCTGTAAGCATCTCTTAATTTGCCACTTCTGATGATGAGTGCTGGACAGGATTTTCCTCTGTCATTTATGTTCCAGGCAGAATTTCCCCTCTCCGTACAGTTCTCGTCAGTGCAGTGTGAGTGCGTGTCTACTGGGGCAACCCAAACACAGGCTGGGCTGCTCACAGCCTGCTGGGGAAGACAGTCCTGGATGCACTACTGGAAGAGGTGATTCAGAAGGACTCATGACATTAAAGCACTTCTGTTTAACTATATGACACACATGTGGGATGTGTGACACTTAAAACCGATCCAGCTGGAGAGTGATTTTAAAGAGAAGATGGTGAAACTTTTATTTCTCAGATGCCTTTGAGAAAGAATGGATTTGCTTCTCCTCCCAAACCACAGACTTCTTTCCTTCCTCCTTAATTCTCAGAACATCTTACTTGGCATTTGTGAGCTACTGGTGCAAAACTAAGTTTAGCTTATGAAAACAGAATCACAGCAATTACTGGTTATTATTTAAGACTTAACTTCACATAATGAAACACATGCATTGGGTTCATTCTTTTTCCTGTTCCACACATTTTAGCTTGACCTTGTTGTATTTCATGAAAAAAATGCTCTTTCTGTTTTTTTGTGGGGTTGTTTTGTATGGATTCTGGCAGACACTTTGGAAGTCTTAGCACCAGAAGTACCAACACACTGAATTGTATCAAAAGTTTATCTCACTGTTCCAAGCGCAGCTAGAGTCCCAAGGTCCCAAACACAGACTATTTCATGTGAAGTTCAAGGGTGGCCTTTAATTAAGCTGAAGAACAGGCTGCCAGCTGCTGCCTGAATCCTAATATTGTGACGGCAGGTAAGGAAGAAAGTGAATGTGCAGGTAGATTTTGAAAGCAGTGGAAAGACAGAAAAGTGAAGAGGTGGAGGATGTAGCAACGAATTGAAGGGGGAAGACAGGCAGGAATATAGACATATCAGTGTGAAATAAAAAAGAGAAGAGGATTAAGAGGAACAAGGAACCCAGAAAAAATTGAAAATGCACTGTGAAAGGAGACCTTTTCTTATGAAGAAAGTATAGAAGGTGTGGCATGCACAGCCTAGCCAAATGAAGACTGTGTGAATCTTGTTGCCATCTATAATTTCATTATAAGGATACATACCAGGGAGAGAAAATAATTCTTAAATTAAAGGACTGAACTTGCTTAAGAGGAAGCAACTTAACCATGGATAAAATCAGAGTGGAAACTGGATTTCTAATCCTAAGAAAAGGAGGTTTCCTAACAACCAGGCTCTCTGGGATCTCTGAGGTAAGACCTCCAGCTCTATTTAAGGTGGTACTTGAACATTCCATGAAAGCAATTATATGACATGAATCTTCCCAGGCCTCTATTTCTGCAATATATCAAATTTACACACACATATGTATAGAACTAGATGAAACATGAAATGGGTAAGATGAAAGTTTACATGACCTTCATTGGTGTTATTGTGGAAACTGTGATAATACCATTACAGCAGTAAATGCTCATTTCATTTCTGTTTGGGGAAATTGTTTCTTGAAGACATTTATTGTCATGGAGTATTTCACCTAAGATCTTTTTGATACAAAACAAAATGTTCTATAAGCAGAATGGCTTTAATACAGCATTGCTCTCTGAAACTGAAATACCTTAGGAAAGATTGTTTCTACAGTAATGAGTCGCACAAGAAAAAATGGCCCAAGAATGTTGGGGGAGGAGGAAGCAGGAGTTGCTGTTGGTTTCCTAGTCAAATTCAATAAACTACTGAGTGATGTTGCCAAGGAAATTAATGGAGTAAATTTTTTTTTTTTTAGAAGCTATATTCATAAACATGAGAAACTCACTGCAAGTGGAAGTCTCTGGTCTCTACATGTGCCAGTGAATGGCTCTTTTATGTTTCAGTGCACAAATTAGAGATGCTTCCCAGGGTCTTGGAGACAATTCTAGATTTTTGGCAAATTCACCACTAGAACAGTGCAGCATGTTGGGACAAACAAAAATTAATTTATATCATTAAGATTTCGTGTGTACTGTGGTCACCTCACCTTCCTGATCTTTGTTTTTGTTCTCTTGATCCTCTGATTCATTCTTTTAATGCTACATCTTTCCTTTATAAGCCATTAATTTTCATTGTCTTGGAGACTAGCATATGCTGACTCACTTTCCACTCCAGCTCTGCTTTCTTATTTGTGTACGGCTTCCATAAAACTGGTGGCACTAAATAAGAGTCCTCAACTTACTGAGTACAGCATGGGAAGAAGCAAACGCTGTATAAAAAGGTCTAAACAACAACTGTGATAAAAGTCTTGCACTGATTTCACAAGCATTACTAACCCTTCCCTAACTTGGAAGGCATATGAAAGGCATATAAAAAGCATGTGACAAGAAAAATAAATTTAAAAAAAAAAAAGAAACAAGAAAGAAAGAGCAGCTTTAAAAAAAGAAGACTGCTTAGGATAGTCACGTTAAATAAATGTAGTACTAAAAATAGGCCCATTTTGTACTCATCAAGGGAAAAGGTAAAATAAATACTCTTCAAAGTGTTTCAAATAGTTTGTTACAGCTAGTCTTCCTAGTCCTTTAAAGCTTCTCTCTTCCCTCCATAGACAAGTAGAAAGATATCTCTAATGCCTTGTCTTTGTGAATGAAAAATAATACATCTTAGACAGCAAGACCTTTAAAATATCATGAATAAGCATTTATAAATGTGTCACCAGCTGAAAAGAAAGAAAAGTAACCTAGATCAGAAGTGCATCATTTTCAGAAGTTGTAGTGATTAACACCATATTAAATCTTATGAAAAACATCCATGAGAAAGATTTTGCTACCTTTATGGAGGCTTAATAATAACTTAATAATAACTTACTCCGAAAAAGAAATCCCAACTCGAAATTAGTGAAGATACCTTGCAGTCTGTTTAAGTGTGTCAAAGCCTGAGCCAATAGTAGAAGAACTTTTGAGATGCTATTTTTGACTATCGTAAATATTCGTTCAGTTTGGAAGAGAACAATTTAATAAGCATGAGTCATCATGGATTTGTGAAAGGCAAATCATCTCAGACAAATCATAGTAGTTAATGAAATAACTGTCGGTATAAACAGAGCCATCAGATTTAACATATTTGGATTTTCACAAACCTGTAGTCAACTTTAGACACAACAGATTATTGTGTCATGATCTTCTCAAATACAGGATAAGCAATAAAGTAAAATAAAATAAGACAGTTATGGAACATCAGGGAGGTCGAAAACAAATGGTTGAGTTTACAGAGTCCTTAGCATTTACAGAAAAGAAAGGTCCAAGAGGGATGTCTATTGAGATCAATGCCTTTTAATACTAGCTTGCGTAACATTTAAAGACTTACGTTCTCTCATAGAGGTTCATTAGAATTTTGCCGATAGCTTTAGATTGCGATCTGATCTCATAATCAATTTATGGAGAACATGAAATTACATCTTATCTGTTTCAGAATGATCCTGCAAGCATGGCCAAACCAGAAACACAACACAAAGAGATAAAAAGCATCTTAATGTGTAAAATTATGTATTAGAATAGAAATAAGGCATTTGAAGTAATCCTCATGTCATTCAAATGACATTTGATTTGCTAATATGATTGAGACAAAGGCAAGTATTTCCAGGCAGCTGCAACAGCCAAGAGGATTTGCTTTAGTCATCCATACATGTTTTGTCACTTTTCAATGCTGTTACCTGTGCTTCAGGGTGTAGAGGACATTCCTTTCTGAACTGTGAACCGAATGCTGGTGATGAAAAAGGCCCTTCGGAAGAAAACAACTTAAGTCTGAATATTTTTAAGACCTCCAGCAAGAGATTCACGCTGTATATTCTTAGCTGCAGGTGACCTGAATCACTGTCTGGTGACACCTCTAACATATAGAGGCTTGACTGCTCTACTCAACACGCTCTGTACTGCATGAAGTAGATGGTATGAATGCCTCTTTAGACCATTCAATGATGATTAATAGGAAAATCAAATTTCTTAAAGTGATATGTAAAGTATATCATATATCAAACAAATAAAATTAAATTATAATTTTAGAGATTTTTGGACAGATAAAGGTTTGAAATGGACGCAGTTCCTATAAATTCAGAAGAAACAAATGTAGAAAAGGTTTCTATGAGTTATGTTATTTTAATATTGCTGATGTAATGAAATCAGTAATTTTTAGCATGTTTTAAAAGGCATTACATGATTATTACGTGTAATATATTAAAAATGTACTGACCAATCTATCATCTTGCAGATTCAGTCACTGACTTATTTTGCCTTGATTGATTTAAGTAGGGAAGTAATGAAAGTACCAGCATTTAAATATCAAGTACTTAGAGTTTTATTCTTTGGGATAATCATCACTTAACATTTCTTTTGGTTCGGTAGAAGTTTGGCTTATCATGAAAAGTCTCATCTTCTAATATGTGATGAGGGTGTGTCATACATATATGCTTTACATAGTATTACCTTATATAGTATTAATGTTTGGGTTTTTTTCATTCCTCTTCCTCAGTTTTTAGGCATTTACATATAATGCTGTCGCAAAAATGGTGGTAAAATGAAATTTTGCTGGTGAAGCTAAAAAAAATTATTAAAATATCTGCTAAATTTACAACTCATTACTGGATATTTTGAAGAGGATGTTGAAAGATAATACTTTTATAGAAGAGCTGATAATGGCAAAAGATCTGAAGTTCTTCTGATCACAAAGAGAGAGAGAGAGGAAGAAAGAGGAAGGGAAGGGAAGGGAAGGGAAGGGAAGGGAAGGGAAGGGAAGGGAAGGGAAGGGAAGGGAAGGGAAGGGAAGGGAAGGGAAGGGAAGGGAAGGGAAGGGAAGGGAAGGGAAGGGAAGGGAAGGGAAGGGAAGGGAAGGGAAGGGAAGGGAAGGGAAGGGAAGGAAGGGAAAGGAAGGAAGGAAGGAAGGAAGGAAGGAAGGAAGGAAGGAAGGAAGGAAGGAAGGAAGGAAAAGCACTTAAAATATAATCACCTTATTAAACTACTTATTTATATAAATATGCAGCTGATGGTTAGCAGTCATTGTACTCCTCCAAAGTAAATTAAAAAATCATGAAGAAAAAGGAATATTTTGCTTATGTTTATCTAACATAAAAAAATTTAAAGATGTACTGAAAGTAAATGTTGCATTTTACATCTCATGTAATACAAACATTTAGATCAACTTACGTACCACAGGTATTCCATCAGCAAATATTTTACAGATTTTTTACTTTTAGATTAAATACTGTTCTGCACAGTTCCACATAGACTTGTTCCACACAACTCTCATGGACTTCAGACAGAGGATGATATGGCTCACTAAAAGTTTTGCTTTAATAATAAGTGAATAGAGGACAAGTCAGTTAGTTAGCTCTCGGCTGGCACACTGTCTGCACATATGGTTGCATACCGGTAAATATGGCAGGATTCTGGATAGCACATTGGGCTCACAACCCAAAATCTGAAAGTGCGTATTTAATATCTATAGCACTGCTTATTGGGATAGGGTAACAAGCATAATACTGCATTTTTAAGTGTAGATTTTTGTTTTAAATCAAGATCTATACAAATGTGTCTGTCAAACACTGTTTGTGTGATATTTCACAGCAAATGTCAATAAACATCAACTCAAAGGAATTCTCCTCAAAATCTTGCCTCCAGGAATCCCACAGTCACTAAAGGGTAAAAGTCAGAGTAAGTGGACAAGATCTGTATATGCCTGAAGGTCAGCAAACTTGCACTTGGATCAATTAATAGCACAGTCATTGACTACAAATACTCTCTCCTCTGCTGCAGATTCTGAGTATAGACTCCACTATCAGAAGTAGGTATCTGAAGTCCTGACACACTGGGAGAGGCTGTATTTTTCCTGCAGCTTTACTGTGGGCACTAAAGTTCAACAGAGTAATATACACTTCAAGCTGCCTAATAAATACTCAAGGTTGCCAGACACTGACTTCGTCTGCGATCAATGGGCAACAGTTGTGAGGCCTATGTTGGCCACTCATATGGTATAAATACATTTATTTTGCAGACAGGACACAAACAAGCTCTGTCCACACTCCAGCCTCCAGGTCCTGCTTCAAATAACACTTCATGCAATTGTGCCTGATACAATGCTGAGACTGCTCACAATGCCTGTTGGATTTTCAGAGTCTCTAAAGAATGAGTAATGGGAATGGGAAAACCTAAATCTATAAATGCTAGAAGGGTATAAATTCCTCTACTTAAGGAAGTAGCTATAAAAATAAGCAATAAACAACAGAGGTAGGCAATACCAAATATGAATTCTCTACTAATTTCTGTCAGTATTTTAAAATTGGACAATAAGTCATTCAAGAAACCTTCTACTATCACTCTACTTCCTTTTGCTTTCTGCATTTATTCTTTCAAGCTTACATTTGGAAACAGCTAATCATAATTTTTCACTGGTGCTTTCTCTCTAAGGAAAACTTTCACTGTTCACAGCAGTTAGCATTGAATTCTTCTAGTCCTCTAGAGGTTTGTTTTCATTTTCCCAGTAAAACCTTATGCTGTCAATATTGCCCCTCGGTTCTTTAGAAAAATGTGTGTAGAATGTTCCTATTTGTTTATAGCGAAGATTTGATTATCTTGTAATTTCCTAATATAGTCTTCTGTTAGGAATAAATCTAGGTTATATTGGCTCTATTTCTTATGATTTTGTGGATAATGTCTTCCCTACAGTCTAAGAAAACAAAACAAAATACAATTCATATTTTTCTTGCAATTCTGTGGAATATTTTAGCCACTTTAATCCAATTTCTTACACATTTTTAATCTTTTACTTGGGAACATATTTTAATTATTTCTTTTCTGAAACTATTATCTGCAGTATGTAAATTGTGATAAAGAAGAGATAGATACTGGACTTATTTCAATTCTTTGTGAGCATAGCCAGTGAACTTATTGAATCATTATAGATACAGAAACCTATATTTGCTATAAAATTTGTTGGTGAGAATAGATGAGGAAATATGGAATAACTGCTTCAGATATATCCTCAAGCTACTTAAGGAAAGGTATAGTAAGAGAAACAAACAAATGAAAAGAAAATTAATTCATACATCCGTAGGTACTGAAACATGCTACTTCTTCAATTCTAATACATTCCTTTGCACATCTACTGCCTTTATATAAATATATATAAAAATATATATGAGAAACAAATATATTGCCAAGACATTTTTTCTTAAAAAAAGTAACAAAACTACTGCTTTTTTGAAATATCTACATTTGGAGAAATAATCCATTAACCTAACTTCATTGCTCATTGCCCTGCTCTCTCTGCTTTGAACATAAAGGATGCTCATTATGGTGTAACCAGTTTTCAGATAGCTTTATCTTACCATATACTTTGAATAAAATACACTAGTTTTGATTCACAAAAACATTTCATTATCACTTTATAGATCTTGCTGCTTCTAGGGGAATATTGAGATGTGTACTTCTCCTCTACAGCTCCACCACAGAGATGGGGTAACATTCCAGGTCTTACTATTCCCTGTGCAAGCCACTCAGAATGAGGGCTACAATGCCACCTCTATGTTAAACAGAACTTTTCTTTCTAGTCCTTTTAAAAGATGAAAATACTGGGATCGTGACAGTTTAGTCCTTGCACTTGTGAAAATTTGTACCTACTTACAGACTGCTAAATAGGTGCAAAACACCTGCACAGGTATATTCCCTAGGTAGCTGGGGAGCCCAGGTCTGCATGTAGTAACTCACTGGTAGTCAATAGCCCCTTTGCAACCCCAAACAGGACACACATTTAATTCTGCAAGTTAGATAGCATATTTCAATCACTGAACAAGGGATCACTGGTGGCAGAACACGAGTAGCTCCAAGAGGCCTCAAGTGTTACAGGTACCTCTTGATGCTGCTGTTCTTGTTCTGTAGCCATGTACTGGTGGTCAGTAGCTGAGGTCAATCACTGTCTCCCTTAATACATGTGCTGTCTCAGTTACATCAAGGCAAGACCCAAGTAGCCTAGGCAGAAGCAGAGGAGATGTTGCTCTTTCCTCTTCTCACCTAGATGAGCTGATGGTCAGAGTCTTATTCAGAGGCTTATCCTATCTAGATCCGTCCTGGAAACCATATCCAACTTAAGCCATATGTAGTGCTCAGATCACTGGAGAGTCCAGCTCTCAGCATCACATGTTGGTTAAAGAGCTGTTAATATCAGCTAAACCAACCAGTGCAACGAAAATAGTCAGGGATCATGCCTGTTAATTTTCTATTCCATGAGTCCAGAGGAGGATTTGACTTTAAGAGAACAAACTGCAAGGAAAGGAGCAGATCACATAGTTGTTGTGTAAAAAAGCTGATTTATAATACTGCTAAAATTTATCTGTTCTGTTTAAAACTTCCTTCCTAATAAACACCAAAAGCTGGAAGACATTTGCTTACCCAAGTCCACCATGTCAGAGGAATTGTCTCTGTTTGATGACAGCAGAATATCATCTTTTGGTTATTCAGTATTCCTAGTGAAATAAACTAGCTTCCCATTAACATAGTGAAAATGCATGGGTTTTTTCCTCCTTCTTTTTTCACAGCCAAACCATTTAAAAAGTGGAATAAATTCTTGGTAACTTAGTTCTTACAGGCAGTCATGCCTTAGTAAATCGTTATGACCTTGAAAAAAGTTCAATGAAACTACAAGGAGTCAGACTATTCATTCAGTTTCTGGAAAAACAGCATACAAATATTGCTGCTTTAAATAAATTAAAGAAATAAATAAGATAGTGCAATAAATACTGAAGAGCAGGCAAAACCTGGACTGTCCAAAAGTTAAGCATAGAGCTTACCCTATGCAAATAAGTATCAACTATTGTTTATTGAACCTGAATCAAACAAGGACTTCTTTTATATGTCTCATGCCAAGAATTAAACAGGATTCTCTCTGCCACAGGGTCCCATAGGCAAAGTTCCACAGAAATGCTTTTCTTCACAAAAAAAAAAGGGACAGTCTGGTTCAGACTCTGAATACATGATGAAAAGAAGCTCTTGAAAAAAAGAATAGGCATTAGGCTTAACTTCTGTTAAACGAGCAGTAGAATGAAATGCTAGCAATTAAGGATGGAGACCAGTGGTTACATGTGATATATTATTTGGCAATGGTTATTTGCTTTAAAGCATAGCCCCTTAAGGGAGTATTTATTATTCTTGAAAGCTTATCTGGGAACAAGGAGAGACTTGGGTAGAAGGCTGGATGCAGTAAATGAAACAACCTGCTAAATGATTTACTATATGAAAGTTGTGTACAATTTTAAATGTGTACAGTTACATCAATTTTGCAAAGCAATTGCTCTGTGCAATTATTTTGTTTATTGTTACTTTCAAGTTATGACTAAATATCTTCTAACTTCACCACTTCCATTTTTTAAGCAAATTGCCACTACATAGAGAGGAGGATACTTTCCTAATTATGAAAAGAATGGAAAAAATCAAATGAATTATTTGGCTACCTGTTACTGAAATTTGGCATGCTTCAGAATTGAGTCAGCAAAGATGTATGAAGCAGTCCAGTTAATTCACATTCAGCTGCCAAAACAGTCCAACTATCGAGCAGATAGATAGCTGGCATTCATAACCCAACACAAGCATTTCTTTTTATCTAACTACAAATAGTACTCAATTGAAAAAGTATATCAAAGGTTGCCTTTTTTATTGATATTGCAAAAAGAATTTGCAGAACTTGGGAATGCAAAACATCTTCTAATGTTCAGAGGAACTTCTCAATAGACATAGCTCTTCATTTTTTCTCCTCCCCTGCACCAGACCCATCATTTTTGAGAAAACTGGGTCACAGTGAGCGCAGAATCAGTCTTAATAATTTGAAGGGAAACAATTTCCTTGTTATTACTTAATGCACAGAGGCCCAGACTAACCTTTGCAAATGCCTTCTTGACTGATCACAGCCTTGCTAGCAGCAGTTCTTGATAGCAGCACTCCTTCCATGATGGCTGGGACAGAAGCCAGCTATGCTAGTAGCTGCCTGAAGCAGCTACAGTAACCCTAAGATGTTAGGAGGAGAACAGAGATGTAACCCCATCTTCTATAATAAAAATAGCTTAGATAAAAATGTATTTCTCCAATGTTTTATTCCATTCGAGACACAGCATGGTTTTAAAAGCTACAGAATAAAACCCAACAGCTTTTTAATTATTTTACCATATCTGCGAATGCAGATGTTGCCTTAATTCTTCTCTGAAACACATTAGTGAGATCAACTTCTAGGCAAGCTTTCACAGGCTCTGACTAGCCCATGATTTTCTCCTTCATGTTTGCTTACCACAGAACGGTGGCAACATAGATCACTGAAAGTGCTCGCCTCTGTATATGTCTCTGGTATTAAAGTGCAAGCTGCAGATTTTCGAGTACAAGACATCCTACATTTTTCAAGTACAAGACACCCTACATTTTTTTTCCCACCATATGGATTTAGTTCTTTACCATACACCATTTTCACCATTGTCTTTCTCCATAAAATATGATGCAGTGACAGGTCTGAACTCTTCTGTCACATTGTTAGGTTAATGGTTGGACATGATGATCTTAGAGGTCTCTTCCAACCAAGACTATTCTGTGATTCTGTGATTCAGTATGTCTATTAAGGCTTGTTTTCCACTTCCTACAAAACAAATATAAACCCCCAGAAATCTGAATTTGAAATGTTTGAGTCATTTTGAACATTATCTAAAGACTGAAGTAGAAAGAATAATTTTCTACTCTGTTTCTTGAAGAAGAACAACATGTGTTTATGATCTTAAAAATACAACAATGTAGCCATGCTGATTTTACAAGTAAGGAAGCTGCTGGAAAGAATCAAACACCAAAACACTTCTTACTTAAAACAGTCTGTTTATGGAACAGATGTCATTTGGGGGGGGAAATTAATAAATTGTTGAAATGTCTACTTTAAAAATTTTCTAGAATAAAAGCAAACTCCTTAAATCCCTCTGGTAAAATTCATTGTTTTGGCTGGAATGCCAAAATTAGGCAAAAAACCCTCAACACGACAAACCACCCCCCCAAAAAACCCAAAACACAAGGCTAGTTCTTAGGGTATCCTTTTACCCTGATGTGAATTTGGGTTCCAATCCTTGCTCCACAAAATGTCTAAAGATGAAAAACTGATAAATAAAGGAATTCCAGATGTGAGGATTTTGTAGCTCAATTTAATTGTTCCTCTAGATGACTGTGTAAAGCTTTCTTTGAAGTCCCTTGAGAGGTTGTGTTTAAATCCAAAGATTAGACTTGGCTCTGAGAGCAAGTTAACATTCTGTGCCCTCTTTGTTTGTCTTTTCTTCATGTTATTTTAAAAGGAAGTAACACAGAGAACTGATTGGCATAATAGCCATAATGCCCATAAAAATGCTTTAGATGCAGACTTTCTTAAATGCAGACATATAACTGGCATATTATATATTCTATGATCATTCTTTTATTAGTTTTCCTCTCATAGTAGGAAAAGAAGAAAAAATTCAGCTCCTAATTATTTTTCCAATAGCTGAAAGAACTCAACCTGGCTCTTCAGTGGTTAAACTGGATTCTCCCCCAGTGATATACTTTCCCTGCAGTGATGCACTTATTTTGCCAAAATATACATCAAAAAGAGGAGCATGACAAGTGTTGTAATTATATACCTATGTAAGAGAATAATAAGCACAGAGACTTGGGTAAAGGACAATACCTCCACAAAAGTGTAGGAAAAAACAGCATTATAGATCTCTCGATGTTCAGGACAACAGGTGGCTTCCATCTTTTTGCTGTGGTTTTCTCCTAGTTCCAAACCATGACCAGCTTGCTGCATAATAGGTAGCAACGTACACACCGTGTACTAACAGAATGTGAATATCTCATCAGCATCAGGCCTTAGGTGACCTTTTAAACCCCCACCTTGCAAGTGTGTTCAGAGGAGATGAATCTGAAACAGTGTTAAAAATGTCCGTGGTGGCCTGCTAGCACTTGGGTTCTAAGCCAAATGGAGTTGAGCTCAGTAGGAAATGGTGGGATGTTATCAGAAACCTTTTCCTAGAGGAAGCAGAATCACAGCTACAAGAAATGATGAAAGGAGAGAAAAAGATGAAATAGGGCAAGGGGGAAAGAGCATTAAAAAGCAAAGTTAATACACCCTTAAAGCTATAGCCTTAAACAAAGTTAACATAGCCTTATACAAAGTGGCCTTTTGGAGAAAAAGATGGAAAATGGTCTTTCTGGTTATGTCTAAATCTCCAGTCTCATGAGCATGTGCATCATCCTATACTGTCATGTGATACCCGGCCATAGTCATCCACTAGCTTCTGTGCATTTTTCCTTTCAAAATAAGGAAAGCTTGTGTAGGCAGAAACGGTGTTACATCACACCCTGGTATGCTGCTGAGTGACCAAGAGACCAGGGCATGCCATGACCTCCCTGTTTATCAGGCTCAGTCCTATTATAAATGATACAAACCTGGAGAGATGAAACATATTGCACATTCCTATGCATGTTATTTACTTGGTAGCATTAGACAGCAAGATCCCCCCCATACTATAAAAAAAAATAATGTACTGTAACAGTATCAGAGATATTAAAAAAAAAATAGATCCAAAGACTGTTGACGTTGATTGAACTGGAAAAAAGGCCTCAAAATGTAAAATCTTATTATTCCTATCACAAAGAGTGGTTCAATGCTTTGAGTCATAGTGACTCTAGAGCAATCCTTTTCTGACAATGGTGTTTTGTCTCTGAGTGAGTGGAACAGGAGAAAATAACTATTTTTAGTCTCTGACCTGAGAATATTTGGGACAAAAAGAAGGTGCATCTCATAGAGGCTCTTTTGAGGTTTGTTCCCAGAAAACGCCTCCATTGGAGAGCTCAGTCATCTCTTAGCATGGCGGTTGTTCCCGCCCTGACCAGCTATTCCTACAGTAATGTATGATGCTCCTTTTAAGTGCCAGCATACCACACCAAGAGGATAAATACAGATCACTTCATCTAAGGATGGAGCTGAAGGTTTCATCTGTGATCTTCAGGACTTCCCGGATTTGGAATGTAAGTTTTTATAAACATAGCTATCAGAAAACCCTTTGTGTGTTGACAGGTTAAATATGATACCAATCATAAAAGTGCAAAGGCTTAATCCTAACTCTTGCCCCGCTCTTTCAATTATGTAATATGTAAACATGCAGCACAATAATAACTAAATCTTATGAAAACCAGCTTGGTTACGACCAGAGAATGACTCCTTTGTCCTCCTCTTAATATCTATTTGGAGGGAGGGGAAGGATCCATACTGCCAAAAGCACAGCAGACAGCAAAGGATGCAGTTGGAGGCAGAGACATGGGAGGAAAGGCTGCAGCAGTCAAGACAGTCTGGCAGAGTGTTATAATCAACCGGGTATCCAGAGCTTTAGCAAGTATTCAAATAGTCCAACAACCTTGGCCCCATGGGCCCTGATAAGCAAAACAGTCAAACATATGGCTTCACTCTCTGGAAAAAGTAAAGGACCCCTCAGTTTCACAAGTGCCACTTTCACACTGGCAGAGGAGTGCATGTGAAATCCCAACAGCTTGGTCCTGGGGATGAGTTGTGCTACTGGAGTTCCTGCTCCTTTAGCAACCCAATCCTCAACGTCACACCTCGCCTAGCCCCTCTCTGAAAACCATGCACTTCTATCAGTATACCAACATTGTTAAATATTTCAGCTGTGATACACAATGCGCTTGTTCCACCAATCGAACTGAAACAGACGCTTGGCCTATGGTGCTGGAGGCTAGATGGCCATTTAAAGAAAAGTATGCATAATTAAATTCTATCTCATTTTATGCCTTATCCTCCCTCTTCCCCTTTTATCTCCTGCTACCATTAACAGGCTCCTTTTCATTCTCCCCCTTCTTATCTTTTTTCCTTCTTTCCCTTTCATCCTTGTTTGTGCCTTTTTCATTTTCCCTTCCTTTTAATTTTTTTCCAAATCCTTTTGATCATCTGTCTCCTCAGCCTCACAGTTCTTTACCCAGCTGTGTTCATGGGCTTTTCCATTTTATATCAGCTTTTCCCTCTCTTCTTTCTTACTATGTTCCTGCTTCTTCAGATGAATTAAACCTTATTCCAACAATCCCAGGTCCTGATCTTCAGCATTGTCTGTAACAAATATTAGTCATCGTTCCTTAATGAGTAGGTTTGGATGGAAACAAAGCATATGGCTAGAAGGAACAGTGTGGAAAATGGGGTGATAAAATCAGTGGTATGAAAATGAATTTAATTACATTATTCTTATCATTGTATCATCCAAATGCTCATTTGCTTTGACAACAATTTTCTCTCAGCTTGTGTGACATCTTAGCCATATACTTAATATATAGCGTTGTCTCACATACAGATTATCTTTCATTTGTTATTAAAAAGCAGTGAAAGGTTTGTCTAAATGAAATCAGATCTGCATGCTACCAGGAGGAATACAAACTTTGGAGCAAATAATCTTGCCAAGAATGTCTGTGCAGGTCATGTATACATGTATCTGTTTTAATTATTCTCACATAAATATGCGTGTTTTCTGTAACTGTACATAAGCACATACACAGAAGCAAGGTACACAGGAATATGAGGTAAGTTACCCAATTACAAATTAACCTCATTATCCATTAAACTGGTGGAAATAGAATAATTTGCTCACTTTCACACGCAAAGTGCCTCTAAGTACTCTCATAGTTTCTCGAGTTTCTAGTTTTAAACTAATACTCTTGAACTTGGATTTCTTGTCTAGCAGTCTAGCATCTTATTTAAAAAAAACAAAACAAAACAAAACAAAAAAACCGGTGATAGTCACTCAGCCTTCCTTACTGCAGTATCTGCACATTCCTAAGCCCTCCGGTCATGCACTGTGACAGAGTGGTTTGCAGATCAAGTTTATGCCCTTCAGACTTCTGTGCCAGAAAAACATGGAATTCAAGTTCAGGAAAGAAATGCCTTTGAGTTTAACTTGGAAGACTCTCGACATCTACAGGTGCTTTGGCACACTTTCTCCTAATCCAAACTGATCTCTTCTCTAAATCTGTTGGGTTTGGGGGGTTTTTTTGGTTGTTTTTTATTTTTCTGTCAGCATCTGAGGCTGATCAGTCTCTTCTTTCCTCCCTGAGCTCTACTTATGCAACAATGTCCTACTCTCTTCTGCACAGCCAAATCCCACTCTGACCTTTCTCTGTTCAATGATGATGAAAACATCACCACTCACACTAATCCATCATTCTCCCACTTAAATCTGTCCAGAACTGGTCCTTGAGGGTGAACCACGAGTCCTGTGTCAACTCAAGTTATTAGTCAGAACTGGTGGTTCTTGGTACTTTTTTTATTTTTCCCAGAGAAGCATTAAAGTCTTTTTCAGGAAAGCCAGCTACTGAGGATGACATAACATAAACTCAGAAAATCCCCTCAGTGTCTAGTACAAAGCAGACCTCTTAATTTGATAAAGTTACAATTCACTTCGTTGCAACATCTGAAAAAAACACCCTTTTCCCACAATTTGCAGCATTCTAAAACATTCTAATATTCTATACATGACAATTTCTCTTTTAATATTGGATCAGTCTTCTGCAAATGCTTTTATTGGTGTATGAGTAATAACCATAACATTAATTTCTTAAAGTCTTTAAAATAGTTTGCATTTTATAGACTGTGATTCGTCATAAAACCAATACTACACGTATATTACACATGAAAGTTCATCTTTACAATGACACTGACATTTTGTTTGACTCTGAGAGAGCCAAGACAATGACACTGATATGTTTTCTGATTTCTCCCACCTAAACAACTCAGTGAATTCATAAAGATAAATGTCATCAACTAAGATCAGCAATCACATAACATATATGTGCATAATAAAGACTTCCTGTGTCTTTTATTTGTGTCTAGTAGAATGCCCTCCTCCAGTAATTTTTTTTCAAAGTGGCTGGACAGAAAGGACCATGAAATATAAGACCATTCTTATTCCAAATAATCTTTTCATGATAGCTACTGGTAAGTTCCACTTTTCTGCGTCAGTCACAAATGTTTCATCATTTTCTACATCTCTTTATTCTGGGTCTCTGACTCCTCTCCCCCTTCATGCCTTCCCACTTCATTAGTGCTTCTATTACATGCTGCTTTGTTTCTTAACTGCATCTTTCTTTTCTTTGTTTCTTTGCTATCCTTCCCCTCCTTTCCTTCCCCTGCCTTTTGTATTTTTCTTAGAGTCTCTTGTAGAAGCTGAATTACAGACAAGAATTAAGAAAAATGAGAAAAATTGTTCTCAAGGGCATCAGGAGCAGTCCAGAAATGTTAGCCTCTCAGTAAAACCTACATTGCTCAGTGAATGTGAGGGACATTTTCACTTACATTTATCTAAGACAGATACAGCTAATACAGCTGGTGTTCTGCTGTTAGTGAAGAAAGTCTTGTGGTCATGTGAGCTGCAACAGATTAAAGAAGCTGCATCACATTTATGTGAACATGGTATTTATAAAGGTCAACATATAACTTAGGGTGACTGAAGATTTAAGCACTGGTTTTGGAGAAAGTAACCTTAAGTGGGCAAAAATACTGTTAAGTTATGACAGGAGGAATTATATGTAATTCTTGGTTATTTCTTCCTTTTTTGCAATGTGCAGAGTGACAGCTTTCTAACTTAATCATGTGCCAGGCATTATGAGCATTACAGAACTGTAACATTGTTTACATTATCTTCCAGTCCCTGTTTTTAATATTAAGAAAAATATTGACAAGCCTATGTAAGTTAGATTAATTTAAGAAGTCATTCATCTTTAAGATTTCAATCCCTTCCAATTCCTGCCAGATTTCATTTTAAATCAAATTTATTATTTGACCAGTGCACAGACTCTTAGCAGAAACAAAGTTCAAAACTGGACGTAGAAAAAGACAAGAATAAGACCATCTATTTCCTTTCTGTATCTTTAACAGCTGCCACTGTGCTATCTTGTAAGAGCATCTTCAGAGATAGCCTTAAGGCCAAATGCACTGTACAGACCACTCATATTGAATAGCTTCACAACCCTTTTCAGACTATTATTCCCGAAACTGGTGAGAGAATAATGCAAAAAGCTTCTAGATCATCCCAGGTAACAGACAGCATAATCCATGGTATCACTAATAGACTCTGCTGCAGCTACAGGAACACTTTCCACTCTGCATTTATCCGAGTCTCTCCAGATATCCTCCTTAGGTCAAAGTTTACAGAGCCTGTCCTTGTATCATTACTCAGAGCCACCAGCAGCCTCAGTCCTGCCAGGCAGAGGATGTACTCTTTGTCAGCCTAGTCAGGGACATGTCTTTAGCCATACCTTGCTTTCCATCACATACAAATGAATAAGAGAAGAAATCTTTTGGTGAACTTCTTCTCCAAACCATCATGGATGTTGATGAAGGATGGAAAACCAAGACCCAGCGAATTTCTTTCTGGGACTCCTAGTTCCGAAACAGCCAGAATAGACTATAGTGTGGTATCTTCAGATGTTCAGGGGCACAACTCTGAGGCTGAAGCAAGACAAGAGAAAGCAGAGATAAGAAGGTACAGGAGCTGCTGACAGGGGAGCCCAACAGTCCTGACCTGAACCATTGCACTAGTTAGCATCCACACTCCTTCACTTTGACCCTGGCCATTACTGGAAATCACTTTTTACAAATATGTTTTCTGATCAAAGTAGCAACAGAATAATGGAGCCTGAGGTCATCAGACATTTGCCTTGTGAATCTGCCTTGTGATCTCTTGCACTTAAGCTCAGGATGCTTCCAGTCAGCCCTATCTGTGGATCCATGGTCCAAGGCAGTCTCCACTGCTGTCCTCTTGTCTATCCCTTCTCCTCAGTCCTCTTTCTACCAAGGGGGATGCCAGTACCAAGCCTCAGTGCTATTTCCTTGTATTTTCAAGCTAGTGTGCAAAATTACGAAGCTACACCTATATAAGAAAGCCTAATGGTTTCTTTTTTGGATTTGACACATTTCTGTCAGTCAGGATGGAACATTTATGACTTCTTTTTCTTAAGTGCCCTCTTGCCATACAGGGTCACATCATACAGATCCTTCAGGCATGCTGCAGCATCTGCCATGGCACAGGCATTTCCAGATTTGTGCCCAGCATTTGCTTTGTATTTTTGCAGGGATTTCTTTCACATCTGCAGCAAGTTCAGAGTGAGCGTCACTGGGAACCAATTGAATCAGATGAAGTTGTAAAGTGCCTAGAGGGTGATGACTGGTGTCATTCATGCTAGGAGATACTGTCTTCGGGACATTTTTCCTGGAAGACACTCAAGAGGGATAAAAGGAGAAACATCTCTCCTAAAAGAAGCCCTCCTGTAGGTAAAAGGCACACATGAAAAGCCACACACTGTGACTTTCTCCAAGTGACATGTTAGAAAATGCTTTTTCTCTAGATGGTAGACAACAGACACTAGTCAGTAGGGAAGGTTTCTTCCTTTGTTCAAGCTTGATGGCAATAAAAATCCAGGACTAATGAATGTTCATCAAAATGGGAGATAGGAGAACAATTTTTCAGGAGAGCAGTCAGGGACATGCAGCATTAACTAGCATATTTCCTGGAAATGTGGGAACAGACAGCTTTCACAATGCAGGAGAGACAATCTAAAGAGGAAATGCAGAAAGATATGCTAGAGAGACAGAGACTAAAATAACAGTGCTCTAAGGAAGGCATCAACAAAACCCATGGCCTTCTGACAGTGAACTATGACGCAAAGACACTTTGAATGAATATTGCCACCATCATCCACTGGTGGATGTCCACGGTTTGGTGAACAACCTTAGGACAGTGCCATGCCTTTTTGTGTGCATAACTGGGCAGCCTATTGCTCCTTATTCTCATCTTGACATTGCTCAGTCAGAGCATGCTGGTCATCTGCTTCAAGTAGCTTTTCAGTCACCAAAATGTGGTAGCTCCCGTAAGTCATGATGGTGTTCAGGAGTCCTGTCTGTTCTCCTCTGTTTGAAGAGACCAAATAGGCCTCAGTCTGGCCTTTCACTTTTGCCTCAACTCTGCACAGCTGCATAGCAAAACCAGTACGGACAATTGGGAGCTGTCACAGGGCTAGGATGGTGCTTAGCATCCTGAAATGTAGCCTAAGTGCTGAGGGAGCTGCACCGTTACTACTGATTTCACTGGGAACAGGGCTTGATCAAATAGGAACAGTGCTACTGGTGAAAGTGTTAAGGTAGACAAATCAGGTACAGGCTTGTTCTTCTACTAGTGTGGTCATAAAAAAGCAAAAATATTTTGATTTCTCCTTTTGAGTTTTCCCCCAGTTATTCTGTTCCAGAAGCAGTGTATCCCTGGTTTTGAGGCATTTCAGAGGTTTTATAGACAAGAGGTAGACAGAAGCAGTTACTCCATTATGATACAGATTATTATTTGGCGCTCAGAAGGAAGAAATTCTAATTTAGGAAACTTTTAACTCATATCTGCAGTGCTTACGACCACAAAGGTTATTGTACATAATTCATTCAATTATATTCTGAAGAGCTCTGTCAATTCACTGTTAGCACCTCAATCTTTGCATTTGGCAGACGTATAGCCCTGAAGTTATAGAAGTGTTTTAATCTAGGTGTTTTATATCTTTCTGGTACTTCATTTTTAGTATTATTCTCTTAACATATTTTCTTTGTTTGTACGGTAATGAAAAAACAAGGATTTGTGATGAAAACTTATTGCCTCTGATTTAGCATCTGTCTCTCTGGAAAAAACACACCTTTAGTTTATAGCTTCAGACAATGACTGGTCAGTTCCTCAACATGAGAATATTTTCCTCAGCAATCCTTGCACCCAACCACTGCATAGCAAACCCAACATTGTCTCATTTGCCACAGAGATTCATCTTTTTAAGAGCTGTAACTAATACTACTATTAGTCCTTTGAATGTGGCTAGACTTATTTATTTTATATGGATAGTGATTTTGCCTCAAAATACACTTGTAATTCCCATTAATACTAGTGTGAGGGTAAAAAAAACAAATCTACCACACTGCAGCTTTCCTGTGCATAGAATTCCCATTAACTTTAATCGAAGTTCTGCACAATAAGCAATAGCAGGATCAACACTCATTGTGAAAAGCAAAGTAATATGTAATGATTCTCCACATAGGCAAAACCTTCCTTACTTTTATTAATCATGCTTTTATTTTTGGTAATCATTCTTGTCTCATCAGAATGGTTATTTAAACTCGTGAGAGGAATCCATTTCAACATTATGTTTTAGCACATACATTTGTATCCATCATAATTCTTAATTTAGATTTAATAAAATAATCTAACAGTTAATATAAAATCAATTATTAAATAATTTATTTTTTAGCACAATAGCGCACGGAGCATGAGAATCAATAGCATCCCTGGCCACAACAAATTTCAAGTTATCATTCCCGATATCTTTGACAAATCAATGGGTAGTTGAATTCCTACTACTATTATGTGTAACTTGCTAGAAAATTTCACTGCATGCAAATAAAGTCATTCTTTGACTGAGTACATTTCTGCTCTTATTCTCTCCTGTGCTTGTTCCCCCCTTTGTCTCCTCAGGGCCACACTATTTAAATAAGCTGCCATTATTTTCAGTGGAATGACTTGCTAAAGGGAAATATTTGTGTCCCTTCACTGGACATCTGCTGTTGGTATGAAAGCAATCAAGAGGAAAAAATGATGGTATGAAGCACATTTAACTTTCACGCCTCTTCATCATTCTGCACAAGCGAACACCAACAAGAATTCAATCATAAGTATATTGAAATATATTCCTTCCCTTTCTAAAAAAGCAAAAATATTAAAAAAAAAAGAAAAGAAAGAATCAGAAAAAGTACTAAGTGAGAAGCAGATTTCACATGTGAACCTTTTCACTTTGTAGTACCTCCCCTGACTCACTATTACCATTTTTCAAAAAAATATTCAAATACTTCCAAATACACAAATAAGAAATAAATTCTACAAATACCTAACAACTAACTGTGTAATCTAGAATTGTCATCATTAAAACATATAGTTTACTTATCAATAACTTTTTTAACATACTAAGGTAAAAACGTGCAGTCAGCACAGGTGATGGTGTGAGAGGTTGTACTTACATCTATGCTCATATGCCGCCTCTTTGATGGATTCTGCATCACTGACTACTGTGCTTGCTCAGAATTGCCTCTGATGAGATGCTATTGCAGTGTTTTGCCACAGTGTAAATTGTTGTTAAAGTCGACTTCATGTGGAAAAAAAAAATAATTGTTGAAAGACAAATACAAGATATAAAGTACAATTCCTTCCATTCAACTATTACTGTAGGAAAAAAATCTTAACTTCATGTTCCAGTAGGACCCAATCTAATAACATCTCATGCATCTCATATGGAAATTGCATCAAAGTAATAGCAGGAAGTTGTCTAGAGGTGTTGTTGACAACATGAATGCTACATTGCTAAATAAGAGTTAGTAATGAATAGGCAGAAGGAATTATAGTTGCATCCATCAATGACTGTTTTAAGATCCATGGAGAGAAACAAAGAGGTTGCATATTTTGCTTCTTCTGTTTCAGACTCCTAATTAGCTGTAAATGAACTTTTGGAAAAACTTAATCTTATGCCAAGGCACAGCTACTATTATCTGATGCTAATTCAGAGCTATTGAAGAAAAATATATGTGAGTGAACAAACTCAAAAGAAGTCTACAGGCAGAAAGAAAACTAACCTTATATTGAATATGGCTTTTCAGTTGGCTTTTGCTTCTGTTCATTTTTGGTGCAATGAACTCAAGATGTCAGAAATATGTTCTCCTAACTGGGGACACCATCCGAAGGTCTCTCACAGATGTGATCAGTCAATGTCAGCACTGATGACACCAGATAGTACTATTCCAGTTGTCTGCTTCAGTCCTCTGCTGTATATGAAGACATCTGAAAAACAAACTTTTCTCAAGTATCTCTAGGGATTACTACTAAAGGGAATGTTCCATCTGATGGGATCCTGCAGAGAAACTAACTCTGGAAAAGGGTTTATCTATGGAGAGGGATAACTAGAATATTTTTAGCAGAAAAAATATAATGCTATAGCTCTGCTGGTATAACTCAGTGTGTGTTCCTTCTATTATGTAATGAATGTTAACTTAGTTTGGAACAATTACTCTGTCTTGGAACACTGAGAAGTTAACTTACTTCACAGTGCTTATCTCCTAAATTTTGATTCTTCTGGTCTCATTCCTTGACACGGTTGATTACAGAAGCACAGAACAGAAAGAACAGCAACTTGAAGTTCAAATGAGTAGGGAGAGGTAGAACAGTACAGAACTTTGAAGACAATGAAATTAAGCCTATATTTGTAATAGAAAAGGATGTTAACCCAGATGAATGGCAAGATCAAAGCAATGAGTGACAAAGATGATATTACAGTATGTATTTGTACAGACTTTGAAGACTGAATATATGAATATTTGCAAGTATTTGCATTTGATCAATCCTGTGCTTCTGTTTCTTTCTGCTCCTGACCAATCCTATTCAGCCATATCAAATTTGAAGGTTATACACTCACAGTTGGCATAAGTAGGTGTTTGTTTAACAGTATAAGGTATTTGAACTATTTTGCTCTCGCCTCTTGTGTCTACCTCCTGATAATGCTGACAGAGACACAGCTAAGGACAGACACATTTTGGGAGAAGCTAAGAACAAGTAGTAAAAGAAAAACAATGAAGATACTTTTCTTCACAAGGTATGGAAAGCTAGAAAAAAACATTTAAAGCCTTGTAATATATTTGATGATGCAAAGGTGGAAAGTGAGATAGCTTTGAGTGCAGTGACAAGCCTTAATGGCCCTGATCAGCCGCACCTCCACCCACACCCTCTGCACAGTTGTCCCAGGAGCCACATTTCAGCTCACCCTAGGGCCTTCAGTCTCTGCTGGAGCTATGCTGTAGGAACACTGGTCTCCATGTGTCTGGTCACAGACACTGTTGATCCAGACCCCAACCTGTGGGTTGACTTCCGGGCTTGATCTTGGGCATGTCTTATCACTGCAGACCTGCTTGGTGATCAACAAACATGATCCTAGTCCTGACCTGTAGATTGTCTTCCTGGCTTCCTCTCAGACCTGGCTCATGACTGTGAACCTGCCTGATGATCTGGAGCCTTGTGAATCTGGCCATGCTCTCCTGGCCTGCCTTGTCCTGCTTACCTTGCCGGGGCTGGTGGATCAAACCCCTGGCCCCTCTCCTGCTGGGAGGTGTTACAGCACTCGGTTCCTGGTTCCCTGTCCCTTAGGGAGCAGCTGACCCTTTCTGCTCCCTGACAGAAAGTTTGAAGAAGACTGATTCTCACATATACTATACAGTGATAAATTATTTCTAAGAATAGAGTTAAAAGCCACAAGGGTTTTAAGTCTTTTTAGACTGTTAAACACAATAGATTTCTAATAAATTGCTGAAAATCAGAAGCCAATACAGGATTTGGCTTGCAGACATCAAAATGCATCTAACACAGCCTGGTATGAAGTGCATGTTCTTCCTTGTCCATACAAATCACACACATGGGTAGAAGGAGACTATGTTGAACATGGAAGCAAAAACTTTACTTCCAGCACAAAAGACAGTATTGCATATAGAGTTAATTTTTAATGAATTTACAAGCTTCTATCTATCTACACTCTGTCTTATCCATCTTACTATAATGAAGTGTGAGATTATGAAATAAAGAGATATTCTTCCACAATGCAGCTATTTGTTCTTGGGCTTTAACTAGCAGTTACCATGTCTGTACAGCACCATCTGTTGCTCTTTGCTCCCCTCCTAACATTCAGATCCTAAAGGTCCCCCACTGTTTTCCTTGGATACTTCAGACCTTTTTCTCACTTCTATTATTTCAACAATTTCTGATTGAAGATTGCTGCTCTCTAGTTTTTTTTCAAAGATCTGGATGCATTTTCTCGCTCAAGCCCGAGCTAAGGTTTAATATCAAGGCCAGGAGTGGCCATGTAGAATTTCCTCAGCTATCATAAAAAATTTGGGTTTTAACAGTTCGAAACAAAGAGGACTTTGTTTTTTATCACTACCAAACTTCAGAGTGATCAAGTGAATAAGGCAAGGTGACCTTGGTACAAAATGGATCAGTTATTGTTGCTTGCACAAATCATTACCAGGCAGTCATATTACACATGGCAATATCTGATAGGGAGCAGACACAGTGGTGATTAGCACATCTCAGTGCCAAATAAATGATCAGGGATCAATTCCAGTGCCAGCAAGCCCCAGTAGCAACAAGCAGGAAAGATGATGAGCTTCTACCAAAGATGGAACATTTTGTATGCAGCAACTTTTGCAGCTGGTTTAGATTGAGCTTAGATTCCAAAGAGTTCTCTGTTGTTCCTCAGAGGCAGGGAAAGACAGGGTATGGGGTGGAAGTGATCTTTTGAGGACGCTATTATGCTCTCACCCTACCTCTCTCTCAAAAAAAAAAGGAGGGGGGGGACACATCTGACTTTTTGAATAAACACTAGAAGACTATATTCATCAGAACACCATATTCATCACTGAAATTGCTCTTCAGTAACAAATGAAACCTTTAAAGTACCTATGGATATAGATATGTTAAACATTACAAAATAGAATATAATTGAGTATAATGCAATTAATAAATCCTGTCAGATAGATAAGCACACTTTTTTTCTTTTTGAAGCTTTTGACAAAAAGTCAGCAGTGAAAAGGTGAAGTGTATCAGTCAAAATCAGGGTTAGAAGATAAAGCTACCCAAAGGTAAGTGAACACTGGCATAGGAGATGTTGGTCTGTATTTGGGAAGAAAGCGTAATAAACAGAAAAAACCTTTCAAATTTGTCATATTCTCCCTCAGCTAACAGAGATGATGTGATTTTTCTTGAGTGGTCCTCCTGACCAAGGATTGGCTCTGTAGCAAAGGAGTAGCCGTGATAAAACCAGAGAACTGGAATCATTATCTTTCTTTCTTCTAACAAAGCACAAGTTACTTTCACTAATTAGCTGTACTCAACTAAGAAAATATGCCTGTCCTGTGAAGAAAATTACTTTTTCATCATATTTAAATAGCAGTGTCATTGAAAGACTCATCAAGTTTTGTCTGTCTGAGCTTTAGAACAAGGTGGAGTGGGCTAGTGAAAAATTGTTCCTGTCTGACTATTTTATAGTGCAAAAAATAGCTCTGAGCTGTGAGAGTGATGTTATCTGCTACTGATCCACAGGATCAGGTGACAGCCCTGCAGCCCACATTCTTGGCCACTTAATCCACATTGTCACAGGTCAAAAAAAGACAGGATGTTTGGACCTTCCTCCAATATTTGCTTACGAGTCTTCGCTTTTCTATTTGTGCTGTAACATGAGCAAGTGAGTGCTCCTGCTTCGTGTCATTATAGGACGGGTGACTTCATGCTACGGATTATGCAGGATGGCCTCACGGAATTTCAGATATGTTTACTTGTTCTTGTGCCAGTAATATAGAATGAACAGCATTCTGAATAGCATTAACTCTTTAAAGGAAAGGTAACAGCTAAATAGATAAACACAACATATATGTAATTGTTAAGCACATATGTATGCCTATCCTAAGAACTTTTCCTTGACATTGGTCAAATACTTCTGTTTCCACATTATAAGTATTTGGATCTCAGACCATTCTAACCAGTAATACTCACAGCTCTCTATCAGTTTGAATTTTCCAAAATAATTTGTTAGAAGTACCTCAGAGATCTGGAATATTAGAAATAAATCTGCAAGAGAATGATTAGCAAGGAGAGGGCAGCTGAGCCAGTCAAGTTTGTGTAATAAACAGGGTAATTATTCATAGTTTTTCATCAGGTTGTTTAATTTTCCCCCAGTGGGATGTATAAAAATTCCGTATTTAAAAATAAAAACTTCGCAGTGAAGACTGGTTGTGTGCATTTCCTACTGACATACATGAAAATCTAGAAAATAATTACGACAACTTCCAGATCACTTTTTCGCCTTATTACACGTCTTACTATTTAACTGTCTCATTCTTTGACTCTTTTCAGCAGGAATAATTAAATCTGTGATATTTGTGATCTTCTGTGTTCCTAAGATGAACTGTGTGTATGCAGGGAACTGTAACCAAGTATTTCTTTGAGGTGATCTGGTTCAAGAAGAGATGAAAAGTATCTGTCAGTAAGAAACAATCAGCAAAGTAATTTTTTTCAGATGCTTCCAATCCCCTTTCCAGCCACAGCTTAGCCCTTAATGAACTCTTTTGAAGGCATTCTTGGAAACAAACCACTAGTGAACCTGTGTTTTTTGTCTAGTGTTTTCTTGATGCCCTAGTTCTCTTTTATAGTGTTTCTGGACTGTTTTCATACACGCTCCAGTACTAAAACTCAGCAAAACACAACTAACAATTCCCGATCAGCCATGCATGGCCTGTGTTTTCTATTGTTCTTGGTTTAGCTATTCCCCAGAGCTTAACCGTTTCTTAGACTTACTGTAATTAAAGCAGAATTTTCATGTCTTTGGAGGTCAAGCATTTTAGCCTTACTCCTACTATAACTGTGACCAAACACTCTAACATGCTCTTCTGTAATCCACAGAACTTGGTGACTTTCTATCTCATCTTCACTAAGCTAACACTAGATAGCTGTGGATATAGGCATGGAGTTTTTGTTCCCCTGTAACAAAAGACGAGGTTGAGAGTTAACACTGTATGTCTGAACACTGTACTTTACCACACTGTTAGGACTGACTTTAGCTGACCAGAGATAAAATTTTATGTCTGGACATTGTGAACCCAGAGAGAATTAATCGTTAGCATAAGCACTGGTTTAACTGTTCATTTCTGGATTTTTAGTGACAGACCTACTAGAAGATACATTTTAAAGTTAAACTTACTCTAAGTTAAACTACTTATGAGACTTCCTGAGGTTTTTGGGCTTTTTAAACAGTTTGGTAGTTACAAAGGTAACACTCTCAAGAGTAGCTATAGTTTCTAATTTTCAGAAGCTATACCTGCAGCTTTTAGAGAACATAAAATTTGCATAAATTATGCACCCAAGAAAAAATTGTAAAATAAAGAAATGAGAATTTTTATTGCAACATGACCCAAGGTTATCAAAGCTTTGTAGAATTAAAGTAACTTTTTTTTAGGGGAGAAGACTGGGAAGTTGCAGGCAAATAACAAACGAAGAGAATGCTCACAATTCACAAGAAAAAGTCTGACGTCAGGAATCACAACAATTAATGCTACTCTGCCCCCTTGCGTTAACTTTTGAGGTAGCTGCCTTACCCCCACACATCAAAAAATTCATGTCCCTTCGTGAAGGTTGCATCACATAACAGATGCATTAGCGAAAACATAATAGAGCAGTACCCTGACAACAGAATGGCTGGGCGATCACTGGAAACGGTACAGCTGTGTGCCCTCAGTTTGAAGAAGATGTAATTATATGTAAAAATCATACAAATGATGTGCAAATCATTAATATGTGTTGTAACTTGCACTACCATGTGGGGGATGGGTAGAGTTAGGACCTCAGTTGATACAAGATTGAAGCTGGCTATTATTCGAGAGTAGTGTAAAAACCAACAGACCTCTGATGGAGAAAAGTGAAAACCCAGAACCTGAGCTCTTATATTTGTGTTTGCTAGCTCAAACCCTTAATTGCAGCATTATCTAGATTCTTGTTTTTACTGTTTTATTTGTAACCCCCGGGGAACAAATAGGCATTAAATTTGGCTGCACTTGCACTTCAAATAAAGCTTTCCTTGAAAGGGACAGCCAATAAAAATATTTCCACCTCTAGAAGTCCAATTTAGAAAGAACTGGTATAAAACCAACAAACACATCCTTGCAGTGTCTTGGACACCAGGAGCCAAACGAACAAGCTTATCAAGCAGCTGTACTTCACACACGATGTAGAGATAAATGCCACAAGTCGCAGACTGCGCGTAATGAAAGGTAACTGCCATTTTAACGCGATTTTACTTCCATCACTCACTACCTCACCCTGCCGCTTCGTGACGTCATTCCTCACTCGCGGGAGCAAGAGCTCCGACCCCGCTCTGAACCGGGGGGTGCGCACCGGCGATGCTCAGAGGTCCCGTCGCACCTCCCCGAAACCCTGCCGAGAGGCTTAGGGCGGCGGTAACTGCGGGCCGGGCGAGGCACTCAAGTTTTATTAGCAGCACGCGAATGAGAAGCAATTTATTTACAGCACAGTGCCACTCGCCGCCAGCCCGAGACACCTCAGTTCCCTTTAAGCGCGGACCTCCGCGGAGAGAGCAGCGCTCTTACACTCGCAGTTCTCGCGGAAGACGGAGTAGCGGCCCCGTTCTTCCGACAGGCTCCAGACTGCCTGTTTTCACAAGACAAAACGGTTGTGAGAACTCAGCGCGTTCCCGCTCGTTTGTATCGCTCCTTCCCCGTCCCAGTGCCCGGGAGCAGCGGCGAGGCGGCTGCCCCAGGATCGGGCTGCCCGGGGCGGCAGCACCCGCTCCCCGAGGGCCCCGTCCCGGCGGGACAGGTACCGCCGCGGCCACAACTTCAGCACCCGCGGCTCCCCCCGGGGCCGGCCGGCGGCAAAGTTAGCGACACGCTCCTTTGGGATTTTTCCTCATCTTTCCCCCACACCCCAGTTCCTCCTTCTCTCCCCCGCCTCCAGGGAACTTTCCACACCGTCCTGCCAGGCACGGAGCCACCTCCTCTGCGGACAAAGCCGCTCTCGAGCAGCAAGGGGAGGGAAGGCGGCGGGACGCAAACTCGAGCCCTGCACCTCCGCAGGCGACAGCCGTACCCCAAACCCCGCCAGCGGCCCCCGCCGCTGCCAGCCCGCGCCGCCTCGCCCTCTAGCGGGGGAGAGCGGCGGCGCCGCCGGCTGGGCGTGACTTTCCGCGCTCCCTTTAGCCTGTCTGCCTGCCGGGGGGGACCGCGAGTCAGTCAGGGAGCCGAGCTAAACCGGGACTAACGGCGGCGCCGGGCGAGGAGACTCCGGGATTAAAGGTGTCCCCCCGCCCCGGGCACCGGGGGAGGCGAGCGGCGCGGAAGGCGCGGGGCGTCCCGGCCCCTGGGGCGAGGGCAGCGGCGCGGCCGGAGTGAGGCAGGCGGACAGACAGCCCCCGGCCGCCCCGCACCCCGGTGTCCCTGCCCGTAAAAGCGAAGAGAGGGCGAGGAGGGGAAAACAGCCCCAAGCGGGGGAGTCCGGCCGCCCCCTCCCCTCCCGCCGCACAGCCTGGAGGGGGGCGAGAGGGGCGCCTCCTACTTTGGCAGACACTTTGGCACTTTGCGTGATCCGGAGCAGGAAGGGGTGGAAATATGGGGAAAGTTGGAACTTGCCTGGTTACTTTGGCCGGAGTTTTGCTGGCGGCGGGAGCGCAGACGTTCACAGGTACGGGGCTGGGCAGCCTGCCCGCGGGCGGGGGCGGCGGAGGGGCAGGGGGGGGAGCGTTGAGATTTCGGAGTCTGTTGCGTTTTGCTTTGAGGGTGGGGTTTTTTTGTTTGTTGGTATTTTTTTCCTTTTCTTTCCGTCCCCGTCCCCTGGCAGGGCTGACACTTCCCAGCCGCTGCGCACAAGAGCGCGTCCGGCGGCGGCGGGACGCTGTCGGGTGTGCGCCGCGGTGCCCTGAGGGGCAGGGCGCGGAGGGAAGGGCGCCTCTCGGCCACCGGGGCTCGGGCAGCCCTGGGGCAGGGCTGGAGGGACGGGCGGGACTCTGGTTCGCTCCGCCGACTTCCCGAAAGTTTCCTGCTGCCCCGGCGCGGGAGGGGCGAGGTGACCGCCGCCGGGCCCCCGCCGCCCTCACCTCCGCCCGGCGACGGGGCTGGCCACGGGCAAGGGAAACTTGGGGTGCCCCGCCGCCCTCCCCGCCTCAGCCCGCCAGCTCCTCCTGGCTCGCCCCCGGAGCTCCCCGCTTTTCGCCCTGCCCGTAGGTGCGGCTGTGGAAAGCCGGTAGAGCCGGAGGTAGAGCCCCGGCCTCTCGTTCCTGCAGTCCCCAGATCGTCACCGCGGAGGGCAGAGCCGGAGCTGCCCGCGTCTGCGGGATGTCGGGGATCACACCCAGCGAACAGCCCAGCAAAGTGCTTCATTAGCCGCGTTTCACTGTGTCCCGAAGTCCCAGACCTGCAGATGGTTATCCTGGTCTCTGCTCCTCTGCTTGCACCCCTGTTCTATTTATGTCTTGAAGGAACCCATAATTTTAGACAGAAATTTGGATTGTGAAATAGTTCTGTGTGCTTCACTGCAAAGAGTAACTTCGGATTTCTTTTGTTTGTTTTGTTCCTAAAATGAAGTGAGTGCAATTGGAAGGCACGTTAAATTGAAGACATCTGGTCTTCAGTTCCTGCGAAGTGCGCTTTGATCTGGTGGAGAGCAATACTATTGACTGCCCTCCTTGCTCAGGCTGCGGAAGAGTTTGTGTTTTGTACATTTCGTGTTGCTTCTATGCAGCACTGTAGCTAACCCAAGTTTTATGGCTAGGAATTGGTCGTCTGTTTTAAAACTTGTATTGAAAATGAAAAAAATCTGGTTTTATGGTAGCTTCCAGGGACATTTGTATACGTAGCTGCATTTCCCCTAATATCTCTCCAGCATTTTTACTGCAGATGAGACAGATCCTTGGACAGAAAAGTGTTTTGTACCGAGGTGATGTATAACAATGATGAAATCTTTTCCAAACACTCACGTTGGGATGAAGCTATGCTCTGTAGTGAATTATGGAACTGAACTCATGTATGTTAGCCCTATAACTCATTAATATTGGGAGTCTAGTGTCCAGACTTCAGTGAGAGCTCTTGCTTTATTAAGATAAATCCATAACTCATTGCTGACCTGCGTGAACTGTCTTACTTCTTGTTTAAAGTTAAGCTGGGCCAACTCTTCTTCTCCTGGGTATTTAAATGACTTGTGTGTGCGATGTGCTGATGCTGTACTAGGGTCAGCATTTAAGTGCTGTTCATGTTGGTGAGGAACAATCCCACATTAGCGGTAGGCTTGTGTCTGTTGTATTCATTTCTGTTGCTGCACATTGTGGAAAGAACTGTGATAGAAACCACAAACAATTCACAGATGACTTGTGCATACAGTTATTCAAAAGGTGTGATTCCAACCCTTCCCAAGTACTGAATATCAGAGGCTGCAATGTACATACTTCAGTGAGATTGCAAAGGGTGTCATGGTATGCAGACTCTTCGCCTGCTTTTTCCCCGTGTGTACATGTATGTTAAATATTGAACGTAAAGATTATTTGCAAAGATGCACGTACAGGTTTTTTTTTTTTCTTTTTAAAATATTGATTCTTGGCACTCGGAACAAAATTGATGAGATTTCCATTTTTGTATTTTACCATTTGAAGTGTGTGCCTAGGAGTCATTTTTGCTTGAGGGGAAAAATTGCTGTTGCTTCTTTTGTTAAAAGCTTGATGCATCAGTGTCATAGAAATCAAATTATAGAAGAATCTGTCCTTGAGTTGGGTACTTACCTTTTGTAATAGCTGACCCTTGTTGCAGACAGGAGTTACATGACTAACCTATAAAAAGTTTAAAAACAAAGAAAAAAGAAACAAACCCAACCCCACACATGTTCTAAGCAAACAATAGCAGTGGCTGAGTTAAGTAATCTGTGGCATTTATAGTTTATTTTTACCCTTTTCTAACATGACTGATTTGTTTTACAGAGATTGGTTCTAACATTACCACCAGCTATTGTTTTATTTGAGTTTCTTATTTAGAATATAATCTTACTGAAAGATCAGATCTTGGCTTTTTAAGGCCTGGAAGCTTTCAAGTAATCTTTTGAAAGCAGCTTAACAGTTAATAACAATGAGATTTTCTCTGAGTCCTTAACTAAATAATTTAAAATTCTGGATTCATCAGTTCAAGAAGCAAATTGTCTCAAGAATTTGAATTCAAGAGATGTTACTGGAAATATTGTCTTATATGGACAATACTGCTTATCGTAAGTTTTTAAAAGTAGCTCGGGTCTTTCTGCAGGAGTAGTTTTGGGTTTCGGGGTTTTTTTTTTTAAGTTTCTTTCTGCGAAGCTGGTTTTGTTTATAATTTTAACATAAATGTTAAGTGGTCCCCTGTGAAGACTGAATGCTAATACTGTAAAAGTTCCTGAATTATGATGTTCCCGTCAAATGAAGTGCCACCTGACTCCACCGTGTTCCTTTTTCCATCTCCTTGGTAGATTATTCAGGCTAGGGAAAGCAATCCACTCCTGTAGGGGATTTAGGTCAGACATAGAGATGTGGAAAGTTAGAAGGGACATTGTAAGCCTAAATATTAGGTCTTATATAAAATGAAGGGTCTGGATGAGATGTGCTTTGTCAAATACCAAAATGGGGAGCTGAAATTGAAGGCAAGGAGATGTGTAATAAAACTCAAAACCTCTGTTTTTATGCAGGCATCGTGTTCAGATAAATGTAAATTTGCACACAGCCTGCATTCTGCAATTGGTGTTTCTTGCTTATAACCTGAATCTGACTGAGGAAGGGCTATTATTAGGCTATTATATTGTCTTTTGCTATGGAAAGCAACAAAGTTGTATATTAACACACTCTTTATGGTACTGGTTATAAAAGTTTTAGTTTTTCTCTGAGAAGGGATGAGTCCTGTTGCAGTGAGAGAGAAATATGGATAGATGGACTGACTGACTAAAAGTGCTTGTAGGAGGCCACTCCTAATGAACTTTGCATCAGGACTAGTGGCAATTATGAGGAAAACAGCAGGAGGAAAAGTGCTGTAAAATAATTTAAAATTACTTTTCCTAGTGACTAGTAAAGGTTTTACATAGAGTGTAGTAGTCCTCAAGCTATTTCATGGATTAAAAATACCAAAACCTGCATTCTGAATAGACATTGTGCCTTATATACATCTATTTCATTTTTGAGTATAAACACACTGAAAACAGGAATCACATTTTCCAAAAACAGATATAAGAAGTTTGACATGCTGAAGCTGAAACTTAGTATGATGATGTTGATGTTTGGTGACTGCAGAGAGGGGAGATGAAAAGAAAGAATATAGGTTAAGTTTTCATAGATGAAATGAAGCTCCTGGCAATCAGGGCAATGTATAGAAAATCAAAAGTTTTTGGTATCATTGACTGTGTTTAAAGAGATTTCTCACAGTAGTCATGATCTTTATTTGGAAGTCTTTAATGGCTCTTCTGATCACTTTACCAGCAAAGAGCTCCAAGTGTGATTATATCTCATTTTAACAAAACCTGCTTTTGCTTGCTTTGCTTCTTCCACCTGCTTTCCTTCCTCTCCCCCCATCCATCAAGTCCATATTTCTGCAATTCCGAAGGGAAGTAACACATGCTAATGAAAATGCAGCTTTATTAGTGGCTGACACAGTTCTCAGCTCACCAGCAAAACTATTCCAGTTCAAGATCATTGTGTAGACTTGGCCTTGCGAAACAGTGAGAGCTGTGGGGGAAGATTCCAAACCAAACTGCTCACTATCAAGGGAATCGGTGAATGACTTGATTTGTGGTTTACACCAGAGACTATTTATATTTAAAATAGTCCAGCAAATTAATGGTAGCATGTTGAAGAATCAGCTTCTAAATATGGTTGTTTTGTTGTTTTTTTTTTTAACAAAAACCCAACAGGTTTTGATAGTGAGATGAAATAAAGTTTGCGTTCCCCTGTAAACTGGGATGTAAAAATGAGAGTCTGGGCTTTGGAAGTGGCACAGTTTGTCAAAAAAAGAAACTGTGTGGAGGTTACATGGATTCTTTTTAAAAATAAATTTTATTTAGCTAGTCCGGTGTCAAAAGTTAGTAATGAAACCTCGTAAGAAATTAAAAATAAATCCTGCAAAATATTACAAGGATGTAACAACACTGGGGGAAAAAAAAAATCCTGTGATGTTTATTTGGTCTTGTGATTTAGCAGTCGTCAGAATCCATGAGGGAAACAAATCACAGTGTCCTGAAAGAATATAGCAACATATAATTTATGAAAAAATAATACATTTAGTGCTTACAGAAGTTGCTAGATTGACAGCTAGACAGACCAAATCAGGTAAATCACAAAACATGTTAGGATAGAGTGAATAAGCTTCTGAACTCCATCTCGCTAATGTCGTTTGAGTCTGAGCTGAAGAAATGTGGAGATCGTTTATTTTTCCTGTGCGTTCACTCATACACTGAGATGGTCATCAAATGTGTCAAACAGCCTCGTTGCCAGTGGCCAGGTCAGTTTGCACATTACTGCTGTGACAATCAGTTTGGTTTGCATTGTTAGATTCAGCTAGGGAAAGATAATAGGTGTAGACTTGATAGAACAAAGTCCAGTGGTGTTGTGGAGTCAGGACCTGTGAACTGATCCTGTATTTCATGTTACAACTTTATGCTAAAGAAAATGTCATTTGAGAGGGAAATCTCTTGTGTTTAAAGCTTGTTACTACCACTGTCAAACTCTTATTTCAGGTAGCTACATCACTAAGTGTTAAAGATGTTTCCACAGAAAATGACTTGCATTTATAAGCCTTTCAGCTCACATTTACAAATCTTGTGTAAATAAGTAGTTCTGAAACTTTCCCAGGAATAAATTGTTTATTGATACGTGAATGCAGCCGAATTATCTGCTCAATTTCTTTAGGAAAAATTGAGAGTCCTCTTTATTTAATTTGATTTTGCTCATAACTTCCAGCTCTGTATTTCTGATTTAATGTATAATGTTATCAATGTATTAAAAAGGATTTTAAGAAAACAAAATCAATTTGGAGCATATGGTCATATATTTAGGGGGGAAAAAAAAACAGTCTAGCAATAAATTTTACTGTGTTGCCTCATTCACCCCACTATGCTCACATACTTTTTTCTCATTCTTGCAGTGTCTTCATGAGTTTTGCCTGCTGTGATCTGCTGATGATCACTAGGTGTAGCTGCATCTCTAAAACCACTTTTCTAAGCATAGAAAGAGGAAGGGCTGTGAACTGGACTTTATGAGAATGTAGGTGTATTTGGAGCTGGGGAGGTGTGAAAATATTTTGGATTTTTGTGACCTAGAGAATTTTAATCCTTTGGTGGCTTGTTTGCACCAGTTTGATTATAATACTAATGCACTTTCAGGCTGATTTCGGCGTCAGCGTTCGTATTCAACAGAAGAATGAATGAATGCTCTAATATAACAAAAATACATGATAAACCACATGAAATTACAAGGAAATTGTCAGTACTTTTCTAGTGGTTTAAATGCAAGGGTTATTGCTCTAGAGATCTGATAAGGTTATATCTTAACTATCTCGATTGATCCTTGTCTTAAAGAAAAGCTTAAGTGGTGTGTGAGTATACATCTTCTCACAACCTATTAAGAAGTTTTCTGTTACATTCAAAATATTTATTTTCAGAAAGGATGTTGCTCTCAGTGGAATTCTGTAGTGATTTTGGAATAATGTGTTGTGTTGGCTTTTAAGCCACGTGACTGACATTAATGTTATGATAAGGTACAGAGGGTAAGTCCCCACATGTGCTTTAAAAATGAAGGAAAGAGATTTTTGTGCCCAGATTTCTGAGAATAATAACAGTGAAAATAAAGGAGTATATATACCTCTAACACGTACTCATGCTCTGTAGCTGTGGGGAAGAGGAAAGAAGTGTCTCAGCCAGCAGTGTCTGACTCCACAGTGACCCTTTGCCACAGAAGGAGCAATGGTAGGAAGCAAAGTAGTGACCAGGTGTGTTCAGACAAAATCAGGGCAGTATTAGGAGGAAGGAGTTCTGAAAACAGGTTAGAATTAGGATGTTTGGGGGAAAAGGTGGGAAGAAAGGTATAACGTTTTCTGGAAGAGCGTAAGAGATGAACCTTACTGGAGGAGATGATGTTCTAGAAAAAAAGCTGAAGTCCTAAAGGCAGCTAGATTACATCTCAAAAACAAATGGATTTATAATTATTCCTGTTTTCTTATTTTTGTCATCATAGTTTTGAATGTGTTTGTCTTTAATAATATATTCAAGACTTGAATATGTCTTCTGACAGTTTTACATAGCAATAGTTGATTATCTTGACACATATGTTTAAATGTAATGGTGTTAATGAATCTTTAATTTTTTTCTGTGGAATGGTGTAAAAACAACATTTTGCTTATAAGGGTGCTTGTGTGTCATCATCCCCCTTTGTGTAATCTGCCCTGATTTAGAGATGAGTAAGTTTTGGTTGCAGTAAGGTTTCTTTGAGGGGTATATTGGCTTCTTCTTCAGTGTTAAGCTATTATAAATAACTTTTACAGCACTGCTTTGTTAATCACAAGAAATGTGGTTTTGCTCTTGAATAACTAACAGCTAATTATCTCTTTCATTACTTTAGCTCTTCATCGTCTAGGAGAATAAAATGGGGCATCACATGCCTGTATTAGAGCAGGGGTATTTTTTTGGTGATTTTTTTTTTTTTTTTTTTTTTTTTTTTTTGAGGTTTATGGCGTAGTTATTTTGGGGAAGTTTTCAGAAACGTTGTGTTTTATTACCTTGAATCCTATCGCCTCTTTTATCCTTAACTCCTTAAATCAAATATTGTCTAGGCTCTTTATTTTTGAAAGTCATATACTGGATGGAATACTTTTTCTGTCGCCCTTTGTTTTAATTCTGTAGTGCATAAAGATAGGCTGATTAGATGAAAGAACTGTTTAGTTGTGCTGATGAGATTTTAATGTAAGATTGATAAGGATATTACAGGAGTTCCTGTGCAATTTCGGGTGGATGGATAGTGGCCAGTAATGTCTTAAGGTTTTCATAATGAAGTTGTTGTTATAGGTAAATGAATAGAAGGGCTTTCCACATTTGTGTTTCTGGTGAATATAGACTAGATTGAGTAAATAATTTCCATCCATGGCATATGCTTTTCTATACTTGTGTATATGTTTGTAATCTATGCACTAGTTTGTGTGTCTGCACCTTAAAAAGTTGATGAATTATTATCATGTAGCGGGCTTCTGTTTTTTTTTCCATGGTGTACTCACAGCAGAGGTGGTTGCAGGGCTTTGTATTTCCCCCCCCTCTTTTTTGTCTCCCTCTAATGTCAAATAATTCCCTATTTTGGGAGCTGATGCTTAGTAATTCTACTATGGCTGATACAGTAATTTATGACCAAAAAGTGTTTTTTGTTACCAAGTCTATGTATTTTCTGAGGGTATGTAGAGAAAATGGATCTCTGTTTTGCAAAAAGAATATTACTAGGTTGTATCTCAAGCAGACACAGATTTCCGAAAGGGCTTCACATAGTCCTCTACCTGCATAGAAACTCCTGTTCATCTCGTTTGTGCTATTTTCAAGTTCATGGCTTTTTCCTGTTTTAACAAACAGTTCAGTTGCCAGTTGAAATCAAATATGAAAGTCAATTGCCACCTCAGTGAGCTGTGTTAGGCCCCAGATCAGACATAACTGTTTTCTCTAGTTGTTTGGTATAATTGCTTTCTCTTCTTCTGTGACTTGTGTATTTCCTTTGTTTGAAAAGAAAAAAATCATTATTACATATTCCCTCTTCCATCCTTCTAGTAAATTAAACCACTGTGAGAAGTCCAATGTTGCCTAACAGCTCTACGGCCTGTTCAGCGTGTGCTCACAGGCTTGGTAGAAACTTGCTAGGAAATGTATTTGTTTCAAGGTTTGACACTGTTTGCCTATCTGTGTAGGACTATATATATACTCTATTGTAATTACTGTGATGTTTCTGTCAAACAGTATAATTCGGGATCAACAATGTTCTGATGGCTACAATTTTTGGAAGTTATCACTATTTTGATAGCAGAAGATCTCTTTTAAGTAGAAGTTCTAACATGTATCATATAATCTTAACCAGGAAATTATTTTCTCTCAGTGAAGCTTTCTGAGCCTGGAGATTTTTCTGGTTCCACGCTGGGATGACAGAGCCTAACATGAATCATACTACTGGAATACATCATGAAAAAGACAGATACGTACTTTAACTCCTTTTGTAATAGTCAGTTGCTTAGTGATTGGAACTCCTACATAGGTGTGGGAAACCTGGATTTAAGTCTGAGCTCTGACGTTTGACTGTGACGTTGGTGAGGATCTTCACAGCCAGGCCTTTGTCTTATTTTTGTGGGTTTTTGTTTGGTTTTGACTGGTAGGATTTTTTTTTTCATGGTTGAGAAAAATGCTAAATTTCCATTTAAAAAAAAAACAAAAACAGACGAAGGTGACAGTTCAGAACCCCACAATACATTTAGAGAAAATCTACAGCAATCACTTGTCACCACCTGTAACTTCACTTTTCCCTAGAAACTCAACAATGTGCTTAAATACTGTCTCACATTTAGGAGATAGAGACGGTCGTGGACATTTCCAGGAACCATAGTACTTGGGGTAGTTCTGATGCTAATGACTGAGAATTGCTATAGCCTTTTTTCCTTTCATGTTACCTTTTCTGAATTTTGCAGAGGAGAAGATTATTTTACAAAGCATTGCATTCAACACTTTGATATAAGCACTTTACATAACACATCACTTAAGCTGTTTTTCTTTTTAACTTCTGCAGAGACAGCTATTACTAAAGTAATTTCTCAGTTATGTAAGATAAATTGTTGTCCCAGTAATAATTTTAAGGCACTGTGCAGTTGATGCCCTCATTACTGTGTCTGAGAGATGTCATCTTGACTCAGTCCTAGCTCAGGAGAAAATCTTCGCAAGTGAGTTTCTAAATAAGAGAGCAACCTTTTGGAGTTAGGTCTGCGAGTGTCAAGGGAAACCAACAAAACCAAAACACAATTAAGTTAATATTTATTTAAAACGTTAGAGGTTCAAAATGGAAAATGGAAGCCTGTATATTGCCTGACATTACTACCTTCTGTTTATAGTGACAGCAAAGCACATGAATTGAAGACCACATATGAAGTTCACAAGGTGTGTTTTATTTGTTTTTGCTTTAAGTATTGTTCTTAGAATTGCCTACATAAATCTAGGCTAATAAGAGATGTCTGTGAATTTGACTAGCATTTTCGTTTGGGGATTTGGAAGACACTGGGGTTTGACTGTTTTATTTATTTAAGAGTGTTTGAGACAAGCACATGCCCTTTAGAGCAAATATGCCTTGAAATTGCATAGGGCCCAGGAGCCCAAGACAAGTTGAAATACACTGTTGACAAACAAAAGCTAGCTTTTGCAGCAGCTGTGCAGCAACAGCAGATGTCGATTGGGGTTTTTAAATGAGTCTTGCAGAAGCTCCAGAGCTGGATTTTTACATGTACGATTGCTTAACAGAAAGTCAGTTTGTCCACTAGAGTCTTTTACTTTGCATCCTGAAAAACAGGGAGTTAAATATTACCCGCATTAAAAACTTTACATAACCACAAAAACGTGTGAACATAAAAAGCCTTAAAATGTTCTTCAAGTTATAGCTCACTATCTAGCATAAGATTATCCATGCAGGGAAATAACCTCGTTAGAATAATATTCCTCAGCTACTTCTGTTCTCCTTTCAACCATATGCTAACATACTGCTGTGCTTGTGGGTTGATTCACTGGCAGATCCATCACTGAATGTGCACTTCAGCTTTATTCACCTGTACCTTCCTTTGACATATAGTGGACTTAGAGTGTTGAAATGCAGATAGTAATTCTGAGTTGGGAGTAGGGGTGAAGCCTTAGGTATTGCGTGTGTTCAGATTGAGAAGTTCAGATAAAGACAGTTTGGGCTTGGTCTAGCTGTATTGCCAAGTTTGTTTCAAGGGGAATAAAGGAACATAAATCGTGCCTACATTGCTTGCTGCTTTTGAAATTCTTTCTCTGATTTCTATGGAGAAACAGATATAGCCTTTGGAAGTCTAAATTCTTATTTTGGAACATACCTGTTATGACTCAGTGATGAATGGAAACAGAAAGCAGCTGTGGACTCATTCTTGGCATCAGCCAGGAGCTACTTTGGAGGTTTTGGTTACGTGCAATGGGTTGCAGTTGAGGCTGCAACACGGAAGCTTGTATTTTGAAAGTTATTGCTTGGCTGTCAGTTCTGTTGCGTTCATTGCAAAAATTGAGTCAGTTTCTGACGTGTAGCCCAAAATGCAAAGACTTTGTAATGAAAACCGTCCGTAGTTTTGAAGATCTTAATTTCAAAATTAATATAAACTTACGATTACCTGAATTAGTCCACAGTAGATCTGCCTCAGTGAAGTAGTATCTGACAGGCTTTTTTGCTTCGAACCAGTGCCTGTAGTGGGTGGATCACAGGAGTTTTGCAAACCACAGTTTGGGAACCACTCACTCACTGTGAGTGAGAAATCACACTTTTCTAGGACCGACTCTGTTAAAGTCTTCACGAGCTGCAGAGTGCCATGCTAGATTTGCAGCAGTGAAAAGTTAACTCTGGCTTGTATGCCAGAATTAGATGATGTGTATTTTTGGACCTTTGGGAGCAGAACTGCAAAAAATCAGATCTGTGTGCTTGAAACTGGCATTGAGCAAATACGTGACATTCAGCAGCAGCCCCATTCACATGATTTCAGTGCTTTGACTCTACACAGTGGTCTAGCAATAGAAGAAAAAATGGCCTATTATAGTAATCTGCTAGAGCTGTGTACTCTGGAATTTTGTGCAGAGGAAGAAGGAAGGTTCTTACCTGCTCTCAGTTCCGTCTAAAATTGCACTTTAGTACCACCTATTCCACAGCAAATAACATACATATTTAACAAAGCTGTTAACCACCAGGCCACCTTTAAGGATATGTTGCATACCTGCTACCTCCTGTGCTTTCTCCATCTCCTTTTCTCTGTTTGTGTCTGTTCCTCATCGCCACATTCTACAAATCCACTGTGCCTTCCTCTGCTGCCTCCATCCTTTTGGGAAGCTGTGCCTGAGCTGAGAGGAGAGCTGAGTCTGTGTAGGATGGTAGCTTTGATTAGGATTACCTGTGGTGCTGTGGGCCACTCTCTTGCCCTTGCAGTTTGGAGATCTGTGTGCACATTTTGAGAACGTCTCAGAGCCTTGAGGGGAGGGGGCTATGACAGAAACTTAGGGATGCAATTCATGACTGCCTGAGTATTATTTATAACAAGTTTGTGGTAGTGTTGTTTGTTTGTTTGTTTTTCTGAGACAAATTAGATCGAAATGGACCCATGCATGTGCTAACGCACATGCTAGCAAAGCATGTGCTTATGACTAGGTACTGTAAATGGGTAAAGTTTAAGTCTTCATTTGCACTGAGTGCAGTCACACTTCATGCTTGATAGAAACAGCAGACAGTGCTAGTGGAGAATAAGATACGGTGGCCAGAACTAAATTTCAGACCAGATGGACGTTATTCATAATATTATTTGGGTGTGAGTAGTTTTTACTAGAGTGTGAAGTAAACTGATGAAGATTTTTTGTTTGTTTATTTTTCAAGCTAAAAAGAAACAGTAACACTGGCACTATTTATATAAACACAAGCTCAGAACCTAAAGATGAATAGAGTCAGTTTGGGCCATATTATGAAAATAATTACAAAAGCTCCTGTTGCTATAATAATTGCAAGCAAATCAGGTGTTAATACACACCAATATCAGCATTTTGTAGAAATATAGTTACACATACAGCTTTTTGGAAGTCAGAACAACACTTTTTGGACACAGCAGTTGAAATTTTAGTTCCTTGGTAATAAGTAGAGGGTTTTTGCCTACTCGGCCAGCCTTTAAAAGTTAATCTGGAATTCTTTTCTGTGTGGACAAAGTGCCATTAAGTAGTATGCCAGAGGTATCGGCACCTTTCTAAATCTTTTGAGCACTGTTTATAAGGGAGAAGATGATGCAGGATCTTGTCTTCCATACATCTGCTTCCTTAATAGATACAGAATACATATTGTATGCAAAGTTTTAGAAAACAGTTGCTTCTTTATTCAAATCCTGCAGATAAATGTTGCATAATATCCATACCTTGGGTTAACCTGTGTTTTGTCTATGCTGACATGTTAATTTTGGCCGATGTTTTTATGTGCATTTCTAATGCATTTAAATGCGTATGCAGTGTATTCTGTGCTACCAGGATGCATTTTTTAGCAGTTAAAATTGTACTTTAAGGTGAGTTTGAAAGTTCCCACTCTGTACTTACTGTGCAAATTATTAATGTGGTTCTTACTGGTGAAAGTTTAGTATACAAGCAGGATGCTGGCCATGCTCACAGCGTTCTGTACCGTGCAGTATATGTTCTCCTGTGCAGAAGCTGAAGTGGTCTATTAAAGCATTCAAGTTCTCCCATCCATATTGAGAGCAGAAGATTCCTTCTTAATCCTCATATGGCTGATGTCTCTGTTGGAGTGTTAAGAGTCTAATATGTGAGCTAAATTACTAATTGTATTATGAGTCTAAACCTTGTTAAGCCTTTTGTGTAGAATTAGATCACAGAGCTTTGGGAAACTGAATACTAGTTGGGTTCTATCTCCTTTCTTTGATAACAGGAACAAGTTCTACTGGCATCTTCAGAGCTGCATAGCTCAGAGGCTGCAACTGATTTCTTTTGCTGTTTTCTACAGTGCTGGCAGAATCCCACATTTGAAAAGCGGGGTGACTTTGAGAGTAGCTGAAGATTTCCAAGTGGGGTCTTGGTTATCTGAAAGCAGTTAAGATTCTGTGTTTCGCTGATGTGAGGCCATGACTGGGAATATAAAAGGGTTACTCTGATCTTATGTACATACACCGTGTGGAGGTTCAGCTACATGGAAATTGTTGAAAATGTGGAAAAGCTTTAAAATGGCTGCAGTTATATAACAGGATAATGAATTTGGTATATTCCTGTAGGAAGTTCAGGCAGAGGAACTCTTAAATTCAACAAATCACTTGAGTTAGATTTTTATTTCCAAATATGTTCGTTACCCAACTAGAGATGGAGGATACTTCTCCTGTCTCTCAGGTGTGCTGGTACATTTCATGAGTGCCACTCATCTGTTTTTGTGCAAATCTAGCTGGGTCAACTGTGACTATTTTCAGAGGTGATGCATGCTCCCCACTCTGACTTTGCAATAGAGTCAGCCTGCTAATGCAGCTTGGTTGGAGATGGGGCTGATTGCCTCCAGCAGTGGATCAGTAATAAACAAAGAAAGTGGGACCTAATGGATTTTGATGTCACTTGCAATAAATTTTTGTGTTGTTGTGGAAGATGTCTGTGAACTGTTGCACTTTTGATGCAGGAATACTGCACCAATGGTAATTAATTTTCTTTAAGAGCAAGTATTCATGGCTACTCCATCCATTTTCCTGTGTATACACAAGATAGAATTACAATGGTATCAAATTTTGCTCTATACACTTTATACACAGCAGCACTCTAAGCTGTTGTGAGAAACTGTTCTTATTTTTCACCTGAAGCTATCAGGGCCATGTATGTACTTAACGGCTTTGCCTTTTACTGTTGTAAATTAATGCCATTTGAAATACATGGGCAATAAATGAAAATAATAGGATATATAGCTTGTGTCACATCATCTTATATTTTTAAAGAGCTTTTTCTGTTTCTGCATCACATTGAGTAATATACTTTGTAGAGTACATTAATAAAAAAATTTGGTGTTTGTCTTGAGAGAGAAAATTCAGAGGCTTCTTCATTGTTCTGTACCATGTGCTTTGGTTCGCTCAACCTACACACTGTGTATTTTTTATGTTACTGTGAGTAGAGCAGCCAAAAGTCATTGCCAAGAGCTAATTGTCTTCAGGTGTGTCTGTAGAAGCCTGCATTTGTTAGGGGTTTCTGCGTAGCTCCCGAATTATCACACCTATTAAAGTATTTTGGTAGGTGAATAGTTTTTAAGAGAGTTTTCGTACATTTTTACCAAAAAAAAATCTAGCATTTACTTACTCAAATGCAGTATATCTCAAGAACAAAGCTTAAGAGCACTACATTCTAAATTTCTGCTGAAGGAGGGCAATCATGCTGAAATTCACAATTTACCTCACCTACCCTTTTGGTCAGAAATGTGACTCGCACTGACTTATGTTTGCAGGCAAAATAATGTGGAGATCAGCAGAGAAAGAACTTCAGAGCTTTTTGCACACTTTGTCAGAGGTGTGGATGGGAATGTAATGGTTGTACCAAATCAAGCTGCTACTTCCGTAGAAGGGAATAATGCAGGTCACTGAGGCAACATACTTTTTTAGAAAGGCTGAACTAAATGGTACAAACCTTACAGGCCTAACCTGATGTGCAGGGAGGGAGTAAACCAATATGCTGTGTATGTATTTAAAAAAAGGCAAGTGAATTGCTGTGTGCCCATCCTAAGAGCTTTAGCCCCTTGTAGGAAAGGTTTTCACACACACATCCCCTGGTGCTCCCAGCCTTGCTTTCTGTCAGGTAAAGCACTGGTGGATGTTACCAAGGAAACTGGTTATCTTGCTCTTCCCTTTTGTTGACACTGGTTTGTAGGTTGACCAGGCAAATGCTACTTCTGATTGATTTAGGGGTGTATGAGCAGGAAAGGACATATTAGGCTGTCAAGACCCTCTATATCCATATCCCTGCCCACTTGCTGTGTTTTCGTCCATCTCTAGACTCTGTGCTTAAAAAGTACTTTATGAAGTGTATCTTTCTGCTCTGATTTTTGTTATATAGTCTTGGTAAATTTTATTCTGGCTTTGATTGGTTTTATGTATTTGTGGGGTTTGTTGTTTGTTTTTTTTTTTTCCCCTTAGGATGGGAAGTGGTAATTGAACATCAGTAGCATTCCTATGATTGTTTTCTTTGTAATTTTTTTGTACAAGAGGCCAGGTTCTCATAGAAAATGAGAAGAGCAATTTAGAAGGGTTAGTATTATTTCACATTACTATTAATCATAGAATCATAAAATGGTTTGGGTTGGAAGGGACCTTTAAAGATCATCTAGTTCCAACCCCCTGCCAGGGGCAGGGACACCTTCCACTAGACCAGGTTGCTCAAAGCCCCATCCAACCTGGCCTTGAACACTTCCAGGGAGGGGGCATCCACAACTTCCCTGGGCAACCTGTACCACTGTCTCACCACACTCACAAGAAAGAATTTCTTCCTAGTATCTAAATCTACCCTCTTCCAGTTTGAAACTGTTACCCTTTGTCCTATCACTGCATGCCCTTGTAAAAACTCGCTCTCCAGCTTTCTTGTAGGCCCTATTAGGTACAAGTGTGTCTTACTAGAGGTAGTACCACAGAAAACAAAGCATCAAGTCATGCTTTGTGTCTTTCAGGGGTGGTAGCACCAGCTATAACAGCTTCCTTTCAACTGCGACCACTGACTTAAATAAGTTGCCTGTTAACTGATTTTGGGGAACTTCTATGCTTGAATGTATTGCTATACTATTCCTGCATATAGAGAATGGAATATGGATCTTGTGTCTTCAAATGGCAACATTTTGAATTTATATATTCTCTTTGGTGTTCTTGAAATCATTTCAGGCGTGGTGCCTGGTCTGATAATAATCTGATAACTAGGTGCAAAAAACTACCTCCACTGAAGTTTTTGCTGCTGTTTTTCAACTTCTTGAGGCTGGGAGGGAAGTAGGTTCCAATAAATAGCAGGGTGCCATGAGAGCTACAGGTACGGAGTAGCTGGGGAGTTTGGTGATCAGTAGGGTTTCTGTATACTTCTACATCTGTGCTCCACATGATGACTTAATGAACTGGGATAGAAATAAAATTTCAGAATATGAGTTTTAGTAAATATGCCCTTTGAACCCTCAATGCATCTGTCTGATGATGTTGAGAGAGGACATGAGAGGCAGGGCACTTCCATTACAAAGAGTCATAGTTTTAACAAAATTTGTCCTGAACTCAGTAACCGTGTGCCCATCTGGATTACACTCTAGTCTACAACTGGTCCATGTAATTAATTTTGATCAGGATGGTCCCATGTTCATACCATAGAGCCTGGACTTAAGTTTTGAGATCTTTTTTGGGAAAAGTTGCTCCATCTACAACCTGTTCTGTCTTTTTACTATTTTTACTTTTTACATCCACTCTAGCAAAGCTTACTTCTTCCTACTACTGCTCTTTAGCAAGAGTTTACTTTATGTTCCTTCCTTCTCCCTTTTGATACTGATCTCCTTTCTCCATCTGTTCCTTCAGTGGTGGGAGCAGCACAGTTGTCTGGTTTGGACTGTAGGTATCTGGGAAGAGGGAGACTTATGAGTCTTAAAGAACAAATATGCCCCTTGAAGAGCAAATTATCTGTCCCCTGTTAGGTTGTGCCCATCCAATGGGTGGTGGCACACCAGTGATTCAAATCAGAAATTAATAGTTGGGGCTTTGAATAAGTTGTATGGTTCTTTGGTGGGGTTTTTTTTGTTTGGTTTGTTTTGTCCTGTAAATAAAGTTTTGTGATTATGAGGGAGAGGAGGACAGTTGTGAGATAACTAGCTGCTTTGCAGTACCTAATTATGGTATGTATTACATATTAATAGGGAACTTTCTGTTGCCATGGGCAGAATCTCCCAGTGGGAGATACAGGAGAAAGCCCTTTTGGAAGCAGAGAGTGATGGAGAAACCTGGCTCTACTCTTGTGCGTGGCAGCATGGGAGTTTGTATTGTTCACTGAAGATGGGAGGGCTGCTATGACAAACCTTGACTCATTGCATCTTTGCCATAGAAGAAGCTAGTGCTGTCCTGGCTCAGGGGGAACTAAACATTCATCTAGGAAATTTGTTCTAGAAGTTTTCCAGGGATTACTACCTCTGTTACTCCATGAAATGCAGGGACAGTTTGTGCATGGACATGAAGCTTTATAAAAGCATTGCAAGCTAAGAGCTTTTCAAGGTACATTTAGTTTCAGTGCTTTTCTGCTTAGACGTGCTTATGGTCTCCTATATTGCATTTATGCTGTGGGAGTTAGAGAGCTGTGGCCTTGGTGTTTATCCCTAAAGGATGGAACACTGGTATATTTAAAAAAAAAAAAAAAAAGGAAGAAAAAAGCATAACTGTGTGGTTGTTATGTTAAATGAATTTTAAAAGCTGGTGAGAAGAGGCATTCAAAGATGAGAATGCTTAGGGGTAGAAATGAAAGCACATTGAAGCTGTTTCCCCTTGAGGGCTTTAGGCAGGATTGAGAAGAAGTGGTGCATACTGAAGCCTTGTTTATAGTCTTTCACTTACTGTTAATAAAACAGGGATGTTCTAAAAGGTTTCCATAATTAAAATGCAGTCCTTGAGTATAGTGCATTTTCAGAGTGGTCTAAAGCCCTGCTGCCTCTCGGACTGCTTAAATCATTATTTATAAAAAATGCTGCAGTGGACTTAGTGTTTTGAAGTTGTTTTCAATCAGAATGATGTTAGAAGTGTTTGGTATTGAATAAATGAAAATAGAACTTACAGGGAAGCTGATAAGTGTACAAATTGACTGGTTAGTAACTAATTACCAGTACAGAGATTGTTTTTGCCTTCTCTTTTTTTTTTCTTAATTGGCTGAATATTAATAAATCTGGTTTATTTCTGGAAAACAGCAAGTTTTAATGGTCTGGCAGAAATTCATAATAAAAAAGCTAAAGAATTAGCATAATAAATAATTATTGCTTCCAGGATTTTTATTGTTAAGATAATAAAATGTTAAAAAGCAAACCACTTGAGTAGAAAGTAATTGCGCTGACAAGCACCACACAGCTAGCATTCACAATAAAGTAAACCTTCCCTCAATGTCAACCTGATTTGCTATCCACATAAATGCTTCCTTGCATTATGGAAATGTGCTTTTTCTATCAACAGAAAAGAATAAAACTCTAGGCGTCTAATTAATCTTGTCTGACATTTGATTTCATACTCTGGTTAAAACATGAGGCAGGTGGGTCTATTTTTTTCCCCCCACTCTATGTGCATGACCACAGGCAAATCTCTCCATTAATGTCGAGCTGCATCTGTATGTCTGTGTCTCTGCCACATGTCAGTCATTAATGCATTAGTGTTGCTCATATTTGATTCATCTGCACCAGTTTTCTTGTCCAGAGGGCTTGGTGAATAGGGAACCACAAGGCTTCAGCTATACATCACAAGCATTTCACCTTGACCCTCCCTGTAAAGGAAGAGGGACTCTACTGTATAGGAGAAGGATTAGAAGTGGTAATTCACAGCATAGGGAGTTTCTGAATTGGTATGATCAAGTGGAAGAAAGAAGCAAAACTGATTTGGCTTTGACGTTTTTATTGAGTGTTCTTGTTAAAGATGAGGAAGTTTTAATAATGCCTAGCTGTATTACCTGCAGTAGTTTAGACTTACTGATGGCAGGATTGTTTTTCTAAAGTGCACAGAAAAGCTCTACAAAACTAGTTATAGATGCATTATGGGTATTTTATTTTCTGAAATTCTGGTTAACGGTTTCTGCCAGAGGCAGTGCGCAGCACTTGAAAATGTGGTGGATTGACCTTGTATACTAAACCCTGTGTAAATCTTTTCTATTTTTACATACTTAGGTAGTACAAACATTTAAAAGGACACAGTTAAGAAATTACATCTAAGTAGTAAACTCTGCTTGTTCTTAAAAATAAAATAGTGATAACTTTAAGTGTTTGCATATTTGAAAGAAAGTTAGCAAAGTGAAAAATATCTTCATGAACATATTTTATGTATTAAAATATTTTCCTGTGGTGTTTGCGTGCAAAATCCTGTGGCGTCGGGAAATAAATTTTACTTATGAGGCTGAAAACTAATAAGAAGCATCGGTTTTGTTTTGCTGACTAAATGCAAAAAGTAAAAGCATCACTGGTGAAGAACATCTGATTTTATTTTTTTTATTTGTTCTAAAATTTTGCTTCTAGTGTGTGTCTACTACATAGTGAGCATGTGTGAAATTGTTTTTCTCTGCATTCTGCATAAAGGGCTGGGTGCTGTTTGGAAGAAGTGATGTGCAGCAGCTCCTAGCCATAGTAGTATAGCAGCCCAGTCTGTAAATCACTCATGAGTCCTTATAAACCGAAAGTGTACTAGACCAAACAGAAAAGCAGATATGTACACCTTTGATGTTTATGCCAAGTTGGTTACACATGAATAGTATCTTACCAGAAGTTAATAGGCAAAAAATGTAAATAAGAAATGTTCACATTATGATGAGAGCATTGGGTAGATGGGTACTTCAAGCGTCCTCTACTTTTGAAGAGTGGCAAGTAGAATCTGATGCCAAAGGAATTAGCATGTAGAGCTAAAAAGAGAGAGATTTATTCATTATTGACTTCTGGTGACTGTGGCTTTCACTCTGCTCTGTTGGTGCTTGGTTTGACTGACTTGGTGTAGACTTGAAGGACAGCCTCACTAGGTGGAGGTAGAGGAAGGAACCCCAAAATACCTCTACCTGCTAAATCACTCTTGATGATGAGGTTCTTGCTGTCAGCTTTCCCCTGCATGTTTCCTAACAGAGTTTGCCTTGAAGAAGTGAGACTAGAAATCAAGGGAGGGAGCAGTAACACAGCTTTGGTCCAAACTTACTTATTTTCACCAGCTCGAAGGATGAATATTGCTGTTCTAACAGCTTTTAAGAGACTATGAAACGTAGATGTGGCGTTGGAAAAATGCCTTCCTGCTCGATACCCCATGTAGGTAAAAGCAGCGGATTTTAAGAGACTGGTTGTAATGCTTTGCATTTGTGTGCTGTGGTTTCTTTTCAGTGGCTTTTGTAAGGAATTAGAGTCACAGAACAATTAAAGTAGGAAGAAGCTTCTGTAGATTGTCCGGCTCAGCCCACTGCTCAGCACAGAGGGAGCTTACTTCAAAGCTAGATCATGTTGCTCAGGGCCTTGTCCAGTTGAGTGTCTTTAAGGATGGAGGGTGATTCCACAACCTCTCTGCTTTATATGAACTTGTAAAATATGAGCTTTACAAATTTTTCAGTACGTTAGAGCAATATTTTTGTACTAGAGAAAAAGTTTATTAAGAGAAGATATTCCAGAGTATATTAAAACATAAGAGGTAAAAGCTAAAGGATTTTTTTAGGCTTCTGAATACATTACATTGTGTTTGAAATGCATCTGTCAGGAAGGTCTTTCTAAATACCTTTTTGTAGTGTTGACAAATAATTTCAATGGTGCCAGGTTGAATAAGGTGGTACCAGTGACGACCGCACCACTTCTGAGTGTGTTATTTTTGCAAGAATAAAATGATGACTAATAATCAAGAGACAGTCTTTCCAGAAAACATTTGCATTTGGTTTTCAAATTGACGTAGCTTAAAGACATACACTTAACTATTTTCATAGCAGAAATTTTCATTGTATGGTACCAGAATTCTCATCTAATAACAGAGAATACTGGAACTCTCCCTAACGAAGATGCTTTTTTTTCAATTAAAAACTTCAGCAAAGAGAAAATGTACACCGATACTAAACAGAAAACAAATTGCAGAACCTCTAAAATGAGAAAAATGTATCAAGAAAAATCCCTGCAGAGGGAAATTAGTTGTTGAAGGATAAGAACTACAGGTTTTTATCTGAGTTTTGTCCCAGATTACACTGGCACGGAAAGAAGTGTTGTTGCTCTTAACTTTGAGGCTCTATTGGGAGTTTTAAAACAGTGGAAGGAAGAAGTGATGAGTCTAGAGAAGTCTGTGGAAAGGAGCAACAAGCACAACATGTTTTCCTGTTGCAGGGGAATTAGGGGTTATTATACTGTGTCCAAAGATATTTTCCTATATTTTTTTTTTCTGTAATTCATTTAACTATTGACTTTCATTTCAATTAGGTTCCATTCATTCCAAGTGCAGTAGAAACCTAAACATTTATTTTTATTTGGAGACCAATTTAAGAAAGACTCGGAGAAAAGGGCCTGACTAGACGTGCTCTGGATCCCAGGCATGCCAGTATTCACAGGCATATTGGTTCATTTGAGACTTATGTAACATAAGTCTCCATTGCTGTCCTCTTCCCTTATTTATCCTTTTAGCAATAGATTTCGTTCTTGCCAGAAATGTGCTAAGTAATGAGATGACACATGCTGGTCATTTCCAGGGGATTAAAGTTCATGTTTTCAGAGAATTCTAGAGTTTATAGTCACAGTAAAAACATCTTGCTAGTATTCACTGAACAGTGAAAAGGTTATGGGTTATTCCGTATTTAAATTAATTACCATGTCAGACTTCTAATTAGGAGTTGGTGTATTATAGCTGAGATTCCATGAATGTCTAAAATAAATTTGTATCGTCTTTCTTTCTGAGTTTCGAGCATTTCAACAGGCTCTGTAGAATTGACACTTCAGAATTTAGATTCCAGATGCAATTCTTACGCCATTTAAACAGTGTTTTTAAAGTTCTTTAAAACATTGTGGTGGTGTTTAACGAAGCTACACACAGCCGCTCGCTCACTCCCCCTGACAGCAGAATGGGGAGAGAATTGGAAAAGTAAAAGTGAGAAAACTCACTGATTGAAATAAAGACAGTTTAATAGGTAAAACAAAAGCCCTGCACGCAAGCAAAGCAAAGCAAAGCAAGGAATTCATTCATCACTTCCCATCGGCAGGGAGGTGCTCAGCCATCTCCAGGACAGCAGGGCTCCATCCTGCATAACGGTTACTTGGGAACACTAAACACCATCACTCCAAACATTTCCCCCTTCCTCCTTCTTCCCCCAGCTTTATATGCTGAGCATGATGTCATATGGCATGGGATATCCCTTCAGTCAGTTGGGGTCCGCTGTCCTGGCTGTGTCCCCTCCCAACTTCTTGTGCACCCCCAGCCCACTCACTGGTGGGGTGATGTGAGAGGCAGAAAAGGCTTGACTCTGTGTAAGCACTGCTCAGCAGCAACGAAAACATCCCTGTGTTATCCAGTGTTTTTGGCACAGATCCAAATCATAATCCCATACCAGCTATTACAAAGAAAATTAATTCTATCTCAGCCAAAACCAGCACACATTGCAACCAGGTTCTTTGTTCTTTCTATTTAGTTACTGCTGGTTTAGCTAACAGTGTGCCGATTTTGTCTTATCGGGGATAAAATGCACAAGACTAAGTAGTACCCTTCTGCATTTAGTCTTTTAGCTGCTATTATCATTTGAATCTGTGTGTACATGCATATGGGCACATAAGTGCCAATTTTAAAAACTGTCAGTTTAAAGCAAGACAGAAATAGTTTTAAAAATCCCACTTTACATTTGTAAATCAATAGAATTATGAATATTTGAGTTGGTGTACATGAAAGGTATCTGTGAATATTTCCCCAGAGCTAGCATATTTGGCTCAGGCCAGTAGGGAAATAAAGATGAACTTCCTAAATGAAGATCTTCTTTTTTCATTCACAGTCTTATTATTTGACACCACCAGAACTCAACACACTACTTCTAGCCTTTCATTTTTCAGCATTAACATACTTTTTACCATCCTCTTTGTTCTAGTAGCAACTGTGTCTGTTTGGTGGAGTATTGCTTTCTGTTGGGAGGAGGGCATTTTGAAGAGCAGCTAAGGCTGCTACAACTGGAAGCTTCAAATTCTGCCTAACTTTACAGTGGCTTTTAAATGCCACAGGCTGGTAATTGTAAGAGTGAAATTTGTCCCTACATGGGAGAGAGAGAGAAGGCAATGTATGATGGTCTGCATTTCCATTTTACTATTCCTTTGGTTTCGTGTCAGTAGTCGACAACCCCAATGTCTTCATAGAAATGTTGGTGCAGTGGGTTGCGTGTGTGGTAATGGCCTCGGGTTTTTGGTGCTTGGTGGGCAGAGGAGGGAGCTTTGTGCTGGGGGAAACTTGGCTGTTGCTCAAGGCTGATACTGGCAGTGATGCATGACTTTCTGAGCATTGCCGACAACAGTTCCACGTATTTTTGGCTGCAGTTAGTTATATTAGAATATTTGAAACTAATTTGTCTTATATAATGTTGTGCTACATCAGAGCATGGTATTTGAAACACGGAGAAACTACTAAAAGTTAAATGCTGTAAGGGAGAAAGAGAGTTGTAATTCTGGTCTCGCTGCTGTCAGGACATCTAATCAAGATTTCGTGATGATGTGCCTCATTTTTAAAGAGGAATTGTAGTAGTGGGATTGTGAGAAGGTAATGTAGGAGGGACATTGGTGAAACCAGCAAGCAGAAGTTACACAATTGAGAAATTCAACTTAGATGTTTCATTGCATGGTTGGAAACTCACTTGATTCTGATGAGCAGAATGCAATCCTAGCCTTGTGCTGAGTCAGCATCTTCACAATTTAAACTAACAGGAGTAAAGGAGTGCTTTGGGATGGTATAGTTGGAAAGGAAAGCTTGAAACCGTGAACTGCATGCTCACTGCTGCAGCGATGCTCAGTTTACCAACACTCTTTCTTATATGGATGCTGATTTTAGTGTAACATTGTAGACACCAGTACAGCTGTCAGTTATCAGGTCAGTTTTTCTCTCTAACTAGAAATGCACAAGCAGGCACTGCAGTAATTTACTGTGGAGAAGAATAAGAAAATGCTGGTATGCTGTGGCAGGCAGATTGCAAGCGTGCAAGTCTCCGTACTCTCAAGTGCCAGAGGGCTGTTTTCATAGAATTCCAGTGACTTTCCCTTTCCTTTCCCTTTGTAGCTAGAACCTACAAATTTACTTTCCAGTGCATCATTATCTAGGACCTATATTCTTAGTTTTTCTAATTAGCATTAGCTCTTAAGAATTTAGTAAAACTGCCCTAGTTCTGAAAAGACAAGTTTTGTAAGAGTATCTCTCCATTCCTAGATGTGTAAGGGAGAGATTGCAGACATGATTGAGAAAGGAGACCAATTGTGGAGAGAGAGAGGATATGAACAGAACTGGGAAAAGAAAGGAAATAGAAAACACAGGAATGTAAAACTCTGCAAAGCTGAAGAGCAAGAAATTGTTGAGAATAGAGCCAGAGAGGAGAGAAAGCAAAAACAAATATATGGGGGATGTGGAACATATAGAATTATTTATCTCATTTGTTATGTGTTGGAAAGGGAAAAATGGAATGAACGAGGGCCAGCAACAAACTCAATGTTTTCAGTTTATTTAGTAAAAACTACTTAACAGTATGTTGTAACTAAACAAATTGCATGATGTCTGAAGAGGTTTTTTTTATTATTTTGGGCACCTGATGATGCATGCATTTTTCACTCTAGCAGGTAGATTTGCTTCTGTAATTAATGTCAAGTTAATTTTTCAAGTTCTTGTATGCATATCAGCCATAAATAGGTATTGCATTTTTTTTTTATTTCCAATGGGGTTATGTAATAGTTTGCACAGATAGTTTGCCCTTAAAAATTCTTTAAAATTAAGAAACTGTGGGGTTTTGGTTTGTTTTTGGTTTTGTTTGTTTGTGGTTTTTTTGTTGGTTTTTTTTTTTTAAATTTTCCACACCCTTCTCCATCTGGGCAATGCACTGTGTTTTTAATTGAGCATGAAATTAAAATAGATTTGTTTACTCAGCTAGTTGGTGTTATCTATTCTGTCAATACTTGCAAAACTGCACTGGGGCAAAGTTTGAGGCTAATGTGTTGCTCTGCTTTTCTTTCTGACATCCTAATAGTGATTATAACTTAAAAAACAAAACAAAAACCAAATGAACAAACAAAAACCTACACACAGTGAGCTTAAAAACCATAATCATTGATGCTCAGTCCACTTCTCAAGCAGGCTGAATGTACAAAGTAAATAACTGATATTTTGAAATAGGCTGGTAGATCTGTATATATGATTATGTAAGTTGTCACTATCATTATAGAAGAAATAGATATCTATAGGTAAAATATGCTATTGAACATAAGCCAATATATTCCTGTAATTGTAATTATTTTAATGAAACATAACATGGATTTACATCATTAAAATAAACTACAGCTATATTTACTATATATTTACTTTAGATGTTTGATTTCTTCAGACAAATGTGTGAAAATACTTCAGTCTTGTATATTGTCACTTTGTCAGTGAAATGTATTTCGACGGGGTATGTAAGTGCAGTGATTGAATCACGATTTTGGATCGTATCTGGGTGATTGTACAACTTGTTTAATTGGTCTTTCATTTCTTTGCAGCTCTCTAGGGGAATGTGTGATTGAGCTGGTGCTTTTAATATGAGTTGGTGTTGCATATAGCCTTGTATGGGTATATCTATGTGGAATTAATTATTTAAAATAGAATTCTGCCTTTTGCAGAAAATGCCCTATATATTATGACTAAATTACCTTTTGACTTTAAATATTTATTAAGTACGTAATGGCATTCCAGTGGCTCACTGGTTTTGCTGCAAATGCATAACATAGTATAGATTATGGCTAGAAGGAACTACTAGATCATGATCTCTTCTGATCTGTGGGGCATAGATCAAGAAATGCTGCTGAATGAAGAAGTAGTAATGCTGCACCTATGCACATCAGGAGAGGAGCACTCAGGAGTTAGTGTGTGAATTAAAAAGACACTAATTCTCTTTTGAATACACACTGAGAATCACAGAATCACAGAATGATCTGGGTTGGAAGGGACGTCTGGAGATCATCTAGTCCAACCCCCCTGCCAGAGCAGGTTCACCTAGAACAGGTCGCACAGGATGGCAGATGTTTAGATGGAACTTCTTATGTTCAAGGTGGTACCTGTTGCCTCTTGTCTTGTCACTGAACACCACTGAAAAAAGGCTGACCCCATCTTCCTGGCACCCACCCTTTAAGTATTCATAAGCATTGATAAGATGCCCCCTCAGTCTTCTCCAGACTAAAAAGCCCCAAGTCCCTCAGCCTTTCTTCATAAGAGAGATGATGTAGTCCCCTAATCATCTTTGTAACCCTTTGCTGTACCCTCTCCAACAGTTCCCTGTCATTCTTGAACCAGGGAGCCCACAACTGGACACAGTACTCCAGATGGGGCCTCCCTAGAGCAGAATAGAGGGGAAAGATCACCTCCCTCGACCTGCTGGGAACACTCTTCTTGATGCACCCCAGGGTGCCATTGGCCTTCTTGGCCACAAGGGCACATTGCTGGCTCATGGTTAACTTGTACAATAAGGACCAGGACTCCCAGGTCTTTTCCACAGAGCTGCTTTCCAGCAGGTCAGCCCTGAACCTGGACTGGTGAGTGGGATACACTTGGATATAAAATGTGGATAATTATTTGAAAAACACAGTAAATTATCTTGCTTTTAGGAGTTGTCTATGAATAAGTTTACTGCACGCCAGGTTAAGTCATGAATTTACATTGTACTGGCAGTTCTGTACTAGCTGCCATGAAGAGATTCTCAAAAGGCTCTACGTGTGCAATAGCGGCGTGAACCACAAGTGCTTGCAAAGCAGAGCAAGTGGCCCACCTTGAAGGTATTAAAACTGCATTATGAAAATTACCTATGTAATCTTTGTTGTGTTTTATACTGTAAATTCCTTTTCTTGGGATCTTTTTATGTATCTTGTGTCATATTTTAAATTGATTTAAAGTTCTGATTTCATTATACTGTGTGTTTATTATACTCCATTTCACTCTTACTGTCTTCTGCAGTAGATTCAAGGGGAATCTTTTGAGTTGGTCAAATGATAATTATTATTATAATAGATTTCCCCCCCTTTCCTACATCTGTTACTGGGTGGCTTGCAGTAGCTGTTCCTGATGCTGGCATCCTAACTAAGTTGAAGAAATAAGAATATGAGCCCAAGAGACAGTGTAAAAGATGTACACATAGAGAGAAGAATTTGTTGCTGTTGATGCAAATTACATTGCCACAGCTCCTCAAAATTAGAGAAGCATGCATAAATATGACAGTTATTGTGTTTGTTTAATTTTTTCTGTTTTTTTCGTGTCTAACCTTCAGTGATCCTTTTCCCCTCTTTGTGGTATTATACAGTCCAGTTCTCTCTTGAATTCAGGTGCTGCTGCTTAGGGCTGTAATAGGCACTCTTACACTGATTTATTCTCACTTTGCACTGATACATTCTGAACAGTGAATTAATGAGTAAAACAGAAGCTAGGGAATGTCCTTCATTTACTTTTTCAGAAGATCTCAAAGCAAGAATATTAACTATGCCACATCTTCTACTTCCTTTTGAAGTTTGTGCCTCAATTGTAAATAGAGCCCAGACTTTTTTGTCCCCTAATATTATCCATATGGTTTTGATTGTGTATATTTTTAATAGGCTCTGTAACATTTTTGCTTTTTTTTCTTTTTGCGTTCTCAGACACTTTCAAAATTTATGTTAATTAGATCTGCCATCATTTCTTCTCATGTAGTTGCTGCTTCATGAGCATAGTACTTGTATGCTTCATTGCTGGTAAAGGAAGCATACTTTTCTTTTTTTAATACAATTTAACTATTTATTTATTCTGTTCCTTTTAAAGTTATGCTGGATGCAGTGGGAAAACCAGGTTTCCTATTGAGGTGATATGGGTGAAGCGGAATCACCTTAGGGGTCAGTGCAAATACCAGTTTCTAATGGCTAGAGAAACAGCTTTTAATTTTCTTGGCTTAGCTAATACTTGCAACTGAACTGCTGCTTTCTGAATACTTCTTAACTGTTGACAATAATCTAGGAAGAGAATGGTGATGTCTTGGTGCTTTTCCAGTTTTCGGATGTTTTCATCATACTGTTCTAGTTAAGACAGAATTCTATATGTGTGTGCAAAACATTTATAACTTGATAGTAATAAAACCATGGAATAAGCAAAATATTGTATGTTGCTATTTGTTATCAGTGTGTTCATTATGATCTCTTAAGTCACTCTAATAATAGGGTTATCAGGGTTAATTTTTAAATATTTTAACTTTTAATTAAATATACATGAATTGAAGGCAACAGAAAAAGCTTATTTATACTTGTTTGGGGTTTTTTTTGGTAACTGGCATAGCTTGACAGTAGTATAATGGAGGATTTATAGAAAGATGTGTATCCCACAGTATTATGGAAGTTGCAGGGTTGATCTATTACACGGGTAATAACATTGAAAATTCTAGGTCTGATGTATCTTGGTTATTTGGTGGGTATACCCAATGTCCCAAAACTCTATTTCAGAACAGTTTTGATTGTTTTTGCCTTGTTCTGTTTTCATGTTTCCTTAGATGTTTGGTAAGGGTAGGCTACCCTTCTTTTTTAATCAGATGTTACACTTCTTATGTTAAGAATACATAAGGCATTGATCACAGGATCATTTAGGACTTTCTTAAGACTGAGCTGTTCCGAAGATGGAGGATCATGTTAGCTCAGTTACAGGGACTGGCAGTGCTTCATCTTTTAAGATAGCAGCAGTCATCAATGCAGCAAAACCCTTCTGTCTTTGTACAATGTAGTCATCTCACGGACTGCGTGAGGAGACCCTCTTGGGTATGCCTAGTGGTAGGTTTTTGGAGGAGTGGCTCCATCTCTGCCTTCGGCTTTGCTTGCAGGCTTAGCTTTAGGTTACTGTGTGCTCTTTAGAGTCTTCTTAGAAGGCCACATGATCTGATTTAGTTATGGCTACTGGCCTCAAAATAATACTTGCAGTGTGGCGTTTACAGTATGAGTGACAGGCTCTGATGATCCAGAACCTTCTTTAGTTTGGATCATAATTGGTAGTGTGTGAGGTATTGATTGCCAACACATAGCATAGACTATTATTAACATTTGTACACGTATGGAGCTTTGCTTTAACAGGAGGTGGGAAGTGGTCGGTGACAATGGAAGCAGATAATGATATACCCTGTAGGCACAGGTGGGACTTGAAGGGCAGCTTGAGGATGTGATGAGATAACAAAGAAGGTAACAGCAAGGCAGTTTTAAGTATTCCTTTCTCAAGAAGCCTTGATCTCAAGTTCAGCAGTAGTATGTACTTCTTTAAGCTTCCTTATTTCTGTTTTCCAGTATTTCAACTTCATGTATTCCACAGCAAAAGAGGTTGCAGGTGGCTACCATATTGCAGAAGAAGAGCTGGATTTCCAGTCTTCCCTGTGGCAGAGGCTTGTAGAATTTGAAAGGAAACTCCCTCCCTGCCATCTAATTCTGTTGGATGATTTACGATATGAATTATTTATTCAATTTGGTAGAGACTGTGGAAGATATTAATATACTTTCCCAGTATGCTTAGTATATTATCTTCTAGTTGATATCTCTATTATGTTCTATCAAACGTTATAGAATATATGTGTCCAGAGAGTTCTGGATAGCTCTTTTCAAAAATGGCTAGGAAAGTGTCAAATAAGACTGAGTGGATGGATGTGTGTACACACATATATGTATACACACACATGCACTTATATCTATCTCCAAAGGCAAGCATTTATAACAGTTTTATCTTCTACATTTTTTGCCAATCATCAAGCACATTCTGTTTAGGGGACAGTTATGCAATGTAAATTTTCTCAAAGCAACTTTTACTGGAAATTTGTAGAATTTAACAAAATCTTCTTGGCAAATACTACACAGTACAGATTAGAATGCTTATCTGCAGTGTTTGGATTGGAGTGGTGTGGGGACATAGCAGAAAAAATTAGCTTAATTTTGTTTTAATCAAACAAGACTTATATCGGTTATGAAGCAACTTGTGCAAATAATCTGCTTAAGTATATTTTTATCAATCCAATTTAAATGATCATGCTCAGTATCACTGCCTTGTAATGCAACTACTGTGACTTACTCATTTGCTGCTAATTCTTTATTAACTTAATGACAGGAAGTTCTAATAAAATCAGTTGGGCTGATATTAATAATTTACTATGGCTTTGGCACTCTGTGTTGGAATATATAAAGTTTGTTGTGTTTGCTTCTGATACACAACTTGCTGAGAGTATGTTTTAATTTTCCAAAAACTGTGTACAGACAAACTCAGCCACTTTAGAAGTTAGTTTTGGAAAAGTATAGTTAAACTACTCACAGCTGGTCTTAATTATAATTGGATTATATGTAGAGATCTCTAGGCTAGAATAGGAATGTGTTTTAGGAAAGGTTTTGTCCCTGATCTGCTGCAGAATAAAATCTTTTAGTTATTTTTACTTTTTGTCTGAAAGTGTTTAAGGTAGGAAAAAGCGATGAATAAACCTCTAGCTCCTCTGCAGTAAAACCTTTACATTTTTTTTTTCTGCAGAAAAGTCTTTAAAATTCTTGTTCTTGTGAGTATGTCTTAACTTAAAAAGGGACAGTGGTGGGAGTTTACTGAAACTACTCAAAGCTGGGAATACGTGCAATGCAGTTAACCTAAATAAAGCATGATGATTCATAATGAAACTGTTTATGAAACAGTTTTGGCATAAATGGTTTTGGGTTTATGTTTTTCTCTCCTGAAGTAGTTCGTGTGATTGGGCACATAGCCCATGAGTCGCTGCTGTGCTTTCAAGAAACAACTGTCGTAAATGTTCTAAAAGCTGAAACTACGCGCTGTCTTTACTGTATGGACCTTTATTTTATTCTATGTGACTTTTCATAACAAATGGAGTCTGGGTTTTGTTTTGGTTTTTTGTGAGGTTTTTTGTGGGTTTTTTTTTTTTTTTTTTTTTAGTTGTGGCAGCCTTAATGGAGAAGCAGCTTAATTATTGATAATTTACAAGGGTGGTACACTGGCTGGATTTCACCCATGTAAGTCTGCCGCTGCCTTAGCAACAGCTACAGTGTATCATTTAGTGCTTAGGCTGTTTGTGGACTATACAATATCATAGTTATAGAAAGAAATGTACAGATGTAGGGGCTTGAATATAAATGAGTTGTGCCTCATAGAGTGTCAATTTTTTAGGAGGGATATACGTGATGTGTGTGTGTCTAGCTCTCAAGTTTCTTGTCCTCCAATGTTGTCTCTAGTGTAAGGGAACAGTTGATTATTGCTTAGGAATACTATACTACAATGTAGAAAAAAGGAGCACGGAAGCATATATAAAGCAAGAAAGCTGTTACCATTCATTGTGGGTAGCAGGACAGTGCTTCAGAACCAAATGGGTATCGTGGCTGGCACTGTGTATAAACAGAGCAGTAGAATCACAGGATCATTTTGGTTGGAAAAGACCTTTAAGATCATCAAGTCCAACCATTAAAGTAGATGCTTTTGGCCCAGGAGAAGCTTTACAAGCTGAAGGTAAGGGACAAGGTCGAAAGTGTGGAGAACAAAACATTGATCACAGGAGCTTTATTATAACAACTTCTGAAAAAAACCAAACCATCCATACAAGGTGCTGGTTAGCTTTATCTCCTATTTATAATGTAGCAGAAATCTTGGTATAGCAGATATCTTCATAAAATTTCAAGTGTGTCAAGAATGACACTATGAAGTGACTCATTCTTTTATATTTGTTTACAAAGGTGTTTTTTGTTTATTTTCTTATGCTGTATTTGACTACTGTGTGTGTAGGAAATATTATATTGTGCAATGTTTTTAATGATTGTTGCTGATGATACAGTATGGAATCTGTACAAATATATGAAGCCTTATAGATACATCTAACGAAGATGATTCACTCTCCGTCATCGCCTTCCTTTTCCATCTCCACTTGAATAATGAACTCTGCTGTACACATTTATTCTATTTATTGTCACATCAATTTAGTTTACCACTCTTTTCTGTAAGAATAGAGCTTTGCTAACATCTAAGCTCCTCAGCAGAGCACCATTTCTCAAGAAGAATAACAAGAAACTTGAAATACACAAAATATATTGAAGAAGTCTCAAAATATTTACTTAAGCATCAGTTCACATAAGTCCTTATTTGAGCTTCTTTATGCACATGGATGTGATGGTGTATTATTAGTTATATTTTGTGCCCTTCAAAAGGCAGCAATTTAGTGCAGTACTGTATTCAAATGTCATTGTAGAGGAAGCATAGGTTAAAACAGATGTCATGAGTTGGAAAGGAAAAAGAATGATGTTTTTAATGCCAGATTGGTTTTAGAAGTTTCTGAAGAGTTGATGTAAAAGAAAAGTTATGACTATTAAAGTGCTAACTTTTAATCTGGTGGTCCAGTCATAATGTGTTCAGCAGTGCTTTAGTACTTTGTTAAGCACAACCAAGACATCTGTAGAGACTTGGCATGATGAAAAAGCTTAGAAGTAGTGTAAAGGCTGTACTGTGCCCATTTCCTTAAGCAGTACAGACAGAAAAGATAATTTATTATTTAAATGTTTATGAAAAGAACAAGGTTTTAATGTGTGAACGTGCAGAAAAAAAGAAGAAAGCCTAACTGAATGATGGGGAAAGCTGCAGTATTCGAAGCTAGGTGTGGCTTTTTGTTGCTGCTAACATTAAGCTAAGAAGGCGTCTTTCTTTTCCATTAAATATCATAATTAGCCTTACAATAAGTCTGAGTGTCTTCAAGTCTCATGGTTGTTTTCATGACCTGCTTGTTTACTTGTAGGAAGTATTATTAAAATGAATGACAGGCTTTGCTCACTAAGGTGTGTAATAAATTGTTTGGAAATTTTGTTTTTAAGTTCCATGATAAGCATTGGGGTTCAAGGTTCTGATTTTTGAGGTTTAACTTTCCTAGGGATTAGTTGTCCCATGTCATTAGATAAACCACAATATGTTTCTTCCTCTTCTTGCTTCTTGGTAAAACAGAGGTAATTGTCAAATGAGTCATCTGGCATGGTATGAATGTTAGTAACTGTATAGATTGCTTTGAATGTATTTGTTTTGCTGTATGTAAATAGTACTTTTGCTGTAGTGTATATTCAGTCCAAATCCATGAAATTTAATGAGAGATCTGGATTTAGCCTTTGGTTTCTAGTGCCTGATGAGTTGCCCACAGCCTTCATTTTAAATTGGGAATTTATTTTGTCTGCTTAAATAACCGCCTAAATTTAATATTAACCCTGGTTTTGTCTCCAGCATTGCATAAAACTGCAGTCAGAATAAAGGATTGTGTGCTTGAAAGGCTGTCTGCTTTTGGGGGATTTACTTTGTGGTTTTAATTTATTTTTTTAATATTTTTAAAAAAAAATAATTAATTGGGTTAATACATTTATTCTCTCTGCTTTATATCCTTGCCTTGGTTATGTTCTTAGGGAACATTTACATTCATGTTTTTGTTTGAATTAGGAAAGTACCTCTGACATGAGCTTTGGAATTGGCTGGGTTTGTGCACCTCAGTTTGCATTGTGAAGCTGTCCTGGAGCTTGCAAATTTGGGTTCTTTTTGGATGAAACTAAAGCGGGAGATGCCATGCAGGAGTTGCATCACCCTCTGATGCTAATGGGTGTGCAGTCCTTGAGACCGCATTGCAGTTACTCTAAAGTCAAGACACAGTGTGGACAATGGTTCAGCTTAGCTGTTCTGCTCCTCAGGGCTCTCCATCACATAGCTTTTTGCTTTGAAACCCTTATGGCTGTGATGCTGCTGCAACCAGGGCTGGCTATTGCAGCTGATTGTAGGAATTAGTGCTTTGTGATGTCCCTGCTCCTTTTGTTAATCTGTGACTGTTGCAACAGAATATGTGTGTTTATTTTCAGTCGTTACTTTGTATCCGTTCACATGTTTCATAAAGGGTAGGGATTAGACAGTGGATGCTCTAACTGCGTGGGTGAGAGCAATGTACATCACTAAGAGATGAGCAGTGTATTGGGCTCTTTGAAATACTTTGAAGTTCTTCTATTTCTGAATTAACCTGGCGGAAGGCTTGAAACTTTCATTTTAATGCGTTCCAGAGTGTATCTGTGAAGCTTTCCTTGATATTCTAGTGTTTGATTAGTATACATGTTATTAACCCAAAAGAAAGCTTATGTAAATCGGGGTATGTAGTAAAACTAGAGCTGTTGTACTCTGTAACAGATCAATTTTGTTTCTTTTAATTAAAAATAAAAATACTTATTGATAGACTGAATGGATTAACGACTATTTTGATTTACCTGAAAATCCTAACTTGAAAAAAAATTCTCAAAGTCTTTGCATTATTAAAATTACCTTTGCAAAATCTCTAGTGTGGGTTATAGAAAATAGAGTTGTTTGCTAACCAATTCTATAGCCCTTATTAAGCTTTTTCCATTCTGTAAAGGCAACAGCTCTGAAATACAGAAGAGATTGCATTAAATCCTTGGCTGGCAATTTTGTGTAGGATTGAGTATTGAAATGCAGCAAAGCAAATAATGAAGGCATATGTTTACCTATAATTCTTTTTACCTTGGGAGAAGGATTAAATAGGAACAGTTTGGTTGTTGTCAAATTCTTAACAGTTGCTTTCAAGCATGAAACAGTCCCCGGGCTCTCGGAGGATTTGCTTAGCAGTTTGAATAGAGAGGTCTTTACTGCTAATGGAACTGAGATGGCAGGCTTAAGCAATGGGGTGCTTTATAGCCTCTTTAGCCACTTGAGAAGATGTAACATCAAATAGCTGAAATCCTGTTGGTCTCTATTGGTGTTCGAGAAGTTGCACAACGATTGATGAATAAATAATTCAGACTTGTATGGCTGTCTTGATGCCGGAGCATAGCAAATATCTAAAAGCTTGATTCACAGAAGGTTTAGTACCAGGAGACATTCCGCAGGTTTTTTGTGAGCTTTGCCCCAGGGAACATTTACTGATGATTCTAAAAAAAATAAAATAAATCTCTGTTGGGATTGACTGAGGTTTGTACAAAAGTATTTAAGATTCAAAAATGTTCTTCATAAAAAGGAATGTGTTATCTTTGTGAGGATAGCTTACAAATATTGAATTATTTCATAGTTGTTCATATGAAAAAGTTGAGATTTCTTAGCATTTGAGATGTTTGCTGTTAAATTCCTTTACTGTATGATGATTTGTGATAAACAAATAATATTTACTAAGATCTTTACAAAACATTTAGGAAATATGTATAGACAATGTGTGATTTTTGGATTCATCCCCAATTTTGCCTCTAAATCAGATTTTCAGTTTTGTTTTGACCTTGAGTTTTTTTGTTTGAGCTTTTTATTTTTGCTTAAGATTTACTTAGTATATTGAGTAGATCCTTTCTTTGAAAGGAAGAGGCAGCAGAAAGGCTACTAGCACTGGAAGAATGTTAGGTTTACAATCCTAGGATTTCTTTTGTTTTCTGCCAAGTGGGACAACTTTATTTATGATTCCAATTTGAAAAAGAAAAAAAAACTTTCTCCTCTAATAATTCCCAGCCCACCTTCCCCTTTAAGTCTTTTATTAAACCTGCTAATGGGATATCTAGTATTTAGAAGCTTTACTACAGGGATCAAAATGTAATATGAGAAACTATTCCGGTTGAATACCCACAAACTTGGGATCATTTGCAGTGCTTTGCAAAGGTTCTTGCCTACTCAGTTCATCTAATTTCTGCCCATGCTAATTGCTGTGTCAGTACTGAATTCTTAAATTGCAGCTTCTCTAATTTTTTTCCTCAGAAGGCTATCAAGGCTGTGCTATGACTCATCTGTAAGAATGTCCAAGAGTGAATAGATTAATTTATAGAGTTGTAGATTTTAATCTTCTACATTGCCTACGTAGGCTTTCCTATTACATTTTTTTGGACCTCTGTCTGGATAGGTATTGATGCAGTCTATCTGATGGATAATAGCCAAATCCTGAGGTAAGTGGTTTCAGTGGTAAATGACTGTCACTTAGAGAATTTAAATGAATGCCAGTTTCTAATTTGAATTTCTCTAAGCTTCAAGGTTCTGCTCTGTTGTATCTCATAATGCATTTTTTCACATAGATGAAGAAGTTACCTGTTATCAGAAATCTCATTCTTCTTCAAATTCTTGAGGTTACGAGCAAATCACATCTTAAACTTTTCTGAAATAAAGAATTATTTGGACTTCATATAGGTCTCTTATCAAATGGCAGATTTTCCAGACCTTCATTAATGCTTGCAGTTCTTCTAATGATTGTTTTCTTCTGCCAAAATGTCAGTTGTACACTGAAGTCTGCTAATTTATTTAGCCAAGATAAGTGATATATTTTGTTGGTGAATATTTTGATTGTAATATCAGCAGCAGAAGATTTTTGATCTTGGCTTCATGTTTCTAATCCTTTATGTTATTTCCCTTGAATTAGATTCACTGCCCCTTCCCCACCCCCCCCCCTCCAATTAAAGGTTAGCATCCTGAGACTTCAGAAGCTGAAGTTCCTGTCTGATGAAAAAGCTCCACTACTATGACTGCTGGTGGTGACATGAAAGCCAGTACCCTGTATCTGACATTGGTCCCTTCAGATAGTTGATACATGCTCCCTGATGTATTGCTTTTAGGCTGCAGTGGAGCCAGAGTTACTCTGATGAGGTCCTTTGTGGGTAAAAAGAACATCTACTCTAGTCTGGTCTTGTTTTGCCACCTTCTGCAAAAATTCATGTGTGGAATTCAGTGACAAATGGAAAGTATCTTGAAGTCTACTGCCAGAATAAGAGGATACTGCTATCTTGAGCAGAACTTGCCTCCGAGGAGGCTGAAGCCAAAACAGAATTTGACATATTAATGAGGGGAACCCCAAAGAAAAGCCAAAAGTCTTCCTCAAAAGGCTTTCAGATAATGTCTCAAATGTCCAGCTGGACAGCAGCAGTCTGTGCTGTAAGGACTCAGCTGAAATGGTAGATGAATTCAGAGTTTCCATGGGAGAATGGGAAAATGATGTCCATCTCCAACAGCATTTGAAAAGCTTATGACCCATTGGTAGCTTTTAGTCAATTTCCTGCTTTTTTTTTTTTTTCTTTTTTTGGGGGGGGGGGGCGGGGGGTTGGAGGGGGTCAGAGTTTCCTCCGATTAACAGTCCATTTAGTGGCCTCTCACTGTGGAAGTAAGGGCAGTTTTGTTCAGGTCAGCAGACCTGATGCTGAGGTATTTTTACATTTTCTTGCCTTCTACAAGTAAGTATCTCTTCAGGGACTTCCTTAGCTAAACTCTGAAATGTTCTTGGGAACCTAAAAGACTAGTCACCTCCTGTTATCTGAGAAATAGCGTACTTACAATTCTGCTTATGTTTTCAGGCATAGCCAACTTCTGCAAGCTTCTCTTCCCATTTAAAAGAAAGGCAGGGCCATTTTCCAGGTCAAGCACTCTTTATTCCTCACCTGTGAAGTGAGGCCCAAGACTTCTGAAATCAAGAAGATGAAATGGGACATGGAAATGGGAATGCTTGAATCTTTTGGGAACCAATGCAGTAAGGTGTTTTGAAACTATTTGCCAGTATCACTGCAAAGTGTTTGGAATGAATTCCTTGTGGATTAGAGGTTTGGTGATCCAACCAATCCATGACTGATCTTCACCTGTAGCTTACAGGCAAGATCCGGTTCCAGCAATTCTGTCTCACGGGTTTGCGTAGGAGTAAATGATCAGATTATTGGCACTGATGAAAAAGCTGGATTAATGTTAAGAAGGTGTTGGTAAAAAAGATAATGTTTCAGCTGCTGTGAGAGTACACATATGGTGGAAAATCCATTTTCCTAAAGATATGCAGGTTTCTGAAATTTTAATCTTACAAGAACAAAACTCTAGGTTCTCAGACTGGGAAGCTTAGTCATCTGATCGTTACAGCCCCCCAGTGTTTGTTATCTACCTCTCTACAGTGTACTTCTAAAAGAGGAGGGGAGGGAAATCTGAAATCCTGTGGCAAAACTCTGTACATACAGACGTCATGGTAGTGGGTGTTGAAGTCTTCCACAAACAAATCATGACAACTAACGGTGCTGAAAGGAACTTGGTTAATTCAAATATAATAGCTATTTAAAGAAATTGGATAGATGGATACTCTACAGTGTTAACTAATTTACAAAAGAACAAGTATTAGATGAATTAAAACAAATGAATTGCTTTTTACTCTGGGAATGAAAATTGCTAGTATATGTAGGTTAGTATGCACGCTTTTGCTAATACTGGGCTTGATGCCTCTCCCTGTTTCTCTAAAATAAAATAATAGAATTTCCTCTGCCAGTAATCACTGAAATCTTTGTTTACCAGTCTTGAGATAATCTAGGGCAGACTGAGTCAGTGTCATGGAGTTTTTTTACAATAAACCTACTCTTAATGGCTCTTTCATGAAGAAGTCTTCCAGGTGTCCTGCATTGTGAGCATGCAGTAAGAGGTTTTGAGCTCCAGGTCACCCTTCCTAAGAGGCAACCAAGCTAGACGATCTTATAACTCTCTCTTTGTTACTTTTGTAAGATTTTATTGCACACAAAAGGGTCAGTACATGGCTGATCGCTGAGGGTACAAACAAGTCAATCAGATAACAGACATCAACCCCAACAACCCCAAGAATGATGCAGCACAACCAGCAACCAGTGGAACAAACAAAACAGTAAAGTCTCCCATAGAAGAGATGGGAGACAGTCAAGCCAAGAGGCTAATAACACAGGACAGAGGCAAACTCATGTTGTTCCCACAGAGGTCACATTCACAAACACTAAACCTGACCAGGGCCCAATTGCAGGGAGAGTCAGAAGGTCCTTCTTCATGCCCTGCCCCTCCGGGAAACTATGAAGCGCATCCACCTCACAGACAGACACTCCACCCTTCCTGAAAGTGGTCCCAGCTTTTATGCCCAAAGCAGGACACCTGGCACTCATTTACTCAATGCAGGGCACCTGGGGCTTGTTTACCCAAGGGCTTTCCCTGCAAGGTCGTCTGCACCTTGGAGGAAAGCCAAAAGGCAAACTCATCCCCTCCTTTTGAAGGACTGTGGGAACCACCCACATGTCAATCTTAATTCAGGGCTTGGGGTTCAGACCCCAGCACTTCACACACACCCCTCCCCCCCCCACCCACACCCCCCCCATATTTTTAAAAGGCCCATGTTGGTACTGCTGAAATCATGTTATGGATATTAACAATGCTCAAAAAACTCGGAAGTGGGTGCTGCTTTCTCATTTCCATATTCCAATATCCATTACTACTTCACTACAGAAGTAGCAAATTTCCATGCCTCTTCACCTTTGAAACTTCTGGTGATTAGATAAATATGTATATGACTTTTGGTAAAGCAGAAATTTATGTATGTATGATAACACATACTTAGTGTTTAGATTCCATACAACACAGTGGCATATGCAGTGTTGGAAGCTGCTCATGGAAAAAATCCTGAGGATACCAATTATATTTCTGTCAGTTCAATATGTGTAACCTTCAGGGTTGCCTCCTTGTATGGCTTTTTGGTTTTCTGTATTTTGTTGCATTAGTAGTATCCACTTATTTGACCTCTGCATCCTGTATCAGAGCTTTACTGAAATTTTGTACAGAAATTCTGCTTTTTTAGTCCATATCCTTTGCTGTGGAGATCTTGTGGAAATATTTTTTATTTAGAAAACATAATTTGCTGTTGTGAAAAGGTGATTTTACTAGGCAAGGACTTTTGCTCTGTTTTGGGCTTAACAGTAAATTGAAAAGTATTTTTGAAGAACAAATAATCTCTTGGCCTTTTTTTTTAACTGCCTGTTAAAGGCCAGTTTCCTTCTTTTGTTTCTCTTTCCTTTCAAAGGAAGCTAATCTGGGTTTTGGGTTATGGAAATTGTTATATGATTTGTAGATTATATTACCAGAAGAGATGGGGGGTGTGTGTGTGTGTGGGTGGTCTGTTTTCCTCCCTGCTCTAGGCTGTAGCAGTATCCACAATTAAGTCCTCCTTGAACGCCAGCATTTAACCCACCCAGGTAGTTAATGCCCACTTGCTGTTCATATGTGTTTCTTTGACCCCACCATTCTATGAAGAACCCACATGTGGTTGATTGTCTGGTTTTTGGGGTTGGTTGGTTGATTTGTTTTTAAATGCTTTTATTTATTTTTTCTTTCAGTCCTTCCTTCCTGGCCTGGAGGCCCTCATTCTCCACACTCATTGTTTGCTTCTAAATATGTTTTTGTATGTGTGTGTCAAAATTATTTACTACTCTCTAATTTACTGAATGTTACTGAGGTTGCTGTGTAACACTCATCATTACTTAATGTTTCTTTTTCAGTCTGTCATTTTCAAACTCAATTTGTCATGGTGCAGCTTTCTGTGCACTGTCTTTTGCTACATTTTTGTTAACAGCTCCCACTGAACACCTAGGTAGTATGTTTTGGTTTGTGTTTGTTGTTTTTTTTCCTAAGTACTTACCATTTGAGATGTGTCTTTGGCTAGGTTTTAATTAATTTAATAAATGTCATGAAATTTTTTTTTTAGCATTTTGATTTTCTTGATACAGTATTGTAAAGTCCTCATGAAAAATATACATCAAAACTGTGATGTTTTGGTAAGCTTGCTTTTAAGCATACACTTCAGTTTTTCAAGGTATTTTCCATGAACTGGTGCTAATTTATGGTAGTTTGATTTAATTGAACTTTGTAGGAGCTGTTTTTTCACTGAGGATTGGTCCAGGATCCATAGATCAAGACATTTGTTGGTTTTGTCTTCTTATTTTTTAAGTATCCTTGCAGCTTTATCTTCTGATCACAGCTTTATCCTCTGAAACTTGATGGTATTCCAGGACTTCAATTCTTAAAGTGTTTCAGAAATTGCTTAAGTAATCTCTCTTGGAAAGTCTAAACTATATGATCTTAGTAGAGATGCTTGTGGGATGTTAGTCATTGATTAACAACCTCCTTTACTAAAAAAAAAAAAAAAAAAAAAAAATGTTTGCACTGTGTAAGCAGAATCCCATCTCTGTCTTTGTAACATAGGGGTAACTTCTGCTGGCACATCTTGTATATAGAGGCTAAAGCAAGCCTGTAAAAATGAACCTTAGTTACATCTTGTAGACTCATAGAATGGTTTAGGTTGGAAGGGACCTTTAAAGGTCATCTAGTCCAAGCCTGCTGTAATGAGCAGGGCTATCTTCAGCTAGACCAGGTTGCTCAGAGCCTCCTCCAGCCTGGCCTTGAATGGTTCCAGGGGTGTGGCTTCTACCATCTCTCTGGGCAGTATTTCTATACTCTGTTCCAGTATTTCACCACCCTCCTTCTAAAAATTTCTTTCCTTATATCTAATATAAACCTACCCTCTTTTAGTTTAAAACCATTACCCCTTGTTCTTTCACAACAAGCCCTACTAAATAGTCTGTCCCCATCTTACTTATAGGCTCCCTTTAAGTATTGAAAGTCTGCAGTAAGGTCTCCCTGGAACCTTCTGTTCTTCAGGCTGAACAACCCCAACTCCCTCAGCCTGTCTTCATAGCAGAGGTGCTCCAGCCCTCCGATCATTTTTGTGGTCCTCCTCTGGACTTGCTCCAACAGGTGCATGTCTTTGTGTTGGGGGCCCCAGAGCTGAATACAGTACTGCAGGTGGGGTCTCATGAGAGCAGAGTAGAGGGGCAGAATCACCTCCCTCGACTTGCTAGCCACACTTCTTTTGATGCAGAATTGAAGTGCTGGGGTCTGAACCCCAAGCCCTGAATTAAGGTTGACATATGGGTGGTTCCCACAGCCCTTCAAAAGGAGGGGATGAGTTTGCCTTTTGATTTTCCTCCAAGGTACAGGCAACCTTGCAGGGAAAGCCATTGGGTAAATGAGCCCCAGGTGTCCTGCATTGAGTAAGTGAGTGCCAGGTGTCCTGCTGTGGGGATAAAAGCTGGGACCACTTGCAGAAAGGGTGGAGTGTCTGTCTGTGAAGTGCATGCACTTTGCAGATTTTCTCTGTTGGGGAAGGATCTCCTGAATCTTCTTGCAGCTGGATCCCGACCAGGTTTGGTGCTTGTAAACGTGGGCTCTGTGGGAACAGTATGAGTTTGCCTCTATCCTATGTTATCAGCCTCTTGGCTTTGTTGTCTCCCACCTCTTCTATGGGAGACTTTGTTGCTTTGTTTATTCCACTGGTTGCTGGTCGTGCTGCATCATTCTTGGGGTCGCTGGGGTTGATGTCCATTATGTGTAATCTGATTGACTTGTTTGTACCCCCAGCGATCACCCATGTACTGACCCTTTTGTGTGCAATAGAATCTGGTTGCTGGTTTGTTCTACTGCTGGCTGCATCTTTTGTACTAGGCCTAGTAATTGGCAAAACAAGGATACAGTTTGCTTTTTGGGCTGTTAACGCACCACTTGAAATAATTTTCTCTTTTTGAGTTCCTCAGTCTTAGTAAATAATCAGAAATAGTCACTGACTTCATCAGGTTCATTGGGCCGTGCTTGGCGCTTAGTAATACAGCTGGGTAATTTTAACCAGCTTCCTCTGAAATTTGACCAGGGAAATGCAGTGGAAAGAAATGAAGGTACATGGGATTATACCTCTGTGATTAATACTGATATAACCGTAATGAAAACTGGCTTTTAATCTTGCATCTGACTATCACCAAGTGTGCTACTTGAACATAAAGGTCAGGAAGTCTCAGGCATAATTAAGGATGGATTATCTTGGCTGTACACTCTTTTTATGTAAGCCTTGAGTTAGAAACGAAAGCTTTAGCTTTGCCAAATGCATTGTATCTGCTGTTTACTGTCCTAAGTATTGAGCTTTATGTGACTGGTCTTCGTGTTGCTCTGTCAGTCTCTTGTTCAAGATTAGAACTTTCTTCTCTGCATTTAACAGCTGAAAAAGCCTCAGAGGTAATTAGTTCCTGTTAGTTGTTTGAAAATTTGTGACTGAGTAAAGGAGAGAGATTCATGTTAGTTGGTGCTAGGGGAGATGGCTGATGCAGAAGCTCAGCTGTTGCCTGGCTGGCCACTTGCACACCTGGAACCATAATTGTGGGATTCTCTGTTGCAGCTGATGGGAGACAGGAGGGAGCATCAGGGGTATTGAGGGAAACTTTGTGAAAGTTGTGATGAGCTGTGATAATTTGTGGCAGGAAATCCTGGGCTGTTTCCTTGAACTCGTATTTGTTCCGTTGTGGAAGAGGCCAAAGTGCTGATTTTCTTCATTTAACTTTGATAAAACTCAGATACGCAAGACAAAATTTGCTGTTAAGTAGCATGTATTAGAGAGGGCTTCTGAGAAAGATACTTTGACTCTTCGTTGTTGTATTTTTTCCCCAGCTTTTTTTAATGTATTTAACATTCTGCTGTGTCTTGAGGACAATTTTTAAGCTTCTGAATGTTAACATTAGTGAATTACTTTTTACTTTCATGTGAACTTAATGAAGGTGATGTTTTGCAGTGTTTAATGTCATTTGCCTGAGGTTAGAGGCTGAATAATATGATTAGCTGGTCAGTCTGTCACTGCTTTTTTAGTCTTAGCCTAAACAGAAATAGGAGATCTGCATGATAAAGCATGGATTATGTATTTTCATGGTAGTTTAAAAAAAAAAAAAAGGAAAAAAAAAGATGGAGGACAGAAGAAGAAATATGGAGGCTGCTTGCATTCCTGTCAAGCTGCATTTCTTCTTGAGTGCTACTCTTAGTGAGGTTGCTTCCAAAACTGCGCACACACCCCCACACCCACCCACCCCAAATAATAAGATAACTAGAAATGCTGAGGTCTGTACTTTTATTGTATGAATGGAACTAATTCTGTATTGGACAGGAGAGGTGAAGGTCAGCTAGACTTATTTTGAGAAGTCAGCTGTTGCACTGATGCTAGATAATTTGGGCAGTATCTAAACCAAAGTTTTCACACAAGTCTCAACTGATACTTATGAGGATGAAACGCAGTAAAACACTGAGTAAAAGAAAACCTCAGCAACTCAGATGCTGTTTAAAAATTAAGAATGTAAAACAAGGTTTCATGAGAAAGTAGTGATACTATTTCCAACCTGGTTCAACTTAAATATTTAAATAAATGATCTGGTTATGAGATTGTTCACTTTCTGTTCTGAGTGACGTGAAGTGGAAGAATTGAATTGTATACTGACAGGGACAGTACTGTTTAAGACCTCCACCCTGATGCCACTTGCCATGAAGATGCTGGCTCATCATTTTTGTTTATGGACTGAGTGGCAGCTAATAGGGGTTCTGTGTGGAAGTGGAGTTATGTTGTAGGAATTTCTAGCTTGTTTGTGTTTCAGTTCATCCCCAGACAGAAAAAAATGCTCAGAAGTACAATGGGCTCTGAAGTCAGATTATTCTTACAAAGAGGAAAGGAAACATAAGGGAGTTGAAATAAAATAGTATCCCAAAATATTTACCTGGCCAGTGGTTGAAATGTACTATTAATTTACTATAAGAAACAAAAATATTATATTAAGAACAGATGTCTTCAGGAAAGCTACAGGCCTTCCTGATCTGCTTGCTCCTTGATAGCCATCCTCTCCTTGAGAAATCTAGAGAGAACTGGAGCCTTTTGCATCTTTTCATGAAGGTCAGTATTGTGTAGTTTCTCAGAATCAACTAATTTCAGAGTTAGGCATCCCCTGCTGAAAAGCCCTGCCAGGGTATAATACAAAAAGAAATGTGTTTTCCTAAGTAGCTGACTCAAAATTAATTTTGGTGCTACCAATTCCTCGTGCCTTCACCCCTTTCCCCTAACAAATAACTCGCTGAACCCTTGGAAATCAGCTGCTGTATAGCAAAAATCAGAGATGATATGAGTAAACGGATGTGTCACTTTGTGGCTGGTGGAGCATCATGATTTTTACAAGAGCTGCAATATAACATGGAGAAGAGGCAAGTGAAAATAAAACATGTCAATGAGGTTTTGGCCATGAGAGCATCAGCTGCAAAAATGACAAAGAACAAGGGAACAAAGAACAATATTAAATATAATGACCTTGGTAAGAGTGCCAGTTATGGAAGTGTTGTCTAATGCTCATTGCTGTTATAAATATACTTTTGTACTTGTTACGGAAGCAAATGCATTATCTTTAAGAAAAACAGAAGAAGAAACTAAAAAAAAAACAATTGAAGCTGCCTACCAACTACAAAAGGAGGGAAAAATACCAGCAAGGAACCAATAATTAAAGGCACTAATTGGGGGCACTAAGATCATCCGTTAATAAACCTACATCAACAAAGGAATCAGGAGATTAAAGTCCAAATAATGAAAACATTAGGACTGCAATACTAATTTAAAGAAAGAAATTAAGCAGAGGAGACATTACTATTGTCTCTAAAGATTCACTTTGTGTATATGTTCTCAGAAATTAAATTGAGTTTTTAAATAATTAAATAGCTTTTACTGGCCTAAGGGGGGGGGGGGGAAGCTTCATCTATATATTGTGGTTCAGTTTTGCTGAATAATAGTTGGCTGATTATATTCCACCTACAAGCTTTTAAAATTAAAATGTAGTCATTCTAGTCAGGAGTATATATAATACCACACATAAGTACTCTAAATGTTAGTAGGTGATATGGTTGCTCTGTCAGAATGGTAGTAAAGTAAGAAGGAATAATATCTTTTTGGTAGTTCACAGTTGGATTTCTACTAATAAATGTTTCTCAGTAGAAAAGATTTTTCCATCATGGTGTGATCTGAAAAAGCCTGAAAGAGAATTATGGCAAATAATGGATATTATTAGTCTTGAAAAAAATCTTGAAAATGTGATCTTTGTAAAATGAGAAATTTGCCTTTTTTTGGATTAAAATTTCAGTTAAAATTACTGTTACTGCTTTATCAGATGGGAAGATTAGCTGAAATGTAATGACACATTATGAGTGTTCTACTAATTTATCTGTTGAATAAAAAAAAGAGAAGAGATGAGTTTTTGAAGCAGTAAAATACATTTTTTTTAAGTATTATAAATTACAAGATTTCTCATTTAAGGCCTTTTTTTAATAGTTTAAATGACATTGCACAGTGTCACTTTTCTAGATTCTCCCCCCCCCCCCCCTTTTTTTTCTGTAGATTTTTATATGACCATAAATTTTAGTCCAATCTATCAACTTCCACCTACTCAGTCATTCACTGTTGTAATTGTCTATGCCACTATTCCCACAGCAACAGGCATAGAAAATAATTGCTACTAAAATCAGTTGAAATGTAGTCTGGGAAGAAAGTCCCAGTTCATTGTAGGCATTTATTTAGGTAATTGGTAACATTTAGATATAAGCTAGGAAGTGAATTAGAGAATTGCTAAACTTTCTGCCTTTTTTTTTTTTTTTTTTAATGCTACATGTGATGAGATTATCTATTGCTGTCTCTCTAAAAAAAAAAAAATCATATATCTAACATATCTTCAATAGCTATTTGTTCCTAGCTCTTCAGTTATTGAAATTATGCATCTGTCAAAAGTTCATTAGGGAACAGCGATCAAAATCCTATTACTTTAGAATCCTAAATGTTATAGATCTGGTAAAGGACACTATAATACGATGAAACCATTTCAATAGCTTGTACAACTACAATTTCCAATCTTTCAGTTTTCTATCCTAGAGACTGCCCAGGCACATAGTGCGTTTTTAAACCTGGGAACTGTTCTGGTTGCTGGCTCATAGATGATCTGCTGGAATGCCATAATGAGGGCAGTCTGATGTTTCCAAGTTGCTTAGTGACTTCTCTAAGTTGGTTGTCTTTCTCCAGTTCGACGCTGCATATGTGTATAGTAACAACCTCGTGCAGATGCTCAAGCACCTGCTGGCTCTTGCACCTTCACCACAGAAAGACTGTGGAGTAGTCATTAAAGCAAAGGCTTCGTGTGAGGTATCTGTGCCGTGGTTGACATAGCTATAGCCAAAGGGTAACTTTAAACCAAAAAGAGCAATACAATATTTAGGAGTACTGAATTAGCTTATGCTCTGAAGCAAAACACATTTAACTTGCACTTAACAGAATACACGTGGTCATCCTGATTTCAGCTACTGGGATAGACAAGCTGCTGAAGTGCAGCAATTCTGATGATGTGATATAAGTCAGAGTTGCATCATATGCTGAAGTCTACTGTCTGTTTTCATGACTGCATTAGCACCAGAACACCAGGGGAGTAATTTCAGGTGATAAAAAAAATTATGATCACTTTTAAGTTCAAAACCATTTTTAGTGTAAAGTGAATGCAGTAGTTCAGTATTGTCCAATCTTATCTTCAATAATCTTCTGTCTTCCAACAGTCCGTTTTCATTTCCTAACTTGCTCCTAACTCAATAACTTGAGTATTTGGAACTCACAGCCAGAAGTTATGTGACTCAGATGTTACTCACCTCTGGCAAAAGACTACACACTGTAATATCACTGGGAATCTTGATTATTTGTAGGTTGCCTCTACTGCATTAGTCATTTCTAAGTGTTAAAATTTTCATAAATATCTAGTTTTCAAAAAGTAATACAACATATTTTATTACATGAAACTTAATAATCATGGAACATCTCCCTTATGAGGAAAGGCTGAGGGAGCTGGGTCTCTAGCCTGGAGAAGAGGAGACTGAGGGGTGACCTTATTAATGTTTATAAATATGTAAAGGGTGAGTGTCATGAGGATGGAGCCAGGCTCTTCTCAGTGACATCCAATGATAGGACAAGGGGCAACGGGTGCAAGCTGGAACATAGGAGGTTCCACATAAATGTGAGGAAGAATTTCTTCACAGTGAGGGTAACAGAACACTGCAACAGGCTGCCCAGAGAGGTTGTGGAGTCTCCTTCTCTGGAGACATTCAAAACCCACCTGGACATGTTCCTGTGTGACCTGACCTAGGTGTTCCTGCTCTGGCAGGGGGATTGGACTAGATGATCTTTTGAGGTCCCTTCCAATCCCTAACATTCTGTGATTACGAGCATATTTGTATAATTTCAGGCTTTGAGAATTTTTTTTTCAGTCTGTTAAAGTTTGTATTCAAAAACATTGTAGTACATCAAGTCTTTTTACTTGGGCTTTTTTTTTTTTTTAACCTGGAGCAAAGCGTCTTAATCCTTTTTAAAATCTTCAGATAACATCTGATCTTGAAATACATAATTTTAATGATATTTCATATTCATTTCTAAGATGGATAGAGTTTCATCTTTGAAGAACAACAAAAAATATGGGAAAATAAAGTGTATGAGCACGTGAATGATATTTTAGTAAGGATGAGTATCGTAAGAGAAATAAATCAGAATTTCAACATACTTCTGTTTTTGCATTATTCACGTTCTCATTTTTAATCTGCAGACCAGTTAAGTTAGCAAATGTTTTTTCTGCCTGTTCCACTTAAAGTTCTTCAAAACACTGACAAGAAGCAGCAACATCTACCATTTACTGTGTAATATCAGTAAGAGGTTGCAGATCTCTTTAATGATACTTTTTCTAGAATTTGGATGTTCGTATTTTTGTTTAATGATGTTAGGTGTTCTTTGGGATAAAACAGAAATGCTCTTTCAGAATGTCTAATGCTAACTTCAAGTTCATGGAAATGAGTTTTATGAGTACTAATCTTCTGAGGATGATGCCCCCTCCCTGGACGTGTTCCAGGCCAGGTTGGATAGGGCTTTGGGCAACCTGGTGTCATGGTAGATGTCCCTGCCCATGGCAGGGGGGCTGGAATGAGATGGTCTTTAAGGTCTCTTCCAACTCAAACCATTCTATGATTCTATGACTAATTGGAACCGCTTTTTTTTTTCATGAAAAGCCCTGAAGAGTCTTTATAGCAAACCACTGTAAAGGCACTGATAGCAGTTGTGGGATACCCAGGTGTTAAATGTGGTGATCACTTCGAATATGTTTTGTGGCCAGGTTAACAATCCTGGTCATTTCTGTGCCCTGGCTGTTGGAGGCTGGGGTGGTGTGGAGCAGCCCATGCTCACAGGCTCCACATGCTCTTGCTTGCTTTGGAACGCTGCCTTTCACTGCTGCTTTGTCATTGAGCTTGCAGATGTTGGCAGTTTGAGAGATTTGTGAATTTTGGAAATCCTAACCTGCATATGGTAGTGGAAAACCACAGTTAAGTTAGCTTTTCATTAATTTAAATTTAGGAATGGTTGGTTGTATGTTCAGGTCATCGCAGAAAACCATGAGGAATAAGTTGATGTATAGATTTCATTAATTGCTGACTTTGTCCTGCTTCTAAGTTACAGGCACGTAAATGCTAAAATTTTGTTCTAGTCAAATGTTGTCAGATCTTTTTAAATTTCATCTATGTGTTGCCTTGTCCTCCCATGACAAGGTCCTGTCCTCCTATTGTGTAGGCAAAGGAAAGTAAGTTTCTTGATCATGTTTTCTCATTGTCATTGAATAGCCATTGAGTTTCAGGGTTTATCTGTCCAAGAGTGGCAGGCCATCTCTTCTATTCACCTTTGTGTGGGCTGCTTATTGTTTGGTTTTGTTTTTTGTTTCTAGCAGTTGTGATATCCCAAATGAATATGCATGTCAGTCTTTGGATCACAGAAAAAGATTGGTGGTATTTCATCAAATGTAAAGAAAATCTATTGTATACATATCTGTAATCTGCATATTTCCATTATGTTTTGTTACTTTTTAATCTTTTTTTTTTTTCTGGGGGAGGGGGGGCGGGGAAGGGGGAGTGGTGCTTGTTTGAGGGTGTCTAGGGCAAGCTGAATCCGAGTTTACTGTTTGCTGAACTTACATGTTGTTAGTGGGTAAATCCACCGAGAGTGTGGAAGTGCTCAGTACACTGATCATCAGCCGTTGAGGTGTCTTTGTACTTGGGGACTTTTTCTGGTCAGTCACTCGGAACAAAACAAAACACATCCACCTCCTTTACAGGTCTTGACAATAAACCAGTGCTGTTCAGCAAAATAAGCTGTGATTTCTACTGACTGAAATTGTTCGTTTACCTGCCTTTTTGTTTATTACCAAACCTAGATCTTTATGTCAGTAAGAGCAAGGCTGATCAGTGTACTCTTGCTAATTCACCTGCACTTTTTCCAAGTACTATATAGTTTAAGAATTTTCTCATTTTCATTAGCCTCTTCCTGTGTTAATGTGCAGTTTTACAGGAAGTAAATGGCAAGATATTTCTTTATTCGTCTTTTGCTTTGTGTCAGTGTTAAGCATCTTTGGTTGTTAGTTGTACAGCTGCTAAACCAAAGAACACTGAATATGGAAAAGACTTGCTTTGTTTGGGACCAAGTAATGAAGCATACAGTTAGTTATCTTTCACAACAGGACATAGCATGACTGATTAATGTACTGCAGGGGAAAACTAGAAAGACCCTTTCTCATTTTATTTTTTTCTTTGTTATTTTTCATTCCTGTGATTGCCTCAGAGTCCTAAATACTTCTGTGTCAGCAATTAGCAGTAGCAGTGTTTCATTAATCCATCAGATTTCTGATGCGGCACATTCTAAGACCAAGAGATAATAGGGAATCATTTGTTTAAACCTCAGGATTAGCCTCTGATGCATCAGGCTGCAGTGTGTCATTAACAGCAATGGTGGTAGAACTGTAAACTAAAGCAGATATGCGGCATGTGGTTGATACTCTAAAATCAAATGACAGCTTTGCTGTCTTGTACCTTTAAGCTGGTAAACAGGTATTGCAGCTTACATAAATTTGAGTAGTAGCTGTGTTTTTGTTTATATTTCCTGATTGTATGAATCACTTAATACTCAATGTTCCCTAAATATTTGTTTTAGCAAGTTAAACCCAACTCCACAAAGTAACTTTACCAAATATCCGTGTATATCTACAGACTCTGAACTTTCAGGTTACTTGCCAACATTCATGTTGGAAAATCCCTATAGGACTTAATTCTGAACAGCTTTGTGCATACATAAGCAAGAAACATCATGGACAGTTATTTTAAATGTAGCTGTTACACATCTGATATGAAATTCATCCTGAAAGGAGCTCAGTTTTGGTTTTCATAGTTAAATGCATCTATACTATTATTATTAATACAACATGCATTTGAAATGTCTAGTCCTTATAAAACACAACAGTTGTACTAAACCAGATGAGTTTTTATATTCCTTAGGCTTTTAGAAGGAGCAGTTTGATTTCTATGTGGAAGGACTAGCTTTTAAAAATGAGCACACTTCAAAATGCTAGCTGTTGATTTAATTTGTAACTTATGTCATATATTGAACTTTCAAATTATTGTGTCCTTATACACATAAAAGAGGATTTATAAGGTGCTTTCTCCTTTTGATTGAATAGTACTTTCACAAGAGTACTTTAAGTGCAGTAATGGTTGAAGTGATCAAACTTGCAGTCCTGTGTGGCTCATATGCAGCGATAGAGACGGTAGAGAGAGATCACATAGGACTGAATGGCAGCTAGCAACTTGTCTACAGTATAATCACAACCAGGCAAAAATGAGCTCTAGTTGGCCTGTACTGACAGTATTAGGTCCGTTACCAAGAAATAACAAAGTTCCATGTAAGGATTGTGCTGTACAGAATTAGGAGAGGTTGTCCACTGTGGCCAGATAATTTCTGCCTACTTTTCCTAAAGCTCAAAGTCTATCACACTACTTCTCATTGCAGGGCAGCCACTGGCTTCGCCTCCAGTTCTGCTAGCCTCTTTTGTATCTTTTGCTTTTTAAGCCAGTTGAGTGGCTTTCAAACTTCCTCTGACCTCACCTGTAAGTTATACAATAATTTCCATCAAATGAAAATTACCAGTTGCAGCCCAATTCCTTTGCCTTTTGTGTCAGGAAGAGGACTCTGAGGGAGCTGCAGCTGACATGGAGTCTGCCCTGGCATGGAAAATTCTTTCCTGAGCTCTCCTGCTGCAGGGTGGCTGCATGGCCCATAGCATGGGTCACGCTGACGGCTCCACTCCAGAGCAAGTGAGGAGCTGAGGGCTTTCTTCAGATTCTGTTGTCAAAATAACACAGCCTCCAGGTCAGCCATGACCTATATATAAATACGTTTGCTAAAACATACTCTTTCCTGATTTCCCATTACTGGAAGGGTTGTGGGGACTTAGTTGAAGACAGTCGTATCCTGTTCCTTGCTAGGGCCAAACAGATTTCCTGCTTGCATGCAGTATGGAGGTGAGTGGGAGAGAAGGAAACCTCTTGACTTTTTATGCCTTCACATCAGCTGATATATTTCACAATAACTACCCTGCAAAGCCAGGTGGAATTTTGTTTGTGTTTATTTCAGTGCATTGGCTTCTTATGTACCCTGTATTCTTCACTGGGCATTAGCCACAGCTGCTTGAATAACCCTCTTACTGTTAGGTTCCTTTATCTGTTGAGTTCATTGACATGAATGTGGGGGTCATCTGCACTTCTGAACAGTTAGACTGGATATAATAGCACTACTTCTGCAACAATGGTTTAGGACTCTCCTGGTTTCCCAAGAACAGCCCCACAGCCCAGCCATGGCAGTCAGTCCATGAGTAGCCCCGAGTCAGCTGGGAGTTTCAGTCAGGGCAGCTGACCCAAGCTGACTCAAAGGTGTATCCCATACCACTGACATCAAGCTCATTATAGAAGGAGAGTGTTTACTGAGGGTGGAGTTCCTCTTTGTGGGACTCCTTCCTCTTGGCCTCCTGCTCCTTCTGCTGCTCCCAAGGGGCAGGCTGAGTATGAACTTGTATGCTTTATGTTGGTATTTGTATTAGTTTTGTTTTTTCACTAAATCCATTTAAGCTTCAACTTGTGGGGCCTCTCCCTTTTTTCCTGATTGCCCCTTCTCAGCTGGGAAGGGGGCACTGGGTGGCAGAGCAACTGCTACAGTTTAGCCCTGGGTACAGGCTAAACATAGACAATGACAGAGCGGTATTACTTTTTATAGTTAGACCTAAAGATATTTGAAATCAGAATTCTATTGGGATAAACATAGTTATTAAAAACTTTAACAATGTAAAAAAACCAACCCAAAATACTTTCAGGTAAATGAAGAAAAGCAGTCAGCCATCTGAGGTGAGAAGGCTCTGCATACCATTCAGCAAAAATATATTTATTAATTTTTAGGTATATGCTTATAGCTTAAGAAATGACCATTTATGTGAATTTCTTACCAGTGATAAATGTCTGCATGTAGTTGTATCATGAAAATGTTTCGGGTCTTCTGTGTTTCTGGCCGTGTTGTAACCTTGCAGTACGCCTAGAAAGTACCACATTACTTGTTCATCCACTATGTACCTGGAGCTCTAGCTATTGCATCATACTTATTGCAGCTGCTGTAGTGTGACTTAAGTGTCCCTTGAAGAAAGGAGAGCTTTCAGATAAATGAGTGCCTGTCTACTATGGGATTATTTTAGTGCCACTAGTAGCCAGTGTAGCCTTTTCTGGTGTATGGGCTGCAGAGTTCTGCACAGAGTTTAAAGTGATTTCTTACTGTGAGCTATGTTTCAGCATCAGCTGTCTAATATGGAGGAGACAAATATGGATGGTTGTTTCAGTGTTCACATTTTACTGTATTTTGGCCATAACTATGTGAAGCACAAAGCTGATTTGGATGTAGTTACTATGTTGCCTTTCTGACTTTATGTCTTTACAACTTCTTTATGTTGTGTGCATTTCTTTTCCCATCAGTGCAAGGACATAGGAATAAATACAGTTAGTCTAAGATGGACGGGATTAGAAATGTGTTTTCTATGATGCTCTGCTTCATGGGTTCCATATTTTTGAATGACTACCTCCTGTTACCAATATTATGTATAAAGATGAAAGTATAGTAGTTTGGTTTTCTTAATTCTGCAAAACATACGGATTTTAATCTTTAAATTTGCTGACTACCTTATAAATCTTTTTTGCCTGTTGTAATTTCCTTCTGTAATTTCTACAGAGGGTAATTACAGTGTTCAGTGGCATCTTCCTGTCTACAGGTAGATGAGAGAAGAGTCAGATCAAAAAAGAAAGACTGTCTGGGCAAGGAAAGTTGATTTACTTTTCTGTATACTGAGGGAGCTTGGACAAGTAAAAATAGCATGAAAAATAGGTGGAAACTTTTAAAAAACTTCTTCCAGATTTCTTATTTGGCCACTTAGCTATTTGATATCTAACTACTACTTTTCTTGCAAGAGAATTGATTTTTAAAAAGTAGAATAAAATAAAATGCAATAAAAATGTTTATTACAGCTGAAGTTGATAGTGAAGGCACCCATAATTTGAGTTACTACTATCACATTCTAACTCTGGTGCTTTGGCTTTGTTTGTTGTGGAGAATATCTCTGCATTTCTTCAGTAGCCAAATGGCATCCTGATATTGAGCCATGAGCTAGTTAAGTCTGGGTTTGTAGCTGTGACTTCTAATATGAGGAGATCAGTGAATAATGGAAAAATACTTTCTGAAATGTAAAATATCAAATGAACAAAACTAAAAAGTTTAGGATTTTATAATTTATTCCTTCTGCCATCTCAAAGAAAACCAAAAATCTCCAAATTAACTGGATAAGATGTTTAAGGAAAACTATTGTTGTTCTTTTCCTTTAAGTTTTTCTTTCCCTGAATTATGTGCCTTTTCCTTCTGGTTCACATTTAGTCAATTTTTTAAATACTAGAAATTGGAATTCTCTTTTTTCTTGCCAATTTTCCTTACCTTCTGACTAGCACAGCCATAAAATAGGAAATGAGTAAAGAAAATCAAACCTAAATGATCTTTTTGTTTAAAGATAATTATTTCTCTGGGCTCATTAGTTCTTAAAGAAGACAAAAAGAAGCAAACTTGTCTAAGCAAATATTGTGCTTACTTTATACTTGGTTATATTGTAAATAACAACTGTACTTTCAGGAAATAAATAATAATCCTTAAGGTTACACCAAGTCAGCAAGACCTGGGTATGCTAAGATGTCTTGCTGATGTGCAGTGTTTTCATACAGCACTGTAGTTTTATTCAGTGAGACTTTAATGTCTGGAAATAACTAGTTTATTATGCTAACCACTTGTCTTCCAAGGGACTCTTTCAATTATTCTGGTTGAATTGTGCATTTTCATGCCTTATCCTCTCCAAGTCTCTCATCTCTCATTTTCCAACGTGGTAAAATGCTAGATGATTAGTATAGGCTGCAAGCAGGTAGAAGTTTGTACAAAGGTGATGTTCATTCTGTAGGTTTTCAATGAGGGCACTGAGAGCAGACCATTGTAGCTCTCAGTAGCTCTGCCTGTCTGCAGGAGTTGGTACAGTGGGCTCATCTTCACTGTCACCTTGGTGACCAAGAAGATTTGGGTTCTCACAGATACTTGTCCCCAGCCCAAAAGCTGTTCTCTTCCATTCCATGTTATGGCACTTGCAGAGCTCTTTGCAGCAACCCTGGGGATTTCTCTGACATTAAAAAATAAAGAAAAAAAATTGCTACAGAGTGACCTTATATTAGCTAAACCTTAAGCAACTTATCAGAACTGGTAGGGTAAAAGGAACAGCATAGTGTATTCAAATTTAAAATTGGTCCAGTTTCATTTTCAGTTCTATGACTGTTAATGCATCCCCTTATGCACTGGCTGTCTATAGTTTTCCTAATAGGAACCACTGCCTAAGGCTTTGGAGAGACTATCCAGTCTTGCAGAACAGTTGGCTAATAATAATTTATTTTAAAAAATCAATAGAACACCAGCAGAATATTTTTATGATCAGAATCTGCATATACTGGAAAAGTTATCAGGATTGTTTTCCACTGGGCTAAATAACATAAGCTGCGTTTCCTCTTTCAGCTATTCATAAGCCTTTCTTAGCTTCACTGGTTGGCATTTGAGGGGTGGGGGTGAGAACCCATTTTCATGTAGAAAACTCTGACTGTCTTGAAAGTGAGCTGGTCTTTCCATGATTGTTGTAGTTGGAAGGAACAACTGAGCAATTTGTGGTTTACTTGTATCTTCTGAGGCTTTCTCTTCTCTTCAGATTAAGTTATTTTAGTATCATAAAATCATTGCAAATTCATCTGACCTGAGGCAGCTTGGATGTGGTCAGTGGTGATCATACTGTTAAGACAGATAGATAGTTATGGTGTGTTAAGGGTGAAGCTGAATTACTTTTAAATTTGGGATGCTATTTCTGCACCTGGGAATAATTCACTAAAAAACAATTTTATTATATGTATCCAGTAGAACTCTATCTATAAAGCTATCAGACTTTTTAAAAAAAAAAAAAATAAAACTTGTCTCTGATGGATGGTGAATCGATAATCTCCTGCTGTATATGAAGTGTACCATGAAGAAGCTCCATCTCAGAGTAAATGGAGATTAGTCCTGCTAGGAGAGAAATTTTGTGTCATAAGCCATCGAGGCTACTTATTTCTCTTTCTCCTTCCATGCCCCCTCCTCTTTTTCTCTCCCTTTCTTCTCCACAGAGGATACTGTGCTGGTGGAGGGAGAATAACAATTCTAGCTGTGTTACTATGTTTATTCTTTTATGCAAGTGAATATTGAGGCAGTAGTGGGGAATTCCTTAAAAATAATTTTATTTTCAGAGTGCTCTTCCCCTGCCCTTCCCCTCAAGTGGGTTTTATAGAGCCTATTTTGCTGATGTGCTTATGCAAAAGTGGAGTCCTGGGAGTAGCTAGAAACAGGTAGGGAGGCAGAAAACAAGCCTGTGAAGAGAGAGCCGGGGGAGCTTGGAAGGGTGAAGGAGAGCGAGTGAGGATTCATCAGGGAGAGAAGGGAGGTGGAGGGTCTTAAGTCAACTAGCTCATCTTCTGCTAGGGCTTGTTTTCCAAGGTGTGGGGGGGTGTAAGGTGGATAAATTCATTTTTAACTCTTTTTTGGGGGGGGTGGGATTGGAAGGGGGAAAAGGTGTCCTGATGCTGTTGCTTGATATCACTCCAAACTGTTGATTGGTGAGGATGGAGATAGATACACATGCCCATATACATACCCACTGTATATATGTGTATTTGTGTGTCTGTAAGTGGAGAAAGCTATAATTTGAGATATACAGGCAATTTTGAATTTAAAAACAAAACCAACAAAATGTGGTAAGATTTGCAGAGTCTGCATCTTCAGCTACTTTCCCCTGATAGAATCAAATAATAAGAGTAACACAAAACAAAAACTAGTGTGTAAATAGTCCTTTCTTTTGAATTACTCTGCACTTAAGCAGTTTTTACATCTCTTAAATACCTATAAAGAGGTTGCAAATTGTTGCAGTAATACATGTGTTGACAAACTAAGCTTCTTTTGTTTTTTTTCCCATACTTGTACCAAACAGCACCATTAGAGGAATCCAGAAGAGATACTCATGCTGTGTGACAGTCTTCCACCAGCTGTTTTGTTTCCTAATATACAGATATTAGGTTAAAAGTAATGCTCAGCATGTAGGGGAGAAGGAGAAAACATGGACTGGCTTGGCAGAGGGCCTCATCAGAACTATACAGTCAGCTTCTGAGGACTGTATCGGCTTTGAAGCATGTACCTTTGCCATGGCATAACCTATGCCAGCAAGGGAGGTTCTGGAGGCAATTAAAATATCTCATCAATTTTGATGTGGTTGCCCTAAAGACAGTAACTGGACTGGGTGAATGCTGTATGGGTTCCTGCTTAAAACATCTGGCAAATTGGGTATGAATCGCCAGAGGTAGTGAGTTCATGCCTGTGTTTTCAGCATCCTTCTTGCCTATTCTCTGTGTTCTTAAATTACCAGTGTATGTTTGCCTGGGCTTCAGTGACTTGTTATGAGAAGTGGACACCTCTAGTTTTGTTCAAGAGTAGCAGTAGGCTTTGTTATAGCAATGTCTCCAGTTCTAAATACATTGCATGTAAAACCTGGAAGATTCCAACATTCATTCTTGTCACATAGAGTTCAGATCTCAGATGTGTTAAACTGTCATTTTAAACTACTATTTGATGGTAGCCTGGCTGTGAGCTCATTTAAAAATAACAGTAGATCTAGGATGTTTCTGAATATGAAAGTCTGTGTTAGTGATTTTTATGACCCATAGAAATTAATTCTTTTAAGTTGTAAACTGACTGTAAGTGCAAGTCTTTATTGGAGATAGCCAATTAAACCAACTGCATTTTGTCTATGTGGTAAATGAATGAGAACTCTCTATAATGAAAACTTATAGCACAAGACCCCAGTGTGATCCAGACTTGATCTGAGAGTTGTGAATTTTAGGGTCTCTTGGTAAAATGCTGTCAGATCTATGCTTTGACTTTGTGTCTCTGGATGACTGAGGGATGACTTCCATGGTTTGTGGTACTACTGTAATCATTCCAGCATATTTAATATCGATAATGTGCCTTCATTTATAAAATATTCTTAGCAAATATAAAAATAAGTCTTTAAAATCCCTAAGTATAAGATAGATTTAACAATCTAATTCAGTATTTTGTGATGAAATAGGATATAATCCTCTCGGTGAATTTTAAGGCTGTAAAAAGGAAAAGGCCATTCTGAATTGAACGTTCATATAGACCTCTTCTGTTTGCCATGTATTCAAACATCCAGGATCACATGTGAAAATAAAAATACTTTAAAAAGAAAAAAAAAAAAAGGCAAAGTAGAACTAGGATAAACTGGGATGTACCTGATGTGCAGAAGTAGGTGGCTTGCAGTCTTGCAATCAAAATTGTTGTGTTATTCACCTCTGAGAGCAATACTGAATATACAACCTGTTAGCTTGCCTCCTGGTCATCATATCTTTGCTTATTATGAAACAGGAGAGATGAACTGACATGTAGAAACCTAAGCATGTTTCTGCATCTCTCTGTTATCACTTTTACCTATTTTGATTGGCTTTATTCTGTTATTCCGTTTCTTCCTTACAGTAATGGCAATGCTGCTTCTCTGTTTTACATTTCCATTAAGACTTCCTTTGAAATTCTAGCCCATATTTCTCTTTCATGGTCAGATAGTCATTTGGGCCAGCTTCTTTCAGTTAGTCTCTTATCTCTCAGCATTAGTCTGAGAGAAAAATGGGGTGAGCTGGTATACTGGAATGTGTGTCCCCTCACACTGTGATCCCTTTCCTGAAAATGCCTGTAATCGTTCTATCATTTGAGGGGAAAAAAAAAAAGTATAGTCTTTATTTTTGAAGGCTACAAGTCACATTGGATTTCAATTTCTGAATTTTACATTGACAGGAGGCAGATTGCAGTGAAGACCATAAACTGACAGTTTAGGGCAAGCCTGCTATTGCCTTAGGCAGTCAAGAATGTAGACCACTCCATCCTTCTGACTTAGGACGTTCATCCCTCCAGAGGTTCCTTGTCCTTTCTGATGATAGATTGAGAAAGACAAGCAGCACATGGGTAGACAAACACCTCACCCAGGCACTTGATGCCATTTAACAGTTTGTTTCTGCATTTGACATTTTCATTTCCCTTCTTCACCTCGCTCATCACTAACTGTTTGGGTCTTGTTTTCTGTACACAACACTAATAGAGAATGACAGAATACAAATACAAGCTCCATTACTCGTTTTATATTCTGTATATTCTAGCAAAATTATATGGGAAGCTTCACCAGCTGAACCATGAAAGGAACACTTAAGATTTAATTGACATTGACCTTATGTGACTATCATTGAGGATAAAGTGTTTTTTTATTGTTGATTTTTTTTGTTTGTTTGGGGGTTTTTTGTTCGTTTTTAATGAAGCATAGATATCCAAGAATGTGCAGGTACTCAATTTATTGTTATGTAATACTTCTGTGAGTTTGCTACAATCATAGTACCACTATCAAAATATGCTTTGCCCATAAAATAATCTTCCAGGCTCTCATGTGTATTTTATGTTTTATTACAGTGTTTTGTTTAGGTGGGATCTTAATACAAAAGTTGGAAAGTGTAGTGCAAATCAGATTCCTTTATAGACCAAATGTGTGAGTGAGCATGTATTTTTCTAAATCAGCATTATTCATGCTTCCTGAGAGGTCTGAGAAAATACGAGCTCACGGTGCAGAGGCAAGTGTCTTTAGGGGAGAATTTCTATGTATTTTTTGAATGTTCTGCAACTGACGGATGAAGAGGAATTGGAATGTTGGGCAACTTGGTTAGTATGTGGAGAAAGAGAAGTGCTTCTGTGATAATACCAGTTCTGGTCTCTGGTAAGGGGCCAAGGTGATGCAGAGCTTGTTGCTCTTCCTAGCAGTGTGAGGAAGTTCTCAGAAGAATCACAGAAACTATGTGAATCGCTACAGGAGATTGCTGTACCGTTGACATCCAGCCTTCTCTTTTGTTTCTTCCGTACCTTTTCTGTGAAGATGGGAAAGGAGGTTCATGTCTTGCAAGTATCAGCATTGAGTCACTGAAGATAATTCCTGTGCTCTGAAATAAGGGACATAATTCTAGTTGATGATACTGGTGTACATTAGTGTAGATTTTTGACTAACCACACTATACTTTGCGGCGATTTCATCTTGAAATCTGCTGTTACCTGGGGAGACATTTTCCTGGGGAGGAGATAATAGAGATCTTGTGTAATTCAAATCGCTGTCCATTTATACATATTCAGGTTACACTTGGATTGAGTTTTACATTTTCATTTGTATTTCTGGGGATGATTTCTGTTCAGAAAGAAATACTGAACTCATCAGAAATCTATGCTCAAGTGTTCTATTCCATGCCGTGAGCATGGGTTTATAAAACCTGCAGAAAAGAAGATACAAATGATAAGGGTGAATTAAAAGAAAATGAGGCTTCTGGTGTTCTGCTGCTTCTCCCTTCAGGCAGTCCAGTGTGTGTTGTAGAGCAGTTTGTGGAGCTGTGGTAACGCACTTTCTTTGTGCAGTTCAGAGAGATTTAAATCAACTATTACAGCATTCTTTAAGCTGAGGGTGCCCACCTGCAGTCTGAAAATGAGTGAGACGTTAGCCTGCTCAGTTATAAAGTGAGTGTGTGGGGGTTTTGTATTGTTATATATGGTTGAAAATAATGGGAAGTGGAAACTCATCAGCTGTGGATTTTGATTGCTGAAGAACTTAACAGTATATGTTCATTTACTCGAAGATCCTGAAGAGCTATTATGTCTTTGCTCTTTAGTAGCAGGACAAAAATGTGTATCTTTGTTGCCTTCTATTGTTATACTCTCCTGAGTGTACCATGAGCACGTCTCTAAAAATAATAAAATGCTAAATTAAGCTCCTTAAAGTTGGTGGAAGTGTTGTGTTAGCTCAAGAGATGGTGCTTCTTCCTTTTGTATATAACACAATTAAGGTCACAACTTTTTTTTGGGAGGGAAGTTAGTATGTGACAAAGTATATCACTCTGGTTAGGTCTTTTTCAGATGTCTGTATATTTGTGCTGCTTAATCCTCTTGCACATTGAGCTGCTGTGGGACAGGTTATGAAGGCAGAGAAGTTTGAACATTATATAGGTGTTGCAGGCATGTGCATCTTTCATTTATCTCTATTTCATAGTTTTTGAAAATAGGAAAATCTTTCATAATGTCTGTTACTACATTGAGAAAATCATTACACTGGCCTACGAAGCTCTGCTGACCACTGTGAGTGTTTTGGTTCTCCAACTTTATTGTATGCGTAGAAACTGCATGTAAAATCATGTATGTTCCCAAAAACAATAGTGCTTTTGCATGTTTACTATTAATGTAGGAAAGCTGTTAATTGAAAAATATGAAAAGGAGTATCATGAGTATTTGCAGATACTTTACTGTGAGTTTAAAAAGAATAGTATGCCAGATACCTTCCAAAAAAAAAAATTGAAAGGTTAATTTTTCATAACCATCTATAATGTTACTCATAAATTTTCCAATTTCTCTGCTACTTAGCTACAATACATTATTTCGAACATAAAAGGTATTAATTTGAAAGACTGATCTCTAGAGATAAGCCAGCTTTCCTTGTTAATAAACCACTTAAAGTACAGGATGCCTAGCAAGAGTTTCGCAGATAATATTTCTGATTGCATTAATTTGGTTACTTATTTCAGGTTGTATTATTCCAGACGTTTGTACTCTGAGAAGTAGTACATTACAGGAGTTAGACTTCGCATGTGATGATGTAGCACTAGGTTCCTATAAGGAAAGATCTGGATTTCATCTGGTAAATTATTTGCTTTTGTTTCTAGTATTTCTGTAGTAAGATACTGCATGCCATAAATGTATAGGACCTTCTTTGTTCAGATTCAAACAGATCTGGAGTTTGTTTACCCCTTTACGTCTCATTTCAGGAGCTGATTGTTGTCTTTCCTGAGTATGGTCAACTGATGGCAGGCACATAACTGCATCTTCAGTGTTTGGTAGACCTCTGCTTTCTGAAATCTGTTCCCGTATGATTTCTTGCATAGGTAGTTGAAGACTTTTCTTAGGGAAAAAGATAATATTAAGTGAAGATCCAATTTGATGGAGTTCTTAATGTAAAATAGTTAAATGACTAAAATTGAGACTCTGTTCCTAGTTAAAACGGTTTATTTGGTTGTGACACCTCAACATTTGGTGAGGTGTCAGACACTTTCCATTGGATGGGTGGAATCCAATGTCTCGGTTTCCTCTTTCAAAAAAAACTCGGGAGCAGGGCGTAATAACTTGGTTTCTCTCTTTCCCTGGCGTCTCCTCATAGCTAAAAGTTGAGGAAGTGTGGGTTGGTGTAGGTAACAGAGATCAGTCTTGCCTAAAAGGAGGATGAAACTTGCCCATTTGCTGTTGGGAAAGAGCTCAGCTTGTTCTAGACAGAACAAAATGTTGCAGTGCTTTGTTTTTATAGAAATTGCATAAAAATGGTCAGCATCCGATGTGATGTCTAGGTCACTTCATAGGTCTGCTGCTCTTCTGCTGAAGCATTTTCAGTTTTCCAGCCTGTGCCAAGTTAAAAGGCTGCTCTGTTAGAGTATATTTGCTAACTGATTTTCAAGCAAGGTAGGTTGTTTTAAGATTAAGTAATGTCTTATTCAGTAGAGATGAAGAATTAGTAGCTCTGTAAGAAATTACACAGTTTGGTGCCATCTGTCTCTTTTATAAAACAGAAAATGCTTGGCATCATATGTTATATTTCCCATTGCAATTGCAAGGTGATATCAGAGGAACAGTGTGTGGTGTTGGGGGTGTTTTTGACTGTGAACAGAATTGACACATAAAGTTAGGCCAGATTCCTCTGAATCATCTTTGCATTCAGTGCTCTTTTTATACTGGCATTTGATAGGATATAGCTGAATATGGTGGGTTTTGATCTTGTCATCTCTCCTTGGCATGCCCTTTCTGCTAGAAGGGTATGAAATTGGCTAAGGTATACCATTATTATATGCATATTACTAATCTTGATGAAGTCTTCTTGTGGTGTGCCATTGACAATAAATACCAGGGAAGGGTGGGTTAATGTGAAATGTGATGCTTGCATTGCTGATTCAGAATTAAAATAGAATGTTTGGTTTTGCTGCTTTTCCTGCACATTCAAACTTAACTCTTTTTTCCTCATTTATATCACAGAATCACAGAATCACAGAATGTTAGGGATTGGAAGGGACCTTAAAAGATCATCTAGTCCAACCCCCCTGCCAGAGCAGGAATACCTAGATCAGGTCACACAGGAACATGTCCAGGCGGGTTTTGAATGTCTCCAGAGAAGGAGACTCCACAACCTCTCTGGGCAGCCTGTTCCAGTGTTCTGTCACCCTCACTGTGAAGAAATTCTTCCTCACATTTATGTGGAACCTCCTATGTTCCAGCTTACACCCATTGCCCCTTGTCCTATCATTGGATGTCACTGAGAAGAGCCTGGCTCCATCCTCATGACATTCACCCTTGACATATTTATAAACATTAATGAGGTCACCCCTCAGTCTCCTCTTCTCCAAGCTAAAGAGACCCAGCTCCCTCAGCCTTTCCTCATAAGGGAGATGTTCCACTCCCTTAATCATCTTTGTGGCCCTACGCTGGACTCTCTCGAGCAGTTCCCTGTCCTTCTTGAACTGGGGGGCCCAGAACTGGACACAATACTCCAGATGTGGCCTCACCAAGGCAGAATAGAGGGGAAGGAGAACCTCTCTCGACCTACTAACGACTCCCTTTCTAATACACCCCAGGATGCCATTGGCCTTCTTGGCCACAAGGGCACATTGCTGGCTCATGGTCATCCTGCTGTCCACCAGGACCCCCAGGTCCCTTTCCCCTACACTGCTCTCCAGCAGGTCAGCTCCCAACCTGTACTGGTACATGGGGTTGTTCTTCCCCAGATGCAAAACTCTACACTTGCCCTTGTTGAAATTCATTAAGTTTCTCCCCGCCCAACTCTCCAGCCTATCAAGGTCTCTCTGAATGGCAGCACAACCCTCTGGTGTGTCAGCCATTCCTCCTAGTTTGGTATCATCAGCAAACTTGCTGAGGATACATTCTGTACCCTCATCCAAGTCGTTGATGAAGATATTAAACAACACCGGTCCCAGTACTGACCCCTGAGGGACTCCACTAGTCACAGGCCTCCAACTAGACTCCGTCCCATTAACCACAACTCTCTGGCTTCTTCCCTTCAGCCAGTTCATAATCCACCTCACTACCTGATCACTAAACCCATACTTTATCAGCTTATCTACAAGGATGCTGTGGGAGACAGTGTCAAATGCTTTACTGAAATCAAGATAAACCACATCTACCGCTCTACCATCATCTATCCACCTAGTTATTTCCTCATAGAAGGCAATAAGGTTGGTCAAACATGACTTACCCTTGGTAAAACCATGTTGACTGCTCTTAATGATCCCCTCATCCTTGATGTGTCTCGAGATCGTGCCAAGAACAAGCTGTTCCATCACCTTTCCAGGGATGGAGGTGAGGCTGACCGGTCTATAGTTACCCGGGTCCTCCTTCTTGCCCTTCTTATAGATTGGAGTGACATTTGCTATCCTCCAGTCCTCAGGCACCTCTCCTGTTCTCCATGACTTACCAAAGATGATGGAGAGTGGCCTAGCAATGACCTCTGCCAGCTCCCTCAGCACCCTTGGGTGCATTCCATCTGGTCCCATTGATTTATGGATATCCAGATTGCTCAACTGATCCCTAACCCAATCCTCATCTACCAAGGCAAACTCCTCCTTTATCCTGACTTCTTCCGGGGCTACAGGGATCAGGCGCTCCTGGGGAAAGCCTGCAGGAGTAAAGACAGAGGCAAAGAAGGCATTCAGCACCTCTGCCTTCTTTATATCCTCTGTCTCTAGGGCACCCCTATCACAAGTAAGTTCTGTGTACCTCTGTTTCTCCTTCCCTTCCCCAAATAGGTCTCTAAATTACAAATCTTAAATATGTTTCATTTACAATGAAGAGCTTTGATTATGAAACTAGTTATTGTACTTCAGTGTTATAAGTGCCTTAAGGATATGCTTGGATATGATGTAACATATGTTTATGGAAGGAGAATTTTATATAAGTAATCACTTTTGCAGCAAAATGGCAAACAGTAAAGGTAAGAAAGGACTGCTGGAGTTGTGTTCTCTGGCCAGTGACCTTTACTTTTTCATAAAGGAAGTTGACGTACTTTTCAAATGCATCAACAGCTTCCAAGTAGGGTAGGTATTGCTCACTGACCTTTCCTAGCAAGAGTAATGGTTTCGAAGTTTTGTCATTGGTCCAGTAGCGCTTTGTTTATAAAAATCAGTATTTTTAGTACATGTTCAGTAATTTAAAGCACTAGTAGAATGAGAGTGGCTGTGGATGAAGGTAGGCAAGATGCTTAGTGTTCACCTTCTCTCTTTCAAGATCTTTCCGTATCAGAGATACAGTAGTCCACTCTCAAAAGGCCATGTTTTTGTTGGAGAGAAGTAAAAGTATATGGTAGCAGGAGATGAAGGATGTTAGGACGAGGGAAATTATTTTAAGGGCATAACTTTGAGTCATTTTCTTGTTATTTTGACCAGGCAATTTTTTTTTTTTTTGACATTAAGTGTTATGTCCAAACCACTGTTTTTCTGTACAGAAGGAACACACGTGGTGGTTCTTGGCATACAGTGGCTTCAGTGCAGGTTTGAAGCACATGTAATCTTTACATACAATTGAGCTGGGTTCTGGGTTTCACTAGTTCCTACAAAATTTAGCAACTCTGGATTCTCCTTGAGGTTCCCTTGCTTACTGTATTCTTTCCCCTGGCATACTGACAGTGTCATCTGCTTCCTCCTCTGTCTTAAGAAAGCTGAGCTGTTGTGATAAAATTAGCAAAATGTGGTGGGTGGAATATGGAGCTATGTCAGTGCTTTGGATGGTTGTTAGGAACCTTTCTTGCTTTATTTTCTTTTTTTTTTTTTCTTTTTTTTTTTAGATTTCTAAGGAACACTGTAGTGTACTATGCAGTTGAAGTATGGATGAAAAGACAGACTCCAGTCTGTGAAATTAAGGTGCATAGAAGCATAGTAGACATGTTTTTGAGATACACAGTTTAAGCAGAAGAGAATTAAAAAATAAACTTAAACAGTCTTGAAAATACAGTTTCTGTTGGTGGTTATTATTTCCACTGCATCTTGAAGAGGAAGGAGTGAAGTGTACTATAAAGACAGTAAATGTGTTAGAAACAAACAAGCTAAAAAAATTTTACTTTAAAGACTGAAGTTTATTAAAAGGCGCCAGTATTATGAATGGGTAATTTATGCATAAAGACTGAATTGTATTTTGCAGAATTTCTTTTGTTTTAGTTTATCTCTTTATACACTACTCCTCTAGCCATTAAGTATAGTTTACTTATGCTGGAAGACAAATTACTGCATGTTCACAAATCTGCACAATGATCTTGAGAGAAAAGAATGTGTAGTCCTATTGTAGTCTTGCAAGTGGCTTTTTCATCTTGAGTCAAGACTAAAATTCACTGTAGACCAAAAAAGAAAGAAGAAAGGGTTTTGACATATTCTTGGGGTTTTTTCAGTCTGTGTAGAATGAAGTATTTCTTGGCAAACAGGACTTTCAATAGAGAAATGTAATTGTTTGAAATGGTCCCAAAATATACTCCACTTGGTCAGAAAATAAAACACTGGAGTTATGAGTCAGGTTTTTGTGTTTTGAAACAATGTTTTGGGTTTAAAACTACTATGAGGTACCCAGAATGACTTGGGTTTGGGCTATGCAACAGAATTTGTATGCTGCTGGGAAAAAGAGGATATTGCCTTTACCAGAATTTAGTCTCAAGAGCCTTAAAAATTTAATCACTGTAAAGATCAATATATACAGTAGTTAGTCAATATTTTGCAAAGCTCAAAGGAAGTTTGGAGTTACAAGATTTTAATGAATTATTGAATGCTACTTGCGGGAGAGAGATTTAAATAAACTAAAAATACTCTTTTAATACAAAAAAAAAAAACACTTGAGTGCCTTGCTCTAACAGAAGCTTCAAGTATCCTAAGGCTGAAAGACTGTTTGTGCAGAAGTCACTTACCAGGCATGGTTCGCCTCAGAATTATTTGGAGTGATCATATTATAAATGCATAGACTTTCAGGGCTACATGTAAACTGCACACCATCTCATAAATTATTCATAATAGCCCCCAGGTATAATTATTCAGAGAAGTGAAAATGAAGAAAATTATTTCCTATTAATGTTTGCTTATTCAAATAATTATTTTACTTATGTTTATTCAGTTTTTTAATCTTAAATTATCGGAGTCCAGCTCACATAACGTACATATAACTTGCATGTGTTTGCTTTGTGACCTGAACGCCATGAAAGATGTATGACTTGTATGTGTTAAAATTTCTTCACCAAATTATATGTTTTATTTCACTCTTCCATGTCTCTTTCAACAGTTACTTCCTTCTTTATTTCAAGTGCAGCATACAGACTTGCTGTATTCTGACAAGAGCTGTGATGCATCGGAGGATTTCAAAAAGGTGCCGAGGTTGATGAAAGTGGGTCTCTCCAAGCTGCCATGTATAAAATATGAGTGTCATATGTAGAAAATAAAAGGCCTCGGCATGAAAGGGAATGTCAAGGAGAGCAGAATTGCTTTAGGTCTCATTCTGCAAAAATCCATATATACAAATGTTTTTACTAATGTGAGTAGTGCCAATGAATGAAATTAATCATGTTTGGTGTTTAAGATAAGGATTCAGTCCTCCAGCCTCTCCAAAATAGTTGGAGCTCTTCCTGTGCTTTGCAATAGCTAGTGTATGTAATGTCCATGTTGCCTATCAGCTGCTGTAATAAACAGTACAGAAAAACAGGAAGATTATATATGTATATGTTTTAAAATTAATTTTGGCCACTCTATGATTTTTATAGCATTTCTGTGAATGACAAGAGCCTTGAGTTGTCATCATTTTTTTTTTTTCAAGTATCACAAAGAGCTAGAACTAATTTTTAAATTGAATTCAGAGTCTGCTTTTTGCTTTTTTGAAGCACTGTTTTCTATTTTTAGGTAGAGCAGATAATGAAAAGTAAATCCTTCAGTCTTGCAGTTGACATAAAATCAAGACCTACAACTCAGTCTAGTGAATAGGGGACCAGTTTATTTCTTCTGCCTTCGTGTGTCTCAGTCAGATATCTTGCGTAACCCAGTTATTTAGGCTTCTCCAGTAGTTGTGGCAAGAGGCCTCTTGCAGTGTCTCACTTTCATTGCACTTTTCTTGGCCATCTTTTAATATGAGATGAATTAACTTAGTGTGGCTGTCTCCTCTTTATTATAGAGTGTGACTAACTTAAAATAAATAATGACTTTCAGAGAGCTGAAAAACTGAGCAGTGTTTTTGCAGCTCAAGCCATTGGAAAACCTCTTCAGATACGGTGCTTGCAGGTGTGCAGTGTCACCATCAATGCAGTAATCACTGCCATTGTTGGACTGCAGTAAAGCAGAAATAAATGGGTGCTCTTTTTCTTGATCAGTCTCTGACACCTCCATCACTTGATCTAAATTATGGTTATCATGTAATTCTATATCAGTGACTTTTGAAGACAAATGTTAGTATCTATATGTTAGTATGTTATTATTTATGTTATTATTTATTAGCCTGTATAGATACTTCGATAACACTGGAGAATCTCAGTAATAAAAATACCAAATTAATAAGGTTCTTGGGGAAAATGTGGTTTTGTGCTTTAAGTCTTATCATAAGTAGGTTTTGTTGATGAGTTTGAAGTTGATAGGTGCTGGTCCATAAAAATGCTTACCTGTGAATTTCAAAATTCTGAAACTGTTTACTTCAGTAATTTTAAAGTTAATAAAAAGCTTCAAAAGGAAAAAAAACCCGCATTGATATTTCAGAATGGAATGGGTCACCTTACTGTGGCCCTTATTTCTTAGTTTTCTGAGACAATCTCATTTTAGCAGATGGATTTTGGTCCCCTTTCTTGGAGAGAGGTTGCTGTGCTTAGCTGTCCATGGCAGTTGCAGTAGGAGGGCTGCCAGATGTAATGGCATGTTTCTGCCACAGTGAGAATTGGGTAGGGTAGCACTGCATTGCTGAAACCAGCAACTACAGCATACTTCAACAGAAGGGAACATAAATGATAAAAAAAGACTGCATGACAGAAATTCATCTGGCTCTTACATCTTTACCTCATCAATTATAAACTGCTTGTGTTTGCACTCAGGGACCTCAACAGCCCCTCATGATACGTCTCCACCCTCTGCTGTCTTCTCTCATTCATACAGACAAGCCGGTGCCAGCTTCCATCACTGGATGAGTAGAGCTGTGGATGCCAGCTTGTGTGACAGTTTATCCATCTCTGTTCACTCCATAAAGCTAATTGTCAGTAGATGGCTGTCATCAAACTTGGATTTGAAAATGTGAAAGTAAATAAATAGAAGAGTAACAGACTCTCCTGCTGACAGTGAGGTTCAGAGACTTTCTGTAGAAATATCTTCAAACTCCTGGATCCCTAAATCAGTTGTCTCAGACCTATGAAATTCTGTGAATATGAAGCTCGGGGGAGCAGACAGCCTGGAACATCCCTGACCACTTTCCACTGCATCTTGACATCTCACTTGTGTGAAATTACCATTAACACGATGAACTGGATCATGCTTGCACTGTGTGGTATGACCAGATATATGTACAGAAGTGTGGATTCAGGGCTCACCTTAGAGGATGTCTAGCACTCTGGTCAACTCCACTGTCCCTTAATGGTGGCTCATGAAATGGTACAGGATTCTGCTGTCTTGTTTTATTTCATAACCTTTAGCTGATTTTTCTTCTTCTCTTACTGTTCTGGTCTTTGCCCCATCTCTTCCTTCCACTCACTGCTTCATGATTTTACGTATTTCTAAATTTTAGGGAATGCTTGATCTTAGCAGAATTTTGTTAGCAGTGTCAGTGCTTGAACTGCATTGAGTTACAGCATTTGAGAGCCATTCATTTTGCATTTCTCATGTGAGTGTAGTTGGAAGCAAGATAGAGAATCATCCTGGCATATAGTCAAGTACTCGGTACATTCTTGTTCCAAATTTTTTTTTTTTTTTGGCTGACATGAGGATTTGTCACGTTGTCGCTTTTGGTAAGTATTTTGAGGAATTCCAGTATTAAACAGGCTTGATCTGCTACTGAGGATGGTATTTCTTGCACAGGGACTCCATGTCTATTCTTACTCTTTTGCTTAAGCTGATGCTGTGAAGGATATTAGTAAACTGATTTTTCTTGAATGAATGATACCTTATTTTTCTAGTATTGCTTTCTAAAAGCCGTTTTAATCAAATATCTTTTTTTTTGTCTGAATTGGTTGGATTTCCCACCAGAATTTTGTTAACTTCTCTGTAAAACTTCAAAAGTTAAAATTGTGTAACTGTGTTAGCAAACGGACAGCAGCTTAAATGTGCATCTTGAATGAGATGTTTAATTTATTTTTTTAAAATAATTTTGAGTCCCATTCATAAGTTTAGGAAAAGAATGAAAATAGTTTATCAGTTCTTTAAATAAAAACCTCTAGGGGAAAACAAAAGATATTTTAAAAATGTGAGGTACAAGAGCAGATTTTTAAATGTTTCAAAACTTTAATGAAATGTGAAAGTTCATCCTTAGGCATTAAAATCTTATTGTGCCTTGGTCTAGTATTTCTCATTTGTCCACTTCTTTAGCTTTCCCCTTCACTTTAACAAGTGATCACATGTGCACCAGCTAAATGTCTGATAAATCTCCAGGCGAAGCTGGGTTGTCTTGTGTGGAACTGACTTTAAAAATATTTGATGGAACATTGCTTCAGTCTCTGAATACTTGTCAGCTTAGATTTATTACATCTGCTCCCATTACAAAGATGTGCACTTTGGTCCTTAGGGATCTTTCTCTCTCTTTTGCTATGTAGTCCCAGCTATTGCGGTGTCACAGTCGATCAATTATTCCCTTCGACACTGTGAGTCCAGCAGAACGTTGTTAGAGTAACTTACCACCATAACTTCCTGATTACTTTTCTTTTGTACATAAGATTTTTTTTTTTTTTTTTTTTTTTTTTTTTTTTTTTTGAGTGAAAGCACTTGTTTGTTTACGTTTTTTTTCCCCTTAGGTGGAGGGTTGCATGTTACATTTTACTTGTTTGGAGAAAAAAGCTCCAGCGTCTTCTGGAGGATCACATAGTGTGTATCTGTGAAATGTGTCAAATATCAGTAACTCTCCTTAATATGTATCATATTCAAGTTTGATTGTATTTTATATATTCATAGCCTGAGTTTCTGTATGCTTATGTGGATAACTATGTACCATTATCATGGAAATAGAAATGATAAGAGATTACTTTGGAAGATGTATAGTAGAGTATGTCAACCTTATGAAATTATTTTCTTAGGGATAACTTGTCCTTTATTTTCAAGACTTCAACAGGAAATTCAGAGATTGTATAACTGCTACATAACTCTGATTTGTAAAATATTCTTAAAGATGCTTTTATCTTTCTGAAAATATATAAAATCTCAGTGGACTCTGATATCAGCAGGAAATGGTCATTTTACTCAAATAAGAGGACCAGGTCCTTACAAGGGTGTAAGTGCTGACTTAGTTACATATGTACTGTTGATTATAATGCTATGAATAAGTTGTTTAAAAAATCCTACAACAATCACCCCTGCCCACCTCCCAACCCACCCACCCCCTCCCAAAAAAAAAATAAAAATCCCAAACCAAAAACCCCCTGCAAAACCACATCACACTTTAAAAAAAAAACACAACAAAACAAACCTCCAATACTGCAGACCTCCACAGTGGAGTCAATTGGAACTGATGATAAATTAACAATAATTTTAATTAAATTGAAATGAGCAGTTTTATATACTAGAAATATTATAGCCTATGTATTACCATATTTGTGTCTCAGGTGGATTGAGAAAAACTTTAGTGGTCAAGGTTAAACTTGCATTAAGTATATTTATTGCTTTCAGTAACATTAGAGAATATACTTTTTATGTCTTAAGTGGAAGTACCATGTAAAATTTCAGTCAGCATCTCTTCCCTGCCTTCAGTGCAAAATCATTCCCCCTCCCTTTCCCTGTATCTTTACAGGAAAAGTGTAGGTCAAACTGCAGAACCTTTTAGTGTTAGTGGTCAGCTGAGCTATTTAGAGGTTTTCTAAGTGGAGCCCCGTAGAGCTGGTCATTTATCACTTTTAAGTGGACTGAGTTAGCACTATGAGGTCAGTTAAATGTTCTTTCAAGAATTTTCTTCTTAGCCTTGGGATAAGAGTATAAAAGTTGACTTGTTACCAGCCCTTGTCAGAGAAACTACAGTTGACAAACTTGAAACTGATTATGATCCTGACATACAGCACTGAGCCATCCTCTGCTTCATGAACAAGTGAGATTCAGATTGACCCACTTTTCCTGTATCTAAAAAAATTCCTGGTTTTCTTCTGTTCATGTGATAAATTCAAGGGTTTTAGCCCACAGAGTAAAGCTGAGGCGAGGTGGAGAAGAAGGAATTGGATCTTACATTCAGTCTGTGAAGCTGCAAGAAGAAAGCTAATGAGGAATGGAAACGGAGGAAAAAGTACTGGTATTAACAGCCTTTTACAGTAAACTTTGTCATATGAATTCTTTCTCCTCTGAGGAGAGAGAAACTCTAACTAGAAGAGCAACCCTGGGATGAGGAGGGCAGGTGATCTATAAGGTGACTGGACCATATGAGGGTTTTTTATAAAATATTGATGATTTGAATTTCATCTGAAAATGTAATGTTTACCTGACAGTCTGAATGTTATGTTGTAAAGCTGTGTTTCCTAAGCAACTGCAGCATCCTGTTCAAGCTTCAATTTCCATGTTCTCAAAGTACTGAGCAGAGTCTGGGCTGGATCAGCTGGTTTGGCACAGGTGCCCAGCACAAGCCTAGGAACTACTAATGTACCCCCTGGAAGTGTGACGGTGGGCCATTTAGTGCTAGCATGTTCTCGGTGATGAGCATTAATATAATTGCCACCATATTTTCATCTGTTTCCTTCAGCCCACAGTTATTATTTCAGATAGGTATTGAATCAAACCGGTTGTGTTGACTCTGAGAAGGCATGTCATTTAGTCACTTCCCAGTCTTCATTGCTTCTGTGCTGTGTAAACTGGTTCATTGTCCTTGAGTTACCAGTGCCTGAGCTTATCTGTAGTATGAAATGCACTTCTGCATATTTCTTACCAGCATTAAGAGCAGGCTTGGCTGACCTGCTGTGTCGTGTTTACATTTTACTGCTGTCTCATTTTTCCACTAAGATTTTAATTGAAATTTCTATGCTTGCAAGATTATTTTAATCTATTTAATACTTTTAGTAGACTTTTAGTTTTGGAAATTTTTGATTCATCTTATTCTCTCAGATGGGTTCAGTCATTTAGGGAAAGGCTTCCAACCACTAGATAGCCTCTGCAGGGGGCAGGATATTTCCTGTGGTGTTCTGTATTCATATTATTGGACTGGAAGTTCTAAACTGGATTCAATGCTTTTCTGTTTTTAGAAAAACCTCCAACTTACTACATGATGTTCCTTGATGTTGGCTGGGTTTTTCTGGCTGTTGTTTTTAAATTCTGTCTAAACCACCTTTGACAGCTAAATGTCAAGCTTAGCTTCAACTGCAGATGGTTTGTGACCCAGTTGAGGGGGAGAGGGAAGAAAGCAATTACTATTCTCCAAATAGGTGTTTCCCAAGGTCAAGCATTTCTTGCAATTTGAAGACTAAAATATATGGATTTGATGGTGTCAAAAAAACTTACTGGGCCAAGGCACCTGAAGTTTGAAGTTCTTCAGAATGCATTTAGTTTCTTTAGGATCTGGGACTATGAAATGATTTTTAAATTACTATTTCAAGCCACTAAGGTGCTTTTACAGGTCTCTGTAGTACTTTTAACTATCATGTCTTATTTCAGTTGTGCAGATGAAGTTAGTAGTCAGCCAAGAGAAACAATGACAAGTTTTTGAATAGTAGTGTATTTGTCAGTACATAGTAAGCATTATGAAGACAAAATTTGGTATGTAGTCATCTTAAATTTTTCTGTTTTTTAAACTCTTTGATGTGAGAAGCAGATGCTCAGAGCTTCTTTGAATATGCTTGCAAAGCAAGCTTCATTAGATAATCACTCATCTGCTGTTCGTGTAACACACTATAGCATGTCCTGTAAACTCCTGTGCTGGTGTTTTCTGTAAAGAGTTTGTTTACTATCCATTTTTATACTGTTACTGTAAGTTTCAATTGCTTCATGCCTAGTTTAAAACCGTAATTAAGAGAATCGGTTTTGGATTTCACATACAGACTGAGACAGTGTTCAGATAGTATAGTTCAGAGAGATCAGGGCTGTCTGAATGCTGCTTGATTAATGGAAGTGACTGAGTACATGTTGTTAGATTTCACTTTGAACCTTACCTAATTTGCCCTTTTCTTTTCAGTTAACACCCCCTACCCACCCACAATAAACAACAGTATTATGTGAGGTGTTGACTAAACAATTTAGTTTAAAAAGGAAGAGCCATTTATTTTCCCTTCCGTAGCGTTCCATTAGTTGAAGGCCTCCTCTCAGGTTTCAGCAGGCTGCATGTTGATGAGCAGATGCTGAAGTATTAAATCCCTCTGTATTGGGTTTGCAGAACAAGGTTTTGGTAGTAGAGGGAGGTGCTACAGGGGTTGGCTTCTGTGAGAAGCTGCTAGAAGCTTCCCCCGTGTCCAACAGAGCTGATGCCAGCCAGCTCCAAGATGGACCCATCACTGGCCAAGGCTGAGCCCATTAGCAATGATTGGTAATGCCTCTGTGATAATGTATTTAAGAAGGGGAAAAAGTTGCTGTGCAACAGCAGCTGCAACCAGAAGAGAGGAGTGAGAATATGTGAGAGCAACAACTTTGTAGACACCAAGGTCAGTGAAGAAGGTGAGGGAGGAGGTGTTCCAGGTGTTGGAGCAGAGATTCCCCTGCAGCCCATGGTGAAGACCATGGTGAGGCAGGCTGTTCCCCTGCAGCCTGTGGAGGTTAATGGTGAAGCAGATATCTACCTGCAGCCCATGGAGAACCCCATGCCAGAGCAGGTGGATGGCTGGAGGAGGCTGTGACCCCATGGGAAGCCTCCACTGGAGTGGGGGCCCACATTGGAGTAGTCTGTTCCTGAAGGACTGCACCCCATTGGAGGGACACACACACACTGGAGCAGTTTGTGAAGAACTGTAGCCCTTGGGATGGACTCACTTTGGAGAAGTTCATGAAGGACTGTCTTCTGGGGGGGGGACCCTATGCTGGAGCAGGGGAAGAGTGTGAGGAGTCCTCCCCCTAAGGAGAAAGCAGCTGCAGAGACCATGTGTGATGAACTGACCTCAGCTTCTATTCCCCATCCCCCTGTGCTGCTGGTGGGGAAGAGGCAGAGAAAACTGGGGGTGGGGAGAAGTTATTTTAAGATATAGCTTTAATTTTCTCATTACCCTTCTCTGATTTGATTGGTAGTAAATTAAATTAATTTTCCCAAGTAAAGTCTGTTTTGCCTGTGACAGTAATTGGTGAGTGATCTCTCCCTTACCTTGACCCAGGAGCCTTACATTTTATTTTTTCTCTCCCCTGTCCAGTTGAGGAGGGGAAATGATCACAGAATCACAGAACAGCCTTGATTGGAAGAGACCTTTAAGATCATCAAGTCGATCTATTAACCTAACAATGCCAATTCACCACTACACCATGTCCCTCAGCACCTCATCTGCATGTTTCTTAAACACCTCCAGGGATGGGGATACCACCACTGCACTGGGAAGCCTGCATCAGTGCCTAACAACCCTTTCAGTGAATTTATTTTTTTTCCTAATATCTAATTTAAACCTCCCCTGGCACAACTTGAGGCCGTTACTCCTCATTCTGTCACTGTTATCTGGGAGAAGAAACGGACCCCTGCCTCGCTACACCTTCCTTTCAGGTAGTTGTAGAGAGCAATGAGGTGTCCTCTCAGCCTCTTCTCTAGACTAAACAACCCCAGTTCCCTCAGCTGCTCCTCATAAGACTTGTGCTCCAGACCCTTTACCAGCTTTGTTGCCCTTCTTTGGACACGCTCAAGTATTTGAATATTTTTTTTGTAGTGAGGGGCCCAAAACTGAACAGAGTACTCAAGGTGCAGCCTTTTACTGGGCACCTGGCTTTCATCCAGGGTCAACCCACCATACCCTCTTTCCTGGATTGTGGAGGGGCTTGTCGATGTGTTTAGGGGTCATGTGAGTTACTGCATGTAGAGGTGAAAGACAAGGCTTTTCCTCAGCTTCCAGTGGCTAATAATTGGTGAGTATTGCTGGGATGTGTTACTTTGCTAAGCTTCATAGATGATGTAGCGGTATGTTGCTTATTCACTTCTGTGCCTTGGTCGTTAGTGTGAGTCTTCATAAACTTTCCAGAGTGGCAGCTAGATTCATTGTCAGCCACGTTGATTGTATGTTGTCCCTCATCTATTGAATACGTGATATAAAGACTAGTCTAACATATAACCAGTCAGCTGGGTGAAAGATGTGTTTTATGTAACTTAAGTTTTAAAGAAACGTTCAGAATTAATTGCCTGAAGTGTTTAGGGAAAACAAGGAACGTAAAAATGATGGACTGCTTACCATCTTCCTCTTTGGCCTGTGCATGCTAAGTAGGTGAAAACTACTCTGCCAAATAAAGTCTCTTGTGGATGGGCGTACCAGTAATTTTGTACTTGCATATTCAGCATATTTAAAAATGGATGGTGAGCTGAAGAGCCCTTTGGAAAGTTATTGCAATCGTAAGCGGTGGGCAATTAGGGGAAGGAGAGAGAGATTTTGTACTTAACAAGAAAGTACTGATGCTTCAGATGTCTGTCTGTATGGCCATCCACTGTTCATTCTGTCTGATTATCTGGCATCTTTCATGATCTTTAATGTAACAGTCCTCTAGAGCTCTTTCAGAAGTGCTTGTGCTAGTAGTTTAAATCTGAAGCAAAGGTCTGAAGGGCTAAACTGAAAGTTTTCAGGGGTAAATGTCATCTAGAAAAATATGGGCATTTGCATATTTCAAAGTATGAATAACTGTATACATTATGTAGGCTGCTTATGCTGCAGTGTGTAAGTGCTGAGGTCCAGTGTACGTGTAGTTACACTGGAATGAAAATGCTCTTGTTAGCAGTTAATTTTCCTTGCTGAATGTGTATGTAAGTAAGTATATATCAGGGCTTTTGCTTGCAGAGCTACCCCAGAAAAACTTTCATCTCTGGTTTTCCTAGAGGATGTGCAGGAAGCATAATGTAGTGTGCTGTACTGAGCTACAGGATTCTGAGTCCCCAGTCACACTCTGTACTTTTTGGAAAATTGGGAACAAGTGAGAAATTGTCTTGATTATGCTGAAATAAAGACGGACTTTATTCCTGCAGATGAGTTGCAGAAGCTAATTCATATGTGTAGTCAACTAAAGATTCTTTTGTCTTCTTAAGATCTCGCATATCTTTCACCTCTCACATACAAATTTAAATCCAGCAGTCTAGGATATCAAGCAGATCTGTACACTTGCTGGTGGATTGTGGTTCCATAAAACAGTGAGAAGATTATACTTATCTATGATTACTCCATTTGTAACATGTAATATTAATAATATTTTTTAAGTCATTCAGCTATAATCCAGTGCCAATTAACTGAAATTAGAAGTAGTCTTTATTTTAGTGTTTGGGAGCACATGAGGCAAGAGAACGTGTGATTATTGCTTGTAGAAGATAGTAGGATAGGTACGTTCTTTTTTGGGTACAACGTGATATTCAGTGAAACAAAATCGCATTGCAGCGTGTTCATTTCACAGAGACAGTCTTGCTGACGTGTTGATGGAAGTGTTCCTTTGGTGCCTTTATTTTGTGATGCAGAATTTGGGGCTTTACATGCATAGTATGAGGTAGTGATAGATGTTGTTTAAGGCTCTCAATGCTATGGAAAATTCCCTCAACTGTGGAGACTTTTGAGGAGTTGAATTGTTAGCAGTTGTCTCTTGCAGCTTCCTATATCGTTCTCCACTTTATGGGATAGAAAGATGCTGGGAAGGGAAATGAGAGTGATATTGTCATTATTTCCAACTGATGACCTGGTGCAGGTAAGTCTGGCTTGCATCTCATGTTTACTTCAAGTTTTCAAGGTTTTCCCAGTTGTTTTAATTGGAAAGCCTGAGAACCTCTACTGGTGCTCTGATAGATCAGCACGTTCGGCTGAAGTTGCTCATTTTTTAAATCAAAGTATGTATATATTTTTATCACTAAAGAATTATCTGTGAGTTTCTGTTTTGAAGCATGTGAGAAATGAAACGTGGTCCACAAATACACAACATTTCTGTTATTGCATCCATTGGTTAGACAGATCTTAGACGTTAGCACAGACACAATGTATTATGGTTAGCATAAACCATTTAATTACTGTCCTAAATTTCCAAATTGGGCTGTAGATGAATGCCTTACTTCATCAGCAGCTAAAGTGAGATAAAATGAAAGGCTGGTGTACAGCAGGAACACAGATATGTAACTCTATAACACTAAAGTTCTTCTCTAGATTTACCACTTTCTTAAGTGAATTTCCTGTAGAAGTAAGAACGTAAGTATTATTTTGAATATGTCTTAAGAGAATAATTCTACAATATGTATAAACAAAACCCAACATTTCCAATGTCTGTGTGCTGTGCTGAGAATATGGGTATGTTACTGTCTGCTTCTCGTAATAGGATTGCATGTATGTTTAGTGAATTATTTAAAATAATCCTTTTTTATTATTTTGCAATATGATAATATTTCTTTTTAAATGAACAACATGTGTGTTTAACATGCATTTTTCAAGAGTCAACAATTTCTGTGAGAGCTATCATTGTGTAATAGCATTGTATGAAAAGCTCCTTTTCTTCATAAACCCTTATATTTAATCCCTCAAAGCGGCAAGCAACATGCTGGCCAGAGAATTAACTTCAGATTGAAGATAAAGAAGGACCAAAGATAATGACAGTAAAAGAAAGCTGAAAGATGTAATATAATTTAAGTAAGAGAGTAACATCTTGCAAAACAGGTTGCAGTATTTGCTTTATGATGAGTAACTAGTGCAAAAGAGTGTTCTGTGTGTACAGAAAACCCTATTTTCTGGTAAATGGATTCTTAAACTAATATTCCTGTGAACATGCAGGAAACAAGTCAGACGAGTTATGTTTGGGATGATACTGGCTAGCTATTTGACTTTAGAATATAAATGGTAATGCTGTGTAATATAAAATTAATTACAGTGGTCAGACTAAAAGTTTCTATTCATGTTATGAGATACTCAAATACAAAGGAAATCTAATGGGTGAATAAATAAAACTTATTTGCTATTGAAACTCAGAATAAGAGATACTATATTATTCAAAGTCAAAATAAATTACGAATTTCATTACTTTAACCTTGTTCCCACAGAAACATATAGAAAATATTCTGTAAGGTACAGGTACTTATCAATTGTTTTCAGTCCTGTTTCATCAGGTGCTTTAGTTATGATATAAACCTCAGTGAGTTTCTAAAAATTGATGTGATGCCTCAAAATGTGCCAGAATTTGAAGATAAGTCACACAGGGATTCACAAATGTCTTGAAAAGATGAAATTCTTCATCTGATTGGGGTAATATGAAATACTGTTTGCATCTCTTAGCAGTCAAGATACAGACAGGCTGGAGAGTTGGGTTGGGAGAAATTTAAAGAAATAGAACAAGGGCAAGTGTCGAGTCTTGCATCTGGGGAAGAACAACCCCATAAGTTGGGGACTGACCTGCTGGAGAGCAGTGTAGGGGAAAGGGACCTGGGAGTCCTGGTGGACAGCAGGATGACCATGAGCCAGCAATGTGCCCTTGTGGCCAAGAAGGCCAATGGCATCCTCGGGTGTATTAGAAGGTGTGTGGTTAGTAGGTCGAGAGAGGTTCTCTTCCCCCTCTACTCAGCCCTGGTGAGGTCACATCTGGAGTATTGTGTCCAGTTCTGGGCCCCTCGGTTCAAGAAGTACAGGGAACTGCTTGAGAGAGTCCAGCGCAGAGCCACAAAGATGATGAAGGGAGTGGAACATCTCCCTTACGAGGAAAGGCTGAGGGAGCCTCTTTAGCTTGGAGAAAAGGAGACTGAGGGGTGACCTCATTAATGTTTATAAATATATAAAGGTTGAGTGTCGCGAGGATGAAGCCAGGCTCTTCTTGGTGACATCCAGTGATAGGACAAGGGGCAACAGATGCAAGCTGGAACATAGGAGGTTCCACATAAATATGAGGAAGAGCTTCTTCACAGTGAGGGTAACAGAGCACTGGGACAGGCTGCCCAGAGAGGTTGTGGAGTCTCCTTCTCTGGAGACATTCAAAACCCGCCTGGATGCATTCCTGTGTGACCTGACCGAGGTGTTCCTGCTCTGGCAGGGCGATTGGACTAGATGTTCTTTTGAGGTCCCTTCCGATCCCTAATGTTCTGTGTTTCTGTGTGAAGACATGAAAGAATTGGTCAGGTCTATAATGGGCACTTTAAAATAAGTGTTCTTATCATTTGGGTGTTACAGGCAGATCCTGGATCAGACACTATTTTTGACTTATATTGTGGCTCTGCATAATTCACAAAATCCTAGAATGGTTGAGGTTGGAAGGGACCTCTAGTCCACGTGCCCTGTTCAAGCAGGGCCACCCAGAGCCAGTTGCCCAGTAGCATTTTTAGACAGCTTCTGAATATCTCCAAGGAGGGAGACTCTCCAGCTTCCCTGGGCAGCCTGTGCCAGTGTTTGATTACCCTCACAGTCAAGAAGTGTTTCCTGCTCTTCACAGGGAACCTCCTGTGTTTCAGGTTGTGCTCATTGCCTCTGGTCCTGTCACTGGGCACCACTGAAAAGGGCGTGACTCTGTCTTCTTTCCACTCTCCCTCCAGGTATTTGAATACATTCATAAGATCTCCCTGACCTTTCTCTTCTCCAGACTGAACAGTCCCAGCTCTCAGACTTATCTCGTAGGAGAGATGCACCAGGCTGTCAATCATCTTGGTGAACCTTTGCTGGACTTGCTCCAGTATGTCTGTGTCTCCCTTGTGCTGGGGAGCCCAGAACTGAGCAGTTTGGTGTGAATAGTTGGAGATAGAGGGGGGTGGGAGGGGAAATGGTAATTTCCAACCTATTGGTGTGCAGTAACACTGAAAGCTTTGGGGGAGAATCTGAGGTTATGAGACAGTTCCTTTGCCCCAGCTCAACTCTTTAGTTCTGTCATGGGCTTCCAGCCTGAGATTTGGAAAGATTCAGGAGTTTTTTCAGTTGTTCATGTCTGGATCTTTGTATCTGACTCTCACTTGTGCTGTGAATCAATGCTGCTGGGATGGCTTTGTTAGAGGATGTGCACCTTTGTCCCTACTTGTAGGTGCAGTGTTAGTGGTGTAGTGCTGCCATGTACCCATTCTTCTTCGTGCCTCCTAGGTTGGACTTGATCATGTTCTGCCCACTTATTGTGGAGGGAAATAATGTGAGGCTCCCTGCAATAAATGATAGTTGTTTGAAACATAGTACAAGTGCATAGTAGCAGTGTTAGTTTGCATGAGTACAGCACTGCCAGGGTAAAAATGAAATTAAAATTTTATTTGGAAAATGTACACAAAACCTACTGGAATCATATGATGATAGAAACACATAACACTCAAGCAATGCAGCCATCAAGATATTTTCACATACAGCAAGACACTTTCAAGCGTCCTGATAATTCTTTGCATCACATTGCACTGAGGGTACAGGAACTTTGTCCAAAGTACGATATTTATTGTATTGAGAATAGAAACAGGGCTTTTACATCTTCATAGTTTACATAGGGTGTCTGTGTACTACAGTTGGCTAGAAAACACATCAGAAATTAATGCTGCATTTTAAATTAAGAGTTAGAAATTATCTAAAAATGGCATAATTTAATCAGCATCATCGAAACCTCCTGGTGAATGAAGCCAATACAGTCTTGCGAGTGAAGTAGGGCGATCTGTTAAAACAAATGGAATTGATCAGCTCCAAGCTTTCCCAGTCTCAGCCGGTATACCAAAGCAGGGATAAGCAGTGCATAAGGGAACACTTTAATGACAGAATCCTCTTATCTCGGAAACCAAGTAATAAAAATAATTATTATTGTCTGGATGCAGCTAGCTTAGCCTTGGCATTAAGTACCACAAATGGGAATCTGCCTTTTTAAAGAATGACCAATTGGTTCAGTGCCACATAGGCCAGGTGGGAGAAAGCTGTAGCTTTTTTTTTTTCTTTTATACACACCTTCCTACACAGTTCAAAAGTTAAAAGGCAGTAGTGATGCTTTTGAATTAATACTTCTTTTATAAACCTTTAGCATCAGCTTATTCAAGACTTGTACTGAAATAGTTACAGTGATTATACCTGGTAAAGGAAAATTGTTGTGGCCTGTGTTTTAGAAAATTCAGAATATATTTATTGAGCAACGGGTGAAAATATAGGTTTGTTGAATATTGTATGAGAACAAACAAAACTAGTCTGTCTCTGCATTCATAATGTCTTGATCCCATGAGAAACCTTGTTTGGGAAATATTTCCAAGCATGGCACAAGCTACCTATGTATTTCTTACGGATTTTGGTGGTGTGCATTGGCTTCTCTCTGGAAAGTCGTCTTCAACTGAGATGTTTAAGCTCTACTGTTAAGCAATTTTCAAAGGAGTTGCAGATCAGAAGTTTTTTAATGGAAACTTTTGGCTGTAGAAATTGGTGTCTCGCATAGTACTTCATCAATTTACCTTCAGAGAATGTGCCGGGGTTCATGTTTTTTCTCTCATTACTTTGGCCTTTAGATTGCAATTAAGGAGTGTGGTCTAGCACAAGTGTATTGTTATGTCAGCAGTCCTGTTAAAATAATGATGATCTTTAGATTCTAAGTGAGCACATTATTATATATTGTGTTAGTAATGTGGAAGGCTTTACTTGAAGAACAGAGATATCAAGAGGTAGTTCTTCAGCTGGAGGTGGTTCTCCAGAGACACAGAAAACAATACTGTAGAGCTATTTAAAATGGTTTTTTCCGGTCTGCATAATCGAATATTCCTAACACATAGTTTGTTTTCCACCGTTTTCTCTTCACCTGGCTCTTCTCTCGTTTTCATATAGTCAACATCTAAGATGTAACATTTTTGTTTTGCATGGTGTGCATATTTCTAAATACAGGTCAATGGCATAGGCTATACGAAGACAAAGCTCTGTCTGTGCCTCTGGTATGTTGCTTTGTACTGCTGCTCCGGAGAGATTCAATTTATCCCTCTTCATAGTATGTCTTGAAGGTGGGTCATGAGGATTAGTGTGGACAAAGGGAAGAAGTTTGCATTTAAATTTCATTTACCAACATGTCAGCTTTGACCTAGGTCATGGAATCATTCACCTGAGACTTAGAAAAGTCCTTACCAGTGCTGGGCTGGGCTTTCTGCCCTGTCTGTAAGGAGCTGACTTGCTTTGTAAGTTCAGATGTACTCATGCAGACTGTAATCCCAAGTGTTAGCTCTTTCCTACTGACTGGTTCTAGGCTTCAGCCAGGCTTTTCCAGAAGAAAACGCAGGGAGTTTAATGAACTTCGCTGGGTAAAAACCTGGTGGATGGCCAGGCCCAAAGAGTTGTGGTGAATGAAGTTAAATCCAGTTGGTGGTCGGTCATGCGTGGTGTTTCCCAGGGCTCAGTATAGGGGCCAGTTCTGTTTAATATCTTTATCAGTGGTCTGGATGACAGGATCAAGTGCACCCTCAGTAAGGCCAATTGTATGAGGTTCAACAAAGGTAAGTGCCAGATCATGCACTTTGGTCACAACAACCCCATGCAATGCTACAGGCTTGGGGAAGAGTGGCTGGAAAGTTGCCTGGTGGAAAAGGATCTGGGGGTGCTGGTTGACAGCTGGCTGAATATGAGCCAGCAGTGTGCCCAGGTGGCCAAGAAGGCCAACGGCATCCTGGCTTGTATCAGAAACGGTGTGAAAAGCAGGACTAAGAGGCAGAATCACCTCCCGTACTTGACACTGGTGAGGCTGCACCTCAAATATTGTGTTCAGTTTTGGACCCCTCGCTGCAAGAAGGACATTGAGGTGCTGGTGCTTGTCCAGAGAAGGGCAACGAAGCTGGTGAAGGGGTCTGAAGCAACAAGTCTTATGAGGAGCAGCTGAGGGAACTGGTGGTGTTTAGTCTGGAGAAAAGGGGGCTGAGGGGAGACCTCATTGTCCTCTACAACTATCTGAAAGGGAGGGTGTAGCAAGGCAGGGGTCAGTTTCTTCTCCCAAGTCACAAGAGATAGGACGAGGAGTAATAGCCTCAAGTTGTGCCATGGGATGTTTAGATTGGATATTATGAAAAAATTCTTCACTGAAAGGGTTTTCAGGCAATGCAACAGACTGCCCAGGGCAGTGGTTGAGTCCCCATCCCTGAAGGTATGTAAGAAACGTGCAGATGTGGAGCTTAGGGAGATGGTTTAGTGGTAGACTTGGTGGTAACAGGTTAATGGTTGGACTTGATGACGTTAAAGGTCTTTTCCAACCAAAACGATTCTATGATTCTATTTCTGAGCTTCATGATTTTCTATTTAGAGTCAGATATAGCAATGGTGTGTTAAAATGTACAGTGTCTGTAACACCTACCTAGTTGAACTTTCGGAATCATCAGAAGCTTTTGATATATTTCTCCTAATGTCCTCACTTCCGAAATATACTGTTAATATTTTGCCAACACAATTTCCTTCCAGGTCTCTTGAGCTTTTCTTAGTCCTTTTCTTCTGTATCCTTTCATCCCACTAGGAAAAAAAATAACCTGCTAAATTATTAGCACAGTCTAGGTTAAATAAAATCACCCTGTTGTCAGGACACTTCATATACCTTTTTATGAATGACAGCATTGGCACTGATTCAGTTCTTTCACTTAAATGCTGTGGTTAACAGAGTTCACGTGATGAGCAAACTGAGATGTTCAGAACTGCAGATAATGATCCTCTGACTTCCTTTCACCTTTCTTCTCTCATTTCATGGGGCAAGCCCCAGTATATTCTTCTGATATTAAAGTGACTTTTGTAATATGTGAATCCCTTTGAAATGTAGACTCCCTGTTTTCTTACAAAACATAATTAACTCTTCTTTAGTAAATTATAGTCATGAGATTTTTGTCATGGGTGGCCAGTTAGTACTGCTTTTCATGTTTGATCATTAACTGAATGTTGTACTTAAACGTTTTGCTGACTTAAATGCCTAAAAATACTTTGAGAAATTCAGAACAGTTTTGGATGACCTTGAGTTTACAAAAGCACATCCAGCATACTGAAGTACTTCTGTAGTGCTTAAGAGTCTCTGGGTTTTGGTTGTTTTTTGCCATGGGGATGGGCAGCTGTATGTACATCTACATATTTCTGTTCAGAACATTTGCTCATGCTTATATAAATAAAATGTTCAGTGATGGGGCATCATTATTGCGCTTCTGTGTTTTAATAAGTGATTGTCAGTTATGGTATTAAGTTGCAGAACAACAATATGAACAGTCGTAATACTATTTGGGAAACAGTGCATTTCACAGACTTCACATAGCCTTTGGGGAAGTTATTTCACATTTTCATGTGCTGAAGCTTTTGTTTTATGTGATGAAAATGGTAGCATTGCTTATTGTGGTAAATGAGTGGCATCCTGACTTTCAATTAAGACTTCAAATTAACAGTCAGTTAAGTTCCTACTGATCTGGGTGACTTTGGCTTAATTTCAGTCCTTCAGAAGGCAGTCACCTTTACATTATTTGTACTTCTTGGAAAAATGAAAGCTAGTTTGTGCTGATGGGTAGATCCTGAAAGTTGTTGCTTAGTCATGGGGTTTAATGTTCCTAGGTAGTAATAATAATAAATATGTTTGTGTAATTTAGAGATAATAGCTTTCCTATATGTATTTGTCAACGCTCTGATAGTTCATCTGAAATGAAATAATGTTGGCAGAAATACTAGCATGACACCTATCACAGCTTAAGACCGTAAGAATTGTTATTTTTCATGCAAAATCATCTCCTACTTAAATTCCTTTCCCTGTGCCCCATACAGCATTGAAAGCACTAGTAATATTTGAAATTTCAGGCATCAGAAGTAGTTGTGTACTGATTTAATCACTTTTATTGTTAGTGTTGACATTTAATGTGATAACTGAAAAATCCCAAGAGAGTAGTGTGAGCTGATGACTGCTTCTTGAGCTGGCTTATTTATCAGTAGAGAAACTGTACAGGTCTTATCTTCCAGAATCTACATTCTGTACAATCACATCTACAGAATTCAAGCGTTTTTGGATGGAAATTATTTAACCACTTTTTTTTCCAAAGCACTTTCGATATTCAGTTTAGTTGATGTGATAATATCGTAGATAAAATAAGTATTGAATCTTGACTGCTCAGGTTAGAAATTCCATTGTACATCTCTATTCTTGTACCTTGTTGGCAACAGGCCTATTGTGCAAAGTTGAGTTCTGATTTTTTGAAGTAGGAAAAAGGTTATCTTACACAGTGTTACATGATATTGATAACACTGTAATTTTGTCTTTCATGTAGTCATACATTTGTGTATATGTAGTATTTGAAAGGGCTTCTTTATTAAGAAGAGTGAAATATACTGTATAACTGATAGTTTTCTCATAGAATCCTATATTTCCATATTTATCCTGTTTATGCTAATAATGCCATTGCTGTATATTCATTTTAGCAGATTTGCATTTTGTGCCTGTTTTAACTCCGTAGTTTTTGTCTGAAGATGATCCATAGAGATAGAAACAAGAACTTGTATCAGCAGTATTTCATTACCAAAGCTGAGAGATGTCAGACATAATTGCTGAGACAAACACCTGGAGTGGTTTGTTGAAGGGAAACCGGCCAGGACTGTTAGTACATACAAAGCAGCATTATCCATATGTATGAAGCGTTATAACTAGAGCAAGTTGGGTGTGTATTGCAAGTAAAAGGTATAAAACACAAGCAAAATAATTTATGAATTTGCCTACTGTGGTCATGTATGTGAGTAAACTACTTAAGCTGTATCTCAGAGCTTTCCGAAGTAGGAAGTGCTATCCATCTGTAAGACATTTTGACAAAATCCTTGGGATACAGGTTATTTGAGCTTGCAGTGAAGAATAAGGTTAAATGAATGATGAGTCCAAGGCAGTGTGTAGGTGCAGAATGAGCATTTAGATTTTTGTGCCCTTTTATCAGGCAGATCTTGAGCTTCATTAATATTTATGTAGAAGACAGTTGTGGAGTGCTGAGGATCTTGCTGCTGGTTTTCCTGCCAGAAGCTTGACAGGAAGGTTTGGAAGAAGTGTGACTTGTCTATACGCTCCATCCTGTGTCTCTTCACATTTGGTTTTTCATAGTTTCTCTCCCTACCAGCAGAATGGGGGCCAATGATAATTTTAATGGGCATAAAGCCTATTACTTACTTTTATGAATGTAAGGTACATAGGAAACATTGAGGTGGAAACTGAGAAGTTGTATTCTATGCACTTGAAAATTTTCCACCACCTTTTTAACATTGTCTACACGAGAGTTCCAGTAATGGATGGCATTTTGTGCAACCTTTGTGTATCACAAGGCTTTAGTAGTGGATTAATGTGTAACAAATGCAAGCAAAAGTATGTATGTATTGTTTGTATTGGGAGTTTTATATTGGTTTTTTGTGGTTTTTTTTCTGATGGTGATTTACGCTAGTAGCAACCAATAATGTTAACATGATTATCATTGTAAATCCTCTGTACCTGTCTGTGGTTACTTAGCAGTATCTCCTTTTAGCAGGTACATTAGGATAACAGGTTAAAAGTAGTGGAGGGATAACATGGATATTTTAAAAAAATGTTCCCAGGTTCTCTCAGTTTTGGTTGTAAAGTTTTTATTTTATCTGGCTTTCTTATACACTTCATTCTCATGCAGGTTCACTTTCTGGCCTTTTTTCCCCTTACTGTCTTTTAGATGACTCAGTGATTGCCAAAAAAATTTAAAATGTTGATGCCAAATGCCTCTTAACTAGGACATCAAAGACATACTTATGTTCTTGATTTCTGTCTCTTTTCAGTTATTACATAATTTGTGAATGTATTTTACATGTGTTAGTTTAAAAGTTTGATGATTCCTGTACCAGTTTTGGTAGGTACTATGCTATATACGAAGAGATGTAGAAGAATTGCTTTACTGTAAAATGTTTGTTCATGTCAACTTGCAAAATAACCTTCTTCTTGTTAGTGATAAAATTATCTCGATTTATTTTTCAATGAACTTTATAACATATTAATAGGATAATTTGGTATGTGGAAAATGAAATACATTTACTGAGCACAGACTGAATATTTGAACTTAAACCCATGTGTTGCTTTAAAAGTTGCTAGTAGTTGCTGGTTTGCAAAACAGACATACTGTCCTATTCTCTTAGATAGCTATGGTAAATACTTGTTTACAGATCTGCCCTTGGCAAGAGTTTCAATTCATGCTTAATTATTGAGAACAAATGAGTCTCCAGGGAGATGTCATGTATTCCATTATATCTGAAAAGGGCTAGAGTGCTGTTCTAATTACTTTACTCATTTCTTTGTATACCAACTTTACCCAGTACACTGGCAACATCAGTATTTTGTTTAGAATCAAATCATGTTTGATTTTTATTTTTTTCTTCGTTTTTGACCATTTTAAGAAATCAGGTAATTATCAAGGAAGCTTTGGTTTGTAAATGTACAGCTTCATTAGAAGAAAGTAATAGCCCATTAATCTAATTCCTTACATGTCTGAAGTTAGTATTTTATGTTTAGTAAAGTCGGTTTAAGTGCACTGAAAATCAGTAAACCCATAGTGGCTGTGGTGCAATCAGTGTTTGTAAATAACTGTAATAACTCCAAATCATATTGAGGATTTCCCCCTTGCAAAGCAGATAGATATTTTTAATTTTGGAATTTTCTTTTGGGGTTGAGCTGAAACCTGATGATTTGAGATGTATGAGAAAACTCCATGTTTTTAAAAGATGTTTGCTGAAATGATGAGACACATTTGCTTTCAACAGCAAGTGAAAATAAGAGGCCAAGGTAGATTTAATTATTAGTCAACTGTAAACTTTGTGAAACTCATGCATAATGTATATGGATGACATGCGTAAATTAACAATAGTCACTTATTTATTTTAGAAGTAATAAATAGTGTAATTCATTACACTGATCTGTCAATTTTTCATTTAGATCTGTGTTTCTGTAGGAAGAAATACTGAAAATATGGTGCTTGACAGTCTTATGGATAAAAATGCAATATATAATGTGCAAGTTCAGAACTGAAACCTCTATTTAATGAAGCTATGCCAGTCCAACAGATTTATGTCGCAAACAAATTTTTCTTGTGCATTTGAAGATCAAGTTAAGCACTTATTTCCTTATCACAGAATCACAGAATGTTAGGGATTGGAAGGGACCTTAAAAGATCATCTAGTCCAATCCCCCTGCCAGAGCAGGAATACCTAGATCAGGTCACACAGGAACATGTCCAGGCGGGTTTTGAATGTCTCCAGAGAAGGAGACTCCACAACCTCTCTGGGCAGCCTGTTCCAGTGTTCTGTTACCCTCACTGTGAAGAAATTCTTCCTCACATTTATGTGGAACCTCCTATGTTCCAGCTTACACCCATTGCCCCTTGTCCTATCATTGGATGTCACTGAGAAGAGCCTGGCTCCATCCTCATGACACTCACCCTTTACATATTTATAAACATTAATGAGGTCACCCCTCAGTCTCCTCTTCTCCAAGCTAAAGAGACCCAGCTCCCTCAGCCTTTCCTCATAAGGGAGACGTTCCACTCCCTTAATCATATATATTATATATTACAGGTTTGGTTTTGCTCAAAAGAAAGTAAGTAGAATATTTATTACAAAAGCTAAAATGCAACCTAAAACCAAACTTACCATGTTTCCAAACAGAATGATGACCGTTATTTAAGAGTGTGCATCCTCCTCCCTCCCCAACCCCTTTAATAACCTTCATGTAATCTTTTAATCCTGTAAGCTTTTATCTAGGGCTTTGTATATATTACCAGAGCAACTTTCTTTCATTACAGCATCATCAAAGAATTGATTTCTGATGTTCTGTAGTGCACAGGAAGCATTAATAATTTTAAGACAATTCCTTTCTATCACTGCTTTGCCTTTTGTGTGTAACAAGTTATTTTCCCCCAGCTTCTCATAATATATTTGAAAGGCTAAGCATTTACAGTTTGGAGGTGTAGTTATAAAAAAAAAAATCTAACAATTTAATGCTTTTCAGCAAAACTTTCTTAGTGGGGAATAAATTTAAGGCTGATAAGGAATGTCACGTAACTCACTTTATTAATTTATGGTCTAAAAATTCTTTCCTTAGTGTATAGCAAGCTGACCTTTTTGCAAATTGCCAAGATAGGAAGAATAAATGACATGGCTGCAATGAAAAAGATGTGTAAAATGAGTGTTGCATTTTTAGTTTTGAAGGCTGAAGGCCTGGTCATGTTACTTCCAAACTTCGTTAGAGGTTTATGCAAAATCATGTGACTAATGTTTGACAAATTTCCTTAAAATTTTGATTGCTATGAAAAAGGTTCATTTTAAAAAAAATGAACATTTATGTCAGTATTTGATCTTTATTCAAGACAAATCTTTAAGCTATTCAAGCAGTTGTAGTTATATTTAAATATGTGTACACTATGTTTTTATTAATTAGACTGAAGTTAGCAGTAATGTCCAATTGTCACTGAATAACCTGCAAATTCCTATATTAGTTTTATACTTTAAAAACAGAGTATAAGCTTTGCATAAGGTGTCTCAGAACAATCTTGGTATGGATGAAGTCCAGCATTTCTTTAAACATCAGATCATAGATTATTCTTGTATGGAAATCTATTTTGTCACTGTTATTCCCCCTTAATTACTGGGGGAATATCTGTATGCAGAAGGACTAAATGCCTCTTCCTGGGTTGTCCTTGCTGTCATCCATTGGCAGAAGGCATGGAGGAGCATCACCACTTCTCACCTTGTGGGTATTCATGTTTAGAAAGATTGAGTCTGACTTTTTAACTGCCTCTTTCAGGAATATGTTTAGCAGCTCTACACCTACCTATATTATAGGTATTTCTACATGATTTTGTGGTGGAAAAAAAGTAGCTGTACTAAAAAGTTAGTTTTCTAGGCTAAATTTCATACATATTTTATGACCACGATTTATGTGAAACATAACTAGCCGTGTTTGTAAAACAAATTGGCTTCCAGTTTATTTATATTAACCTGTTCTGAAGAACTGCTAATTATAATCAGGCTTCCTTTAAAGAATTTACTGGGGGTTACATTTTTAAGAGAGCAGTTTGTTTGGTGAAAACACTTGTTATTTACTTACAGTGCTCTTTCCATCGTTTTACTGAAAAGTTCTGGCCTAGTTTTTGTCACTGCAAGTGTTCAGCCTATAAATTATAAGTACTGAAATAGGCCTAGATTGTTCACAATAAGATGAAATTAACTGTCACGTCTCCTGCTTTTGAGAGGAAGGAAAAATGTCACGTTGACTGTACACACAAAGGAGGAAGAATTTTTATTGTCTTAATAAAATTCACACAATCTACTTTGTTGTTGATAGTATGTCAATTTTAGTTTTACTTCAAGTTTAAAATAATAGAGTGGTTAGTTGATTTTGATGAATTTCAGTGGTTAGTCATTGCAGATGGAAAAGGTACTTGCTCGTTTTATTCCACCCATATCCTCTTCTTTTAAGAGCTCTAGTTCAAAGCTACTTAAACTTACTTAGAGTTATATGATTGGAAGTTGAAAAGAAATAAATTATTTTTTTTTACAAGAATAATTTATTAATTCCAATAATTATGATTTTATCCATCTTCAGTCAATGTGGTAGGTCTTACAGTTTCACATGTTTCTGTGAAAATGTTTTAACTGCTGTTTTAAGAACTGCTGAATAATCGGTTTTCATACTTGGCTCTTTTGATCTCCCTTTGCATTCTTAATTTTCCTTCGAAGAAAGAAAGGATCTGAGGACTTTTTCTCTTTAAAGCTAGTATTGTTTTTCAAGTATTGGTGTCTGAGCTCTAGCAAGAGTTCTGTTATTTAGCTGTCTTGAAGTGAACTTGCTTATTAGGATTGCTGGCTCTCACTTCCAGTATGCCAGAGTTACCAAAGATTTCTCTTCTAATTTAATATTTATTTATTTTTGTAAGATGATTTTCTGTCCCTCTCCTGTTCTTCAGAATAAATAGGTGTACTGGGTCTGGGTGAGCTGGAATTGATTTTCCCCTTTAGCAGCCCTCGTGGTGCTGTGTTTTATGCTGGGAGCTAGAAGGGTGTTGATAACACACTGGTGTTGTGGCTACTGCTGAGTAGTGCTTACACAGCACCAAGGCTCTTTCCAACATTTCCCCCCAGTGGGATGGGGTGGGCAGGATCTTGGGAGGGGACACAACCAGGACAGCTGACCCGAACTGACCAAAGGGATATTCCATACCATATGACGTCTGCTCAAGTATAAAGCTGGGGAAAAGGAGGAAGGGGGGTGGGGTCATCCTTGGTCCTCCGAGGCAACCGCTACGCGTATCGCAGCCCTGCTTCCTGAGAAGGCCCCACATCGCCTGCTAATGGGAAGTAGAGAATAAATCTGTTTTCTTTTTTTGCTTCCGCACAAAGACCTTGCTTTGCTTACATTAAAACCGCTTTTGTTTTACCCATAAGGGTTGTGTTTTTCTATCTTATTTTTTTCACCCTTATTGCCCTGCTGAGACAAGGTGTGGGGGGGAAGTGATAGAGGGGCTTGGTGGGTACCTGGCCTTTAGCCAAGGTCAAACCACCACAATAGGCTAATTCCTTGATATTTAGGGACTTCAGATACAGGAATTAAGGATAGTTTCTGTCTGTGTTGGTTAGGGATAAGGAAGACATAGTGTCCACTCCCCAGATAGATAAAAATAGTAAATTCTCTTGGATTTATTGATCTCAATGAAAATTCTGCACATTCACTTGTAATATGTAGTCCAAGAACTGATCTCAATAACTAAGTCTGGTGAAGTGTGGAACCTGGGTAACAAAATCTACATGTTCATCCTCTTGCACGTGTGTTGTATGAGAAATTGCAGTGTCTGTTAGATTAAATGCAACATAGATGCAGTAGGATGGAAAGAATGGTCGATGATTTTTCTGTTCCTCTGTCCTTCAGTCAACCTTGACAACTAAAAAGGCAGTCTTGATAAGGAAATGGTTACTGCAGGGTCCTGCACCTAGGGAGGAACAACCCCATGCACCATTGCACGGTACGGGTTGACCTGCTGGTAAGCAGCTCTGTGGAAAAAGACCAGGGAGTCCTGGTAGACAACAGGCTGACCATGAGCCAGCAATGTGCCTCTGTGGCCAAGAAGGCCGATGGTATCCTGGGGTGCATTAAGAGGAGTGTGGCCAGCAGGTCAAGGGAGGTTCTCCTCCCCCTCTGCCCTGCCCTGGTGAGGCCTCATCTGGAGTTCTGTGTCCAGTTCTGGGCTCCCCAGTTCAAGAGAGGGAACTACTGGAGAGAGTCCAGCAGAGGGCTACAAAGATGAGGGTACTGGAGCATCTCTCTTACGAGGAAAGGCTGAGAGACCTGGGTCTGTTTAGCCTGGGGAAGACATGATTGAGAGGGGATCTCATCAATGTTTATAAGCATCTAACGGGCAGGTGTCAAGAGGTGTTAGATGCTTATAAGCATCTAACGGGCCAGACTCTTTTCCGTGGTGCCCAGTGACAGGACAAGGAGCAATGAGCACAAACTAGATGACAGGAAATTCCACCTGAACATGAGAAAAAACTTCTTTGAGGGACAGAGCACTGGAACAGGCTGCCCAGAGAGGCTGTGGAGTCTCTGTCTCTGGAGGCATTCAAAACCCACCTGGACATGATCCTGTGCGACCTGTTCTAGGTGAACCAGCTCTGGCAGGTGTTTGGAGTAGATCTCCAGAGGCCCCTTCCAGCCCCCACCATTCTGTAATTCTGTGATTTTCCTGGGAAGAATTTTAATATGCCTAATTGGATATCATTTGCTTGTTGACTGGTAACAACTGAAAATGACTGCTGGTGGCGGGGCGGGGAAAGCTATCCTTCATATAAAAACTGGCGATTTCCTGCACTGAGAAACTTTATTAATAAATATCTGAGAAAGCCCAGAAGAAGCTACAGAACTATGAGAAGTTGTTGAATACTAAGTGATGAAAAGGTCAGGAGAAGGAAAAGGAGAAAACTGTTACTCTCTGTATTCATGTACTGTGGGCTAGGGCAAAAAGAGACAGATAAATGCTGTTGGGTCTTTGTCTTGACTGTTACTGCAAATCTGCTGAAACCAGACAGAACAAGCATTTGAAGACAATTTATCAATGAGCCATGATTTTTCTGATTTTTCAGGCCCTGAAGTGAGAAATGTTAGGTGCAAATCCATTAGAAATACTTAAAAAGAGCTTAGATGTTATACTGTGGAGCTTTTTGGGTATTGCAGTGAAATGCTGCACTCTTTTTGGGCATGCAGGGTCTTCCTAGTATGTTTGAGACATTCTCTGTGGGACAAGGAGAAAGCCAGGTGTTCCAGGATGGTTGGCAGGCAGCTGTGCTAGCTCACCTTGCTGAGCCTGCTTAGATCTAACCAGCAGGGAAACACTGAAGACAATGGAATCCCTAGCATCTGGCACAAGTGGAGACTTGTGGAGAAAGAGTGGCAGGGCTGAACTCATACCTGATAATTCAGCCAAGCTTTCAGAAATAATCAGCCTGCTTCAAGGAGTCAAATGCAAGTGTTTCATACAGCCTGTTTGGGCTCATTGTAGCCTTACCTCTAGGGAACACGGAGTTGAAATTCTGTCACTCATTGAGTTTAGGCAGTCCAGGACTGGGGGACAGCTAAGTAGGGACAACAAATAACTGATTTTTGTGTTGAAATCTTTTCCAAATTCACCTACACCTAATTGAGGTTTTTTTTGCTAGTTCATAGTATACACGCTGCTGTCATAAGCTGCTTTCAATTAACTACATGCATAGCTTTTGTCACCTGAGTAGGACCCAGTGGGACAAGAGTGTGTGATTTTACTTAATTGTTTTTCTGTAAGTCTTATGTTTAGCATTTTCTTCTGTCTGCTATTTTAATAATAATCTCTCTAAGGAACAGGAGCTTGCTTAGCCTATAAAAAATTGAATTGTGAAGGAGGGCCATGTCAAAAAAAGTGTGCTGCTATCTCCCTTATGTCAGGTATGCCTTAAAGGAAGGGTGCTGAGAAAGCTGCAAGAAACTGAAAATGGGGTTTTAGATAGGAATGACTCTTTCAACCTTAAATATAGCATCACTGCGGCTGCACTCTGTAATTACAATGTCACTTGAGAATTGCTTACCAATTTTGATTCTTTAAACTATGACAGACTAATTCTGAGAAATGTTATTTTAGTTCTGTGGCACTTGCAGTGGTACACAGCTGCTTGAAATTTCTGAATGTATACTGCTTTCTGCTTAGAAATTGGAAACCAAAAGGAACCTCTGAAATGAACTGTCAAGCTTCCTTTAAGATGATTCAGATCTAACCTTCCACAGTAGGTGGTATCACTGGGGATGAATGAAGAATACTGCAAGACCTAACACTATTTCACTAGCAGGAAAACACTTCTTTTTTAAGATAAAAGTGTTTTTTAAAAGCTCCTGGCAGATTCACAGGGTCAATGTAGTTCCTAGGGATTAGGTCTGTATCAGGATAGGAAACAACAGAAGAACAACCTAGGACAAAATATTTAAGGAAAACTAGGATGTAGTGAAGGTAATGCAGATTGAATTTGTCCCCAAGGTTTTTTTTGCTCAGAAATCTTGTAAATGTCACATTTTAGTTTATGCAAGCTGTACTTCAAATAAGATTCCTTGTGCTGCAGTGTGTGTAACTGTCAGGACGCGTTTGTGAAGCTGTATACCTGTCAGTCAGACTGGATCACTAAGATTTGACAGCTACTGCCTCACATCTGTACTTTCATAAACTTTTCATAAGTCTTTTTATCAAAGATAGAGGAACTTGCTGGTGAAGTTAATAGTCTGGCTTTTTTTACCCCCTTATTCTTTAAACTAGCCATTCTAGGTTGAGTCCTTCTTCGTCTGTGTTTGACGAAAAACCTACGGTGGAAGTTACCTCAGACTGGTAGTGTGAATCGTATACACAATGCTGTTCTTCAACTGTGTTAAATTATACCTCACCAACAGTTAAAGTAAATACCCTGTAGTCTTTGAAATGTGTGGTAATTTGTCAAATGAAATCCTTTTGTATTCTTGGTTTTGTTTCCTTTTACAAAAGTCTTGAGGGACCCATTTAAAACCTGACTAGGTTTTCTTATAGACTTGTCTTTCCTTGATGCATGATGTACTTCCATAGTTTTACATACTTCTGGTGCACACCAGCACATCTGAAATCAGAAACGGTTTCTGCTGATCTTCTAGTACATCTGTCAGACATTGAGTTGTGGTAGTTTACAAATACATAGAGGTATGTATGGAGACATACACTCTTTTTTTCTGAAGAAAACCTCTGTATCAGCCATTTTCACTTTATAGTTTCCTCCAAACTGAGTAACTTAAGACACTGTACATATGTGGTTAAATGAAGAACAATCTAGTTGAAGGACATAATTCAAAGTAAACAGACATTCTCCTGAAATGCCACACTGGTTGAACACAGATACTGAAATGTTTAGAAGTCAGATGCAGTCACGTGCAACAATTATGGCAAGACAAAAACCCTCTGAAAAAGTAGGCAGTATGGCTTGTCTTTTCTGAAGCTTAATGCTTTGGGATTTTGTGGAATACATTAAAATGACAAACTGTACATACTAGGAGTCTCTGTGCAGGTGTTGTCAAAGAGCAGATAATTACCAAGTCTCTGTTCAAGTGAAGTTTTCTTAGAAAATGTTATGTTATATTCAGCAATATATTAATTGTTTTTCTTCTTTTATAAAATAATTATTTTTATATAATTTTCAATATGTGACTTGGATACTAAGTTAGCTAATTGCTCAAACAAAAAAGCCTATGTCTTTGTGGGTTTGATTCCTTACAGTCTTCCCTTCACCAAAGTTCTCAGAAAGCGCTAATAACATTTTTACCATACACAGGTTGTTACTTTATTATAAATAAAGATAGCAAGTGTGTTAGTAGTTACATTACACACATACATTTATTATTGCTCTTAGCATCAAGGGACTTATTCTGAAACATTTCTGGTCTTCAGCTTCTTTATCATAATTGCAGAATGTCATACGGTTCTGATGGAGATGGATTTAGACTATTTATTGACTGGATGTTTTTCATGAAACAGGGGTGGTGAACAGAAAGAATGCATTGAAATTCAGTATTGTGCATAATTCATCTATCATAATTTAACAAATGGAAAAGACTAAGACAAGCTGCCATCCATCACAATTATTTAACTGCACTCCAGGGTGAGTTAAATTGTATTAAACAACTTTTGGCTTAACAGATTTGGAGAAATTGTATTGAGCAAGTTGCATCTTCTCTAGCAGCTTACTGCTACCACTCAATAATTTACAGGTTTGACATTTGTTACAAAACATTTAATTTGAACTAGTGATTTTTCAAAGCTGTTCACAAAACAAACTTGCATAGATAAAGCATTATATGTGTCTAGAACATAAATAGCAGCAACCAAACCTAAATTGGAAGCAATACTACTGTAAATGTAAATTGTCCTTTAGAGGTTCCTGCTTGGTTCCTGGATTAGATGGTGAGGGGCCAGGGCCTTAAGGCAACTGATTTTCTAATTTAGGTGTTTGTGTCCAAAGGCAGGGGGAGGTAAATCCCATTTCAGTCCTGAGACGACTTAACCCTTAGGTTTGGGAGATGCCTCAGTTTCCTTCTTGCCTTGCTGAGACGAATAAACTATTGTATGTTGCTTATATGATAGTTTAGCCAAACTAATCTTTCTCCCTGTCAATAAAAAACAAGCTAAATGAAGAGGAGTATACAGTTAACCAAGTAGATTCTTTTTACTTTTCTACATAGGAGACAATTAGCAGTTTAATCGAATTCACGTGTTGTCCATCAGGTGAGAAAAAGAAAACAAACTTTTTCTGAGTTCTGATGCCGTCACAGTGACTGTCACAGGGAAGAAATTGCCGGGTGCTAATGCTGAATTCCAGGCCTTGACACATGATGCTTTAGAGTGAGTATTTGCTTGTGGACCGTGCCGCTGACAGTGAAGGAGACCAGCAAAGATGGGTATGAATTACTGAGAGGATACAGTAGCAGCAGTGCAGGTAGTGACTCCACAGGGCAGGCTGCACCAGGTGTTGGACGCAGCCCAGGTCTGCGGCTTACGGATTGACGTGTTGCAGCACTGTTGCTAGCTGCAGAGTTAAATCTTCAGCCTCTGCTCATCTTGACAGGATGTGAAATATGATGGATTTAAGGACCGTCAGACTTTCTTTGTTAAACTATTAGAATGTGGCTGCCAGGGCATTGGCCTGGAGATTCTGGCTGTACTGTAGTGATTATGGAAAAATGCTAATTTACGCTAATCTGTACACAATTGCTTATTTGCAGTAGGAAACATATACAGCTAGCAGAAAGAGGCTAATATAATAGTTTAGAGTTGAAAAACTAACCAGCAAGGATAAAGAGTTTGGAGCTGCTAAACAGAAATGCTTAGTAAGATAAAAGAAGAACTGAGAGACTCATCCTTGAAAGAGGGAGCAGTCAGGCCTGAGTGATCAAACAGTGTTGGTTAAGGGGCCCCAAAGACAACACTCCCTCAGGAAGAACTGATAAGAACCACAGTGCTAATTAAGGGGTCCTGGAAACCAGAACAGACCGGTCTGGAGGGATGAAGCAAGCAAAGGTGAAAAGGACACCGTGAGGAAGACTCGGAGCCTTCCTCCTGAAGACCCCTGAGGACGACCACCAGGATGCACCACACAGGCACAACTGGGCGGAGCCAGAGGCGTGGAATATTATAATGATTTACCTCCCTGAGACCCTCCCAATGATGTAATCCCCATTCCTACCTGATGTAAATTTATAAATATGTAACTCTTCAGGCTGTAAAAAAGAGCACGCTCCTGGCCCCAGGTGGGCTTGTTAGGAGGAGTGATCCCCAAGTCCCCAGATCCACACTAAACTAATACCTGCTGCTAAAGATCCTTGTCATCTTTACAGTTATTTTCCAGATGCAGATTTTGCGCTAATCAGTAGGGCCACATCCTTTGCCGCTGGTCAGTGTGGGTGGGTCACGCTGAGGGTGTAATTCAGCAGTGTTGCTCTGCACTGTACGGCTTGGCTTGAAGAAGCTTAGGGCCTGTCCCTAGAAATGCTAGATGGAGCAAAGTATGGGTCAAAATACCAGCCCTCCACCCCAGGAATTCTGCTGGGAGGCTGTGCTGAGCACAGATGTTTCTGAAATGTTGCTGTTATGTTTTCAAGTGAGTCCACAGTTTTGAATGTAGCACTGCGGTTCCTCTTGCACTGGGGCACAAAGTAGAAGTGTTTCTGCAAGGCATTTCAGTTAAGAGGGGGGGAAAAAAAACGGGGAGGAGGGCAGAGCCACAACTTCTGGTGACTGAACTTCCAGTGTTCCTTGATGTGCTAACACAAACTACATAAGATGAAACAAAACTGTGTTAATTTGAGTTTAACAGTAAAAAGTCATCCCCACCAGTTTGCCTTGGTGTCATTTTAGGGTCTTTGCAGTACTTACTCTGTTGGTGAGTAGCTACTGGATTAGCAACAACATAAATATGTATCTGTGAAATGTTCTTCCGCATTCTTTAAAAGTTCTGTACTGCTTTCAAAATATCCACAGAAATCCTTAAGATGTTTCCATATGGTGGAATTTTTATTAAGACATCAGAACATTTTTTAAAAATCTTGTATTTCTTCTCTCCTTAACTGCAATAATATGATATAATAGTTCTAAAGCATTATTTTTTTTCAAACTGTTCTTTAACATTTTTGGGACTAGGTGTTTTTTTTCTCTTCTATCATGAAGTCTGTTCTGTGCAGAAGAGTCTGAAAAAGGTTCTGCTCCTAATCCAATCCTTTTCATCTTTAACACACCGTCATTATGATGATGAAGTCACACCAATGTTGTCTGAGTTGGGTAGGGGGCAGTTAACTCCTCTTAAATGTTGTTCTCCCCAAAGTTGTTCTTTTTGCTGTTGCCCAAGCTTCTTGATTCATTAGTCCTGTTACTTTTTCAGAGGTACATCTATGGTGCTTTCTTTTCTCTCATACATGCATACCCTCTCCAAGTATTTTAATATATTCTTAAAATTGGATGTGTTCTTTTCTTGCCTTTTCAGAAAACCATTTCATATGCTTTCCTTTTTTCCTGCACCAGTTACTGTAGCATGTGCTGGTGTTCCTTTGTATAGCCCATTTGAAAACCAGAGTCTCATTCTCTGCTGCTGTGCTACAATGAGTGTTCTTCATACTAAAGCCTTTCACTTGATTTGCCTTATTCATTAAAAGCTGCTGTCAACTGTTGTGGATTATCGCGTTTGTAAGTTTAGTGTGACTGCATCTTTCCTCCTGCTTTTCTTCCCTTAAGCAAGGCTAGTTAACTTTACTTAGCTGCTACTTGAGGTCTTCTTGTAGCTGTCTACAGGCTATCTTCCATGCCTACTATGCAAGGGACATCTTCCACATGCTTATCTTCATTTAAAAAACATCTTCTAACCTGACACTGAGATTATGTGCAAGTAATTAGTCAACTGATTAGGATGAGGGGCAGTGAAAGGCAGCCTAAAATGATGCTAATTAGGGGCTTTTGGCAATGTAGTGAAAGATGAACAAAGATGATTAGAGAGATGGGCCTTAAAGGCAAGGATTTACAGTTTTTTAGTAAAGGATTTACGGTACAGAAGCTGTTGTTGATTTACCATCTGTGAAAACTGCTGCAGCAGCGTTAATTTGAGATGTTGTCTTGAAGCTCTTTTCACGTGTAACTCAGTGTGGTAGCAGTGTGCCTTTTTTAAATAATGAGAACATCTTTGTTGCTTCATTTTTTTTGTTTGTCTGTTTAGGGTGGACCCTCACAGGAACAATTGTTTGCTGTGGCATAAAGACCTCAAATTTTCATTCTTGTCAGGTTTGGTGAATGTCTGTTGGCTCCACATAGTGCTGAGGATATTGTAATGCAGGGATTAGTTCCCTGCAGAGGAAATACCAGAGTTGGGGCACTGCCATACATAAACCATAACATCAACAATGAGCAAGCACAAAAGGAAGCTCTAGTGCCTTTCCTAAGTATGGAAGAATGTGATCAGAAGGCAGCTGAGTTAATGTGCAACATCCCCATTACTCACATGTCCTATGTGTACCTGACTCTAAAGTATGTTTGGTTAAAAGGTCAGACTGGAAGTAGACCATATTTTCTGTTTAAATATACTTATCTTGGGAAAACAAAATGAACAACCAAAAGGAGTGTGAAGGGAAGGTATGCCATCCAGAGGGACCTTGACAGGCTGGAGATGTTTGGCCCATGCCAAACTCGTGAAGTTCAACAAGGGCAAGTGCAAGGTCCTGCACATGGGTCAGGGCAGTCCCAAACATGGATGCAGGCTGGGCAAAGAGTGGATTGAGAGTAGCCCTGGGGAGAAGGATTTGGGGGTATTGGTGGATGAAAAACTGAATATGAGCTAGCAATGTGCACTCGCAGCCCAGAAAGCCAATTGCATCCTGGGCTGCATCAAAAGAAGCGTGGACAGCAGGTCGAGGGAGGTGATTCAGCCCCTCTATTCTTCTCTCATGAGACCCCACCTGGAGTACTGTGTTCAGCTCTGGGGCTCCCAACATAAGAAAGACATGTATCTGTTTGAACAAGTCAAGAGGAGGGCCACGAAGATGATCAGAGGGCTGGAGCACCTCTGCTGTGAAAAACGTCTGAGAGAGTTTGAGTTGCTCAGCTTGGAGAAGAGGAGGCTTCAGGGAGACCTTATAGTAGCTTTTCAGTACTTAAAGGAGGCCTGCATGAAAGATGAGGAGGGACTTTTTGTCAGGGAGCATAGTGATAGGACAAGGGGTTAATGGTTTTAAACCTAGAGAGTAGATTTAGATTAGACATGAGGAAGAAATTCTTTCCTGTGAGGGTGGTGAGACACTGAAACAGGTTGCCCAGGGAAGTTGTCTGCCCCCTCCCTGGAAGTGTTCAAGGCAAGGCTGGAGGGGGCTTTGAAGAACCTCAAAGTCTAGTGGGAGGTCTCCCTGCCCATGGAAGGGTTGTTGGAACTAGATGGTCTTTAAAGTCCCATCCAACCCAAACCATTCCGTGATTCTATGAAAGGTGGGAGGGGTGGAAATGAGTGAATGTCAGTAGACCTTTGGGACTGAAGAACATAACTACTGCTGAAAATCAGCAATGGAGGAAAATGATTAGTTTTAGTATTGTACTAATCTTGAATAAGTTTCCAGTATGCATGAAGTTGGAGCTAGACTAAAATACTTTCCTAAAAAATTGGAAGGTAAATATTGTAACCAACAATAAGAAAAATAAGAAATACACATTTTATATCATTGTAGCTGCTTTTGTTGAATTTTTAGTTGTTCTCAGGCTTACCTGAGGTTAGGGGGAGAAAAAAGAGAAAATAAAAACTGCCTAAGGATACAGGAAAATATAGATGAATGTAATGTATGTATAAAATGCAAGACACTTGTCTTGTAAATGAGGCATTTTTCTGCAGAAAGGAGACAAATGATTTTCTAGTATTCTCACAGCTGTGGAGAAACAGAGGTGTGCATTTTGTCAACTATGGTTTAAATTTTGCATCTATTAAAATAACCTTTGGAGGCATAGAAACTATTACACACAATGAAACTGACCATCTACAGGTGCTAGGCTCAATTTTAGAGAACAAAAGCTTATTATAAATTTTTCTCCAGAAAATTCTCATGCATAGAATTTCCTGTCTCCATGAATGTTTTAGTCCTTTATTTACTTTTGTTGAGCTCTGTTTCTGTAGTCCCATTGTTTGCAAATCAACGACTTTCTAAATACCGTATTTCCCAGAAGACTAATTTTGTACCACAGGTGAGTTATACTGCAGGGTTTTTCCCCTTGTGAATAAAGCAAAGTGTGTGAAAGGGGAGGGGGTGAGTTCCTGAAGGTCTTGGTTCAGCTTAGTGGAGTTTGAAAGGTCAGTTACTTCACTTACAGTGAGGACGTTTTCAGTTACACGTAGTAGTTTTGCGTCACTGCTCTAAGTGTATGGATATTTGTTATTTTCATGAAACTTTTTGGACTGCTAGGTTTAATATCAACATCTTTTTAGTGTTATTTTTATGGGGATTTTGTGTGGGATTCTTTTTGTGGGTGTTTTGGTTTGGGTTTTTGTGTTTGCTTTTTTTTTTTTTTTTTTTCTTTTTTAGGGCAGATAGACGTAGTAAAGAATTTCCCTGCTTCACAATTCAGAAGTCTTTTTAGGTTAGGAGTTGCCCAACACTGTCCTTGCTACTATTGTGGGCAATTTACTTACTAGCATCTTAAAACTACGCAAGTATATCGGTGTGCTTGTTCATCATGAGAATAAGACATTTCTTTCCAATAATTCATAGATGCTTACTTCTGCTTCCAGAAGTAATGTGGATTTGGAAGTAGTAGAGGAAGAGATAGTAAAATTCATATGCAGGATATTACTAATTGCAATAATAGAATTGTTTGGTTTATCTTTGTTAAGAAGAGAGGAAAAGTAATATAAGTTATAAAAATGAGGAGGAAGTCAGGGGAAAAGAGGAAGGAGAAATGAATAGCTGTATGCATTAAGAAAAGGTCAGAATTGTTTAGAATTGGTAAGACAAAGCAAGTAATTTTAAGTCTGTCAAGCAGACATTAATACTGTGCAAAATCATAGAACAGCTGCCTGGGAGTCAACTGTGTTATGTACCTTTTAATTCTTCATTCATAAATTTCAATCAATACAAGGTTATGGGAAATAGATCTTTTCTCAAGAGAATGTGATGTTTTGAGAGAACAAATGTGACTTTTCAAATATATGTGACATTTAGCATTTGTAAAATGTTTGATTTGGTGCCATGTGACATGTTGATTTAGAAACTGGAACAGTATAGAACCATCAACATATACATCAAGTGTGTTTTTTAAAATATGGCTAATAGGTCTCTAACATAATTGTAGTCAGTAATCAATGTGGAGTATGTACAGGTCCTCTGAGGATTAATTTTAGATGTGACAGCATTTAACCTTTTTATTAGTGTCGAGGGAGAAATATAGTCATTACTGATGATAGCATGCAGATGACAACAGGGTTAGTGCCATGGTAAGCAGTGATCAGAGGAGAGCTAAGCAGTCTTGAAAGCAGGAGTGCAAGAAAGCACTGTGTGTTTTGACACGGAAATGAAGACATGCCTCCAGCCTAAAGAAACACTATAAAGGAAACAGTGATTGAAAAAGACTTGGAATCCATGCTTTTTTGATGTCTGATTAGAAGTATTGGAAACAGGAGGAATACTTGGCACTATTACAGTGTCACTGGAATGCTTCATCTAGCTCATGCAGCATCACAACTCGTTAAGGGCAACAAACTCAGGGGAGCTCAGAAGAAGAACTGTGTTGACCTTTTAAGTGTTTGGAAGCACACCTTTGAAATTCCTTAAATCTGCCACTAGAATCTATTCAAGAAATGAAATTTACAGTATTTGATCTGGGTTTGCAAGCATGCTGTAGAGAACTGCTGTTTTATAATTGAGGGGACGCACAGAGTAGCAGGCCACTAATAAAACAAGCCTGAATGACTAAACAAATTTAAACTGAGAATCAGGTGAATTCATATTTTGGAAAAACTTCAGGGTTGAAATGGATGTTCCTTTGGTACCTGTGGTCCTGATGGGATGAACCCATGAGTTCTGAGAGGGGGCTCACTGATGTCATTGCAAGGCCATATTTCATAGCCTGTGAAAGATCATGGCAATTTTGATGCCTGAGAACTGGAGGAAAGCCCTTCAAAAAGGGGAAGAAAGAGGATCTAGGAAACTACAGGTAGATCAGGCTTACCTCAGTCTCTGGGAATGTGATGTACCAACTAATTCTGGAAGCCATTTTCAGCATATGAACAACAACAAGGTCAAGTAGGAGAAATATTGAATTTCACCTGTGAACAGAGTTGAGAGGTAAGACCTGAAATGGTGCTCTAATAGTTTATTGAACAATATAGTGCGGTGACATCTATATGATGTAAAATGTTTAAAATCTGTGATTGCATATGTCACTGAAAGATACACTCTGGTTCAGGCAGGAATTAATTACTTAAGTCCTGAGGTCTGTGCTGTACATTGGGTTACACTGGGTGATGACAGATTGATGTATGAATGTCTTGCATCCACTTGAAATAGCCCTGTATTTGGACTGCATTGACACACAATTCTTACCTCCAATTTAAGTCTTTAGACCTAACAGCTACCTCAAAAAATAAAGGCCAAAATAATTTTTAATTAGATTTTTAAACACTGAAGTAAGATATATTTAAATGAGAAGAAAATTGCCCCAGAAGCTCAACTGCTTATTGTTTTACCCGTAAGTAATTAATGGTAATCTATGAAAGATACTTCAAAATACATGTAAAAATCAGTGATGCTTATCCCAGTATTATGACCTGGACAAAATATCACTTTCATTAGGCATGGATCAGGAATTAGTAGAAAGCAAAAACCAATTTGAATCAACCTGACAGTCTTTGAATTTGCTAGCACTTAAATACTACAGTCACTCGCACACAGACCTGAAATGGTTTCCACAGGGTTCGAAAGTGTGAAGCTCTGTGTGGCCTCGATATCTTTTTGTTGTGGTACAACACTTGAGTTTACTACTGACTTAATCCTCTTACAGGTATGAATTGAAAGTAATTATTTTATCCAGGTTGTGTAGTGAATAGCGCCTTGTTCTACTATGTGGGAGATTCAAGAGTTTGCTCCTTGGGTTATATAAGCTTGGGCATGTCCATGTTGCAGCAGTAATGTTTTTAATACTCTCAGATGTGGGTCTCTCTTATAGTTGATCAGATCTTGCAAAAATCTCAGAGGTTTATAAAATTAATTATTTCTTCTCTCTCTGGGAGGAGGGTAGAGACGTGATGAATGAAATCAAGTATAATTTATTGCAAGAGATAATGACTAAAAATGAAAAAAAGGCAGTTGCTAACTACATTTAAAAATAGAAAGTTATTTATACCTGTAGCACAGTGAAAGCCTGTTGTGCTGACTGAATTTAACAAGCAGACCTGGGATTCAGCTTTGGCGCTGCTAATGACTGGAGGCGTTCTTGATGTAGTGAACTAATTACCTGTGTGATGAAGTTGCCTGCTGGAGGTTTCTGACTGCTTCATCACTGTGGCACCTCCTACAGGTTAATTTCATTGAACAGCACAGTTAAGACCTCAAGATGGAGGTTCTGCTCTCTTTTCATCCAGGCACAAAGAGTTGTACTGACAGCAGTAACTAAATCGAGATTAATATTTTCCTGAATTACTGAGTAGCTAGAGCTGTATCACAGAACTAAATGGTATGGGATGCATATATAGCAGTTCATAGTCACTGCATGGGAAAACACATACTACACAGTAACTTTAACAAGCAAAACAAAATGAGTAACAGCCTTTTTCACCTGAAGGAAAGTCGCTAGATGAAGTGCAGTGGAAGACCTGGAGATTTAAAAAAGATAAAAAAACCCCAACAAACCAAAACCACAAAAGAGTGGTGGAATTCTTCAGTTTAGCAGACAGTGAAGGGGCTCCATGGGCTTCGATAGCTGCTGGAATTCTTTCTATGTATAAAATTCTTTTATGGCATTTGTTCCCAAATGTCTCAGTGCATGCATTAAAATTCAGAACATAAACAGCTCATTTAATTAGGTGATAAACTATGTCACTTAAAATTTATCGGGAAAAATACCATTTGTAAGGAAGTCTAATAACAAATGGAATGAATACCAATGTGTCCTGTCTGATTTTTTTCATTTGCTCTGTCCATTGATGTAGTAGAATATACACTTCAGTATACTCTGTCTAAATCTAGACTTTTGATATATCGGGCAGAAGAAATATAAAATCCATTTTAACATTATTACTTTTATAAAAAATATTTTAAGGAAGTATTTTAAGATTGTGGAATCCTTTATACAGAAATATTTAGTGGGTTTTTTTGTTTTGTATTTTAAATTGTGGTATAGCTGAAAATCCTTGGAGACCAGTAAAGCTAACGCTGTCTTTGTTCTCTGCTTAAAGCTAGAAGTATGTTGTAAATAGTCTGGATTTCTCATCCAAGCTTAATATGCTGTTATCTAACAGGATGCACTAAGTGTTCTGTAACAACTACAGAACTCATCAAGCAAATGGAAAGATTAGCCCTGAAATCAAGCTTCAAACTTTTATTTTCTCACAATCAATAGCCAAGTAATGCATGTTGGATTTATAATGATATTGAGATTGACTGCTTAAATCCTTTTTAAAGTCAAAGCTGGAAACACATTGTGTGTACGAGCAATCCACAGTAGAGTTTTTAAGTAGGGACTTGTGATAAATAAGTGAAATTGGGTTTGACTGAAACGGCTCATCAGTCCCATACGGGTTTGGCAGGAAGATTTCAGGCTCAAAAAGACAGTGGTTTGGAGAAGCTTCAAGCATTGGTTTCACATCACCTGAGATTGCTTTGCGGAATCTGTCTTCTGGGAGACGTAAAGACAAGAGGCTCATTAAAAGTGAGCAGCACTGGAGAGAATGATTGAGTTTCAAGTACACTTGTGTTTTTTAGTTTCAAGAGTTTAAAGGTGAAGATATATTTTAAGAGCTCAACTGGCAGATGAGAAGAAAGCTGTCAGGCTTCTCAATGAACTCCCTTTATATATAGATAGATAAATAGGATATTGTAGTATTGTTTTGACAACGCGGAAAAAAAAGCCAAACCTCAAACCAACCAACCAAAAAAAAACCCCTACAAATTTATTCAGCTCAGAATGTCCTGATAATTGGATGAAATTATAGTTAATCTCTCAGCTATTACAATTGGATTTGATAAAACAGGTTGTCTTTAGTCCTGCTATCTGATAACTTCAGGGGCAATATTAACTCTCTGTAAAAGACGTGGAAGCCGAGGAAGAAATGAATCTTGGGGCTCACTTTGAGGATATTCTACACTGTATTGGCAATCCAGCTATGGTATCTCAAAGTTTGCTGTGGACCCTTAATCTTACAACTGACTTTCACCTACTCCAAGACTCGAAACTATTTTGCCCTGTTGTATTTATTGGCCTTAGAAAAACATAACGATACCGAGCTTTAAGATCAGAATTTGGCTTCTTTGCTTCTTATTCTGATAAAATCTGTGCTGTTAACAGGTATCATTATAGTATTAAGTAAATTAAACTATCACAGGTTTTGATTATTCTATGACAGCATGAGGGTTGTTTTTCAATGTCTGACCATTTACCTAATGCTATGAGTCAAGGAATGAACAAAGTGACTTTGACCTGTGAAATAACACTTTGGTTTGTTCAGTCAGAGCAAGTGGTCTTTAACTCAATCTGAATTGTAAATTTATGTGATAAGTGTGCTGAAGCAACATAGTCTTTTTCTCATAGTCTCATAGCGTGAAATGCAGCTGAAAGCTGATTTGTTTTCTGAAAACTTGTGTGACTCTTGGCACAACTGTAGACAAAAGCACAGTGGCTGCTTACTGTGTTGCTTATTCTTGCCTTTGTTCACGTCCATTCATTTATGCACATCCATTGCAACGCAGGCAAAAAAACCTTTTGGGGTGATAATTAAATAGCACAGTTTCTAACTAAGAATGCAGATACTGGCTTTTAGTAATTTTAAGAAAAAAATGCTCTTCAAAATTACTAAGATGTACTTTAGTGAAAATTTGAGTATGCTGGATGGGGAACTTAATGGCTTTGTGAGTTGAATGGCTGGCAGTGCTGGCTGTGGGGAAGGTGGTTTGAGTGTCTTTCATTAGGCCGTGTTTCCCCAGAGCCCTAGGATGGATGTAGCATGAAAAAGTTTGTCCTCATGACAAACTGAAAATCTAATACAGTGTTTCCTGAACAGATGTTAGAGAAATGGTCTGGTGTGGTCTCATAACTGCAGTCTTGATGATTGTATGTTTCTTAGGTTACACTGTGTTTTAAATAAGGTGTTGGGGTGAGCATACCCTTTATTTTGATTGATTTTGGCTGCGAGGCATGCATTTCAATCCCTTCCTCCGAGCTGGGGAAAGAAAAAAAAAAAGACTAAATATCCTCACCCTGGTTTTTTCCTTCTGAACTGCATTTTATTTCATCTCAGATTTACAGTGTGTATACATTTTTTTTTTCTTGAATATCACCTGAGCAGTTTTGTATTGTTTCCCGAATGCCTTCCCCTGCTCTCCTCTCTACTCCACTGGACAAGTCTTTCTGCTGTATTTTAATGATATACGCAGATGCTGGGGTAGTCAGGTGAGTGAAACAAAAAGGAATAAGCAGTTTTTAGATAATAAATTAAAAAAGTGGATTTAATATGAAGCTACTGAAAGCAGACAGCTGTCGTCTTTCCTTTTCTTGAAATTTGCCTGTCTTCAACAGATCAGCACAATTGCTTACGTCCTTCGTAAACCGTACTGAGAGATTAATGTTGTCTGATTCTTGAGCTTAGCCTTTGTCAGGGCAGCACTTTACCTAAGGAAACGATTTAGGATTTTGCCTCTAGGTCTTGGTAACTCTATAGGCACAAATGAAACCAGGAAAAAACCCACAAAATCAAATGAGTAATTTATTACTATGTTTAGATATTTTCCTCTTAATTCCAGCTGCACGTGCTTGGGCATGTTTTGGTGATAGGTCTCCACAGTGAACTGAAAGGAGAAGTGAAGGAAAAATTGCAATAAAATCCAAGTGAAAAAGGATGGAGGCATTCTACATAATTAGTAAATTAATAGGGACAGCTTCTGTTACCAACATAAGAAATCACAAATAGATGCTGAGTGGGAATGAGGTACCTATGGTATGTATTTTGTCCTTTGGCTGATGAAAGAAGGGTTAAGTCCTGCAGACCACTGCTTGAAAGTCTCAGCTGGCTAATGTATTGTCTGGGAGCTGGACTGAAAATTATCCTCTTTCTTTTCTTTGCCAGGAAAGAGTACAGAAAGCATTTTCATGTGTTTTACTGTAGTTTTTCAAAACAGAGGTGTCATTCCAAAACCTTTTAAGAGGTACTGCATGTTAACTTGTCAAAAGAAAGTATACCCAGTTGTTGCCTTCTATATATATTACTGCAATATGTACATCTGTTTCCAACCCTCCCAGTATATCCATACTAGTCTCCATTCCAAGTAAATGGGGAAAAAAAAAATACTTTTCCCACATCTCTGTTCCTTAGAATCTGCTTTCTTTGCAAACCAAGATGACTGAATGCCTTTACACATTTAATAAAGGGGTTTTGTGCACTCCTGGGTGGTAGCTATAAAAATAAATTAAGTGAATCCTGTGATATAAACTACATGAAAGAGGTGTTCAGTTGCATTTTTGTTTTTCTCAGGAGGCTTATTCCACTGCCAGAATATCCTTAGAATTTTTAATTCTATTTTAAGTACGTGAAAAAAAGGTTCCTTTTGTTAGTTATTTGTAGGCCAAAGCTTTATGTCGAAGTGTTTCAGGCAGTTTATACAGGAGAATTCTGCAATTTGAAGCACAATTTTTTCATATATTTGTGATAAACAAGATATAAAACATATGGGAAATCTGCATTTTATTTATTCATTTTTGTAGTGATTTTGACCACAGTCCAGAACTTCGACAGGCTGTGCTCCAAAACACATGTACATCGCCTGTCTCCCTTTTGCAACTGGTATGCACAGTGTGATCTTCTTAATAAGCTGTGCATGTCTGTAGGTTAAATGTATGTTACCAATTGGACTTCTAGTTGTTCTTGTCATTCCAAAGTACTCGTATGGAGATTTTTTTTTTTGTTGTTTCCAATAAATTGTCATAACAATATTTATTACATTTATAAAGTGAGTTCCCTGATCTGGAATTTAATTTAAGCATGAAATTAATAATTAAAAAGGTACAGTAGTATGTGTACAAAAATAAAACTAAAAAAAAAAACAAACCCACAAAACCCAAACAAAACCACACACAGCACGAACCACCCCCCTTAAAATTTATCCTTAGCAGCTATTTGTACAAGGGGTGTCTCTTTCAATGTTAACTTACGTTGGACTGGAAGCCCAGCTAGCAGTTTTAACACCCAGCATGATATCCTTCCCTGTTACTAAAACATAAAATATAAATGACTTTTGCAAATATGCTTGTTTTCATAATACCTTTCAGCATAGAGGTTCCTAAATACATTTCTACATAATTCTATACTTTATTGGATTGAACACTCAAACATTTCTTTTGGTAGATGTGATCTAATTAATGACCATTACAGAAGGTATATAATCTGTGTATGGAAACATACATGTGCACTTGCCCATGTAATCCGTGCCATACATTCGGAAAAGCTATGTCTAATATTGCAAAATCAAACACCCTGGCATTAAGAAATACCAAAAATAAGTTTTCTCACAGAATTTTAATGCGCACCTGTTTTCCCACAGGCCTCATAAATATTCGCTGATAAAAAAATTACACAAATGTGTGGATATTATTTGCTTATGTGAGATGGGTGATACTTATTTTAGGAGCCCTTAGTCAGTGTCTTTTATCCTTGACGAGTGGTGTCTGTTCCTGTGTCTTGGTGTCTAAAATGAGTATAAATGCATGTTTAGACAGGAAACTTCCTTCTTTTCAGGGCTTTTCACTAGAGTCCAGGAACCCAGATTTTGAACTGTTCTCTGTATCGATTAGGCAAGTGTAATTTTTTTAGAAAATATTTTGTCTAAATTGGGCAGGTTTCCAGGGGAGGTTAGAACATATATGTCTTCCATAAAATGCAGCTTTGCTGCAGTGTCCTGTGTCACCAAAACTAAAACATTTTTGGAGACGTTTGTATTGATTTGGTTTGTGTCACGTAAGTGGAGGGAGAACAGAGAGAATAACTGTAAATGTTTTATGAACATGCAGTGAGCTTTTGAAGTCTCATAAATAACAGCTTTAAACGTTTATTCAAAAGGATTTTTTCTGTGTTCTGTCATTACCTTCAATACTGCTGGCATTGGGTCTGTGAATCCGGAACTCTCTGGCATTCTCATACCACCTTTACCGCGTATTTTCACGCAGTTTTGTATCATTTTCCATCTGGTATTCTCCCTTATAGCCAGAATTAATATCTGACCTTTCTTAGTTGCAAAATACATCCTTTTGCCTCATCATCTTTGCTCTGGCTCATGAGATTTTTCCAGGTAATTATTCCATCCTCTACCTTTTTGAAGACCCTTTCTGAGCACAGCTACAATCAGAAATTCTTTAATTGTAAAATCGGTTTCCTCTTGCTCTTCTCCCTCACCCCCACACATATGCAGACTTGAGAAAACGTAGATACTGTTTTAAATGAGGTTGACTTTGTGCAGCACGTGGTTTTTCAGACTTCCTGACCAGTAATCTAGATTACAGTATTATTTTACAGTTCTGAACACTTGCTTCTAATATAAATCAAAATCTTGGTATATTTTGAGAGAAAGTAAACGTTCTGTTTTAAAACAGACTGCCCACTGTTGGAAGCTCACTTGTAAAGCCTGGATAATAATTTTTGGGGTGTGTATGTCATTGCAGTGATGTGGCAGCTCTGCATGCACTTTGGAGGCACTCAGAGAAACAGGAGTTTCTTTTGCTTGCTATCTCTGAGATAGCACGTCTGGAATGTCCTTTTAACATGTAATTCAGTTACAGGCACTACAGGAAGGGCAGATATTTTGGTCTTTTTTTTTTTCTTCTTCTGAGAGTCTACACACAAAGCAGAATCCAGACAGGCCATTATGTCCAGTTTCTAATACATGCTTTAAAACTGTTCATTTATGTAGCTGTACTTAGTTTACTTGATGCTTTATTGGCTCAACCATTTATTGATTTCAGAGAGGTGAATGGTTTTGTATTAGATAATTTTTGTCATAATCCTAACTTTTATTGAAGTTATACAGAAGACCAGACCTGTTGTGCAGGTTTAGAGCCAGCATTTTAATTTTTTTTACATTCAAAATTGTCCATTGATTCCCACTTTTCCTTTCTCTGTTACCCAGTTTATAGTTCAGAATGGCTTTTTATTTTCCACTTTGACTCCTTACTTACCCCCAAAGGAGTCGTTGTTTGTTCTCCAAGTTGATGGTTTGTCAGTTTAGGGCTCAGGATCTTATTTTCCTAATGGGGTGTTTTTCACATCATTTTCTAATTGCAATGAGAGTGTCTAGGTAGGATCATTGCCCGGAAATCTGAAACTTTAAAAATGTAAAAGGAAGCACAAGGCAGCACGGTAATGCTGCCTCATCATCCTGAGCAGTAACCCTTCGGGATGAAAGCCAGCTCATGCACAGTCTCGTCAAGCCTAACAATTGCAGTCTGTCACAGTTTTCAGTTATTTCACTTTTCATTTGCTTTGGTACATTGTCCAGGTGATGTGCATGGTCCATTGCTGTTGGATGCAGGGATGTTCATGAGGACAGGAGGGAATGCAGCTGTCTGAGGAATGGTATATTGGTTTGGGCAGAGACTCTGTTTTTTGTTTGGTTGGTTTTGGTTTGGTTGGTTGGTTGGTTGGTTTTTATAGTCAGAAACAGAAGGTCCATTGCCTAACAGGAGATTAATCTTTCACTGCATTATCAAAGCCCCGATACTACATGTGATCTAGACACCCAGCTTCCAGATCAGATATCAAAACCTTTATTTCTGTTTCAAAGAATATCTGCATTGTACTTACTAGTTAGCGTAAACAGATTGCCAGGATGATACTGAAAAAACCAGACACAACACAATTTAGAACATTTTTCAAATGAAATAAAGAATACTAATGAAGTATGGGATTCAGTAAATTTATCTTCTGGGTTCATCTATTCTGCAACAGAATTCATGGTACTATGGCAGACCATAAACGATAGGGTTTTACTGTAAAGAAAAAAAATGTCTTTTATCCCAAAGCAGGATCCTTGTATCAGTTATAGTACGCACATAAATTCCCTGCCAATGCTAGCATTACAAGTATTAGCACTTGTACATTTGGCAGCAAATTTTTGATAGAAAGCACATGTTGATCTGAGATCTTTACATTATATAAGACCAACAAAAATAAAGCAGTGTGCAGCATAACTTGAGCTTTTTTCTGTGTTAGTTTTTGTCACTTAACTGATTTTTTTCTTCTATTATCCTACTTTTTGATAAGGTATTCTTGGAAATACTTCATAACAGATGTCATAGTCTATAACACACAATACTTTGAATAAAACTTTATTCACAATAGAAAAAATATAGTGTATTCTTAATCCCATTTACTTTAATTGGTTGCTTTCATCTTAAATTATACTCCTCATTTAAGCTCATAAATTTTTCAATATCTAAAGTAATTTAACTAAATAAAAAGAGAAATGTGCTGAAAGGACTATGTTTGGACAATGACATAGTTGTATTGAACTGGAGTCATGATGGTTAAATGGGTAATTGCAGTTGAAAGAACCATACGCTGTAATAGACTGTGTTGCATCTTGTGCATTTGTCAATTTCTTTCCTCTTAGGAATGCAAAAGGATCTATAAAATGTAGCATAAACCAAAGAATCTTACTGGGATATATATCTCCTGTTTTATTTATAAATATTTCAGTCAGTACAGAATTCATCGTTTAAAATAGAGTTCAGCTGTCCAAACTGCAATGCCAGTACAATGGGCAGGGAAATTGCTCTGCTCGATTGAACTATGTAGCAGACAATATATATTTTGATTGCTGTTATAAATTCTAATAGCAAAAATGGACAGAATTCCTCAAGTGTGCTACCTGATTATAGACAAGTGCCTATCTTGGCATTGGCTCATGTTTCAGAACAGTGCAACGATGAGAGACATTAAAGACCACTGATAATTTTTCAGATTTTACTAGCACTTGTTGATATCATATGTGGATAACTCTTTATGAAGTGGAAACCTTGTACAGTAAGAGCATTGTGACTAGAAAATAGGCAAAGCGCTGCAGAAGAAGGCAGAAAGGCTTGAGTAGATGCAGATGTAGGGTTTTGTCAAATGCTGTGACCTGTTTCTAAATAACTTCATCTTATTTGTCATACAGTCATATGTGAGGGTCAGAACTTTGGGGAACAGGTATAAACCATTAGGGTTGTCAGTGACTCTTGATTTATAGTAATTGTTACTTGGCTAATTTGGCTAAGATTTTTTTTATTATTATTATATTTTGTTCCAGTAAGATGTTCTGTGTTATTCTTGATTCAGTCTAGAAACTTACCTGTACTTTTAACCCTCATATATGCTGTGTTTGCTATTTTAATCTACAAATTACTTTCAAAAAAGTCGTGGCCTTAGTGACTGCCTGTAGAAAGAAAAATGGCTTGGCATCTGTGCTGCTGAAGATCTAACATATGCTGGTCAGTTCCCTGGATAGGTGGCTGTACAGTTTGATTACACGTAGTAATACTTGATACAGTTCAGTTAATTCTGGGTGGAAGTGATTTAGCAACGGAAGTTCAAAAATTCCTTTTAAATTCTTCCTATAGCAGATGCAAAGATTAGATACTCATTTTGAAGAAGTTATAACATAGTAAATTCACAAAGGTTTGTCGGATGTAAATGGCAAAGATAAAAGAAAAAACCCAAACAAATCCTGACAGTGATTTAGCTTTAGATTCACAAGACAAATGCAGGAAAAACAAGTAGTGAGAAATAATCCTGTGTTGACAGACAAATGGTCTAGATAAGTAGAACTGTCATTCTATTCATCCACGTTTTTGACATCTTCCTAACTAGTAAGGAGTGGAGAAGCCTTTACTAACCTTCTGGAATCACAAACTCTTTCCTTTTCTCTGCTATTGGACACTTTGCAGCACTTGGCTGTGCTTCTGGGTTTGAGTAAAAAAAAAACCTTAAACTTTTCTATGTCTTCTTATCACTAGAGATATATATGAAGTAATGAGATATGGGAACTATTCCTTACATTCATTAGTTCTGTGTTTGAATTGTAAACCCTGGTTTATGCCAGGTTTTATTTGGGTGTATATTTTTTGCCAAGCTTGACTACATTACACACTGTATAACTTGATATTTAAATTTATATCCTAGTATCATTTGCAGTATCTTTGCAAGAAAGCTAGCTCTTGCTTCACTGTGGTTTGTTTCTTTTTAATTTTTTTGTATAAAAGTACAAATAGGTCTGTCAAAGTTGATTTGCTTTTGTGTCTGAAATTTAGCTTGTGGCATATTATGAAGTTTGAAGTAGTGTTTATGCAAGTACTAGAACAAATGTGTAATTGTCTGCCTAATTTTCTAAGCCTTCCTGCTGGAAGTGTTGCAGATGTTATTTGATATACTTATAGAAATCTCTTGTATTTTTGAATTTGTTTAGGAGAGAGATAATTAAATCTGTTGTTATTGTTGAGGTGAAATATTACAAGTTTGGAGTTGCAAATTCTGTAATGTTTTTTTCTGTTCCCATTGGATTATCTAATTGAATCTTGTGTGCTTAAAATTGTACAGAAAGATGCAATGTCCAGAGGTGCCAATTTCCCTGATATACCTAGAGCTAATGAAGGCTTCCTATAGAAAGATATTTTAAAATAGAGAACAGTATAGGATGATCTGTATCCAAGGGCAGGGCAAACATGATATGTCTATAAAGACCAGTGGCACTGTAAGAACAAAAAATGAAATTATTTGGTGATTGCGTATAAAAGTAATTTCTTTTGAAGATTATATGCTTGCAAAGTGCTTGTCATGAATCTCAAATATAAACTGGGGCTACCTATTAGGAAGGCTAGGTGAAACTTCTACTGTCCTACTTTTTGATATGGTATTCTGTAATGCCATTTATAATGTTCTTAGATTTTTAAGGTATTTTTAAAAGCTAGATTTTGTCTGTTTCCTATTTTAATACAGCTTGGCAAGGCTAAGCCTGCTGTGCCTGTGGACAGATAGCAAAGATGATAAATAGACCTTAAGTTTAGTTTTGTTTGAACAGCTGCAGAATTTACTTTAATATGGACTGAAATATCCATGACTAAGCTTATATTTGTTTTCCTGAATAAGCAAGATGTCATTCTTTGCTGGAGTGAAACATCAAGCATCAAAGAAAACAGAATCTTGTAACCCTATGTTAGTCTCCTGTTAGAAGAGAACAACGTAAAAAACCTAGAAAAGTTTCTTATATACCAGAGGGAAAAAACAAAACTTTTCTGTTTTCTGGTGGATAACGTTAGATTCCATTCTTCTAAATTCATGACATCAGATTTTTCCTCCGCCCCAGCTTGGGACAGTGTGAGTGTTCATAACATGTTATTATTTTCTAAATTACTTAAAAGAGAATGGGAGAAAAGAGAGGAAATAATAGTATTGTCTTTCAGAGAGTTTGATGCTGCGCATAGATTGGCTTTTTGAGGTAGATGTGCTGTATTGTATCAGAGTCGCTGATCCCACAAACACCTAGGCCAGTACCTGTTTGTGGCACAGCACCCTTGGGATCATCTAGGCCTTCCCTTACATGGAAATCAAGGTACAGGAATGGGAGCTGATGTTCCCACACTTATAGTTTTCTTCTAAAGTGTAGGTTCACCATCATGGAATAGGTTTTTGGGTTTTTTCCCTGAAGAATGCTAATCATTCAATCTTTCAATATTCTGACTTTTACTACTTTTTATTTTGGTGATATGCTTATGACAGGTGGTGATTGTGTCATAGGAGAAAACTTGTCTGTGGTTCTAAATCTGCTCTTTTACCCTTGGGATTTTGTTTTCATGACAAGGGTTTATCCCCTCTCAGAAAGTGGTGATTAATAAATATATAATCATTTGTATTGACAGATATTTTAAAATTGCATAGCCTGTATTGACTCATATCACAGTTATTAGGATTAAAGAGTCATAATCTGTTTCTTGCATGTCTTGTTTAATTTTTATCTTTGTGTTTATTTTACAGGATGCTGTACTTTCGATGAGCCTCTTAGTTCCTGTGGCTATAGTCAGTCAGATGATGATGATCTTAACTGGGATCAGGTGAACGCACCGATAAAGCCCTCCTCTGGTCAAGGGATGCCATCTGGTTGGTCTTGTATTTTGCTTTGTTTCTCATTGACATTAGCTTATGTGGTTATTCCGCATTTCTTGACAGTACTATTATTAGAATGCTGCTTCATCTGAATCTGTCTGTTAATTGCAATACTCAAATCTTTTAAGTGTTTTTCGTGACGAATATTTTGCAAAGCAAAGATTTTTTGTTGTGTGGGAAACATAAAGGATAGAAAGAGTAACTTGGTGTCATCAAGGAAGTCAGAAAGCAAACAGAATAATGGCATGAAAATGAATTTGAAGTAGTACTAGAATCAGGCAGATAGGACTACTCAAAGGAAGAGAGAATAGTAAGAGATAAAACAAAGATGGCCTTAGACATTTTCATTGAGAGAGAGAATAACCAAAATCTGTTCTGAAAAGAAATGGGGAGTGAAGAAGAGGTGAGAGAAAAAAAGAGAGGAGGGGTATTCTGAAACAAAGGGCCTCAATGATATTATGCTTGTTGTGTTTAAAAAACAATTGTGATACTATTAGCTAAATGTACTTTGTATGCTGCGTGCAGTTGGACCTAATTCCATAGCAACAACCCTTGCATTCTATTGAACTATAAACTTCCTCTGGTAATACAGTCATTCCTTTACCACTTCACCCACTCAAATATGTAAAATCTGACCATTGTTTTTAAACATTCACTAGCCTGAAATTTGGCAATTATTATTTTTTCATGTTTTTATCTAGTCATGTTAAGAGTTCCCCCAGTGTCCTGATCTCCATCTTCTGGGGGATGATTGCTTGCAGTCCAGCTCAGCATCTTTGGCTTTTAAAGACTATGCATCCAGTGACTATTGTCACCTAAAAGTGGCCAAAATAAAAAGACAACTTTGTAAAGTCACTGATTGTAGCATCATGCAACTTCTATGTTAGCCTCAGAATTTGGTATAACTGTATCCAGAATGCTTAAAAACATTGCGGGTGTTGTGCTGCAGATGTTGTGCTGGTATTTCACATCCGTTTCAATTACTTCTTTAAAGCAGCTGTAATGTACTTTGGCATTTGTGTAAAATCCCTTTAATAATTGTCCTTCCCAAGAAAATGTTCCTCCCTTATTTTTGGTAAGGTGATTAGCAGGTGAACAGTGTGAATCTTCAGAAGTGACCATATAAACAAAACCTGAATGTATGCACTCATCATTAGTGCACCAATAAGTGCTCTAAGGTAAGATGTGCACTAACTGGCCCTAGATATCATTCACTTATAAAAATGCTCTTGGTGGTCTTCATTGTAGTTTTATCAGTTTTTCCATGTGTTGTGGACATCATGTATGAGGTTGATAGTTGGACTAAAGTGCCTTTTCCTTCACCACTTGATTTCCTCTGTCAAAGGTAGGACTCCCTACTTCAAGATGAATCTTCAGTTTGCCTGGGTCCTGGCACTTGGGTTGTCATGCTAGGTTGAGTTCATCATCCCAGATAAAGGAAGTTTCTCGCAGATTCTTTTTTAAGCTGGGTCTTGTCCAGTGCTCTTGGCACTCACTGCTAAAAATGTTCTGGAGTGTGTTATTAGTGCTTAGTTAGTTTCTCAAGTTGGAGCTAACACACATAGCTTATCAGTCATCTTGGCTTGCACTACAAGCTGTACATTCTTTTTCTCAGTCACGCCACTGGAAATTATCTTTCTATTCCAAATTTCATTCATTACTCGTCCCACTTGGAGTTTGTGAAAGCGACTGTCGCTGTATGTTGTTCGCTGCTCTTGGCAGTTACAAGAATTTCAGATCTGTGTTCTTTTCTGTGATAACCGTAGACTTGAAGTTTTATTTGCTTTGTTTTCCCAGAGGCAAGGGTCCAGACTAAGTAGGAACTGGTATTTTTATGGAGGGAAAATGGTATCTATGTAATTTTATTTATCAGATGTCATATGGCTTGTTTCTTATTTGTCTTCCTGCCTTTTTATCGGAAGATTAAAATAATGTTCTGATAATCAAGTAAAAAGATATTAAATTAGGAAATAAATCATATTTAGAGTTTAGGGAGTTTTATTTCTGTCCATAAAGGAAGTGGAATATGCTTTGAGAGTCCTGGGTCAGAAGATGAATGAGTTAGTCTGAGGAAGGTTGTGGATACTGGGGCCTTAAAAGGTCAAAAATCCCATTGAGAAGGAAAGAAATACTCATTTTTTTTCAAAAGAGAAGCAGTGTGTCTAATTAAGTGGTATCTGATTTTTCCTCATAATTTCATCAAGACAGTTTTTTCCTGTTCTTGTTCAAATCATCATTTTAATGATTTTAATTAGTTTTCAAGTTAGCCTTAGCCAGAGAGTTATGGGATACACTTAAAGAATTTTTTCAAGTAGTTTGTCAGCAGTTTCTGAGCTCTACATATTTTAGAAAAAATAACTTCAGATAATAATGAATAGAACATCTTAGATTAATAGTTTGTGGGGAATTCTTGGCTTGAAAGCAAAATGCTTTCTGCAATGATGTTGTAATACTAGACTGAAACAAGAACTCTCAGTTCAGTAGTCCTTTGTCAGTAGAAAAAATTAATGCACATAACATTCCTAATTTTAGGCAATATGCTCCAGCAAGTGAGCTGATGTCAATTTATAATATTTTTTATAATTTGGTGGCAGTCAGGGGGAAGCACACTAGTTATGGCATTTGATTTATTTTAATCCACATAAGACTGTTGAGAGCATGGCTGTACTTCAGACAGAAATATTTTGGCTTGATATGTTATTTCAGTGGAACAAAAGAAATGTCATGTAACATTCATGTGTATGTGTGCATGCGTTAATGTACACAGTATGTATTTACATGTTAGTGAGCTTTAGTAGTAGTTCTTTCTGAGATCTAATTTTAGATGAAAACTGGTGAATTTTATTATAGGTAATAATTAGTTTGTAAAAGTATTTCTTAGTGGCCTTTAATCCTTGTTGATTTGCTATAGTAGTAGAAAAATTCGAAGTCATTGCTACTAAAGTAACTAACTAAGCATGACCTTTAATGAGTTAGTATTAATCTGAAACTGCATTAAACAGACCCTGAAAATGACATGTATATATTTCTGTATATATTTGTATGGATTAAATGAGAGTGGTTAATCCACTGCTCTTCTGTTTTGGGTGTCCTGTCAGTCAGATGGAGCAAATGCTGTAGGAAGAATGAGTGGCTCTTCCCTTTTCTCAGCCTTGGTCTTTCTCCATGTCTTACTTTTCAAGAATGTATGTTTATAATAGTGTTCAAAGCTATGATTATAGAAACACTTAATCATTATTAGTGGCATCTTGTATTGCACTGTAGAACAGTTGCAGCAGTCTGATATTAACGTGTTTATATAATACATGTTTACACTTACAGCTAACTGTAAACCCTTTAGTTGTAGTCCAGTAAAGATGTCTTCAGAAAAATATGCCCAAACAATAGATTATTGGCAAGGTGTTGGCACAGGGCAGAGGGGGCTGCAGGAGTGGCTTCTGTGAGGAGATCAGGGCTGCCCCATGTTGGATGTATCCAGTTCCAGACAGCTCCAATGGACCCACCACCAGGCACAGATGAGCCCCTTAGCGACACTGGTGGCATTTCTAGAATATTTAATCTTTTGTTGTAGATATTCTCTACATATGACTTTTATTTTACACTTCTTCTTTTATAGAACAAGATATTTTGAATATAAACAGTGTGGTTCATGAGGTAATGCCCAGCATAGCTGACTGGCTTTCAAATTTTCATTTGAAGCAATGGGCTTTCTTTAGTATTTATAACTGTAACTTACCAGGAGGAGGATAGCAGTTGTCCTGTTTTCTTACGCATTCCAGTAGCCCCCTGTTTGAGTATTAAATCACAGAACGTGCTGCAACTCAGAGAAGTGAGTGGAAGATGCTACAAGTTGTTTGACTGGCAAATGATATGACAAATTACGACTTTTTTAATGTTTGAGGAAATCTCTTCTGCAGAAGTCAAAGGCTATATGAAAGGTCTGGGAATTCATTTTTCATTAAACCAGAATATCCTCAAAGCAGCCTGGAAGATAGAGTTGGCTGCTGAGGGTATTTCTGTGTAACACCGTGTAGTGCCACACGGCGCTAAGCAAGCCCTCTAGCCAAACACATTTAACTTGCTGTGATTACATGTTATATATACAACCTCAGCAGGAAACACCTGCCATAATATATGCCGAGAAGCAGCTAACATAATAAGATAGACACTGGAGCTGGGTTTGACATGAATTTCTTGACAACAAAAATGTTTAGGATTACAATGTTTTACTGTTACATGTTGGAAACCCAGTCTCCCTCCCATCTTCCACCCATTGTGCCAGACACTGTCCTGCTGGTTAAGTGCATCAGAATCTTGTTTCAGGTTTCCCTGCTATGTTAAAAGTGGAAGTACTCTGAATAGCTCGGCTTTTGTTTGTGGGGGTTTTTTACCTCTCTGGAGTGCTCATGAGAAGTTTCTTTGGATGAAGTAGGAGAATCCAAACAGGAGAGAAGGGAAGGGCTTTATGTTTTAAAGCCAGAAAATACTGATTAAAGAATTTTGTCAAGGACTTAGGGCAAGTACCTTTGCATTACCTTTTGGTGAACTGGCGTTTTTCAACTGGATTATTGGTCTGGAAAGGAAAAATTCAGTTACTTCTGGTGGAGGCCCTTGGTTCATCAAAGACAGCAGAGAACGTATATCTTCTTTCCTGGGGATAAGCCCGAGACATGTAAGTGTACCTCGGGACACTTCAATCTGGGTAGTTTGGGACCCCATCGTAATATAAATTAAGTAGTGCATGCTTTAGCATAGAGTTCCCTAGGTACTTACTCAGTGCTGAAGGCTATGTTACTGTGCCTTCCCTGCCATGGGTATCTTACTGAAACCACTGCAGTTTCTCCTCCAGTTTCAGCAGACTTGTATTAAGTAGCAATACAATTTTTGAATTTCTGGTATAGCAAGTGGAGCAGAAGACCAGCTTGACAGAGCAGGGAACTTGTCATGAAATTGAAGAGGAGAAAGAAGTTGCACGATCTCTGGAAGTGAGGTCTGGCTTCACAGGAAGAATACAGAGCTGTAGTTGGTTTATGCACAGAAAAGATGCAAAAAGCCAAAGCTCAATTAGAGTTGAAACTGGACAGTGTTGTTTCGGATAACAAGAAGGTCTTTTTAAAGTATGTTAATAGCTAGAGAAGGTCTAAACGAAAGATTGGACTGATAAGTGTTGACAGTGGTCATCTGACTAATAGGGATGAAGAAAAAGCATAGACATTCAATGTGGTTTTTTGCCTCAGTGTTTAATAATACTGATAGACCTTGGGCTGCCTGTTCCTCTGAGTCAGAGGAACATGAGTGTGGAAACAGTGACTTTCCACTTGTGAACACTGAAATTTTAAGGGATCAGCTGAATGTTTACAAGTCTGTGCAGCCTGACAGGATTCATCTCTACATACTGAAGGAGGTAGTGGATGTTATAGCAGGACCCCTTTCAATCGTCTAGCAAAGGTCTTGGGAATCTGGGGACATCTAACTTGGAAGCTGGCTCATCTACAAAACTGGGTGTGAGGGAAGACCCAGGCACCCACAGATCTATTAGTTTAACCTCAATTCCTGGAAAAAATATGGAGATCATACTGGGTGCTATTGAAAGGCATTTAAAGAATAATGCAATCATCAGGCACAGCCAATATGGGTTCCCAAAAGGAAAGTTCTTTTTAAGTAATTTGATATCCTTCTATCATAAGGTCACCCACCCAGTGGATGAAGGGAAAGTGATGGATGTAGTTTTGCTGGATTTTAGTAAGGCTTTTGATACTATCCCTCATAGCATCCTTCTGAACAAATTGTCCAACTGTGGCATGAGCAAGTTCATGGCGGGTGCATTGGGTGAAGACTCTGTTGAGTGTTTATGGGTAAGAATCAAGGGGAAGGCCAAGAAGGCAGACATCTTGGTGGGAGTCTGTTATAGACCCCCCCTACCAGGATGTAGAGGCTGATAAAGTATTCGATAAGCAGCTGGCAGAGATGTGTTCCTCAGAGTGGTGTTCCTCAGGGCTCAGTTCTAGGGCCTGTTCTCATCAATATTTTTATCAATGATCTGGATGCAGGAGTTGAACGCACCATTAGCAAGTTTGCTGATGATACCAAACTGGGAGGTGCTGTTGACTCTCTTGAGGGACAGGAGGCCTTGTAGAGGGACCTGGATAGATTGGAGCTTTGGGCTATTATTAATGGGATAAAATTTAACAAGTCAAAATGCTGGATTCTGCACCTTGGATGGGGTAAACACTGGGCACAAGTATAAATTGGGAGAGGAGTGACTGATGAGCAGTCCTGCAGAAAGGGATCTGGGGATGCTGGTCAGCAGCATGCTCAGTACAAGTCAGCAGTGAGCCCTGGCAGCCAGGAGGTCAGACCCCATCCTGGGGTGCATCAAACACAGTATCACCAGCCAGTCCGGAGAGGTGACTATCCTGTTGTATTCAGTCTTGGTGCAATGTCAAAGTTTAAGGCTGGGCTGGCTATTAAATGAATGATAGATGCTCTCTATTAAGCCTTTTCACTTCCCTGGAAGGGAAGGGGAAAAAGAAAAGGGAGAAAGACTTATGGGTTAAAAAACCCAAACCCCTAAAATAGCTTTAATGAAACAATAAAAATGAAAACAAAAGATATAATAATATTGATGGGAAAAATAACAAAATATATAAAAATATATACAAAACCAGTATGGAGCTCCCCTGATGACGATTATGTAACCACCAACACTGCATGGCAGGCACTGGGAAAGTCTCTGGCTGGACTCAGCGGCAGACAGGAACTGCATTCAGGAACACATGGATCGCGATCGAAGGCAGAAGAATGGACAGAGTCCTTCTCAGATGCTGGCCATGGAAGAAGAGAGCTTGACCCTTGTGATCCCTCAGATTTAAACTGAGTGTGATGTGTAGGGGATCCTGCTTTTAAGCAGGGGAGTTGGACTAGATGATCTCTAGAGATCCCTTTCAACTCTGAATATTCTGTGATTCCGTGATGGGATGGAGTATTGCAATGGTCAGTTTTGGATCACCTGTTTTGTCTGCTCCTCCCTTCAGGCTTGACCCTTTTACACCCTTATACTTAAGGCATTCCAACATGGCACATAAGAAATTTAGCTGACCTCGGTTTCTATAGGAATAAGTGTAAGCAAGAGCCTTTCTGCATACCATTCATACCGCTACCTTAGTAATGACTATAAACATTGAGCATTATCAGTTCTAGCAGGGACTGTCTGAAAAATATGCTATTAACTTCAGAAAGTGCAGTCGCTTGGAAAAGACTTACTGAAAAGTAAAATCACTGAAAGGAGGATTGGTTCTGTTCTATTTCAACCCGGGACATAGGGCCTCACCTTGAGCACTGTGTGCACTTTTGGGTCCCACAATTTAAGAAGGATGTGAAGGTCCTTGAATGTGTTCAGAGGAGAGCAACAAAGCTGGTGAAAGGGCTGGAAGGAATGTCCTGTGAGGAGTGGCTGAGTACTTTGGGCTTGTCTGGTTTGGAACAAAGGAGCCTGAGGAGTGACCTCTACAGCTTGCTGAGGAGGGGAAGTGGAGAGGGAGGAGCTGATGTCTTCTCCCTGGGATCCAGTGATAGGATGTGTGGAAATGGTTCACAGCTGTGCCAGGGGATGTTTAGACTGGGCATTAGGAAGCATTTCTTTACTGAGAGGGTGGTCAAGCACTGGAACAGGCTTCCTAGAGAAGTGGTCAATGTCCCAAGCCTGTTGATATTTGGCATTTGGACAGTGCCCTTCACAGAACAGCCTTGGTTGGAAAAGACCTTTAAGATCATCAAGTCCAGCCATTAACCTAACACTGCCAATGCACCACTACACCATGTCCCTCAGAACCACATCTGTGCTTGTTTGGCTGGTTATTTTCTTCTATTGGAGAATGAACATACTTAACCAGTTTGAGAAAAGCTGTAAGCAGTAAAAAGCTTTTGAGGACTATGAATAAACAGTGAGTCTGAAGATGCTCCTCTGAGAGCTACACTCACTGCATTGGGAGATCAGGAGGAACGGGAATAATCAGAGTATTCCTAAATAAGGTGGTTTTTTTTTTTTTGTTTAGTAATTAATCTAGTGGGAAAAAAAGCCTCTTAATTTCTTGCAGTCTTCAGAGCTTTTATTTCACTCTCATGTTTATCCCATTAGATTCCTACTCATCCATCCTGCCCTTTAGAAACTAATAAAGAGTGGATCAAAACCTTTCTTTGCATCTACAGGCTTTAAAGTGTGTAGCGTGACTGCCTCCATTTCGGGGCCTGAGTCAGTTATTTCCCGAGTTAGAAGTTTATCTTTTAAGACAGTTCTGCTATATGATGACATCATAGTCATAGTGACAGTTAAAATGCCAGTGAGCTGGAGATGAACTCCATCACTCCTCTTTAGGAGTACAAACGTTGTGATTCCTCAGGGAATCATTTTCTTGGCATGTTATTTAAAGGCCTTTTTGCTGAAATTAAAGAGGGAATTCTTGTCTCTATTAGATTTATTGGATATTTTTTCATCCCTTCTTACAGCACTTAATTTGTTGGCAGGCATTGATGACTGATAGTATGTTGTTAGCAGCTAGAGCTGTAACTATAGTAAGAGTGGCCAAAAAGTCATTGATATGAGTGTTTTGAGGCAGAGGTCATTAAATGCTGCATCAGAAAGCTATTTGGCAAACCTATCATTCACGGAGTACTTATTCTCTGGGTTGAATTTGAAATTACTCTGAAGTGTAAGACTGTGATCAAGAAAGCTTCTTCCTCATCAGTGGCAAAAAACAAGCCTTTATTCCAACCAAGCCGATATTTTGTTCACAGTTTAAGAACAATGTATTTTTAGTATGTCCCTTTGTCGTCCTTTTACCAGAGAATTATGTGGTTTAAATTACTTCATTAACCTTAACTAAGCCTCGTAGAAAATACCTTATGTAATATTTTAAAATCTGATACATAGTAGAAGCATACTGAAAAAAGTCTAAACTTCTGCAGAGTGAAGTTTCATTGCTTAGCGTAAACAGCATTTTTTCAATTAATCTGTTCGGCTGAAAGCAGCACATTTAGGAGACTACCTATAGCCACCTAGAACTTCTGCTTGCAACATGGCTACAGGCGTCTCCATATGTCTACACTTTTAAGACTTCTGTTCCCAAGTTGAGGACAGTCAGGTGGCAAATGTGGCTGCACAGCTAGGTTAGTGCACAACCAAAATGGATGGGTTGTATTTTGTATTGTATTTAGGTCCTCTTGTAGTTGAAGCAGTCGGATTCCCCAACAGATCAGACACAGTCTTAATTCCTTTGTATATGTTTGCAGAACTCGAAGTCGGCGAAGAAGCAATTAAAAGGCTTTCATGAATTCCATGAGCTGAATTAAAGAGCTCAATACTTTTGTTCTCAGTGTTAAAGCAATATAGTTATTTCCCTCGCCAGCTGAAATAATTAATTCTTCATCTAGTAGTCACAACATTTCTAATCAACTGCATTTCAGTAGCACAAAGGCAAAAATACTGTCTGGACCTCGTTGAAAAATTTATGATGTACACAACCATTTAATTATGAGAAAACAGGTGCAGGTAATTATACAAGTCATAATGTTGCAGCAGCTAATAACATCAAATATTTGTGATAATTGCATGCAAGCAATTGATCACAGTTCTGTGGTTCTCACATAATACAGATTTGAAAAGCACTTTTCAATACATATATATTCACAGTAGAACATGGAAGCTACAGGTGCACTTTTCTCACCAGTAACTTCACTTACTATGATTTTGCATTAAGTTAAGATATGATTGTATTGTTATTTAAAACTTTACTATTTCATTTTTCCCCTTACCTTAGAGTAGAAGAATATCCTTCTGCCAAATTTGAGTTCTTGACTTCGCCATACTCTTACAGTCTTATGACACCTGTATTAGGTGTCACAGTCAACTCCTGTGTTCTGGTTTCTGCTGGAGCGTGACTGAGCAGGATATACTGCATAGTTCATGAGTTGCTATTGTGACAGTCAGCTCTTCCCAACATTCCAAAGGCTTTCACACCAGAAGAAGGTGAGAGTGAGACTCAGACTCAAAAAGGCATGTAGAAACCTACAATAGGGTAAGAGTGAAATCAAAGTGTGCAAGTCCGAAACAATGATGTTGAAAACTCCTCAATAGAATTATAGAGCATTGTCACCTATTTCTGGATGCACGTAAGCAAGTGTCTAAGTCACATAGTAATGAAGGGGAGTTTTCCAAGTGCCTGGTGTGTATGGAGATCAGGACTGTGGTGCCAGCCTGAACTCAGGAGTGTGATGTTCCCAGGACGTCGGTCTTGTGCAATTGTGTGAGAAATACATCAAACACATAGTGGCAACAGGATGATCCTTAATGTATTCTCTTCTCATGTGTTGAGAGCCAGAAAAGAAAGGAAGGAGGGGAACGCGGAATATGCTAAAAAGGCTGTTTCTTTTATCCAAGACCTGTGTGATCAGACAGCTGCTCAAAAGAGTCAGAGATGCTCCTTTCTGAAGCTTTTTTAAAGTCACATCTTGCTGTTGCAAGGAAATGGCCCTATCCTATCCCCAAGATGAGAACTTAAGTTGGTCATTAGCCTTCCTTTTGCACATGGGCTATTGCAGAAGACAAATCAACATGAGAAATCAAAACAAAAACATCTTTACTGAGTGCATGGCAGATTTTTTTCCTGTACTTTTTAGCGTAACATTAACCAGTAGCAACAATTATATAATTAATAAGTTTATTTTTATTTTAGTTACAGCAAGGAAAAGCTATATTTTGCAAGGGCATATTGTAGTGCCTGTTGAATTTAAATTACCTATGCTAACTGCTGTAGTGTATCTACATCCAGTTGAAATTTTAAGTTAACTTAAAGTATTAAAATAGGTCATTTCACCTCCTGTGCAAGTCTATAAAGAAGCAAAGTTTATTTTAAAATAAAAAAGAGTAAAAGTCCTTGGAATGAAAACCTTGGATATGGTGGATATTCACCAGTGAAGTCAGTCGTTAGGATTTCTATGTGTATAAAATGGATTTGTATTAGGTGTAGTCTTCACAGCTGCACCACACCAGCAGAATGACAGTATTTCTCTGGTGTTATGCATCTGTGTTAATTAACCTTGTCCAGCTTCTCATTTAGTTTCGTCATTCTTTTCTTCTCTTCAAACTGTACATATTGGAAATGCCTCCAACTCTTATTTGACATTCTCTGTAGTGTTAAGTTTCAGATTAGGTGCGTCCTTTCCTATGAGGTTACTCCCCTTTATAGGTGGTAGAGATCATTTTCACTAAATAGCAGTCATCTGACTTAACAGCAAATGGGTCATAAAAAAATCTTTGACAAAGTGGATTATTTCTGGAATCTGAAATCTATAATTGTTACAATCTACTGAAAGATATTTAGCAATGCACGTATGAAATCATCCAGACATAAATAAGTTTTGTGTGTTTATTTCCCATTGATGAATTTGCCTTTAAAGTTCCAGGAAAGAGCTCCTCTGAGATCTGCTGTCTACCCATATCACTGTTGTTCAAATGAAAATACTCTTTTGGAAAAGATAGTTCTCCACCTGTAATATGGAAATAAAAATTGATACTGCAGTGCTGCTTCAATAACTAGAGTGCTGCTATTTATCTTTTGTATTTGGCAAATAGAGCCTATCCTGTGCAAGGGAATATAGAAAAACTTCTGGTATAATCTCAGGTTGTCTAGATTCTTTCACCGTTGTATTTTCTTCATATTGAGAAGAAAAATGTTTGAAATTATGTAATCTGAGGCCATTATTTTGTGTGTTTATAGATATGCTGCTTTTGTGAGGAAGCTGTGCATTTTTGTATAAGAGCCTTTCCATATCGTTGATAATGCTAAAGCCTAACAGCTGTCCTAATTTTTGTACTACATTTGTATTGAAAGCAAAACTTAATTGCCAAAAGACTTATTCATTTTTGTTATTTGGAGATTCTGGGGTTTCGTTACTTCAAGATTCTGTTTTCATTCCTATTCTGTACAGTTCATGTGCCATGATATTTTTATTTGCAAGAATTTCATTCTCTCTTCTTTCTGCTTTAAGCCCAGTATGTGCATGAGATTTCTGTGGTCTGGAAATCTTCATAGCATCTCTCTAAATTCTGCTGAATTCACTAGCACAGACTTTGTGTTTTGCTTTATCTGTCACATTTTGTAACCGTGTGCCAAATTTCTCTCTTTGCCACCTCTAACTCGAGGTGCTTTTTCTAAGCATTATTATTTTTCATGGATTCATTTCCTAACTAAAGCTTTGTTGGTGTACTGCATTTTAGCATATCAATGATGCAGTCTAGGGAAGCTCAAACTGTCAAATTCCCTAAAGCATTCTGGGATGTCCTTTTTTACTTAATAGTTGCCTGAGCTTTGCCTTTTAAAATGTGTTCCTTTTATGTTTTTCCTTATTTAAAGAAAATTTCATGAAACATTTGAAGATAGGTCTAAAAAAGTGCATTCATTAATATTTATGGCTGCATGTATTCTGACTCCAGAAGGCCTGACTAGCAATTGGATATAACAACGCTGATGACTTTCAATACATCTGCTGAGCCACAGTATATTCTGAGCAAGGTAGTTGCCTTTACTTTGAAACGAACGCATGAAAGAGATTCAGTTTCACTTGGCTTGCACAAACACAAATGCATTACTTGCATTCAAGATAAATGATGTTACAGTCTGCATTTTTTTCAAGGCGTTCTTCCATACTTAATACAAAACTTCATAACACCAGCTTCTTCCCATGTCAAGGTTAAATTGTGAAAAAGCATGGTTTTAGAAACTGATACCATTTTTCTGAAATTTTGAGGTTACTAATTCAGTGCAAATAGCAGCAGATGACACCAAGTTTTGCCCTCTTCTGATATTCTTTGTCTACAAGTCTCAGGTTTGTTATACAAGACATGTTAATTATAGAACAGTAATTAAAAGCATAATTACTGTTTTCTTTGTTCAGGATGTTGTTTGCTACAGTATCAAAAAGCATTTTGCCTCAAATATTCTTATCGTCTTTTAAAAGAGCCAAATCTCATTGTTGGAAATGAAATTAAGTAAATTTTGAAGTGGCTTTTTGGAAGAGAAGTGTTTTATTATAGTAAGAAAAAAACTACCTGATGGAAGTTGTGAGGAGAGCACACTTAGAACTTGAAGATCATGCTGATTTTCAGTAATGCATTGTATCTGGCTCGGGGCTGAAGCTGAATTAGTTATCCTGTCCATCATTGCCATTGACTTCACCTGGACCTCATTTTCTTATGCTAGGCTAGATATATGCAAATGCTTGCAACTGAAGTTGTGATGGACTGTGTTTTGCGAGTATAAGTTTTTTGTAGTTCAAAATAATGATAAATGTTTATGAAGAGAACATGGTAATTTTTCTGTGTCATTCTTTCCTCTCTTCTGACTCCTCCCTCTGCCTTCGCATCCTTTTTCAGTAACAACAAAGAAAGAGTAGCCTATTTTGTATAATTATTTTACATTAATTCGGAGGATTATAACTCTGTTACATTGAGGAAATGTAAATGTAGTTTTACTTTGCAGTTCCAAATGGTTTGTAAAGATCCCTAAAATATTTTTGCTTCGAGACTCAGTTGGGAATGTACGTCTTAATTTTATTGAAGTTCCTATGGGAGAAGAGAAGGATTTTTTGTTTTTTGTTTTGTTACAAAGAACACATGTCTTAATATTCTATGCACTCAGAAAACAGCACTTTCCAAATATATGTATTACTTCTGGGCAATGAGGGTGGAGTATTAGGTTTCTTAAAAAAAAAAAAAAAAATAGCAAAGAAACCCCAAAACCATTCCAGTCTTTGAAACAATAAGTCAACTACTTTCATACAAACAAGTGTATAATGAAGTAGCATAATGTTTAAATATTGATGTGTTAAATATGCAACAGTTACTAAATGTTACTACACAAATTACTGAAGGAAAAAACTCAAGGCAATAAAGCTGTGTGTACCATATGGTTGCATAGTGTTGTAGTAGGCTTTGTCACTAAACTAGGATCACCAACTTCTCTGCCTCTCTAAAATTTCTTTTTGACTGCCAGAGGTCAGGAAAAGACTAACATGGATTCCAGATTTTCTCAGGCCAGCCTACTTTAGGGTTCATAGCCCCTGTCTCCAAAGGACTTCCTTTTACTACAGGCAAGATGCGGGCTGCTGGAATAGACTGACATTGGATCCAACCTAGTATTGCCACAGTTGTGGTTCCTGCAGGTCCTCTCTGTATTTTGCTGCACTTCTCAATAGGGAGAGGAGAGGAGCTGAAATGTTACTCAGACTTAGTGCTCAAAGTTAGGTTCCTTTCGGAGTTTAAACCTTAATTAGCTACATCATATTGTAAAACAGCGCTTGGTTGTTTAAGGATGAAGGAAAGTTTTAAATGACCAAATCAGCTTTTTCTCAAACTTTTATTTAAGTGTAAGAAATTACATCAGAAGCAAGACACATTCAGCAAAGATATCGAGTTAGAATTTTGTCCCTTTTTATCTTGTTGTGGGAGTTAGAAGAATCTGTGCTAGATAAGCAGACTAAAATCATATTGTGGTCCGAGTGGGGCAAGTCAATAAATCATGCTCTGTGGTCAGTAGACTTGGTAGCTACTGGAACAAAATTTGGAGGGCAAGAGATATTTCAAAAGTAAAACATCCAATATGATATTCAATGACTGTTAACATTGATTCAAGTCTAATGCATATTAAAATTCACAGAGCAGATCTTTTTAGTATTTTCCAGCAGTTTCTTTTTTACTGAAGCAATTTAAAGTTTAAATGAGGCCTTCCTGGGTTCTGTCAAATGAATCTACCTTCCTAATCCTGAAACACCTTTCTTTAGCATTTTAAAATTGAGTGGAATATCTCCTGCTTTTAGAAGCCTTTCAAGATCATGCTATGCTTTCAACTCCTATTTTCCTGTACTGCAAGATCATCCTTAGAGAGAAATGTAATGAGCCACATGACTGCTGTTTTCTCTTTTGGAGGTAGACCGTATCTGTTCATCCCAGTCAGTTTGCTTGGTCTGTCGGTAACATGAGATCTATGAGGGCCATTGTGGTTTTGCTTAAGATTGATGAAGGGTAAGCAGTTGTCAGGGTAAGGATAGATTTCTGACATCAGTTTTCTCACTGAAATTCGTTAAGAAGTGGCTCTCTAGCTAGTATAGTGCAAACGTTTAAAACGTGATGGAAGTGTTTAACTTGCTGTAACTGCTTTTGCGGAAGATGTCAAAAAGTAGTGCTTTGGTAAATGCTATTTGCCCATTTCAAAAAACTATTGAATTTGACTGTAAAGAAGTTTCATGTTATACCTAGAAAAAACAAAGGTCATGGAAAGTGCTGCATTTAAGAAATGTCTCTTGAATAAAGACCTTTTCTTCCTCCTGTCAGCATGATCTTTTTTTCTGTTTGTTTAGCAAACTTGAAAAACAGTATATTCCTGGTTTAATTAAAACAAGGAGGGGAAAAAAAGCCCAGAAGAAGGTGTTACTAAACATCATATTTTCTATGAGTCAACCAATAAAAATTGTATTCTCTCACCACAAGTTGATGATGTCTGTATCTCCTATGCCTGCTAATGCCAAATATTGCTTACGACTGTGTAATAAACAGTCTTTCTGCTTCTGGCTTCAGGTAATAATAATAGAAAAGTAAAACACATACGAACAGCTTCGATGGGCTTGATTTTAATATCCGTGTCAAATAAATAAAAGTACGCTGTAAACTTAAGTCATTGGACTCAAAATTATGCAGGAAGTATGTTCTACTTTTCAGGAAACAAGAAAATTAATCAAAAGCATAGTAATCATAACTAAAAAGTTACTATTTGTTTTACTTTCCAGAACAAAATGAACACTGAATTTCATTTTTGTGGATGTTATGTCCCCATTTTTCAGTTCTGTGTGAGCTGACAGTTACTGTCCTTGTTTCATGCCCTGCATACCTTTTGCAAAAGTTTGTAGATATGAAGGATTAAGAAAAGTGATGTTCATCACTGATGACTATTTGGGAAGAATCACTTATTGTGCAAAATAACTGCAAATGGCACATAGCATGGCTGTCTTACGAGCTGATTTCTCATTAGCTAACAGTAATAAAATTCACACTTATTTATCCAAGAATGTCAAATGTTCTTCCAGAAACGAGTAACACCTCATAACAACCATGAGGCTGTGTGGTATCCTCCATAATTTTCAGCCAATCTAATAGATCTGTGCATGTTAAGAGATAATGAGTCAGTGGCAGAGTATGAAATACAGCTGAGAGGTACTTAAACTAGTTCATGATTCCTAACAGAGGAGGCCTGTGTTGCTTTCCACTCTAAAACACCAATGCTGACTCAAAGTCTGCAATCCACCTTTAACTCAAACTTCCATTGAAATATAAAACAACCTTAATAAAAGAGGCATTGGTGAAATACGAACTTTTTATAATGGATGTTTGTGCTCAGCACTGGATAATTAGTCTAAAGAAATACACTAGAAGCAATGCAAGTATCCCTGCATAAGATGAGAGCTATTGATCTGGCTTTGAATGTTGTGTATCTTTCTTATTCTACTGAGCTCCAGCTCTCAGTTGACGCAGGTGAAGCTTCTATTTATATTAGAGAAAGGCTGGCAAAATTCTTTCTTATTATTCAGGGAATTCTGTTTCAGAAAGCCTGAGCTACACCTCTTCAGCCTTCACCCGGAGATAGAACATTGTGTCAAGTGCTCCAAATTTGAGGGTTTCTCTCCAGATTCATTTTACTTTACAGTTGTTCATAAATGTTAGTATTCTGATATTCCTTGCCAACAGTACTAAACATAGCTTTTAAATTTCTAAGTATTATCAGGTGATGCAGATTTGTGATGCAGATGGCTTTTGGAGGGCTAGAGGTTTTCTTTGGCAATTGAAATTTCTGTTTCTCCATTTCAAAATTTTTGATTTTAGACATCAAGTCCCCATGCAGATGTACCTGGGCACTTGTCATTCTTTTCAGCATCTTTGGTGATGATTTGCAAGACTTGGGAATCTCTTCTTACCTAGGATCAGCTTGACCATTTTGAGGCTAAAAGTTGCAAAATGTTTGCATGAAGATCTATGGAGGAACAAAGGAGAAGAATAAGTAAAAACATATAAATTATGGAGTCTTTAGTAGACTGTTCAGCAGAATTATTTCCACTGGATTTTCTATTAAAATGCCAACTATTTTTTAAAAACAGTGAAAGTTTATATTGCTGTTATCATATTATCTGAGCTTTCTTGACACATCCAACCCTAAAATACTACTTATCTGTGCTACTTAAGTAATCAGAGCCATTATTAAGTAATTACAGTACTAAGTATCTATTCCTCCTTATCCTCAGAAAATTAAAAATAGATGAGGGAGTATTGAGGATTACAGGTTTCTCTCTACGTCTTAGTAACCTTACTAACCAAAGTTGAGTAGTGCAAAAGGAAAAATAGTCTATAATTGCTAGCTGAGACAGATGGAAAATCGAAAATAATAGCAGAGTGACTGTATGTTTTATGCTGGAAATTCCTGTGAATTTAAGCTAAATATTACTGAATTTTAGTTATTTCTGGGGATATGGTCTCTCTTGAAGTGCAAACAATGTTTTTTAACTGTTTAAGCATGTGTTATATTGTTGTAGGGAATAAAATACTTTCTACTTTCTTCTTCATACTTGATTAAAAAGTAATTTCCTGGTGATGATTTGCTTGGGCATTTGAGAACACTTAAGCAACTTTTTTACTAGCATCTCAGAAAATCTTTAGTGTTTTCAGAATTTTTTTCTTTTTTCATTTTAAAATGGGCTGAACTAGTATATTACTCTTAAAAAGAAAAAAAAATAATTCTTTTTATCTGCCATGAAATAAAAAGAATGCTACAGAGAATAACTGAAGTGCTGGTATGTTGGCTCAAACACTGTTTTTCCATCTGTTAGAAAATAATTCAAGATTTTGTAAGCATGAAATACTATTTTTGTTGGTTAATCCAGGATTAAAATTAGTTAATATAAAGAATGCTTTTCACATGTAATTTAGCACATAAAATCGGTAGATAGGTAACTGATAGATGTAAGGGTGTGAATGCTTTCTATGGCTTTATGATCCTGATTGTGTGTTTAGATCAGGTATATGTTGCTATTTGAATAGTTTCCCTTACTTCTAATTAAATTCAAGGCTCCATCTGGCTTGTAGCAGTCTTTCTGATACCAACAAGATCAGGCTGGGACAAAGCAGGTAGTATAAATGCTTATGTATACAGACCACCTATGGTTTTAGAAATTATGATAGCTGTGACACCCATTAACAGAAGTTAAGGAACCAGGATTCAAGACACAGGAAACAGCAAAATTTAACAATTAACTTCTTTAGCCTGTTAATATATTGAGTGCCCTTTCAAGCTGATTTAGTTGAAGAAAGAAAGGGAGTGGGTTGTTGAATAGCGGGTCAGAGGGAAGGCACAGAGGGAGATAGTCTAGAGGAAACCAAAGAGATTGACGAGGCTGGCATCACTGATGGAGCAAAGAAGTTGGGTAGAGCGTGGAAGGACAAACTCCAGAAACTGAAAGAAATATGTTAGGCACATAAACTGTGAGAATCTTAAACTAGTTTTTGTTGTTGTGAAATAAACAGCAGTACTTGTTAGTAATAATACCAACATAGTGAACTAGCTACACTCAAAAGAAAATCCTTTTTTAGGAATCCTAGCTTTTCATAAAAATATATAGTTTTTACATACTCTAGTTCTTAAAGGAATTAGGTTTTGTAGGATTTTATTATATTCCTAGGTCTTTGTTTCCTCCTTTGCTTTTTATTCTGAGGGACTGGAAAACAGTAGTTATGGACTACTGTTGATGAAAAGTTTACTCAGGGGGTATCAAGACAGCAATTTTTCTAATCAAGCGTAAAGATTTTTAAATTGGTGAAACTGATTTATAAATTGTAATAATTCAAGTCAGTTTGAGTGCTGATCTTGTTTTGTTTTAAAATAGTTGGCTGAGGAAAAAAGAGGATTTGAAAAAAAATAGAAGGTCAAGATTATTCCTGTCTACTTGCTTGAGCTAGACTTGCAAAGCTGTAGGTCAGTCCTGAAGTAGCCATTGTCAGAATATATGCAAGAATTTGTGCCCCTGACTTTTGGTAAAACAAGGAGATTCATAACACATTTTTCTCATATGCCAAACCAGGCTGAAAGTTAGATTATTTTATATTAGCAATATTGCTAGCCCCTACAACTAGAGGAAGTTCTGGATGTTTGTTTTTTTTTTTTTTTAAAAAAAAAAAGCAGTAAGAACTTGTCTACCATTGAGACTCTTCAGTCACTGCTTTTTCACTTTCCCAGTATGACCTCTATGAATTTTATTACTGAAATACAAGAAAAGGTGACAGACTTATACAAAGATGAGAGGAAGCAGTATATTTGTAAGACTGGACTGATTCATTCTCACTGACCTCCATTACAATACTGATATCAGCCAATCCACCTACTGAAGTGATAATGAAGTAGAAGTAATTAGGATTTAATAAAAATCTCCCTTAAATTATTCTTTCAGGAAATTAACTTACATTCTGTTAAAGCTTAGCGAGTTTTACCTCCTATATCATGACAAGCCTTATCAAAATGATGAGCAAAGAGTAGGAATGGCCTAGATGCATTTATCTATTAATTGTTCATCATACAGCAGAGTCTGTTGAATTACAGTCTGCACAAAAAATCAAGTTTGAGTGTTATGAAATGGATGATGTTGCTGCCTGACTGCAAAGTTTTCTTTCTTTTTGAAATAAGTACATTTCAAATGATGAAAAAAAACCCCTCTCTATCTCTAGAGACTGACATAAGAGAGTAAAAAGAGGATTAATTTTCGACAGACTTTTTTAATTACAAAAGTTAGTCCAAACTTTAAACAAAATGCAAACAGCAGTGTGCAGCTTCTTTGGCGTGACAAATAATTCATTTCTGTGCATAAACGACATTCAGTACATAGCTGTTTGTTCTGCTTCACATGGCAACTTCTGTCTCTCAGCAGGCTTTGCAGAATATTTCTTTAAAATATTGTCACACTTCATGTTTACAGTAATTTTATTTCAAATGTTTTCAGTGCGTCCTTAAATCCTAATCTCTGAGTCTGTAAATCCATAATTGTGCAAAACGTGAAAAAGTTTGCTGACATCTGCTGAGTGTGCATTTGCTTCTTAGTAGATTCTCAACTTTCGTCTTGTGTTCAGCAGGTGATAAGAAGGAATAAAGGAAGACTTGGAAAAATATGACAGAGAGTGAGCAGTGCTCAGTGTTCAGATTAATCCAGCAGATGTAGCAAACAGTCTGGTTTGCCTGAGGTTCTGGGCTTTTCACTGTGCTCCAGAGAGTGGATGTTTTCCAAGAGGTCGTTTTGTTTTTTTTGAAGAAGGGACTTAGGACTCTTAAGGAAGCTGGAAGAGCAGGCATCTATTTTAAAACAAGTCAACTTCCACAGTAACTTTAGAAAAGTGTATTAACGGTACCGTATCTACCACGTCTATTTTGGTTTGAATGTACAGCTTGGGATCTGGATATTCCTATATACAGAGTACTGTCTCACATGCACAAAGCATACAGGAAAACGGGTGCTATGTTATGTTTATCATGGCTAAATACTAGAGTTGTAGATGTTAATTGTAATAGTAGCCGATTAAAAAAATGCCTGGGCTATAAATGAAGTTTTTAGTTTGAGTATGTTTTGCCACTGATACAGTTTCCTTGGAAAATTATTCCTGGGCTGATTGCAGATAAGTCTTTAAAGTTTGGTGCCCATTTCATGTGTTTGAAACTTCAGCACTAAAACACTTACAAATATTGGCTAAGTAAGGTAGCCAGAATTCAAAGGATCACAGCAAAAATTTCAAGAGGAGCTACTGTGTTGCAAATTTGGTTTTGGTAAATTAAACCAAAATGATGTTAAGTAAAATAATTATGCTAGGCAAAATAAGATGGCAACAAGTGAAATGAGGTGAAAGAAGAGAAAACCAATGGTATAGTGTCTCGAGTCCAAGTGATTCTGTTGCTTGCATAAAAATGAATTTATGTCAGTATGTTTCACATTCCAGCTTTTGACACCAAGTTGTAGTCTGAATGAATCACAAAGTATTTATTATATTGTAAAGGATAATTAAGTCTGGCAATTATTCAGTAGGATTTTCATTTTCCTTTAATATTTGAATGTAATCTGGTTCATTATGATAATGTTTTATAATATTTCTGAAGATTTTGGTCATACAAAATACTGTTGAAGTATAGCTTATTTGGTTATGTGAAACAGGCTTTAAAAATAACAACAAAAAAGGTCTGTAGTATTTCAGAAGATCTATTGAAATGGTTCATTTTTGCAAACAAGGAAAGGAGGTTTAAAGGAATGGAAGCTTTAAATCATATCTTAGTCGAACTTAACCTAAACTAATCAGACACAATAAATATAAATCAGTTTGGAAACTGATTTTTTAGTTGAATGTTAAAAATACAGAACTGTTACTTTGTGAGTGATTTGGGATACCTACACCTGAACTATTGTCTACACTGATGATTTTCCTGGTTACCTAGAGATATATAAGATTCAGCTTAAGGCTGTCTATTAATATATAACAAGTTATTCTTAGTATTAGGAGGCCAGGAATAAGAAGCTGATGGTGTAGAACACATTAATGGTGAGTGACATGCAGAAGTGCTAAGACATACTTGTAGTAATACCCTACTGTAGCAGTCATTGCCATGGTCAGCCTTCCCCTCCCTGCTGCAGTGCATTGCAGCGGGGATGGCTTGCTCTGGAGGTGAGTTGGTAAGGGACACTTCATGCCACTCAGTATCGTCGCAGCAACTGTTGCTTGAAAGAAAGAGCAAGCATCCCACCTCCTTCCCTGCAGGCCTGAGGGGCAGGATCAATCCTCCTGTAGGAGTCATCTGTGCTCCCTCCCTCCCTTTGGCACGAGTTGTTTGCACCTACCTTGGGCTCCTGGCTGCTCACCCTTTCTCATGGGGGGTTAGGGCCCCAGTGGGAGCCTCTCCTGTCCCCCCTGACAGTCAGGCCCAGCTTGGCAGGTGACAGCCACAGCGCAGAAAGGACAGAGCAGTGGCTGCACATGGTGGCCTGGAGCTGGCTCAGGAGTCACCCGTGAAAGCTTCAGTGGGGAGAGACGCGTCTCCATGGGGAGCAGAATGGATCATGACGATACTAGGCTAAAATTAATGCAGAGAAGGGTGAGATGATATAAAACCATGTCATTTTAGTTGCCTAGTTTTTGTTTGACTAATATATAATTAAATCTAGGGGATTCTGCTCTTCAAGTTTCAGCCTCGAAGCTTTAAAGGTAAGGCAAAGTCAATGAAGCGGACACGTACAGAGCATTTATTATCTTTTAGTTTGGTTTCAGTGTGATTCTGCTTTGTCTTGCAGCATATTTTAAATATGTGTAAATGCATATTCCCCTTTCACAGCAGTAAAAAACTTATTTATTCCTTTTCCCCCTTTGGAATCACTCATATGCCTTCATATTGAACATCTGAATTAAATTCTGGGCTTGAAAAAAGTTTTCAAGAGTTTAAGTCAGTGTTTTCCAAACTTTTTTGGCTTGATCACTGCTACCAAGCAGTGCTACCCTAACTTTTCTTATGGACCATGAGCTGCCCTTAATATAAAATTTAACTGCAGGTGCCATACTGAATGGTGCTGAATATGGTTCTGCATGGTTCATTTGCTCTAGGTAATTTTGGAATTATAAGTTTGCTGAGAAATGCCTAAATATTGTTAGAAAAAGTAATTTGAGGATTTAGGACTCTGAGTTTTGCTGAATTAATTAGCACTTCCTTCTCAGGGCAAGGGTTAGTTCAGATGATTTACTAATATGCACAGCAGATAAATGTACCAATATAATTTTACAGCTTGCAGCTCCTAAATTGCTGTCTTGAGCTACTGTACATTGTTGACAAATTAGCTCTCAACTTTAGGATTTCTGTATTACTTAGATATTTTTGAAATTGTATGGGTGAATACAATGGTATTTCAATTAATAATTTTTAAATAAGCGGTGAAATGTCAGGTTCCTGCGATGGCAGGAACTGAGAACTCCAGAAAGCACCATGCAGGAACATTATGCGTGTACCCTCTCAATTTGTAATCCTATTGAAGCCAAATTAAGCAACTATCTAAGTGCGTTCCTAAATGGTACTTAACCACATCATTAAGCCCTTGTGTTAATTAAGAGTCTTATGCTTTCCTTCTTGGAAAAAAAATCCAACCCTGTTGTTTTGTTGAGTGACAGTCTAGTTTCTGGGATTGTGAATCATGGAAACTGGAAGGCTTATTTCAGTGATGAATCCGGCCCAAATTAAAATCTTTAATGCATCTGTAGCAGACTAAAACTTAAAAATAGGGATATCAAACAATATCCTGCATGGGACTGCAGAGAAAAATAATGATTATATAGTTCCATGGGGTAAGCATGTTAACTTTATGTACACTGGTTAAATAATTTAGGGATGTTTTCTGCTGTATTTAAGGTGGATAGAAGTTGAGACTAACTAGGACATAGTAAATAGCTGTAGTTGTACAAGACTTAAAACCAATTCCTTCTGGAGAAAAAGTCTCTTTAAAAGAATAAGAAGCAAAATTCCCAGTTTATTGGTGTGCATATGACTTTGGAAAGTCTGCCTGTTGCCACAGTGGCAGAAATTATTGTGTGAATAAACGAAGATACTTTGGCAACCTGCACGGTATTCATTATTTGTGATGCGGTCTGTGATGTAACTTCTAGGTAAGAGCCTTTAAAGGTAGATTGTACTCTAGTGGTTAACATGTCTAGAATAAAATAGCTGAGGTAAGTCTTTTTTTCTCCCTGGAATGCCAAGAAGGTGTTTTTTCCAAAGGGAGTTTAATTTTAGAGCTGAGATTTCAAATTTCTGGAATTAATAGTTAAATATGTTCTTCAAGCAAGTACAATCCTTATGCCTTAAATTATTTTTGGTTTTTTTTTTTTTTTACATTTGTCATGTACTGAAACCCTTTCATGTAACCCTGTCATATAACTTAGATCCTGGATAACAAATACCTCTGTACTTCTTACTTGCTTTAGAATTTGGAAATCAGGTATGAAAAAAGAAATCTTAAGATATGTTACTCTTCTCTCTATCATTGCTAAGTGTAACAGGATCCTTAAGAGGAGAAAACAGAAGTGAAATATGGCTTTATATACATACCAGTTTATAGAAAATACTGTCAGCTGCTTCTGTGGCAAAGGCATAAATACATTAAAACAAGAGAAAAAGAAAAACAGGAATGGAGATATAATGGGTCTCCAGTTCCTGTACAAAGTCCAACTAACACAGTGTTTCAGGCTGGTATATGCACACACATGTAAATCTTGGTGTAGATCACAGTTAAATTCCATTTTAAATGCAGATTTTGAATTCATGGTGGTGAGGTTTGTTTTGTTGGGTGTTTTAAGACTGAAGTAACAGCCGCAATTGCATATGCTATTATCAGTTTTAAAGCTTTCATATTGTCATAATATAGGTTGACTGTGCAGACTGATTGCTATGAGACAATACAAGGTAGATATCTAAAATGTATAATTTAACCTGTGGAAAGTGCAGTAGTTTATCCATTAAGGTTTAAATTGTCACGTAGTTGCTGTGTGGCACGAGTGCCTTTATGCTGATACAACATAGTGCATTCCTGTGGGGACATGGGCTCAAAAGCAGAGGTCCTGAGCCATCCTGTTGCTCAGCAGCTAAACACAGGCCCTGATGTGCTTAAAATTTAACTCAGCAAGTCTTATGTAATGCTGTAAATCCAAATCTAAAATAATCTGTATTTAACTGAGGAAAAAGCCCACTACTTGTGTTTAGTAGTTTCAATAAGTGATTCAGTTCAGTAAAACGTAAAAAAAACCCCAAACTATAGAAGTATCTTTTAGGGAAGTGTGTTTGTTCTTGTACAGGTGAGCTTCTAATTTCTGAGCAGGATTTTTTATGTGGAAGTAAAAGAATTGAGGCTGTATACATTCAGATAGAGCTTTCAGATGAACATGTTAAACAGATGAGATGATGATGGTTGCTTTGATTCAAAGGAGTAGGTTAAACACTACATTGTAGTCTACTGTAGATCTGTGAAGTTGTTCTGGTTTTATTCTACCCTACTCTTTGATAGATAAGGTACATTTCTTGTCAGTTACCTTTTTTTCACACTCATGAAACCAGGAGTAAATTATTCCGGTAACAGAATGTTCCTTGAGGCTAATATGCTTCTAAAATTACTGATATGTCAAACAAGATTTCAGAAGGCTCTGTATTGTTGTGGGATTTAGTGCCATAAGCAATAAAGTAGTGTTTTGTTTTCTGTCTTACAGGCCTATGACAAACTATCAGACACTTGAGTGGAATTCAAAAGATGAATGTCATTTGCATGTGCTGTGTTACTGCAGATACTAATCTGTGCAACACCTTAATAGCAGTTTACACACCTGTTGATAGTATTATGATGACAGTTTGCCTTTATGAGTAGTTAGGAAATTGATAATTGGTGGGGTGGCAGTACACTTTCTAGAGAACACTGTATGCAGCAAGTGCAGCGACAGTCTGCTTTTAAATGACAAGTAACTTTTTGTCTGGGTGATCTAAAATTTGGAAGAGTACACATAGATATGATCATTTGTCAAACATTAACCTGGCAACCTAAAGCTGAAACAAAATTGAATTTCTATAAAAGTTGTAAATCTCACTGTCTTTGGGCCTTGAGAAGCTTTTTATATTAACCTGTGTTTCACAGACTTTTCAGCCTGTCAATGGGAAGGGAGAAGAGCACCAGTAGCACTTAACCCTATTCTTGGGGATGGCCCTTTTCAATAAGGATAACATGCAAGATCAACCTATGTTCCCCCTCACCCTTTATTATATTTGCTTCCCCAAAGCTTTTACCTGAAGCGTAACTGGTTTACCCCAGGAGCTCTCCTGAAACATTAAAGCTGATTTCTGCTTGTCTCCTGAGTATTGTTTCTTAAATGCTGAATTGCATGGTTGAATGATTTACAAAAATGAAGACTAATGTTTTTGGTAGTGCAGCAAAGCAAATGTGCTTAGAAAAGAAGGGAGGCTTTCTGGGCTACAGCATTAATTGTTGGCACGTGCTGGTTAGTTTTACGGATATTTATCTTCGGTGACAAAACAACTGTCTCATGCTTTGAATGCCAAGTTATAATAAAATACAAGTTGATAGGTAAACGACTTATTGGAAAACATGGCTTGTGATTTTGCTTGCTGCTCTCACTGCATGTGCGACTGTTAACGTGGGGACCAAAGGCAGGAGTAAAATTGGCTTGGGAAGGAGCAAGGATGGGAAAAATAGAGGGATAAAGGGATAAAAGAGGCTCATCAAGTGTTAATGGCTGACCACTCAGTGTGCTGGTGTGGTTCTGCCTGATGCTTGATCACCACAGTCTATCCTGTGTTATTAAATCCTCTTTCTAACCATCTTGTGTGTGGGTGCACTCTCATCTTCAATGTGTGCGTGAGTGCTCGTGAACTTCAAACCAGGCTAACCAGAGAGCAGTAGAAGAGATCTGAGTGCCAGCAGCTGGTGTGGGACCATGAAAGGCAGGGGCTCTTGGAGGCCAGCACCTGGGAAGAAGCAGGGTGTGGGTTCCTCTAGCAGACTGAGATTCCCATCAGCTGGAGGGGAGGAACAAGTGCTGTTCGTGTGAGTGCTCTGTGTGTGTATAGAGGTGTGCCATTAAAGGCACTGTTTTTCTGTCTGTATTTGATCTATGAGGCCGTCTTTCTCTGTCCGTCTGTTTGTGTTGGGAAGCCTCACCACCAACTGGATCTGGGGACATGGAACTGCAGAAGCCTTGTGACTGTCAGGCTAGGAGAGGAGGACTCACCCTGGGTTCTGAGAGTAGCCTAGATTTGGCTTCTCAGGCACTGTGTTGTTTTGCCAGTGTTTGTATCATTACAGTTTTTCCCAGGAATAGTTTTATTTCTGTTGTTAAGTCCTTGTTAAACAAGTTAAATAACATCTAATTTAGTGATGATTCAGAGAAAATCCCACTAGCAGAACCTCATCCCTTGTTTATTGGATTTCTTCATTAACTTGCTTCAGTTATTCTGCTTTTAATACATTTGATGTGTTCTGTTATGCTGCTCTAATCAGGTTGTTTACTATGTTAAGCACTTCACAGAAGTCTTTTATATCTTTAGCTGCTGTATTTTTCAGCAGTACTTGTAATCCCCTCTAACTATAAAACTAGGCTCTTTTTTTTTTTTTTCCAGCAAGACTCGTTTGTCTGTAATCATGTTGATTGTTACTATTTCTATTCCTGTCCTTTAATCCTTTATTTACTGAATCCTGTTTGTGACTTTCCTTGTTTTGTTTAGGATAGATCGAGCAGATGTATCTAGCAGACCTCTTCCAGTCTTGTTGCAGGTACACAGGCTGACGAACCGACTGGTGGGTGTGTGTTGTTAGGAACAGACGAGGCAAGGAAGCATCTGTGAGTGTAGCTGTCAGAGGCAGGGAAAGAGCCTTTGTGCTAAACAAGTTTTATTCTGGTTGTGAGGTTGGAAACTTCCTGTTATTTCCTTGAAAACAGAAGGAACATGCAAGAAATTCTTCATGCACATACTGTCATTCTGTGTGTAACAAATGAGCTAGTGGTTCCAGGTGTCTTTTACAGTTATTTTTTGTATGCACATTATATGCTCTGATAAGTCCATGGTTGGTAACTGTATGCTTTTTGGTCAGGGGCAATTCTTTGAAGTGAAGGAGAGGATTTCTTCTTTGAGAGCATCTGTCCATGAGAGAAGCTTTTCCAGGGAAGAATAGGGCAGGCAGTAATAGATTTGCTGACGGGGGAGCTTGCACTTGGAGAATTTTCTTAGAATGATGGAGAACAGACACAAAATGAGGCCAGAGATGATGAAAAGAGGGAAGATTTTTCTGTTGACCTAGAGGAGAACATATAGAGTTTGTTGAAACCATAGAGGCTATTGAAAGTTGCTAGTGTGAAAAGCAGGTCTGGAGGAAAAGGGCCCTTGTTGCAAAGACACGGGAAAATATTTGTTTTCAAATGGCTGTATTTTATCTCTCTTGCCCAAAATAATCTGTGTTTTCAGACAGAAGAGTTTGTTCAAGTTTATGTTCTAATAAAACATCACTTCTTCAAAGCCCTTTTGGTAGTTTTTGGTGTGGTCACTTTAAGGAAAAGGTTCAGACCAGTCTGTCTCAAAGCTCTGGCATGTTCAAGATCCAGCCATAGCATAAAAGTTAGAAAATGTTGTAACTGGTAAAAGGTATTAGGCTAGCTTTAAAGAAATCCATCTGACTGCATCATGAGGACTCTTGGGAGAACTGGAAGATAACTTTGCATACCACTTGTGGAAAGCTGTCTATTGTGAGAGCATTTTATAAATCAGTTTACTGTTTTAGCAGTTCATAGGACAGTTCTCACTGACTGTGGAAGCTACTGGTGGAACTGCCAGAGCATATCATGTTAGGCCAAACACGGGATGGATGATTTTACAGAAATTAAAATGAACAAGAATGTTGTTCTGCACCAAATTTCTCTCTTTGAAGCCCAACTGGAACATGATCCCTTTAAAAATGAACAAACTAAAACCTCTCCCAAGCAGTTGTACCCCTTGGCTAGTTAGCAGCCTGTGGATTTTCAAGAGTGACTGAGGCTGGTAAAGAAACCTTCTGCCTGTGGTGGGACTTCATTACTGCCTTGGGGCTGGGCTGTATCTAGAGTCGCGCTCCAGGGGCAAGAGGAGTAACACTACTCCTTGGAGACTTCATTGCTCCCTCTCCATCAAACAAAGGGAGGATTACCTTGTAATTGGATTTTCCTTACATTCAGACAAGTCAGGTTTCCTTTCAAACACAAAACAAAAAAAAAACTTTTCAGTTGTGTTCCTAAGTGGAACTGCAGCTCAAATGGGTTCCCGTTTTCCAGCCCTTCAGAAGGTTTTCATACAAACCCAGCATTAACTTATCTTTGTCCCAAATCAACAATATTCTACAGCCACATTAGATGTTGTGTACACCCACAACATTGAAGCCAGAGAAGCTTCTGATATGTCGTATTTACAGGATCTTTAACTGTAGATAACATTCAAACCTGTGAGCTTTAGTTTTCCCTTCCATTAATATTCTGCATAGTATTTTTAATTCAGAAAAATATATTCTCTTCAGTATTCTTTCTTTAAGTGCACATATGGTTCACAATACACAGTCTTGCCATCTTCTGCATACCAGCCATTCAGCTGTAGGATAATACTGTTGGCTTTTTTGTTGGGTTTTTTTTGTTTGTTTGTTTGTTTGATTGGTTTGGTTATTTTGCATTATCTATCACCTTTATCAACAGTGGAAGATGGAAGAAATACTTTGCAATATATAGTTTCCCCCAGTTTGGATGTATATATTCAAAGAATGATCTTTGTTCTTATTCTGGAGTCATACTGATTTGAAAATAGATTCGGGGTTTCCACTGTGACAGGCGTATATGGGTGGACACTTTACACCTTTATCTCAGAAATGCTGATTCCCTTCTGCTAAAGTCTGTCTCTCTTCAAGCTTAAGGGTAGAAATGAGTCCAATTCCTTTTCGTATTACTTTGTGTGAAGGAGACTTTGGAAAGATGGACATTGTCCTCTAATTTCAATTAATTGAATTTAGTAGTTTCAAATATTTACCTGTTCCCTGCTCTAGAACACTCAACCTGAATTAGTCTTTTCCAGTCCTGGAGAGATGCCGATGGATAGCTTTGCATTTTAAGTGTCCATGGGTCTGGGTTTCCATGTCCTGGAGCCATGAATCTAGACATGACACATTTTCCCTAACACTTTCCATCCCACCCTCCCTCAATTTCCTTTTCTTCACCGATAACCTTTGTATTTTTATTTTCAAATTAGCTCTGCACCAGAGAATATTTTTATTTTAATTAATTAACATCTGGTGTCCTCAAACACATGGATAATTTGCCTTTTCTTTCTTTGCTTTCTATTTTTTTCTAAAATGCAATAGTTGGTTCAGAAGTTGAATCTGAAAATTCAGACAAATTTCTCAGAAATTGTCCACATGCAGTTGTTTTCTCTGATGGCTTGTGAACTTTGTGTGTAGGGACTTTCTATAAATGGCTTGCTTTTTGCAAAGAGGTAATATTGGTTATATAAGAAATAGCCTTCAAAATGTCAATACAGTATTTGAAAATGTGGAAGAGTCATGAAGGAAAGAAAAAAGATTATAGGATGAATAGTGTAATTCATTAAATATTGAAATTCTTTAAACATTGGAAGGGATTGAAAAAACAAGCAGCATTCATCAGAAAGCAGTTCTTTTAGATATTACTGGCTATTGGTAAAGGGACTGCAGAAATACATGATTCAGGAACATGTGATTTCATGTTTGTTTGATCAAAACAATTTCCAATGAAATAATGGAAGATGTGTCTATGCATATGGGATAAGAAAGAATTCGAAGAATTGAATTTGGTGAAAGAATTATAAGGCTTGTTAGGCTGCTTGTTCTCCTAAAACGAAGCTGGAGTTATGTGTAGAATTGATTTGATCAAACAATATACAGAATTTACAATGGAATAGTTTAACAGATTTTTTTCAAGAGGTTTAGTAGTTGAAAAGTTGGAAGATAAACAACTTGAAAGTTTAGATGATTCATGATTGTTTTAGGATTGGTAATAAATAATGATTAAAATTATCACATGAAATGTTATATGAGTAAATATTGCTCAAAAGAAGTCTTAAAACTCACCTGAGTCAATAATGTTTTTTAAGTTAATGAAAAGAACTGATGGAGGTTTGTTGAGGCACTGAGGGAAGACTACTGGTGTATTTTTGCACACTTCATTGTGCTAATTCAGGGGTGCAAGCTGCACTGATGTTTATGTGCAGTTACCTACTGCATGGTATCTGGAGGTGGTGCATCTGAGCAGAAGTTCCAGTGTCTTTAGGTAGTGCTAGTCATGCTTTGAGAGTTTTCTCAAATTACAGCAGCTCCATAATTTCAAGTGGTACCTGAAAACATACTTTCCTTTATCTGTAAAATTATTAAATAGTAGAAAAAAACGCTGAAGACAAAACCTCTTCTATTTACTAGCTTTAGGAATTAAAATCCAAGGCTGACTGTTACTAAATCCAGGTCTTCTGCTTTCTGCAGTAATTCCAAGATGGCCTTTACGCATGTTTATAAAATATAATAAATAATAGAACATATGTATTGACTTTGCCTTGTCTAAAAGTGGGGCCCGTTATGCTTGAGCCTTGCAATTAATCTGTATATGTACAGCAGTTCCAGTACCTTGGACAGTCGCATGCATAGTCTTGGGCACTCACAGTAGTCACAGTCAGTGGTATTTTACTGGTGAAAGGTAGCTGTCCCTTGTGAGTGGTGGCAGTAGGGTTGGCTGGCATTTAGAGAATGCTGGTTTGTTAATCAAAAATAACCCTTTGTATCTACCTAATCACAGCATTTTTGATGACAGGTATTTTTCATACCTTGCAGCCTTACAGACAGATGTGTCTGCACCTGAGGGATGTTTTGTTAATAAGGTAATACATAGAATATGTATTCTAAAAATCAGACTTTCTGCTTTCCATTGAGCACATTTTTCAAATATTGAAAGTCAGAATCAACCGATACTGATGCCTAAATAAGTTAAATGCCAGTCCTTTTTTACTTAGATTTATTACATTATGAATGAAATTGCAATAGGGTTGCGCTTATAACCTGAATGGGTCCTGTCTGTTGTCACAGTCTGGAAGGAAAACTAATCATTTGTCCTCAACCGTGTGTAAGACTGGTGAAAAATCAGCAGAGTAACTTGCTTTGCTCACTAGTCACATTTTCTTCATGCATGAAAAATAATATTGCATTCAATTTCATTGCATTTTACATTCCAAGTATAAAAAGTGCCTCTTAACAAGGTGATGTGATATGGTGAAAACTTGCAGAAGTGACTGGAAAATCTCTCTTGTGCCATTTCCATCATTTTTGTAGGGCAGTACATTGCTTTTCTAGTTGCCAGGTTATTTTTTTTTAAACAAATACTTTAATTTTTTTGCAGCTCTTATGTCACTCTATCTTTTGGGCATCTTTTTGTGTACAAAATGTCATTTTTCTCTACACTTACTTCACAGAAAATTTCCATTGATGCTAATGAGAATTACCAGAATTATCAGGATGTTCAGTTGCCCATTTATTCTGGAGCAACTCTAGTCTATATTTTCTTTTTCAAGTATTGTATCTTCTTAGAATTAATATTTTAATGAACCAAGTATTTGCTGAAACACTGCTGAAACATTTTGCAGTGAGGAATTTTAAACAACAACAGCAGTTGTAGCAAATCCATCAGTTTGTTGATTTAAACTCTCTGGGTAATATGATGAAATATGGATGATTTAGCAAGTCTGTGGATTAAAGAAGCCTGATTTTAATGGATGCTGAGAACCATCAGCTACCTTAGATTTATTCTCAGTTTGCTTTCAGTGTGTACTTTCAAACTACTAATTTGCATGTACTGCCTAAACATAGAACTAAGCACTGAACCCGAGTAAATCCCATTTAAACTTTTTGACTGAGGAAACTGTCTTCATCCGTGTGTTTAAACATGAAAGCACATCTAGGGAAATCGGTCACTTTAAAAAGATTATGTTTATAGTAATATGAGCACTTGCTATCTCTTCTTATGAATGAGTATGAGCTGATTATAATTTTACGTCTTTTCTTGTTGCATCATTTCCTGGCAAATAACTGTTTCATAGTAGATAGAACAGTGAATGGGTGCAGTTACTTTTTGCATGTATTTCTCTTATGCCCAAATTTGTGATAAATGCTTCTGGTTAAGAGTTTGGTTTTGAGTTTATCCATGTTTTAGATTTATATAACCATCTGGCACAGTGTTATATCAGCAGTACGTTTAACAGATGTCAACAGTTAGAAAGAAAATATTCCTATATGACTAACACTGAAGATAAGTTGACTAGATTTGAAGAAAAAACATTGTAAAAAATATTTTAATGTGTTCAATTCACATTTCATTATGCACACTGTATAACTTTAAGTAAAATATGTATAATGATTTCTGTCTAATGATTATGCGTTCTCATTGTAATACATATTAGGTTTTTTTTCTTGTTGGAAGATCTATAGTTAAAAGTAGGTGTAGAAGCTGAGTTGTTCTTTATCAGAATTCACATGCCTGGAAAAACAGATACTGTGAAACAAAATATTGACTTTCTTCATGAGATGGCAGCCTTTCAAAGACAAGGACTAATAAAAGATCAGGCAGTGACTAAGAGCTTTCATGAAATTTATTATCCGTGATTTCTTTTTTTGCTAAACCTTAGTCGGACCTCTAGAACATCGATGGCTTACATATGAACTATAGATTTTCCCATATGCTGGTAGTTGTATGTCCACGTTTCAAGTTCACCTGGCCCACTGAAAGAAGGGACCTAAGCATTTATCTTCAAAAGAGCAGTGCTGGCAATTCTAGCACTATTATTCTAGTAACTAAGAGTCTGTGAATGTAGTACAGAGTAATGCTTTATAGGAAGTAAATCATTCAGATTCCTTTGTATCGCAATTAATTTCCATTTTTGTCAAGTTTACAAACTCAGTTAATATTTCTAGAATGAAAATCAATGAGAAGTTATGCTTGATAAACAATATAAAGTGTCTGCAAAACTGTATTATTGAGTAGTTAAACCTATTGAAGATAAAGGTGCCGTCTGGACCAAGGTTCTCTAAACACATTCCATTTCAAGAAATAACTTAGGAGGTTGCATCTCATTGAAATTCCAAGGTATCATCACCTGTCAAAATGAAAAAAAATCTTTTTCTAATAACTGTTTGAGAAATATGTGTGCTTATATTTTTATAAGAGCACTTAGCTATGCATTTATAGCATGCGCCTATAACATATCCATTTCTTGACTTCTATGAAAAATGCAGGGTTTAAATTACCTCATGTATTTTGTTGATATGTTTTCTTTCCAGAATAGATGTTGTGTTGAATTTTATTTCCTTCTATGATATCATAGTATATGTATTAATGGAATTCTTTCCTTTGAGTTTGTTCAACCCAGAAATATTAATGTCTTGAAAATGATGTTATATTTTTATAATGTCATGTCTATACAGTCATTCAAATTCTTTAGTTGCACATCTGTTCTGTAACATGATTATTTTGAAGGTACACTTCATTGAAACATATTTATAAGCACTGAAAAATAGAGTATAAATTGACTAGCTGTTTGTGTGACAGTGGTTTGAACATAACTTTATTTGAACTATACCTTTACATTTCTTGTTGTTTAAGTTGGGACCATAGTGTAAAATTCACCCCTCTCCCATTATTTTTTTCCCTGTAAAGCTTACCAGCTTGGTGGGTATTTTCATTTGTTCCTTATTTTCTCACTTCTGGAGGCCAGGAAACAGTTGCCACACTTAATCAGTCAAGGACTTAGCTGGTGATTAACTAGAGTAAGGCTAAGGAATCAAGAACTTTTTAGACTCCATCTACATTATATACTGTATCCCACCATCTGAGCACATGTAGTTCTCCTTGATTTCATGGCGACTCTTGTGATGGGTTGACCCTGGCTGGACACCAGGTGCCTACCAAGCTCCTTTATCACTCCTCTTCCTCAACTGGACAGTGGAGAAAATACAACAAAAAGTTCATGGGTCAAGATAAGGGCAGGGAGAGACCACTCAGCAGTTATCTTTATGGGCAAAACAGACTTGACTTGGGGGAATTAATTTAATTTATTACCAATCAAATCAGAGTAGGATAATGAGAAAATAAAAACTAAATCTAAAACCACTTTCCCCTCACCCCTACCTTCTTCCCAGGCTCAACTTTATGCCTAATTTTCTATACCTCCTCCTTGTGTGGGGTGCAGGGGGACAGGAAATGGGGGTTGTGGTCGATCCATCACATGTTGTTTCTGCCACTTCTTCCTCCTCACACTCTTCCCCTGCTCCAGCGTGGACTCCTCTCTGCATAGTTCCAGAGATCCTGCCAGGAGCCTGGTCCACCAGAGGCTTCCCACAAGGTCACAGCCTCCTTCGGGCATCCACCTGCTCCAGCACGGGGTCCTCCATGGTCTGCAGGTGGATATCTTCTCCACCACTAACCTCCATGGGCTGCAGTGGGACAGTCTGCCTCACTATGGTCTTCACCACGGGCTGCAGAGGAATCTCTGCTCTGGCACCTGAAGCACCTCCTCCCCCTCCTTCTTCACTGACCTTGGGGTCTGCAGAGTTGTTGCTCTCGCATGTTCTCACTCCTCTTTCCAGCTGCTGTTGTTTAGAGACTTTCTTCCCCTTCTTAAATATGTTATCCCAGAGGTGCTACCACCTTTGCTGATGGGCTCAGCCTTGCTCAGCGGCAGGTCCATCTTGGAGTTGGCTGGCATTGGCTCTCTCAGACATGGAGGAAGTTTCTGGCAGCTTCTCACAGAAACCACCCCTGTAGCACCCCACTCTCCCTGCTATCAAAAACCTTGCCACAGAAACCTAATACAGACTCTGCATATAGAAATGGTTGGATAGTTAGGACCTACAACTGATTTTCTTCTAAGATCTGTAGGTTCAGTGCAGTGCAGATCACTTCAGTGTTGGGTTTTTTAATTTGTCTCTCTCCAGCTGTAAAATAAGGATTCTACTATTTACTAGCTGTGGAAAAGAATCTTGAGATTCTCAAAAGTAATTTGAAATTTAATGCCTACTGAATACAAGTTACTGTTGTGTTAGTAGAAGCAAAGCAAAATGATTATTTTCTTAAACGACGCTTTAATTACAGATCAGCGTATTAGGGAGAGGAAAGTAAAATAAAGAACGAATTGAACTACTGACTTTGTTTTGCAGGTTCTTTCATGTTGGTGAATACATCTGGGAGATTTGCGGGACAGAAAGCTCACCTCCTGCTGCCCCATCTGAAAGAAAATGATACACATTGTATTGATTTCCACTATTATGTTGCAAGTAAGAGTGGATCGAGCCCTGGCACTTTGAATATATATGTGAAAGTTAATGATGGTCCTATTGGTAACCCGGTCTGGAACACATCTATCACTGCTACTTGGAACAGAGCAGAACTGGCAATTAGCACTTTCTGGCCCAATTTTTATCAGGTATGTTTTACGTTTTGTGAAATTTTGTTTCTTGTTATGGTGACCTAGTTCTTAATCATCATTTTGAATTTAAGTGAAAATATATTTCAGTATATTTTATTGATCTTTATATTCATTATACTTTTGTAGAGAATGCTAAATGTTTGGGTTTACATATGTATGGCTGTGTTTATATGTTTACATATATTTATAGAAGTGTATGAAGGATGCACACACATACATGCTTTAAATGTGGGTGAAATAACTGTATTGAAACAATTTAGAATTTTTACCGTTGATTTCAGTCAATTACCTCTGTTTCTCTGTAATAAATTCACTCATTCTTTCAGTTCATTAGGGATGCTGGAATTGAACGCCAATAGATTTTATTGCAGTGGAGTCTTCAAGTTTGATTTAGATCAGCAATACCTGTTTCTTTAGAACCAGCAGAATCCTTTGAATCCTCAGTTTGAATGCGATATCCATTTCTTTTGTCCAGTAGGAATCGTAAATATAACAGTAGCTATCATAGGAACTGGCTTCTGATTACATCCTAAAGATTTAGGGATAATTTCACTTCACAGTTTCTTAGGGTGCTGCTTTTCTGTAGGAAAGTTTACAGATTATACAGTCATTTACCATTGTGTAGTAATTCAACTGTTGTTCTTCTTCTTCCATGAAAATACAGTCTATGTCTCCACAAACAAGTAATTTGATGTAATAATAGCAGACCAGTAGGTCAGAGATGTTATTGAGGCTCCTCTCATCTTCACTTCCAGTTTGGAAAGTTTGGTTTGGATTTTACTTGCTCCCCTGTTCTGAACAACATTGTCACCACACTTATGGTTTGAAGCTTTCTGAAGAAAGATGGGCATTCTTTGACTGCAGACGTCCTTTGGAAATACAATGTTGTCATTCCTCAGTGTCATTCCAGGGGGTGACAGCATCTTAATTCCTACATCAGTGCCCTGACTACCAGTGTCACATGTGGCAGGCAGAGCCTTGTTTCTGTTCCTGCATGTGCTATTTAGGCTGACCAGGTGTTTTGTGCCCCATCATATTCTCATTATGAGTTTAGAAATGTCCACTGCAAGGTACTTCAGCAGGTTATAGTGGACTTTCTGTGGCTGCAGCAGCTCATCTGTGAGGGTGTCTCGATTGAATTGAAGCTGTTCCTTTTGAACCCTTTTTCTTCTGAGGAAAAAAAAAAAGAAAGCGAAAGAATTTTCTGGAGTCTTTCCCTTTGTGATTTCTTCACCCACAATTGAGAGAAAATCCTGGTCCAAAAGATGAGTTTGGAGTGCCAGGACTATCTTGTCCTTGGAACATGGGACACTTGGCAGTGGGTGCAACACTTGCAGACCTAAAAGAGCCCACTCATTTCCTCGTGCCTCCAATAGTGTGTTCCTGGGTTGCGTAGGGCATATTGACAGATTCCACATTTGCATCCAGTGCTCTGCTACTACTGCATTGTCGGGGCTTCCTGGAGAGGGTTCAGGGTAAGTTTATGGACATCTCAGCAAACTTCACTGGGAGAACTCATCATGTGACTCTCCTATAATTGGCCCTGGACTCTATGAGGGAATACTGGCACCTTTTCCAGAAGGGCAGGCATATTAGCAGAGTTGAGGTTCACCTGCCTGGTGGGAGAAACTGTATACTACCTGTCTCACTGGAGCATGAGGTTGTATCCTGATCACAGAGTTCAAGCTTGCTTTAGCCATACCTTTACATTTCACAGGGTGAAAGAGCAATATGTCTTTTGTTCAAGGAATGTTTGGACAGTGCTTTTAGTCATATGGTTTAGTTTTTGGTAGTCCTTTGAGGAGCAGGGAGTTGGACTCGATCCTTATGGGTCCCTACCAACTTGAGATATTCTATGATTCTATGACCTTACTGCAAGACTGTGGACCCCATGTTACTGATTTGATGCCAGTGTTGAGAATGCCTTCCAGTGCTTCCAAAAAGCCTTTCTATCTTGACTGATATAATGAGGACCAGTTTGTGGTGTTAGCCTCAGTGGATGGTGGGCAAAGAGATGGTGGGCATCCCACAGAATTTCATGCCTGACATTCACTATAACTCTGGGTGGTTTGTAACGTGGCACCTACTGGAGGATTTTGTGAGAGTGCTGGGTGGTTCAGGAGCGCTATGTGGTGCACGCACATTTTGCAGACAATGAGTGAATGTGTGACTATGTCATTCATGCCTAAGTCTGGTCTGCAATGTCCCCGTCAGGGTTTGGAGTGAATTAGTAGAGGAGCTTCCAGTTTCCTTTCTTCTGAAAGGAGTCTGGTTTTTATGCAGCAGAACTGCTCTATGAACCAGCTGTCAGTAAAGATAAGGATTGTTCTTCAAAGCCTCACTCTAGCTCTGAACCAAAAATGCTAATATGAACAGGGGAATTTTAACTGACTAGTAAAATTTAAAATAGCATTGTTAACAAAAATACAGGCAAGCTCTGACAGTTTTAAATGTTACTAATATTAATAATAATCTGTGTCAGATTCCTTTCAGTATGATGTATCTAATCAATGTCTCAGTAATATGGATATTTGGCCATAGAAAGAGAAGGATAACCTTTCTAGTCTGCTTTCTCCTTGAGACCTGCAGTCTGGACTGTTCACCCTTATTTGTAGATGAACCCTTACATACTTGGATAGGGTACTGCAGTTTAGCAAATTACCGTGCATCAGCTGATAATCACAGAATCACAGAGTGATAGGGATTGGAAGGGACCTCCAAAGATCATCTAGTCCAACCCCCCTGCTAGAGCAGGATCCTAGAGTAGATCACACAGGAACACATCCAGTCTGGTTTTAAATGTCCCCAGAGACAAAGACTCCACCACCTCTCTGGGCAGTCTGTTCCAGTGCTCTGTCACACTCACAGTAAAGAAGTGTTTTCTTATGTTAAGATTGAACCTCCTGTGTTCCAGTTTGTGCCCATTGGCCCTTGTTCTGTCACTCGACACCATCGAGAAGAGTCTGGCCTCATCTGCCTGACACCCGCCCTGGAGATATTTATAAGGATTGATGAGATCCCCCTCAGCCTCTTCTTCTCCAAGTTAAACAGACCCAGTTCCCTCAGCCTCTCCTCATATGGGAGATGCTCCAATCCCTTAACCATCTTAGTGGCCCTGTGCTGGACTCTTTCCAGTAGCTGCATGTCCCTCCTGAACTGGGGAGCCCAGAACTGGACACAGGACTCCAGATGAGGCCACACCAGGGCCGAGTAGAGGGGGAGAAGAACCTCCCTTGACCTGCTGGCCACGCTCCTCTTAACACACCCCAGGATACCATTGGCCTTCTTGGCTGCAAGGGCACATTGCTGGCTTGTGGTCAGCTGGTTGTCTACCAGGACTCCCAGGTCCTTTTCTCTAGAGCTGCTCTCCAGCAGCTCAGCCCCCAACCTATACTGATAATATAATAGACACCTGAATCTGTCTGTAATGGATTCCAGATGCTTTCTTTGCCTCTGGAAATAAAGTCTTTACATAATCTTTCTTTCTCTGAGAAGTATAGTAAGTAATTTTCTTTGCATTTGCTTCATACAGTCTGAAATAATACCTGGTTAGGTATTGGAATTTAGCTGATGTGCCACAACGTCTTATGCTATAGTAATATCCATGGCAGTCCAAGGAATCAGTGTAAAATAGTGTAGTTTCACTGTAGATAAGTGAATTTATTCTTGAGGAATCTCTGTTTCCATTTTGACAGCTTATGGTCAATCATCTCCATTTTGGTTGCCTCCGTCCTCTCGGAAATCTGTGATGCAATTTCCTCACTTGCCCAGTGACACTTGCAATTTCTTATTGTTTCTGAACTCTTTTAATTTGTTTTAATGCTTTTTCTTCTTTGCAGAGACTGTTCTGGGGGGAGGGAGGAATTCAGCTGCAAGCAGCTGGGAGAAGGGCAGGAAGAGGAGAGAGGGTATATATGGATCTTGTGAGAATGTATGTCCAAGTTAGGTGAGAGGTCAGGTGACTGCATGTGTGGTGGGAAAAGGCAGAGGACCCATCTGATAGGTATCTAGCACCAGGTCTGTTTCCTAAGCTGCTATTAATTTCATTCCAAAACTCTGACCTCTTTTGGCACAAATCCATGTGTTTCTCTAACCTCTGAAACATACAGGACTTCTCCCAGGGATTTTCTGCGGCTGTCTGACCTTATTGAACAAAATTAAGAAAAGCCTGCTAAGAGGATTTTGAAGGAATGATAGGGCCTATTTTAATTTTTCATATACGAAGGTTGGTAGTTTCCTGATGAGTAACCTTCAGGAAAAGACTCGCCATTAGTAGATGAAAGGACCAAGTAATGTAATCATGTGATTTTCTTTGTTGTGTTTTAAGTCACATACCCATGTAGGCATTTGCATGTTTGTGAACGCGTTATAATTCCGTTCCATTAGTAGGACACCTACAAGGTGTCTAGCTGCAAATGAAACCAAAATGTACTACAAAACTTTGAAGAAAAATTATATTATAACATTTCAGAGTTATAATATTTATACAATTCAGGATGTTTAAAAACACAGTGGTGTTGGTCTGTTTTGCTGTGAATTCATGAAAAGCATAGACAAAATAACTCCTACTAATGGTAGCTGACAAAAAAATTAGATAGTGTAGTGTGGAGTGATTTTTAATCCAACTTCTAAAGATTTATTTGTTTAAACCACATATTATTAACACATATATGCAAAGTGTTGAAAAGATTTAATAATTAACAGTATTTTATTATTGTAGCACCAGTTATCCAAGCTTGTTAATACCTTTCCTGTTGAGTTTCCATTTAGAATTGACTCTTTAGAAGTACAGTCTCTGAACAAAATAATTTCTTTTAGTGTACACTTTTCGGTTTAGTAGGTAATTATTTGTGTAGGTTTCACCCCATATGAAAGCTGTACTACATATGTAAATCACAATGATAACCTGCATGTAACAACACTAATTGTAGTTTAATTTCTACTTATTTAAACATAAATTGTCAAGTATTCTGATGATTAAGGATATATTTAATTCCATAATTAATGATCTTCTAAGTGCTACTGCTTAATGTCTGCCTTTGAGTTTAGGGTATGGATATTGCAGTCCAGTTACTGATTACCGTACAGTTTCAGTAGCATAGGTTGAAGCTGCCAAACACCTTGTGAGGGTCAAAGATAATCAGCACAGCTTGTTCTTTTCTGCTGTGCCTCCTGGTCTCTGAGCTATTTGTTTGAAGTAGCTGGGATATTTCTACAGGAGCTAGTCTTATTTCTGTATTATAAAATCTCTTCAGGAATGCTCCCCTGAGGGAGCATTGGCTTCCTCTTTTTATCATTGGTCACAGGAGAAATTGTTTGCTTTACTGAGCTATTGTCTACTTGGTGCATCTTAAGAGCATCAAGGAGTTTATCATGCCATTAGAGACAGCCTGCAAACAAAACAAGGCTTTGCATAATTACTAAGACCTTCACCCTCCTCCTTACTTGAATAGAATTAGAATGTACACAGAAAACGAGGATTAAATGCTATGTAGATTTCTATGGGTAGTGGTGAGCTTGTTTTTAGATTCTTGGGGAACAGTCTCATTAGGTTGAGAGGCTCTAAAGTTGATGCTTTGAGATAAAATTAAGTCCCGAAAAGGCTGCTCCTCTAGCGAGGAGAAGGTGGAAGGGTTTGGGGAGGTTTGTTTTGATTTTTTCCTCATTTGGATCTTTCAGCAGGAGGAAAACCTGTTGATTTCAGAGTTGTTTTCTTGTTTGGACTGTTTGCGGGGGGAGTGGGCAGGAAGTAATTTTTTTTTTTTTCTTTTTTCCCTAGGTTAGTTAATGATTCTCAGACTGATTAGTAGTATTTTAAATATATTTTATGTTTTTGAAGCATTGCAGTTTTGGAACTTTACAATATGTGAAATGTCACTACTGGGTTGAGTCTGGTGAGTGGCTTGTGTTTACCACTCCAAGCAATTTGGCACAGCACCCTTGCAGGTTGCACACTGTCCCCCTATCAGTTTTTATATTTTGAATTATTTGGTTTGTACTTTGCTGAGAGTCAGGCATGGCAGCAGTGAGCTGAAACAAATCTTGATTAAATAAAACAACAAACACTGCAGTTTTAAAATCCAGAAATGGAGTTGAAAGGATAAAAAATAGCTTCCAGTGGAGTAACTGGCTATTCTCTATGCCACTGCGCCTTCTTTAAATATAAATTCCTATGAAGCTGGAATGAGAAGATGGAATAAGAGCCTGGCAGTAATTCCTGATCTTTTTAAGTAAGGACACAAAGGAGTTACATGATACCGCTTCACACTGCGATGAGATTTACCCTTTACCATTCTGACACTTTCCCCTGTAAATTAGGAGTTTAGGGAATAAGAAGCGGTAGATCCAGCCTACCTTTTCAAATCTGGACTTAAACTTTCATTTGTTTCATAACCTGCTTTGAACATGCTCTGCTTGGAGTTCGGCTCATGCAATGTACTTAAGTCATCAGCTAGGACAGAGAATTAAGCTTCTTGTGCAGTAAAGGTCAGGTTCACATTGTCATGTGTTGCGTGTATTGCATTCAGCTGCATGCATACGGTTCCTGAGCTGTGCTTTGAACTCAAAAGAAACTTTGAAATGCATATTGCATTTTGAATCACAACCCTGTGTCAGGCATCTTAAATAGCTCTTCTTCACTGGGTTGGGTGGTTTGGGAATAGTTATTTTGAGAAAGATGCACCAGGGCAGACTGCATACCTAAATTTAAAAACCCCAGCAGTCTAAAAACGGCCAGGAGTAAGCAGGCGCGTGCTGCTTGTCCTATGCACAAGGCTCTGTTATTTTATCCCACCCCCTGTTCCTAAGCCAAGAAAACTGGGCCTTCAGCAGGGAAAGGTACGACAACAACTGGTTTAAAAACAAGAAGAGAAGAGTAAGACTGAACAAGCCTTAATGTCAGGAGCTCAGTTTTCAGTGTTGCTCACCCATAAGAGGTTTCTTTGGAGTCTCAGATTGGCAGCAAGCACCAAAATGTTGTTTAATGCACTTAAGTGTACATGTGAGTGCTGAGTGGTAATTGTGTAGTAGTCAGGTGAGGAGGGAAACAGCATAAAATGAGTTGCCAGCCAGGGAGGCCTGACCACATTTTAGGCAGCCCATGTTAATGAGCTGTGACAGGTCTCTGCAAGATCTGGGAAGGACCAGGTCAGGAACCTCCCTTCATATGGCTTTGGTGAGGCAGCAGTCACTGTGATCGTGCCCTGACGATGAAGTGGGTAGACTTAGAACAAATCAAAAGAGGGAGAAGAACTCAATCCACAGAGGTACAAGACATTGCCAGCTTTCAGGGGGAAGACTGTTCCCAGCACCTTGTACAGTCAGAGAAAGATGCTGTGTGGTAGAGCATGGCAGGCAGGAGGAGAATGCAGTGTGTGCTGTGGGCAGCGTGTGGTACATCCCTGCCCACTTACCAGGGGTGCAGGGGAGCAGGATTGCAGCCTGACATTAAGTAGCTTTCTTAATACTCGTTTCTCTTTCTTGTTTTTGCAGACTGCTATTTTTAGGTCGTGTGAAGTAGACAGTGTTTATATTAGGTACAATCCACCTTTTGACTAAAAGCATTGTAATTTTGCAACAACAAAGACAGGAATTTACGGAGGTGGTGTGGCAACAAAGCCTGTTTATTTCTATTGTTCTTTGGAACAGACAAGTTATCTGGAGTCGCACATTTTCAGCCATAAGCATTTACGTGTGTGAGCAGACCCCCTTTCTTTGTTCATATATAGAAAGGGGAAGTGGCGGGAATGAAAAGCTAATTTTGCTCTTCACTGAAGCAGGGAGGATGAGGGACAGTGCAGTGCTAAGCTGCTTCCCTGGTTCCTGTTTGGCAGGCCTGCAAGGGGGAGAATGGTGTACAACAGCTCTCAGGCCAGTGTTCAGCAGTTTTTCCTGAGCACATGAATTCTGTGTTTTAACCAGTTGTTTCCTGACTGATAAGGTGATGGAATAATAGGAATAATAGGTGAAAAATCCAAGGGCTGCCCAGTCTGATGTTGCTGGAGTGTTGCCTGTTATGACTGGAGCCTTTTACATTGCTTGCAGGTGTTGCGTCAGCTGTGAGGAAAGGCAAAGTTTGGAGGCGGGAGTGAAAATGATAACATTGACAAGACAAGCAACTTTTCAAATGTGAAATGATGAAAAAAAATGTATGTGAAATAAGTTTCTAGGTTTCATTTCTAGTGAAATTACTGATCCAGATTTGTGAATAGACTTGTCAGCCCTAATATGGTCTTGACAGCTTTTTAATGCATAAATGAGCTACCAGAAGTGTTTCTAGGTCTGTTCCTGAGTACACTCTGACAGTGTGCAGCATGCTTACTAGGACTAGAGTCACAAAGATGATCAGAAGGCTGGAGCACCTCTTCTGTGAAGACAGGCTGAGGGAGTTGGGGTTGTTCAGCCTGGAAAAGAGAAGGCTCCAGGGAGACCTTCTAGCACCTTCCAGTACCTGAAGGGGACTACAAGAAAGCTGGTGAGGGACTTTTTACAAGGGCATGTGGTGATCGGATGAGGGGTAATGGTTTTAAACTGGAAGAGGGTAGATTTAGATTAGTTATTAGGAAGAAATTCTTTCCTGTGAGGGTAGTGAGACACTGGCACAGGTTGCCCAGGGAAGCTGTGGCTGCCCCCTCCCTGGCAGTGTTCAAGCCCAGGCTGGATGGGACTTTTAGCAACCTGGTCTGGTGGGAGGTGTCCCTGCCCATGGCAGGAGGGTTGAAATAAATGATCTTTGAGGTCCCTTCCAACCCAAACCATTCTGTGATTCTGAGTCTGTGACTTTCAGAAACATGTCACATGTAAGATCACATTCTTTTTTTTTGATGTAAAAAGGAAAAATGCTTAGTTAAGCAGATATTTTAGTCCATAGTCTTCATTTATTAATTTAAATAAAACAAAATATTGGATTTGGATAAAGCAGTTGATAGTATTTCACAGCCTGTGAACAGAATGGAAATTATGTTACTGTGCTTGGAGTAGATGTCATATTCTTTTATATATGAAGTAAAAGGCACATCAGCAATGCCTGTCTGACACTGATGTGTCACTACTGGCTGTAGTGTCTCTTTCCATTTACAAAAAATTGCGTATTTTATGTTGGAAGTGACCAAAACTTATGATCATTAAAGTTGATACCAGCTCAGCTATTGCTTTTAATGGAAGCATGATTAAACTGACAATATTTCCATTTGTATTATTTTTCTTTGGAACATGCCCTCTTTAATGACAGTAATTGTAATTTAATAGTATGTCCAGCTGGCATTTTCTTGATAGATTGCCTGGCTTATTTGTGGTAATGACATTTTTGGTATGTTGTCTAGAGATACAGGAGGATATGAGTCTTTGTCTGTTGTCATAAGCAGGTCTTATTCAGTTATTTCAAGGTTGTAGTTTCTGCCTGTGAACTGAAGGAAGGAGTTTGTGTTTAGAATCCACAAGATTTTTTTTTGTCTGTGAGTATATTGTGGCAATGAAGTACTTAAAACTGCTCAGAGAGCCTGTTGCTAAACTCCCCAGTTATGAATTATAATAAATATTTTGAGATCTTCTACTCAGGTACTGCATGTGTTTTATTTCCTAGAGCCTCAGGTGTTTGATTTTGCTGGAAGTCAGGTATTTCTTAGGAAAAGGCACTTTTATGCAACATTTTTAAAAAATAGTTAAATCCCCATTATTTGACAGTAATATTTATAGCAGAAAACTCCTGACTGGTTTGGCTCACTGCTTTAAAGGTGTCATGTGCCAGTTCCTCCCAGGATTTTCTAGAATTTAACACAGAATTTAACATTTCCTAACAGAGAAAACTCAAAGCCACTAGGGAATACAGGAGAGAAATCGGTAACTGTCAACAGCCGTCAGCGTTCTTACAGGCAGGTCTTTGCCTTGACACTTAGATTCAGTTAACTCGATTACTTTCTTGCTGGAAAGTTTTCCACTGTTTCTGAGACGTGGCTGTCTGCTCCCTGTTCTTCACCGCCATGTTGTAGCGTCCCTGCATTAACTGCAGGTTCCTGGGCCTATGCCATGTTTGTCATCACAGAATCGGGTCTTCTGCCTGCAGGTCTCATGCCCTACAGACATTCAGATCTTCTCTGTTTTGAATAGTCTTGGTAGCTCTTCAGGAAATGGAGCAGTCTCCTCCTTCTTCCAAGAGCACCAGCATAACCCTTTTTTATTTTTTTTTCCCAAAGAGCGTAACGCAAACTGAGAATTACAAACAACTGTTTGTCACATTTGTTCCCAAGATAGATCCTAAGACCAGTTCCACTAGGGGATTTTCTTGTTCTAGGAAAGAGATGCTTTGAAATTTTGAATGGTCTTGCTCTGAATGCTCTGCTGAATGCTGGGAGCTGAATCCATTCCCTGTCAGTTCAGTTGCTATGGATCAACAATATCAACTTCAAGCACCATCAGAGTGCCATTGGGCATTTAGAAGGCCACAGGCTGGGGCTTGTGACTGAGAAGTCCTTCTATTGCATAACTTGTTTCTGCAAAATTTGTTTGGTGGCTTTTGGACTCTTCTCATTGCTGTCTTGTGTTTTTTTGTTGCTGCCTGGTTCACCTGGGGGTAACATTGGTACTGTAGGTTGAATTTTTTGTGTGGACAGACAGAACTAGAATGAAAAGTAGTTTTTTTTCTTGTCAGCCACATGGAGTTAAAGCCATATTTGTGGCAATTTCACTCCAGTGAGAGAGAGAGGGAGAAATGGACAGAGTTTAGGAAGATGATGTCTGGGAGAGAAGAACAAGATCAATATCAACAAATGGAGCAATAAGAAAGATGGGAGGAGGCAGAGGCAAGACGTGGTAAAGAATTTGCTTACCTCAAGGTTTGTTGTAGAATCAGAATCACCCCTTTGCCAGTGTTTATTCAGCACCAGGAAACTGATATAGTATTACAGGGCTGTATCTTATCCTTGTGACATATTTGCATTCTATATGTTTCTCTTTCTGCTGAAAGAATTGCAGTAAAGGATGTGGTATATAGTGTCCTTCTGCATCTGTTCCAAGGTCAAGTATAGCATATGTGTGCAGAATACTTTCTAAACTTTGTCTTCCTCAGTGTACTTCAGAGTCTAGTTGCAAGATGCAATTAGAGTTAACTTTCCAAACAAAAGGGAAGCATTAAAAAAAACAAACCCACTCACAACCTGGATTTGAGCATGAACTTCTTGAACTTTGGTTTGGAAATGTACCTGCTAACGTTACTGGCATATTTTCTTCTCTTCCATGTAAACATTCTTGGGATGTTCAAAGCTAAGGCTACCAAAGTTTGGAGAGGTTTACTTTTGAGTGTACTTAAATCAAACTACAAGAACAGTCCATTTATTTTGTGACCTATTTATAGCCTTTAAACAAACCATGGCAAATGGATCTGCTTTACTTAATTTACTACATTTGGTGGAAGATTAAGAGCATGGAAAATACATTCATAAAAATAGGTATGTTTGTGTCTGATACCATGCAAATCTCTGTATGCTGCAGAACTGTCATTTTTAAAAATAAAAGTAAGAGTTTATTCTGCAAGACAAAGAATGTAAAATAAAATTATAATTAGGTAACTAATTTGGCAGACAAAATATTGGGGGAACTTGGTTATTTCTCATTGTGAGCTATATATGGTCACATTTGTAAATCTCAAAAAATAATATAAACGTGAAAAAATGTTATTTGTGTTCTGGTTCATTTTAATGATAAGAATAACACATTTTTATGGTTTTTTTAAATTACTTTTTTTTTTTCCCAAGGTGTTCAAAGAGTTGATATATTTTTCCCTAACACAATATTTCTATATTCCCTGTGTTACAAAGCTGCTAACTGAGATTCTCTTTTTGCTTCTCAGGTCGTTTTTGAAGTGGTCGCTTCAGGTCACCCAGGATATGTGGCTATTGATGAAGTGAAAGTTTTAGGACATCCATGTAGTAAGTACCTATCTGCTATTTTAAAGCCAGCCCTCTAAAATGAATGTGCCACTATGATTCAATAAATGTGGAGCAAAAGATACGGAAAATGTCAGAAAACAATTTCATTGCTGTAAATGGGGGGTTGGAACTGGATGATCTTTGAGGTCCCTTCCAACCCAAACCATTCTATGATTCTATGAAATATAAGCTGAGTATGAAAAAAGTATTGCTATCATTTGAGCACTTGCACCTTATTGGCTTTAAAGACATCTCTCACATGCACCTTATGTACAGCTCTTCTTGTAAGCCCCAGAGCCTAACTTGGCCATCGAATGACTCCTTCAGAACAAAAGTCATCAAGATTTGTTGACCATTTTTCTGTTGTCATCAAAAATTCAGTGCAGCCACAACCTGAGGCATTAGTGAGAGCAGATGAACAATGCAAGACCTGAATACATATGATTATTTTTTCCAAGGCTTAGAAGGAGGAAAATACATCTGGCTGAGGGTGGAGGCTTTGCTAAGCAAGGTTACTTAGGGTACTTCCCCAGGTACTGTACTCTGAGTTCATGGCTCAGTTTCTGCACTGTTTTACTTTCTTGTGTTTCCTTATCCCATTATTAAGTATATAATAACCTATTTTCACAGAATCACAGAATATTAGGGGTTGGAAGGGACCTCTGGAGGTCATCTAGTCCAACACCCTTGCCACCAGAGCAGATTCACCTAGAGCAGGTTGCACAGGAACGCATCCAGATGGGTTTTGAATGTCTCCAGATGATGAGACTCCACCACCTCTCTGGGCAGCCTGCCACCCTCAAAGTAAACAAGTTCCTTCTCATGTTTAGATGGAACTTTCTATGTTCAAGTTTGTGCCCTTTGCCTCTTGTCCTTTCACTGGGCATCACTGAAAAAAGACTGGCCCCATCCTCCTGACACCCACCCTTTAAGTATTTATAAGTATAGATAAAATTCCCCCTCAGTCTTCTCTTCTGCAGTCTAAAAAGCCCCAAATCCCTCAGCCTTTCTTCAGAAGGGAGATGCTCCAGTCCCCTAATTAACTTCATAGTCCTCTGCTGGACTCTCTCCGGTAGTTCCTTGTCTCTCTTGAACTGGGGAGCCCAAAACTGGACACAGAACTCCAGATGGGGCCTCAGCAGGGCAGGGCAGAGGGGGAGGAGATCCTCCCTTGACTTGCTAGCCACACTCCTCTTAATGCACCCCAGGATACCATTGGCCTTCTTGGCCACAAGGGCACATTGCTGGCTCATGGTCAGCCTGTTGTCTACCAGGACTCCCAGGTCTTTTTCCACAGAGCTGCTTACCAGCAGGTCAGCCCCTAACCTGTATTTAAAATTGGTATTGAAATAAAATTAAAGCTTTAATATAGTAATCCAGCTATAATTGAACAGACTACTTAAATGATTATTTCATATATTTGCTATTTATTAAATAAGGTGTATTAAGATCATACATGGAACAGTAGGTTGTAATCTTATTGACCAAATGACTGAATGGGGTAAAAGACACCAACTTCTGTGTAATTATTCACGATCCTCTTATGCCCTACTGTACTTGTGTGCATTCTTTGTGGCTTATAAGAAAAACCTGCAATTTAAAATAAAAAGTGGTTTATTGGTTAGTACTGGAGCACCTCATAAAAATGGTTTTAGGATTAGTGGCAAGAATACACAGACATTTCTTCAAGTACAGAGACAGTTATGCAGAATCAGCAGCTGTTATTTCTGAATCACTTAGTTCTAATAAACAAAGCAGGCTCTCATGTTGTTATTTCTGAATTTTGAATTTATATATTTGATTCAGGTAGGATAAGCCTGAAGCAGCAGTTTATTAGCTTAATAATTTTTCTTTTACAGATTTTGAGAGGTTTGATCTGTGCATTTGTACCAATCAATTCTCAAAACCTGCAAGGAGCTCTTTTTAATCTGGAGACTAAGCTATACCCCATAGCACGTAGGCTTCTGATGTGACAGTGTTGAAATACAAAAGCTTTAACTTAAAGTTCTTTGATGAAGTAATTAAAATGTTAGAAATTAAGACATCAAACCAGTTACATTGTCTACAAGAAAACTGAAAAAGTGTGAAAATGGGAATAGAACTACTACGTGTCTTAAACTTTGCAGGACTCATAATGCTATTCTTTCTGTGTACTGCCAGAAAAAAATACTTTTGGAAAGATTAGCTCATTAATCAAAAATTGAAATGGGAAAAATACTTTCTAGGCAGTTGTCTGGGTAGTATGGACAAAGACCAAGCTAAAGGCAAGTTGTAAGCACATAACTGAAAGGGTGGGTGAGTGGATGGGGTTTTTCTTGTGCGTGTGTGTTTTTTTTTAAAACCTAATGCCCCTCTGCACTTAGGCTATACTTGGTAATTCAGAAAGGCTATTTTTCTAGAGTTCAGGAAGACCAAGGAGAAAAAGTGGAGTAAAAGCAGATGTTAAAAAGTGTCTCAGAAATGGGGAACTTATTGAAGAATTTTACATTAATAGTTTGATAGGCAAAGAGGAGGATTACTTTGGCCTAAAGTCTGTCTGTCCTAATTGGGAAGTGTTTTAGAAAAAAAAAAAATAAAAATCAGTATGTCTTATAAATTTGCCACAGGGACATTTATCATGAGAAGATTTCCTTCTGTAGTTCGATATTAATTTTTGCTATTTTATTCCATCTCCTCATTTTTATACTGCCTTGCACTGGATATTAAGCAACTTTTTCTTGAGTTCTGGTAATTGATTATTTATAAATTCCTTAAAACTGCTATTTCTCCCAGTGATAAGGTCTTTTAAGAAAATGTCTTCGACACTTTAAATGGTTGTGGTGTTCTGCTAGAAAGCATATCTTTAGTTTGCCAGTTTATTGCTACTACTAACATTTCCCATGTCTGAAAACAGTGTTCAGCGCCAGGCTTATCCGCTAGTACAGACAGTGCAAAAAGTCCCTTTGCCTGCAATAGGATTTGAATGGTTGGGGAATACTCCCTTTTCAAGGATTAGTTTCTGTATCAAATTTCTATTTGTTTCTGTGTCATGGGGTCGACTTTCCAGTAAAACAAAAATACACATGCTGTCTTTCCTCCTTCAGTGGACCGAGTTCTTGTTTGAACATCTATTTCATTCTTTAGGTTATTTGTAGCTGTATTGTTTTAATTCTTACTGAGAGTGTTTTCTCTTTCTAAATCAAAAATGAGTATTGGTACGGAGAATGCATTGTGTTTATGTTTTTCTGCAGTGTTGTTGAAAAGTATTTTATTTAAATAATACAGCTGTAGTTGGTGAGAAGTGTTATGTTAGGATTTTGACTGTTTGGTGTGTTTCTAAAGCATCTCCTCAATACATACTGTACCTGGTTAAAAAGAAAAACCTGTTTCCCTGACAACAGCACTCAACTTCTTACTGTTTTGTCTAGTTGGTGGTGTAAGTATGTAATAGGTTCTTGTTCAAAACATAATTAGTTTCCAATATGATCTTTATTAATATAGTGTTATTGCAAGAGGCATGCTGAGCTAGGATAGTTTACACAGCAGGAACAATTAAATAGCACTGTTCTCTTCTGCTCTTTCCCAGGTATGGAAGTAAACCAACCTAACATCTATTGTGTAGTCAGAGATTTAAACCTTTTAAAGCAAGGCTATTTAATTTTTTCAGTGTATTATTCATAGCTCGTACTTCCATGTTGCATAACTTCAGTATTTTATCTTCTTCCAACAGCAAAAACTCCCCATTTCTTGCGTCTTCAGAGTGTGGAAGTCAATGCAGGACAATTTGCTACTTTTCAATGTACTGCCAATGGTGGAACAGACTCAGGTGACAGGCTCTGGTTACAGGTAATTTCTTTCTTTCCTAATGCACTGAGATCTTGGGAGAGGGGACTTCATCACTCTGAAATGAATATAAAACATGAAAAATGATGTCTGTTTCATCAGTATTAGGTTTTATTGCACCTTTGAACTGCTGCGTAGTAGATGTTCTGTTGTAGAAAATGATACTGGAAGATTTTCCTCCCTTGTTTCCGTGTGATGCCTTATTAAAAATAAAGGTACTGTTTCTGTTATATGTGGCAATCATGAATAAAGGCTAAATCCCCAAGAAAGAGCACGTGACTTTCTCATAATGTCTACGCTGCCTAACTGCTACATTACACAATTATTTTCTTGACTTACCTCTATCTCTGTTTAGTATTGTCAGCTAAAACTGTATTCTTACTTTTTAAGTCAGGAGAAAGCCTGTATGACAGTCAAATCTGACATTCTGTATTATGGAGCCAAAGAATCTTGCCTATATTCATTGAATCCATAAGTTTTTACTTACTGAGCTTTTAGAAAGGTCTCAGATCTTGCTTTAAAGACTGTCTCCAGCTCCTTTTCTTGCAGTAAAGACAGTCTGCCCATATCCACATGTTTAACCTTGTATGAAAAACATGCATCTTGATCTCTTTAACTGCTGTCTTGCTGCCATCATTTCAGTTGTCTGTTCTCTACAGCAAACAATAGTCTGTATTTGGACTTAGCATTAGGTGTCCCTGTGTTTCAGTAAGTGATAAACAACATGCTAGAACTGGGACATTGTCTGCAAGAAGGAAATAAGGATGTGTAAAACAATCCCAAAGGATACCAGTCAGATGAAACTGCAATATGTAGAGGAGAGATGCGAGAAAATGAGGTAATAGTAACAAGTGGGAGTTTGAGGTGAAATTCTCTACTTCTGTTGTTTAAACAATTTCAGGCTTCTACTATAGTTTTCCTTTCACATTGCACTTGGTGCAAAATTTCATCAAGCATTTCAGAAGTGATTCATATACGTGTGAGAGATTAAACAGCTGAGTATTTATAAGAAAACTAGTGCACAAACAAGTAAATAAAACTACTTGAAAAGCAAAGACGCATATTTATCTGTCTATGAATGATGAACTGTTATGTCTATCCCGAAAGAGCCTGATCAAATACAGTAGAAGTCAGTGGAAATCTCCTTTGTTTTTATTTGTGATTGCATGGGTATTTTCAACCTCTGTGCTGATATAAGGCTGATATTTCTCAAACAGTCGAGCCATCTAAAGCCAGTATTACAGTGTTGAATTGGTAGAATTAGACTCCTGTCTTTCCTAAGCCCCTGAGATTTTTTGAAAGAATGCTTTTTCCAGTCATGAAAAGAGTTTAGCATGTATGGGAAAATAATGGGTTGCTATTTCATCAGTGATAACCTTTCTAGAACTTTGAACTTTTGCATAATGCTCTTTTGTAGAATTGAGGGTATAATTCAGTATAGGGAAATCCTGATACCATTCAATTTTTCCATAGATTTCAGGACAGTATAATTTCATCTTGACCTTTTTGGCACAGGATTTAGGATATGCATAAGTTCTTTGCAAGGCTGGAAAGTAATTTCTTTATTTTAGAAATTAAATATCCTTCTAGATTTTATGTAATATAAAAAAACCCCATTCTTCTTAACAGTAGTGGCAATTCCAGAATATCTTTGCTGAGCTTAGTTAAGTCATTCCTTGTTTATACATGATTATGAGGTGGTGGGATTTTTTTTCTTTTCATGAAGGATAAGAAAGTAGTGACAGATAGACTTGTTGAGGAATTTAATCTTCCTGCAGGGCCACTCTTTATTCATGCTGCCCATATAACTTCAGGTCCCTCTGGTAATCAGCTCAAGGTTTTGCAAATTCCAGGTGTGCCTTAGTATAAGAACATCTTAAAAGTTGACAGGATCACCTGGATAGCTTGGATTTATTTTTGTACTTGTTTGCCAGTTTCCACAGATGTCAGCTGCAACTTAGAGTAAGACTGATCAGACAGCTCCACATATGGGGTGCTGCAAATCAAGGCTATGAGATACAGTTCCCAACAGGATTAGCTGTATTTTAGTGTACTAGGTCACTATTGGGTAACAGACCTTGCAATTCTCCGTCAGTCAACTGAGACCATTTGGTTTCGTGGTGTAATACTGAGTAATCCTGTGTATGCCTGCTTACAGCATCTCATGACACTGACACTGGACCACGAGCATAATGCAGCTATCTGTAACAGCTGTCAGAAAACATGGTATCTTCTACGTCATATGACTGGTTAAATGGAAGATCCTTTCGTTCCTGGTAACAGTAAAACTGATAATCACCTACAGAACATCTTAATAAAAGACATTCTTATGTACACTAGAACCAGAATAAAATGATCACCATTCACTGGAGACATTTATGCTGGCACTCAAGTAATAGGGGTTCAGGTTTTAGTGATGGTATGAATGGGTGGTACAATCCCTCTGGTATGCCTAGTTTCCCCACCAGTAATATTAAGACCTTTCTACCACCTTTTGCTGGTTTCTTTCTTTAAATTTATAAAATCTTAAGAGCAAACCATAGCAAATAAATAAATACATACAGTTGTGCAATTTTGTCAGGGGATTCTCCATATTTCTGGCACATAAGACATATCTGGAGGCCTAATCTGTTTGGATTTGGCAGTTCCAAAATACCATGAGATAATTTGATCCCAAATGACTTCCAGTAGGTGTAATTTTTTTTCTGATTCACATATTCAATGATGTTTCTGACTGTTTCCTATGGTAGCAAGATTTTACTCCCATACATCTGTCTATTTTGAATAGTACCTCTCAGCTTATATGCAGCAGAAGACTTCAGGTTTAGTTATACACATTTTTCTGGTGAACAAATACTTTTTGCAGTCTGTTGGACTGTGAGTGATATGTGTTCCTTAAAATGAATAATTGTGACTTCACTGGTTCTTTTATTCTCCTGGTCTTTGCTGAGTAGTTCTTGCAAATGGCATAGATGTTCTTAGCTTTTATAATGCCCAGGTCTTTCCCTACTTTTTTTTTTTTTTTTTTTTAATCCTATCCCACTCTTATTCCCTATGGAACATGAGGTCTATTTATTTATGGAGTATTACGGAAGTTTTTGCTGTTGAAAGAGTGATGGAAGAACTACAGGTTAGTTGCCCAAATTAGAGCACTGATCCATGAAATTTGTTTCATGATACTGTGATCAGTACTTACTCTTTTGGGAAAGGGAAGACAGAAAGCTATTTTCCTATTCCATAGTGTAGTGCTTTGCAAGAAAAACATTTTTCCTGGTCCTGCTAGGCAGCCATGCACCCTTGTGTGTGAGCTATGATTGCAGGCTTGTCAGATAATTTGACAACAAATTGTGGATATTTTCAGTGATATCATTTCCAGTTAAAATCAAACAAAAGGCTTCAAAACCACAATGCAGCATCATACAAGATTGTTTTTTTTGTTATAGCTAGTGTCCAATTAATAAGGTCATTGGCTAGACTGTATGTTTGTGAATTCATGTCCTCATTAGCTTAAATTCTGAACATAAACATACCTTAAAAATAAATCTGATTACATTAATGAAGACATGTTTATAATTAACAGATGTGTCCCATCTGCTTACATTTTCTTTATCGCATCTGTGGACAAAACAGGTTATTATCAATATGGGATGACGTTTTCTATTCTGTTGAATGATAGAGCAAAAATGCCATTCCAATGCTCTTTCCTGTGTTCCCACTGTAATGGCTGTAGGAATTGCAACTTTTTTTTTTTTTTTTTTGAATTAAACAAATTCCTCTTTGAAACTACAGGATCCAGAAGTTAACACCAACAGTAAGACAAAGCCCTAGGCACTAAAGGAGCTGAGGATCCCAAGAAATGAAAATATGCTTCAGGGAAAAAAAAAAAAAAAAAAAGAAAGAAAAAAAAAGATTATAGGTGGGAGCCAAAGTTAGAATTTCAAAAGAAATTAACATATGGAACCAGAACAGTTAATTGTCAAGTCAAAGCAGCTGAGAAAATGTCTTATGAAAAGCTTGTGCTAGTATTTGTATTTAGTAAATTGGCACAAGAAACACAAATCTGTATTATAGGAGATAATACAGGTATTATGAAATTGCATTTTAATATGAAAACAAATCTTTTTATATTAATATCTGAAGATTTGTTGTAGCATCACTAAACATAGTGACAATTGCATTTTTCAGAGATTTCTGCCATGACTTCTGTGGGTAGTCTTTCTTGAGAGAGGTTCCTCAAACAGTGGAAAGCTACAGTTGATGAAAAAGAGAGGTCATCACTTTATGGAAGTAATGTATTTTTCCTAGCCTTGTTCTAAATCATGGTTGAAATTGAAATAAATATTTTGAAACGTAATTCTCAGACACATAACTTTTATTGCAGAAATACAGACCTAAAAGTAAAAATTTGTTAAAGGTAAGCAAATAACAGGATCTCAGGATATGTCTGACAGCTGTAGTAAGTGGCATCATCAGACTTACCAATCACAGAATCAGAGAATCATCTAGGTTGGAAAAGACCTTGAAGATCATCGAGTTCAACCATCAGCCTAACACTGACAGCCCTCAACTACACCATGTCCCTGAGCGCTATGTCAACGTGACTCTTAAACACCTCTAGGGATATTTTATTTTCCTGATTCCTGCAACACCAGCAGAGATGGACAATGCTCTGCCAAGATTGTGCATGTGACGCTGAAATACACATTTTGTTTTCAACTAGTATACCAACTGTTCCTGCTTATGAAAGAAATACGGAGTCTGAAAACTTTTAATGTTGGTATTAAATTTTTTGTCTTGAGAAAAGCCTTTCTATCACAGTCATACAACTCTTAATCCTCTCTTTGGTAACCTCCTGTGACCAAAAGAGATTTTGGGGGAAAAGTAAATCTGAAAACTTCATGAACTCTAGAAGTTTTGCTTTTAGAGGTACGCTGGAAACTCTATGAAATCCACTAGGACCTTGATTATGGACAACCTTGCAAAACCTTAAGACAGCTGGAGACAGCTTGGCAAAATTTGTTTGTGAGTAACTTGAAGAATTAGTAATTTTTGTTCTCTTAATCTGCTGAAGATAGCCTGTTGTTCTTTCTTCTTTTTCCTTTTCCCCCTGTTTCTGTGTCTCAAGTATTCAGAAAACTACCAGCTATTGATGAGTGGACTACACAGTTGACACAATTGATTTGCACAAAATTTGCTTACCCGCAGATATGTATGGACATATGCAAGTTAGAGGGGATGCACATAAATCTGTCCCTCTCCTCCATCCCTATCTATCCCCACATAGATTCTCATTTGATGAAGTGACCCATAGGAAAAGTTATTCTGCAATTACCTGTATCAATCTAACCTTTTGGATATTCTTATCTGAACTTGAAAATGAAGCGACCCAAGTAGTGTTCTCTTCAAGAAACATAGTTTGATGTGTTTATCTTCCAGTTATTTTTGAGTGTTAAATAATACAGAACATGGTGATTAGCAAACCTGAGATACTAGAACAGTTATCTGTGCCATGGGGGGCTGGTTAAATTCAGCTTGCTTTTGAAGAGATTGTTAGGTATGCCTGTTTCTGGACCCTGAAGACTGCCTTCGTATGAAGCACGGTTCAGCAGCAGTAGAGTCACTTAGGGACACATACAAGTTAGGCAATTGATGAAGTGCATTCAATAAGCTTTGTGTGCTATGCTTTTGGACCTTTGGGAGAAAGAGACAGTGACCTTTACAATGACTACTGTACTTAAAATGTACAAACTTACTGTTGGGAGGTATCGTGTTCAAATTGGAGTTAAACAGAGGCTTCTTTTATAAGACCAGGGGCTCTTGAAGCTGTTTTGAGGCAAGGAGAATGAAAGTAAAGATGAAATTAAATTAAACTCAAAGGGAAGATGATAGGAAGGAAACAGCAACGGAGAAGGTGTGCGTTGGGGGTGGGAGCTGTTAAACTATGTGACTTATTCAGTCATTAAGACTGAAACACCTCCAGCCAAACCTCTCTACATTAGTTTCTCTGTTACATGAGCCGATGGATACCTAACTTATTACTTGTTATTACTGCTATGGTTGTCTTTATTCATGAATTGCACTGTCGCTTTTGAGGGGTTTATTATAGCTTTCTTTAACCGTAGGCATGCGTCTCTTGTTGCTGTTCATTCCTTCAGTTTGGAAGGGTCTTTTCAGGAGGCTACTGCTTCACCCTGAACAGGCCATGGTTTTTCTTCGTGAAATATGTGTGTGCTTCTTGGCTACTTCTTCCTTACCTGCTTTGTAGGACTCAGTATCGCTTTGGTTTTGCCTGCTGTTTTGGTCATTTAACTTTGGAATAGACTTCAGGTTGTCCTCAGAACTTCCAAGTTGGACTGTCTTCATTCCGTGGCACTTTTCTTCTGAGCAAGATAATGGTTTTCCAGGAAGAGAATGTGGGACACGACTGCACTGTTTTTTAATTGTCCTGTTGTGTACTTGGATAGAAAAGGCAGACAAATGCCTACATTGGTATGCTTTGCAATGTGTGTACAGATAAAAATTATGCTCATGGTCTTTACTTTCTCATTTTCTCCTCATCACTCTGCTCTTTCCCAGCCACTCAGTAAGCCCGGCATCTGCAGAACTCCAAGCCAGAGTAATTAAAATCCTATGAATATTCTCTTTATTTTTTAGCAAGGTGTTCATCTTAACTCCTGAAATTTTTAATACAAATAAAAGATGATAAGTACTTAGTATTGCATGTTTCAAAGAATTAAAATACAGTATTAGATTACATGACTTTATAAGTAGGGCTATGGGTTCAGCAAAATGCTTAGCAGATACATGGATCATTGCCATAATTTCTGTCTAAAGTATAAACCTCTCTATTAGAGAGAGATTTCCTAGTGCTCCATTTTCTCCAGATATTTCCGAGGATGTAGTTCCCTACAAGTCGTTTTGTATTCTATTGTGTGCTCTTAAAGAAGAATGGAAAGAAGGTACATATATTGTGAGCACTGACAAATTGTTAGAGAATATTAACTCTTCTGAATTGCTGTGGAATTTAATGTAAAAATAAAAAACAGATTGAGCAGGGGTTTGGGGTTTTTTTTCCTTTTTTAAATCTCTATATAGTAATAACAGATTTGCTCCTGTCAGAATGACACCAAACAATTCCAGTATGTAAATACAGAGTAACTGCTTTGGGTAAATTACACTGAGTTTAACGACTCCAGAAAATGCAATAATGTCTTTGTTTATTTTCTCTGTGTTTAATTCTATCTTCAAATATATGTCACTGCTCAATATTTAATAATGTGACTATTTGATGTATAACTTTAGTAATATTTTACAATATTACCTGGCAGCTCCAGCCAGCATTTAGATTCAGTCATAATAAACAGACATTTGTGGAGAGCTATGTGATTTGAAGAAAAGACTCAGTTATCAAACATTAAAATATTGAAAGCTGAAATCTTTCTTGGAAGGTAAAATAATAACATTTTGCTTGAATGCCCATTAGTTGCATACGCAGAGTGCAATTCTGTCTTATAGCAGAATAATTCCAAATAGGACAATAATAATCTTTTTCCAGCATGGCTTCACTACTTGAATGAAATACACTTGTTAACTTACACAGATGGAATAAATACAGGATAATCACAGGATCTATGCTAGTTCTAATCTAGACTGAAACAGTTGTCTTGGTTATGAAAGCAGCTCTAGAAATTAAGAGGTAAAGCCAACTGTCTTAATTATTGGAATGATACGAGCTCTGCGAAGCAATTTTGTTGAGGTATTAATTACTATTTGATTTAGATTTTATACATATTTTAAACAAAATTACTTCTGGCACTGCTGATGTTATTTGAGATCCCACTGGGATGACTCTCATCACAATTTTATAAATGTGCATATTCGATAGTGGGATAATGCAAACCCTTTCTTTTATTAAATGTATGGAAAGCTGCTTAATCTACATGTATGGACAGAGGGTGACTGACCAATGTTTTGATTTAAGTCTCTTCTGGCAAAATTGTTGAAACATGCCTTGAGAGTGATTAATGCAGTGGTAATGCTGGATATAACATCCCAGAGCTTCACTCCCTTTGAATTACTGCTGCATTTTTGTTAAAAGTATTTCTGAAAGGTTTATTATCTGTATTGTTGCTGCTAAATTGCTGTTCATTTAGAAGACTTAGAGTAAGTTCATTGCCTAAAAGAGACTCTAAGTATAATTTAAATAGCCATCAGCCTATTTCTTTTAATTCTAGCTTGCCTAAAATGGAAAAATAATGTGCATTTTAAAGTGCTTTAAACTGTCTCTGTATGCATTTAATATGATGTTACAAGAATATGGATTTTCAAGCTGTACATATCCTGAGGTTAAATTAAGATATATTTTTTTTAATATCCCTATATATTAAATGAGACATTGTTTAATAGAAAATGTAGTCTTACAAGTGACTTACCAGTTATGTATTTTCATTAGTTGGCTTAAATAGCATTTTTGAATATGTGTGTTTCTTTTTTTTGAAAGCTTTCTCTGAGCATTCAAAAATGGACGGGTTGCTCAGCAGCCAGTGGAATCTGTTATTTTCATTTTAGGATCTCAGCATCTTGCAGTCTTTATGGTCAAAATTCTTCTACTCTGAGAAGGTTAGATAGCTCTGCCCTGGGGACATGGCCTTTGTAGTCCAAGCAGGTCTAGCCTTAAATAATTATGGCAGTTTCCTCTTTCTGAAGAATGAAGTGTCCTATTCACACAGTTCTCGAAGTCCTAGAGGCAGAAAGAGCTAGCAAGCTTAGTCGGTAGTAAAGCCTCAGTCTTTCACATGGCAAAGCAAGACTAAATTAAAAAAAAATAAAAAGAACTATCTTTATCTTTGAATTGCATTTAAAACAAACAAGCAAATAGAAATGCCCCACCCATAAAACAGGACACTAAAATGTTGCTCTGACAATCTGTTTTAATGGGTTTTAATAGAGAGTACCACAGTGTTGCATTGTAAATCATGATTTTTATACTGTTTTCTGGAATAGGACTAGTGAATTACAGACTTGTCTTTTATTTGTGTTTAATTTTCAGTAGGATATATTTGTGAAGACTCAGGCTTCCAAACTGGTAGTTTGCAAGACTTGTTAAATTTCAAAATCTATCTTAAAAGAACTGAGATCAAGTTTATAATTACTATAGTTAGCAAAGCAATAGATTGTAATTGATCTCCTTTATTTGTGGGACTTCAGAATGTTGCATTAGTGAATGTTAAAAACTTACTTTTGTGAATGCTACTAAAAAAGAAAATGTAACGGGATGTAAAGAAAAGGTAGTGGGAGGTACTAATATGTTCAATAAACAAATTTTCATTTGATATAAGTTATTTCTAACCGGTCTAAATGAAATAGCTATTTGCAGTTGACACTGAGAGCTTGTCATTTATCATACGATGTGCTTCAAGTGACCTGTTAAATAGGCAAAAGAAAACATTATTGACATTCTGCCCCAATTTTTGGATGGTTAACTAACCCATAAAAATGACCACTGTCACACCTGTGCAGCTTCCTGAAGACACTGTGCAGTAAGTCAGAGAGAACAAAATGTGAATCACAAATAAAGGGAGTGAAGCTGGCCATGTATTTGTGTATCAAATTATAAATAGTCTTTTTTCAGACTGAAAATAGTATTTTGCCATTTGTCTGTTGCTGAAATAAATGTTTGGAAGAGGTTGTAGGTCTAGGTTGTTTGGGTTTGGTTTTTTGTTTTTGTTTTGGGGGTTATTCGTTTGTTTCAGGTTTTTTTTTATTTTTTTATCTGTCTTCTCTAGTGCCTGTGGATGGAACTTCTCTTATACTTGAATTCATTACCTTTATTACCATCCCTTCATGCCCAGGCTTAAATCAATCAGGTGGCTGTCCTACTCATTTACTGTTATCCCAGAAGAGAGGGAAGACTCAGAAGAGTGGAAAGTAAAGCGGTTATGTTTCTTAGTCTTTGTCTGTTCCACGCACTATATTTTTCTTGAAAATATTTTTCCCAAAGAGACTAAAGAAAAAAAATCTCTTGTTTTTGGTGTTTTTTCTCCTTTGACCTCTAGTAGGAAATATCATACCAGTGATTTCTGTGGGACTATTTAAGTTCCAGCATATGATTAGACACTTTGCCTCTGTAAGTTTGTAATGTTTAAGAGAAGTCAGTCAAGATAATCTTTATTAATAACAATCTCATGTATACTTTATAGGTGTATTATAATAATAAAATTTTTATTCTGGAGCTCCTTCATGAACTCTGAAGCCACCATTAATATCATGCTGCACATCTGGATTTTGTTGGGGGTCAAAAAGGCTCAAGTTGTCTGTAGAGCCAAGCTGAGTTATGTTTAAGGCTCGTGTAGATTGTTCATTTGAGCAAAATATTGTGTGCCTCTGAAATGTTTCTCTCTTTTTCAGTCAAAATTATTGACATGATTGGATAGCATATATTGCGTGGCCATAGTCGATTATTTGATCAAACTAAGATTTCCTGTTGTAGAACAGCAGTTAAGACATTTGAAATCAGGTGAGATCAGTGTGTTTGAGAATAAGCAGAAGGTGAAAAATATTGTGTGACCCCAGTGAAATAATAATTTATCATAAATGCTGCAATGCATTTATCAGTTCAAATTTTCATTCTGCATATGCAAAGAAAAAGGTGGGAAATACAGGGCCAGGTGTTTGAGCAGTTCCCTTCATGGAATGCTAGCAGTTTATATGACAACCCAGGCTGTGTTGTTCAAGATTTCTGCTGGCCATTGGGAGGTCTGAGGGGGCCGACATGGTAGGAGACAGTCCTCAGTGTGGGACCAGCAGGGTCTGTGCATGCATCGTACCTTTCCATGGTCTCTTCTCTACACAGGCTACAGATTAAGGTAGCAACTATATTGCCTTATGGCATTACCTAGTCCTTTCCCTTCACCTCTTTCTCCCTTTAACAGCATCCTATATTTTTGTTGTGTGGCGACAGCAAGAAATAAATTTTTAAATATTTACATGGTTCTTCAGTTGTGTTATAACTCCTGAGAGTTCTGGTAAATTCTGGATGCAGGTGCCCTGCTTGGAAGGGCGAGTGTACCATGTAGGCTGGAGCTCAGAGGGGCTTTTTCACACTTTAAATGAGCTGAGCTAGTTTAGATACTAGAATTAATCAGTGTGTGGCAATATGTTTTTCACTAGAGAATAACTTACCCTGTTCCTTGGCAGTATAGAATAGCCTATGTAAAGCTTCCTGATGTTGTGACTAGAAAAGAGTGAAAACTAGGGTGGGTGGATGTAATATGAGCACATGACTTGGCTATGTAGAGTCCTTAAAGGATCTGAAAGCTGCAGAAACACACTTTAAAACCATGTGGTTTGTGACTGATCAGCAGCTCTGACAGTTAGGATTAATCAGTTCTTATCGTAGCTAAAAAATAATGTTGCTTTTAAATATACATTCTCCAAAATCATAATTAACCCACTCTGCCTGCTTCCTTCTGTCTGCATCCATTCTTGCTAGAAGGATATTACAGTGGCCAAATCAGTAAAATACTAGTTTTGAAATAGTAGTTTGAAGTGTTTCTTTCTAAGTTTTGTTTTCAGTAACTGCCCTGTCACATCAGAGAAGCTGGTTTATCAGCAGCTCAGAATTCTAGGAAATTCAAGGAGCTGGTGGTTATCTGAAGTAATTCTCAAGTAATAATTGAAGACTGAATAATTTTTAAGGCATGATAGAACATTCTTCTTTGGTCATCTTGCAAGTTTTTTTTTCCCTTTTAAATAAGCTGTGCATCACCAACATTTATTTTTGAAGAGGAAATGACTCTATTGTGAGAATCAGTATTTACTGTTAATTTTGCTGCCAATTTGGCATTAATGGTATGATTAACTTTGACTTGGTTTTGAGATTTATGGATGAGTTTAATTTTACGTGGCTGGTATTTGAAACTCTCTGCTTATAAATGGTATTTTAAGGATACTTTAAATATAGTGGCAAGTAAAGACCATAACAAACTGAGGTCAGTAATTCCTACATAGGTCTTAAATTCTGCTGGAAAAAACACGAACTCTGGAACAGGATAATGGAGATCACCAGCTGTATTGATGGTTTATAGAAGCTCAGTAGTGCAGGACCCTTGCCCTGCTTGAGGCTCCTGAAGTCAGAAAATCTACTAAAAGTAACCAGTATCATTACACAGCATCAGACTATGGATATGCCTTCCTGGAAAGAACGTCTTTTGGGAGGTGCTTGGGATTCTCCAGTTTCTCTTGATGTTTTGTTAATGGCCGGAGCCTTCAGTTTGTTGAAATGCATTTGTTTCTGTGAAAAGTGTGTCTTTCTTGCTGGCTTGTTTGCGTACGTGTTGTCACTAGATTTTCCTTTTTTTTTGTTGTTTTTTTTTTTCCCCAGCCTGCTCTAGTAATTAGATGATTTGACATTTTTGGAGTGTTTTGGAGTGTTCATAGTGCATGTATCCTATTTCATGGGCAGGTGGAGTACAAGTTCTGATGAGGATCTGAGAGCCAAGTCTCTCTGCTCTCATCTGCGTATCAGAGGACATGGCAAAATGTCATCTCTACCCTCTTCTTTCTGCTACCCTCCCCTTTTCTCTCCTCCAGCCATGCACCGAATCACATGAGGGAGCAGGCCAGAGCATATGCTGGGCCTTGTGCTCCTCGACTGTTACATAGCTCAATTTCTTGTGCTGTGCATGCAGTAAGTCGAACTGAGGGTGAGACACTGCACTGAGGTAGAAACTGCTGAGTTCCCAGTAACATGCTGAGGAAATGAGAAATGGAGACAACTTCAGCCATGTTGGTCATTCACCTGGTAAATCTGTGCCTATTGTCTTCCACCTGAGTCGCTGATAGCCCCATGTGTAGGTGTTGCTATATGAGAACCATCCATTGAAGTTGTGCAGGCTGTGCAAGATGCATGTGCCAGTAGCAGATGCCAAAAGGAAGAGAAAGCAGGGGCTGAATATGCTGGGTTTCATGTTTCTTTAAAAGAAATAACTTTAAATATTTGTGTAAAACAAGCCAACCAAGTAAACGTTACATTGCTCTAAAATCTTTCTATTAGTTAATCTATAAAGAGTTGAAAGCAGCTGTTCCAGATGAGTGGTCACCCACTGATGATAAATGGTTTAACTCACATGGGAAGGCAGTAAAGTCTCACACAGCATTAATATCTCTAAAAGTAACATGCAGACTTCTGCTTTTATCTTGCCTCTCCTCTTGGGAAACTTCAGAGAAATAAAATTCATTTTCAGTATTTTTTTTTAATATGACTAACAATATTCTTTTTTTTTTCTCCTTTGCCTAGGGTATTTTTGTAAGGGATGCACCTTTGAAGGACATAAAAGTGTTCAACTTTCGCCGATTTGTAGCTCTTTTTAGTGTGGTAAATGCCACGAAGCGGGATGCTGGCAACTATCGCTGCATGATTCGGACAGAAGGAGGAGTTGGTGTATCAAACTATGCAGAACTGATAGTCAAAGGTATTCTACAATAAAATAATCAGTATTTGCATGCTCAGTGTATGGAATGAGGACCTGCAATTGCTAATTTGGTAAAAATGTCACTCATAGCCTGATAAACTCAATAAGAAGTTCAATAAATAGACTCTGTTTATGTAAATCTTAAGAGTCTATCCAGTTGTAATAAGGGAATAACAGAAGAAGCCAGAGCTAATTAGCAAGTCACTTATTGACCATTGTTTTAAATAATTCCCCAAAATACACTATTTAGAACTAGATGTCTTTAAGAGTATATTTACAACACTATTTTTAAGGTGTGAACATAATACTGGCTATTTGCCTCCTTCATGGAGTTTGCATTCTAAAAATATATTTACTGCAAAATATGAAAGATTTACATTAAAATGAACACCTAAAATACACATATTCCAACATATGGAGGAACGTTTTTAAAAACAGGAAACACTTAAATGTAAATAGAATGCATACAGATATGTCCATTCTTAATATAGAAAACTGTACTAAAAGTTTTTTTTAGCATTCGTTATACATAAATTGCATTTTGATTGCTTCTTGTTTTTATACTACTATTTTGGAGGAACAAAATTTTATTTTTGTTCTTTCAGAGACATAAACAGATTCTGTAGCACCCTAAACTGTGGAGCCACGTTAGTGCATTATGTGTCCTCCCTTTCTGGTCCATTCTTTGCCTAACAAAAAGTGAGATGAAGGGCTAAAGACTCTTTTTCTCTTCTTTCTGAAAACAATTTGAATCAAGTTGGGAGGGAGTGAATAAGTGCCCTAAAAGTAAATCCACCACAGGTGTGGAATTTTCCTCTGGGAATTAGGAAGGACACACTTGGATTTATTATGCATCTTCTGATTTTAGAAACAGTATCCTCTGTTTGATAGAACTTTTTTTTATTTTAGGGATAGCATTCGGATTATAGCAGATGATATTACAGCTGTTCTAATAGAACTAAAGAAACTTACAGGCTGAAGAGTAACAGAAGCAAGAAATTAATTGTTGTGTTGTGCCTCCTTGTCACTCTGCTTTCCAAATTCTGCTCTAGGTTTTATCTTTTGGTTTAAGATACAAATTAACATCTCTTATGACTTATCTAATTAAAGAATCAGTATGTACTGCAGTATAAGAACTTGCACAGTTCAGGTTAAAGACAGAAGACTGGATAAGGAGCTTTGTTATTAGTTGATCTGGGATTTGCTCTTGTCTTTCTCCTAACTCTTTTAATTATTTTGTATATTTATAAATCTTGATGGGATTTGTCAGGACTTTTTAAAGATGTGATCCTTTTCCTAGAGGCAACTTATATGTAGGGCAATAAGCAAGGTGTGGGATAACTGTTACATCTGAAAATGTAGTGTGGATCTTGTCTCGGAAGTCACTATAGAAAGTGGCTGTATGAGAAGCTAGCGGTAAAGGATGGGTTTGGAGGCACAGTGGCATAAAGAATCAACCCAAGACATTAAAAAAGCAAAGCTAAAGTTTTGGGGAAATAAAGATAAGACAAAGTGAGAAGAACAATGGAGTTTACATTGAGAAGACAGGAAGATTAGCAGTTACACTGTAGATGAGTTTTTTAATTAAATAAAAATCGAGGGGTATATTTAAAAAGAAAATGAGGAGTGGAATAGTGGAGGTGATACAGTTAGCAGAGTGTTTGTGAGATGAGCAGGGGATCGGAGAGGAAGAAAGTTGGGCTACAGGTTAGACTTGGGAATAATAGGTCACCAGCAGAAGATGGAAGAGAGCCATAAAGAAGAAGGAACCATTTTCCAAAAGTAAGAATATGGTTTTAGTGGTTGTGGTTTAGAAACAAATGGAGAGAAGCAGGACAAGATGAGGAGGATAAGGTTGCAAATAACCCGTGTATGAAGATAATATGACAAAAGTAAGTAAGTTTAGATAAGGTATTTGAATGGGCAGATGAAGATAAAAACAAATAGAGAATATGAGAATATGATTATAAGGCATGGTGGAAATTATTTCAAGCAAAGATAACATGAAAAGGAAATAAAAGGAGTGGCCAAAAATTGAAATGTATGGAAGTCATCAAAGAGAGCAAGCAAGGGTGGAGTGTGGACCCCAACAGGAATGATGAAGCATCTTTCAGGCCTAACATCAGTGGAAACATGGAAGAATGGAGACTGCCTGAAGATTGACTGCATCAGTGACAGAGGGTACAGAAAGCTGAAGAAGTTAGATTTTTTTCAATTTCTTGGATTAAGGGTGTTTTAATTTATTAGTGCTCCTTTTGTGGTGCAGTAGATGAAATTATGAAGCATAACATTAAAGCATTTGTGCTTACCCAGCTTCTTTCAGCAAATTTACACTGGGCCCTGTGACCAAGTGGATAGCCTTTGGGTGTAATCCCATTAACTACTTGTAGAGTAGCAAAGTAATTATGGTAATCCCCATTGCCTGTATTGGAGCTTTTATGAGACCACCTGCAGGTCATTCCTTCTGACCTAAAAAGACCTGTTTTAGACATGGTACTGTAAAACCTTAGATGACTACACTGAAATAGCAGCATTAGTGGCTAATTAGTAAATATGCTATTTTATCGATGGTGTATAATTAAGAAATTGTATTTCCTAATTTTTTCAGCAGCTTTTCTGCAATGTTAGGAGAATTCAAACATAATGGATTGATTTCAGTGCAGCTGTATCTTTTTTTAATCCATTACCATCAATAAGAAAAAATGTACATTTACCCATATTGCATGTAATGCTTCATATACTTGGGAATTACTGATGGGTTAATAATAGTATGTGTAGAAATAGTGGTGTAATTACACCCTGCTCTTTGTTGGAAACAATGAATCTAATTCTCTTCTCACACTAGTGTAACTAAGATGATTTAAGAGGAATTTTCCTGGAATTACATTGCTGGGATGACAGGAGAGTCAAACCTAGTGATTGTAAGTTAAAGAGAATCAGTTCTTCACATTTATTTATTATGCTCTGTTTCATTCTGGTTACTGAACTTGTAACTCAAGTTCCAAATAAGTAAATCCTGCACTGGAGTTGCAAATTTTTCAAAGTATCTTTACTTTTAATTAGGGGCATTTGCACAGTAGAGTGGGTTACAACTCTGTACAATGTTCATTCTATCTACTTCATTGGAGATATAGCTTCACTAAATAGGAATTTACTCTAAGTAGATTCCAGTGACTTTGTCATGTAAACCTCTTTAAGGTTTGTAGTGCTGTTGTGGCGTGATGTTGTGTGGCACTGGAGACCAGGTACCAGAACTTTCAAAATCAGTGGAAAGGCCACTAGTGCCAAGTGCTGCAAACCAAACCTGAAATCACAAAGGAATAGGAATCAAATCTCGAACATGAGTGATACGAAAAAAAAACCCTGTCAAATGTTCCTTTTTTTTTTTTTTTTTTTTTTTTTTTTCCTCCCCCTTTTGTTTTTACCTGAGCTGATATGGTTATAGCAAGGTTTAATCTCAGGGGGACGGGAAGGGGAAAGGCAATTAAAGAGCTGTCAGTTAATCCCATGTCATCTTATTAAAGAACTGTAAACATGAATATTGTCTAGTTAATGAGCAAAAAGCCTGTCAGTGAACAATTAGTCTGGCCTTAAACAAGAAGGGAAAAAACCCCACGTTTTTTTGAAAACTTGTTTGTGTTATCTTGTATGCCTTTTAGAGGATGGTGGAATAAGGTATTGATTGCTCTATTTAAATAAATCTTGAAAGGGAGGTTTTCAATTTACCTGTGTGTTTTTTCTGATAGGAAAGGCTGAAAAGACAAGTGCCTTGTCATTGTGTGTGCTTAAACTACACAGTATCTTCATCGAAGTTTGTCAGGGAATTGGATTGAAATGTCACTTTATCTAATGGGAGACATGAAATTGGCCTTGTCAGATCACCCACTTATTGTAAAAAATAGCAGTTCGTATCTAATAGGTGACATAAAAGTAATCAAACATTGAGCAAAAGGAAAATAGTAGGGTGGAATTGATTAAATGTATTTGGTGAAGTAAATTAGGCTTCTACATATGGTCCCTAGGTTGAATTTCTCTAATAGTGGGAAGATCCAACACAGATTAGATTTAGGGAGAGGAGAATGAGCCTGTCTGAGCAGACATCAGATTATTACAGAGTTCAGACTGCTTATTGAGTTCAAACAAGGCAAACCAAGGTGTCAAATTGGTTAAAAAGAGTTTTGTTAGGTTTTTAAGCAAGGGCATAGGAAGGTAACCATCTGTAATGCTGGCAGCTTAAATGTCTGCACCTTTCCAAGTGGAAGATTTAACACCGGGAACAGAACCAAACCTCTTCTGGACCTCTAGAGCAAAGAATTTATTCTGGAGGGCAAAATGATTTTGAGACAAGACACAGTAAGAAAATATTGAAGATTGCTTATCTGTTGTATTGGTTGTTCTTATATATTAAGTATACACAGGTACTTCACGTCTGTTTTCTCTTTCTGCTAACCAGCCTTTCATGCTGGATCCACGGGTCTGTCTGTATTCTTTTTTACAAACAGTGGTGTTAGGACTTATTTTTATAGTTGCCTGACAATTCCTGTCATGAAATCCTGCTTTTGGATGCTCATATTTTGGCAAACTGACTTAATGCTGATATTTCCCAGTGTGGGTGTGTGCCTCAGCCTGAAGGTTCTGCAAAAACCTCTAGCCAAACCAGTTGAGTGCTGAAGACTCTGCTTTGAAGCAGGAATTGTTTCTCAGGAGGGTAATAGTTATGTCACAAATACTGGTTTTATGTTCCTGTGAAAATCTGTTTTCAAGTATAGTCAAATTACAAGCTACTAAATAAAATCCACCAACACCTCTATTCTGCTATGTACAGTGGAGACTTCTCGGAGTTAAAACTCTCAAATTCCCCCCAAATCCTAGATAACGGTGAATGAAATTTAAATGCAAATTCTGATCCGAGCTCCTCTGGGAGGGGCTGGACCCAGGCTGTGGGCTTACTAGCCCTCCACCTTGCTGAGCACTTGTACTGTGAGGGCAAAATGGTGAGATGGATGATGTGGATAGCAATGGGTACAAGAGCAAAAAGCTGCGTATTCAGATGAGGTTGTTACTGTTGGGACTGAAAGGTGTATGGCAATCTAGGAGGTGTTTTCAAGTGAGAGAAAAGGTAGGTGAAAATTGGGACTACATAAACACTAAAAACTAGGGAGAAAGATGACAAAGGGTGGAAGATATATACATACATGCATATGTAGAAATTTTGGCTGACACGCCAGAGGGCTGTGCTGCCATCCAGCATGACCTGGACAGGCTGGAGAGCTGGTCAGGAAGAAACTTAATGAAATTCAACAAAAGCAAGTGTAGAGTCCTGCGTCTGGGGAAGAACAACTCCATGTATCAGTACAGGCTGGGGCTTTGCTGCTGGAGAGCAGCTCTGGAGAAAAGGACCTGGGAGTCCTGGTAGACAACAAGCTGACCATGAGCCAGCAATGTGCCCTTGCGGCCAAGAAGGCCAATGGTATCCTGGGGTGCGTTAAGAGGAGTGTGGCCAGCAGGTCAAGGGAGGTTCTCCTCCCCCTCTACTCTGCCCTGGTGTGGCCTCATCTGGAGTCCTGTGTCCAGTTCTGGGCTCCCCAGTTCAAGAGGGACATGGAGCTACTGGAGAGGGTCCAGCGGAGGGCCACTAAGATGACTAAGGGACTGGAGCATCTCCCATATGAGGAGAGGCTGAGGGAACTGGGTCTGTTTAGCTTGGAGAAGAGGAGGCTGAGGGGGATCTCATTAATGCTTATAAATATCTCAAGGGTGGGTGTCAGGAAGATGGGGCCAGACTCTTCTCGGTGGTGTCAAGTGACAGGACAAGAGGCAGTGGGCACAAACTGGAGCACAGGAGGTTCGATCTTAACATAAGAAAACACTTCTTTACTGTGAGGGTGACGGAGCACTGGAACAGACTGCCCAGAGAGGTGGTGGAGTCTTCGTCTCTGGGGACATTTAAAACCAGACTGGACGTGTTCCTGTGTGATCTACTCTAGGATCCTGCTCTGACAGGGGTGTTGGACTGGATGATCTTCGGATGTCCCTTCCAACCCCTACCATTCTGTGATTCTATGATTCTGTGATATACATATATATGTGTGTAAGGGATGAGGATGGGGGCTGAGACCAGTGGAAAAGGGAACTGTCTGGAAAGGGGAACCATCTTGTGCAGGAGGGGAGAAGAAAGCAGATGGTAGGTAGAAGTATGATTAGAAGAGCAGCAGCAGACTGGAAGGCAGGGAAAGGAGCAGGCCCAGAGCTTGTAGATACAGCCTGGGGTGAAACAAAAACCTAAACCTGGGTTAGGAATTTAGTGGTGTTTGGAATGTGGGGATGGTGACCATAGTGTAGGGAGAAAATGAAAACAAAGCTGACAATGGGAAGTGTAGGTGGGTTAGGTCAGCAGATGAGGACAGATCGAGAGCAGTGCAGGCTGAGGTGCTGCTGTTTTAAAAGAGAGATGGTGAGTCAGGAGTGGGCAAGTCAGAGCAATTGTGTTTGGGAGGAATCATGTCTGGGGAAGGGAACAGTTTGTGCCTAGTTAGGTATGGGTGGTAATAGTAATACTGCTGCTGCTACTGCTACAGGGTTTAGCAGGATGTCAGACTGATTGCATTGTACCTGCATAGGCTTATCAGTGTTTAGTACAAAGACACTTGTTTTTCAGTACAGTTTCAAAGTATGTATAAAATATAACAATGGCATTTTTTTAAATTATGAATTTACAAGTAACTTCAAGAATTCTGGGATACTGAATCAGGTCAAGTTTTCATCCTGAACAGTCTCAGTAAATGAACAGTGTAAAATTAGCTCGTGTTATATATCATACTGTTTAGAGGTATTGATTAATTAAATAATTGAATGCTTTGGCAAGAATTATTTAAATATGTTTTTGATAAAAATATTGCATGAAGAACTGGGGTATTTCAAAATCATTGCCATGTCATTTGTTATCAGTGGAGGTATTTGTTGCCCTTCATCCAAAATTAAATGCTGCAAAATGGCACTGCTCTCCATTGCTTGCAAAGGGATGGAATCATTTGCACGCTCAAAAGAGGAGCACAATAATACATGTATTTTTTAAAAAAAAGAGGAAAATGGAAGAAGAAATTCTTAAAGCTGTTTAGTGATTTCAGGACTATAAAATTATAATGATTTGGTTAGTTTTATAATAATTAAGATGTTATTAATGTGGACATAGCATCAGAGATGGTAGATACCTTATTTTTATCACTTCACCTACTCATGATGTGCTAAACAGTATCACGTGGTAATGTTGTGGCATTGTCTTTCTAACAGTTACTATTTAATTTTTAATTTTAAAAAAATTAGCTTGCAGGATAAATGTTTTTTTCCTGTTCCCCTGCAAATCTAGCATGGCTCCATACTCCCACTCTCTCATCTCAAAAGAAAAATCAAAAAATGATATTGTTACTATAGAAGTAGGTTTTTTTCATTTTTCAAGTTTGCTGCTCTGAGCCTCAGAGAAGAAATGCCTATTTTTTGTGTTCTATAGCTTGCTTAAATCTTAGAGATTTACGTTACTTCCACTGGCATCTCTGTGTGATGCCTTTCCCTCCCTAAAATTTTAAAAGAACTGCAAAATTTAAAGATGTTAGGATCTTGTAGACAATATTTGGAAATTCTGTATAATTTAAAGCACAAAGCGGTGTAAATAAAGGAGTTGCCATTTCAAGTATGTTTCAAATTAATATAGATGCTCATATATGCATGTACAGCTTAATTTGCTTTTATCTTCTGCATAAGAGAAGGGTTGCTCCTTACCATAAAGGCTTTGTCTTTTTCTCATATTTACTGTAAATGATCCACTTACGTAGGGTGACATTAGAGTATCTGCCTAAAGCTTTCTGCTGTCTGTAAGCCTCTGGCTTTGTAAGGTGTCACTATTTTCTTTCCATACGGGATTGTTCTCACCTCCATAGTCATGAAGAATTCAAGAAGAGGTCACCTGTCTGTCCAAAATCTAAAAAACATTGCATTAGAAATTATGGATAAGCTTACCTTCCTTTTTTTTTTTTGAGTTCATATTCTATTTTAAAAGCCTGTCTTTAAAGGGTTTCACCGTACTGAACAGCTTTGTTTACTTATGTTTCAAGAAAGATCTACAAGAAGAAAACTCTTTAAGCTAAACCATCGTACTAAATAGCCACTGCTACAAACTTATTTCTGCAGTCAGTTGAAATTCCTTCCTTGAATGTACACAGCTGTAAAATCACAGGTCTGTTGTACCATTTTCATGAAGGTGTTAACTGCAAAATAATTTGCATGGTATTTATTTGAGACCACCCCAGCGACCACCAGTAAAACTACTTTTAGTGAAAGACAATGGTGCTGCAGTCCGGTACTTATCTGATGAAGTGATTCAGACTCCTCAGTATCAAAAAAAAATTAAATCATTCTGCATAAAGAAGGAATAAATTATTAAGTCAGAAGAACAACTTCCTTACTTTAGTCATGAAATCAGTTCATTATATTTGGTAGTACACCGTTTGTATTAAAGTGTCTGCTTAACTCTGTCTCTCTTGTATTTAACCGGTCACTTAATAATGAACATCATATTTGTAATGAAAGGTTCATTTTGTGTAACCTTGATCTGTGGTAAGAAGACTACTTTTAGTATTAAACTACATTACTAGTATTAAACTGTAGTATATGCAAGCTTTGCTGAAATCATGTGGCTTAAATTAACCTTTTGCACTTTGGTCACAAAGGAATGAAAAATATGCCCCGAGGGATAAAAGACAATAAAATACTGTCTATTTCAAGTACTTGTAATACTCGGAATGAATTGGTGTAACCGCTAACCTTAGTGACCTAACTCCTGAGTTTGCATTTTGAATGGTGCTTCAACAGCCTTTAGTAGCGTTTGAAACTTGAAAGTAATTAACTGTTCTTTCAGCATGGCTAAGTAAATGCCTTAGGATGCTCTATAAAAGTTCCATTTCATGTCTTGGTTCACAAAACAGCCTAATGATTTAAATTGATGCTAAATCATTTTGAGTCAAGTCAGAACTGTTTCCAGACGTGCTATCGCTGTATGAAACCGTAGTTTATATACTTCTGGAACAATAATTTCAGTAAATCTGCATGCAGTATGTCTAAGCAAAAGATGACATCAGTTTGCCATGTATTGTTACTGACATATAACAGTGTTTTCCCTAGTGATTTGAAAAAGTTAATAGTATTCTTTATGTACTGGAATCTACCACAATATATTAAACTATTTTTATGTGTATTCCAATCAGTAATAATCACAAGACATCTTTGGAGACATTCTGGATTGTTGCCCACTGTATCATGTTCTTCATGATAGTAATCAATAGGTTTTGTTAAAATGAAAATATATAATGCTGATGCCTATGTTTGCTCTTTTGTGATGTCATATTTCAGCAATTACTAACAGCTTGCACAGATTGAATCTTACATACAAGTGTACAGTGCTAATTAGAAGCACTATCTATCTGAGGCATAGCTAATCTTCAGTCTACTTAGTGCTCTGTAAATTGAGTACTCTTTTTGTAAATGAAAAAAAAGTAGCATAAAGTAGGATAATTACATGTTTGTTGAAATAGCAATTCTGCTATTTCTCAGGAGATACTTATTTCCAGAGTTACTTTCTCCCTTGTGCTTCCTTCTTTTGTGTTCTGTACTTTAATTCTGAGTTTGCAGTTCTTGAGAAAATGATTAAATATATGAATTCAGCTGCTTTTCTGTTTGACTACCTGTATCTCAACACATTGGGAAATGGTTAGCAGAAGAGGATAAATCTGAATCTACAGCTTAGGGAAGACAGATGTTCTACATTCATTACATATTCTGTGTAACCTTAAGAAGGTGGCGGTGTTTGCTGATAGATGTTAAGAATATTGGATCAAACAGTGCCTTATTACAGTGGCCTGGTGTCATTCTACATGAATATATTTAACCAGTGGGAAGGTGAATTTTATGCAGATGTGATGCATGAAACAGCAGAGTAATTTCCTGGTTGATCAATAGGAAAAAAAAATGAATTTGTTACTTACCTTTAAAAAGAGATGATGTCTGCAAGTTATTTCTGCAGTCTAATTTAAAATGAGATGTCCATCACATAACAAATAAAAGTGGTTTTAAAATTTTGCTCACTTTTAAAGTCTTTAGAATACAATCAGGAGATCACACACATGCTTACTCTGTGAGACAGAGTACTGCTTCTGTGTGGTAGTTAGAGAAAATAAGCCATTACATGAAACAGAATCAGTCGTAGTAATGACTCAAGAATTCCCCCAGCTCTCATTTAGAAGCTCTTTCTGTTTAACTAGAATATAGCACTTGAAAAAATACTATATTTATTCTGCTTACGCGGAAGTCTGAAAATTTGAAGGCTGAGTAGTACATGCCATAAGAAATAATGAATAAAAAATTATTTTTTTTTTCATGTAGACATCACTGTTCTGAGTACATCTAATAATAGAATACAATATCAATTTGAGCTTAAAAATCTTAGTTTTGAAAAGGATTTATATTTACATTGAGTAAGAGCTGTATGTTGATAAGAAAACCTGAGGTCATCTTTCTTTTTAAATTGGAAGCTAAAAGTTGCCATGTAATGCCTAGTGAATAGAATTGCAGTTGCACCCTATCTAATGTTATACAGTATAAAACCAAAGCTTCAAGTTAAAATCTTCAAGTGCATAAGCAAAAGAGTTTGCATATTGCAATTTATTGGAAGTAAGTTAATTTGTAGCAATGATTTCTTCATGTCCATACTTTTATGTAGTCTTCAGCTCTAATATAGTACAAACCCCATTGTTTATTTGAGTGTCTTAGAAGCAGAAAAAATGCCAGTATAATCATTGCTGCTTTTTGTAATTTACTGTGTTTCAGAGCCACCAGTTCCCATTGCTCCACCTCAGCTGTCCTCAGTTGGTGCAACTTACCTGTGGATACAGTTGAATGCCAATTCCATCAATGGAGATGGACCCATTATTCAAAGGGAAGTTGAGTATCGCACTTCAAGTGGAAGCTGGTATGACATACAACCGGTGGACTCCACCAGCTATAAGATTGGGCACTTGGATCCTGACACAGAGTATGAAATCAGTGTGTTACTTACAAGACCAGGTGAAGGAGGAACTGGATCTCCTGGCCCAGCTCTCAAAACAAGAACAAAATGTGCTGGTGAGTACTCAAAAGTGATTGGAAAGTTGTCAGTGTATTTCTAGGACTGAAATGTAAGTTATTTCACTAGCAGTTTTTACTGCCTGCCTTAAACCAACAGGCTGCAGGAATTAAAACTGAATGCTTTTAAGTATAAGCTATTAGCATTAGCTATTAGCATAGCTATGATGACCTTGAAACCAACCTTCAGTGCCACTGCAGATTGTAGGTGAAATCATGCCTGTGCATACCTTAAAGTGGTCAGTGTAGAGTGCTGCATAAATAAACAATTTCTGCTATCACGTATGCACTGAGCTCTCTCAATTTCATTACACAACTCTCTTGCTAGGGTATTTTTGGGTTTCAGGTTAGTTCATCCTTTTTTATTTCCTTTTTTCCTTTTTTTTTTTTTTTTTGGCTGGTATCCCATGCATGATAAGAATTTTGTTTGTTTTGGCTAAAGTTTCTTTTTTCCTTTTTTCCATGTCAGGTATATCAAGTGGAAAGAGATCCTGTGTAACAGCAGAAGTATGTACTGTTAAGTCTCAGTTAGCAGATGGGGTTTAGCAGAGGACTGCTTTCTTGAGTGACTGACAGCATGTCTTTTCATTAAATGAGATAGTGTGATTTGTGGTGCTGTGTAGCAGTCTTGATTCCTGTTTTGGATTTTATAATTAATAGTGCTGACCTCTGACTGTAAAAAGATACAAAGTAGACCTATTATACACGAGCAATTGTACAGTAATTTTCAGGAAGACTGGCAGTGATATTAATTTGGGATTCAGCCGCTCAGAAAATAACAGAGTATACTGTGACCTGGAAATTTTTTTTGTCATTAGTATTTTCTCCCAATAGTTTGAATCTTCTTTCTGCTGCTATAAAGTTGGTGGAAGATAGGCAGAATTGCGCCTAGAGGAAATAGGACTAAATGGATGGTATTAGCTTATTGATCCTAATCTTTTAAAGAATGGCTTGGTGTTATTTGTCTTTTTAACAGGAAAAAATGCGTACTTCAACAGAAATGATGATGTATTTCCATTGCATATGAAAGTAAAGTTACTTTTGTAAAGTCACCTGTCCACCTATCAGTGGCTAAATGGCCTTTCAGATGAATTGATAGGTGCGATGTCAAACATAGAATGAAATATAGTTGCTGTCAGAATCCCAGTGTTATGTTCTGAAGGTGCAAGCTTATACAGCTGCTAAGTCTTTGATGTTCTTTTGAGTTTTTTTCTTCCTCTCATTACTGGAAAGAAGTATTTAGAGAAAAATACCAAAAAGCAGTATAGTTACATTATAATAATAGTTAAGTATTTAGTATTTATACAGTTTTCTTTACTAGATTGAGATAACTTCAGTGTAGTCAAAAGTAAGGCATAAAAATTAATTAGTGTTCCCTTCAGTAGGGTTTCTGGGTCATTATGCCTTTCATAATAATGTAAAATTATTTGTTTAGGCAAGGCAAGTATGTATTTAATATACAAGTACTTCAGATATTTTAAAATTAAAAGTTTTTCTCATGGTTTCATCATCTGCTTATATGATTAGATAAAGTAATATTGGGTGCTGTGTAAGTGAGTCTGTCTGTACCAAAGTGTTAGAGAGTGTGGTGGGTTGACGCCAGCCAGCAGCCAAGTACTCACAAAGCCACTCAGTCACCTCTGCTGTGGCACAGGGAGGAAAGAGAAGGAAGACAAGAAGACTCATGGATCGAGATGAAGACAGTTTAAGAGGTGAAGCAAAAACTGTGCTCACAAGCAAAGCGAAATAAGAAAGTTATTCGCTATTTCCCATTGGCAGGCAGATGTTTAGCCACTTCCTGGGAGGCAGGGTCTCCACACACATAATGGTACTTGAGAAGACAAACTCCAGAACAATGTACATCCCCCCTTCCGCCTTCTTTACTTGAGCTTTGATTGCTGACTGTGACATCATATGGTATGGAATATCCCTTTAGTCAGGTGGAGTCAGCTGTCCCTACTGTGTCCCCTTCCAGCCTCCTGTCCACCTCCAGTCTACTCGCTGTGAGGGGTGGAGTGGGAAAAAGAGGAAGCAATGAGGCTCTGCAAGCATTGCTCAGCAACATTCAGAACACTGACATGTTATCAACCTTGCTTTAATCACAAATCCAAAAGAAAGCACTGTACAGGCTGCTATAAAGGTAATTAATTACCTCTAGTAGAGTAGAGAGAGAAATCCAGAATTCCGGAATTTTAGCTATATTTACAAACATCATATGCTTTCTGGTCTTTTCAGTGGTACATACTGTTCAGTATTAAAGTATGCATTCAGTCTCATAAACCACTGTGTACTGGAAGTATTTTATTACCTGGTAACATCTTGTAATACAGAAGCATTATTTGTGTTTTCATTAAGCTAAACAGTAACCCTTTTAATTTAAAAGTAGAAAGTGATGGCTGACTGAAAAATTTAAATTGAATGATGATATTAAATCTGTCTCTACAAATTGGCTTTTTTATAGCAGAAGATACTGCTTTGAAGGTGTAGTGGTTATTGGTTAACTGTTAGCAAGTGACATGCTAATAACTGGCCCAAGGGCTTAAAAAGAGATGCTGATAAACTAATGACGGTATAATTAAGCTGGGTAGGAGTAAAATAGTGCCAGTCTCCAAAGCCTACCACAGAATTAATAAAACAGAAGTCTTTAAGAGAAGAGTCATTGCAACTTTTTAATTACTGTGCTAATTGTATACTGCTTGCCTATTCCCTAGGGGTCTAGTGAACCACTTGGAGACTTGAAGCAGTATGCTAGACATTCAATAATCTTAATAGTTCTCTAAAGCATTTGAAATAAGTTTTCATTTTAGCAAAATGAGTTTTCAGAGACTTGTAATAGAAAAGTCTTATCTGTAACTTTAGTAAATAAAAGCATCTATAATTAGAATGCAAAGAAAAAAATTCTCTCCAGACTTGGTTGCCTCAGCCTCAGTGGAGCAGTTACATACTTTTCTAAGTAAGTGCTTTGCTTCCTTTTGATGAAAGTTAATATAAATGTAAGTGCTCTTTCAGTGTAATGTTGAGGAAGGGCAAGGAATTACATTCAGGTCTGGATTAGATTTAACCTAGAACGTGAAGTTCAGGTTTGAAAAAGAGAGGCGTAATGGATTTTGGCCATTGTGAAACCACATTTGAGTCCTACTGAAGGTTTTTCTCATTTCAAGGTCTCAAATCAAGGCTACTTCAGGTTGTTTGGAGCTTGAATCACCAGTTGCTGTGCTCAAAGCTCCCTCTTCCCTCAGCTGTCTAATACGGTGTTGTGAACCTATAAGAGTGCTGTCATTTAATAAAATGAGGGAGAGGGGAGATAGGAAGAAAATTCATCAGGAGATACATGACAGAACATTTCCATTGTACAGTATATCTCAAATTACTCTGATGTATATTTTTACTCTGATATAGTTGTAAAATAGGAATTTCAGAGTAGTTGCCCACAATTAGATTTATTTAGGGACAGGGTATCATAATCCTTCACACTTCGGACACTGTTGTCTGAGGAATAAGACTGTTGGCTCAGTGTCAGGCTTCACAATGCCAACAACTGCTATAGAGACCTCGCTCACTCAGCCATTGCTAGCAGCTAAATAGCTGCACAAATACTTCAACCGAAGAAATAACCTTGAATGTAAGCACAGAGCCAACAGTGGCTCTGACATACAGGATATAATAGGTTTGAGGATCTTATTTATTAAAAAAAAAACCCTGTTACTGAAGTAGATCGGGAATTCTCTGGTGCCTGAAAGTCACCAGAATTAAATCTTCTCTAAATTTGACCCAAAACCAATGGAACTGTCCATAGTAAAACCTAAGTAGGAATGTTGAAGGATTAATAAAGTAGGCTGTGTTTTGTAATTTCCTCTTACCCATATCAACATTTCCGTGGGAAGAATTACTTATTTCAGTGCTTTGCAACGTGTTTTATCTTTTACATGCATTGCACGATACAAATCTTGATCCAGTATGTGTCTCTGCACTCTGACGGTCAGGCAGTGCCCCAGTTAAAACAGTCTCCTGGAGAATTCAGAACTGCTAAATGACTCCTGCCAATTATCCTTGCTATAGCCTCTCTATTATGAAACTTTATTTCTAAACAGTATTGTTCCTTGAATCTAATGGTGAACACATACTGCTTAAAGATAGCTACCTTAAGAAGAAGTAAAATAAATTCCTCTCTTCTATAAGGGATGGGAATTTTAAGGCCTTCTAGGGAAAATTGTTGCTTTTTTTCTCATCATATTTCTTTTTGCACTGTGATATTTGCAATAATCCTAGAAAATTAGCACCTTTTCCTTTCTTTAACCAGAAAACTCCATTGGAATTTAAGAAAATAAAAAATAAATAAAAAGACTGCCATGAAATAAACTTCTGATGGACTATCACCAAATTGTGGGGTCTTTTTAGCAGTCAGAACTCTACTCTGTGCTAAGATACAATTATTGCCCTGAAGTATTTGCAAAAACAATCATTGTCAATTTAACCAAGAATTTTCAAGGCAGAGAATTCACATGTTCCTTACACAAGGAACTAATGAGAATGTTTTAATTAACATAGTTCATTTTTTCTGACTCTTCTACCCTATCACCTCACCTTGTCAGGAGGAAAGCTGTTACTCCCAGTACAACTGAGCTCTTGAATCACTGCTTCAGGTTAGTTGTCAAGTAACTGTTACTCCTAGAAGACTTGTTACAGTTTAGAAGAACAGAGCAGAGGAACCCTTTAAATCCCCACTCATAAAGATATTCTTTTCCATTTTATTCATTTTGCTCACTGCTTTGGCTTCATCTAGGTAATTTTCCAAGGTATCAAAATTACTTCGGTAATTCTGTGCTGCCCACTGGCATTAGGAAAACATCTGCCAGAATGCTCACTGACGAAATGAGCATCCTTTTCCCTCTGATCAATTAAGAAATCATCTCTTGTTACCACATCCTGAAAATGGTCAGACGCGGACCAGAGCAACAACCCCATTTTTACCTGGGAAGGTTAACTAAGTTCCCTGTTTTCTCCTTTTAATTGCTGAAAGGGGTGCATAACTTACAAACATCTATAACCACTTGATAAACTGTATGGAAATACAGTATTCACACAGGCAGCATAGGTTCACTCTGTAGAAAATTGTAGCTTGATTCAAAGCCAAATTATAAAACTCTTAATCTTCCCCATCTACCCATTTTAGTCTCTACAAATTAGCCATTTTCACTTTGCTGTCATACATTCTCTAACTGCATCAGGTTGCAACAGACAATGGTGGTACAGACCAACAGCTGTCTTGAACACCGCGTGCAAAGTCAACATGCTCAGGTATGCCAGATAGTACTCCATGTCACCAGTTTTCTCCTGCCGCATGATATGGAGCGCTTGCCAGGTCCTACAGTGTGTGAGATATCAAATGCTCAATTATCTTTGCAGTTGGTCTTCCTTATTTTCTACCCTCCCCTGTTCTTGTGTCATTAATTCTCTAGTTAGTCTCTCCATTTGTCAGTGTCCATGCCCTAGCCTGTCTTGAATCTCAGTGGTACTTACTGCTTATTTGCATGCCCTTCACTGTTAGGAAAGATGAGTTCCTTCCTAAGAACCTCTCTAGGTTGAAATGGTGGCTGTCTTTCTCTGTCCTTGCAGGCTTCTTTGGATCTTTTGACCTATTTGTCTCAAGAAAAGAGGAAGGATCTTTGTGTCACTGGGAATTAAGTTGTTCTGTCTTGTTGCTATACCTTGGGGGACTGTTTTTTCCAGGCATATAACAAAGTCTTGACATTGCTTAGTTTTGTGACTGTAAGAAAATGTCAGCTTGAAGTTGTACTACAAGTTCTTTTCTACAGCTCCTTCTCAGAACTTAGCAATTTTCTCGGAAGTTTGAACCAAGTCTGTACAGCTGTGTTGTATCAGAGCTAGACCTCAGATCACAGACACCTGAACCCTGAGGAAGAGGGTTGCAGATATTGCACCATTTTATTTTCCATGGAAAAGTTCAATGATATTTCTAACGTCCCTCTTCCAAACTTTGCACTGTAATAAACTTTAATAGAAAGTTGCATTGATTTATCAGAACAAGAAGTCTGCAGTGAGCTTATATTTCATGTATAGTTTTATTAGAAATTTGAAATGAAGAACACCTACTCTGTCATCCATTCTCCTAATGTCTCTCTGATATACAAATCATTCCCATGTAAGAACCACTTTCTTATAAAGGTAAAAGTTAGCATTTTCTACAGTGTAGCAGGTGAATCACAGCTTTTGGATGTGCAGAAGGTAAGCTGATAGGTTTTAATAGAATTCCAAGAAAATATTACCTAGTGGAATGTATGTCCATGTCTCCGTGTCAGTTTTCACTTACTTCTGATTAGGAAGCAAAAAAAATGCATCTTCTTGGAAAGGGCCCTAGTGAAAACACAAATTTTGTCCAGCTGTGATTACTAGATGAAAGTTCTTCCTTGGCAGCCACTTGCCTGGAAACAAGCACCCAAATTGTTCCTTACTGAGCTGATTTCTCCGATGCTGTCTTACAGAACAGCCTTCCCTTGTGTTATTGGAGACCTTGAGAAAAGAAAAACCAAAATAATCCTCCCATAAAAAATCGCTTTCAATCCAGTTCTCCTCCTCTTCACAGTCTAAAATTCCTCTCTGTGACTCCTTTAAGTCCATAAAAGCAAAAATAATGCCGTAAATGGCAGCAAGCTCAGCTGCAACAAATGCGTATCTTCAGCAAGAGCAAGAAGGAACACCCAGGGCCATTCAGCCTCGCTATAATCCCTGGGAAGGTGGTGGAACAACGAAGCTTGTAAACCATTTCCAGGCATACAAAGGACAAAAATGTGATCAAGAGAAGTTGTCATAGATTCATGGGGAAGTCATGCTTGATGAACCTGTTAGCCTTCTGCAATGAAATGATTTGGTAGGTGAGAGGAGAGCAGTGGAGATGGACCAGACTCTTGCTGCCTCAACCATTCTGAGATTCTGAGTTTCTGTCAAACTCTGGGAAGAGGAGCTGTCACTGTGGTGTCAAATTCTCCTGGACTCTGCTTTCACAAGCAGGGATGTATCATGGCATCTCCACTGTCTTCCTGTCCTTCCCTGAGGCTGTATAAACAGTGAGGTACGGTGTGATGGAAAGGCTCTTTATCATAGACAGAAGTTTGAGTTCCATCACATCTTTCTGGATGCTTCTTCAGATTTGTAGTTGTCAATGATAAGGAAAAATAAACATTTTGGTTTAGAAAATAAAACATTATCAGTGTATCTGCCCTTTCATCCCAAGCGTGTCTTTTCTTCCCAGAGGAAATGGCAGATCAGTTCTCCGTTCAGTGAGTCTTCAGCCTGTGCTCACATCACAGCAACAACATTGTCCTAACATCAGCACCCTAACATCAGCAACCAAACGAGCTAGTGATATGTAGAAATTACTGACCCCTGCACTTTTTTGTCTTCATCAGTCCCTAAATGCATATTTTTGGTGTAGTTAAAGCATTCAGAGATTTCATTGGAGAAACAGAACATTTTCCCTCCCCACCACCTGAAGGGGGGCTGTACTGGCAGGAAGAGGACAGGAAAACTCCTGCAAAGATCTAGGTCTCTTTGCCCTCCTTCTGACACATGTGCTGGAGTGTTTGAGGAACATAGACACATTCTAGTGATTATCAGGACATGGGGTATGACACCTGACTGTCAGATTGGTTTGTTTTGAGGAACTTCTCATTACAATGAGGAGAAGCATTTAGGATTCTTTCCTGACAATTCTAGCTGGTTTAATATAGCGGTGGAAACTGAGTGTTTGTAAAAAAGAATTGCCAGGTAGGACTGTCTTTGGTAGTGGGAAAGCAGCAGAGACTTAGTTCTCCTTATTAGATTCCCATTTCAAAACATTTGCAGAGGAGGAAATTAACCTGCTCTTTGAGACAAATGAACCTTCACTATCTTATAGCAAACCTGAGGGGCAAAATTATTAATTTCACATCTGCCAGATAGAGGGAATGTGAAGAAAATTTAATGACTCTTCAGAAAAAGTAGATAATATGATTTCTCTATGACATATCTCCATCTCCAGATTTGTTGCAGTCTCCTACTAATTATCAGGATGAGCTCAAAAAAACCACACTCAAAAAATTATTTTAATCAACTTTGATTCAGGAAGAATTTCTCGGTATGGAGTGAAAAAAACCCAGCAAGTTGGGAGTGTACTGGTTATAAACAAAAGACTGGTACATGAGCACCTTTAATAGAAGTGGTAAATTAGGTATACTTGTGAAAAATACTGATAAGGCATTCCTCAGTATTATTCTGTTCTGAACAAATCGAACATGAACCATTCCATGGACGCACGGATTTTTCTTTTCAGTATTAGTACTGCAGATTTAGAAATTAGAAATACAGAAAAGGGAATGCTTGGGGTATAGGTGCCTTCCCTGTGAAGATGTCTTGAATTTATCCTTAACAACTTTATGGTGAGCATTTTCTGCCATCTTCTGAGGACAATTTTCACATCAGTTATTCCAGTTTTCACATCCAGTTATGCTATACTGTCTTCCAGTTATAGGAAAACTTCACTTCATTATTAATTATGCTGATCCTTTGGCAAAAACATTAGCAAACGAGACAGGAAAGGATGGCTTTTTTTCTGGCTTAGTAAAAGGAGAAGGTCTTATCCAAAACGAAAGCAAAATCTTTTATACGTTTCAAGTGGCCTAAGTATATTTACTTCTTTATGTCTAATATAATAACTCCTTATGCATACCTGAAAGTACATATGTGTGTATATACAGGTGCACACACGCATATATCACCATCAATCCAGTTCTATTCTTCTTTCATATATATATATGAATGTATCACCCCAATGACCAAAGGGGATTTAGGCTCTAAAGAACAGGTTCGGTAATTAAAAAAAAATGATTGAGTGAACTTCTGAGCCATCTGTTCTAGGAGCCAGGAAAATAAGATGTCCCATAGACAATGGAAGCCTAATTCCTGAAGGATTTGTCTACTAAATATCATCACCTTATGATGGTACTCCCATTTTCCCTTATGACAGACCTGCAAGGCAAGAGGCCACACCCAATTAACCAGAAATCTGCTGTCAAATGGAGTATTTTATGTTAGACTTCTGCTTGTCTGCCCCGAGCCTTCTGAATGAGGGCACTAGTTTAGCTCTCTCTTGTCTTCTGGAATTAAATTCTGGCAGGACTGTGTCAAATTCATTTAAATTTAAAATGAGTTGTTTGGATGAAATTTGCCAATGGTTTTAAAGGGTACTAAGAGATGGAAATGGATGAACAGACGGGCATGCTCCTCTGTTTGATTATTTTAAGGCTCACCCTTTTGTTTGACACTGTTAGACTGTGTGCTATCTTGCCCAGCAGCTTTGGCCAGTTGTAAAAGCACATAACTGCATCTGTGAAGCGTGAAACTTCCAGGAATTATGTAGAAACAATGAGATAGTTAATTTTTTAATCTTTTAGTTTTCTTTAAAAAAAAAAAATGCTTACAAAAAAGTAAAATCAAAGGTCTGTGGAATGAATGGTACATTAATTGTACCTCACTTCAATGGAAAAAAAAACAATGACACCACTCAAGTGCTTCCATTTTTTTTCAGTGCTAGGGAGGCATTTTGGCTTTGCAAAGCTGTTTGTTATACAAATTTACAATGAATCCCATTCAACCTCCTGAAGGCTCCCTGGAAAGAAAAGCTGGTACTGTGAGTTCTGGCTTTTCTGGTACTACTTTTTGCCATAAAGTACAATTACAATTTATAGCCTAGACTACAGACTAGATGTTTAGTGTGAGACCTGAAATTCAGGCAGATTCAGATAAAGAAATATCCTGACTTTGGAGGAAAAAAATTTTCTCTTTCTGTTCCAGGTACTATGTCACTGCAGCACTGTAGATAGGTAATGCTGTCCTACAGTCCAAGGGTCATTTCTGGTCAGCAAGCCTAGCTTTCTGTTTCACATTTCCATTTACAACTACAGAAGAATGAAATTGAAACTGTTTAAAAAGCACTATACCTCCATTTTTATACATATAAAATAATGGTTTGGTTGGTAATCCATCTAATTACTGCTGAGTGTGTAGGTTAGGCAGGGAGGGGCATCCCTGTGGAACTGAGATTCTTTCAGACTCCTAGAGGCAACAAATGTTTGAGAGAGGAAAGCTGATCTATCTTCTTTTTTTGTTACACCGTACATGCATGGCAAGATGGATTCTAGCCCAAAGGAAATAAAACATTTCACTCTGAAGACATAGAGCAAGCAAATACTTACTTAAATTTCTAAAAGGAAATAAGGAATAAAATTGGGAAACACCGGGCATAGCATGATCATGAAGTACTGTATTAAAAGAATAAAATGGAGATTAAAATAAGACTGCCAATGAAGTTAATGATTTAGGGCTCTTGCATTTCAGTACTATGTTCTTTCACCCATTGGATGATCTTTTTTAGAATGAGAAATATGACCAACCATCTAAAATACTGTTAACAAGTGTGTTTTCAAATTTGTACTTCTGATATCTGCATTTACTTGTCTTTTAATATATACCATCCTTTGAGCACTCATTTTATTATTTTCAACATATTAAAAACTATATGTGTATTTAGTTCATGCTTATTCATTCTGTTAAGCTTGATCCAATTCCTGGTAAGGAAAAAAAGTGTGTTTTCTTTTGGGAAACAAGAGTTCAGTTTATCCATTAATTCATGATTTATAACTTTCAGAAAGCTCTCTGGAGGTGTTTTGATCCAGAAATTTTGCAGTAGAAAATGGTAGTTTTAGTGGACTGTTATCTTTTGGTATTATACGTATGGGAAAATGCATGTAAAGCAAAAAGACAATAATAAGTGTTTACTCTTGACACACAGAAGTGCCTTTTCATTTCTAAAAAATTATGTTCCTTAGAAACAAAAATCAAACTGTCAGTTGTTCTTTGTTTTGACTGTTTCTGCAGATGTTTTGTTTGCAATTAGCTTAAAAAAAAAAAATACACCAACCAAAAAAACCCACCAAAAAATATTCAGTGATTTACTTAATTACTGTTGTACAGTATTGAATTTGAGAGTATGACCTGATGTGTAACTGGCATGTTTGGCCAAGTAAATGAAAAAAAAAACAACCTCAACTTTTAATGACCTGAGCATAATTATAGATAACTTTGGAATGACAAGTGGCAAAAATTGTGCTATAATTATATTTCCATTATAAAAGTTTCATCTTTTTTGTCTGACATGTAAGGCTAGATTGTGAAGCGTATTCACTTATAAAAGGAAGAATTAGAGAGCTATAATTTATAATTCAGGATAATCAATGAAAGCATTTCTTTTGTCAAGAAATCTTTCACTGACAAATAGAATTGCATTGTTAGTTGTTTTAAAAAGAAACTAAAAATTCTTTCATTATTTATTTCACTTACTGTAAAAAGAGATGAAAAATTCTGGTGGTTGAATCAAGTCTTGCAGTAATTCAGAGTAATGTTATGGAGAGAGGGCTTCTCAGTCTGTTTTTAACTTTGCCTCAGTCTCTTCATGAACAGTCTTAGATGTAAGTATGATCTTTATAAGGCCATCTTCACGGAATCACAGAATATTCAGAGTTGGAAGGGACCTCCAGAGATCATCTAGACCAACTCCCCTGCTTAAAAAGCAGGATCCCCTAGAGCACATCACTCAGGACTGCATCCAGGCAAGTCTTGAAAATCTCCAGAGAAGGAGACTCCACATCATCTCTGGGCAGCCTGTTCCAGTGCTCTGGCACCCTCACTGAAAGAGAGTTCTTCCTCATATTTAAATGGAACCTCCTATGTTCCAGCTTGTGCCTGTTACCCCTCATCCTGTCACCGGGAACCACTGAAAAGAGTCTGGTTCCATCCTCCCTCAACCCACCCTTTAGGTATCTATAAACATTAATTAAATCACCCCTCAGCCTTCTCTTCTCCAGGCTAGAGTCCCAGCTCTCTCAGCTTTTCCTCACAGGGGAGATGCTCCAGTCCCCCAGTCATCCTCATTGCCCTCTGCTGGACTCTCTCCAGTAGGTCCCTGTCTCTCTTCAACTGGGGAGCCCAGAACTGGACGCAGTATTCCAGTTGCAGCCTCACCAGGGCAGAGTAGAGGGGGAGAATTGGCCACACCCTTCCCTGTGCAGCCCAGAGTGGCATTGGCTTTCTTGACGGCAAGGGCATCTTATCAAGGATCTGTTTAATTTTGAACAGAGTTGTTTCTAATACAAGAAGTGATAACATATTTTGATTTTCAAACTTTACAATTATTGACTGAGATGAACCCTGTGCTTTCTTGATACTGTGGTCTCAAAGAAAATGGATCAAAACATTGTGGGGCTATGCTGTTCATTTCTACATAATCTTTCAAAGGGAGCTACAGCAAAGATTAATATTTTCAAAAGTTTTGGCAGCAGATTTTCAAAGGCAACTGCAAAGCTCATCACTGTCATTTAAGTAAGAGATGGATGCTTCTTCTTCCATACACTCTTTTGAGCTCCATATTTACAGAAGTGCTTTTATCATCGCTGTTAATTAGACACAAGTCCACTCATTGTACACTGATTCCTCTTACTATACTGTCTGTTCATTATTTAAACACAGTGTATATGCCATTAACCTCAAAATACGATTCTTATGTTCACAGAGAAGTTGAACTCTTGACTACGTAAAAATACCTTTCATCTTTCTTACAAATCTGTTAAAACAGTGAATCTATTTCTGGTCTATTAACATCACTGAATAGTTTGACATGAATCTTGCAAGCCTAGTTTATTTTATGCTTCTTTACAGTGACACAATCTCTCCTAAACAGTTAAGGTATAATATTATACTGAGTTCCTAAAACAACTGACTTGAAAATAGATTATTTTCATAATGATAATTTTCAGAGACTGTCTACTAAAATTCAAAGTTATCATTTACTTCGAGTACTACCACTTTTCTGTTAGTCTTTTGACTTACAGACCATTGCTTATGAAAGTAGTCAGTGTTAGTATCTTAAAATCTGTAAGAAAAGTACTGTTCTGTATTCATTTTCATGGTCTCCAGTAGCTGCTTCCTGGACATTACTGCAAGTTACTGAAGCCAGTTTGTATGTCTCTTGCTTTTCAGACCACAGGCTTTAATCTCTGCAAAGCAATTTATGCTTTTATTGTTAAAATGATACAGTTTGCAATTAGATAACATCTTAAGGTTTTATTCTGCATTTGGAGCTTTATAGATGCACGGTTTTCCAGTGGACCAGCCTAGAGTTATTTCCTTAAAATGAAAAGGTTTGAGCTGTCTTCTGTTGTTGAGAAGTTTTAAGTGGCATGGTCCTAGATGTCTTCTGTAACAGCTGTAGTCTAATATGGGTTGATTTGACAAGTGTCTCAAAGATGCATGAAGAAGAAAAAAGGCAGCCCTCAGAGAATTCTGTGAACATGAGTACATCAGAGATCCAGATAAACATTTAATTATTTCTTCATAGGGGATAGCTTAGTATCTTGATTGAAAATAAGTGCATCTAGTATAGCTGAGCAACTGATTGGAGCAATTCTTTATGAAGTTCTTAGATCCTACATAAATGATAACTTATTTATTTATCAGATTTACAATTCATAAATCTAGGTTTATTTTTATGAGCACAGGTAACCAATTTCTTTTTTCTTCTTGATGTTTTTGCACAAGATTATTTCTGGCCCTGAAAGGATGGTGGCACTATTAAATGATGGTGGAAAGACACTAATATTAAGAAACTAATTTTAAACTCATTCTCAGAAAAAGCAGAACTGTGTCTGCTGAAATTTTCCAGCATGACGAAAGAGGAAGAGTAGTCATTTCAGTCTGAATTGTTAATGTTCAGCATAGTTACACAAGCAGTTGACAAACGACTGATAATAAAATGTATGTGACAACTATGTGCACTGGTATCTGTAGACATATGCTTGCATATTTCTCATGCAAAACACCAAATTTAAGGTTACCGAATTAATTCAGAAGATATTTAGTGGCTTTACTTCAACATACAGTGGCTGATGCCTGGCTAAAATAAAATACTTTGAATATAATTTAAAGTAGTAGTGAATATCTTTGATTTTATTCAGTACGAAATGTTAAATAATATATGCTACTAAAATACTTTTTAAAGGAAGTTAAAGTGATGTCATTTATCTTGGATAGTGCAAAATTAGCAATGAATTCAAATCAGAATTTTGTCATGCTGTAGTAAAAGTTCAGGGCATATGATGTAGATGAAAAAATAACTTTTGCCTATATTCAGTTTTAAGTTTCTATGGATTGCAAAAATTTCATTTTTTGCTGTTTTGGAGAGGGCAAAAGGCTTCAGCAGTGTTGCGGTGGTATTAGAAATTGAGATTATGACTGGAATCACTTTTCCCAGAGAAGAACAGAAGATGAAATGTGGTGCAACTCAAGATTGCTCTAGAATGAGACAGCCTGCAGGAAGATAGAGAAGCTCTCATGGATCAGTAAGCCTTTACCTGCTCAGAGTTTAAGACTTGCAAAAACTGACACTCTTTACAGCCATATCCTAACTTTTCATACAGAGAAAGAAAATGGGCAAAAGCAGAACAGCTTTTTTGGGTGGATGGGTGAGCAGAAGTGAATGTGAAATCAGTCTCCTATTGAGGAGAAGGAGTAAGCTCATTTCAGATAGAAGCTTTGTAGGTGAGGATCAGGAGACTCTTGAGTCCTTTGCTTTGGCAAAAGTTAAGTTTGTGCTTTGGCTGAAGTTCATTCATCCAGTCCAACCTGGGCCCACATTTTTTTGCTGATTTCCGGTGTTTTGCGTATATCAATGAAGAAAACCTCTTTCCTCATTAACTTTCCCATTTTATTTTTCATGTTTGACACCATTTTTGGGTAGCATTTCATGTATAAACTGTACTACACATTAGATTATGTAGGCAGAATCCTGAAAAGCACAGTTGATAAAGCAGTAATTCAAATAGCATTAGAAATATTTTTAACTAATAATGATCTGTTGCTGAAAAATAAATTCCGAGGCAAGTTAATGGTATTTAGCAGAATAGCAGAGAAGCAAAGAAGTGTTTGTTTTCAAGGTAGAAATAAGTAATCTGATTATGCTGTATAATTATAGTTCCTTCATGCTGTTATTTCAAGTCATTTTGTTTGAGGAAAGTAAATGTAAGCTAGTAAGACTAGCCTAATTTTGCCTTCTGTGATTAAACTTGGAAAGGTTTTGTCTATATTTTTGTAATAAACTTTCTGGTGACTTTGCCCCAGAATTGCTATGAATAATTTGAGGAAATATCGTGGTTCCTCAGACAGCTTAGTGCCTATGAAAAGAGTAAATGTTACTCCCTTATACTTATTTTCTAGCATTTGGCAGAAGTATGGGTTACTAATTGAGAATTACCTCCAGCTCTTACATATGCTATCAGGAACTGTACTTGTGCTGCTCAGTGTGTATCTTTAGTAGCTTCTATAGTCAACATGAAAAGACAGGCTTTGCAAGAGGCTGAGTTAGAGCAGGATCCAAACAAAGTGTTCTTGTTAATCTTCTAAATGAATCTTTATTTTAAATTCATATTTTAGATTAATCTTTTAAATTTTATCATCTTTCCACTGATGATAAAATGCTTCTAGGTTGAGCAGCCTCCTGCATTTGTATATTTTTTATTTGTAAATACCCACAAGTCTCTTTGGGGACAGAGATAAAACATTCCAGGGTAAAGATAAGATTTGTTGCTCCTGTGAAATGTGTAAAGACCTGGCAGAGTGATAGTGTCAGTCCTAACATCCATTGATGAAGGACTAAAATCAGTTACCTTCCTAAAATAAGGTGAGGACTACCTTGTTTGAAGCCTTACTTTTAGGCCATTGTTGATTAACTCCTCTTTTAGAATGTGAAATAGGGCTTTGACATTCTGAATGCGTCTGAGCAGAATGCATTCTTACTCTGAATAGAGAAGACAAATGCCTCCTTAATTTTCCTGATTGTGTCCATTCATTTTTAGATGGACCGTTGCCAAGGTTAAAGTATAACACTTTGACTCAAGGGCTGTTTCAAGGATGATACTATTTATTATGTCAGTGGAGTTAGAAGTTGTCCAAACATCTAATATAAGCAAGGAAATTTCCATATGAGAAAAAAAAGACCAAATTCTGAAGTCAGTCAGACTTTACGCGATTGATTTGAAATACTGTGAGAGGTTCCAGGGAATTGTGCTGCGTAAGAGTAAACTGACAACAGTTGTGTTATCGGCAGAGTTTCGTGTTGTGGAAGAAAGGGAAAATAGTTCTATTGTTTTGTGTGAAATATTTGCTTTATTTTTTTTTAACAGCTCTTATAGGAGGGGAGAGGTTTTTTGGATGGTGTTTTTGGTCAAATCTAGGGAAAAAGGCTAAATTATACTCCAAAAAAATATATGTAATACACTGCTGTAGCTGAATGGGTTCCCAGATTACACTATGCCTGTAGTTTACCTATATGTCCACATAATTTAAAAAAAAAAAAACAACCCAACAAACAAAAACCCACAAAAAACCCAAACAAACAAACGAAAAACCCCACCAAAACACCCCCACCAAAAACAAAACAAAAAATGCCCCCATGCACCGCCTCCCCCCCCAAAAAAAAACCACAAAAAACCCAAACAAACAACAAAAAAACCCTAAAATGTTCCCAGTCTTAGACACCTGACAATTGAGCTGGGATTTTATAGATTGTGCTCTGAGCACTTCCATTTCTCCTTAGTTTCACTTTTGGGGCTAGAAACTTCTCTGAAGCTTTGGCAAAGTGATTCTTTCAGTTGTGATTCATTGTCCTTGGCCAACCAAGGTCTACTGAAGTCTCCAAAGGGAATGCCAATAAATAAGGGAGAAGCAGCTCTTTTCTGTCCTGTGGAAGAATTATATATGGCATAGGGCCTCCTCAGGTGCTTCAAGCAGAATTGCCTTGTGAAACAGATCAGAGGAACGCCAAAGGGAATACTGTCAAAGAAATCAAAGAAATGTGAAGGCTCTGCATCATCTGGTTAATCTTCGTTGTGAAATAAAGTGCTACTTCAGAGTTGGATTTGATCCAAGAAACTCTTGACAGTTTGTTTGATGTTTTTTTCAGACCAGGGAGTATTTTTATTGACCTACAGTTTCAGCATTGAAAGGGCATCTATCGTTGATGCATATGTGCCATTTGGCTTTTCTGTGATCCCAAGTCTCTGTGATCCCAAGAATTTGTAAAGGGTTTTTGAAACTTGTGGTGGTGAACTTTTTTCTTTAGTTTGATGATGCTTTCATCAAGCCATCATCCAAGAGCAAAGTAATTTAGACTATAACCAGGGTGAACTGTGAATTCAGCACACACTGGTTTGCAATAAATCTAGACAAAAGCAATCTCATCTTCAGTAGAGCACTGACTCCTCCAGGGATTCAGATTAACACCCAAAGAGACAGAGCTGCTCTTTCAGAAATTAGATTTAGAAAAATGAAAGCTGTATTTCTGCACAGTTTTCCAGAGGTGCGTCATGGTTTGGATTATTCAGAGTTGATGCTTTTTTTCCCCACAGAATCACACCCGTTCAAACAGTGTGAACTTCAGCATGGAACCATGGAAAGAAAGGAGTAGCTGGGATCCAGTTAATAATATTCTAGTTGACCTCAACCCTGCATACAAGGAGGGCCCACTGGCAGACAGCATTGTTCTGGAACTCAGAGCACATCCAGAAAAGGAGCAAGCTTAGGAATTTGGATGTTAGCCAGAAGGCAGCAGAGCCTCAGCATCTTGGAATATAAGAATGTTAAATTGGTGAGGAAAGTCATTAGTACTGAGAATTCTTTTAGGAAATAGTTCCTGGACTAGTTTCAACCAGTATTTTTGCAGAAAAACATAGGAAGGAGCATTGTCTTCCCAAAGGATTGGATTCCAGCCCCAGCACGTATGCTTTCCCATGTTTTTTTCACCAGTTCCATGGTTTCTCTAGAAGTGTAGAGCTGAAAACTATCATGTGGATAACTGAAGGTCCAAGTAGATTTAGCCATAGATTTTTTCATTAGATAGACACAAGCCAAGATAATTGCTTGGAGGCCTTTTCCTTTTTCACAGAGAAGTTTTGTTCAGTCTTACTACTTTGCTTTTGAAAGTCAAATTTTAAGAGAACTCAGATCTTCAGAGAAAACTATTTTTGATGCCTAGTCTTCTAAGAAAGAATCATGAAATTGGTATTTCTAAAAGAGGATGGGAAGACATTTGAAGCCTATATAAATCCTATTACCATGCAGATATATAGTGAAATTTCTCTTACGTCATGGATTGAAAGATCTTTTGAAAATACAGAAGTGATACCTTATCCTTTCTTGGAAAAAAGAAAATTTATTCAGCCACTTTTTATAGAACCAGATTGTGCTATATTAAGTAACAGGATCACCATTAGGTAGGAACAGCACTTGCAAATCTTAAATGTCATGGATTATATCCTAAAAGGTGACTTGTGTAGAGATCTGCTGTCAAGATACAGAATATAGCTATTGCTTGGAAAAGTATTAATAGCAAAAGGAAAAAAAAAAAGAGGAAATATGTAATGATCCTTTTACCAATCCATAAGTCATAATATTTCACATTGCAAAATCAACTTTCTTTTCATGTGTACAAGCAGGAAATAAAAAAAAAAAAGGCACAGAAAAGTAGATGGAAAAAGTATTTTTGTTTTCCATATGAACTTTTATCTGGGGGAATATTGGCGTATGAAAATGGCAGTTTCAACTAAAAAAAACATGAGAAAAATTTTGTCCAAGTATATTTTAACCACAATAATATTTTCCATATCTTGGACTGATACTACTGCGTTCGAACTAAACTTTTCTGAAGTCCTTTTGTTGAGACGGGAGGAACATATGATTAAATTCAGATGTTAGTATGTTTTCCCTGATGGCTAGTCTGTGGTTTGTAGAGCTGCAAATGTTTCTCTCCTCATAATAGACGCAATTCCTTAACTTTAATGATACCTGTAGTTAAGTGTGGTTCCAAAACATGTAGCACTAATGATATAGAAACTAATGACACCTCATGACTTTCACCATAATAACTTGTGTAAAATCAATCTATGACATGATTGTGGGTCTTATTCTTCATGTATTTTTCATGCTTTTATTTCATTGTGCTCGATTCTGTTACTAGTTTGTGATTTCCTTTTAACCATTAGGTATCTGAAGAATTCGTATTGTGCTGTCCTTTCCTGGCTTTTTCATGATTATACAGAGTTAGTGCTGAGCTGGCTCTGCTAGACTGCAGACAAAAACTCCAGCTCTTGGGGCCTTACCTTCTCCACAGGAGCTTTGCTGTTAACAGAGTAATTAGCATCACTGTAGTGTAAGAAGACTCAGGCCCTGATCTTTACTGGATGTCAAAACTGCCTGGTCTTGGGTGCCTATAGTGATACCAACCATGTCTGGTGTAAAATTGCTGGCAGAGGGGTAATTTCACTAGTGCTTTTTTCATAATTGATATTTCCCCCAGCAATGGCTACTAACTTCATGCACTCCTTAATCTCAAAATTTGAAACAATTTGTCTTTGAGACAAATTGGAAGTTAGAGATCTTAATTTGTACTTTCATTGTGTAGTTAATCTGATAGTTTTAGAATGATTAGGTAACGGGAAAAAGTGAAAAGTTTAATGATTTGCTCACCTATTTGGGTGAAGCATAGTTGAGTGATGGTTTGGGGTTTTTTTCCTTGCAATGTCTTTGATTTCCAGACCTCCATAAAAATTTTAACAGCTGTACAGCTGTGCCATTACTGCGTACAGCACTCTGCATAATGCATACAAGCCTGTTGACTGGGGATCTGCTCAGTTACCTGCTGAGGATCACAGAGAGGTAATTGATGGAGCCCTAGAAATCATAGCTGAGAAACACCATTCCTGGCGATTTATAGAAGGGTTTATGGTAAACTGTGTCATCTAGACTAAATTGGATAGTGACATTCTGGGAATTACAAATTTCGTAAATCCACATGATTTTTACTCAGTTGCCTGGGCTTTATTTTCTAGCAGGTGGTTCAGATTCTGCTTAAGAAGGAGGCAATACTGTTACATCTCCACACTTGTAGCTTCCTAGTACAGCTCAGGATTCCTTAGACTTTTTCATCTGACCATCTCTGAATGCTCTGTTCAGAACAGTGTGAGGTGAAGGCATCTGATAACTAAAGAATAATGGGAGACAGAGAAAATGGAATTACATTGTTCTAGGAGTAGAGGGGATAGATTAGATTCCTATTAACCCAAATTAGGTCTGTATAAGTGTTCCAAAGAGCAGAATGCCTATAGGCTGCGAGCTGCGCTGAAACTCCTCATTGCCATGTTTCTGTTACTGAGGTTAGCAAACATGGGTGTGTTTTTTGGAGAAGCTATGTCACACTGCTGTATTGCATTCTCACAGTAGTACCTCAGGTAAAGCGTAGGAGGTCTCAAAGCTCAGGTGGGCCTGCTGATGCCTCACACCCCGTACAGGGAAACCCAGCAGTGCCCACAGAGGCATGAAACAAGAGAATGGGGCTTTTCATCTGAGGACCTCAGATGCAAGGCACTGTATCAAGATCAGAGATTTGCAGTAGTAGTGATACAAATGTTAGGCCATATTGACTCTGTGTGCTGTAAAGCAATTATAATAGTAAATTTATTGTACCTAAAATAGCTCAACATACAAAGTTTGGTCATTTGAATGTTGTAAGGGCTTTCTGAACTTCATATAAACACTGTATGCCATAATTAATAGTTATAATTGGTATTCATTTTTCAGCAGACAAAAAATTCATTCCATATGGTAAAGGTTGATTAGCAAGAAGCATCCAGATATACGCACATTGTGAAGTTTTTTGGGTTATTCTCCATGCAATTTAGTCCATACCAAAACAGAGGTTACATTGTGCATAAAATAAGAAAATGTCATTATTACTGTTGTGCTTTATTTATTTACAGTTTGAAATGAATTTTACATTAGTGCTAGTAGAAAGAAATGTTTTCAAAGATAAAATATCATGTATATTTTGTTTGTAAGTATCAATAAAGAATATTAGATAACTGAGAATGATTTTAATAAAGGGAAAAAAAAATTGTAAAAAAATTAGTCAAGGAAAAAGAGAAACTACCTGTGAAAAAAAGGTGAGAATTTGGAAAATGTACTTTTACTTGCTTTGTGCTTCATAATGTTTACTAGCTGAGTTATGTTTCTGTAGTAGAAGGAATGGATCCTGTAAATGCTCAGTGCTTGCACAATACCCTTAAACACTGGGCAATAACTTTTGAAAATTCAAGTTCTTGGAATACAGTCTTCCTACAAACTTGTAGAGCCAGCTCTTTCTAAAATACGTATGTTCCTGAATAACGAACACAGGTAAAGCTTTGTTTATGCTTGTGTGCACCAGTGTCGTGCTATGTTAATTTGTTCCTTCTAGACAAATCATTTCTGATTTAAAATAAGTTTTCTAATTAGGGATGCAGTAGTGTAGTCTGTTATTCAATAAACATCAAACCTGTGCTGGAAGGGTTCAGATTTTTTTACGTAAGCTAGACTCTTTACAGATTTAGTACAATTTCAGAAATTCAGGTAGAGAAAATGATGTGATGATTTCCTTGTATTTAATTTTTGGTTGGTTTTTTTTTCTTCTTTCCTCTCTGTTCTTCAAAACCAAGTCCAATGAATATCTCATTAACCAATAACTCACTGCAAAGGCTAAGGAAGGAAACAAGTTTCTAAAGGTAGTGTTATCCCTAAGCAGTAATGATATGGGTTATAAAAGCAGTAGCTATATTATATAAAATATAATATTTGCTATGATATTATACCTATGTTATTACTTAATATTATACTTTTAGTTATATATTTTAGCTATATCACATAAAATTAGTGGCTATATTATATAGATTGAAGGAAATATGATACTATGTGACATACAGACTAGGATGAAATTCCAAGTGAAGCTCACAATACTAAATATTTATTTTGCATTTACTGCCTTGGGTTGCTTATTTCTCAGCTAGTATTTTTCTAGCAACAGGAATTCCACTTATAATGATCTGCCATCACACTCAGCCCACAGTTATCCGTTGGTAGACTATCCAGCTTCACAATGGGTTGTGCCACAAATGCGGAGACCTGAGCTTGCTGCCAGTGAGCTAGCTGGGGTCTGGAAGACTCAAGACCATGTTTGCATGAGGTTCTGCATTGGAGCCTTCAGGCTGAATTGGAATTGCCTCCTGACTCTGCTCTCCACAGTCTGTCTTCTCTCCACTATGCTCTCACTGCACATTCCCATTTCAACTTTACAGTGGCCTAATTTATACAAATGTTTTGTATCACCTGGAGAGTTTTTGTTCTGTCTCAGCTATCTCATCTTACCACTAGTCTGAACAACAAATAATTGATTGTATCTTCATTTTAGTTGCTCACAGCCATGCAAACTGGCACTGTGTCTTGTGATATGCCTGTTAACGCTGTCCTGGTTTAATTGGAGTTCTGGCTATAGACAGGGTTTTAAGGCATGAGCTACAAGTTGGCCAAATGCTAATCAGACAGTGTCTAGATGCTGTGCAGCATTGATAACCTGGCATAACATTTAACATTAAGTGTCTTAGAAGATGTTCTTACTCAGTTTTGTATATTAGCCTTGTGTAGACTGAGTAAAATCAGGGTGCACTCCTGGAATTTTCAGATCATGCTAAAGTGACTAGGAACTGGTTTTGGCTAAGAAACACCATTTTCAAGCAAATTTGAATGAAGGACTGGAGTGTTTTACCTGAACTGGTAAAGATTTGTGTCTTGCCAGTCCTCTATTTATTATAAGGATTTTTTCTTCTCAGTAGTCACAAGGATAACTGCTCCTGTCTTTTCCAGTTGCTGGTGGATGTGCTTCTTGCCTTCTCAGCCAGCCTTAGTGAGAAGAAAACCTAACCTGGGGTAGTTCACACAGCCTTAGTCTGAGGTGGTTTGGTGGAACATTATGTATGTGGACATTTGAATATAGCTCATCTAACCTGAATTATAATTCCTTTAAACCTGTTATAATGTAGTGGAACAAAATCTAGGGGTTTACATGGTTTCATCAGTTTGAATTTATTCCTGCAAAGAAGGAACAAGTTTCTGGGGATGTTTAAAGCTTTAAAAGCTTCTTGTCCTGAAGAAGAGCTATATTCACACATTCTGCGTTCACAGAAATGGCTTGTTCGGTTAAAAAAGAGCTTTGGCAAATCTGTCTCCTCCTGAGCAGTAGGCTCTAAATGGTGGCAGAAAGTCTGATATGTCAGGGTTATAATTTCTGCTCTAGAGGTCTGAGAAGAAGCTTTTGGATTGCCAGACTTAGTGATGTACCATTGTTTTGCCAGTCACTAGGCCTAGCACAAAGGATGCAGCCAGCAGCAAAACAATCCAGTAACCAGATTCTATTGTACATAAAAAAGTCAGTACATGGGTGATCGCTGGGGGTACAAACAAGTCAAACAGATCACACATAATAGACATCGACCCCAGGAATGACACAGCACAACCAATAATAGGTGGAATAAACAAAGACACAAAGTCTTCCATAGAAGAGATGGGAGACAACCAAGTCAATAGGCTGATCATATAGCATAGAAGTAGCCACATATTGTCTCCCCACAAAGCCCGCGTTTGCAAATGCCAAACCTGACTGGGGCCCAGTTGCAGGGAGAGTCAGGAGGTCCTTCCCCAACAGGAAACTCTGCACAGTGCATCCACCTCACAGACAGACACTCCACCCTTCCTGCAAGTGGTCCCACCTTTTATGCCCAAAGCTGGACACTTGGCACTCATTTACCCAATGCAGGGCACCTGGGGCTTGTTTACCCAAGGGCTTTCCCTGCAAGGTTGCCTGCACGTTGGAGGAAAGCCAAAAGGCAAACTCATCCCCTGCTTTTGAAGGACTGTGGGAACCACCCATATGTCAACCTTAATTCAGGGCTTGGGGTTCAGACCCCAGCACTTCAACCATAGTACCAGACACGTACTGTTTAAGTGTGTGTCTGTTCAGTACCTCTTCCATCATGTAGTCTGGAGGTACTTGGTTAAGAAATCAGGAACGGTACGAAAAGAAAATAAAACTGATTTCTGTAATCGTTATGTCCTGCATACACAAACTGTAGTAGATAAGTTGAAGGGCAAAGTCAGATAATGCCCCAAAGCATTTTAATTTTAATAACTTCTGAACTAATAGGGGCATGCTGTGACTCTGGGGCATATTAACAAACTAAAATCCTTACTTGGATGAACCTCTATAATACTAATTCAAGCATGATGCAAATTTTGTAAGAAAATAAAGCATTTTAATTTTTAATGCTGTCAGACACGTTTGGAATGTTCAGGAAAGAGACAGAATTTCAGTACTGTTCTGGAATATTTTTGCAAAATTATCTACCATCCGTGCCTGGTTATGCAGATTGCAAAATTTTTAGATGACATATGCCCTGACAGGGCCCCCTCTGAGGATCAGCAACTATTTTAGCATGGAGATGAACTGTAAAATGTAGGTGAATTGTTTTCATCCTGTTATGATATGAATATGTGGTAAATTAGTAGAGGAACATTACATAAGAAGTCTTCACCAACTTAGCGACGTGCTAATATTTCTGCTGTGTTAACTACCAATATCATCCTCCTACATATCACGGAAATTGCAGACTATCGAATATGTACAGTAGGAGGTCGACAGTGAAGTCCTGTACAGTGCAAAGTAGATGTCAAAAAAATCAATAAACAGCTGCTGACACACTATGGGAAAATTAGTGGGTGAGGAAAAAAGGTAGAGAAATGTTTCATTGTTAAGCTTAAGAAAAAATTTTTGAGGGAAAAAGCCCTCTTCTTTTTGTCTCTATGTATTATTTTTAGAACAGATCCATAAGGAAAAAGAAGATCTTCTTCATACTGCACCATGAATATGTTAAGAAACAAATATTTTTTTATAACTATCCTTTTATGAAGTGTTTAAGAAAGCACATGATTTTCCTTTCCAAAGTGGATGACTGTCTTTTCCATGGAGTAATAGTAACAGAAACAGATTCTGGTTCTTTTCATAGCTTCATTCCTTTCTTTGGAAATGAGTGTTACCCTTATGACAAATAAGGAAAATCTTCTCTGTTCCACTGTACAAAACTGCTAATGCACCTATCCATGGATTTATGTTGCAAAACTTGAATGTAGACATTGAATATATATGTCTCTGAAGGCAGATGCTGCTCTCAGATTCAGTTTGTGGATCTTGACTCTCAGCTTGCATAGGACCAAAGGTGGAACATCTCTGAGTTCTGCACATTCAACTAGAGCAGCATTTCTAAGCTCCACCATGGAAAGCTGGGAGCAGACTTTTGTCCTATGGCCTCATATCATGTCAGCATCGCAACAGCAAAATTAAGAGGTGGTTTGTTCTTTTTGAATGCTTTTGGAAATGTCTAAAAGGATGATGAAAAAAGCCGCAGCTAGAGCAGCAAAGTATGTTTTGATAATTCATTCTAGCACTGCTTTTCAAGCACGCAAGCACGTTAATAACCTGCAAAGGGCAGTATGCATGTTCCATAACACATTTCCTTCAACAGTGTCGAATTGCATATTGTGATTTGAATCAAAATTCTTCTTTACTTACAAAGCTTAATATTGATGATATCAGTGTGAAGTACGGTTTTTAATTGCACAGAAGACTGCGAGAGAGCCACATCATTTGTTTATTTCTAAGTCTTTCACTTGACTTTCACTGTGCTGCCACTTTTGAAATATAAAGCGAACTTCTTTTAGTGTGTGCCTCCATTCATGTGCATTTATTACACATTCACACCTTGGATGTTTTTCCAACCACAGACATGTAACATTGTACTTTGCTGAAACAAAACTAGCATTTAAAGGAATCTTTTTTCATCATTGTGTCATTGTGTAGTTAGTTTTCCTTGACGACTTTGGAAGAAAGAAAGAAAGCAAGCAGTAGTAGATATAGAAGGAAGTCATGAACCAAGGATTCAACCTGGATTCTCTTGTTGCTTCATCCGACTTGCTTCCTTGATTCTCTTGCTTCATTTTGTCTACTCCTTTCAGTCCACTTAGTCAAGCTAGACCACAGACATATTTGTTCAAGTAAAACTAATGCTTTTCAAATGGCAGTGTGTTAGGTTGGTGTGGGCAGTTGGTATAATAATTTCCTATTTTTTATTCCCATTATACATGTAATGTTAAAGAAAAGATAATGTATTGGTTTGTAATAGAAATAGGAGTCCAGGGCAGTCAAACATACAATTAATTGAATGTTTTTCTGGTTACTTTTAGTTCTTTTCATGCATGATTCTGATAGTATGGGCCCGTGTATGATAAAGCTTAATTTTAAAACTACTAAATAATCATGTTTACTTTGTTTACCTTAAGTCAGAAGGCTCAGTTCAGTTCCCTAAACACAAACAACCAGTATCTGGGAGATTCCTTGTAGTGCCTCTCCTGGTCTCTGCCAGTCCAGGAGGGCACGGGGTCTCTCATAGAGTCCGTCTTATCTGAAATCCCTGTACAGATCAATCAGATATGCTAGAACATTTCAGGTGGCAGTATGCACCTATGTTTAGGCAACTAAACTGAGCCCAAAACCACTGTATTGAGTCATGCTTAAATAAATTGGGTGGCTGAATTTGTTGTTCATGCGTTCGTATATTCTGATTTTTCTATTTACTTGCATGGGTGAAATCTTGATAGGTTACTGCAGTAGCATCTTCATCCTCATATTGCTTCTGCAGAAGGCAAACATTTGTATTCTATTACTCTAAAGTGCAGAAGTATTACATAGCAATTAGAACAGTGAGGAGTACGTTATGCCTTAGTTGTTTACTGCTAAGTGAAATGTGAAAAGTTGATATCAAAGTAGGCAATAATAAAGGCGAGAGCTTGACAGAAGAGAACCCGTTCCTTGCTTGAAGGTTCTGAGTGAGGAACTCTTTTTATGTATGAGATGTGTGAGTCTACAGTCAGGCAAGTCTGTAGATCTTGTCAAAAAAAACTTCTGCTGTGGAAAATATACACCATTCCCTGTGACTGTTCAGCATTTATGTTGCATCCCAGGAATGTATTGCTATAAATCCAGAGAAAAATTGTCAGTTACAAATTACTTGCATGCTCTGGTAGCCATCCAGAGCCTTGAAGAAAAAGGTTTTGCTCATCTCTGTCCTTCACATTTCATTTCTAAGAATGTTGTGCAGTTTGGTCTGCAAAACTCATTCTGATAAGCTCACTGAACTGCTGAAATTGTCTCCTTTCAATAAATCTACAATTACACATGTTATTTAGAGCATCCACTGCAGACTAAATCACAGTATGAAAGGGCATAAAATGTGTGTGTAATAACAAGTACAATGTGTACAGTTCTTTCTACGCTGACCCCAATCACTGCTTTGAAAGAATGCCTTACACAGCATTCACAACACATACTAGACAAAATAACGTAGGATTATTCACAAATCCTGTACCTACGTTCCATATTTCATTCTTATCAGTAAAAAGAGAGTAGACTTATTTCTTAAAGCTTCTTCTGGAGCATCCTAAATTAAGATCTTCGCTTTTCCACCTTGCTCTCCAAAGGGACTTTTGGAGTTTAGAGTATGAATTTTTATGAAATGTAAAAACTTGCCAAGATTTGAGCAGTGAAAGGCAGATTTTGTTTCTGCATCCATGACTTTTGGTGAAAAATAGGAGAAACACATTTAGGTTTGTGAAATGCTATATAGGAGTATAGCCTACACACAGACAGTGGAGGACAGGATTTGGTGCTGAGGGTTGTCCTTTCCAGGCCTGTGCTATTGTCCTATTCCTTTGTGTTGTTCTGATATCACAGCATATGCAAGAGACCTGTATAAGTACTGTAGCAAATTTTTTGGATCAAGTGAATTGAAGAATCCAGTCAGCCATACTAGGGAAATTTTATTTAAAAAAAAAATAATATGTGAGAAATATTTTTTAGCTGGATTCTTTATAATACTAAGTATTTTTAATGGATTATCCAGAATGAAAAACAAGATGATCAGAATCTCTCCATATTTAAATCTGAAATATCCTTTATACACTGTGTGAAAAGAAATGAGTTCCAGATAAGATAGTTTTCTAAGAGATTTGTCAGAGATATGTAGAGATATATTTCTTCAGAATTTTAAAATATAGAATGTAGGAATTTTTCCTCCCTGCCACAGAGTACATGTGCACTGATTTTTCACTTGTTCTTTCTCATCCCTATGTCTCAGTGTGTTTTGCAGTCTCTGATTTTATCTTCCATTTTACTGAGACTGTAAATAGGGACAGGTGCTGTCATTTATTTTTGTATGTATTTAGCTCCTAGGTTAATGGAATATTGAATAATTATATATTCTTGGCCCACTGGTAATATAAGTATTCTTATTGGTGTTAGATTAGGCACTACTGAGAGAGTATTGTCTGCTTTCTTGATCATTTAATGATATAACATGTTATTATTTTTAATATATTTCAAGTGTCATGTTTTTGTTCGTAGGCTGCTGTTGAAAACTGTGTTCATATAGTATGTAAAGTGTCTGCTCCATTTCAAAAGGTGATTTTTTTCTCCCCCTGAAAGGTGTCTATCACTTCAGTTGTCTTGTTGCTTTTTTTTTGTTTGTTTCTACTTATATACTAGTCCATTATCCTTTCTGGGAAAGGATAACATTTTAAACCAGTGAAGAGAGTCGACTGGATTTGGCAGTGTATGTGAGTGGGGGGCTTGAAAGAATTGGTACAGTTGGTTCCTTGTATCTCCATTATCCTCCTTCACTTTTGGTAGATGGCCATTCAAGAGATGAGTAGTGGGTCAAGACTAATAAAATCAAGAGCTAAGTGTTAAGTGTGATAAAGGTAATTGTGGTGATTTTTAATACTCAATCTTGAATGAGAAATTATTACCATCATTCTAATGCAATTTAAGTAGGGATGTACAACCTAAATAATGGAGTAAAGCAACATTTTTAAAGTAGGTAGTGTTGAAAAAACTGTTACTTGTTTTTTTATTTCTTCTTATTTGTCACACACCATTAAACATCTCTTTCTCTAGGCTAAGCTACACATCTGCTACTTTGGCCTACTTATCAAAAGAAATGAAACTTTTATTGGCATGACATCATTACATTTAAGATTCTTTAGAAGATTAAGAAAATACCAACTTGAGGAGTCTAGGATGCCATTTAATATCTAGATGAACTACCTCCTTTTAGCAGAGAGAGGTGCTAATTTGCAAATGATCACTGTAGTCCATGCACCTCTGTGTGCATTCTCCTTCACACGCACACAAGACCCCCAAAAGATTATATCCCAAATTTTGACAGTAGAGTGGCTGCCAACCTCACCTTGGGAAGAAGGGAGAATAACCAGTCAGCATGAGCAAGGAGTTAATGATGTTGATTTGTAGACAGGTTGTAGAATTAAGGATTTATTGACATCAGAGTTAGATTTTAAGTTTCCTGAAGCTATTGTTTTAAAATACTGACAGATTAAAGAGGATTGTGTAGTGTACAGGCTATTGTCATCGTGGTTGTTTTCAAAACTTCAAATGCAAGATGGTTTGGGTTTTTTTTGTGGTTGGTTTTTTTTTTGTTGGTTGTTGGGTTTTTTAAAAGCTAAAATTAAAACTTAATTTCTGGAGCACAGTACTATAGGTCGAATTTTGAAGATACAGTCACAAAATATATAAGAGACTGCTGCATTCCACCTCTCGGCCTGCAGCTCTCCGTTTTCTCTATTCATCACACACTGCAGTCTGAAAGGAGTCCATATCATTTTCTTTCTAATGCTGATGTGAAGTATTGCCAATGGGCAAGCTACATTTTCCTTTGTCTACGTTTTTGGATGCTCTGGATACTTAGTCCATACATAGCACTGCTTTTCAAAATGTAAGCATGGGAGGGAGAAATTAATGGCAAACTTCTGCTTAGAAAGAAAGCAGCTATCTCTGTTTTCTTTTTTGAATTTCTCATGTTTTTTACTAAGAAACTTTTCTTCAAGGAAACAATGTTGGATTGAGTTTCCTAGGGTCTTGCCCAAAGCAAACCACATTAATAACTGACAGCTATGTTTCAAAACAGTGGTGCAATACTAATATTTGAATATTTCTTGGTAAAAGCCATGACAAAAAAAAAAAAACAACTAAATAAATCATTTGGTATTTTTTTTCCGTTCCTGTGTGTCACCATGGTTTGTTTTTCATAGGGTCCTAGAATGGAAAGACTCTCTAGAGGCCTTCTGTTCCTTCCGTGTCCCAAAATAGCATGTCAGCTATATTTCTATTGTTTGTGACATCTTTTCATCCAGCTTTCTGAAAGATCTCAAAGGAATGAAATTTTGTTATTTCTTCATCCCACCTATTCCAGCAGTTCATGCTGCTAGAAGTTTTCCTAATCTCTAAGCTTGGTCGTCTTTGCTGCAGTGCAAACCTGTTATTTTTCAGCTGTAGACACAGAGAAAAGGTTATTCCCTTCCTGAATGTGACATTCTGTTTGAGTCCTAAGTAGTCCCAGCAGTGTTGGGTTTTTTCACATGTGATACTGCTAAATCATAAAATAAAAGAATCATCACAGGGTTTTGTCTGGGGAGATCATCCAGTACAGTCTCAATCTCCAAGCACTCCTTAAAAGGCTGTGTCAGTTTGCTCAGAGCTTTTTCAGTCATGTTTTGAGTATTTCCAAAGACGGAGATTCCAGCAGCTCTCTGGGCAGCCTGTTGCAGTGCTTGACCACTGTGAATAATTTTGTTCTTCACAGAGAGCTGGAATTTCCAAGATATGAGTTGTCTCTTGTCCTTTTGTTTTGCACACCTGAAAGTTCTCTGCAGTTCTCCTTCATGTTCTGAAATAGAGCAGCTCTTTCACTGAGCAAACTCGATTCCCTCAGCTTCTCCTCGTTGTTTAATGCATTCTAGCCACATTATTCACCCTTTGAGCCATTCCAGTTGTCAGATCACGCATACTGAGCAACCAAAATGTGCACGTATATACAGCTTCACTTTCCTTCACCTACTTGCTGCAGGCTTGCTAACACAGTCCCATATGTATTTAGCAAGGGCACATCTCCTGTCTGGCTATCCAGCAGGATGTCTACGCTGGAAGATCTGCTACCTAGCCCATTGTTCCCTGGTCAGTCCTGACACATGGGATTGTTCCATCCTCAGTGACAGACTTTGCATCTCCCTGTTGAACTTAGTGAAGTTGGACAATTACTCCAGGTTCAGCTGGTTGAGATCCCTCTGATCAGTAGTCATGCCTTCCTGCACAGCAGGTGCTCCCCTGATTTTGTTATCTCACAGGTTGGTGGTGCATTCCATCCTTTTCTTCAGATCTTCAGTGAGTATAATGAACAATGTAATCTTCAGTATCATCGCCCAAGGAGTAGCACTTCTAACCAGCCATCAGTTAGACTTTGAACTGTTGAACACTTTGACTCTAATGATGCAAACTTCATACTAACTCTGAGACGATCTTCTACAGGAATGCAGCTAAAGCAGTTGTTCTCTGTCTAAAGTTTGTGCAATTCGTTGTTGCTGCTTCATTTTAGTGTCGTGCAATTTTATCTTATGAATAGTGTCCTGATAGTTGGTAGTGGAGTGGGATTGTTTTCTGGGCTTTTTTTTCAGATTTGGTGACAAAATCTTCTCAACTTTGCTGTTGCACACAACATTAGTGAAAATTTTTAATAGTGCCAGATCTTAGAAAGATCTCTGTTAGCTACATTTCACTTTGGTAGGGTACCAGACCGTTAAATTTTCGGTGTAGTTTTCCAATGGATTCTTTCTTTGAGTCAACAATGTAGTACTTCCATTTAGGCTGATCCTCCTTAGCTTCTTTGGGTTATGGAAAAGTTATCTAAAATAGTATCAAAAGCTTTAGTAGAGACAAGACATAGGTGTCTACTACTTTGTTTCCAAACTCAAGGCCTATTGCCTTGTCATAGAAAGAAAACATTTGTAATTTTCTGTGTGATGTGTTTTTAGCAAATCTCTGTTGTCTTCTACTAATTTGGCGGACTTGAGGAAGAGTTCTGTGTCTTGACTGTAGTCTGGTTAGTTGTTTTATAGGCCTGTAATTCTTCATTTATCTTCCATTAGAGTTTTTACAAATAGCCTTTAAAAAAATCCACACAGCATTATTTTTGCCTTTTTGAGATCTTACATGCAGTTTTCCTAGACTAAATGCTAATATATTGAAGAGAACATTTTCAAGTGAACATGATGAGAAATAGGCCTAGAGGTTTGAAAATACCTGACTTATCTGAGTACCCTTCAGCATGTTTGTTTCCTTCCCTACTGAAGCCAAGATCTTTACCCCTTGAATTTGTATTTTTGATAACCAGTAGTTCATATTTGATTTTTTTAGTGGAGACTAATACAAGAAGGGCATCAGATGGTTCAGTTGCCTTGCTGCCCATACTGAATACTTTTTGTTCAATAGCAAACCAGTTTTCTCTTTAGTATTCTTTTTAGCATAGTTCTGTGCTAGTTACAGAGTTGTGCTGTACCCCACTGATTCTGTCTTTGTGGCCGGGTGTCTGTACTTAGTGATTTGACCAACTTTGTCATATGCTTCTTTCTTGTATGTAAGGTTTGAAAGTACAGAGAATTTTCCACTTGAGTTTCTCACATTTTCTGATGGACAAAATTAAGGTTCAGGCAACAACTTAGATAACTCCTTAACCATCATCCTCTTTACTCCTAAGAAGATGGAATCTCCTTTTCAAGTTTCAGAGGCCTATGAGAATTTCATAGGTTATAAATGAAAGAAATGCAAAAAAATTTCCAATCTGTATAGAAAATTTTATTGGAGATTCGGACCTCATTGCTTAGGTGTCTGTATTACCCTGTGGACTCTTGGGACTTGTTTAATATGCACAGTCCAAGTATAGTTTTTCTGCAAGTCCCCCACTGCATCCTTTTTTCTCCCCCCTTCTGTGTTAGAGTATTGATTCTCTATATTATTGAAAAGAAAAACGTCAGTCTGACCAGCCATAAGCTGCTTTATCACCACAGCAGAATAGAACAGAGCATAATGTTTTCACAGATTGCAAAATTTGTATTATGCACTGTAAATTGAAGGAGTGTAGTGACCTGCCTCTCTGGTTTTAGGCACAACTATGTCAGTCACAATGAACACTGTGCATTTTTCTCTCATTGAAATGCATATCAACATTAGCAGTGTAAATTACTTGCATATAATTTGAAAAAAAGACATGTATGTACATATATTTTATTTTTTGTTCCTTAGGAATCTGTATAGTACCATCTTGAATTTTATGCTGTTCGCTGTTTCAGCATGTGAATCGCATCTATCTGTTGGTTTCCAGAGAATTTTGAATCTGTCCATATAAAAGAGCTCCAGGATACTGTAAAGCTAGACAAAAGATGAAGAGCCAAGATTTAGGATTTTTTCTTATAGTTGTTTTGTCTCTTTCACATTTGTGAGTCATAATATGTGGTTAATGAATGAAAAGTGGGTTATTCTGTTTACAACACAACATGAAAAGTGCAGTGTGAATGTGTAACTTTTTCATTCCTAACTGCAGCATTATCAGTGCAGCTGAAAACAACACAAGTTTCTTAAAGTTAAATAAATTGCATACATTTATTCTAGAATGGTATTTTCAATATAAAAATGATAACTGGTTGGGGTTTTTTTTTCCTTTTGAGTAAATAAAATAACTTCTTTACTTAAGGAATAATTGAGAAGAAATAGAGGAATTACATGTTATAGGGAGGAGACAGAGAAAGAGGTTTCTGGGGTTACATTATCAGAAATACATTCCCATAAGTAAATGGAGCCCTTGTAATATTGGCATATATGAGGAATTGAGACTTCAGATTATTCTGGAATGTATATATGTTTCATGAAAATAGCCCCACAAGTCATCACGAATTTCCACTTATAAGTCCACTTGTGCATATTTACAACTGACAGGGTTCACACAACTAATATGTAAATTCACATGCATTTCTTTGATTAGCTATAATAAGCAAAAAGAGAGGTTTATGTGAAAAAGTCAAAGTTCTGTTCTTTAGTCACTTAAATGCATTTTGAGTCAATTAGAATGGTGTAATTTCTAGAAATACAGTTTACTTTTTGCTTCTTCTGCAAGTGCCCCATTTGTTCTTCAGATGTACAGTGGGCTGATGGTGATGATCTGTAACTGAAGGAGCAAAAAATGATTTTTTTTTTTAGGGTAGTAAGAAAATAAGAGTACCCTTGATCTCCCAGAGGTCTTGTTCATCTCAGAGGTGCATTGTATGGTGGAAAGTGTCCTCATGTGTGTCTTAAGACTTAGAAGAGCTTTTATTCATAGGCTGCTTTGGCAACGTGCTCTGCATTTTCAGAAGCTAATTCTGACCCTACTTTTCAATGATCATAGGTTACATATCCAAGTTTTCAACTTGCACATGTAAAATAGGACACCTAATGAAATGTTAGAGCATAATGATTGTTGCAATATCTTTTACAAGAGGGTGTTATGAAGTGTTTCTACAGTAGCTAACTAGCATCATGACCCTGAAGAATAACAGGAAAAAGAGCTGGAGGCTGAACCTGAACATGAAAATGGTGGCAAAAAGGACTCAGAGGAGAGATAACATTGATCCACACAAAGAACAGTCAGAGGCCGAGGGTGAGGAATCGATACAAAGAAAATAACTAGTACAAGCTTAGTGAATGAGGAGGGAAATAAGGAGGATCTTGATTGTGGAAATATATAGGGAAAATTGGTATTTCCCCATGCTGAGGAGGTGTCCTGGTTTCCCAGGAACAGACCCACAGCTCAGCCATGCAGACAGACCATGAGTAGCCCCGAGTCAGCTGGGAGTTTCAGTTGGGGCAGCTGCCCCAAGCTGACTCACAGGTGTATCCCATACCACTGACATCTGCTCATTATAAAAGGAGGAAGTTCAGGGAAGGTAGGAAGATCCTCTTCCTGGGGCTCTTCCCTCTCATTCTTCTGCCCCTGCTGATCCTAAGGATGAGGCTGAGTGTAAGCTTGTATACTTTATGTTGGTGATTGTATTAGTTTTGTTACTTCATTAAATCTGTTTACATTTCAGCCCATTCTCCCTTTTTTCCCTGATTTCCTTTCTCAGCTGGGGCCAGGTCATCAGGTGGTAGAACAACTGCTACAGTTTAGCCCCAGGTTCAGGCTAAACATATACAGTAGGTTAAATATAATGAAACAATACATGGGAAACTGAAAACAGCATGTATTAGTGTAAAGCAACAAATGGCAGAAGGTGGTTCTGCTATTTCAGGTGCAATATGAGAAATGTGGAGGCCAGAGAGGACTTCATTTATCCAGGATAACTTGGGCATGGAGACTTTCAGAAATCCAGGGACTTACGGGAAGTTGGGTTTTGATAATACCACAAGGACAGAGAGAACTGGCTTAGCAGAGGGGGTTGATGTGGGGGAGTTTTGATCTCTTTTTTGCTCTGCAACTAGAAGAGTTATGGTCTGTCTTTGTAGACTTCTGCCCATGTTATTACTCAGATAGGTCTGTGGCTTGTAATTTTGAGTTTCTATTGTCTGACCCTAAACAGGTGCTTGTTCATTTTTTTCCTTTCCAATTATATAGTAGTAATTATTCATTGTTTTTATTAATCTTTAACAAATACATGAGAGACTAGCTAACGTTTTGCTTGACACATGCTAATGACTCCCTTACGTCTTCCTCTGCTTGAAGATAACTGATGAAACCTACTTGAAATTAAGGCTATAAATTTACAGGTAGGGGTTTCAGTCTAATCAATATTTTGCTGGTAATGGTAACAGTTTATTCTTATGAAATACGTTGTCTACAAGGTGGAGGGTCAATGTCTGGAACTGAAAAACAGGTGTCAGGTTTGACAGGGACATTACTGTCATGATGTCTGGAGGCCAGTGGATTGTGTCAGCAAGCATAGCAGTAATTCTATCAAATATGGTGAGGAAATAACTCAAAAGTTAGAAACACTGGTTTTGGCTTGAGTTCTTCAATAATATGTTAATCTATTATTGTTTTTATCTCGCATCTCTTCTCCCTCTCTTTTCTTTCAAGCTGTAACTCATGATACAAAACCTATGCTCTCTACCTCAGTCAGTCTCTTCTGTATTATGTTCTAAGAGATGACTTGGTTTAATTATGGCATGAGGAACTCAGTTCCATGTACTTCAGTGTTCCTACTCAGGAGAGAACCAGAGCTATGTGGTCGTGCAAACTCTAAGCAGATATTACATGATTAAAAAGCATTGAGGGACAGAGAAAGAGAACACAGAAAGGACAAATGTAAGCAAATTTCTTCATCAGATCCACAAGCACTAACAGAAAAATAGAAGTTCTTCTAAAATTGTGGTTTATAATCAAAGATAAAAATGAATGCCATATTAAATGAAGAAACAGGAAGCTTTTCTGCAGCGTATCAGAAAGCTCTGATTCTGCAGTCTGTTTTCCTATACCAGTTCAATTTTACCTATCTACCAGGAGGCATTTTAACAGAAAGGAAGAGGCTGAACAGGACATGTCTTTGCTATTACTTCATAGAATCATAGAATGGTTTGGGTTGGAAGGGGCCTTAAAGATCATCTAGTTCCATTCTAGTTCATTTTGGAAAAGGATTTTTCCAAGCTTTGCAGCTGTAGTAGTATGAAGAGTTTAGATTTGGCACCAGATACCAGTGGTTATTTTAGATTAACTGCTCACGTTACATTGGAAGATGCTCGTCTTTGAAGCAGTCTTTCCATCACTTGACAAGTCTCACTTCTACTCTCTCCTCTTGTGATAACAGGAGGTACCCAGCCACTCCATCACTGCCAGCTCCCCCAGTATCACTAAATTCAGCAGCAGCTGCTACAACTCTCATCTACAAATTGTGAGAAATGGTATCAACAGTATGATACCATGCTGTTTCTCTGTGAGCAGTTTGAAGATCAGTTACATGTTCCTAGCTCACAACTGACATGTCTGTACACTTGCAGTGCTTTGAAGCAGGTATACTTGACCTTTAATTCTAATTATACATTTAAGGTGACTAAACCACAAACTCTGGGTATTTTAGCACAATTCTTCTTGCAAAAGCAAAGCAAGACATGAAATATGTGCAGAGCTGCTCTGTCCCCGAGACTCCACATGTCATCTGAGAGAAAGAACTGGCATGGGACCAGGAGTTACAGTATGCGTATCTTTCAAATTAACCTGAAAATGTTGCCTGCTTTCCTCATCAAAATGACTAATAAATGAGGAGCTTTTGTTAAAGATGCTGTGTCTTTAACAGACCTCCAGTTAGGTACCCAATTCACCTTGTTCCTTAGTAGTACCTTAGACATCTGAAAACAAAGCCATGAGGCTTTTAGGCAATTCTCACCTTGTATGTCTAGGTATCATTAGCTTATCAGTGGACTGCTGAGGGAAACTTTACAGAGAACTGAAAAGAGAGAATGTACTCCTATTTCCATGCCTCATAGAAAGGGAAACTGGTGTATTCTACAAATGGTATTCTCCTGATACATCTGTATGCCTGCAAAGCAAAGCTTGAACATAGGGAATGAATATTGCATTCAGTTATTGTGGCTTTATGGCATTAGCTTCAAGCAGTGATAATGTCCTTTTGATACTCCAGTTTGGGTCTTAGTCTCCCTGGAGAACCTTGACATTCATCATGAAATCTCAGGCTTCAACATTCTTTGTTCATTGCTGTTTCATTTTCCAATAGGATGATCTATAAATTTAATGTCTTGGCTTTTATCACGTGTGGAAGCCATATGATTCACACAGGTTAAATCTTTTGCCCAGTGGATAAATGTTGATCTGATATTTCATCTCAGAGTGGATATTAAGAGCTGAACAAATGTGCTTCTCTTTGTCAAAGGAAGTTGCCAGCCTTCTATCTTGCAGGAAAATGACCATGCAAAACTGGCTTGTTCACAGGAATTGAATTGCTCTAGGAAAATGTCATGACACTGCAAGACTAAATTTGTCATCAGTCTGGTAGGACAGCCTCATTGCTTGACAATCATGACAATCTAGTTGCTATATGGACTTCTGCAGTGTGTACTGCACCCATTTCAAACCCTAAGGTTACAGTGGTTTTCTGAAGAACTTACCAAACATTAAATGGCAGCATATACAAGACAGGAATATCATTAGCACCACACCGACTACAAATCCATTTGCTAGGAGTCACAAACTTGCAGGGCTATGTTGCCAAAGAAGCAAAGATGACAAAGCTTGTGACGACTGGAGAGAATGGTTTTCCAGGAAGAGATGTCTCCAGATTGAGTTTACAGACTAAATCAACTGCCAGCATTATTTCTTAAATAAAGAGAAGGTAGGTTCATGGAAGTTTCTCACTATTCCTCGAGATAGGCACTGTAGTAAATGCCTTCGTTTGATTGGCAACACCTTGTTGATAAAACAAACCAATGATGCATAATAGCATAGACAAGTTGTATGACTCCTGAAGACGTTGAAATGAATGGATAAAAACACAGCTGTACACTCAAGTCTTTGATCGCCATATGTTAAATGCTCATGAATTATTTTGAATTAAAATATTTTTCAGATATAATGCAGACTAGCTGTTCATAAACGCTTCTTGATGTACTTTTAGGATTTTACAAACCATCCAGAGCATACAATAAAAATCATAGAAACTTCACCTTGTGAGAGCTAAGTAATCATTGAATATTTAACGAAAGTGGATGCTGACTGTGTTTTATCATGCTAGAAATTGGTATGAAAGATTAAAGAACCATCATGTAGAGTAAGGGAAAACCATTAAGTGAAAATATGCACTTAACAAAAAAAGAGAAATGACTTGAAAAATATTTCAAATTTACTGTTTTTTTTCAAGTTTCAGAGGCCTCAGGTCTGCTGTACTGCTGTAGATACAAGGACCTCTAGTCCTTTGTCTTCGTACTTTACAACTAGTAGGTGAAGAGTTTGCAAGCAGTTTGCAGGTACCCTAGGCAATATGCTTGGCTCAGCTTTCTAACATTGTAATTTGTCTTTTGTCGAAAAGATAGATTTATTTCTTTTGCACTCACATGGCTGCATTCAGCCCCTGGATGTGTACATTAGGTATCAGGTTGCCTGAACCAAAATGACAGTGTGTTTCACAATAGGCAATGTTTTACAGTAATACAAGATTGAGATGTTAGCCTGTGGTCACAAGGTGAGCCATTTGCCATCTGATGAAGTTGTTTGTATTTTGGATGCAAGTGAAACAAACATGTTTTTAAAAGGAGAGTCAGTTGCAAAAAAGAAAAGGAAACCTTGAAAATGTCCAGCTTTATTTTGCCATATGCCTCAAGCCATAAATATTTGATGTATACGAAAAGTTTCTGCTCTTCTTCAACCTCAGATATTGTATTAGAAAAAGTAAATTTTCTATTTCAACAACAGTACTGAAAAATATTTTATTTACAGAAACAAACGCAAACTGAAAAGCAATGACTATTTGGAGCCTAACAAGTGTATCGATTGTGCTATCCATATACTTCTCCAACTGAACAATTGCTAAGTAAAGTTGCTAATTAAAGATTTTTATTTTTCCTTTCCTTTTTATTTTCCTGTATAATGGTTGCCTCTTACAAGTCCTGCTATAAAGAAAACATTTCTTTTTTTCCTCCTCTGGAATCTGGCCAGTAGCTTCCATTCCTTAAAATTCAGCCTTGTTCATGCTACTATTTAAATTCAGCTCAATAGCACGGATCCTCACCTATAAGTGCTCAGTGTTGCGTAAGCCACCCTGTCTTCCCCGGCATTCAGGAATGTCTCTTCCTGTCATTGCAGCTATTCTAAGCAGTCATACCTGGACTGCCAAGCTGGCTGTGATCTGCAGTCTGCAATGGCTTACGACAGGTCTGTAGATCAGCCATCACATGAGTAGCCCAATTTTTTTCACCACATGTGCTTGTCAATAAACATCTCCTATGAGAAGGAGATCACAGCTGTAAGCTTGATAGGAGTCAAGAACCCAAATCCTGTGTTTTGTGAAATTGTGCTTTTAATAAAAAGAGAGTTTTGCTGTGCTAACCTAAGCCCTGATAGTACCCCCTCTTCGATCTTCTTCAGTTTGAATCTTCATGCAGTGTGATTTTTTTTTTTCTTTACTTTCTTTCCATAACTTTTATAATGATCCAGTTCTATTTCGACTAAAGAGCAAGCTATTTATGAGCCATTTTGTCTATTTTCAAGAAAGTAGGTAATGATAATAAATTTTTAAAATTGGCTTTTTATATTACTTAACAATAGAGTTCAAGATGAAAATTAATGTACTGACGCTGCCTTACTTAAATTTTGGATATGTAAATGTATTTTAAATTGAACAGCAGTCATTAGTGTTGCCATATGGACTGCCAGACTTAAATGCATATAAAAATATATTTACACAGGAGTGAGATACCTGCAGATCACTGCTAAATTTCTCTCCTGGTAAGGCATACACAAGATAAGCACAAGAGCACATAGATTGATAACCAGCATTGTTTGTGCACCTCTGTAGCTACATTTGAGAAACAATAAAATTCTTCAATTCATGTAAGTAAATAAAGGAACTCAGGATTTTTAGTGATGTCTGTGATACTGTCTGACATTTTTTACTTTATTTTTTCGTGATGACATTTGTGTGTGTACAGTGATCTTTATAATTATTACTGGGTCTTATACAGGGGAGTCTGTATTACTCAGTGGTTTTGATAGGTTCGATTCAGAATGTTTCAGATGTTCTTCTTCATTAAAGAAAATGGAGAAAGCTCAAACCAGCTATTAGGAATTTTCTTCCAGGACATTTCAATCAATGTTGTAGACAAGAATAAAGTATTTTCATGTACATATAGGACAGCCTTCATGCACCTATTTCTTTGGTCTGCATACTATTACTATATTTGCTTTGTTCATATGTTTTCCTCTTGACTTAAGAGATAGCTCTACATTAAGATCAGGATATAACCATTTCTATTTTTAAAATTTAAAATTAGTTGGAAGTTCTGGTGAAGCAAATGAATTCATTTATTGTAGTTTTAAATAGCTTTTCTGTTGTACTGTGAGTAAAATTGTTTCAACAACATACAGTCACATGGGTAATCCTATGGTCTACTGAACATACAGTGAATAGCGTGTCTGTAGTTATAAACATTAGGCTTTACTTTTATCAAGAGATTCTAGCAACATCATAACAGGACTGAATCTTGAGTCATTTGTTCACGTCACTGGAAACTGTAGATGGAATTATTGCCTTATTTTATGTGAATTCACGGGGAGTACTTTTATATATGGATCATGATTAATGCCTATGATGCTGCCAGAAGCCTCCTGGGGTTTGTTCTGCCATTCGTAACTACCTTCTTCTATGTGTTTTTAAACTTGTTACTGCAAATTTATCTAGAGAAAATTTGGATAGGTGATTTGTAAAAATACGTACCGTAACCATGCTTTAGACTTTCCTCTGTCAGAAGGCAGAAACTCTATCATTATAGTTTCAGCTTTTTAAGCTTTTTTTTTTTTTTCTTTCGTCTTTTTAAAGCCTTCTTACAGATATTGTAGAATCATAGAATGGTTTGGGTTAGAAGGGACTTCAAAGATCATCTAGTTCCAACCCCCATGTAATGTGGCTTTGCACAGCACACGTAAATGCTACCTGTTTGGGGTTTTCACCTATAGCACTGACATGTAGTGCTTCCCTCTCGTGACAGGCTCAGCATTCTTAGCCAAAGATGGAAATTCTTGGGATGCCTCCAAAGCCTAGGACTTCATGGCAGTCATGACGCTGGGCATGTGCCCGGGGGTACAGGATAGTCCTGTGGTGACTGTCTCTCCTGGGACATTTGCATGCTCAAACACAACCTTAAGCGGAAAGGATGGGAAGTTCCCTGAATATGATAGGAGGTTAACCTTACATGCCTCAATCCCCTGGTGTTAGTAATGGTATCATATTTTGACTTTTGGTCACAATTTCTTATTTGATAGGAAACTTGGGAGCATGTGAGACTTGTCTGTTTTGCCTCTTTCACCTACAATAGTATTTCATCCACATGCCTGTTCTATTAAGGCATACGTTGGCTTTCCTATCCTAGTTTCACTAATGGGCCTCAGGTATTGCTGGGAGCTTTTAAGGTCCTATTGCTGTAGGCAGAAAGCCACTGCAGGGATCCTGTGTACCACAGGACTCTGTGGGGAATTGCTGTGCTACAGCATGCTGGAGAAGGCAAAGGATGCATGTCTTTTGAACTTGCAAATCTTTCCTCACTGTGTACTGGGCTACCCACGATTTGCCATGACAGCCACATGTATGGCTATGCTATGGCTGAATTCATGAGTGAATTTAGAGGGAAAACAACTATGCGTAGGCTTGTAGAAGGATTTTTCTCCTCTCATTTTAGCTCATAATTTAAACCAGATTTTCTCCAGGGATAGTTGTGTGGCCATATTGAACGATTGTAACACATCCAAGAATGGTATTTTTTTGTTATTGTCAGAAACGAGCATTAGAAGAAGGCTCGGATCAATGAAGTTAAACCGAGAATATGTTTGTACCATGCTAAACATTATTATATAAATGACCACTTAAATGGTTCCATGCTTTTGCCTACTGAGTTTTTTCTTCTGTCATAAGCAAGGACTTTATCTTCAGGGATCAGTCCCTCCAACCACTATTCACTTATATTCTTAATGGTAGTATTAGATGCAGTGTTCAGTGGAAGGACTGAAGTGGACTTAAATGCTTCTGAGCTGTCATGTGAGCTTAAAAGACCTGATTTTTTTTATGGATTTGTTTTGGGTTTTTTTCCAGTTGGGAACTGCTCCTGTATTAAAATACTTGTAAATATACATTAAGGTAGTGAAATCCATATAAATAAGGAGTAGGAAAATCCTTGTCAAAATATTCTTTGAGAGATCTAACAGTAATATGCTTTAAGGCTTCTTGAAAGGTCTGTCCATGCAAACTCCTTGTTTAATTTAATTCTTAATTAAAATCATTATTCTGTAGCATATCTAATTAACTAGTTAGCAGGAGTAAAAAATGTCTGTCTTTAATAATTTTGCAGACTTACTGAAACGTAGTTACCAGAAGAAAGATGTTCTTTCTTGGATATTTCCTTTTTATGTGTCTTGAGTAGTCTTCTGTAATTTTTAAAAATAATATTGTTTTAATAACCATGGTTACACGCTGCTAATGCTGATACAATTTAAAACTACTGCTTTCTGCTCCAATACTTAATACACTGAACTCATCAAAAATTAAACAAAAAAATATAATAATTGCATAGTGCAAAATTTCTTGTCTGTTTTTCTCTGCTATTTACTGAGGCCTTGATACTGTGTGTTCCATTCAGAGAACACTCACTCGTACCTGGTTCAGACCTAAATAATCAAAATACCAAATCCATCTGTGGTGGGTTGACCTCAACTGGCTCTGGCTGCCGGACACCCACCTGGCTGCTCTCTCACCTCCCCTCCTCACCAGGACAGGGGGACAAAATAAGATGAAGAAGCTCATGGGTCAAGGTATGGACAGGGAGGTAACTTAACCATCACAGGCAAAACAGACTTGACTTGGGGAAAATGAATTTAATTTATTGCCATTTGAAATAGATTTGGGTAGCAAGAAACAAAGATAAATTAAACACTGCCTTCTCCCTCCTCTTTTCCCAGGCTCAGCTTCACTCCTCCACTCCCAGCAGCTCCTCTCCCCCTCTAAATGGCACAGGGTGATGGGGAATGGGGGTTGAGGTCAGTCCACAACAGCTCCTTTCTGCCACTCCTTCCTCCTCATACTTTTTCCCTGCTCCAGCATGGAGTCCTCCACAGGCTACAGCTTCCATCAGGGTATATCCACCTGCTCCACAGCGGATATCTGCTCCACTGTGGTCCTCTCCCTGCTCCAGGGTAGTCTCTGCTCTGGCACCTGTAGCACCTCCTTCCCCTCCTTCTTTCACCCGGGTGTCTGCAGGGCTCTTCTCACACTTTTTCCCCTCCCTCCTCTACCTGTCAGTCAGTGTTTTGCCCTTTCTTCAGTACACTTTCCCAGAGGCACCACCGCCTTGGCTGAGGGGCTCAGCTGTGCCCTGTGGTGGGTCGGCTGGAACTGGCTGGCTGGCACTGGGCTGCCCCTGGCTTCCAGCATCTGGGAAGCTGCACCTAATTCACCATCCTCACTCACCCGTTTGTCTTGAATTATGCACTTGCCTTCCCTGATGGCAGTTTTTTGGCATTTCTGAAGTCATGTATTAGTGAAGCAGACTGCTGCATACGTTTAGCTTCAGCACAGCTGTATGAATTGGTGAGTTCCCTCAGCAGTGGGGTAGCTAGAGACACCTTGTCTTTCATACTGCTTTCCTTTCAACTTTCAGAGCATATTGAAAAAATAATAATATCTTCTTCCAATGTAACACCTCTGAGCCATAAATATCAAAGTGCTTTACAAACAGAGGATTTAGTTATTCAAATCTCAGGTGCTGAGCAGGATTTTTGCGATCTTCCAGTGACAAGTGCCTAATCCAGAAATTGAGCCGAGGTTTCAAAATCCCCAGTACAGGGATCTCTCCACTAAGCCCTATCACCTGTGTAAATAATACTGATCCACACAGACTGCAGCTGATGGGTTTGGTGGGGCAAGTGAGCAAATGAGCTTTTGTTGACTTCAACTCTTTGTCATAATGTTTTTCTGTCAGTTTTTTCCCAATTTGTCTCTATGGTTGAACTTTGAGATCCAGCCAGGAAGACTTGATAGGAGTGTTTGCACCCTCTAGTACAACAAGAGCAATTAATGTTTATAACATTTTATTAATGGCTATGTTCTTTTTCAGATTAACTGTTAGAAATGAAGTCCTGAATATCACGATCCATTTACAAGTCAATGAAATTATTTGTTCTTGCAAATATAACCTAGTTTAAAATGAAGTTATGCTACTGGCAGACTTGCATAAGCATAAAGCGGCAGCTCACTTGTCGAGGAACTTCTTGCTTAAGTTGGTTACACGCTATGTGAATATCTCTAGATTTTGAATGCATATTTATACCAAGTCCAGCAAACCATTTTAAAGTGCATGTAGATTACTGACAAAAAATACACATCTTTGTAATTCAGTATTATACCAGGTGACCTCTGAAGCATTCTGCAAATGCAAAAGCAGGAGCTCTTCCACTGTTGCCTTCTCATTTGGCTCAGGTCTCAGTTACAAATAAGTGCTTATGTTTCCTGTCACACAAATGCAGATTTTGATACTTAAAATATCAGTGTGTGATTTATATCTTTCTGAGTATTTCCTATTTTCTAAAATTAAACTAGTTTAAAACTTTATTGTAATTTTTATATAAGGACAGCTCTGTGGCTATTCTGTAGCCAAAAGCTCTGGAAGGTGTTGATTTGGCGCTGTTGTAGGCTCTTATTGCTTTTTATACCTTTGGGCTTTGGGGTTTTCTTGCTTTTTTTTTTTTTCTTCACTCTTTTCCCAATTTTATTAATGAAAAACACTCAGAGATGTAAACCTGAACATTCCATAAATTCCATGTAAATTATTATCCTGATTTTTTAACTTTCATAATCATGATAGAGACAAAGGAAAGCCTACAGTGAGAAACTTACGTGCTTGGAAGACAACTGCATGATTTATAACAGATGTCAGCAATTTATAAATTCAAATTAGAGTAAAGAATAAGTAGTGAATGTGTAGCACTTGCTTTTTTATTATTTTGTGTATGACCTTTTTCAGAGTAGCAATTATTTTCCATTAGTTCAGTTCGATTGAAAAAAACAAAACAATGCTTAATGGGCTTTGAATCCTGGGTCACTGGACACAGAATTATACAGTTTTCAGATTTATGTAATTGCTGTCATATGCAGTTCCATAATTTGTCACACCAGCTTATTTCTGGTGGACTTCTACCATCACCTCTTCTGTGTTTTCCTTGAGCTGTGTGGCAAAACTGTGATCCAGGGCTCCTGAGTGACTTGCAAAGCTGGCTTATGTCTTGACAGTAAAGCAACTGTCTGTCTTTAACCAGTGAAACTGTAAGCTTGTCCTAGCCCCTCTCCTTTGCTCAGGATCACAGGTACTTTAGCAACCTCCCATAACCTCCACTTTCCTGAATATTTGATGGCTGCTTTGTGTTCTTCCATGTCAGTTGTGATTCTGGCATAAATGCACACATTCTTTAATTCATTTGACAGAACCAAATTTAGAAGAGGGGAAGGAAGCAGAAGGACGTAACCAAATGCAAAGTGACCTGTAGCGATTAAAGCAGGGGATGCTGCAGGCAACGTAGGGAAATGTAGTCCTGATAAATGATTAATCTTTATGACTGGTGAAAGGAAATAACCAACACAGGCTTAACTCTCCTGTGATACGTGTTACACAAAAGCATTATTTTCATATTTTCTTCTTTATTCTGTGCTTGTATTGCTTTGTCTACTCTTTTTGTCAGTAGTATCATACATTTCTGTACCTGAGGCAGACGTCAAAGTCCTAGGTATAAGCATTTTGTGGCAATCTTAGGACTACTAAATCTTACGAGGAAAAAGAGAGTTAACTTTGAAGCAGTTTACCATCCAGCAGTTTACGAATTTTTTCCAGCTCTTCTCTTTCCTCCTCCACTGGGAGTTTCTTTCCTTGTTACAAATGTGTCAAATGGAAGGATAAGCTTGTTTCCTCTGTATTTCATAGGATGGTATAACAGTATAAATTTGCTTCATCAGCAAGCATGTTTTCTTATCTTTGCTTTTTACAGGGATTGGGGGTGGCAAATAACTTCAGCTGTTACAGGAAAATTCAAAGAAATCTGCCAGAGAGGCAGCAATTTGGTGGAATTCTTCAAGAAGTTAGGCTGGTTTCCTGAAAAAGGCTGAATATATTCAACCAACAAAGTCAACTGTGTATACTCTTAATGTAGGTACTTTTCAAGTAGTTTAATTTATAAAGACATAATGTATAGTTGTTGAATGCGAAAGATAATCAGCAAGAAATTATTTTCTAACAAGGTGGACTGATAGACAGAAAAACAAAAATTACCTTGCCTATATCATTTAAGTCAGTAGTTTTATCATTCTAAATTAAAACATCCAGAACTTGATGACTTACCCAGCTAGCATAGAGGTTTGTATTTTGCTTCTTTTAAGGAAGCCCGTGTAAAGTACTATTCTCATTTGTGCTAGCTTGAGAAAGGAATCAGAGTTCAATGTTGCAGCTGATACTGAGGCCCAATTTATTAGTTACTGACAGTATACAAAGACAAGATGGTAGTTTAGATTGGAAGGTGTCAGAGCACCTTCTTTTACTAAGGTGAGTTAAAGCCTGTGTTCAGACTGACTGGGAATTATGTAGGAGGTTCTTTTTGGAAAGGGTCTTGTCACAAATTAAACAGGTGATCTCAATTTTACAGAACTTGCCTCTCATTTAATATTGTACTTACACATTAATAGTAGTTAGCATGTAATAGTGCATAGGAAGATAGAATAGTCTGTTCCCTTTTGACATGTATGTAAGTTCAAAGTTTCTTTTACCAGTTGTTACAGAGAATCTGATTCATTTATGAGGTTTATGCATTTGAGAGTTATTTGTCAAAACTGATCTCACTCTACATCATTTGGTTAAGGTTGATCGCACATGTCAGATTAGAAAGAATGGTAAATACTGTTCTTAGACAAGTAACATTGATTGGTGGCATTTTCTCTTTTACGTAGATTTATAGGACCATGTTGTCCTGTCATCTAGGTTCAATAAAGAGCTGTTTTCAATCCCCAATTTAGCTAACACCACTGCACATAACAGCTCTGAATTAATGTGATTTGTCAGTCGCAATAGGCCACAGTGGTAACCAGAACACGCTGCTACATCTTATTCTGACTGATCTATGAAACAGCATTGCCCGTTTATTCTTTTGCACAACATAATGAACAGTCTCTGGGCTTCTACTTTTGTGGCAGGTATTGAGCAGCTGAAACCTTTCACTAATTTACACAATGGTGTATCTTTTCTCCAGTTGACGTCAGGGGTGACTCAAGAAGCTATACCATAAAACTTCACGAGTTCAAACATGCTAATGTGTCACACAACAGAGCAAACAGTGTGTGCTTTGCCATTGATATTAGTCACAGTTAGAAGGTGATTGAGGCATTTACAAAATCAGTATTAGTTTATAAAGACAATGGTTTGCCATATTGCAATGTCATAAATATATTCCAGCCATTTCCAGGAAAATGGACTAGAAAAAAAGATTTTTCCCTCACACCAGAACTTCTAGATGTTTATACTGCTCTCCTGGGTTCCCGTTTTTTGACCACTGAGTGGAAGAGTGTATGTTACGTTAATGCCATTTCCACTGTTCGTGGTGCATTATGTCTGTTGTTCTCATTAATATATTTAGATATGAGCCAGCCACCTGCACCATCTCTTAGTGTATCTGAAAGTTTCTGTATTGATCCTGTATTACCAGATGGTTTCATGTTCAGTGAAGACTATACTTTTACGTGCTGGGTGAAGGAGGTATTTCAGGTGGCCACAGGAGCAATTTCTCAGACCTTCATCTTCCTTTGTGTTGCCTGCGGCTTCTCAAGTATGAGCAGCATCTGGGCTGTACGCTGTATAAAGGGGTCTAGAAGTCTGCTGCCTGTGCCAGCTTCTCAAGGGTGCCACAGGTGTGGAGGTACATGTCTGGTTAAATGCATCTGTGTCAGATCAGGAAATAATGACATCTGCTTTGTTAACATACAGTGAACATGTGATAGGAAGGGACAAGAGTGACACTGTAAACCAGCCATGTGATCAACTCAGAAAAAGGATTACACACCTGTGATAGATTCAGTTGAGAGGGACAATATATGCAACATAGGTCATTTGACTTTAATTTCCCTCAAAGATCATTCTGATCCAAGTACCTACCAAAGGCAGATCCACATCTACCAGAAATAGGCACTTTATTTGCCTTCTCACCATAGTAATTCTTCTGAGAGGTATTTGTCACAACCTTTTATTTCTTGTTGATTTACATATTCATGAAGGTACCTGGGGTGAAGTTGGGATAAGTTGTCACTGCCATATGTGTGAAGTGAAAAGTATATGTCTGCACAATTTATTTTTCATTTCTGAGTTAGATGTGTGCTTCCTTCACGCAAAAGAAAGAAAACCTTAAGAACACATGCTTGTCTGTCTTTCGAAGTCTCTAGAATTAGCTTGTCATGAAATATAAAACTAATGTGTAGTTGTAAAAACCAAAGCCAGCATTTTCCTCACTAGTGGCTGATGGCTAAGTAGATTTAGAAATGAAAGGGGTTATTATAAAGTGATTACTGAATAGCTAGGTATGTCATTTTAAACAAGCAACTAAAATCTCTGTTGCAGATTCAGAATGTAATCTTGTTTGTATCATTCATACTTAAAATCTGATTTTGATTGTGGGGGAGTAATCGTGTAATGTAGGTAATTTGACAAAAATATATTGAATGATGTTTTTCTTTCATTCCTTATTTAAATGTATTAGAATTTAAATGACTCACCATTCAGAGTATACCTATAAAATGACAACATAAAGAAATATTAGATTCAATTTGCATTAGTTAAGATTTAGATTTTACTATAAAGTGAGAAGTTTGTATCAACTCTCTCATGAAAGAAAACTAACACTTAAAAATTGCTGCTAACTTTAAGAGTGTTATTGATGGCTAAAAGGTTATTATTGATGATTAGACCATTATATTTTAGAACTGTGAATGTCAGCCTGAGACATGGGCCTCATGGGATATGTGTAGCCATGAATTGGAGAGTAAGAGATGAAGAAGTTAAGGAAACTGTCTCACGCACAAGTATATCACTCATTCATGTTTCTGTATCCAGTGCTTGTAAAAATACATTAACTAAACGCTTAAATCCAATGCCTCATCTGGTTTCAAGCAACAGCTTCACTTATTTTTGGAAGCAGTGAGCTGATGCCTTGAATGGTTATTAGAATGTGCTTTCAATGAGTCTTCTATAATTAGCTAAATATCATGGTTCTCTGACAAGAATTCCTATATTTTTAGCTTGTGTTTCAGCTAGAAATAGCACAAAAGGAATTCTCCTAGTGATAAGCTGATATTAGTACTTCTGATCCTTCCTGGTAAAAGTAGACCTCTACTATATCTCACATTTGAATTTGAGAGGTAAGTGAGGATTCAAGCTGGCTCATTTTAAGAACTTGGTCTGCTCATTTTACTGCTGTGAGCTGTGAGTATGTATTTCATTGTTTTCTGAGCTCCCACATTTTGGAACAAACCAGTTCTGACCACAGAGTACAGAAAAACCTGTTCTAATGCTATGTTCTAATGGGTTAGAAATGAGACTGAGAGGATTCCACAGCTTTTGCTGATGCTTTGTTACCTTCAGTAGATAATTCATTTCTTTTGAGCTTCAGTTACTTTGTATATAAACTAGAAGAAATGCTATTGTCGTACCTCATACAGATATATAAGCTTTAACTACACAGTACTTCCAAAGTAGATGATAAAAATGAGTGGAAGCACAATCTTGCATCTGGTTCTATGCTGAAGAAGAATGGTGTCAGCTATAATCTTACTTGACAGAAGGGTAGTTTGAGAGATGCTGGCTTTTCTCTTTTGCCCAGTAGACTGCTGACATCTCTGGCAGGAGAAAGAGGCCGAGTATGAGCACATGCTGTAAGTGAGAATCTTCCAGTTCTCAGATGCTGGGAAGTGGTTTAGTCCAGAGACAGAAAACTATCTGCACAGAGATGTGGTTTTTTAAACTTAAGTCTTATCCTATTGACGTGCTCTCTCCATTGTGTCACTGTGGATGCTGATCATGTTAGTAAAGCTGGGGGAACGTATGCAGGAAGCTTATTCCTGCCTCTCAATGCTCTTAAATTTGCAATAACTTGGAAGGGTGCAGAAGGGACCCCCACAGACTACTGCTCAAAGATAGCATCCTGATAACTTTAGGGTGCATACACCCTGGTGTTCATCTTCCTGCACTGGAATTTTGACCGTGGAAGACAAATAAATATAATTAAAATAATATAATTTAAAAGAAGAAAATTTTTAAAACAAGAATATAATTTAAAAGAAGCCATTTTTTTTTCCCAGAGTTTGCTCAAAGAAAACCAGACATAATCTAGTTTTCAGCTTATTATATATATATATATATATATATTCCTTCCACTTTTGGATTGCAGGTGACTATCATTTCAGTTCTGCTGAATCATAATTCTTTCTCTCTTTAGCACCAGAGCTCTGCAGGGCTTGAATCCCAACATTTTTTAGTGTCAGGGAGTACGTTTAGAAGACTGATAGAAGTGCTGCTTTTCTGTGGGAGGCATCTATTTTTGCTTAAGGAGGGACATGTTCTTTTAGAAATGCTATTAGCAAGTAGCAGTGAAAGATTGGTAAGAATTTTAAATACCATAACTTGAAATCTTCCTAGGAGATGCTGGATATCTTCTGTGGTCATTTTACTTGAATAATCTTAGTAACTGTTGCTATCAGTTTCCGTGGCTGCTCCATAAAAGGAAGTAGAGATATCCCAGATGAAATCACTGTTTCAGGTATTTTAAAAATTTACAGTTGTTCTTTGCTGCTTTTAACATTTTTGCTTGTTGCCACAACATCCTGTGTTCTTAGATAAGATGATCAAACTCTAATGTGCCCCTCTTTACTCCAAGGGTTGTTTAAAAAGCTGTGAAATTACACCACCCAAAATCATGCCCGTTTTTTCTTTCCTCACTACACTCTGCAGTTTTTGGTAGATCGGAAACAACTTCAAATTGTTTGCAGTCATGTATAGATTGGATATCAAATCAAATAAGGATAAGCCAAACAAGTAAAATATTTTACCTACTCCCTTGTTTGGTGTTGACTATAGATGTATACAAATCTTGAGATTTGTTTTCTAAAAACAAACCAAACATTGTTACTTAGATAGCAGCTGGCTTATAAGGCATATAGTTTGTTTCCCTATAGATTAAATGATATTTCATTACCTCGTGATCTGTGCCCCTGAGGCATAGCATAATATCTAGACTACTGAAGATCAGCAGAGTATCTGTTTAGCTGGAGAACTGTAGAGTGAGTAGAGAAGTCTGGCTTTATGACCTCTGCAGGCTGTTGTTTTACCAAGTAAGGAGAAACATGGATCAAGTATGGTATGCACAGATATATATAAAGAGTCGTGATCTCCATTGTTGAAATTTTTTTAAGTGTTTAATGTTTTAGTTTTTCTGCAGGCAAAAGGTGAACTTTTCCTTTCACCTCCTCAGGTGTTCTGTTTTGTTCTTCCCTGGAAGGTACTTCTGATTCAGTAAAGAGCTCTGACAGCCTGATTGCTTTTACCAGTGCTGGTGAACTCTTAGAGCATGTGTTTGACTTAAAACACAAGTAGTCTTGTTTGAAACAAAGTGCTTGTCTTGTGTGCTGAATCAGATGTAGCCCTGATTTAGCATGTGGAATCAAGTCTGAAGTGTGTATGTGTTTATGGTTTCCATCACTGTACTATGCAAGTTCCTTGCAGGCGTTCATGAAATTATATGCAACACACTGATACTGATGCTAGGTTCCCACTTTACTCAGCAAATTGATGTGAAAAGATGTTAAGTGATTTTAACAAGACTGCTTAGGCACTCTGTGACTAAGTCTGTACATTGAGTCATTAATAGCTTACGAATTCCAAAGAGCTATACTGGATAATACCTTAAATCTCAAATTATTCAGTTTTCATCTTAAATTTGTGTGTTTTCTTGTTCTGTTCATCCTTTACTTCCTGTGGAAGGACAAGAGAGTCCAATCTGGAATTTAAATCACAAGAGTTGTTACAGAATTAAACGCACTAATAGTTTGCCTAGACAAGAAGTAAATACTTCATTCCTATTGTTCAGATCTCTTTCAGATAGTGTCTAACACATACCAGATGTCTGCAGCTACTAGCGTTTCATAGTACGGCAGAAAATCACCATGCTATTCCTTTCTTTATCTCTTATTTCAGTAGGTCTGTGCACTCTGTGGCGAAAAGACAAAGCTTCTAGTCTGAGTTTTCATTCTAAACCCAATTTTTGATGATCAATGACAGGATGCTAAAAATACACCTAAATGTCTCTGTGATTCTGAAACTGAGTCCCTGAAAAAGCATTGTGTTTGTGGGTAAGAGGTAAAGTGTGAAGTTCCAGAGAAATGAGCTGTGAATTGCAGCTGCAATGGAAATTGATCCTGTCTATCAGTCTCTGCTACATATTCTCAGGAAAATAGAGCGGAGCAGAGAAGGAGCCAAGATCACCGATTAAATGGGATGCTAAAGTGCCAGGGGCTAGAACTGGGCTTGCTCGTCCCTCAGGTCAGAGCTGCAACTGTCAGACTTCAGTGCTTGATACCCTGCTGAAGCTGGCAGAAGGAGAGCAGTATGAAAAATGCTGCAGGCGCCAGCAAGGGAATTGGTAAGAACTACCTGGCTAAGCTTCAGGCATGACAGGCAGTGCACTCCTTTGGGAAGAACACCTCTTTTCTTATGAATTGGTAGGCCTTACTTTCCCTATTCGCCTCATGATTTGTACTAGTGAGGCATAAGAAAATAGCCAGAATACTGAGGAACAGTAAAGGTCGAGTTCATCTAGAGAATTGCAGACTGAGTGGAGAGGTCTGGCTGTATAACCTCTCTGCAGATGGGCCTTTACCAAGTAAGGGAAAAAACAAAAGTTCAGCAAATGAGGTTGCTGAATGAGTTGGATGTGTTGCATGTAATATGATTAGTATGGCATATTAATCTCCTTATTTATCTTCTGCTTCAAAAAATATGATTTCAGCTGTGATTAGCACTGTGAAAGGGCAATTCTCTGTGTAGCTTTCACTTACCTTACTTGACGCAAGGTAACAATAGCAGACCATTGCTGGGAGGAAAACCTTCAAGTACTATATGAATAGTTAGTGCAAGTCTCATGAACACAACCAGCAGCGCCTCTATAGAATGCTTACTTTTTCACTTGAAGTTGGGAACTTACCATGGCAAAGTGATTAAAAGATTCTGTAGAAAATAAAATCAACTAAATTAAGTCATTGTGCTGTTGTAATTAATTCAACTTTCCCTTTTAAACCATAGTCATTAGCTGTCATCCTTTTTGTGTTGCTTAACAGTTTTCGTTCTCCAAGTATCCTAAGTCCTTCAGGATGAAGAGCATGTACTTTCCAGTACTGGAAACAATACACTGTGCTCTCAGAACCATAGCACATTGAATATTTTCTCTGGGGTATACAACAATACCTCCAGAGAAGCTCAGTGCTAACTCGATCAAATGAAAACTATCTTTTTCTATCTTTTATTGCAATAACTGCTATTTTTCATGGCTTTTTTGAGCCACATGTGTTTTTTAATCCAAAAATTCTGTTGTTACCTTAACCTTCATCTCTTTCACACTCACTGTATGAATTAACAAAATTTAACCAAAAATTGTCATGTACTTGAAGTATATAGATTTGTTATGACTGAGAACTCAACTATATAGATCAGATGAGAACTGATATTCTCAGGTCTGTAATGAAATCATGCCTAAAAAATGAAATAAGTGTGGTACTGGAAAGAAAAATGAAATAAAGCAAATAAAGTAATGGTAATTCAGGAATTAGGTTTATTTGATGAATGAAAGAAAGCATCGTCTATTTCACTAACCATGCCCATTTTGAGACTTTAAAAATGAGGCTGTAGACATAAGGTGAGTAAATTCTTTGGAGTACAGGCTTTGGAATATTTAACCTCACTTTCTCAGTGGACATCCCCCATAAACCAGCAGTTATCCCACCCAGTGCATCATATAAGATCTTGCTTCATTTTTCCTTAAGTGTTTCTCTGCTGTGTTCCAGGGGTTTTTTTTATATCCTGCTTCTCCCTTTCTTGCCATTAAGTGCTGTCATTGACTGGTTGACACACCATGCTTACTCCACGTAGGGGTCATTAAGGCCCTATCAGTTGCATAATCTCTGAATGAATGGTAAGAAAAATAGATATGAGTTGTGTAGCTATCTGATACTATAGATTACACAATCAAGTCAGGACCCAAAGCAGCCAGGGTATTTGCCTTGTCTGATGAGATTTATCCTGTGAATATCACAAAAGCTGTATTGTCTCCATCTTTTACAATCTAATCTCTTTTTTTCCTTGTCTGTTTTGTTAGAAGTGAAAATGTATCTGTCATTCTCATAGCAACGACTTCAAGATTTAACTAGAGGGCTAACTTGTACTTTTTACTAAGATAACGTGACATAAGAATATCTTCCTTCTGGGCAGAAATCTTGGATAGGTTTTGATCCATTTTTTTTTGGTACAGCCACTCAATTTGAGTTTTATGTCTCTAATAAAATGATTTCTCAGTTCCTCCATGAATTTTCAAAGTGCCTACTATGGAACTAAGCAGGCTTTCCCGTATTCTTGCGGCTTTGCTCAGCTGCTTAGTGCTGTATGTCAGGGTCACTTCAATTTTGTCGGTTTTCTAGTCCTATTTAGTCCATTCAGATAGCATTACAGTTAAACAATGCCCATCAAAGTTCCTTTGGTATTCATAGTCTCACCTAAATGAAGAAATTCTTAGAAGCTGATATGAAACCAAAGAATAGGAAAACTCCCTTTTCATGAAATCTGTGTCTGAAATATGCAGAAGTAAATGCTCAAGACGGGCATGAAACTTTTAGGACTTGCAAGTCTTTGAGGTTTGCTTCTCATTAATCTCAATTGTTGTAGCAATAGAAAATATCCCAAACACCCCAACCACCGGGATTCTTAGCTGACATATCTGAGTGTGGAAGCAGGTAAATGGCTCTATACTGATTTATGCCTGGTGAGGATATTTTAACCAGTCAGTCTAGTCACTAGAGAGGAAACCAGGATTAGGTCTGTTACTCAATTTGTGTTGCTTTGCCATTTTGGTCACCAATTGGCAAATAATCTGTATTGGTGATCAACATTGTTGGGTAGTGGCAATTTATTTTAAAAAAAAAAAAAAAAAAAAAAAAAAAAAAAGCTGGAGGATTTGAAAGGGGAAAAAATGCCCTGCTTTGTAGATGTTAGAGAGAACAAGCAATTTCTTAACACCTTTTCTTCAAGGAGTTAAGATGAATTATGTCTTTGAACAAATATTTCAAGCATGCAGGGATTTTATTGAAAAGTAAAAAGATGAAATCAAGTGTAAATTGTTTAGAACATTCCTAGTGAAGACATGTTGATTAATAAACATAAAAGAGGGAAGATGCATATTAATTTGTTTACGTGTAAGAGGCTTCTAGCTCATTAAAAGCCTAAGCGTTTAACTGGTGAAGCAGTGGATAAAACCAGACATTGTCTTCAATCTTGCTGAGGGCTCCAATAAGAAAAAAAACAGATTATTGCTAAATAGTATAATAGCTTTATTAATAACAGTGTTTTGATAAGGGGTGGGGTGTGTCTCAACTCAGTGGGTTTGCTGTAATACGGTGCAAACTTGGGCTCACTTCTCTATCTCAGTTACTGTGACTGGTAGGACTGAAGAAAATTTAACTTTGTCAACCATAGTCTGATTCTTGTGTATAGATAGCCATAAGTTCCTGGGTATGATTTTGTTAGACGTGATTTGTGGCTAGGATATCTGCTTATGTGTCTCCTGACTGTTTCTTTTGATTCTTTGCTAAACCACTACTACAAACTGAGGTATTTGCACTGTTTATTTTAGACGTTGTAAAAAAAAATAAAAATAACGTATCTATTAACAGCTAATGTTTACAGGAAAATAACCCTATGGACTATTTTAAAGGAAATTGAATATTAACTTAATGTCCTGGCCAAATAGAGGTTGAGTGATTGCATTCAATCTAACTTAAAAACAAATGAATAAGAAACAGCTGAAGAATCACCTTTTTCTTTGTATAAGTAGTCCTGGGAGAAGGTCACCAGGTATTTGCAAGTTTTCCCTAAAACTACCTTTTCTTTTTAGATGCCTGTTTTGTGAAGGTTTTTGCTCTAAAACTGTTAACACATTTTTATTTTTATTTAAAAAGGACATATTTCTTTTTTGCAAGCAAGTGTAAGTGTCGCTTAAGCTCTATCATGCAGTTTGAGTTTAAGCATAAAAACGTTCTGGTATTTTGTTTGTTCTTCATTTTTCATCAAAGACATTTCTCTCTCCCTTTCTCACTGTTTTTTTCCTAATTTTTCAGAGACCTATACTTTTGTTGTCATTTGCACAGTAAGAGATAAAGCAATGAATTTCTGTTTCTGCTGATATGTCATATTTATAGAACTGTGTACTTCCTATAACTTTAACTTCTTACTTTTATAATATGAATAAATAATCATAACAGAATTATGTTGGTAATTTTGCAGATCCAATGCGTGGGCCACGAAAACTAGAGGTTGTGGAGATCAAATCTAGACAAATCACTATTTGCTGGGAACCATTTGGATATAATGTCACACGTTGCCATCGATACAACCTCACAATCCATTACCGTTACCAGGCTGGAGGACAAGAGCAAGTGAGAGAAGAAGTAAGCTGGGATACAGAGAGTTCACATCCCCAGCACACAATTACTAATCTATCACCATACACAAATGTCAGCATCAAATTAGTACTGATGAATCCTGAAGGACGAAAAGAAAGTCAAGAACTTGTAGTACAAACTGATGAAGATGGTGAGTTTTTGTATTTACATATATGTATACATTGTACGTGCATACTACCTGCTAGTCAATACGTTTTTCTGTATAAGTGTATGTTCTACTTTCACTAAAATCTGTTAACAGATTTTCCACCAACTTCAGCAATTTTAAGGCAGCAAAGGGTCCATTAAAAGTGTTATAACGATCTTTCACATAATCTATAACATCACACATCATTTAATCATTTCTTCATTAAACTTATAACTTGTCTTGAACTATGTTCTGCCCCTTTGAAATTCCAGTATCAGTTTGAAGAAACTTCATGTGATTGTCCACAGTATCCTAATGTAAGCTTTTCTATTGAGTGATGTGCTCAACGTTAAATATTTGGTTTGGATTTGTGGTTTCAATTTCTCTGGCTTTGGCTTTCCAACCACTAGATGCTGTTAGTTGCTTATTCAGACAAAAAATTCCATATACCGACATTCAAATATATAGATACTCCCTTCCTTTTAGTAATTTTTGGCTAAGGTGGCATTTTCAGATCTTATGGGTTTTTGTTTGGAGCAATAACATAATTTCTGAGTGTCTTTTTTGAAGCATGGACAGCAGAATTTGCTACTATGTCTCTGTAGTGCTCTAGTAATATTACATGAAAAGTTTATACCATCCTCTTAAGTCCTCTGTGATACTGTTGTAATTATACATGCAAAGAGTGTACTGGAGCTCTGTTACCTATGATACCAAAGTGGGACTTCCTTGTTGAATTGGTCATGCACTAGAAATCAGTTTCACCTTTCCAGAATGCTCTGTACTAACGTATAGCCCTATAGTGCCCTGTACAAGTGTACCTTAGTTTTTTTGACCTTCTTTTAGCCACTTTAAAATGCATACTGTTCAAAGAAACCTTGTCAAATGACTGGCATTGCTTTATGTAAAAGATCCGTCCTCCTCTCGTTTTTATCATCTGCAATCTGAACAGGATTGGCATTGTATTTTCTTCCAGATCAATTATAGATATATTGCAAACATGTTGGAGAGATTTCTAGAAAAAACTGTAGCAAGGATGAGCTGCTCTTATAATAAATACTTGAAGTCTCTCATTTAAACCTATTACATCATTTAATATATGCTGTATTGGTTTTGTGTATTACTACATTCTAATCAAAATACATGAGGGAATAAATTAAACAATTTAGGAAAGTATAGTTGCTAATGCAACAGGTTTGACAAAGCATAGCTAACAAAAAGTTATTTAATTAGAATTAATTTTGCTGTCATCCTCTGATTTTGGTTTGGTTCAATTGTAGGATGACAAAGCTAAAGACCTTATTGTTACCTGGGCCATTTATGTATTTTTCTCTAAAATTTTGCATAATGTTTCCTTAATCCTGGCCCTCTGCAACTTTATATTATTCCGAGACCTATTAAAAACCAGCATCAGTGATTGAGAGAATACCTTAAACAAAAATTACAGCTTTTTAGTATACCATATACTTTCAGTAAGGTACATAAATCTGGATGTAACACAACAGAGTATACTGACCCAAACAGTCATCATAGTTTTTCAGTTCACACAGTCATGTAGGTTGCAAGGAACCTCTAGATTTCATTAGTCGAACCTTTTGCTCAGAGAAGATCGAGTGAGAGCAGATTGCTCAAGGTCTTGTACAGTTGAGTTTGGAGTATCTCCAAAGACAGATATTCCACAACCTCTCTAGGTAACTTCTGCCAGCACTTGACCTCCCTCATGGCATAATTGCTCAGAGTTTATGGCCTTCAGATAATTTTAGAGGGTTACTAGTGTTTTACTACCAATTTATTTACAGTATATTTAATTCTTCTCCCTTTACACGTAAATCATTAAGCCCATGATTCCAAATGAATTTTGCAAGCTCTCTCGTACTTGGAAGCAAGGTTTGGTGCCCAGACTTAAGGTTGCCCTAAAGGCATATCTTACTGGTTCATACAGGACTGGTAAACCAGTTCAGAAACCATCACCTGTCCTTGAAGCTTCCCTTTGGTAGAGTAAGGGGCTCTGTGGAGACCTATGGAGAGGTGATTATGAAGTCTCAAGCCATGTAAACTCCCAGACCAACAGTGTGGAGGAGTAGGAAGAGGAGACCTAGCAGTGGGAAGGAGGAGACCTAGCAGCAGGAAGGAGTCACCAGATGTGTTGCTTGTAGATCTTCCTATTCTTTAACCTGGTAAATCTCAGTAAGAGGTCTGAGAAGTTATTTCAACCACTGCAGCAAGTATTTTCCACCTTCTTTCTCTAGTATGTGGAAAATGTTAGGTGTATCTTATTGGATTTTCACATGCAGTTTCTGGAAATGTGCTCACCCATCAATGCCTGTTGCTTCACAAGAGTCCTGTGTGCCTAATTTCTTATAAAAAGCCAAATTGTCCTTTTCTTCCAACAGTAGTGTTTTACTGGAAAAGTTCACTAATTCCTTCTTACAATGAAAGTGACACGTATGTTTCCTCTAATGGCACTATCATGTTACATAAATCATTCTCCTGAGCTACACTGGTCTTTGCTTCAGTCTTGGGTAAATAATAGTGGGTGCTATTTTGTAAGAGTTTATATGCAGTTGAGATGGTTTACTTGGAGAGAAGAGGAGGTTATGTATGGTTATATATGATCTGTTTAACAATTCACTAAATGCTGCAGAATATGCACTGTATCTCAACACAGGATTGAGATACGATGGATGGATGGCTTTTATGCCTCAACAGTGCAAATATTAAGCAGTGTCTCCTTTTGAAGCTTTTCTTAAAACAGCATTTTTTTCCTCTTTTTAATCTGTTAGTCCCAAGTGCTGTGCCGCTTGAATCCATTCAAGGGAGTACCTTTGAAGAGAAGATTTTTCTTCAATGGAGAGAGCCAGTGCAAACGTATGGTGTGATTACTTTGTATGAGGTATGTAGCATTTTGCCATGTTTTAATTTTTATGTATAATTTTACATTTCAAAAGTGCATAATTAGTAAGAAAATCAAAATATTTTTTCCAGTTTCTGCAAAATGAATATTCTTTTGACTTTAGTAGTGCTTACAAAGTAATAAAATCAAATATATAATGTGGGAGTGAATTACTGCAGGACCCAAAATGTCCCTGGGTTATCAGCTTTAAGAAAACTGCTATTTTTAGAATCATGTCAGATAGCATTCTATCTAGTAGCATGGATCAAATATTTAAAAGATTGTAAGACAGGTCTTAGTGAATTTTTTAAAAAATAGGAGACAACACTGGTGATAGTCAACTTCACATTTAGGTAGGACTCATTACAGTAAGTCTATTGTAACAGAAACAAGCAGGTGTAATTAAAAAAAAACCTAGACTTTTTAAAATGCAAATTCAACAAAATTATATGTTTTTAGATGTCTAAAAATCGCTGCTTTTCCTCATGTGAAACCTCTGCCTGAATACCTTTTAGAAAAATTGACAAAAGACTGCACAGATTAAGCTGTCAGACAGTAATCGCTGTTAAGCTTCTTACCTGACCTTACTACAAAATTGGTATTGAAATGCTTTGTTTAAAAAAGCACACCTAAATGAGATATGGTGTAAAAGAAAAGTTAAATTGAATGGTAACCTATTGATACTGTTTTGAAAACTTTTCACAACATTTTACCCTCTTACAATAAAAAGTATGGATTGATTTTTTTATAAGCCTAACTACTTTCCAACTGGTTCAACAGTTGCCTGTCTTCAGAGATCAGAGTATTTTAGTTAATATGTTAATGTTTTTACTGGTGTTAGGTTTTATACACATAGAAACATAGAGTGGTGAATCGTGCAGGTGTATTCAGAGGTGGAAAAGAATCACTTGGCCAGACTTTCTAAAGTGTCCAGGACTGTGCAAGTCTCTGAACTTCAAAAGAAACTTACATTCCAACAGTGGGAGGAATATAGAAAAGAAAATACTGATATATCTTTATACTGTTTATCCAATATGCCTCAAAACAGAAACAGAGGGAGCAAAGCAGTCAGTTAAATCAGGAACTTGGTTTAAATAATTTTAAAGTAAAAGATACCATGAGTCTGGTGCAACCAAACCATCCCTTGTTCTAAACACACCAACTCAGTCCAGTTGGATGGCTGAGTATGAACAGACCCCTAGTTCCTGAAGACTTGTTTATCAATACTTTTTGTCACCCAATGTTTGGTCATAAGCCTAAAATGTTTACAAAGTTTTTATAAATATGACTGGCAAACTCCCTGGAGGCCATCAAATATACACATTGAGTCACAGGGACTTTTTACCTATTTTAAATGTATACTTCAGTTGAAATATAAAAGTACACTTCAGATATATTTTAGCTATCTCAAGTAGCTCACAGGATGAGATCCGGACCAGTTAGATGAAATTTAGGTGCTGGTGTTCTAGAAGTTGATTTAGACTATACATGATGTCTCAGTAGACACCTCTCTGGCTGGTCTTTGTGCTGTCAAGGTAATGCATCCAGCACAGCTCCAAATCACCCAAGCTTGAGAAGTGAGGTGTCTGGCTCCTGCCTATGCCTTGTTGCAAGCCAAAGCTTTGACAGAGGCATCTAAGCATTGACTGTGTGTACATCAACAATTCTGATCTGAAAAGCACAGCCACTAAAGCTGCTCTTATACAAACATATAGCATGTTTGGTATGTTCATGAAAACTATGGTGCTCAGAGCATTCACCTTTCAGATAACAGCCTAGCAGATGAGCACTAACCTAGTAAGGGGGAGGCCTGGGTAGGGAACATTTCAGCCTGAAGGATTCCCCAATTTGTGATAATCTGTCTGCAGGGGAGTGACTCAGTCACAGAGCCATAGCAAAGGGTAAATGCTCCTTCCATTCACCTGTCACCTGCTTCTGGGCTGTACACAACCAGCAGTGAAAGAATTGTAGTGCCAGGAGAAAAGCAAGTACGAGAGTGACGGGTACAAGTTGAAGACACACATCTTGGGTGAGGCAAAACTGCAAGTAAGTAAGCCTGAGTCAGACCTAGGAGGAAGGTTGCTCTTTCCAGGGCAAGCTCTTCAGCTGGTAGCCATTTTTTATAGATGCAGCGTTAAGACTACAGCAGCAGACATCTTTCAGGAGGAGGTCCCAGGGTCTTGATGCCAGCAGACAGATGAACTTAATGTGTAGTCCTGATTCTGCATCCCTGCTCCCAGACAGAAAGCTCAATCTCATCTCTGCTTCTAGCATTCCTTACTCTGAGTACCTAACGTTCTGCGATGTTAAAAATCTCATAGCATAGTCTGTTTTCTGGGGCCAGGCATTTTTAGTGCCTGAAGGAGACAGTCTTTTAATATATGTGGTGGGAAGAACTGTACGTTGAAATATCAAGTATTACAGTATTCATTGCTATTGTGAAATTAAGTGCAAAACCAATTATTTTACCAATATTTAAATGAAAAATGTCTTCAGTTGAAGAAATGACATAATGACAAATTATACCATCTTGCTACTCTATCACCAGTACAAGTCCACAGTTGTAAGAATAAAGGAATTAGTCCTTCAAGCAAGGTTTCATTTAAATTTGATAAAAATAGTAAACATCCAGTGAGAAAATGTCACTCATGCTCCCCCTTTTTTTTTTCCTTCGTCAGTGCAAAGCTGAACTGGCTTTAGCAGTGGTGGATGTAAGAAATCAGCTTTAAAAAAATTTTTTAAAAAAATAGTAACAGTCTTGCAACTACGAGTAAAATACAGAAACAGTGCCTTTTCATTTTAACCAGGCAAAGCACTACTTTTTCTTTCGTGTTCTGCATGATCTGTGGAAGAACTTTTTTCATTACAGAATATCAGCCACTTAGCTATCTAATAACGAAATACTGCAAAAATTTGGTAAGAATCTAACATAGAGTGCAGATTCTCCAGTAGCCTGGTATTATTTTGAATAAAACTTGAGTGAGATTTTGGAAAATCCAGTTAAGAATTATAGAAATATAGAAGAGAGAGTTTAAGGCAGCTGCAAGAGATCATTTAGTTCACATATCTGCAGCAAAACAGGATCAACTGTATATAAAGCAGAGTTGCAATGTAGTTGTCTAACCTGTTTTAAAATCCCCCCAAAAAGTTATGACCCACTCTCCCACAAGCAGATATAACAACACTTGCCATCAGAAAGGGAGATTCTTTTAGGCAATTTGTAACCTTAATTTCTTTACGATAAAAGTTCAGATATTTGATAGTGTAATCTTCTTCTGTCTTCTGTTATAATTAGGAGGGTTAATTGAGTGGCTTTTAAGGCACTTTCAGCTCAATTTATACATGAGGAATTGTAGAGGATCTGCCTATATCTACCAAAATAATGTCAGGGTTTATCTAGTTGTATAAAAGTTTTTATTACTTATTTTCAGCATTTTATTGATGTTATATTGGATGGGTCCTATAAAAATCAATTTTCATTAAGTCAGAGGTTTTAGGAAATTGGAAGTGTTTAAGGTGTGTAATGCCGACACTTAGATATTTCTATGTATTGTTTTATACGTCTTCATAATTTTAATGATATGGAATAAATATAGCAAAAAGAATGTCACTTGTCACTTTATATAATCAGAGCGTTGGAATTATTCCCATACAACTGAAACTTTAGAAGTAAAAAGGAGGGATGAATCATTTTTACTTTTTAATTTTTTAATGGATTTCTTATTTTTAAATTCTCATTACCGTGCATGGAAATTAGTAATTAATAGAAGAAATCTGGATCAAGTTTTACTGTGAACTTATATTAACATTTCTAATGAAAACTAAAAATACTGTTTGAATTAGAGAAGGAACAGTGGATACAATATACACTCTGCATATATTACTTAACATTTTATCTCTCCTTTTCTCCAAATGAGAATCTGGCCTAGGTACAATATAATAACCTGAAAATTTCCAAATTAGCAATTACAATAGCTAAGCTTCAGACTGAAATACAAGCTTTACCCACTTTCTGAAAAATTTGCCTTAAGCTGCCCTTATCATCTTTTACAGATAATCTTATTGAGAGCAAAGTGTAATTATAGTAACGTCAGCTGGAACTGGGGGCTACACCTCCTGCTATTTGCTTATCTGTTTTGACTTGGTTGTTTTGGTTTTGTTATTGTTGCTGATCAAAACCAACAGTAAGATGAATGCAAAAAATGACACTGGTAAAGTCAGCATCTTGAAGGAATTAATGTAAGCCTGAACCCATCCTTTAGGGTTGTAATCTAGCTGCCTCTAAGTCTCTGTATCTATAAAAGTAATAACTCATACCAGTTATGGCTGAGTTTCTGTGGCCCTTCATGGGATTTGGGATTTGAAGAGTATAAGAGAGTAAGATAGCTTATCATAAAATGTCTGACAGTGCATACATCAGAAGGGTTTACTGGATAAAGATGCAATCTCTGTCCATCTGCTCAAGGCAGTTTATAACTTTCTTATTCTTTTGCAGATCACCTACAAAGCAGTCAGTTCCTTTGACCCAGAAATAGATTTATCCAATCAAAGTGGAAGAGTCTCAAAGCTAGGAAATGAAACGCACTATCTCTTTTTTGGACTGTATCCTGGCACTACCTACTCTTTTACCATCAGAGCCAGCACAGCTAAAGGCTTTGGACCTCCAATCACAAATCAGTTCACCACTAAAATTTCAGGTAGTTGATTAAAGAATATTATTGTTTGCTTATGTTAATGACAGGGGTGATTCTTTTGTTGTTTACTTCTTCTGTGGCGTTTAACAAGCAGCAAGTTGAAAAAGTAAAATACATCTTCATCCCTGAAGATGTGAAAGTTACATACATTAATATACCTGAAAAGCTTCCAAGTGCTTAAATATCAGCTTGTACTTTGAAATTCCTGTTCACAACTGTAACTTATCGCCCAAGAAACCCTATGAGTTATGTGCCTGCAGTCAGTGCCTGCTGCTGTTGCAACATTTAGCATAGGGTTTTTTGAACATGAGGATGAAGGTTCCATTCAGAGCTTAGTCGGGCTTGACATGATTCTAAATTAGTACAGTAACGGTGCTGGAAAATCTCTTTAATGAGCCATGAACAATTGAGAGCAGAGCAGAAATACTGTATGTCTAGCACTCGCTTAGAGAGTGTAGCTAACTGCCAGCCTGCATGTGTTCCTAGCAGGCATGCGGACTGAAGTGGATATGAAACTGTAGAACATTAGATAAGAACATCAGGACTAGTGGTTTTCGCGTAACAGCAGCATGACTCTCTCAATTCTGCAGATCCCTGAACAATATTTGAAAGCTCTCCCAGAGGCAGAAGAACACTTTGTTTCTCTAGTTGATAGGGTGCAATACTATTACTACTCTGCAATGCTTACGTAATTCATGACGAGATGTTTTGCAAAGTTAGAGTTGAACTCCCTTTCCTCTTCACTTCTCTACAGTCCCCTTGGGAATTAAACTGACAGTTGAACTATGGTCCCTTGATAATACTTACAGAAAATTACCTTCTCTATTTGTGACACTGGGATACAAAATATTCGTTCTCTTTTACTCATTCTTTGAATTTTTCCCCATCACTCATTTTCTGTCCTCGCTGGAATGAAAAAAGTTAACAAGTGTTAATCAGAAACACACAAATTTCTTTTTTCTTATTACAGGAAAAGACACTTAATGCAAGGTGGAAATTATTGCCAATACAGGTGTTTGTAAAGGGGAAAAAAAAAAAAGTTGTTAATTTTCAAGTTAGAAAATTATTTTTTATAGAAAGTCTGAAGATAGCTAACACTGATTGGTAATGATGAGGTTCATTTTCCATCTCATTTCCTATACTGAGGGGAAGCTTTCTCTGCCCAAAATGAACTTCTGACATAGCAAGACTTGATATGAGTTAGGATGGCAGAATTAGCCCTTATCAGAATGAGGAAGGAAGGAGGCTATTGAGAGGGGAGGAGAATCTGGGCATTTGTGAGTAGTGCTGGATAGTAAATTGTTGTTCTTCTCTAAATTTGATACTTCACCAACTAAAAGTCAGTGTAAACAGGCGTTCGCAGACTGACCTCCATGCAGCAAGGTTCTGCAAGCTGTCGTGTTTGCACCCCACTCTCTCATTACTTCCTGTTAGTTACTGTACTAACAAGGCGCGTTTATGACTTGTCTTTGGGTGGTTAAAGCCGACCTCTTGATGAATTTAAAATAGAATCAGAATGCATACATTTCTTAGTATCACTGACAAATCACAGCTGAAATTTTAGCTTTTGAATATGGTACCCTCTTTGCAGTGCGATTGGCCTGTGATATCATTGTCCCACTGTAAGATTTCGAGGCTCTTGATGTGGCCAGTGCTCTCCATTTTGGAGAGATGTGAAACAAAAATGGTGAAGATTTATGGATAATTTCCTGTCTTAAGTGTTTGATTAGTACTATTCTGTACTGTAAATAGTTGCCATGTTTCACTCTACAGTTGTGTGATTGGCACTGATCAATGAAGTGATCTGTATGTAAATATGTATTACCAAAAGCAGAGCTCGTAGCATTGCCTGCTGTCAAAATTTATGAGCACTCTATTAGAAGACTGTTTTCTATTGCATATAATTGTGCGGGCTGAAAGAAGAGAGACATTACTCTGAGCCATCATTCTGAAAATCCCTTCAGATTTGGGCAATCTGTAAATGTTACAGTTTACACACAAATGGTAGAAACTTGACAGAACTGAACAGTGAATGTCGCCATAGATGCCATACTCACTAAATAGCTTTAAGTTCTCCAAGCTTTTAGAGCCTTGCCTGTCTGTTTATCAACTCAGGGTGGCCCCACACAGATAGAGTGTCTCCAAGGGCCTTCACCTTCTGCTGCTGAAGACCAGCGAGTGCAGTTGCAAAAACTGTGAACAGGAGAGTATCTCCTGTTTTCTCTGTTTATTGATAAGCTCCTTCTTTACATGTGGGCAGTGTGGAGGAGGAAGAGTCCTAACCTAGGCAGGAGAAAAGTGTAAGAATAGATAATGTCCAAGCATCTGTGGAGAAGAGAAAAAGTAGCCAGGACTAAAAGGTAGGTCTAGGAGAACAAGAAGTCATATCCTGGATAAGATGACAGTTTTGGTGAAGGGACACTAAGATTAGTAAAGAATGCAAGTACGGACCTAGGAGTCATAAATTAGGAAGATTACAAGACTTTTTTAGATATTGGCAGGAGACCAAGGACAAGAAATGACACTTACAGTGTTCCAAAAACATTCAGAGTTCATACAAGTTTTTGGAGATGCAGTTACTCTTTGCTTCCTGTATTTTCAGGATTGTCAATTTAAGAATGAGGCATTATGTGAACAAGTTCTGGATATTCAAAACTGCAAAACTGAAATATGTGAAAATTGTCTGAATCTTTAAAGTACTGTGAAACATTATGCCTTTAGGCTTCTCAAAGTGGGTACCCAAATTACTTAAAATGATTAGTCTAAATATTTGTGTCTTATATCCAGGATTGTAAACAATAAAACCCTTTCGGCTTACAAGGAGGTTTTTGAGGATTATTTTTTTTTATTTGTGAAGCATTTCAAAACTGGTGAATAGCAATGAAAAGCGAGGAAGTTGTTAATAGTTTCACAGCAGACTGAAGAGTTGTGGACAAAAATGTTAATGCAATCCTGACTTGATATATACGGGAATACGGATAGAGAAGTTCATATACCTGTGAAGTAGATGCAGCTACTACTGTAGCAGAAGGTGAAAAGGATAGGAAAATACACTTGAAAGAAAGACTCACGTTATTGGAGATATTTAATTTGCTAGAGGAGCCTAGAGGTTGATATAATCTGTATGTGGAACATAATATACTCTATGTGGTGCTGAGAGACGTGGTTTAGTCGTGACTTGACAGTGCTGTGTTAATGGTTGGACTTGATGATCTCAGAGGTCTTTTCCAAGCAAGGCTATTCTGTCATTCTGTGGTCAGTATGGTGCACAAAATATCCAGTGACTGGAAGATGAAGGTAAATAAACTGAGGTGCTAAATTGATCTCCATGTTCAATATGAAGTATAATTAGCCATTGGAAGAACCTGCTAAAGAAAAGATCTTTTTCCCCACCAAATATATTTTATTTTTCAAGCAGGAATTAGTTTAGGGAAGTTCACTGCCCTGCATTATTGCTGTGGTCAGCAAAGATCATTGTAATGATCACTTTTTGCTCCTTTAGCCTTTAAATCTGTTAATTGTGTATTGTCATTAACAACTAGACAGCAAAGATAAAACAGACTGCTAAACAACCAATTAAACAAGCAGCCTTCCATCCAATGTAATGACAAAAATGTGACCAGATGATAACACTGAAAAAAGTAGCAACAGTAAAAGACAAGAACTGAGGCACCATTTGTTTTAATCACAACAGTAATTCCTTAATGAAGACAGGGTTTACAAAAGTGCTGTTGAGTGTGGCTTCAAACTAAGATAAGCTCTCGTGGTGATAATCCTGCTTCATTATTATGAATTATGTCTGTGGTGGACAATAGACCGAGGACAGTTAGTTAAAATTCCAGGAATCACAAATTCTGAGAGAGCATCCTAATGCTACATACTGAGAAAACTGGGCCGAGTTTCAAAAACTATAATCACTTCAGCATACACATTTGCAGATGCTCTTCTTGAGATAGCTTTTCATTTCCAAGGCATCAATTCTCAATGCTTTCTGCAAACTTACTCCTACTAGTATCTGTTTCCTGTCTTGAAATTGGCAGTGAGCTGGGATTTCTTGTTTGTTTTTTTCTTTTTTTGCTCAAGTTATTTAACAGTTGTCTCACACTTGTGTTGTAATAGAAAGCATCTCAGACCTATAAAATGAAGAAGTCTTTAAAATTACCTATTCAAATAGAGATACAGCTCTTGAAAGAAGGAATGCAGGAATAACAATTATTTTTGCCTCTTTTTTTATTCTAGCACCCTCTATGCCACCATATGAACTTGAAACACCTTTGAATCAAACTGACAGCACTGTGACAGTCTTGCTGAAACCTGCACAGAGCAGAGGCGCTCCTGTCAGGTACTGGGGGAAAAACCTTTATAAAATTAAAACCAAATTGATTAATTTCTTGAACATGTTTTCTGGGGATTTTCTACACAGCAGTCACTGTTTAAATTCATGTCTGTATTAGCTCTAATTAAATAGCTGAAGAGAATGAAAATGCTTTGATGTTGAGTGTTCACGTATTGTTTAAAGGATTTGATCCAGATGCAAGTGGCTTGTTCTTTGAAGATAAGGAATAAAGCCATAGTTCTATTGTGTGGGTGGCTTCTTTAAGGTAATTGCTTACTGCAGTGTTATAAGTTCAAGGGCATATCACATTTTTTATGCTGAGCTACTGTCTTTAATATGCACTCTTGTTTACTTCACAGATTTAAGATAATCAACTCGTAGTAACTTAGCCAACTTAATATGTACTGCAACAGTCATAAAGTATTTACATTTAATTGACCACGATAGCAGAAATGGGGGGGGGAAGGGGAGAGGGAAATAATCAACCTGGAAAACCAGTAGCTCAAATTCTTTAGTGTTACATAGTGCCCATGAATGAATTTGATTTGCAGAAGTTTATTTCACTGCCAGGTATATGGTACTGTGTTATGTCCCTCATTGATTAGAATAAAAGATGCCTGCTTTTCAGTGAAGGCAGAGGAATGGTTAGATTGTTTTGAAGGAGAACCAGTAATGAGCCCAATACTCTGAATAAATGGAAATACAGATGAGAAAAATAAAGATTTTTCCAGATGCTTAGGATGTTTTTCCTTTTGGCTAATCGTGTCATCAAAAATGGTTAATTCTTTTGCTACTGTACGAAGAGTTTCCACTTACAGTGAATGACTATCAGTTATTTTCATGGTGATGCTAAGGTTTTTGGTAATTTGTTTGTCTGGGAAATACAGGTCTAGTATACTCATATATGCATGAATGAAAATAAATGTTCTTTGCATTTCTTCAGGGTATTCAGTGTTTCGTATAATGTTGGGGGTTTTTTTTCCACTATGCAACATATTCATTGTTGCCTTATATGTTGTATGTTTATATGTCTGCATGTAGGAAATGCCATCCTGTTGATCATTCAGACTACTTTTTAAAAAAAAAAAGTAACTCTTTGGGGATTGTCTGAACCAGCTGAGAAAAAACAGGAAGCAATTAAAGCAGATTTAATGAAACTATTTGATTTAGCGGATTCAGTTTGATTGAAACCAGAATGATTTGATGTTTGCCTGACTTTATCTCACAAAGCTATAGTGTAGTTCTTCTGAATTCAAGCATCTGGATTAAAATAAAAACAGTTGGAATTGTTATTTAAACACAAACATATTAGACCATTAATAAAAAAAACCAGTTTCATTCCTTTTATCTGCATCATGAACTAAAGATGATTGACTCTTATAGCAGTAGTGGCACATCAGAAACTTCACTGACAACAGAAAGCAGCTAGTTAGGAGATTAAAGTGTGCCAAACAAGGGGATGGGTGGTTAGGAAAATAGGAGAGATGTAAAGTAAGATGAAGCTATAGAACTGACAGATGAACACACAGCAGCAAATTTACCGAGGTCTTAAAATAAAATGAATGCTGACTGCAAACTCACAATGTAAATACTGAGTGAAGCAGAGTGAAAATTAAAGTAAGAATTTCTTAATACTTTTAGCATTTTATTGGACAATACACTCGCAAACACACTATGATTGCATAGCTTGCAGAACACATCTGCATATGGATTTTATCATCTTAATCTGTATTTACTGGGTGTTAAAAGTTTAGTCATAGTTCATTTATGCACACCACTAAGCAAGATGCCTTGTCTATTGATTCTTCTACAACTACTGGCTTGGTTAATGCAGATTTTTGAAACTGCACTAAACTTGCAGTGTAAATGATTGTTGTTGTTTTATTGATCAACGCATCAGCCATGTCACATATCATTCTTTAATTCCTGAGATGGATAAAGAGAGCACAAATTCTGCCGTTCAAGTCAACAAAGCTAATGCCTGAGGTCATTCAGAATTCTAACTTTTTTTCATGATTAAATTTTTTTTCTCTACTTAAACATGAAAAATCCTGATACCTTTTACCTTATTTAGAATCCACACACAACCACCACAACATAAAAGGACAGAAAGGGCAATGCTGATTGTTTAAATGTTGATTCAAAAAGCAGACATTGTAGATATGTTCAAGAAGCTCTGTTTACAATGATAAAGTACACATTAATCATGAAGGCCAAATGTCATTTCAGGTTGTTTTAGAATTCGTAAGACTGGACATGATTAAAATGTATTTTGTCAGAGTTTTAATACAACAAATACTGCTTGCTTTGTCTTCAATTTCAGGTCCAGCATGTTTTATCACTGTTGCTGTGTTTATTTCAAGGAGATTATTTTGGAATTATATGTGTTTAAATCAGTAATGCATTCAGTAATGATGAATGTATGCACTTCTTTAACAGCTGGCTAAGCTATTTTGATTTTTAGAATGGTTGTAATTTGCAAGGCTTTTTTTTTTAATTTAAGATGATGGCTCTGTGGAAATTGTGTAATATGTCTTATTGTGGATATTATCTTTTTTTCCCCAAAGATTTGTATATGTAAGAGTCAGTAAAGTTTAAAAGAATTTGCATAAAAAGCATACAAATGCAAATGTGTTTTCCTGTGAGGGATCTTCGACATCTATTGAGGGACTCACTCTTCCAAGGCAGTATCTTTTGTACCTTTCACTTCTTCAGGGCAAATTAGCCTAAAGTTTAAAAGACTCAGACTAAATGGTCAGTTCCATTGCTTCTACTAAGGAATACTAATTTATTGCAAAGATCTGGTTCATGCATGGGAATTAAAAATGTAATGCTCAGTGACTGCATGTATTTAGTATTGTTTATATATTCATCTATGTTAGAAAGAGCTTTAGATTGCCGCATTCTATTATAAGAGGTTCTTGTGACCTTCTCTGGAAAAGTTTTCCTGCAAGATTTTAGCTTCAGCAGGGAAAAGAGTTTTCTTTGTCGCATAGATTTCCATTCAGTCTTGCCATGATAAAGGTTGAGTGTTTCCACTTTAATCTCATATAATCAGCAGAAGCCGTCACCATACCACCCTCCTACTATACTATTCTGTTCCACATCCTCAGAAAGCCTTAGGAGTAAACATCACAAAGATTTTGGCCTAGATAACACCAGAACCACCTGGCAATAGCAAGCACTCTGGGAGCAGCAGACTAGGGAAAGGAGCAAGGGGGATAAGAAAGAAGGCAAGACTATCCAGGCTCTACTCTGTCTCAGGGGTCTCTCTCTTATTACATGACAGAGCTTGGCTGGGCTGGATTTGCCCCATTAAACCCTGCTAATCAGTTAGTGGCCCATTCAGCCACCCTTTCTGCTCTTCTAGACACCATAGATAGTTGTTAATTTCCTCTTTAAACCTAAAGTGAGAGAAAGGAGGCCAAGTGTGTCAGCTACCAATGCCCTGTGGATGCAATACTTGGCATTTAGGATGCCCGAGTACTTCCTGTGCTGAGTATGTGGGATCGGTCCTGCAGCACCTGGGGCTGCAAAGCCCAAACATGATGAAAGAGAGAAATTGCAGCAGTTACCAAGTAGTATAATTTTAAAGTACCTTCAAGAAAACACGCAGAAGGAATCAAACTGAATTATGTGAGCTGAAAGCTGTGAGTGTGCTAAAGTGAAGGCAGTCTGTGTACTCCCAGTGCATCCTCTATCACCAGTGTGCCCAACTTCCTCAGCATGCAACTTGGGTGCCCCAAATAAGAACAATTATGGGAAAATAAAGCAAACATATCTTTACTTGAAGCGCTTAATTTTGAAATGTAATTTTAATCTCTCTTCCCTGAAAAAAGTAATGTATATTATATTTTGGCCCAAAAGGCCATATTAAATTATTAATTTTAAATTATTATTTTGAAGTGCAGCTGAAAACAACATCTAGTTTGAAATCTCTATGGTAATCTAAAGTGATAAGCACTCCTTTTTACTACTTCATCAGATAAACACTTCATGATATGTTCAGATTGTCTAAATTCCACAGAGATTTACATTTTTTATTGGCCTAATCCAGACCTTTAAAGTCACCCTGTAAATACTGGGTTCATTGTCACAGGTAGATTTACACATGGTCACTGGGATAGGAACAGTATGCTTCAAAGGAAGATTCATGGTATAAAGAAACCGTTGTCAGTCCAAGTCCAGGGAGTACTTCATTCTATATGTGGCTTAGTCATTTCAACAACACTCATAATGATTCTTAAATGAATGACAGAGGACACCTAATTCTTACCCACTGACTAGCAGCAGGAGTAAATTAATCTGAGATAGTCGCCTTTGAAATGCAAAGACTCTTATGTAGTGCAACAATTCCCCACTGGAACCATCATGCGCTGTAAATGAAAGGGGTATCACAGTTGCCTTCCTATCCCTGCCACACACATTGCAAGGTAGGAGGGTGTGTTTTAGGGCCTCATCTCTTTCCTTCTGCATGTCTGGTGCCATGACTATCAGCCTTCTATGTGACTGGTGTTTTTCCAATCACTAGGCCTAGCACAAAGGACGCAGACAGCAGCAAAACAAACCAGCAACCAGATTCTATTGCACATAAAGTCAGTACATGGGTGATCACTGGGGGTACAAACAAGTCAAACAGATCACACATAAGAGACATCAACCCCAGCAACCCCAGGAACAACACAGCACAACCAATAATAGGTGGAATAAACAAAGACACAAAGTCTCCCACAGAAGAGATGGGAGACAACCAAGTCAATAGGCTGATCATATAGGATAGAAGTAGCCACATATTGTCTCCCCACAAAGCCCGCGTTTGTAAATGCCAAACCTGACCAGGGCCCAGTTGCAGGGAGAGTCAGGAGGTCCTTCCCCAACAGGAACCTCTGCAAAGTGCATCCACCTTACAGACAGACACTCCACCCTTCCTGCAAGTGGTCCCAGCTTTTATCCCCAAAGCAGGACACCTGGCACTCATTTACCCAATGCGGGGCACCTGGGGCTTGTTTACCCAAGGGCTTTCCCTACAAGGCCGGCTGCACCTTGGAGGAAAGCCAAAAGGCAAAGTCATCCCCTCCTTTTGAAGGACTGTGGGAACCACCCATATGTCAACCTTAATTCAGGGCTTGGAGTTCAGACTCCACCACTTCAACTGGCCATCCCATCTGCCTTGTAACTTTGTCTGCTCACTTTCTCATAGGTTGGGAGCAGGAGTTCGCATTCCTTGTGCCATGTCAGTTAGGACATACAATACTGTTCAGACACTTCCATATGAAGAAATGGGATCATCTGAAGATTGAGAGACCTTTTGCAGGACCCTCCAATCTGACAGACCACCTTCCAGAGAAGCCTCTACCTACCTTTATCCTTGAAACTTACAGTCTTCACAAAAACACTCACCTGGTCAGCAGAGCTGCAGATTAAATTGTTTCACTGGCAATCAAGAAATTGAAACAAAAACTAGCAAGCTAGCCAGGCTGTTTAGAAACCAGTGGCAGATGTCATTGGAACTCAAAAAGCAGCAGTGCATCAAGCACTCTGAATACAAAAGTTTCAGCATATTTTCCATAACCTTGAAGAGACCACAGGCACTCACATTGCTGTTATAAGGACATGGCAGCCACAGGGCTGGGCCTCAGAGTTGCAGTCCACTTCACAGAGAAGAGGTACTGATATCTCAGTCTGAGTTTCTGTGCTGCATGATTAGAGTGCAGCATTAATTCCCATGAGTGAATTATGGAGGCAGACATCCTGACTATGATTCTAAATTCAGAATAAGTGAACAAATGAGTTTTGAAATGGGAGAATGCTGATTTGCACAATAGAAACGTGTTAGTGTTCTGTGTAGGCAAAAACATGGCAACAGCACATGCAAATAAAAGCTTTGCAATATCTTTATTTTTAGCTCCATCCTCTCACAATTCCTACCTAACACATTATGTAATGCTAGCATTTTGTTGTAATTCCCTTTTACTCCCAGTGACATTACATAGTAATGAGAAAAAAGAAAATCTCATGTAGACATAGCTGAGGAAATATCAAAACTGTGCATTAACCAGGGGAGGTTTGGAAAGTTTCCCAATAAAATGAAAAATGAACTTTGGCCTTTCAAGAGCTCACTGATAAAACAGTCTAGATATTTGGTGGATTTATGATGAAGAAATGGTTATGTTGAATTAATGTTGCTATACGTGTTCAATACTTATTATTTATTGCTAGCATCACTAGTATTCTAAAATGTCATGTTCAAAGTATAGCCTTTTGAAATACTGTAAGACCACAGATCTAAAGAGCTTGAAGGGAACTTCTTGTCCATTCTTTAATTTGCTTGCCACAAACATCCTTTCTATTGTTTAAGGGTCCATAAACATAAAGACTTGAAATGTATGCTGTAGGGTTAGCTCTTGCCTGCAAACTGTATTTCCAAATCATAGTTTTATAACCTGTAAGGCAGCCAGTAAACTTGTTTGAGGATGTCTATGGTACAGAAGGGACAGAGTTTTATTAATGCCCATAATTGTCACTTCTTTATAGCAACAAATATAATTATTTACAGCAGAAGGGTCAGTTTCAGTTTCATTGAGGGAACAGTACAATAATTGCTTATGCTATAAAATGCTGTAATTCTTTTTTGTTACGCAGTAGAACTTGTCCTTGGAGTTTTATTGTGACTTGAGTTAGAATTTGTGGTATGTGTTGCCTGGGCGTGTGTGGTGCAACTTCACATGTCCTGCCGGCTTGTTCAGAAATTTCTGTGGTGCTTTTAGTGCAACTTCTCACATAGTCCCTGGGTAAAAGGAGCATTGATTCTTGATTTCATTAAGTAGTAATTTGTGTAACTGAGAACCCAGTATGTAATGCTATCTGTCATTTAGCAGTGTGATTAATAAAAATTAATCTATGATAAATAAAGCAAGCTAGAGCAATTCTAGAATAAAAGAGAGAATGGATATTCTCTGTCTCTGAAGATATTATTTTTCAGTTTCATAACTCACCAGTACTTTCTCAGGGGCTTCTTCTACGTGCTGGCCTTAAGTAGGATGCAGTGGAGATCATATCTTTGCATGATTCCTAATGATGGTCTTCTCAGTATTGCTTACCTCTCATTCTGACAGCATGATAGTCCAGTCCAGCTAGGCTAGTTCTTTGCTAACATCCTTTGGACCACTGGGTTTTTCCAGTCTCTCTGGTGAAGGCTGAAGTCCAGCAGCACTTCAACTGGTGAATCATATACTCTTTGAACTCATACCCTGTTTTGCTGGCTGTGGACCTCCACCTTAAGTCAGAATTGATAAAACATGTTTTTCTTAAATCTGCTTACTAAAATTAACAGCTCGGTCTCTGAGTATGCAAGGAACAGAGAAGTGTGGTACACAAATGGATTATATGGATTTTAGGCAGCTCAGTGTTAGCAAGTGTGAGCCACCAGCCTGTTCTCAAGTATTGCTGTGTTCTCAGTAAACCAGCAGAAATCTCTTAACTAGGAACACAAAGTTCCTAAAGCTCCTCCTCCTAGGCAAGCAAGAGACCGTGAAGTCCTTATTCCTTTCTCTCAGGACTTTTAATGTGTTATGTTTTAGATGGTCATTGAACAAAACCGGAAGTTTGATTGGGTGGGTTCCCACATGAATGCCCTCCTGGTTCTGTGATTCTTCTTGTATTTCTGTCTGCATACTAGGCCAGCCTCAGCAGGACACCACAGTAATGCTGTTCAGGCTGGAGGGTAGGAACAGTATGGTGAAAGCCTCTCAGGTTGAAAACAGTATTGAACCTTGGCTTCCAGTTTCTGAGAACATGCTCAAGTCAGGTTATTGTGGAAAAAGCTGGCATGACTGTCACATCTCTCATGTGACAGCTCAGACATTTGTATCCGAAGCAGATGTAGACCTATGCAGATGTAGATGTACCAAATAAAGTGCCTTTCGGATCTTTAAATGTAAGCATGTGCTTCTGTCTGAGTTTAGGCAGTTCTTCAGTTTTGGACACCTTGATCACACTGCAAAGACAGTATGAGAGGTACGATCCCACCTTCATCTCAGAGTAGCCTTCTGGAGTAGTAGAGAGACATGTTTCTGTCTCCCACTGAGTATGTAAGGGGCTCAAGTGTATTTCTGGCCACTTGCCTTGAGAGAGGTGTTTAATTTAGGGACTAAAATGAAAGAGTTATGAACATCGCTGGAAATTACTGCATTGCATGATTTTTAAAAGTGTACTCAGTTTATACCTACCCGAGTTCAATCAGAGCACTCCTTGAAAATGTAAGAGGTGCTGTTGCCCTGTGTTTACTGAAGCATGCCAGGGATTTGTTTTCACTTTACTATGTGCTGTGGAGAGAGTGAAGGGGGAGTATGTGAGTCAGCTACATTTCCCTGAGTGGTTGTCGAACAGGATTATGTGGTGATGTACTTTCTGGAGACATTTTAAAGTCATTTTCTGACGATGTGTATCACAGTAGCTGTATGTTAGTTTGTAGCCACAGTGCTGAGTGACCCCTTCTGAATCCCTGTAAAACTGTGGTTACAAATTGTCAGGCTCACAAAACCCCTTGCTGTCTCTGGGAGCTTCTACTGTTGATCTTACTGTGTATTATGCATGTACACTTCCTATATCCTTAAGGTCAATGTGAAATTAGATTTCCCACTGTGGCTTGTCATCTCACTACAGTTCTGTTTTCCTGGAGGTTTAAATCTCATTGGTATTTTTGCTACTGAGTGCTGGATGCCAAAGTGAGATATCCCAACTGAAAAGTGTGGAGCCACTTTTAGTGGTTGTTCACCCATTTGACTAAATAAGCACTCAAGTCAGTCTTGCAAGTCATATTGGAAGCCATAGCTGCTTGGATCCTTTTAGTATTGAAGCCTTGGCAATGTTGCACATCAATCTTTCTATGCTTTAGCCATGTCATATACTTTATATTTTTTGTGGTTCTTGAGATTCACTTGCTTTTCTTTTATAAGTATTTCAATTCAATATGTATTTTTAAGTGGCTCACAAGAGCTCTACCGGGGCCATGATGTAAGTACATGTTCATTAAGCTGTATTGTGAAGTACTGAGTTATCAACTGAGAGGTGACCCAATGGCATTCTGCATGTTTTGTTTATAGATATCAAATATGAATATAACACATTATAATCTATTTGTCGGTAAAAATAGATCCTGCCTGCAGCATTGGAATGCTGCACAAAAAATATTGAGTAGCCTTCACATTAACTTCCTACAAATAGGATGAGATGCCAAGTTTGCCTTTTATGAGGTAATACAAAGGATGCAAGTTGTGAAATAGAGGCTCATTTTTAAAAAGAACAAAGGAGAAGAAAGTGTGTATTGATGGCTTGTGGTATGGCTGCGAATCCTCAAAACATGGTAAGGCTGTGAAATGGGCAAATAGACTGTACACAGCAGGTGGGGTTTCCAGCAAAGGTGACAAGCTATAAATGCCATAGTACAAGACGCTGGCAGGACCTCATGTGAGCTCCTGTGAGTAGTTCTGGTCTACCAAGAAATACTCATTTACTAGCACCACAGCAGCAGAACATTGTGGCATAAATGGTTAGGGAATTGGCAAACCTGTGTTACACATGGAGGGACCGGAAGAACTAGACTCATTTCAGCTAGCCAATTAAGGCCAAGAGAAGACATGGTTGTTTTCTAAAAATACATCAGAGGAATAAACCTCAGAGAGAGAAAAGAACATTTCAGAGGGCATGAAAATAAATGTCTCAAATATAAGGGTTCTACTCAATGGTGAATTGAAGCCCTGAAACAGGTGCAGATAAAACTATTAGGAAGGTGGTGCTAGATAAATTTATAGAAACTGTTATGAAATGCAGTATTATGTAAGAGTTAGTGACATGGCACTGTGGTGCCATAAGTCCCTTTTCAGTTTTTGGTACGTAACAACCCCCAGAAAAGCACAACCTTTTGTCAAGGTACACAGACTAGGGTTGTCTTCATCAGGGAGCCGAAAGTCAGCTCAGAATTTAGGTTACAACACAGACTTAACTTGTAGCATTTTAATTGCCTTTTCCAAAGATTCTTTGACAATGGTGTATTTTCATACTGCCATTGACCTTAGGATTTTTTCTTCCAGTATTGTGATTTTGAGCAAGTTTATATGCGCCCTTTATTCACAAGTAAACACTTACTGGCTGCATTAAAAAACATTCTGTTACTAATACGTAAATATATGGCAGAAGGACTGTGGTTTCCAGGACAATGTAATGTGGTGGAATTCCTAACTCTCAGTATAAATAATATTTGATTGGCCCATTCTGTGTGTACTAAAGCATTTTGATCGTGCATTGCAAGCAAACAAGTGAATGCTTTTATTTGATATTAAGTAATATTAAAGGAGATGAAAGAATAAAGATAAATGCTACATGGAAAGAGGAAGGAAAGCTATAGATGTTCTCTGAGTGAAACACTGTCATTTCCCATACTGGATGCTGAAAAAGTATTCATTTTACTGAACAGTAACATGAGAACTTACTTTCTGTTACACTCCGCATTTAGGCAGGAAAGGAAATCACTGGCATTTACAACAAGCATCATGACTCTAAAGCATTGCTAAGTAAAAGCTAATCTGCTCAACTGGATTACATTAAATGATATAAAGAAACATTAGAGTCACTTGGTTCTACAACTGAAAGCAGCAACTCTTTGGTCAGGAGCAGTGTAAATGCCTCGGCCTAAAACAGTCTTGGAGAATGGTTGGATAGATGTCTAAGGCATTATAAAAATGTTGAATTTAGGGAGAAATTACCATGGGGAAATCAGACAAGGGCGAATGAATTAACCGTGTTCTCACATCTGGAGTTGAAGCTGTTTTCAAGATGAGTCTCGTAGGGTAGTAGAAGCACAAGGCCAAAATCTCATCTATATTTAACAGTTGTGCTAATCCTGAACTGTGCAGAATCTTTTATCTATGGCCAGATTTCCTGTGGGAAGAGCTGGGGTGGGAAGGTTTCTATGTGACCTAATCCTACCAGAGTCGTTCCCAGTGCAGGGAGGAGGAAGAGTTATACCTTCACAGACAGAATAGAAGGTCAGCCTTGTATTTAACCACAGAAGTCCTGAGAAACTGGGACAATGCCACAAAAACTGACTGTTTTTCTCTATCTGCCTGCTTCATTCTGTACTGCTGGTTAGAGTGCCCTGCAGAGCCTGTTTGTAGAGAAGAAAGGATGAAAATGAACAGGCAGTAATCTCCGTTTCCAAATTGCTGGACCAGGACCCACTGCATTTAAGTTGTGGAAAGTGACGATAGCACTGAGAGATTAGAATTTTGTTACAGTTATTTTTGCTGTGGTCCTTCTCTCTCACAGCAGAGTCGGCAGGAGAAAATGTGTCTGTGCCTTGGGTTGCTTATGTGATAACACTAGGCTTTTCAGTTGCAACTGAAGCACAGGCGCCAAGACTCCCATGAAAGCTTAACATGTGGCAGAGAGAGTAAATGGACAGATGAGACAACACCTTAAACCACAGCAGCAGATCTGTTTGAGCTAGTCTCTCCATGCTCCGTGTTGTATCCCCTGCTAGAACAGATTCAAAACTTCATATCCTCTGTGAGTGCTTTAATGAGCAGTAAACAGTTTTCAAGCTTTCTAGCAAAAAAAAACCTGTTGAAATTGGCTTGTGTATTCGTTCAGCTGCCTCAGCAAATATTTTTCTTTCTGTGCTGCACACAAGCCAGCAGATTGCAGAGCATCCTTGATAAAGGGAGAAAATAAGCATTCTCCCTCTACTTATAAATCACTCATTTTAATACATCTATTTGCTTAATTTCCAGCCAAATACAGTAGTGAGTTTCCAGTGCATGCCTTTGTAGAATATAGAAAGATCTCATTTTTTTACTGTCAACACTGTGTCATGAGTCCATTAGCTGATCTGCTCTAAATACTGCTGCTTTATTTCTGTGTAATATCAGGGCTCCTTGATCAGTTTGCATGTGCATATTATTTTGCATTCATAAATAAGAGCAGTGCAGCTTGCCATAGTTACACACGTGAACGTTGTTACATTTGCAGAGCGTCCACACTTCATGGACACTCTTCAGGACATAGTCACAGCATTGCGGGAGTTTTTGGTTTACTAGAAAATGCTGAAGTAGAATACTGCTTTCTTGTAATCATTTTTTCTTAGTGGAAATGATTTTTTTTTAAATTTGTAAACCCCTGAAGACATTACAGTGTATGTGCAGATCTTTATGTTGTGATTTTAAATCTATAAGCTGCATGTTTGTTTGTCTTATCTTTTGCAAACTGTACATCACTAGGAATTTGCAGAGAACAGAAGGGAAACCACTGCTCTAGGATGCAGCATCTTCTGTAATAAACACAAAATGGGAGTTGAATACAGGAGAATGAGCGATAGTGTATTCCATCATTTATGTACGGATTTAGATCTGAGGAAATCTTCCTATTCTTTAGGAACATCACACTGTTTCTCAAAGTATTTTTTTTCATTATTCTTACACTTTATCTTTGTGTAGCTATTGATCTTCTTCGGGGCTATTCAGGAAGTAACCTGTGGCTTGCAAATGGCCCTGGATTTCTTTGAAAGTAGAAATGACTCAGGCAGGCTCTTACACAGGGACTACCTCTTTTTCTGTTACTCCATTCCTTTTAATCCCAGTACAGTATTTTATCATATTACATCCAGCATCTCTGAACATGGTAGAATGAAAACAACATAGTATAGCATTTCTTAAAAAAATACTCGAATCTCAAAATTATTTAGCAGAAATTACAAAACACATCTCATGTAGATTTAAAGAACTAGTAATGTGCCTGGTAGGTGGGAGGGAGACTGCCTTCCTGTTTTCTTGGAAATTCAAGTGAACTTGTCATTTAGACCTTGATAGACCTGTTCTCTGCCTAGTTGGTGAAGACTGGGTAATAGCATTGTGTCATATTCTGTAATAAGAAAAATAAATAGTTTGTTTTTTCTTTGCACCCTGGCTTATGTAGCAGGAAGGAACCAGGTGGCATCTGATGGTTCAGGTACCATCAATGATTTTGCTGGAGCTGAAAGTGTGTTGTAATGAATCTTTCCATTCTAGTCAGACCTGTGATTTGCAAGCAGTAGTGAGCTTTCTTTGAATATCAGAGAGTCAGGCATACACATTCAGAAATGCTACTACTGATTCTGATAAAATGGACTGTGTGATCTCACAGGTTGTTGCATATTGGTTTGCATGTGCTCAGACTCCTGGAATTTCCTTTTGTTTCTTCCTTGTTCATTTGTACTTCAGTACCATTGTGCATCAATATTTTCTGTCTCAGCAGCAGACTGAAAAGAAAGAATCAGTCAGCTCTGCCATGGCTTTCAGTTTTGAATATTTCCTTCAGATCCCCTCTAACTTAATTCTTTTTTTTAGACTAAATATTTTAGACAGTTTTGCCCTCTTTAATTTATTTTAATCTGTGACAAGACTTTACTCCTTTTTCCATGCTTTCCAGTTGTTCTATAAATTGGCCTTGGCAACCTAAAAACTGATGAGTTAAATGGTGTGATATTGGCTTATAAAGGCAGCTCACTTGTCGTACCAAGATATTTTTATCTTGTATTTATGAACTTAACATTTTTCTGTGTTCTTTTAAAAAGAAATTAAGCAAAGAACATAAAGCTGATTAAGAAGCTTTGAAATGGTCTTTGGATTGTTCCAAGTATCATAAATGTAAATTCATTGAAAGTATGTTTTCTGGCTTGGTACCAGAATGTATTGCTATACTTTCGGCAAAATTCATTGAACTAGAAAACACTGTTAATGGAAAACACAGTTCTTCAGACAATGAAAATCTTATTTTATGATATAATGGCACATTTTAGCCTGCAATAATAGATAAGATTGCTCAGTTCCTATGATTCACTACTATGCATAGGATTTCAAGGTCATATTATTTGATTTGGACTAACTTTGGCTCACGATTGTACTTGTTTACAATCGGTTCACGTTCTTTTAAGTCTTTGGTAATTCGTCTGACTCCACATTTAGGTAAATCGAACAGATGAACAGAAATGTATTTACTAACAAGTCTCAAAATAATTTATATTGCACTGATGGTATTTTTTGAAAAAACCTTGGCTTTCTAAGATGGTAGGACCACATCTGCTACAGTTTGGCATTGAAAAACTGTCAATCTGACTCTGAAATGAAGACTTTTAGAATCAACTGCTAGTTCTTATCTATTTTTATACCATAGAAGGTGATCATTTTGCATACTGTGTATGATATCTAACCTTTAATTATAATTGGTGTGTCCTTGTGCCTGTTACAAATTTATAATTACTAAATTGCAAGGACATGAAAGAAAAAAATGCTCGGATAAACCTTTAAATTAGTTAAAGCAAAAAAAATCGGCAGCAAAAATCTTTCATCTTAACCTAATTTACTTGAAATTCTATGCCTGATGTGAAGATTAATAACAGGTGGCCTTTTAGGAAGCACTCAGCTTGAGTCTAATGTTCTAGTTGTTCTTTTATTATCTGAAACCTCTATAACTAAAGGATTTTTTTTGCCCTGCCCTTTGTTCACAATATGGGACTGTAATTGAGTTCATATTTCTCACCCAACCTTTCAGCTGTAATTAATATTTTATTATATCAGATTTTATCACTAAATAGCCTAGCAGCAGGGTATTGAGCCACACACACGCTCCCACACACGCGTACACACACAAAAGCGATAGTGACTTATTGATGCTGAGTAAGTTCCATGTAGTGAGTTATGGTTGAGAGAATACAAAATACATTCATGGTACCCAGCTAATATTCCAAAGCAATTTAGGACTGATCTTATCTTGATCAAACCAGGACAAAGAGAAATTAAAGTTACAAGAATGAAATATTCCACATTGTGTTATTATATCAAACATGTGGCATCTAACAAAAATTGTCTGTGCAAGACCAGCTATTATCTGCTCTCATTATTATATTTTATGAGAAAGAGCAGTTTAGGTCATCCGCTTTTTGTTCTAAGAGTTACACACTGTTCTTTGAGCTTTGCTAAGCACGCACACCTCCACAGCATGACAGATGTAATAATCTGAGCATTTAAGTTGCTACACTATTTGTTCTTTAAACCAGAATAAACCAAAACACCTTTCTTTCACTGTACTGCATACTAAGGGATTTTTTGTTACTCTAAACTATTCTGATGGAAAGAAGGTGTTCTTAATAGAAATTCTGAAAGATGGAGGCAATCTTATCATATAAATAACTGTAAACAAGATTGGAGAGAAATGTTTCCTAAAACTCTAACTTTGATGATCGGTGGTTTTCATTATAAATGCCATCCAAATAATTTGGGACTAACTGGCATTTCTTTTCCAGGCAGGTTTTACAGAAATCTCCCTCTGCCTCTCCCTCTCTGCCTCCCCTTCTTTTCCTCTGCATGCCTCGCTCTCCCCACTTGCCTTTCACCCTCTTCCTCCTTCCCTCCCTGCTCTGAATAGGTGATTGCTGAAAAAAAACCCCACAAATTAAGACAGAGGTCACCAGAAGGATTGTGTACAAGAAGCTCTGTACTTGAAATTCTTTGTTAATTCTTTGATGTCGGCAGAAATAGACTCTTGGAATGTATCTCTGCAACAGTTTTTTTTTTCATTTTATTATTTGTTTGTACACAACAAAGTCACCTAGATAATGAGTAGGCCCATCTTCTCCAAGGGAGATTTCTGTTGTAGAGATGAAGCTAAGCCTCTTCTGATGACCAGGAAAGGAATTACAGTTTGTTTGTGGCTACTGAAAACTGTAGTCATCTTATGGTAGGAAGGATGACTGAGGCAATACAGCACTGGGGCTCGATGCAGATAAAAGCACAGTTTTATTTCTGGTTTGAGTAGGGGCAATTGTGTAGATTTCTGCAAATCAGTGTATCATGCTCTCTCCATTCCTGTCTCTAAAATTAAAATAAATGGAAATAGCATTTTCCTGTCTAAAGGAAAAGAGGAAAAGTTACCTATGTATGGTTGTGAACAACTTGGCAATAGTTAAGAGTGTCATAATAAGCAGATGTATAGCTAATTGGAGAGAGTTGTTTGGGTTTTTTTACTCACCTCTTCCATGATGCCTACCAGAAGATCTCAGAATAGTGATTTTGTGAAATATTTTGTGGAATTATTGTCCCTGCAACCCATCCCTGGTTTTCATCCATTTAAAGCCATATTGTGAGCAGACTACAAAGTAGGAGGCATCCCTATTTTACACTGCTCTGTAGTGAAGTCAGTCTCAAAGCCCTGGAGACTCTGAAGCCTTAGGTTAGTTCAATTTAGACCAGCACCATTTAAGTTAGTGATACTGCTGCTTGGGCTTTAAAATGATAGCATAAGGCTTTGTGGAGTGAGATCAATAATATCTGATGTCTAGAGGGACTGAGCCCTTATGCTCAGTAGGAATAAAACCTGTTCACTGGTAAAATTAAGGACGAAAGTGCTCCTTGTCTTATGTGTGCTGTATAATGTAGGTAAGATAAGAAACTTTCTGGAAAATAACAAATTTAAAGTTTATATCTGATTTTATAATGATTTCCTAAGAAAACAAGGCTTATGTATTGTAATGTTCACCTGTCTGTATCTTCCTTCCTTCCTACCCTCATGTCACAGGTCTGAGGCTAGGCCAGCCACTAATTGGGTGACAGATGTTCTCTGTTAACCCTTTTCCGTTCCCAGGATGGCACATATAAAATAGTGTAAATGTTGCATGAATAATAAGTTTCTCCCTTGTTTTGGAATCTCTGGGTACAGAGGAAAGACCCAGGTTAGCATCTGTGCTGAAGAATAGGCTGTGTTATGGTATGAAGCAAGTAGTTCATTTCATTTGGACTATCAGTAGAGAGCTACAGTTCACATACCAGCAAGCCCATAGGTGGCCCAGAAGCAGCCACAGCATGTTTCCTCTTTTCCAGCCAATATTTGGGAGATACTAAAAGGAGCTGAGCGTATTGAGGGTGAGAGCTGGATATCACAGGCAACATGTGGAATATAGATGGGATTACAGCATATTCTTGGCTATATATTCTGAACTTCTTGCTGTAAAATTTGTAGCATCTTAGTCTATTTATAAAGATTTGAAATATCTTCTGTTTCAAATGGCATCTTAAGAACCCAGTATCAGATCACTGTAAATGGGATGCTGTTGTCACATATACATGAAAGAGGTATCAGCAGAGAAGTTTTATGTTTGCCAAAAATATAATGGTCACATACCTATTAGGAAGACTATCATCTTATGTATACTGGAATTATTTGTGGGAGGAGCCAAATATTAATTGATAGAGCAGTGCAAAAAATACTTAGTAGATCATCATGACTGTGAAGAGATTTTGTAACAGTTGTTCTTGGATAAACAGTGTGTCCCTCCCCAATATTATAAAAGTATATTGTATGTTTTCATAACTACATTATGAAATACAGTAATTTTGTAAGTTACATGCAATATGTTTATAAATTAAGCACCTTTTACAGACATATTGCATGTAATTTATAAAAAGTAGGTAAGCTGTTACAAAATGCTTTGTATATAGTATATCTGTATTAGATGGATTTCATTTTTATTTTCTTTTTCATCCTACTACTTTTTCTTTCACTTCTTGTTTATCAAATGTGGTGGTACATCTTAACCTGTTTTCAGTATATAATCTATTCTTTTACTTTCCTTTTATTTTCTCCTTCTTTCCTTCTCTACATTACTACTCTGGGTAGTCTTTTGTATTCTTAAATATTTCAGTATTCTTCTGGTTTGGTTTTCTCAGTTTTTCTTTCTGTTTTCACATGCACAGTTAATGTATCTGCAAACTAAAACTATTTAAATATGTCCTTACGGTCTCTTCCTTCTAAACATTTTTTTTCCTACAAAAAATAAATACACTGCCAAATCCCTGGTACCTTGCAGTCTGTATTTAGTAGCTAAATCTCATTGATAGAGTGTGGAGCACATTAAGGGAGATCTGTAATCAAAGATGTCTTTTGCATGTCCAGCAAATACACAGTTAATAGCTAAGAGAATTTATGACTATAAAGCCAAATGCTTTCTTGCCTTGTATTACTTACACCTGTAGAAAATGACTTTGAAGTCAGTGTGAAACAGTACCATTAAAAGTAGGTTTAATTTTATTTTCATTTTGCACTCACTTTATTCTGTGCAGGACTACAGAATACGTACAAAGTCTGTATATTTTCTTGACATTTGTGAGTTTGAAGAAAAAGCAGCCAAATACATGAATCCATATTAACTGTGGAGAGCACAAGTCACAGAGAGGATGTAAGTCAGTCAGAAAAAGTATGTTTCTGATCATAGGTTTTTTGGTGGCCTGCAATATTTTAGAACTTTTTTTTTCAGCAGAAGAAATAATAATGAAAAACTTCACCTTCAAAATGGCGAAGGGACATATATGCTTATCTTTATAGAAAAAAAAATATGGGTAGAATTATATGGTTATTTCTGAGTATGGAGGGCTGCTAATACATTGTCCCTCATGACGTTGATTGTATCAGTATAGAGTATTAGTCATTCCTTTGGAGACCTGGATTGGGGAAACTTTATTTCAAGATTAAGGAATTTCGAGTGTAGAAATGAATGCAAGAGTTGTAGATAACAGGTTGCATCTTTGTCGTCCAGTTTGTCATAATTCTGACAGTCTCTTACACTTGTATACAAATATGGTAGTATCGCTCCCTAGTCCTAGTTGGGCACCAGTATTTAAATAATTAGAAATAATTAACCATTGAGCTGTATACCCAGCAAGAGGGTGGGGGTGGGGGGAGGAAATTCAAAAAAAATCAATATTTATCAGGGATTTGGGGGGTTGGGAGGATTAAGAGACCAGCTCTGATTCCCATGCCAGTCAGCAAATCTCATTTAACAGCAGAAGAGTCTCTTGTGCCACAATTATTGTTGGCATTATGTCTAACCACCAGTTATATGTGTGTTGATCAAATGGTTCTTATCAATTTTAATGCGCTGTTTCAGTAGTAAACTTGTACTTGCTTTGAATAAGGGTAGATTAGCATATGAATTGAATTTATTGATTTTTGCAAGGGATGGACTGTACAAAGTTAAAACCGCAGTCCATCAGCACGCTGTATGTTGTAAAACAGAATACAGATTATCTACTGCCACTTGCATGTTGGCACTCTTATTATCCATCTAAAACAGAAGTATTACAAAATGAAATCCTTAAAGGACTTTTTTTTCTCTCTCCCCTTCCCTCTCCGATTTATTTACTACCTAAACAAAGTTACATTTTGAGTCATAATTTATGATAACTGAATCTAAAGGCAGAAACGTTTCACAAGCATTTTGTGAATGGTACACAAAAGTCTGCAATTACAAGGCTGAAGATATGCTGGACATTCTCTGCCCCTGAGGTGTAGTGCACTTAGATTCTCTAAAACAGTGAATCCATGCATTAGGAAATAAGGCAGAAAATTAAATACACTGTTTCATCAGGACTAGGTGGCACCCATCTGGCCACTGGAAGTTGGAGGAGCATGCATCATTATCTCCTTTTCCTTTCTTGCAGATTTTCTTCTAAGAAGTTTTGGAGCCCAGGCTCTGATGTTTCTCGTAAATCCTAGAGATTTCACAAAAGAGCAATTTATCAGTTCTTCTGTGCTTGGGAAAAACATTTAAAGCTGTGATGAACTTATTATGGCCATTTCTTTAGCATTTTCAGAGCCCATCTGACTCTTCCACAATTAACATATTCTGTAGCAACTTTTTTCCTTCTTGAAGGAACTGAATGCATTGTCATATCCTCTGCTGGTGATTGTCCTTGGATGAAAGAAGCAGCAAAATATCTTTAACTTCCACTGACATAATGCTTCCCATATGAGAAATGTCAGGATTTCTTGTATAAATCCATAGGAATGCTAAGGAGAGGTTTGCTTGGATGTATTTTTCCCAGAAAATCCCTGGTGTAAATACTGACTTTTAAGTCTTTGAGACTGTCCATACAAAAGAGTTGGGCAGTCACAAAGCATCTTAGGAGTTCTACATTAAAAACAAGATACTGTTCCCCAGTGGACTTGGGTCTGTGAAGATAAAGCTTATTACAACACCTGAGAGTTTACATTTGGCCATATCTCTAGGGAGTGAACCCAAGCTGTCTTATCTTGTCCTTTACAGCTGTTTAGGTATTTCTGCTTTGATTGATCTGAGAAATAGGGCTCCTTGCATGACAATGGAGGTGCTGTGTAATATTCCTCTCTTTTGTATTCATTCCAGGTCTGATTCCTAAAGATTTGTGGCTTTCTCCACAGTAATAGTGTCTGCCAGTAATAGCGTCTCCTGATGTCATGATTTAACCCCAGTGTGCAACTATGCCCCATGCAGCTGCTCGCTCACTCACCCCACAGTGGGATGGGAGAGAGATGGGTAAAAGTGAGAAAACTCATGGGTTGACATAAAGACAGTTTAATAGGTAAAGCAAAAGCTGCGTGCAAGCAAAGCAAAACAAGGAGTTCATTTACCACTTCCCATGGGCAGGGAGGTGTTCAGCCATCTCCAGGAGAGCAGGGCTCCATCACACATACCAGTTGCTTGGGAAGACTAAACACCATCATACCAAACATTCCCCCCTTCTTCATCCCCCAGCTTTATATGCTGAGCATGATGTCATATGGTGTGGAACATCCCTCTGGTCAGTTGGGGTCAGCTGTCGCAGCTGTGTCCCCTCCCAGCTTCTTGTGCACCTCCAGCCCACTCACCAGTGGGGTGGTGTGAGAAGTAGAAAAGGCCTTGACTCTGTGTAAGCACTGCTCAGCAATAATGGAAACATCCCTATGTGATCAACACTATTTCCACCACAAATCGAAATTGTAGCCCTGTACTAGATACTAGAAAGAAAATTAAATCTACCCCAGCCAAAACAAGAACAGCTGAGAAGAAAGACAGACCCTGCCTTGGAGAATCTACCCAGTCTTACCCCTTGATTTGCAAAACCAATAAATAAAGCCAGGTATGGAAGTAGAATCATTCCATTAAAGTTTCAACAAGCTGCTAGCACAAAGTATTGTATATTCTTAGTCCCTTTCCTGCACTCTGGAAGCACCAACTGTTCTGCAGACTTAGAAACCTGCCAGAGGTTGTGGAACTTTTGTTTGCATAAAGCCTCCTGACTACAGGTAAAGATGCAAACAAAAAGTTAGAGTGATTTAAGACTCCCTTCACTTGCAAAAAGAAAAGGTAATACACCTTTAGCACAGGTACGTCAAGCACTTAAATGTGAATGGTTGCAAAAATTTTGATTGCTTCTGTCTGTGTTGCCAATATGATTTGCAACATTGCCTATCTCCCCTTCTTTTTTCCTCTTTATGAATTAGATCTTAGTATATATTACTTTAACAGTACTTGCAACGTTGTTGGCATTGGTACAGCCGTCTCGATTTGGAGTGCTTTTTTGGTCTGTTTTTCTTTACTGTAAGTTCTGTATTTTCATATCAGAAAATCTCTGATCTCCCAAATAAAACATTCCTGAAATAGAGGGGGCTACATTCAGCAAGCTTCTCCATCATTAGGAGACATACTCATTTGTCCTTTTGCTAATCAAAAACTTCCTGGTCTTACTTCTACTCCATAAACTCTAAGTTTATGGAGTCATTGACATACAGATGACCCTATGCCACCTGTAACAATGCCAATTCGCTCTCAGGAAAAAAAAACAAAAACATTCCAAACTCCTACAGATTGCTTCATTTTGAATGCTTGGACAAGACAAGTCACCCTTCCCAAATAAACTACCCATTTAACATTCTTTCAGACTGCCCTTGTCCAGAGACCATGCCCTCCCTAGGAACAATTATTACTGCACCCATTTCTTTCAGCCTGATCTTGAATATAGTAATGGTCTCTGATATGCAGGCAAAACACAGTTGAACAGTGTCTGCTTCCCCCTTTGTCATAATGTGCAAAATTCTACAGTGGCCAGAGGGACAGGGCTACTGTTCAGCTGGTTCTCTGGCTTCACATCTGGACTGAAAATGACAGCAGCTGAAGTATATTTTGTTCAGTATATATTATGTATTGCTAGAACGTTTGGCCTGTATCAGAAATGATGTGACCAGCAGGAATAGGGAGGTGATTGTACCCCTGTACTCAGCACTCGTGAGACCACACCTTGAGTACTGTGTCCAGTTCTGGGCACCACAGTATAAGAAGGACATTGAGGTGCTGGAGCGAGACCAGAGAAGGACAACGAGGCTGGTGAGAGGTCTGGAAAACAGGGCTTATGAAGACTGGCTGAGGGAACTGGGGTTATTTAGTCTGGAGAAGAAGAGACTGAGAGGAGACCTCATTGCCCTCTACAACTACCTAAAAGGAGGCTGTAGTGAGGCTGGTGTTGGTCTCTTCTCCCAAATTACTAATGATAGGATGAGAGGAAATGGCCTCAAGTTGCACCAGGGGAAGTTTAGATTGGATATTAGTAAGAAGTTCTTTACTGAGAGGGTGGTTAGACATTGGAACAGGCTGCCCAGCGAGGTGGTGGAGTCGCCGTCCCTGGGGGTGTTCAAAAAACGAGTGGATGAAGCACTTGAGGCCATGGTCTAATGGTCTAGTGGTTAGCGGGATGATGGGATAAAGGTTGGACTTGATGATCCTGGAGGTCCTTTCCAACCATGGTGATTCTATGATGCTGAGACACCTGATAAATCAGGGATTGTCATTATCACCTTTGCTTAATGCTACCTATAATAAATATACAGACTCTCACCCAGGAGGAGGAGAGTTAGTAGCAATTTATTGTAGCCTTCCTCTGTTTGCCTGCTAACTGTAAATTATTAATTCTTGTCCTTTAAAAGGTAATTTCCCTCTTCCATTTCAAGATGTGGTTTACGTATCATTTCTAGTACTCTGTCTACAGTTAGCCAGTACTCAGGGCTAAACTGTAGCAGTAAGTGTATCACCCAAGTCTCCTTCCCCAGCTGGGAAGGAGAATTGGGGAAAAAACAACCGTGAGCTGAGGTATAGACAGATTTAAGAGAATAACAAAACAGAAACAACAATCAAGACCAAACACAAAGGGTCTACTCAGCCTGGTTCAATGCCGATAGCAGGAACAGAGCACCATCAACAAGGAGCCTCAGGGAGAGGAGGAGGAACTCCTCGCTTACTGAGCTCCCTCCTTTTATAATGAGCATGACTAGGTGGTATGGGATACACCTGCAAGTCAGCTGGCTTGATTGGATCTCTCAGATGACTCGAGGCTACTCATGGCCTGCCTGCATGGCTGGCCCATGAGTCTGTGCCTGGGGAACCAGGACATACTGTAAGATTTTAAGTTACAGGATGGATTACAAGAATCTAGTGCAATTTAAGGGCAGGAAAAAAAAACGTCCAAATCTCCAGTGTTAATCTATATAGATATGTTATGAACATGAAGAGAAACAACTGATGACAGAGATGAAGAAGAAGTTATGTTGCAGATTATATCAAAAACTTGTCCAAAGAGTGTCTTTTTTTAAAGAAGCAGTGATAAATAATAAACTCGTTACTTAATGCATGATGAGCAAAGATAAATGAAACTTTGAAGGCAAAAAAAATGAACTAAACAACTGATACTTTAAAAAAGTGCTTATGACTTAAATGGCGGTGTGATAGAACTTTCAGTGTCAGCACAAGTACTGGTGAAATTGTCGGGGCCCTATAGGCTGTTATGGTTTGAGCAATCGAGTTCTTCATGGACATAAAACTGAGACAACAGGATGGTTTTTGGGTTTCTTAATTTTTGGATTTCTATTGGAACTTTGGTATTTTAGTAGAAGAATGCAGTGAAGTGATTCTAGCATATACAAAAAGTACAGCTATGGGAATAAGTAACAAATAATGGTCAATATATAGATTAAAGGTTATTCTGCTGTTTGAATCTGATAGCATTAAAATAAAGCAAGCATGCAAGTTGAGATACAGAAATAGATCTATAAAAAGTAACAGTTATATATGTTTGTAATAAAATATGAGACTAAGAAGAGACCTAATAAAATGAGCAGAAAATTTCAAATTAGTCTCTACAGTGTCACTATTAACAGTCTGCAAAAATATCCCAGCAGTTTACACAGCTGATCAGATGACTGTTAGTGGAGCTTAACAGCTTTACAGGCTTTGTATATTTCCTAAGGAAAAAAACCCCACACCCATTTTTTCAAGGATAATAGAAAAGAAGATCTTGAAGAGGTTTTTGTTTTGAACAGTTGAAGCAGGCCAGAGAAAAAGATAAAACTCCCAATCTCATTTTACAGCTGGGCAACTGAGGCACAAATTATTTAATTGACTTGCCTAGGATCACACACAACAGTTGTATTAAGACTAGTAAATAAATTCAGATAATCTTAGTCTAGATTCAGGTCTTTAGGCCATTTTTCTTCTGTAAAATACTTTTTAAAAAATTCTTTATGGCTTCAATGAATTGCTTGTTATTACGTGAATTATCAAGACTGTTTAAGAGAGAAAAAATAGAGCTGACATTTCAATAATGAAAGACTCAAGCTTATTTTCCCTTTGTTTTCAATTTGTAGTTACTTTAGGTGGAGTTGTGATTATGAATTCAGAAGTCTAAATTGATAAATACCTGGATTGTACATGTTAAGGACATCTGTATCGAGAATCTGGAAGTCCATACTTGTATGCAACATGCCCTTCTTGGGAAATTATTTTGTGTCTTTGAATGAGACTTTAATTAAAATTCAATTTACTGCATTCCATAATGTGGATTAGTGTCCTGATTCAGCAGGATACTAAACTCCATCATTTCATGTACTTAAGAATAGATATACACTCAAGTCTTCTTTTGAATTTTTTGAATTGTTTGGTTCACTTCTCTGAATATCCTTAGCATCTTTGATTACTGTGTTAACATGTTTTTTTTTTTCTTCTTTCATGTCTCTTTAAACTCTGAAAAAAATCAGTATATGTAGCAGACATTGTCAGACCATTTTAATTTAAATAACTCGATTTCGGTAAATATCTGAGAAGCCTGATATGTCTACTTTCTAACCAAAATTACAGTCCTTATTATGTTCAGATCAGTATCTCTGCATAATCGTTTAGATTTGGAACTGGTTTGGAATCTTTAAAACAGAATTAGCTTAAAAATTACATCAATTTTTTCTTTTCCAGACACCTTTTTTAATCCCCAAATTTGAAACATTTGAATTCCCATGTATTCCTTTTTTTGATGCAGCAGTAAGTTTCAGTCTATATAAAAGCAGATTTTTGTGTTCAATTTCCAAGGCATTGGAATTCTATAGTAGAACTGCATAATGTGAATTAAACTTAAATTACATTTCTTTCCTTGAGAAAGATCAATTTAAGTTCTTCCAGTAGCTGATATGCTTTCGGCACCTTTCACTGCAGTGTAGATTTTTTTTTTTTTTTTGGATTACAGGTAGGAGGACTTAATTCTCTGAAATGTAGAGGTGTGGAAAAGGAATAATGCAACTTCAAACAAGCAGGAAATCTGACTAATACTGAAGAGGAATAACAATCCCAATGCAGTGCTAGCTCAGTTCACTACTCTTGAACCCTTTTCAGCATAGGCAATTCAGCTGTTACATATTAAAGAAAGCAATTTTAACAGTAAGAATTAGAAAAAGCTTTGGGATTATAGTTGTAATTGGGGTAATTTTGTAAAATTCTTTAGCAAGATGATCTAGTTTGTACAAATATAAAACGTATCACTCATAAAGTTCTGGCAGGTTTCCGTTGACCCAGGTGCTTATAACATGTTAATTTACATTAGAGAAACAGCAGTGTGCAGAAATGGGGCAGCAGATAGGATTTAGTTATTTTTCATTAGCGCTTGGACTTTGATAAAGGGGAACAGAAAAGAGCTGCTTGACCTTTCTGTGCTTAAATTATTGAAGAGCAAATAGATTTGAGATCTAGATGCTTGCAAATCTAATTTGTCTTGTGGAGTAAGGATGAAAAGACATTTTGAGTTTGAAATTGCTCTAGTCAACTTAGCTCTTTCTTTAATGTATTTGAAGATGAATAGATGGCAGGCATTTAAAATGTAATGTACAAGGAGTAGCACGTGTGGTATAACTAACATGAATTTGCCAGAGGAAAAGAAGCTTTTTAATGGCAGATTTGTTTCTACAATATCTGCAATCTTTAGCTTTAATCACTGAGTGAAAAATGAATCCTCATTTCAACCAGTACTGAAACAGGTCATATTACCTTGTTGGGTCTGAGGTCCCTCTTATATTCAGTCCTGCTGCAATAAAAAAAGGTAACAATACTCTCCTGAAGGTGACAGACAAATAACTTAGTTTACTATCCATCATGCTTTAGTGAAACTGAGGATTTCTTATCTTTGCTGCAGTATTAGACAAGTGTATCCAGCTTCACTACTTGCCAGAATAGATGTTTACATCACCTTCTACTTTTTTTTCCAATACGTTATTTAAATTTGCGAACGGTATTTATTGTAGATTCACTGTGAATTAGTAGTTAGACAAGGCAACACACTCTCTCAAAGTAGCTTGGAATCCCAGTTCTACACAACTCTGTTTTATTCTAGAAAACTGACTGCTAAAATTATGTCAAACATTGATTTGGAAGAGAAAAAACAAGATAGTAATGACAGTGATTAATTTTTAATCTTATTTCTAAGCTTAGATATTTCATGACTAGTTTTTACAGATCAGTTCTCATAGGATCAAAGAAAGATTGCCATGTATTGACCTTCATTTGTTACTTAGCATGGAATTAATCAGGTAATGAAAATCTTTCTGGTGGATGTGTAGACTTTGTTGTACAAAGCTGCAAAATGTACAGACAGTGGTCTTCAAGTGGAACCTCAAGACATTTGTTTGTCTCCCTTGGCTGTACATGATTAGATTTCTGCACAGGGTTCAACATCAGATTAAAACATCTAAATTCAGGTGTCCAGTTGTAGATGTCTACATATGAGTTGAATATTTTGTTATTATAGTCAGTGAAGCCCAGAAAGCAATTAAGTTGACTCAAAAGTAGACACCTCCTTGCTGGTCAGGTCTTTTAAGATCTGTTGCCTGTACTGACTAGCTCTCCCATAACTGTAATCGGAGTTTACAGATGTATAGACATCTTCATGAAGACATTTAAAGTGTCTTAATATTAAACTAAATCTCCAATGTGGTGAAAGTCTAAACTAGGCAGAAGAAGAGATACTAAGCATTCTCAGTGTTAACTTTCTGGGCATTTTATGTGGGCAGAGGAAGTGCAGCATCTCCTGCTGGAGATGCTAGATCTTAAAAATATAGTGAATGGGGTCTGTTGTACATGATCAGTAGGTCTGGTAAAAAGACAGTAAGATGGCCAAGAGAACTGGTGTTCTTCTGCCTCTTGGTGATGTTCAGCTGTGAAGGCTCTGCAGACCTAGGATTGTGCTCTCATAGAATCATGAAGTCATATAATAGTTTGTGTTGGAAGGGGCTTTTAGTCCGTCCCCCATGCCGTGGGCAGGGATATCTTTCACTAGATCAGGTTGCTCAAAGCCCCGTCCAACCTGGCCTTGAACAGTTCCACTGATGGGGCATCATTCAAGCACATAGCATTATCTAAACGTGCAAAGGCAGCTTAAGTATAGAAGCAGTATATTGGTCTGGTTGTGCACTGAGTCAGTAAGGCTTCAGTGAGTGCAAGAGCTGGAGAGCTCTATGCCAGAGCTCAAAGCAACTTGAGTCTAGCAGGAGCCTCAGCAGGTGCAGGAGCTCACTGGCTATGAGCTGACTTGGTGACTACACAAAGCCATTGCTTATATTTCTAAAACAGATTTGCCTTCAGAAGGGGAATAGCCATAGCTCTGCAGTGATATGACTAAGCCAACAAACCCTGTTGGGTCCAGACTGAGAGCTGCAGAGGCCCAGCCCAAGTGTCCCTGTACTTTTGGCAGAATCTTCTGCAAACATAATCATCTACCTACAGATGATGGAGTGCGACCAACATGTCAGAAGACTGTGTGGATATTCCGTCTTTAAGGAATATACCCTATGCACAGGTTACTGCTTTTTATGAATTATCAACCTGAAAGATCATATATTGTTATTAGATCTTGATGATTTGCAAAAATGCGATACATTGCTGCTTTAACATCAGTTACCTGTACTGACTTACTTACTGGGATTCAAGATTCCAGGAGACAAATAACAATTAAGAATCACTGACCCCTAGTGAAGCAATAAACTTGCAAGCCAGTCCTCTTTAGAGACATGGACTTCCCACTTCACAAATTTGAAAGCACTGACTCAGGCTTTTACAGCAACTCTAAGGGTATAATGATTACACTCCTTGCATATACAGCAGAAATCACAATTTCTTTGTTCCCACTTGAATGTTCATAGCACCTTTACAGTGGAGAGGGATGGACTGTTCCCTGTAGGTCACAGTACAGAAACGAATGCAAGTACAAATAATTGCTTCACAGAACACAGAAACACTTAAAAACATGCTTATCTCTAAGATATGTAAAAGTGCTTTGCTGAATGAGAATAACATCCACCAAAAAGTATTTTATTCTTGCTCAGTAACAGGCAATATGCCACCAAAATTTTAAAAGACTGATTTACTCTATGTGTGCTTTTATAAATAGTTATATTGTCAAGAGGTAAGCAAATACTATTTGCTCTCTCTTCTTCATTTTTATCTCACCACTCATTTAATTTCATTTAGACAGTTTAGAGGATGGAATCTCTAGCTTTATACTTCTGTGAATGACATAATACTTAATTCTATACTTTGGCACTAATGAAGCAAGCTTTTTCTGTACAAGAGTTCAAATAAGAAAGTGTTGGGTGCATTTGCTATATGAAAAACTCTGGTGTGTATGGCTAATTTTGTTTTTCAAAACAAAATGAACTTATTTGAAAGCATGAATCTATTCCAGACATTCTTATACCTGAATATCAAAATGACATTTTATTCCCGTGTTCTTTGCTTTTAACAGTTCTTTTTTCCATAGATACTGATATGCTATTATGGTTTCAGAATGAGTTGACCGCCCGAGTCTTAAAATAACCTATGTGTTCCTTTTGTTCTTTTCTTTCTACACTCTTAGTGTCTATCAAATAGTTGTTGAAGAAGAACGCCCACGGAGAACCAAAAAGACAACTGAAATCCTGAAGTGCTACCCAGTGCCCATTCATTTCCAGAATGCCTCGATTTTGAATTCCCAGTACTACTTTGCAGCAGAGTTTCCAGCCAATGGTTTACAAGCTGCTCAGCCTTTTACTATTGGTGATAACAAAACCTACAGTGGTTTCTGGAACACTCCTCTTCTTCCTCATAAGAGCTACAGCATCTATTTTCAAGCTGCTAGCAGAGCCAATGGGGTAAGCCGTATGACAGGTGTGGTTTTATACAGTATTTGTGTGTAAATAGATGATTGGCACCAACTAGCAAGATGCCCAATTTGGTTGCTAATGAGAAAATGAAATAACTGTGAAATTTAACACACTGAGTTTAAAAAATAAGTCTTCCTAACATAATATTGCTTAATGATTAAAGGTGACAGGAAAGAGGAGAGGAAAACAACACGTTTTGTCAATAGTGAGCAGGCAAAGTAGTGCATTACCATTCCATCTCATTATCTAAAAGCTGTCCAAATGTGTTTGACTGTTTTTTTACCTTGTTTTTTGTTTGTTTTTTTTTTGTTGTTGTTTGGGGTTTTTTTGGAGAGTGTTGTGATTTATTTTGTTAAGTTTAAGCCAAACTTGATTGTGGATTTTAGCACATCTGTCTTGGCCTGTCCAGTCCCATTACGTTAGTTTGTAATGTCTCGAACTCCCATTTTCTCATTTGGTTGCCTTGACTGAATTAGAAACCACTTTTTTTCCCCCTTTCAGCAAACAGTAAAATAAAAATAAGTAGATGGAACTGAAATGAAACATGTGTAAAAAGGACTTTGCAGATCATGTTTCATCGGACTAATTCTTCCTGGGATTGTTTTTCATTTCCTGGACAGACCTACCCAGAGCCCGTCAATTCTTGATAAGCTTTGGCTGTCTGTGCTGACAGCCTAGAAATGTTTTCTGCCAGAAACCACAATGGTCCCCCTTTCACAGTGCACTGACAGTGCAGAAATGTGAAACACCATTTTGCTTTCTAAAATTGTCTAGCATGATGCCTCAAGCTATACTTTCTGTAAGAAGAAGAAAAATCTTCCAAGGTCATTATATTGCCAAAGTAAAAAAGCTGAACACTTGCCTATGCTCTTGTGAATATCTTTCACATATTTTCTAATTTGGAGGAATCTTAAGTGTTTGTGTACTATACCCAAGCGGTGTTTGTCCGCATTATGAAAGCACATTGGATTTGCTTAATAAGCAGTTAAATATAAAAATGAGGCACATTAAGTGAACACTTCTCTGACATTTTATCAGTACTTTTCAGAGCAGAATCATGGATGACTTTCTTTGCTTAGAAACACGAGATGTGACCTTTTTCCTCTTTATTTGACACAGGAAACCAAGATCGACTGCGTCAGGGTAGCCACAAAAGGTATGTTCATATTATGTCATGTATTCTGTATTTCAGTCTGCTGACCTTTCCCTCACATGGTCTTTGCAAACTTCCAGAAGTGTTTACATTGCTAAAAGTCATCACTAAACCTATTACAGAATTTTAAATTATTCATTTGCATTTCTAGCTGAGATTTAGGAAGTTTGTTTGTTTGTTTGTTTTTAAAAATAAACTTATTACTCAGTTGTCTACTTGAACACAGGGTTTTTAAAATATATTCTGTGGGTTTTTATATGATCTCACAATAAATATTTTTAACTTTTCTATACATAGTAGAATTGTAAAATTGCCAATTGCAGAGTGCATACTAGCTGCTTATACATCCGTAGTTAAAAATTACCCCTTACTCGTAAGCAATTATCTTTTCTTAATTTCTTTATAAAAGAAAAGTGGAGAAATCATGTTCTTCATTTTCATGGTACGGATCAGGTATATTTATTGAACTATCAACACATGATACTACCATTTGTGATACAAGTTTGTATAACTGAGACAGTGCTAGCTGTAGGTTTGACCCCTAAACAAGAAAAGATAAACATGCTGGTGATATATTTAACTTTGGAGGCTGTGTTCTGTGATTATCTTTTAGTCTCACCTTTTTGGTACCCCTAGCTGGTGGCAACTTCGATGCCTGAAAAAGCAGTGATGGGATAGTATGATTATTTGGAGACTGTAATAGAGGAAAAGGAAAGAAAGTACTGCTGTGAGTAGGAATAGGTAATACCACCTTGCAGTTTGGGTACCTGGTAAGAGAACGAAACAAAACCTACTTCATCACTCTACCACTGTTCCTTGCAGGAGATGATGCATGTCTCATAGTAACTGTCCCTAATGTAACTGATTCCACCATGACTTCACAGTTCCACCACCACCACTAAATCTAAATAGGATGGATGAGAATCTCATTACTTGAACGTAACAGAAATATTAGCAGACAGTTGCCTCTGTTGAAAGGCTGGATCCTCCCTGATGTGTCAAATACAGTTTTTATGGCTCTTTGAACTGGTTCCTGTTTTGTTGTTCTTTTTCTAAACCAAAGGAAGTAGTTTTAATTCTAATTTACTAACTGCTTACTAAACCTTAGAAAAACTTCAAATATCTGAACTGAAGCCCAATAAAATGAGAGATTAATTCGAGATTCAAGTGGAATCCTGTATTGTAGCTTCTGTGATATCAGGAGTGGCCTACATTACTTCAGAAATCATAATAGGTGATTAAGGTGATTAGAGGAATGGATTTTAAATTACTTGAAGATTTATATTCCTAATAACTAATGAATGTTCAACTATTTCAGTTACTTGACTGAAAAAATCTTACTCTGTCATTTGAGAAGCAAGGGTAACTTTATGGATTGGAATAGCTCCCATAGCAACAAGCTACTTTGAGCTAACCCATTTGGCAACAGAAATGTGAGAAATGCAGCTTTTATTTTAAACAAATCTCCATACATTTTTGTTTTGAAAGCACGTTTCAGAATTTTTCGTAATACCTTTGTGAAGTCTGTAAAATAATGTGCGGGGTTGTTGTGAGGACTTTGAAGCCAGACATGTCCTCAATGGCATTTATAGTCCTGGTGCAAAACTTTCAGTGCTTCCAGAAAGCACTGGTTTCCATGTTTAAAAACTGAATATCAGTATTATATTTTTAAACTATATTAATTTTTAAAAATAAAATTGAGACGATGACATATTTTAATATGATACTCATCATACCTGGCTGTACAGATATTTTCCCTTTTGATCTAAAAGAGATACTTGAGAGGAAAGCAGACTTCTGTGACCTCTTTGGATTTCCCACATATGGACTAGAAAAAATAGCAAAAGTGCTTAGTGTCTGTAGGTCGGAAGTCACCGCACCTGCAGTGGGACAAGACAGAGTCCTCTCCCATTCATCTCCTTTTCTGTCCACACACATCCCTCCAAACAGCTTAGTACAACATTCACATTGCCCGTACCCCAGGAAACAAAGGCTGCTCTGACCACTGTTCCTGATCTCTTACGGACACACACCATTTTCCACTGACTTTTATGACTACACTATAGCTGCTAGACAGTAAACTACTTAAACTCTAGCATGTGCTCATTGCGTCCATCTATTTCTTACAGTGCTTCTTACAAATAAGGCTACAAATGCGCTCCAGTACAACATCTAGTTTTCATGTACTAGTATCATTTCTGAAATGTTTGTGTTCTGGGCTTCTGTTATCTTTAGAAGTTTGTGTTTGGTCATTTTTAAAGCTAAAAGGAAGTGCTTTAGACCATTCATGTATAAAACTGGTACAATATTCTTTTAAATTAAGGTCTGATCCTGAAAATACATACATCCTTGTGTAGACCATTGGAGTAAGTAGACAAACTCTAGAATTTACTACATCTGTGGGAAACTATATGCTTTTAGGCCCTAATCAAGTCAGTGATGTACCTGATTTTGAGCACAAAGAATAATCTCACTGAGTACATTTCAACTATTCTGTTTTAAAGTAGGTATGTAAGTATTTTACTGGGTAAAGGCCTGTACCATAAGGTATACCATGTAAAACAAACATGGCAGTGCAGCCAACTGTCCGATTATTTCTTGATTCCCTGACTGCAGGAGGCTTCTGCATTTCCATTCCCATGGAATTTTAGGATTGTACCAAGTGCATTGACAGCCCCTCCTAGGATCCTGGTCACCCAGAGCAACCTCCAAGCTGCTCCACTGAGTCAGTTGAGCTTGGCTAAGCCACCTCGCTTTCTGTATTAAGGGCATATGGTCAGCCTGTTTGAAGTCTACTCTCAGGACCAATACTGGAGTTCAGAACCTGACATGAGCATAGCTTTATCATTTGCTAGCTGTATTTCCTTTAATTGTCCCAACTCCAGATAATCTAAAAGCTTTTCGTGCCCTTGAGACCTTAAGATCATTGAGATACTGTTTTATCACTGAGTTTTGCAGTGTTCATTCCGTGGCCCACTGTATGCTTTTGTATTTCTTGTTAAAATAAATGAGCAAGTGTAATATAGAGAGCTTTCTTGCCCCAGATCCAGCAGAACCCTTGAGTAGGTACTTCACTTTTCACTCCAGCTGATGTCAACAGGGATAATGCATGTTCTTACTGTCAAGCATGTGCTCAGCTGCCACATACTAAACTTCGTTGCTAGATCAGAGCCAAAGTGCACTGGATAGCCTGTTATCATATTGACAGGCTTCTTGTTAGAAAAGTGCAGCCTAACTCTAGTGGGTCAAATGCATGTGTAGGATCTGCAGCTGGATAATACTTTCTCATTCCATGAAGTATATTTTAAACAACCTCAATTTGTAACATTTGAAAAAATGCTCTTGTTTTATGACCATTCCATTTTCATAAGTGAAATCTCTGTTAAATGTATTCTTTTAGAGATCATATAAAAATCCTGATTGCAATGATTGTAAGTGTAATTTAGGATCAGAATATTGAGTTTTGTAGAGCTGTAGGTTCTGCTTCTGCTAAAGTCAAAGGGAACCTTTGCCACTGACTTTGCTAGGAGAAGAATCAGACAGCATATTCTCATATTGCGGAGTCTTCTGATCCTCATTTTCTATAGAGAAAGGCTTCTAGGACCTCTGTGACTATTTGGTGTATATACAAATGTGAAGACTGCAGAGTTCCCACTCCCATTATTTTTGTCAAGATAATTAAACAAACAAACAAACAAAAATCAGGAAGAGATTTTTGTACCAGTGGTAATAAAGGTTGTCGTATTTTACTTGAAATACAGCTTTCATATACCTACTCTTTCTTCAAGCTAGATGACTGTAAAATCTCAGCAGACAAAGTTGAAAACATTCCAAAACTCCTCCAAGTTTATTGCTATCAACTTTGTGGTGTTTCATGATTTATATTAAGACTATATTTCCTGATATGACTTGCAACACTGTCTGGATAGGAACATCTTGGTTATCTCCTAGGATTCCAGTTCTCAAGAGGGAGACATTATTGTTCTAATTTTGCAATATTGGAAGGCTTTCATTAATTATGAGAGAGAGAAGGATATTATAATATTTTAAATCCAATAGCAACAGTACTCTAGCAGCTACTATCAACACTGTGTTTCAGTGTTGCAGAGGGATATTTCAAAATATTATGCAGCAGCAGTTTTGAGTTTAATTGTCTGCAGATGGTAGATGATCTATTTTCCTCACTCGTTGCCACATTTCTAATAGCACCCAGGCTGTTCTATGTAAATGAGTGATCTTTCATATAATTTTGTCCTTAATTTTCCAATATTTTTTCTTTGCATCATTCTCCAGCTGCATCATGTTGGATCTGACCTTTTAATTTTTTTTTATATTCCTTAATATATATGTATCATAGTGTGCTTAACCATTTAGAGGCGATCACAGAACTGCTGGCAAACAAAGAAATACGAGGTTTTATTCATGTGAGCCTTGGTAATAGCTATCTATACCAGTCAGTGATTTTTACAGCTCTAACAGAAAAGTCTGAATACTTCAGGCACACAAAAATTCTTCTTTTTTTCTTTTCTTTTTCTTGTCTTAGTGGCAAAATCTGAACTTGAAACTCGGACTTCAAGCAGTTACATACATACCTAACTAAAAGTGTACCAACTCGCAATGGTCATTCTCTGTGTGCTGGAAGTTAAGCATAGATGTAGTGTGTGCATTTTCAGAAAAAAGACCCAAGGGAGTACAAGAAAAATTAATCTTAGCTAGCTCAAAAATACTCTACGTGAAAATTTTCTTTAAAAAGGGTAATAGGAAAAAAGTACTATTGTAAAATAAGAAAATAAAAACTGAAACTCGTTCAAATTACCTGGAGAAGTTAATACTAGAGTAATCTGAAAAGCAGTTAACTTTCACTTGGAAAACCCAGTGCTGTGACTAGCAGAGCCAAAGAGTCTCCAGTTTCCTCACATGCATTATATGTAAATAATGTGCTTTGAGTCCTCTTCCTGAATGAAAGTCACATACAAAAGCTTATTAATTTGCGGAACAACCAAACTAACAAGCGAAGATGAAAAGGAACTTGTGGGAGTTTTTTGGGGTTTATTTGTAAGAAGTTCAGACAATAAACTATTGTCCAAGATTCTTCTTGCTGGCCTAGCTTCAGTCTGGCTTTTTTTTCCCTCATGCATGCTGACCTGGAAATCTTCCTTTGCCTTAGCTGCGATAATCGTGACTCAGCTTACAACACCATACATTCGCATCGCCCCTGCTGCAGGCGACGACCAACTAACAGGTCAGATGTTCAAGTATAGACAAGTCATCATGCCCATTTTGTCTCATTTTCTTTGGCTCCTTTTCCCTGAAGGTTTCTTCATTCTCTGCTCATCAATAATTTTGTATGTTAAAAGTTTCTTTTAGTTTATAAATTTTTCTTCAGCTCCATAACATGAAATTGTGTGCTTGGCACCAAAACTCACACACACATCCCTGTATGTACAACTCCGTTGCATGAGCCCATTGTGTATGTGACCTGTGGAATGTTCCTTCAAGCCTGATGTTGTAAAGAGATCTAGTCTTGCTCCATCCGCAAGTTAAATGAAAGTTTAAATATAGATATATATCCGTGTACCTGTTTATTTTTTTCTGTGTTACTAGATCGAGACACTAGAATTTCTAAATAATTTAGACTCAAGAGTTGCATGTATAAGTTAGGACAAAGATCTTGTATTAATGGAATTTTTAAAATTTTTTTTAAATGCAGAATGTTGGGAGGATCATTTTTTCTGGCAATATTTCTTTATGAAAAAAAATAAAATAAACAAAATTGATTCCTTTTTAATTATGTCATGAGTTCTAGGATTAAAACAAAATAACCTAGCATGCGACACACAAGAATGAACAAGACTGTAAGGTTTTTAAATCTAATTGTCAAAGAAACCCAGTACGCAAGTGAGACAATTATTAGGCTGTGCGTGGCTTGAAGGCTGGTTCAGAATGTACCAGAAAATCTTTATGAACTTGGGGAAATGATTCATTTTGTCAGAAAATAAACACATGCATAAAGCTTTTGAGGGATTTGGAAACCTTTTTATTTTCAAATAGAGGCAAAGAGCATTGAAAACTTTAGAGTTTAAGGTGCATTTCATGGAATATGTAACAGGCGAAGTAAGACTTAGTCCATCAACATTTAGCATTTGCCTTTTTCAAGAATACTGGCATAGTTACTTGGGAGGCACATAAATGTTGGTACCAGGATGTCTGAGAGATGAGGAGGAGTTCAGATGCTTAGCATCTGCATACTGCTATAATCAATAAGAGATAGTTAAATGATTCAGATTAAGATAAGAGCATTATTAACATGTCTGCTATAGCTTTTAATTCTGGAATACTTGTTATAATAACAAAACTGAGTGATCCATAATGCCCAAGTTGCCATGTCAATGGCAAGACAAAATTGTTGCGTATATATTTGTATTATATAATAACATATGAACTAACCATAATAACATATTTAGATGATGCCAAGAAGTACTAGCTTGTTCTTGTTAGTAGCGCTTGTCAGAAGGTCTGTCCACATACATTTTTATAGCTTAATTATTTTTTACTTCAGAATACAAATAAAGCTTTGAAGAGACAAAGAGAATCTCTTCCATATCTTTGAACTTCAACAAGCTTTGATTTCTTCATCACAGGATTCAAATAAGCTTATGTATTTTTCCATATTGAGAACTGAACATTTTTCTTCTCTTATTTTGTTTTTATTTAAGGCAAAATGGGTAGCTACAGGAAACACTAAAGATATGCCTGTTCTACAAGAGGGAGATGGCCATAGTAAACAGTAAGAGAATGGAGATATAACTAGCATAGGACATCCAGCAAAGTATTTACTTGGTTGCTTTGTCACTGGTGGCTCATGGCATTGGCACTCTGTGGTTGTCTATTAGATCATGGAATTTTCAGAGTTGGAAGGGACCTCCAGAGATCATCTAGTCCAACTCCCCTGCTTAAAAACAGGATCCCCTAGAGCACATCACTCAGGACTGCATCCAGGCGAGTCTTGAAAATCTCCAGAGAAGGAAACTCCACAACCTGTCTGGGCAGCCTGTTCCAGTGCTCTGTCACCCTCACTGAAAAGAAGTTCTTTGACTTTTATTTAGTTTTTGAGGTTTTTTTAAATAGCAATTTTTCTACCAGAAACTAATTCTTATAGTGAAAAATAGCGTATCAAATGATACCTGCAAACAGGATTCATGGCTGTCTGTGAAATGTATTAAAAGCTTCTGAAATCCCCTCATCATTTTTGTAACATCTTCTCGTACTTGAAAGACTGTGTGATTAAGGAGAAACAAGCATCTTCCTTTTTCTCAGCTGCCACAACTGCAATAGGGAGTGAAAAAACCTCACCGAGCCCATGCAGTTGGTCCCATGAGAGCAACAGGAATTCATGTTTTTCTACAGAGACATACCATGTAGCGGTCCTTTAGGCAGACTTTTTAACTTCGGGAGCAGTACAGCAGTAATGCTTTCTGCGGTATCCACAAGGAACCCAAAGATTTTCTTAAAGGAGACTTGCAGGAGCTGGACTGGACATGAAGTTGCAAGAAATGATGCACGTTCTCCCCACCCTTTTATCCTGCAGATTCCCAGACTCTGAAAATGATCTACATGTAAAAAACTTCTTTATGTGGAAATCATAGGACTATGCAACTGTAACTGTTAAATAATGTTACAGAGCATTTTTTATTCAATGCATTTTTCTCACTTTTTTGCTCAGAACCAAAGTAATTATTTTTGTGATCAAGAAATTACTTTTGTCTTTTAGCATTTGAAGAGATACGTAACGAGCAGTGGGGACGTCAGGGTTGGGATTTTGGTTTTCTTTTCAAATGAGAAGTTTATGCTTCTTGCATAATGAAAATTTAAAGTCTTGGCTGCATTCCTGAATATTATTACCAATTTTGAAAGATTTTCCTCTTCAGAAAGATGATACAGCTCAGCTTTCAAGCAAACTCTACTTGCACTCATTTCCTCCACCCTCGTCATCAACTCATCCTGGACTTTACTGGTGCTGTTTATGAACAATGTGTTTTTAGTTACTCTTTGTACTTCCTTTCTTCTTCCTTTTCGTATAAAAATAAGATTACTTTCATCTACAGGATTACCTACTGTTTGCCCTAAATAACTTGACAGCCTCTCCTTGCTTCGGTACTCCTTTGCAGACTGTAGCAAAGGGAACTTTTCCTTGCAGCTACAGTGAAATACCTACAATGTAGTTATCCTAAAGTTAAAGTGTAATACAACATGCTGTAAAGGCAACTGTGTGGTTTTAATTCTTACAAACCAAAATAGGCAAATTAGTGTTGTTAGTGTTAGCGAATACGTTATCATCGCTGATCCAATAACTTAGTAACTAAGGAATTCAAATTTGGGGATAGTGTTTCGCTTTCAGTGTTAACCTTACAAAAAGTATCTAACTTGAAATCCACTTTAATTGACTTGATCCTCCAACAGATAGGGAGAATACCTAACTATCTAACATCCATCAGACAGGAGAAAAGACTTTGTATACATGAAGTGTAATAGTCCGCATGATGCCATCTCCCTGTTTTCGTAAACAAATACAGTTTAACAGTATGGTTGAACTCATGGAGAAGGTTAACAAAAAACTTATGATATACTTAAGTGACTGTATGATCTTGACTTTCAAGTTGAATAACAAATCCATGTTTTGGAGAAAGCCTGAAAGAATTTGCAGTTTGCTTCATTATTTTGTAAGAGGTGCTTCATGTAATAGGTTTAAATTTGCCATATTTGATATTCACTTGGTCCTCATCTATTTTGTTCTGTCCTTATCCTGGTAAAATAGCATGCTTGGAATTATGATTAGGATATTCATTCTTTCAGGCATTTTCTTAATTGTTGAAGTTTGTCTGAGCTACTTATATTTAAATTAAATTTGTGATTTAGTGAATCAACCACTAGTCTACTGGATATTATTAAGACTGATTTCCATAGAATGCCCTTTTTACTACCCATTGTTAATTACACATGCAGCTGGAAGGGAGAGTTCTGTGTTATACACTCTTTACAGATAAAATTCTTGTTACAAATCAGGTACAACAAGATATGTTGGAAGTTTTGCAGAATAACCAATACTTAAGAATCAGGAAGAATTTATTAAAAATAAGTGGCGATCTTAAAGATTAAATGGTTTTTACCCAGCATACCTTAAGGTCTAGATGAGCAGCATATTATGTAAACATGTTAAAAGCAGTCATAAAATAATCCCAATTTGTGTCTCCTCTCTTATGAAGTTAGCAGCATAATAAAATATACAGATTTCTTCAGACGTGTTTTCAATACATAACAACATTTATGGCTATAGTCCAGGTCAGATTGTGTTCTCAGCCATTCTACTGTAAAAGTGAAAAAAATCAACTTAAATCATTGCTTCATTAAATCACAACTTCATTGAATTTTTTTTATGTCAAGGGATTTACTCCAGAATTCTACTGCATTACTGAAAACACAGATTGTTTGTTAACACAAAGACCAGCAGCATGAATTTAAGAAGGACTGTCTTCCTATTTATCTAGTTTGTTGGGAAGAACTGGGGTAATTTCATCAGCGTTTGTAGTTTCTCCTTTACAATTTAATGCATTTGAGGTATAGCATCACAGGCTGGACAGGCATTCATATTCATTTTTCTTCATCTTGAACCATGTAGCATTGATTTAGATGTATACTGACAGGTTGAAACTTGAAGTGCTAATTTGAGGAATGGAGAACCCGTGATTTCCTAGTTGAGACTACAGTGCTGTCTGTGATAACAAAGCTATATGCAGATATGTCTGTCTGCAGGTTCAATACACCAGTTTAGGAGTTTATTCTTTTGATACTTCTGAACAGCATTTACATTGGTGGGAGTTGTGTATAGTTACTCAGGGGAGAGCGAGCACGTGTGATGGAATGTCAAAGACATATTACGATGCCATTGCAAGGCCAAGTGACATGGAAAGCAGAGTGAGAATGGAACTGACTTTCCAAAGTGAAATTCTAAGTGTATTTTTACATGATGGCCTGGCGCTGGTTGTACTGGTAGTTCAAGGATTCTGGTCCTCTTGCTCAGCTGGGCAAAATGCAAAGCATGAGGATATCTTCTTACTTTTTGCAGCACCGGCTGAATGCATTTCAATGGGCTGGAGTGTCACTTGTGATTTATTGCCCATTTTTGTTCTTTTATGTGTTATATTTGTCATTTTTGCAGTGACAGTTTCATCTATAAAACAGTATAGTTACAAGAAAATGTTAAGAGGCTACAGGAGTGCCATGGGAGCTGCTGTTTTCTCCTTTTTTTTGACTTGTACATTACAGAGTCAAATGCCAGTTTTTCTGTTTTTAAGATAGTGCAGCCAAAGCATCTAGGATTTTAAACACAAGTACATTTTCCACTGAGCACCTGAAGAAGAGCTGAAGTTAAACATTAGACAAAGAGGGCCTAGAAATAATGCTGATGATAATTCACAAAATACTGAAATAACCCATAATACAAATGCAAGCCCTTTCTAGCTGTAGACAATGGAGAACCTGAGCTGATTAGAAGTCAGTTACCAATTGGATTCTGTTACCGATATTAAATGCTACAGTTCATGTTTTACAATAATAAGAATTCCTACAAGGTTTTCTGAAAATTAGTTAGCAGCCTTAGTTTTGAATGTGTTTGAGTCATTACAGAAAAGCCAGAGGCTCTGATCAAGGGTTCAGGACCTCCTCCCATTCAGCTCCTCTTACTCTGAACAGGTTGGATTGACTCTCCTGCATAAATAGGAGAGTAGGGAGGATAAACTGCAGAGAGCCATACCAGCAGTTCTGCTCTGGCCATTGATGCTTAAGGTTGGCCACGGAGGTATGGTTTCATTAGCTACCCTGGCACTGTACTGCCGGAGCCAGTGTTGTTACAAACCTGGGATGGGAACAGCTGGAGAAGATCTCATGCCCTAAAAGTATCAGTCATTCCCTACCCTTTAGTAAGGACAAGTAACCTAGTTAGGTATGTTTTGCACTTAAGACACTATTTGTCTTTTATTCAGAGGAGTTAAAAAGTTGGGTGCCACAGAGTTAATAATCATTCGTTGCAGGAGCTGTGTTACATCCCTCAAGTACACAACTGATTTCGAAATTTGAGTGTTCCAGTCCAGAGGTGAGACAAGAATATGATTCCAAGTATCAGTGTGAAATATCTCTTTCATGAAGAGATTGAAACAAAATTTAACTTAAGACACTAAAGATGAATCTGTTCAGTTTATCCTACTTTAAAAAATAAACTATTTACTCAGCAATGTGTAATCTTAATATGAGGATATCTGTGAGGTGAGACTGTTTGAGATTGGATTTGGGTGAAGGGCACTTTCCTTATTCTCATTACAGAGAATGGAAACATAAAACCCAGTCATGAAAATAACAATATGAATGAACTGACCAGGATAAATTCTTAACAAACTTAAGGAATCTTTGCCATCTGTGTATGTAGTACCAATCAGTATCACATCTCATCCACAATATTTCAACATCAGCAATCTGCAGAGAAGCAGCAAAGATAAAACAAAGCAAAAATACCAGAAGGTAATTTCTGTATTTAAAAATATGCCTTTGATTTTTACATTCAAAGCAGAACATGTTTTGCATGTACAACAAAGAAAAATTAAGGAGAGAACAAGGAAGAGAGAAAACTCAGAGATATAATAAGTAACTAAAAAAACCCAAACCTGTGAATTTCAGTGTTTCCCATCTGTAGTTATTGACTATATTCATAAAAAAACTAAGCAATTAGAATTTTAATTTGAAAGAAAATGTGGGGCTAGTTTTGGGTATAGTAACCTGCAGTTCTTAGGAACCGAAAATTTGGTGTTTGTATCACTCTATGTTAATGTGTAGATGAATGGTGAAATGTATTATGGTTAGATAGAGCAGTACAGCGGAGAGTAATACTGTCGACTTTAATGAAAAGACACAGAATGTACTACCTTGGGCAAAATAATGTTTCAGCAATTCACTCAGTTTAGTTTCCTTGAAATAACTGAAATTTTAATAAATATGTAAGCTTCATTTGTCTGCTTGGAGTAATACTTCAACACTATGCAAGCTATGACTGTACTTATTGTTGGTATTTTAACATCTGCCTCTCCAGACATTATACTGAAAATGTCCTTTTCTGCAGTAATGCAAGTTTGACTCCAAGGGCCAGTGATTTTAGAAAGGCATTCAGGTGTATGTGTGCATTTTCAAGTCTCTATTTTTCAAAAACTTCGAACTTTCATTTCATTCTCTTCATCTGATTTTCTATTATTGCGGACCACTAAGAAGTTTTGGAGTAAAAATAGGAAACTCCCATGCAAATGAAAGCTGAGTCATAGTTTTGCATAAAAGTGAGTGGAAGTTGCGCTCTCACATTGTTTCAAGCTGACAGGAGGGGAAATGCAGTAGTTTCAGGTTCTGTTTCATCTTTTTAGTTCACATTGGAAACAGAAAGGGAAACAGAGGAAGAATGGTAAATTCTCATTGATTAGAAGCAAAGTATGCATGAAACATTTTGAAGCAAAATGGTTATATTTTGCACTTTTCAGTATGTTGTCATTGAATTAGCTTCTGGTTATGAGTAAAAGTGTCAATAATTAAAAGTGATATGAAAAGAACTGTTGAGAAAAATGGCTGGTTAAGGCATTCTTAATCAAATAGGACAAATGGCGATTTTTCTGTAATCCCTGAAATCTACGGAAAATGAAAAGTAAATCAGTGATAGCCATTCAGAGGAGGCCTAGTCTATTCTTGTCCCTGTTCTAGGATCTCAGTTCATCTAATATTGCTTCAGTTTGGACAGGTTTTTTCTTGGCAGTGCTGTAAACGCTTCTGAAATGTGAACAATAGAATTGCTACACTGTATTGGCACAAAGACGGATTTAGAATTCTGTGGAATTATTTTTCATTTCTTGTGCTGATTTTCCTTTCCAGTTCCTCTAGCCAGCCTTCTTACCCCAAAACAGTGTTGGCTGGGAATGCTTTAAAAAAAAAGTTGTATGTCTTTTTTCCTGCTTTTTATAAATTTATCACAAATATATTTTACCTTTCTGCATGCATCATTGCATGTATAATTCCATTTATCATTGGATAGAGTGAGCTATGTTATGCTTTCCTCCAAGAAAATATGTAGGTGGTGGGTAATGATAAGTAAATTCTGAGAGTGTGACTGGTTTTGAAGGATTTCTGAAGAACCCTTCATAAGGGGTACAATGGGGTGGGAGGCTGGGGAGGCTGGTAGTGGAAATCACCAGGAATATCTGCCTCATCTATGAGCCTGTGTCAGCACAGGTGAAAAATGCATGGATGTGCAGATGTACCATTTGGATTCCTGTACTACATTGTCCTCCTGCCTCTCACCATCCCTCCCATTTCTCCTAATGGCAAAGTAACAAGATCTTCACTGACTTTCCATTTGAAATTGTTCATTAGTGTTCCTGTACTTAAGTCTTCAGTGGCAGCAAGATTAGAAGACAGCACCTCACTCCACTATTTCCTACCCATAGTATCAGGTTACTCAGTTCCCTTGCATTCAAAACACAACAGTTGTGTTTGTCCATGCCAAGAACATCTAGTTCTGTAGCCGAGTTTCACCCTCAGTAAATCAGCTTTCAGAAACATTACTTTGATCTGACTTCTCATCTTCCCTCCCTGGTGGAGGCCAACTAGCAAAACCACATTTCACCTCATGAAGAGAGCAGAGTCCTCTTCAGGCTTCAAACCCACACGATTCCTGTTTGTAGAAGATAGTTGTAATAAACTTTCAGGAATGTCTGATAATTTTTAACGCTTTTCAGTATAGTTTCAGGAGTAGATCTGGTGTTGAAAGCATGAGAGTCAACCAGAGGTCTCCTTTGGCAATAGGTGAAATTCAAATGTCCTTGATGAAGATGATGATAAATTATCTGCTGCCTCTATAGGAGTGGCTATAAAGTGGTGCTGACTTGCTTGGGAAATGCGTAATGTAAGGGCAGGACGAGTCTGGACTGACTGTTTTCGTTTCCTTAGACCTAATTTGAGAGTCACTGCTCTACCCTGAGTACTGTTGGCTTGAGGTTGTGTAGAGAACCATAAAATCAAATGTTTTGGGGCTAAAAGCTCCCCTTGTTGTACATTGTAGCTCTGCTTCTTCACAGAAGTCAAACTTACAAGATGCTGTTGCACTTCCACTGGCTGCAAGTGGGACCTCTTTCACACAGAATCAGCTGGTAACCAGCCCTACATTTCAAGAGTACCGAGACACCAGCAGTTCTAACCCTTGATAGTGTCTCTTTCTCAGAGCTCCTCCTCCCTATTCTGTATGAGACCTACATGCATACAGCTAATTTGATGCAATTATGTTCTCATTGCTCCTCAGAAATTTACATCTCATGGAGTCAAAGTGACCTTTACTGTGTTTGGGTAGTCAGAAAGCAGTTTGGTAAAGAAATCCAGCTGCTTCTTTCTGTAGTAGTCAGGAGGATATTATCTTTTATTTCAGTGGCAGGCTCTGTCTTTCAAATACACTGCCATAACTTTTCCTTTTATTGACATGGAGGTCTGTGATATGCACTATTGTGGCTGCTTCTTCAGCTACACGGAGTACTTACACATATGTAAGCAGACTTTTTTTCTCCATAAAACAGACTGAAGTGTGTAGAGGTACCATTTAGGGCCATTTGAAAGCTAAAGGTTCCAAAGACTTAATATTTTTTCCTTAGGAAATTATTTATTTCCAAGAAGGAGATGCACCATGTCTGTATATTCTAGACTTGTTATTAATTTCTGGTTGTGGTGTACCTGTTGAGTATGCTTTAAACATCCCTCAGTGATCTCAGTGCCATTAAAACATGAGGACTTACACTCTTTCTTCCAGTACTAGTGAGGGCTTCCAACTGCTTGGGTGCATTACTTGGGTGGAGAGAAAATTTTTTATTAAATTTTAATTAATTTTAATTATTTAAATTTCCTTGATTAAGATAAAAGGGGGAAAAAAAGAGCTAGCAGAAAGGTTGATGGTTTGGTTGCAAAGGAGCAAATGAGCTGTTTGTCATGGCTAGCTTGCTTACTTGTGTTCTTGTGACTCCTTTTTTAAAAAACACAGTCTCCAGAAAAATCCAGTCTAAGGAGTCTGGATTAAAATCCTATGAAAAAATAAACTGTGATGAGACCAAAAGATACATGTCAAACTGGGAACTTTATTTGGTTTAGGCATATTTTGTAAAGAATGTTATTATTCCGGACAACCAGAAACACAGATGTGTAACAAAAAAAGTCTTTTTACTCACATGCACCAACATGAATCATTCACCAGTGAGAGATATAGTTCATTTGATAGTCAGTTAAATGAGTCATATTCATCAGTGAAGTAGTTCTTTGCATTTCTTTTCATGCAGTTCTTTGTCACTCATATTTACATTTTCGCAAAGAATATCGCAAACAAAATTAATAATTCATAATTATTGTTACACAGTGGAGCCTTATTTTGATAGCCCCTTCTTAGCACAGATCTTTTAACAAGGCTGTTTTTTCCTGCATTTAAAAGACACCAAACAAACAATGCACCAAATCAGCATGGTTGTCTTGTAGAAGTACAGAAATCTTTTTAGGAAAGTGTCCTGGTTTCCCAGGCACAGACCCATGGGCCAGCCATGCAGGCAGGCCATGAGTAGCCCTGAGTCACCTGGGAGTTTCAGGCAGCTGACCCAGGCTGACTCACAGGTATATCCTGTACCACTTAAATTAATCTCATTATAATAAGGGGGGAGTTCTTCCTGGAACTCCCTCTTGGCCTTCTGTTCCTGCTACTGATCCAAAGGACTAGGCTGAGTATAAGCTTGTATACTTTATGTTGGTGATTATATTAGTTTTGTTATTTCATTCAGTCCATTTGAACTTCAACCCATGGGGCTTCTCCCTTTTTTCCCCGATTCCCCTTCTCAGCTGAGGAGGAGTGGTAGAATAACTGCTACAGTTTAGCCTGGGGTACAGGATAAACATAGACAGAAAGGAACATCTGCACAGAGTGATATGTATTGAACTGATGATCATAAATTACAGTGAAGATACTGTCCTGTGGAAATATAAGGGCTGTTTACCTTCTTTCCCAGACATTCAAAAAATAGATTTAGTGAGTGCTAACACATCATAGGAACGAAAATTGGGATACACCCATTTCAGCACTTAAATGGCTCTTGTGCTTAGCAAAACAGAAAAAAAACATAATCCCTGCCCAGTGGAAAAAGCAGTTTATACATTAACATTTCCAAAAGAAGCCAAGAACAGAAAGGGAAAAATACTGTAAAAAGAGAAACAAGGCAGACCTTACTCTGAGGCATTTAAAAAGCTTATATATTCAAGGTATGGAGTAGAGAGAGAGAACTGAAAAAATACTGATCAAAACCACCTTCTGTCACAAATTATACCCTGCTCAACAACACCTTGTAACTTCTACCATATGGGCAAAAAAAAGTGGTGCAGTTTTGCAGGAGGTCTAGGAACACTGATTTGAAAGCTAACGATGAGGGAGGGGAGGGAGAAGTTTCTTAGCTGGAGTTCTACCAGGAGTAATAAAACAAAGACTGTTAGCAGAATACATGCTGGCTAGCAGATGAAGACTGAATGCCAGTCACTTACAGTATAAACAGACTGGCCAGGGTGGTAATTCATTTCATCTACAAATCTGTATGTGTTTTGGGTCTTCTCCAAGACAGTCACAAATCCTGCCATCTGAAATGAACTTGCAACTCAAATAAAAAGCTTGTTGAACTGGCTTGTCTTTTTGTAACACCAATAATACTGCTATAGACTTAAAAATGAGGGTACAGTTTTCTGCAGAGATGATGTAGAAATGCTGAGGAAAATTCTGGGTGAAACTGGACATTTTGCACTACTGCCCCATTCAGGTGTACTTTGTAGTCTGTGATATAGGATTGGAATTCCTGTTGATAATTTGACATTTATAAGAAGGACCTACCTTTGTGGAGCATCCCTTTTCATACAGAATCACAGAGTGGTAAGGGTTGGAAGGGACCACCGAAGATCATCTAGTCCAACCCCCCAGTAGCACAGACATATTTATGTGCTTTCTTATTTTGTCCTACTGCATTTTATCCCAGCCCTTTACTTTTGCCACCTATGCTTTTTCTGCCTTTACGTTTATGAACCTTTATGTTCCTTCCTTGGAACACCCTAACCAGTGTCATCCATAAAAACATTTCTCTGTCCCTCAAAGACCTGTTTCTGCTGTGACACTGACTGGAAATGCTGAGTGATATCAGCTAGCTAAAAGAGCAGGAAGGATAGAAGTGTTCATTTATTTGGGTACTGTAGATGCATATTATTAGGTATATTTGCCTCTTTCTCCCACCTGCAATTGCTAAACCTGCCTATTACAGCCTAGCTCAGCTAGATAGTGTGCCTTTACTGTCAATGATTGCTTAGCTGTGTGCGTGCACTGTTCTTACCACAGTGGGGCTCCCAATCTGATTTAGAGCTTCTAGATCCTACTATCATACAAATAATAGACAGTAGTATTGATAGTAGCCTTTGTAATTTGTGTTGTCCTTGGAGACCATGGACAGTGTCTTTAAAGCCAAGCTCTCTGATCTTTTCAGGCTTCTTACTTTGTGACAGGGACAATAGTGATGGGTGTTTCAAGGAAGCATCACATCTCTTTGTCTCCCTTTTCCCTTGTACCATTTTGCATGGTTTCTGCCACCTAATCACAGTGCATCTGTTACACGGGTATAATGTTTCATTTTCCTCACTGTGAAATAAGTTAAAAGTAGGTGCTGAGATGCGATAGGTGTATGGCACTGTAATCATGGGCTGGTTACTAACACAGCAAGTTAGTCTCAGGTTTGACTGGAGACTAAGATGATCTGGACTAGCTATATTATTACTTTAAAGCTTTGTAAGGTTAGCCACTATACCAGTCACTGGAACACCTGTGAATGAAATACAGTTGGAAAGGCTTGCAAGTGACTTATCAAGCAAGTACCTTTTGAGAGCTTAAAGCTGCAGAAAGGAAGAAAAAAAGGCAGCATCTATGGTCAGCTTGACTGGCAGAAATAAAATGAGACCGGTCTAGTTAATTAAAGAAAGGGATTATTTCTTAAGAGAAAAAAATGTCTGGGATTTTTAAGGACTGCTTTAGACAAAACATTATAGCTAGTTTTTAGTACTACCAGCTTTAATCTTATTCCTTTCTCTGAAAGTACAGCTAGCAGCTTCTAGAATACTGAGCCAGAGTTATCAAATGGGTCATTCTTTTCTGTACAATGATCAGTCATTTCTAACTACATTTTTTTTGGAAGGGACTAACAAACATTGAAAAGCAAGTCCAAAATATGTTCATTTACAAAGAGAGAAGGAGAGAGAGGTTTTGTTCAATTTGGTAGAGGTCCATTTCCTCTACTGAAAAACATTTTCATTGGTTCTGAAAAACAAGATAATGCTTGCATGTAAGTTAAGAGAATGATATTTTGCTTGACTAGTTCATTCTCTGAGTAGTCTTAGCTTCCATTTTAATGGGGAATAGTTCTTCTCAAACATTTCTACGTATAACCTACAGGAGATTATTGTTTATGAAGTTTTGGGGTTGGTCAATGACACAGCACTTGTGCCTTCTGAGAAAAGAAAGGGAAATTTTCCACCCAAGGAAGTGGCAAAATCATTTTCCAAAAAGCACAAGTTATTTCTATAATACTAGTACAAGACCTGTATATCTCTGATGAGAACTAGAAATTCTTCAAAGAGGAGGGATTTTTTACCCAGCCTTCTAACGCATGGTACAGAAATAGAAATTTTACTATATGAAGTAATTTAATAATTCACAGTATAGCAGACAATAAGTACTAGCGACTAGAATATAATTCAGTTCTCAATCTGAAGAGGAGGTAAGATGCCAAGAAGTGGCTGAGTAATCACTAAACTTGAGAAAAGAAGATTTCAACATTAAGAAAAAGTTAATGGAATAGGTCTGAGAGTCAAAAATAAATTAAATAAATTAAATAAAGTCTTTAGGTGCTTCATGGATACTATTTAAAGCATTATTACTTTGTCTTTCAAAGTACTGAACAAAATGAGACCCATGAGTGAAAGTCATAAATCAGGCTAGCTGAATGCCATTTTTAATAAGTGAATTTAAAAAAAAAAAAAAAGATATTTCACATTTTAAATGCTGCTGTAGGGAAAGCCACAAAGAATAGGCAATAAATAAGTAAAATGGAAATTGGAATCGCTGAGATTAATTAGAAAACTAAATAACTAAGGGTATGGGACTAAACAATGTTACTGTTTTCCACTTTATTTGCTGGGTTTTGCGTCACCCTGTATCTCTTGTTTTTCACTTCTGGCAGGAAGCACTCCAGTTTATTTTCCTCAAGTAAAGACTTCCCAAAGTCAGCACCTTAATCCTTTTTAAACTGGCAGGAAACATCTCCTTGTTTTTTCATTTTCTAAGCAGCTCCCTTGAGCAATCCTGCACTCTCTGCTCTATACTGACCTATTGCCTTTCTAGACGTGGGTCACAGTGTATGTGTCAGTTAGGTCTTGGTTCTTCTAACTCCACCAGCCCAGACAGTCTCAGAAAAAAACAGAAGTGAGGTTATTATGCAAGGTTTAAATTCAGGCTTCTGTGTGCAAGGGTAGAACCAAAAGCTTAAAAGTAGAGCGAGCAAAAAAAACCCAAACCAATAAGTCATTAAGTCCACTGTTGTCACGAAAATGCAGTGGACTTAACGCAGCTGCTGTCAACAATATGCAGTGTGTCATTAAAAACAAATATTTTACTGGAGATACAGAGCTCCACTAGTCTTGTAGCTATATATTTTTAAAGGCTCTAGGTTTATCAAAGAAATTGAAAATAACCGTCAGACAAACTCGTTGAAACAACAATAATAAATAGAATAAAATGCCAGGACTGTAATATCATGATACAATAACATATAGTTAACACTATTTCTGTATAGAAGGATTGCATTTCACTCAACTTTTTTGGTATGTGTCAGTACAGCAGAGTAAAAGAGAAACCACGACATCATTTTTTTAACTTGCAATAGTAATTTTCCAAATTTATTTTGAAAACGTACAGACAAAACTAAAACCACAAATTGACATTGCATTTTTATCAAGTGGCAAAATGAATTTCAGGACTACTGCCCCTAGCTGCTTCGATCCCCTTAGACACAGTTCACCTTTCTTTCCATGGCACCAGTGCAATTGCCTGTGTGGCTGTAGGTTAAAAGTCAGTTAAGAAGTAATTATGAGGTCGAAGACGAATATTACTCTGGATCAAAATTTTACCTATCAGACAGAAACCAGAGAGAAGTAAATGGCCAGCTTTTGTTGTAGCTGATGCACTTAAGGGTTTAATGTTATATGCTGGACAGTATGTCTGTTAAATACACAGAACTATCAGCACTGAGGCAGCAGCTCTTGAGTATGATGCCTGGTGATAGGAGTTAGCAAAATTCACATAGGACTGTAAAAAATTTCAGCAGGACAAAAGCAAACTGAATACAGAGGTAGTACCAATTCAAAACCAAACAGAATGCTAAGGGGGATAAAGAATGAAGTAGAACACAACAATTTTTTAAAATCCTGTTGCAAAAAAACTCAATTTTGTTAAAGGAATAAACAGTATTAAATAAAATTAAGTAAGTTGATCCAGAATTTCTAATGCTGAAAGACTCAAGGAATGCTCGAGAAAGGCGAAAGGTGGCAAATTTGGTTCTTTTACCCAGGTGGATTTTTCAACCCACTGACACCAAGAAAAGCACAACATTCTCTCAGGGAATGAATGAGATGCTGAATGGAACTAAAGGAGAATTGAAATAATGCCAATATATGGGTTTTTTTTAATAATTAGTGATAGGAATTTTTAAAAGGCATGTCAAATATGATCTTTCCAGTTTAAGACAATCTATTATAAGTCAGGCTGAGTCCAAAATGTTGGTAAGCTTCATTCTATTTTTAACTCAAGGTGGCATTACACACACTTTTCTTAGACAATTTGAGGTGGTCCCTCTATTGGATAATCAATAGATGATGCAATATGGGAGTTTGAGTGTCCTGGTATTAAGCTCTGTATCTCTCCTTGTGTAGGCTTTCTTTGGAGAATTTGCAATAATGGTGGATTCCCTGGCTTGTCCATGTCTCCCAAGCAGATGTCACTTTGTGTAATTGAAGGCGTTTCATGAAAGTTCCACTGAAGTGAGGACCTTGTGCTGTCAAAGAGAGACATGACACTGAGATAAAACACATTGGATAGAAGAGTGAAAATATGCTATGTGAAAATATAGCAAGGCTACCTTCACTTACTTTTAGTGTTCAGCGTTCATGATTCCGAAACTAGCACTGGAAACCTTAATGAGAGGAATGAAACCATAAGGCAGAATTTGATTTTAAGAAGGCATTACTCATGAGTATTCCAGTCGGGTAAGGTAACCTGAAGGAGATAATGAAGAATAGACTTTGGAAGGAACCAGTCTTAGAAATTACATCTGAAAAGCTTGTTGACTTTGACATCTGCTTGTGTTGACTTTGCATTCTTCCTTGCTTGGGTTTTAGATGTAAAAGAGAACTGTGATGTCCTTATCATGTCTTACCATTTGCATCATACTTGAGTCACTGCTTCCTGTTTGCCAAGTTCGACTAACTTGCCTTTTGCACAAAGATGCTCTAGATGTCTTCTAAATATCTGCTACACTTTTGAGTGCCGTGCAGATTACAGCAATATAGAGTTTAAGAAAATGATTTGTATATGACACAAGGAAAATAAAACCAGAACTTTTTGTAGCAGAATTTTATGCATCTGCATTGAAGAAAATACAGAGCCAGATTCTGTTACCAGAGTAAGAATTTTACTAATTCGTAATTGCAGCATGTTGCTATCAAAATAATTTTCTGATTGGACTGGGCACAGAGGTAGGCAGTGGATCATCTTCTCTGACTTAGCACTCACACAAAGTACCACGGCCAGAATTTTCCAAAGAACCTGGTTCCTGCTATTAGCTCTAGATACATTTTAATTAAAAATCAGCAGCTTTTCTGGCAGCAATGCAAACCGCCAGCTTTTCCTAGCATTCCTAGTGGTAAGGAGTTTTGAAGATGTAGGCCAAAAGTGTAACTGTGGGTGCTCAGACATACTCACCATCTTAGAATATCCTGGTTACAACTGAGAAGAAACACTGGAAACATTTTCATTGTATGTTTCAGAAAATATCTCTGCATGTAAACTGATCACCAATTTGCTTTCTTTCCAAAAAAAGGAAGCGAAGAAACACATAAAATATAATCGGTGTTTTCAAAATTGTCTGTGAAACCCAGACAGTGATATAAGAATGTGGTCTTAAAATATTACTCTTCACTTAGGCTTTTCTCTCCCTTCTCCCTTCCCAAAAAAGCTATAGCTGGAAAGTGATCCATAAATCCCTGTGTCCACTTTATGGCATGGTTCCTCAAATGATGAATACTGTCACATTTTGATTAAAAAAAAATGGAAGACCACAAAAAAAAATAAATCAGTTTAGTGAATTTAACGTGCTTCCTTAACATTTTTCATCCTGAACTCATTTAGTAGAGGAAATGGATATTTCATCAGACATGGATTTGACGTTCCATCACATTATACAGTAAACAGTACAAACAATGTTATTTTTTTTAAGTGGAGAAGCTGGAAGAGCTAAGGCAGTAGCTGCTGTAAGGCACTGGTTATCTCATTTAAACAGATATTAAATGTGGGTGCCAGTGGTGTGATCATCAGCTGCTTCCCACTTTGTGAATAAATTGCTTAGAAGGAGTCTTTTTGCCTACCAGATGTGACCTAGATTTAGATTTCCAAAGGCAGGAAAATAAAAAAGTCTATTGTGTAAAAAACAATTGCGGGTAAAATGCATGGTAAATGAGCTTATCTCACTTTTCCAGGTGTTTAAGCTAATATGTTACGGAATTACAGCTTCATTTATGAAAAATAATTGAGGAAAATGTTCCAGCAAATCAAATTTGGATAAAGGCTTAGGATAGTTATTGTGTTGTTAGCAAGTTTCTAAATGGCAGAAAGAAAAGGGAGACAGCACAGATAATAAAAATACAGAAATTTGTGAATCTGTGAAGAGACTCTTATAAAAGGGTCAGGGCTGCCTGTGGCCATGCAAAATGGCATGGAAAAATACGAGGAATTATATTCCTGTCAATGCATATGAAAACAGGATTTTTTCTTAAAAGATTCATATCTGTTGCCCCTGGATAAGACTAATGACATTGGTAGGGTAAATGTATAAACATTGAAAGAATGACATCTCTATTCTTCTTCTCTCTCCTCTTTTCCTTTTACTGATTCCATAGGGGCTGCCACTCGAAAACCAGACCCAGAGCCTGAGAAGCAGACCGACCATACTGTTAAAATTGCTGGAGTCATTGCAGGCATCTTGCTGTTCGTCATTATATTCCTGGGGGTCGTGCTGGTAATGAAGAAAAGGTGAGCAATTAGTAGATGTTTTCTATGTACATATTCATATCACAGCATCTCCTACAGCAGTTCTCAGTTTGATGTTGGCAAAAATATCCAGCCACCTTCATGCCCTTTGCCACATAGATTAGGAAGTACTGCTCCCTCCCAGCCCCAAAGCTTTGCTGGGTTTTTATAAAACCACGATACCTGTTTCATCTCACAGCATTTTCTATGAATTAATGTTTGTGACTTTGTTATAGAAGAAAAACAACTCGAGGTTAATGATTCTAGCACTTTATGCATTAGTACTGCATGATGGACTATAATAATAGAATAGTATCTCTGTCCTGAAAGTGTGAGTCTCCACTCTGTTCAACAGAGCAGCTGAAAGGTGGATGTAGTTTCATTCTTCATTGTAAAATAAATCCTCAGTCAAACAGGAGCTGGAGCTAAGGTAATTTGTGCTAAGAATGGGTCTATATTGTTCTGCGTAAACAGAATTCCCTGAAAACAAATGAAAATGTTAGAATGGTGCTGAATGTTTCCAAATGGTGGTTTAACACACGTACATGCATTGAGGTTGTTTTGCTTTGAATATCATTTGAAAAATTCTACAAAATTAGTAGTATAAGGCTTTTAAACCTGGTTGCCTTTCTCAACACCCAGAAAGGAAAAATAATTAAGGGAAAAATATCTCATAGCTAGGGATGTGGCACGGGTAAGAAAAAAATCTGTGTGATGACAGAAGCTAAATCTAGATTGGGAGAAATTCATTAGCAAATAGAATCAACATTTTAGTTTGTATCCTGAGCGATGTGAGACTTGCAGCTGTAGTGGTGGGGTTAGGAATGTGGGAGAGCTATATAGAGGGGCTGGGTCATGAATTCTTCTTCCACATCTGCTGGAGTCTTCTTACTGTCCTGTGACCCCCTCACCTCTTTACTGTTCACCCTGTATTATCCCTTTTCCTCCCTGCGTCCGCAATATTGGCTTGATTTTGCTTATCCCGACACTACATGACTTAATCGTATGTTAACTAGTTTGACAGGTTTGAGGTATGCCAAACCCCTGAGCTGTCTGAAATTCTTCCAGGGTTTGAACAGTGGAGGTGCGCAGCTAAGGAGGCAGCTGCCTGACAGTGCCTCAGGGCAGGCAACAGAAGTAGCTGGTTTTCACTCTTGAAGACATAAGTGGGGCCATGAGTTAGAAGGGCTCTATGCAGAGAAAGGTGAGCTGTGTCCAGGGCTGAGGGCTAGGTCATGACAAGAGGTGGGTAAAGCAATCAAAAGCTGTCATACAGAAAAGATTGAGACTTAAGCCCCAGAGCAGATCTGGCTGGGGCAATTAAATTTACCCAGTAACCAGATCTTCTCAATAAAGTACAGTGTAGCAGAGTTAAAATCCATTCTGACTTTGCAGTTCTTTTTTCTTCCCACTTCTGATTTCTTGCATCATTCATACCTTCAATTTTAACAGTTGAACTCCCAAACTCCTCCCTAGGGCCAGACACAGAACTTGGCATGCAGGGAGGAATTGCCTGGCCAATCCTTCTTCACACAATTCCTGACCGGCATTCATCACTTTTTCTCTTCCAGTTCTGAGCCTTTCCTTAAGTGTTTGCACCAAAGCTAGAATATGTTCACCCAAGGGAGACAGGTGCTTCTTAGTCTTGAAGAAAGAGCATTGCAAAATGATCCAAATAGTTTCAAAGTACATAAGGTGTCAGGGTCTCTGGCTAAATGGATGCTGTACCAGCTATTGCTTCGTTCTCTAGGGAAAAGCTCTTTGATCATCTAATTGTCGGGGGCAGAAGGCTCAAGTCCTATGTGTTTGCATGTTAATGCAGAAGGATACTTGATTCCTTCTGTCTACCACAAGCACAGTAATTATTATTCATAGTAATTCTGTTTTTAGAAGAAAAGTGCATTATGTGAGCTTCTTTGGGGGTTGGAATAAATCTGCTTGTGACAGAGATTAAAATATCGAACATGCAAATCCAGGAACTCTGTTACCAAATACATACAATTTCATTGTGTAGTACAGAAAGAATGATACCAATAACTTAAGCATATCCCAAAATGATGCTGCAGCCTTGAACAAAACAAGCTGTGAAATGAGCTGAAGTGAATATTAAAAAGTAAGAATGGTTCATCTGTGTAACAGGATGTGACTAGGCTTTAATGAGAGTTTTAGAAGGTAGGTATATTGTGTCCCAGACCTCTGAAGCAGATGCTGTAGCATAGAAGGTTTTGAATACAATTACATTCATGACTTAAGCAAAAGATGAACCATTTTTTCAATAGATTGTTATTGGTGCATTAATTCACTATGCTGCTGAGAGCCCCTATGGTTTCACCTTGGTTCAGTTACTATGTATACATTATGCATTTGAAGAAAATGTATAAATCATTCTGCAAGCTTAGTATAACTGTAGTGTTTTTGTAGTTTTATGATACTTTAGGTGCTACTTTGTGAAACAATCTTATCAAGCCAGCATGTCATTTGACTACTGCACTTGATCATTTTATTTCATTTGCTTTATCAGGAGTTTTACTGGAGTAAAGATCAGATTGCAAAATAAAGTAGCACCTTGTAAATCAGTGTCACCTTTCCCCTGAGAAGCAGTTTCCTCTCTGCACTATTACATGCAGACTCTTTGGGCTACAATGCTAGGTTTCACCGTGCTGAGTCTGTGCTCTGAAACTTGCCTTCCTTGGAGTTGGCTACAGCAATATCCTGTTCACACTTCACTGTCCCAAGGCGTATCCCAAGGCACATACTGTCTGTTACTCTTTCTTTCACGGAAATGGGTCCCTATAGACTTGTTCTCCAAATCTCACCAGTAGATTAAATTTACTCTTTCTCTAGGGCTTCACAGTGCTTAATTAACTTAATTTCAAGCCATTTCTTTCCATTGTCAAGAGATTTGAAAAGTGGTTTCACTGTACATGACAACGTCCAACATATTCCTTTAATAGCCATCTCAGTTCAGCCAGCAGCCATTCTTTGCTTGGGCAGTGCCAGGCACTGCAGATTTTCCCAGATCAACCTTGTGACTTTTAATTCAGTAGCCAAGTAGACAAGACCAACACTCAAAGTAAAGTTTTCAGTGCAGCACAGACATGCTTTGGATATGGTCACTGTCACAGTAACTAGAAATGCGACAAATATCAATAGTCATTAGGCATCTTTATTAATATCGCTATATAATGGTCTTCTGAAGTAGTTATATTGTAAGCTGGGTCACAGAGAGATTAGGTGGCCTAACTATTCAGTGGAGTCACTAATTAGGGTAGAAACATCATGGACACTAAAACATTTTCTGTGTGGACAGACACTCACTCTTTGACTAAAGTAAACCAGATGTGTATGCCTGTCACCTGGGTCAGGGGAAGACTGTTAGTGCTTCCCTGTTTTTCTCCCCACTTGGTTGCTCAGATTTCTATATCTGTTCTATTCTATCTTTCCTTTATTCAACCACATTCCTGCATAAAGATGTCACGTAATGTAGACCAGCAACCTACCAGTTATTGCTAATGCCAGTATGGTCATACCAGTGAGACGATTCCTCTCAGTGAAGTCGGAGTAATTCCAGTAGGTTCTTCTCTCAGCTGTACTATGAATCTCTCAACGAAAGAGTTAACACAAAGTCAGTGGAAACCGATACATGTGTTTCCACAATATTGCTCTACGATAAAGTGGGTTTTGAATCTGATTCTGAATATTAAATCACAGTCAAGGCCCTTCATCTCTGCCAGTCTTTCATTTACCTGCATAGGACTTTATAAAAAATAATTTTAAAAAATCTTTTAAAAAATGCAGCAAGTAGGTTCACAGTAGGTCAACTTAAGCAGAGCAGTGAAAATGAGAGAACTGTTTCCACAGCCTTTGAAAGAACAATAGAAATTAAGACTTGGAAAAATCTGAACTTTACTGCTTTAGTCTTTTCTCTTTTTTTTTTCCTTTTATATTCTATTTTAGCTAAGTTTAAAAAATATGGAGAAGTTGAGACATTAGATTTTTTTTGGTCCAAGGTTTGCTTAAAAGTATATCTGTCTTTGTGGCAGCTGTTTCTTTCAGGACTACCATCTTGCTGATGCAGTGAGAGTGCAGTAAGGAAGCGGTAATTAAAATTTAATTACATTGGCTCCTGCTTCAGTCATAAAATGGAGTTTTTCTGATCATTGCATTTCTTCATAAAAAGGTTATTTTCTTTTGCCTATTTTTAGTTTCTATTTTTAGCTGTCTTTATGCCTGAGCCTTCCAGTAGTTTCTAACGTGTGCAATTGTGGCATCTGTTTAGCTCTGGAACTCAGGTTCTTGGCGGTAGACAAGGAAGGCTTTTGCACTTGGCGAAGCTGGGGTGGGAGTGCATTGGTCACATTCCCTGATAGCAAAATAGACTGTTCAGTTTTACACCTTTGCCAACAATTTCAAGCAGTTAGGATAGAAACTGGAGATAATAGGGCTGAAAGAAAACTACAGGATTCTCCCAGTGCTACCCCTGAACCTTGTTTTTCCCTCTAGGCCAGCCTCAAAAGAGAGAAAATGAAAGAAATCACTGTGGTAATTACAGAGTGCAAGATTTCCCTTCTAGTGGAACAGTCCTCCTGCAGCCAGCTGTATTGGTTCTGATAAATTTATAGTGGGACCTTATTCTACAAGTGTTACTTATGAAATTTATTTATGTCTTCAGTCCTGAAGGATATAAAAATCCTTTATATTATCACAATACACAGAAACAGTTTATTGACACAAAATAATCTCTGGCCAAGGTCAGCCAAAATCTTTGGGTCAGTCTCTCTAACAGAAAAAGACTTTTCATACATAGAAAGTAAGTTTGTATACATTATGTAGGAAGTAAAATGGAATTTGCCCATATTTCTTAAAAAAGCAAAATCTTTTCAATTATGAATGGTGCTTTTTCATGTGGCCTGAGGACTTGCAAGTCTAAAACTTTCTATTTCAGTAGGTTCTAGTTCATTCTTGTTACCTGTGTTTTTTCAGTGTCTGATATTCTTGACTCAAAAAACAGTGCTCTTTTTCAAGGGCTTTTATATAGAAAATATCTCAACTGTAACAATATAAAAATAACTGGAGCTTGAGACTTTTAATTTTTCCCATTTTATGCAAATTTTAAATGGGACATTTATAAAAATTAAAGCTCCTGGATTTCAGCATTTTTTTATAAGGAATAATTTATCTTTATAACATATTTGGCAGAATTCTGCATATAAGTACCAGCACTGCTTCACTGATTAATTGTATTTATTGTTGTTTCTCAAATTATTATACATCTTTTAGAAGTATGAGAATATTTGTACTAATAACATTAAATCTCTGTCATGGCAACATATGGCAAGAAACAGGGTTGGCAGTGTTATGAGATTCTAAATGAAAGTGAGAGAATGAGTAATTCTGAAAGAACAGCCGGGGGAGATATAATTATGACTGAACCAGAAAGCAGCCCCTTGCGAACAGAGCAGGTAAGTTGATCTGCTTTGGTAGGACCTGATCCTGTGGTTCTTGCTGAAGGCAATGGGATATGTGCTGGTAGGAGAATCATATAACTGTTCTACAACTTTCACCTTACTCTATTCTTATAAATCTTTTAAAACTCAACTTTAACAGGTGTGTGTTTTTGCACATGTGCCACGTGATTAAATGTTCAGTATCTAGCCTCTTGTGTTTGAACAATACTGTTTGCATCAGAAAAATGGGAATAAAAACTGAGAAATATTTCTAACGGCATCTTCGCACAAAGAAGATAAGAGAGAAAATTTGATGAAAGCCTAGTTTTCAAAGGGATGCCTCAAGCATGTAGCTAGAGGCAAGTTAACGTTAGTTATAGTCCTTTGCAAGGCCTGTTTACATGTTTCCTCTGTAGTCAAAGGGCTGTATGCATGTGCTGTAAAAATTACAAATGCCTACATGGTTCCTTTCAGTCTTTCATCTTACCAACATGTGAATGCTACTTGACGTTATGCTCAGAGATGTTTTAAGATCTCCAGCCTCTTTATAATTGCAGTCAATATATGGAATTCATTTAGGTTGGAACTTGCCCCTTTTGGAGAGTTACCATCCTGCTTGTAGTGGGCTTGTAACTGAGGGAGGGAGAGATTTAAAGCAGAAGAGCATATATAGCTGGAGGGCTTCTGTAATTTTTGCTTATACACAGCATGTCTGGGTGGAGGATCTGGCTGTCCAGGAGGTGATGCAGGAATGACTGACTGGGTCCGTACTTCTCCAGACAGCGGTGCCAGGTCTCCAACTTGTTCTTTGTGACATTCACATGGGCAGAAATAGCAGGGATGAAGGATCAGTTCTTATGGGGAAATATCACCAAAATAATTTTGCCAGCAAGGATAGCCTTTTTATTTGCTTGGCAAGAAGTATTTTTTTCTTCAGCAATTAAATAGTTATTATACAAGGTGAGAAATTAAAAAAGCTCTGGCCATTGATTTTTGCCCTCTGGAAACAAGTTCCAGTCCTGTCAATGGCAGAACTGATTTCTTTAAGTAAAGTAAGGGATATCCAAAGATTCTACAGTACTGTGACAGGAAGAGAAGCTACTTAATACGTGTCTGAAATTCTGCATTGTTAAACTTCTAACACCATGTTAGAAGTTCCATATCCTTGTTCCTAATGCAGTTGAGGTGTAATCGGGGGTGTTTTATCACTTGAATTAGGAGTGTTTGTGTGTGTAGTATATGCAGAGATAAATATACATTAAATATCTAACATAACTTAGTAAGTCTACTTTAAGTTGGTTTGATTTAACAGTTGGAGATGCATTTTATATTGTATTGCATAAATTTGATGGAGATTGGATACGTCATCTGTCTGTTGCAGACACATTGCATGATGTGCCCAGATATGCATTCTTGCTACTTTTCACTTGTGTCACCAGTTCTGGTCTCAGTTTCATCTTAATTTTTCATACATTAATATTTGGCTTTTCTTTCCTTCCATTTCATCTTTTCCACCACTGCCTAATCCTTCCACCATCATGGCAGAAGAAGCTATCACTCCTACACTTACTACCTGTAAGTAACTTCTTTGTCATCAGAGACACGCTTTCTGCCACGTTGTTCCATGCATAAGTAGTGAATGCTAATATTGAAAGTTCCTTTATAAAAACAAACTTTGTAGACATTTTGCCAAGATAAAAAACAACATAGTCAATAATGTAATGAAATATTTAGCTTTATAGTGGTTACCTATGCCTCATACTGTGCATTAGAGTCCTTTGAATATTGTTATGTAACAAATGTTCTTAGTTGAAAAGTAGTAGGTATGAATATCTCTACCATGTCTATGAAAAATTTTCTTGCCCAAGTAACTATTTTTATGATTTTTTAGTGGTTTCTTTCTCATTTATTCTGTTGAAAATGTAGCATTAGTTAGACGTGTACAAGCATTTCCATTTATTGCTGTGTACATATTACTACTTTTTAATGAATAATGATCACACATAAACGTCATGAGTTACCATTACCGGAGCAGATTTAAAAGGAGACAGCACTAAAAAGTGAGGGCAAGGTAAAGCATAACTTTCAGTAAGTAATAACTTTTCATTTTGATACAGTCCTTAGTAATACCATTATACGATTCTTTATTTACCTAAAGCCTTTGTTTTGTTCCCTTCTTTCAGCAGGTGATGAATAAGAAGGGTTCTTCTATGAATTTAGCAAATCCCTTTCTGAGGCTATTCACCTTTTCTTGATTTCCAAGTACAAGGAGTACATGATAGTTTTTGGATTAGCAAAATATTAGGGGTCTTCCCTAGTCGTGAAATGAGATGCATTTAAACTTGTTTAATCTTGTTGGCCAGCAGCAAAAATCGACTGTCCAGTAGATATCTGTCTTCTTTAAAGCTCAGCTTTAAAAGTCATGGGAAACTAGGAGATATTTTTATACAATTACAGAAGATGAGGTGTTACTTGCATGAGACAGACTATAATACTAGTTTTCAGGTACATATGGTAGTAGCATGCTCTTGAAAGGAACACATTTCAGTAATGTATTTTAAAAATAGTATAAATATAAATATTTTTTCAATCAATATTTTGAAAAAGCATCAAATATTCATTTATAGAATTTATGGAAAAATGTGTAAATGTTATCTAACTTGAAAACTTGGTAAGCAGAATCATGCTTCAAATGAATTAAAGCAACTAAAATTTAAACCTCGTAGCTGAAATTCCCTGAGACTTCTGAATGTGTTGAAACTGCTCATTTACTTGATAATTCGGATTCCATATTACATGATTTGATACTTTACATAGAGTGCATTTTTTAAAAACTGTTCTTTAAAGCACTGTATTAATGTGAAAGTCAGAAAAAAATTATCTCTTCCAAAGGTACAGTGTTTCAAAATTTGTTTCTGTTCAAAAGACCTTTTTTTTCACAAAATAGGTATTAAAAGAAAAATCAGTTTGGGACCATTTAAATGTTGTTTTTAAAATGTCAGAAGAGTATAATATAGTATGTTGTTGCTATAATAAGTAAATATATTTAAATATTTTAATACAATTCATGTCTCAAGTCAAAAAACAAAATTGAAACAAATGGAACATTAAATGAAAAGTTTCATTTTTTAAAAAAAATCAAGTTATGTCTCTTTTTCTCCTTTTGCACTGACAATGGAAAATATGTGAATTGAAATATGTTCGTAAGTTTTACAAATACACTTTGTCCCCAGTTTTGCAGTCATAGAGACTGTTAATAGTGGATGGAATCAGGCTTCTCTTGATTATTTGGAATACTTTCACAGTGGCTTCAGGAAAAGACCTGTCTTTTTGTTAATGTGATACAAATTCAGTAACTTTGTGCTTTGGGTACATTAACTCTTCCAAAAGAAATTGTGTGATCTTGACCAATGTATTGTTTTTCACTTTATCTGGCAAAACAAGGGAAGCAAGAGCCCTGAAAGGAGCAGACAAGATCAGCCTCCAGTAGGAGGAAATAATTTGGACCAAATTCTCTACCTATTTATGCACCATGCAATTTCACTAAAATTGGTGGAACACTTAAATGAATGCAGAATTTATTCCAGTTTTATTTTTAGCTGAGGAAGTTGCTATGGATTATAAAATGTTCTATATTTTGAGAAACATAATTTGAAGTACTGTGCCATTGCTAATTTACCACTTCTATACTGAGTATCATATTCAGATTTACTGATTAGTCATTGTAAATGCAAGCTGTGACATCCAAGTGAGCATCTATGCACTGAAATAGTTACTATTGTCTTGTGTGCTGCTTTCCTTATGTGCTGTAGGCTCCTTTCCCCTTGTAGACTGCAATCTCTGCCACTTCTAGATCCATCCTAAATTAAAATTAAAAAAGAAAAAATTGGCAGATGCCTAGAGCTGCTGATGCATCATCAGAGGTGGACCTACAGCTGTGCGCATTTGGCAGAGAATTATTTCCATTTTATCTTGTGTTTACTAGTTAGTCAGTCAAGAGACATTACAGAAAAGAAGTTGAGTACTGCTATTGAGAATTATACTTCTTGTTAATGGGCTTAAGTGCTTCTGCCAGTGCCTTTCCTCCCACTCTTGCTTTCCTGAGAACTGTTGCATTTTTTACCCTTCACCTCAGTCAGGCAGCAGTTGGTTTTTTTGGTCTGGCCATAGTTAGTCTGCATGAGTTCTTTTGTTCTTAAGATTAGAGCAAATTTGATAGTGCCCAGTAACTCTGCCGCAGGTCTTTTGACTTTGCAGTCAATTCCAGGTGGGAAAAAAAAATTAGTGACGGTGTTGTTAGTGACACTTGTAATGATTGGTGCTCTCAGCATGGCAGCCGGTGCTGGCATGACTCTGCTTTCTCCTGACACATTTTCTGATGGGCAAAACCGCTGCAACATTGGCCTGAGAAGAAGTTCATTAGTAGTGTAATTATGATGAAATGAACTAGACAGTCCTGTTGTTCAGGTGACAAGTACCACTGTGCTGTCCAGTGGCCATTAACGTTTATATTTGAGATTTTCATTTTGATAAAGGTTTTCCCCTTTAGCTAACATAACTATATTATGCAAATTCAACCACCAGACAAACAAAATGTGAGTGCTTGGACCATCTGAGTTCATTTGAGACACTGGCACCTGATGGAGAGTTTGGGGAATTCAATTTGCTCCAAATTTGGGGCAAACAGATAGTTACAGATTGTAGCTGTTATAAGTTACTTTCAAGAAAAGGCTTCATTACATTGCTGTGAGGAGGTTTTACACTCAATTAAAATAAAAAATTGTGAAGGTAGCTTCTGATGTTGCCCCTGAGTTTGAACTTGGTATCAAAATGGTACATTTTTTATTGAAATTAAGTACTTATGGAACAATGGTGCTGCGCAGTAGTTAGATGCATAACATTCTATATTTGTGCTTTTTTCACAAGTCATTTCAACTAGTGAAAGGTGAAGTAAGGAAATATGAGACAATTATTGCCCACTATTCTTAGAAAATAGTAATCATGTTGAGATCTTAATAGTATGAAATCTGATACTGCTTGTCCCAGCACTAATCATCTCGTTAGTGACTTAGGACAGAAGTGTGTAACAGGTACATCCTCTGTATGGAAATCTCCATCCAGAAGCCTAATACAGTGTTGAAACATTACTAAAATGGACTGTGTAGGACTAGAGGCCCTATTGCCTGGTACTTTGTATATGACTGAAAGGGGCAAAATTCCTCCTACAAGAAAATTAATTCTACAAACATTGAGCTTTTTCATAAAAATGTAAATATAAACATCCTCTTCATGAGAATTTGATAGTTCGGTGTCCAGTTGAAGTACACTTTTCTTGTGTATCAGCCCTGAGATCAGGAGCCTGGGAGTCTGTTCTCAGTTTAGTTGTCTCTGCATCTCTTGCTTCACTAGCAAATTTCAGTGCCTGCTGCTGGAGCTCTGTACAGAGACTTAATTTGTGTCTCATTTCCCAAGTCCCATTGCAATGGACCTAGTACCTATGGCAGAAAGCACAAGGTTAGCAGATTTGCAAAATCACCCTAATAATCAAAGTCATAAAATTTCAAAAAAATTAATAGTGTTGAAACTCTTAACAGTGGTTTCTGGATAATTCCAGGAAATCGCAGTCATCACATTTTAAACTTCCGTAGTAATTTGAAAACAGTGAGAGAGGTTAGAAACAGTCCTGTATTCTCCACTGTAGCTGCCCATGGATCTAGAATACATTCATCAGTTTGCATCATCTGGGTTGAGAAGATCACTGAACAGAAAAACATAGATGTGTTTGAACTGTTTGATGTGTTTGTTCTGTTAGACTAAGCCTGTGATCTCTTCTGAATCTTTAAATCTCCATAGTTACATAGACTTGTATCATAGAATCATGTAACCCAAAATAAACACGGATTTCTGTAATTGTCCTGTAAGCTAGACTTAAATGATTTGGGAATGTCCCATGAATTTTGTTTCATCCGTCAAAGTCTAGAGTGCTGACATACTGAAATCTTTGGATAATATGCAGTGCCCAAAATAGAAAGGAGGGCATTTCACTAAGTCGCCATGACTGAAAAATACAATAGTTGGCTATGTGCCATATGTTTAAACTACAGAGGTACAATATCTAGTTTTCATACAGAGATACTAAGAAATCTCAGAACTATGATATTATTTTTAGTTAAAATACACCACATTTAAAAAAAAAAAAATCCATCCAAAGTCATTATTTCTTGTACTGATTCCTTGTATCTTCTGATTCTTTTGGATCCGATCGTATTGCTATATAGCCAAGGCTTACGTTCCCATTTCTCTGTAGAAAAAATTGTAAATAATCCTTAACATTCAGATCACCAGTAAGTAAATCCATTTTTTGTTGTTGTTTGTTTCATTAGTTTTTTCTGAAGTTTGTGAGCCCCCCAGGGCAGTGATCTGACTATAACAAATAGCTTTCTTGAGGTGCAACAGAGACCCGATCATTCATGTGTAGGAATAGCTCAGCTTTAGTTCATCTTTTCTGGGCATGTTTAGATACTCACTCCAAGTTATTTTTCCAATACCTACATGTAGGAAACTCATAGTCATTTCTGAAGTTACTTAATCTTTTCAAAACCGTATTAACCCAGATGTGTTGAGTGAGAAACCATACTATGTAATGTGCTGCAAGTTTGGGTTTTTCAAAACAAATGGGTGCTACAGAGAGAGTGAGGTGAAGTATCAGAAGTGATTGATTGCTATGCTGGTGACACAATCACACTCAGTTACTGTCCTTGCTCCCTTGGTGTCAAGCAGTAAATTTGCAGATGAGCTGGAGTTTGGAGATTTTTCTGTCCTTAAAGGGGCAGTTTCGGTTTACACTGCTTGTTTTTTAAAGGTACCAGAGATTTAATGTGGGAACCAATGTAGCTATAGGAAAAATAAGTACTTATGCAGTCTAGTGACATCTTGGTTTTTTCTACATTAGTAAAAGCATTGTCTTGCTTTTCTGAACTAATAGAGAGAGATTTGAATTGAATGCTGAGATTGCTTTTAGAAATTGAGGATTCCATATAGTCTTGTAGGATAAGCCTGAAAGCCTATCTTTATTATGTATAACACTGAGACATAATACATACATTCAGGAGGGGAAGAGAAAATTGGGAAAGGTATGTGTATTAAAGAAGTTACCTCTGTATTTGAGTATTTGTCTTGCTGTCCCATATTGTGTCTTGTTCGGTTAATGTTACCAGTTTACCAGGGTGGACTGTCTTCTCTATAAAACTGTGGATTGAATTAATTCCTTGGTTAGCCTGTTGACATTGTCTGTAGCTTCCCAAAACATTTGACTCCCAAATCAGTCATGCTTACTGTCCACAGTAGTCATTCTAGGTACTGAGATTTTGCCGTTATTTACCATCACTGTTGAATTAGACTTTCAAAGAGGCTAATAAGGTGAATTATTTTCATTCATTTTAAACCTTTTCCCTGGGGAAAAAGGTGAAATTCATGTGTTTCTTACTCTGAAATTGCATTTCTGTATACATCGATAGCTCAACACTGACTTCAAGTTCTTTCATTTTAAATGTCAAAATAGAAAGGAGAGGTTTTCCTTATTTTAGTGTTAGTATTTGTTGTACAAGAGGGGTAATGGCATTGGAAACTTACTTTCTCTAAACCTCAAACCTGCCATTACACTTTGCTTGACTGTAAATGTTTTAACAGTAAAGAAGCTATACTGCATATTAAGACCGAAACTCACTTCATAATTTATGTTGCTAAAGTAGCAGAAAAAAGCTTAAAGATATATGGGTAAAAGAAATCATATGGTGAATCTATCCTAAGACTTCTTTGCACCAGTAAACCACAGGCTTAATCACTTCTGTGATACAGATAAGGACAATCGTAACAAGATGTTCATGTCTGTTGAGTGATGTCAGCACAGGGCACTGAGGTGTTGTAGTCATTAGTATTACAGTAACTTCTATTGATTGGTTATATTTTTGTTTGAGCTTCTTATCTGTAATCTTTTCTCCAACCCCTGAATCTCATGGGAGATGCATTGGCAGAAATACCTTTGTTGAGCCTATCTGGGGGGGTTATGGACAGGTTAATGATAATCCACCTCAAGGTGTCATCTGTCAGAGTTCAGTCTTAATTTCATGATGAAAATGTTCTGATCTTGGCTCCTTTCCCTTCTCCTTTTCATTTCCTTTCCTATCTACAGTGTATCTTGAGTTTCCTTAAAGTCTAGCCTGCCAGGTGCCTGGAGGGAAGAACAGTGGCCATTTGCTTTCCATAGTGCCTAGCTGACTGAAAGCATCATTCATTTCCATATTTTCTTTCTGTCATTCTTCTTGGTCGTTGTTTTCCTGCAATGAATTACCTAACTCTGGCATGAGAGAATAAAGAACAGTCACTTTCTTCTGCCAGTCCTGGTCACTCTGGCCCTCTGCCTCCATTTGAGAGAGCCTGCCCAAGGATTCTGTCTAATCAGGGTCCTTCCTAATTTCAGGGCAAATAGCCCACATGCAAAATGTAGCTAGGAAGATTGCATCAGCTGTGAAATTGAGCCTGACAAAAACTAATTAAGCAAGGAAACAGAGGAACGGACTGTGCTGTGCGCTTACAAATCCAGCAAAGCCTGGCATTTCATCAGTCCCAGACACCCTGTTGCAAAAGACGGTCTTTTACAAGACTTATCATAGATATTAGAATCATGGCTCTATTTCATTTACAAGTGTGCAAGAAAGGTTTTACTATTACTGCTATTACTATTATTAGACTGTAGCTTTTAATGTATGCTACAGAGGGTAGTCTGTAGGACTATCAGAAAAGTCTTGCATAATTCTGTTAGTCCCTGTGCCAACCAGGCAGCAGCAGTGATCCAAATAAAAAGACGTAGCAGCTGGATTAGAGCAGAGTTTTATAGGGCTTGTGCCAGGAGTACCTGCTGCTGTGAGTGGTGAGCTAGTGAACATAAAGAAGCACATTTCTTTCTAGAAGAACATTTTTTGATGTATATACATAAATAAATATGCACTTCTAGAAGGACATTTATTTTTCTTTTTAGCAGCTGAAGCTCAGGACTGCTTCTTCATTCAATTTGATATCCCTCTGTGAGACATTGAACCAAGTGTCTAAATTATATTCAGTTCATCTGCAGAGGGAGTTATCTTGTCTCCTTCTTTCTCATTCCCTGATTCCTCTCATCATGAAGACACAAGTTAGATCTACCAGAGGCATCTCTGGCTTGTCTGAAGGAAAGACGAAGCAAAGCTTTCGCTAACATTTCACAGTTGTGCAGAAGTGAGAGGATCAGCTGGTTTAGAGTAATTGTGTCACCCCACATCTCCTGTTGCAAAGTGATAGTGCGCTTTCCTCCTTTTCGGTGACGTCAGTAGCCAAAAGTACTCTTCCAGTATGGATTTGACCAACATGTTCATATTGGCTGCACCAAGTAACAGTTTAGGTAGGCTAGATAGATTTTAGTTTGCTTAAGGATACATATTGGATTATGCTTTATGTATAATGGAATGTATTTTGCAGTTTATGGTCTTATTTGGCAGTTGTCCATGGAAGAGCCATTTCAAAGGTACTAGGTTCATTGCTTACAGTGAATTTGCAAAAGCGGATGAAATACTTAATGTTTTTCCTTTACTAAGATCTGAAAAGTAAGATTGTCATGTTTGTGATACATCATAGAATAAGGCTCCAATCGTTAGCTGTAACATCCAGCTGTTAACTGGCAGTAGAACTTTACTTTCTGCTTACCAAATAGGGAAGAGTTGTATCTGCATTTTAATATTCTCCAGATTAGGATTATGTAAAATATTTTAAACTAAGAAAACAAGAGAAACACATAGGGATGTCAGTAAACCATCAGGGATTACCTACTGTATGCTTAAGTAAAATAAATGGAGAACAAGGTGCATTGGTTGCTTGTTGAGTCCTCATAAAGGCTTCCAGCAAGAATAGGTTTAATTTTGCTGAACGGGGTACTGCAGTTTCAGCTGCTTTTGTTGGAACCCAGAACACTATAAGCCTGTTTTGAGGCAGGAGTAGTATGCATTCATTGAAGTGTCTTGTCTGCTTTTCCTCTGTCCACAAAGGGTTTTATCAAACTTACTCCTTAGATCTTACCATTGATGTCTTCCTTCCAGTTTCTTTTTATCTTTCAACACTAATATGTGTGCCCATCTCTTAAGGCTGCCTTCTTACTCTACTGACCATTTCCTTCTTCATCTGTTTCTCTTCTTCCTGTTCTCCTCCTCTTACTTACTCCTTCTTTCCTTTAGGCCCTTTTACTACACACACACACACACACACACAACCCTGATACCATACTGTCTGTCCTGTACTGAAAATTTTTTCCTTAAAATAGCCTTATTTTCATTCTCTATGCTCTTCTTTGTCTCCTGAGACTTAATGCAGACTGCCTAGTCATTTGTTCTTTCTCCATGCCCTACTGTCTCTCTCCTCAGAATCTGTAGAAAGGAAGAGAAGGCAAATCTGAGAATGTCAGAATATTCTTCCATTATTGTACAGCCTTTTTTGGTAATTCTTTTTATCGTTATTTACTAAAGGGCTATTGCTCAGGTAGACTTACTCGATGAGAACATTTAACATGGTAAAATTAAGGAAAGAATGAGTTAAATGCCTACATAAGTATATTCTGCGTTGGGGATTATTTCTTTATTTTCATGGGAAAACAGTGAGCTGTTTTTATTTCCTCATACCTAAAAAATGATTTTGCTAAGCCTTTAAAAATATTCACTTCCAGGTTTGAACTTAGCATGCAATATTTTTCATTCAAAAAAGAAAAATTTTTCTTAAGCAGTTGAAAATGATGTCACCATGGAAGTTGCAATGTGACATTCATTATAAGAAGTACACTTCAACACCCACAGTACTGTGTATTTACTTATGTCAAAACAAGAAAATGCTTACTGTATTAAGAATAGCTTTTCATTTTATGATTGCATGTTGTTCTTTGAATCATAACCTTCACTCGTTTCTTTAATTCAGGAGAAAAAGCCATTAAACGTAGATACTTCCTGAAAGTGTGTGCTGCATGAAAGCTTTAATTAAATCTACAAGTAAAGCTTTAAAAGAACAAGAATCAAATTAATTGCAACAAGGACCATGCATTTATTTCTGTGACAGGCCTTTGCGCATTAGAGAAAAGGCAATCTGTGTACCCTTATCTGAATTAGCAAACTCAATATCACTTTTCATTAGCATGGTAGGTCATTGCCATGCGTCTTCAGTGTGACACTGTTTACATGTTAATGACCTCACAAATAGAGTCTGTTCCAAATGGTTTGCAGTAGTAGAAGGCTGTAAATCCATGAAGTGGAATAAACTGTCCCCTGCTTTCTGCATCATTGCTTCTTGCGAGTTCCCCTCTAGACCGAGCTTCATAATTAGGCAGCACTATAATTAAGGCAAATTCAGTAAATGCAAATAGGGCAAAAGGATTTATAGCTGATTATGATTGTTATAGCATACCTGAAATAAATTAATTTCTAAGCATCTTTATTAGTTGACTTTTCAGTGACATCGAGTCTTGAAGTAGAAAGTATTGTTGACAAAAAATGTTCATAGCTTAAGTTAGTGAGTGTGAGTCCATGATGTATTCAGATTTACAAAGTGCTGATATACCCATGAAAAAACCACAGAAAGATTCAGTAGAAGATATTGCTTTAGTTACTTGGTGTATGATTGCTGTGTATTAGATGAGATTTTTAAGATTATAAACATGTTTTTCCCCCGTTGTATAATGTAATGAAATCAGCATGCTCCCTAAAATTATATCCTTAAAGAAAATGTCATATTTACATCTGGTAATTTGACTAGACAGTGGAAAGCTTCACTGCTTTAAAATTTTGGAATGATAAAACCAACATCAAATGGGTAAAACAAACTCAGCATAACCACTTAAATTTGGTTGCCTAAAATGTCTAAAACAAGGACCATTCAGATTTCCTGCTGTGTGAATTCATTTAAGTGCTGAATGCCTTCAATTCCCATTGATTTTTAGCACCTCACAGAATCTGGTCCTGTATTTGGATGTCTCAGACCTACCATAACAAAAAGCCTATTTTTCTCTGGTCATATGCAGCATATACTTGGTATTGCAAGACATATACTCAGTGGTTCTACCTGCAAGAACCTTGGGAATTGCTTTGCAGACAGAGAGTAATGGTTTCTACTTTAGTTGCTCACCTAATATGCAAAGTGAGTTTAATTATATGCTGTCCAACCCTCTCTGCTACATATTTTTCCACTTGCTGGTTCTGGATGAGATACATACTTTCTACGTGCAGGGGTTACTAGTAAGTGTACAGTGCCCCTGGAAGCATTTATGGCTAATCTTGCCCTCAGCATGCATAATGTAGCTAAGTACTAATTAAAGGTTAAAGAATAGGGATCCATCTTTTCTCTGCCTGATGAATAGAGGAATGTGTTCTGCATGGGGTCAGATGCTACTTTTAACCAGACAGAATTGCTAGGATGCTGCAAAACCTAACTACACGAGACTAAAATTCAAGAAACACCAGATTTTCTCACAGCACAACAACGGACTAGTAAATCAGTGTCTTGTGTTGTGTAATGAATTAACTCTTTTACTGTTTCTTATAAATATGTAATGCTGCAAGGCATACATGGGTGGAATGTAGATTTGATTTCTTAAGGGACATTTTTTTTGTCTTACATACTGACTTCTTAAAATTATCTGTGGCCCAGTTGTACATTTTGCTATTAAAAACAAAGAGAGAGAGAGTTCTGGCAAGGCAATAAAGTCAACACAAACATTATTGCCCTCTCTCAGATGCCAATAATAGCTGGTTAAAGCAGGTTTTGATTACTTCTAAATATTGCCATGACCGCTGCCATGTAATAGAAGAGAAATTAACTAGTGAGTGATGGAGATGTGGTAGCAGATAAAAATCTTGGCTGTTCACTGGAAGTCTGGTTTTGTAGGACTTGAATTTCGTGAAGTTTTGCAATTTTAATACTTTTGCAAAGCCTTTCACACAAGAATGGACTATAACTTTACAATTCTTTGAAGTCATCCTTTCGGAAATCTGATGTTCACTTCTTTCCTGTGGGCTTCTTCCTGGCATAAAAATCTGATAATAGGAATTGTTTTTTAAATAAGCTTCCAAACAGATTATAGAAAGAGCATGGGATCCGAGCGGTCTGGTTTCTGCCACCAACTTGCTGATAAAAGTTCTTAAACGTTTAGGTGCTGTATTCTCCACATTAATTAAATTGTGATTGCTATTAACTGCTGCAAAGCAGTGGTATCAGGGCTATTGGAGGTCTAATAATCAGAGAGGCAGAGTACTTCATGCTTCCTTTATCATCACTTGGATTTGAGAAAATTTGATCTTTGTGTTTCTAAATAGAAAACCGGCACTGCCTGGAAATATATGTTGTTGGAATATTAGTACCTGAAAATCAGTCATGGAGACATGACCAGCTATGACAGGATTAGCCACATATACTTGCAGAAACACATGTTCTCTTATGGGTAGCCCTTGCAAAAGCACCAGGGGAGGTGTAAAGTGCTTTCTCTAACATTAGCTGCTTTGACACTTCAGTGGCTGCAGGGCTGCCTTCTTTCCCACAGTAGGAGTAATCAGCATCCGAGCTTTACTGATTGAATTGTGCATGTGGATTCCTCTTTTGACCCCCCAAAAAATCATTATCTAAAGTCCAAATACTGCAGTGGTAGGGTACTTCTATAAAGGTATGAAAACAGTATAACAGAATAATACAATAATTTAGCATCTCATGATCTTCAGGAATGCATGAATAAAATAGAGTGCACTGTACCACTTAGAGTCTAATCATTTCATGTCCAATAGAAGAAGTCAATAGCCATAGGGTGAAAATAATATGGAAAAGGTCATATGATTAAATTAGCTGCATTCAGACAGGCATTAGTTACAAAGGTTTTTTGCTATGCTTAAAGAAGATCAACAATAAGTCAAGCAAATAAGATCGAGTTAGTGACCCTCAGAAAGGGAAATTAACCTCAAAGATAAATAAAAGCTGACTGTCCACTGCAAGCATTCCAAGATATGCTACTCCTAGTTAATCACATCTTTCACTTTCAGCTGTGGACTCTTCATATAACTGCTATTCTGATTATTTCCAGAAGACTGCACATCCTTAATACAGGATCCAAATATTAAAACATGTTTTCCCTTTCGTTTTAACTCACACTGCTTTTTAGTAACATGAGAAATACCTGTTGCAGTCCTAGTGCTCATCCCTTTAATATCCTATCAAATTTGTCACTGTTTTCACATTTCGTTGTAAACAGATTCATCTGACCAGTGCTGTTTTCCACATCACTTGATCTCTTGCAGATGTTTCCAGTCACTATGTAGATGTTTCCAATTGCCTGGTAGGTTAGAAATATTTACCAAGGGTTAACATTTTGGTTACATGATTCTCCCTTTTTAATGTTGCATTTATTTTCGTTTTGTGGGCATTCTTGGGAGCCTGGTTTTTGCTGTTGTGTCCTGACAGTGTCCTGGTTCCTGAGGAACAGACCCATGGGCCAGCCATGGCAGGCAGGCCATGAGTAGCCCCAAGACAGCTGGGAGTTTCAGTCAGGGCAGCTGCCCCAAGCTGACTCACAGGTGTATCTCACACCACTGACATCAAGCTCATTATAAAAGGAGGGAGTTCAGTGAGGGTGGTGTTCCTCGTCCTTCTGCTGTTGACCTCAAAGACCAGGCTGAGTGGAACCCTGTACACTTTATGTTGGTTGTTGTGTTAGTTTTGTTATTTCATTAAATCTGTTTCTACTTCAGCTCATGGGGCTTCTCTGTTTTTTCCCGCAATTCCCCTTCTCAGCTGGGGAGGGGGCATCGGGTGGCAGAACAGTTTAGCACCGAGTACTGGCTAAATGTGAACACAGAGTCAAAGTCTAATGAAAATCTAGGCTAAATTTGTAGTGTAGGGTTTTCATAGTATATCTCTTGCATTTGATTAATCATGGAGAATCTAAACTTTTGTAGTCAAATTGGTTCTCTTTCTCAAAGTCTTTTAATATGGATGAGGAAGTGTAGTAGTCCAAAAAGTTGCAAAACCCTATAAAGTGTCATTGATATTGCTTTGAAAACTTGCTGCAAATGAAAAAAATGCTCTGTCTTTCATTATCTGAGAGCCAAGAAATGCATATATATATATATATGAGTGACTAACCAGGAATGAAAACACAGCAGAAATGGTCACTGTCCTGGTTCATGATTGCTGATTAATCACCAAAAGTTCAAAGTTAAACTGGCCCAGCCCGATCTTTTCCATATCTCATTAGCCTCTACAGTACTTGTGATCAAGGATTTTCCTGTTGAGGTGTTCACTATAAATATTCATGCAGATCCTATCTGTTTGTAACAACAGGGATCTCCATGCATATTAGCCGTTTATTGTCCTTGTAGCAGCTTCTGTGTGTTTGGTTTCTGTTTGGTGTTGAGAAATGTCCACTTTGCAGATGTTACAATGGGCTGCAGCAGAATGGCTTTGTCTGAGGAAAGGCAATAGTGCTTGCCAATGCTTCTCCAATACTTGCCAGACAGTAAACCAAAATAGTTATTTTTAAAACACCTACAGGCCAGACAGACTAGGTTGCATATTTAAGAATGTGGTATAGTTACAAGGAAACAAGAAATAGTTAAATGGTTACTCAGTTTATACATTTTGGAGTAACATCATCCACTCAATATTGAGTAATCCTTAAGAAATTGGATTGAGATACTAAATAAACCTATGTCACATGTTACTTGTTCAGTATCAACTAACAAAATGTTAATGCTGTGCTACTCTCTGCAAGCTGTTGTTTTATTACATTATGTCCTACAATGGTGTCACCTTTCAAGAAAATAATATTTTCTCTCCTTGACCATCCAAGGTCAGTAAGAAGGCAAATACTAGTTTGTGGCATATGCATTTAAGTCCTTGCTCAGGAATGAACTGTTAAAGAGAGGTTGAATAGACCAGAAAATGTCCTACAAGTTCAGATATGGTTACTTTGCCCTTGCTTTAGCTAGTGAGAGTGATTTGACAGCTGTACTTTGTAGTTTCTTCCTTCTGGAGCATGTGATTATGCTTTGATAACACCCTTAATCTATTATTAATGCAGTTGTATGTAGATCAAAACTAAAGAGCCTTAGTCACATCAGAAAGTAATGCTAGTCTATTTTTATATCATTTGATGATGTATCTGAAGTGAAGGAAATGAAGTGCCAGAGTAATGATGTCAAGTGTTTCATACCTCTGTTCCTCTATGCAAGTTGTAATCTGAAGCTCTGTAGGTGTGCATGTACATGTGCCCTGCACAATAAACCTCCTCAGTTTTTTGTCCCAAGAACTAGTAAATAAGTGCCTCCTATGAGGCTTTTCCATCTGTTGATTTTGAGCTGTGTGTTTCTTTGTCAAGCTTTGAAGAAGAAATTTGAAACTTTTTTGGGTGAAGTCTTACTAACATCTAGTTGCCAGCGTTTTGATGATAATATGTGTATACCAGCTTTCAAAATTAAAGTGGTTTAGTTCTTTGACTTTCTCTAACATCATTATTGCAGGTTATCATAGAAGTAATGCAGTGTGGGTTATGTTCATTCTCCCATTCTGAAATGGGCTTTTTGTGGGTTTAAGGAATGTGACAAGCTATAAAATTTTACTGCAGAAGAACACATGGCCTGCTATGACCTCATCTTCAAACATGCTCTCCCCTTCCTTTTGTTCATACTCCTTTTAGATCAGGCAATGTCTGCATGGGTTATCTTTAAAATGCAAGCCATTCAGCTCTTCACATTGCTGTCACGTAACTCAACACAACTTTTTGAGAACAAAATCTGTAAGCCTGTGATGGGGTGCTTCAGGGCATTTAATTCTGCTTATTACAAGTCTCAAGACATAAGGCATTCACAGCTTACCAGCTCTACTGCAGGAGACAACTGAAGCAGCACATACAAGTCATGAGACAAATGGCTGTTGGGCCAAGTCATCCAGTTGACATCCTGATACCTTCCTAGAAGGCCAGTGTGCCCTCCTGCAGGAATTCCATTGCAAGACAGGTGGACACTACCATATGTGCTAGTTTCTTGAGTATGTTGGTTAACTTGGCTCTGCCAGGAAACCAATCCTGCCGGGCTTTGGGATGATCATTCTCTGTTTCACCTGAGAGTCTGGATGAAGTCAGGGTATGCACCTGGCTGCTGGGGCTAATGAGCACTCCTGGTTTCCTCAGTTTAGCCATGAGCTGGCGGACAGCTGTACGCTTTATTGAGGAACAAATGTGCCCTGAAATGGAACAACTAAGAAAAATAAATGTCCTGGGAGGCAAACCAGAGAAGGAAAATATCTGTGAGACTGAGGTAGTACTTGCAACAGAAGGAAAAGCATTGAAAATCTTCAGCTGACAGTACCTCAGATGCTGACAAATTTCCCTCACAGCACAGCGCCCACAAGTATCCATTTGATCAGAGAAATAGTTAGCTGATACCACATGGACTTTAATTCTTGGTGACAGAGCAGCAAACATATGCTGTAGGAGGAAAACTAACTGGGATCCTTCTCCGTTTTGACCCAATACCCGTGCACCTTGTCACAACATTGTGCTAGGCAGTCACTATTCTGTTATTGCTGAAGTGAGAGATGAGTACAGTGGGACCGTGAGACCTGTCACCTTTTGTGGCTTGCTGAGATACTGTAAGTTCCTCTTTTTCCGTATGACATAAAAAGCCTTGGAGAAACAGGTGGCAAAGGTCCACAGAAGCTTCAGGATGGCACAAATTTGAAGCTGCAGCTCTTGATGTTTAAGTCCATAACATGATGCAACAAAACATTCTGTTATTATATTCTGCCTTTGCAAATCTAAGGGAATGGGATGGTGTTGTTTTCCTCATCATCTAGTCAGTTCAACTACAGGACAGTGTCATATCTCTTATTACTAACACTGGAAAACTTCCTAAACTAACTAATTTACCAGTGAAATATAGACATTTAAACATGTCAGCTGTATTTTTTTCTTCCTATATACATCTTGAAGTTTATGTACAGATGGCATTTTTACGCTTATATCTAATAGCTATTAAAATTTTCCTATGCCTTATTTCTTTTGACTGTCTCTTTACCAAGCTTGTCATCTTTTCATCTCTGAAGCTAAAAATAAATGTTTATACAGAAATCAGAAGAGATTGAAATTACGGGTTGATTCACAAATAGGAGAAATTATACAGCTTTCATTAATTATTCCATGGATACTTTTGTTTGTGGGAGTGGTGCACTGAGCATCTATTTTTCTCAGTCCTGAAGAAAGTTAAGTAGCTGAAAACACAAGATTAGAGAGAAACAAGCCAAAGTTGCACATTGCATTTAGTCATAGGAAATATCCCTTTTTGTGTTACACTGAAAGAGGTATTGCATATCCACAGCTGGAATTTTTGCTACCCTTTATTGTAGCAGCAGCAGCTGCCATTTTTCTATTCCATAGCATTAAAACAACCCATAATTTTGTAGCAAATTCTGCCAGAAATGTTCATGTGAATACTGATACTCTATACTGAACCAGGCCTCTAAATCTTGTATTTCTGGGCAGCATGTAGAATGCTAAAGGAAATGGCATTTTCATGTTGACGTGGAACAATAACAGTACAAAATCATATTCATGTGACATTTTCAGGTGGCAAATGACTTAATGAGGAGCAAGAAGGATGAGTAGTTCCCAAGTAAATAACAGCATAGCCATAAGGAAAGCAAAGAGCAGTGTACTTTAGTCCTTTCAGTGATCCTGCAGTTGAGGATGACATTCATTTTCTGAAAAAGCATTTTTCATATCATTATTTAGTTACACATAATAATAAGGTTAAAAGTGTGATAGATGAATCAGCTTCTGGAAGTAAAGTTGATGTAGCGGTATAAAAGGCTGCATTTCTGGAACAAATTTCATTGAGGATTTTAAAAAGAATGACGTCTCACAAAGAACATGAGAGGAGAAGCTAGAAGCAGTATTCTGTATCTTAGTCTGCTATTCACATAAAAAAATGTTTGAGCCAAATATGTCCCTCAGCCTTCAGCTGTTATTTTTAATATATGTGTGGCTTGCACATGCTGCAGTTCTTATATTTGATGCTCAATCTTCATCCAAATATAAGAGCACTGACTCCAGGGACAGAGAATTCTTGACTATCAATACTGTACCTCACTATTATTTATGAAGGTTCTTCCTTCAAATAGATGCAGCACTATTTCAGGCATCTAATGATTACTCTCACATATGCAATTATGCCGAACAGATCTAAGATAAACAGATCAGAACTGCAGATGAACCTTGCATTCAGCCAGCTCTGCAGTAAGTTACTTTTAGCAAAGAAACAGGCCATCTTTCCTAAGAGACATGTTAAATTGCAGAAAAGCTGAATCCAGCTAGAACAAGTTATTAAGAAAAGCAGCCTACTGTGGTGATTTTGTTGTACTGGTTTGTTGTGACACCAACTGTTTTTCTCTCAATAACTGTCAGTGAATTCACGTTCACCTGATATTTACTCTCGTTATACAATTGGCAGTTAAAAGGCTATTTCTAAAGTCACCTCACTTTTCAGACATTCACAATACTTGGTGATATAGAAAGGCAAAAGTGTGTTTTCACAGAGATTATTTTTTCTGTTTCCTGGAAAACAGTTAATTGTTTGAAGACCAGATGCATAAATGATATTTTCACATCGAATATGTTTCTATTTCTGTGTCAGCCAAGTGGAAACTGAGTTTTTAATACAGTATTTTATTGTGGGGTTGAATGTCCACAGATGTATAACAAAAAAAGAACTCCAAAATAAATCAGTTTACGATGTTTCATAAACTTACGTAATACCACAGTAAACACCTGTCCTATTAGCAAGTAACAAAGCAAAGAGAAGGATGCTTTCCATCTGTTCTGTTATGAACTACAGGGGCATAATATGATGGAAAAAATACAGATGAACTGCTTTATGAACAGAAACTCCTTGACTTGTCTGAAGTAGCAATGGTTATGTATTAGGCCTTGTTTATTTGCTGTGATTGTAGCAGAGGGATTGTTTCTTGCCTATTCAGTCTGAAAGTAGTATAGGCAAGAAGAAGGACTGCTGCAGCTGATGCCTACCTGCCTCTTCTGTCTGGTGAGAATCAATGTGGAACTCCACTCCATGTCAAAATCTTTAGGTGCTTTACTTAAAATGTTTATTTTATGGAAATAGGGCTCTTCGTACACTCTGCTGTGTTAATGGCATGTACTTACAGTGATGTGGTGCAGAATGCCACCATAATCAAATTCCACGCTCCTTCAAATCCGCTTACATATTACCAGTGTGGTTTATCTGGGAGGAGAGCACTCACTTGGGATACAGCCAGCCCAGAAGTGCTGGGATGCAAAGATGTTCTTTCCAGCACACTTTCACAAGAGCTTCCTTGAACTATAAAAACACTATGGGGCCCCGAACCCAGGTTGTTCCATGTTTCCTTTCCATGAAAACCAGGTCACGAAGGGTGAAAGGAATAGATTGATGCACTTCAGTATAGTTTCAAGGTATGTGCAAGGAGCCAGGACCCGAAAACTGTTTCCAAGTCTCCTGTTTTATCTATAGTTCATATCAGCTCTAGATGGAAGTGCCTGCTAGATACTGTAGACTAAGGACAAGGCAAAACGTTCCAGCTCTACATTGTATCAGACCCTCTGACACTAGCGAGTTTACTTCGTAGCTGGTCATGCTGCCTAAATGTTTCTGGAAAAGCTGAGCGTGATTGTCCCAGTGCAGTAAGTCCACTGCATCAGTTAGTATGTGCATACAAAGCAAGCAATGTGTTTGGCACGTTCGTTGTCAGACCTACTGAATATTATTGGGTAGATCTTGAGGCCTTTTGTAGCTGTAGGCTTGAAAACTGGTTAAGTGGGTCTATGCTGAAAGCCAGGCTGGCTTACCAGTGATCCACTCCCAAAGCAGATATGTTGTGCACAGGGGCTATCTCTTTGAATTAGAAAATAGTGAAAATCATTTAACCAGAATTAGTGGAGCAAAAAAGATCTATAGCATCTATGTATTGAGATGTATTGAGAACATTGTATCAGGAGTATATCAAGCATGATCATAAATTTTGTTCCTGATCAGGCTTTGGTTTGATACTCTTGCCCATCTTGTCAATATTTCAGTTACACCCACAGTAAAGTCGGAAAGTAATATTACATAGTACCAATCTCGGAGGCAACATTAGGAACTGCACAATTCAACCGTGGCAGACAAGGTGTTTTTATAGTTTGTTTATTTTGGATCATAATGGCCATGTAAGTAGTACATATATATATATTGGCATGCCTTCTTTCAGAGTTTAACTACATACTACCAGGACAGAGAAATAAATTCAAGGTGTTCCACTATTGCCTTTTGACTTGTTGCATGTTAAGAGAGCAACATGTGTGCATGATGTGTTGAATTCCATGTGTCTTGAGAGGGGATTGTATAGAAAATAAATCCTTGTATATACATACCCTTTTTTAAACTTTGTAATGATAGACTTAATCTGAAACTGGAGTTAGAATTTTGAAGCAGCAATTTGTGGCAACTGATAATGATATGACCACATTATTTCCTGTTGGGCCTGAAGGTGCTAATGGCCATTGCTCTGAAACCTTTGTTTTTATTTGTAGAAGAAAATTACACTCAAAGGTGCTTCAGGTCATATTTTACTCTGCATTGGATGTTGATATGCTCATAAATGTATAATCTACATTGTGATCTAGTAATATATTAATGCCAAGTTCATAAGATTAATCGGGCCACATGCTGTCTTGTGATTCTGCTAATACAGTTTTGAGTAGCATCAGCATTTTCATGCTTTTAATTTGCAAATGACCCTTGCATGGCAATACATTATGTAAGCAGACATCTCACAAGATGTTTTCAGGGTTCGTCATCCAAACTCTGCTGCAAATTTCCTGCATCTTGACCTGCCTCTGCAGTTTGCCCCCAATTGCTATAAGCTTACTAAAGACCAATGTGCACAGACCTTTAAAAATTGCAGTATTTTAAATAAAATACATAACTTTTTATATGAATCATGTATTAAGGGATGTTTTTGACTATCTATTCAATTACACAGATGAGAACCCATTTCCTGTTTTATATCTGAGCCCCCAGACTTCGTAATCCAGCACTTGATATTTTGTTCAACATTAAATTGCAGAATCTGTAAAAAAATAGCTGCTTGCTACTGCAGTTGGTGTAAAGGGGTGAAAAAAATAATAAGTTTTTAAAAATAAGATACTTTGTGTACATATTATTTAAAGTATGGACTGTGTAACTTTACTGGAGGGGGGGAAAGGCTTCATAGGAGAAATTTCATTTTATTTGGGCTTTTTATTTTTTTAAAATCTCCAAATCCAATTCAATATCATAAATTTTCCCCAAATAACTTTAAGCAGACTTGAGGTTAAAGATGAATATAATTTGAACACAGGAGAACTTCATTAGAATATTGCTATTAAAGACAAAATAAAACTGCAAAGGCCAGATTCACTAGTACGCTCCAACTGCTTTGGGATGCTTTGGAGATTCAAATCAGCCATTAACTGGACCTGACTACCCCGTTAAGTCAATTTTATGCGTTTTCCACTGCTAAAGCAGAAAAATACAGCTGGAATGTATTGATCCAGCTGTTCTAAGTGAGATATCTTACAGGTAAAGCCTTTACAAACATCTTTGTCCCTTGCAAAGGCAATGGAAATACAAGTCTGTTCTGTTCTGTTTCTAATATCCTCCTAGTCTACTTGTGAGCAGTAAAAAGAGAACTTTCTCCTCAGTTCCTGGAAAAAAATAGCCAGCTTAGTCATGAAAGGCCTTTGTATACATTCCAAATCTACTTTAGCCCTTCAATACAGGCACAACACTCTGCAAGTAGAACCAAGCACCAAAGATTCAACTTTACTCAGCACATTCTTGAGCTTCGCTCTGTTTCTTTACAGCTGGATTGACATTTGGGTTGCTGTTTTACCATGTTACTAAATCACTAAAATCCCTTCATTGGTATCTCAGGCAGCAGCATTGCAAGAGAGCTGAGGGCGTATAACTCATTGAAAGTCAGGGATGATTGTAAATCTGCAGTTCTCAGCCTTATGTACTTAATGAGGGGGAAAGATTTTTTTAAAAAATAATATGCTAGATCATATTCTAATATGATGCAATATGATCTATTCTAAAAATAGAGACACTTGTGCTGACAAGGAAGCTGTTTATGAGATACGGGTTTATATAACATGTCCGGTGATTTTTACCACATTAAAGAACCTCCTTATGCAGCAAAACTGAATTGAATTCTAACTTTACATGTGATCGGAATTGCTCAACTTGTACCTTGTTTATGTCTGCTACTGTCTGTAGCACTGCATGACTGTCTACAAATCAGTAGTGTTTCTGCTGAAATCTGTCAGAGTTCTACTCACTAAGTTCTTACTAAAAGTCTTCTGTTTGAAATAAGTCAGACAAGACAAGTAATAGGGCAGAAATGTAGGTAGCATCTGCCCCTTCATAAAGATACCCCACTTAATTAAGATGGGCAGCTGCAGTTAACCCAAACACTCTTCAGTCTAATTTCTAGTTTTAGTTGAATTCAGCTGTAAAATTTGTTAACAGTGAGTGAAATCTAAGTTATAAGCTGAAGGTTTAGCATGTTATCTATATTCTACTTTCCTTATACTTTTACTGACTTTTTATTAGTTATGTGGTAGCAAGGTTTGTCTCATCTTGGGTGTTGGGTTTTTTTCTGACAAATCGTTGAAAAACAACTTTTAAGAGTGTAGAAATCTTAGTTAAAATACACCAGATTTGCGTGATTGCTTAATAGCCAAATAGTGGTCCTTATTCCAATTTCAACAGATAAACATACGATGTATCCGGCCACGAAGATTTTATGTACAGAAAATTGCACCTTTCATCCCAATATGGATATCTGACCTTGCCAAGTGCATAAATCAGTACAAAACCATATGCACAATGTCATACATGAAAATTTTGCCCCTGCTATTTTGATTATCAGAGCACATGAATTTCTAAGAAAGTAGGATCCTCAGACTAGAAGGCTCATCAAATCTAATCACTTAATAATAATGTCATAAAATTACTTTCATGAATTTGTACTTACTTTAAAGCTTCCTCTGTTTTAAAGGTTGGCCTGTACGTTGACTAGTTTAGTCCACATTTGACTGCTTCCAGCATATATGATTTATAGACAGTTTTATTTGTGCCAGCATTGGCCTTTTGTGGTTCCTTTTATTTCCTTTTATTTCCCAGCTATTAGTTTTGAAAGGCAGACATAGAGTTCTTCCTAGCTGTAGGTGGTCTTCATGTGTCCATCAACATATCTGTATGTGTCCTCTGTGGAATTAATGTCCTCATTTGTGCTTTTTGAAAATTCTCCTCTGTTAAATAAGGTGTGTGTTCTAGATAACCCAGAAGCCCTTCTTTGTATTTGATCTCATTTGAGTTAATTTTTTTGTCAATCTGGAGGAGTCCAGGTGATGTGCCTCATACCCTGGCATTTGTACTTCTCTGTCTCTGGAAGGGTCTCTCCTGTTACAGCCTAGAATTGTGTTTCCTTATTTAAGGCTGCATCATATTGATGGCTTGTAATAATATTGTGATAAACAATACATCCAGGTCTTTTACCTCCTCTGTCATTTCCATTTAATGTGCTCTGAGCTTTTACTGGAAATTTTTGGTATTAGGAATACGTGTGTAACTTTGTACCGAATTATAGGGCTTAAAATAGGAAGGAAGGATTATTTTCAAATTGAGTCCCAAGGCTGTGTTAAAATTTCTGGCTCTGCCAAAATCTTTCTGCATGTCCTGGGACAAGTCAGGCTTTCTATGCCTCTCTGGAACAGGAGAATGTGATATTTTACGTTAGAGCACAATTGGGAATATATTTTCTCTGCTTCTTAGCAGTACTCAGACCGCAGAATGACTGAAATCACAAAATCAACACAATTAGTGTTCTTAAAAAATAATTTCCTTTAGCTCTGAGTTAAGGTTATTTCCATAAGGTTCAGTTATTAGATAATTCACCAAGCAAATCATCAAAGGTATGAGTACAATCATTTGAGCCATTCGACATAATATCTGTTCTCTGTTCATGATTTACCCTTATGCTGTTTCTTCCTGGTCTCCATGTTGAAAGGGGTTTCTTGAACTAAAACTATGTTTATATCTTGTGATTGTGGTTAACATGGGGATAAATGCCTGTCAGGAAGAATGACTGACATGAATGAAGGTATAGAAATGGAAATTACCCCTGTAAGGTGGAAGCAAAACTCAGAATGCATCCAAGCTGGAAGAAGCAAACAATCCACCTTCTAAAATTCCAAAAGAACTGTCAGATGAAATGACAGGTCCACTAGCAAAAATCTTTAATAGAGCTATTGAGTCAGAGTCATTCTGTATGACTCAAGAACGTAGAATGTAGTGCCCATCTTCAAGAAAAAAGCTACATGTGCAGCTATTGTGTCAGGTAATCTTACTTTTATTCAAGGCTTCATAACATTTTTTGTAGAAAAAAAACTGGAAATGAGATTAAATGTAAATAGGATCATATGAAAATAGATTTACCAAGGTAGGTCATGTCAAATTAATAGGATATTTTTGTGTGATAATATAAATTATCTTCTACACAGCAGGAGTGTAGTTGGTCAGTCCTTCTGGAATTCAGTAAGACAACAGGTGCAGTGCCGTCTAGATGTGGATTAGTTAAACTACGCAAGATGACCATTATTACAGGAATTGTAGTATAGGTAAGAAAGTGATCAAAGGAGAGATTGCAATGGTTGGTTGTGTTAGAGGCAAAACCTCCTTTTTGATGTAGGAGCTTCTTAAGTGTTGGTCTAACTACTGATCTTTCCTGATTTGCCATTACTCATCATGTCCGAAAAAAATTGAAGTTTATTGATGAGTTGGCAAGCATTATAAATATATTGGAGGACTGGGAAATGAGGGTGAACTGGGGACCTTGAGGACAAAAGTACTGGAGAGGAGATAGTGGAGTTTAGAAGATCCTGTACTTTCTACTATTAATCAATGCCTCTTAGCAATGCGTAGTATGCATATCAGTTGCTAACTTGGAGACCAAGAAGTGGCATGGTGTGCTGGTTGGCAGTGTTATCGTTTGATTCCTGGGTTCTCGGGGGCTATCATCACTGTTCATGCTGCCCTGGGTCTTTAATTCAACAAGATTTCAGAGTGATGAGGAGAATAAGGCATAACTGGTTCATGGAAGCAATTTGCACTGATTCCATCTTTGTTAATTAAGCTGACATTCAGTCTTCCTCCAGCTAGTCTCTCTGTTTTTCCTGGCTGTACAAACAATCTCATGCTAATCTAAAGCTAAGTAAAAGGTAGATATTTTGACAGCAGAAAATAATCGTGCATCGCCATGTGTGCTTTGCTGTATTTAGATTACTCCTTTGAACTGCCTGAAGTCATTACAACACAATGCAAGCAAGAATAGAACGGATCGCTCAGCGGTACGGTATACGCACTGAAAACGCATTGTGCGATCAAAATGTGTTTGCATTAAAGCAACAGAGGTTTCTGCTAGCATTGTTGATGTGATAAATAAGCAGCTAATTAAATATTCCAAATTATGTACAACATACCTTTAATGGCTGAAAGGCAATTCTTCCATGTTTAGTTCCTTGCAGACTGTTAAAAATTGTACTTTCAAGCCAGACCTTCATTATATATCTAGGAGTGATTTATTCTTTCTTGACTTACGTCTATGAATTTGTTCTCAGTAAACATAATGTCATGGAAAATGGAGAAAAAAGACACAGAGGAATTCTAGTGGCTGGTATTGAAGTTGAAAGTATCCTCCTCAGATTATTTTGCAATCATCTCTTTAGAATAGCGGCACTCTTCCAAGATAGAAGAAAAGAGGGAGGAAAAAAACCTTCAAAAAATCTTCAAACAGTCTCTCTACTTATTTAAACTGCCATTGCTATTTTTGAAGGAACAGAACACAGACAAATGCTGTCACTGTGTTGTGGATCCTAACAGAGACAATAGTGAACTCATTTCTGTTGCATTAGCGTCAGTTAATATTTATTCTAGATACACAGATTACAGTCTTAATTATCACATTTTTTCTCCCACTGTCACAATGTGAATGTGTATAATTGTTGTCTTTAGTACCCACTTCTTCCTGTTCTTCCCAGAGGTTTATCAATAGCTGTGTACCTAAATGTGACATTTTTTGATTGGTAGTCACTCACTACACTTCAGGATATATTTTATCCCTTCTTTGTGTGTGCTGAATAGCATGGTAGGGTGAATTGGATCTTGACATTTTGAAGTGAAATAGGCTTGTTTTCTTTTTCAAATCCCTGAAGTTGTTTAGTGAAATGCTGCAGTCTAGGCTTTTTTATTGATATATAAATAGAAAGAAGATTAGTTTTGAAAGCACAATGGCTGCTTACAGACTACAGAACAGTGGAAAAAAGGGACAAGCATACCTTGATGTCAGTAACAGTTTTCAAGGGGGGCTGGAGGGAAGGAGGGGAGAAAGGAGGGAGAGGAAGATTCAGAGATGAAAGGAGATGGTTCAGCCTAGTATCTGCATCAGTGAAGTGTGTGGAACAGAAGGTATTGTGGTGAGAAAGGTCAGTCTTCTGTAGTTCACGTAAAACTTGTCTAAAGCTGTGTTTGCACCCGATTCAGAGCAGTGATTGAATTGGAAGTTCTATATCTATACATTATCTTCAACTTATTATTCCATGTATGCTGATTTATTCTTTTCCGCATTGTTTTATCACAAGTTACTTTTATTTCTTTGAATTCCCTCAGTTCTTTGTGATCTGTAATGCTCAGGTCTAGAAATTGAGATAGCCATAGTATTCAAAAACATTATATGAAAACTTCAAAAGATATCTGATTTCTGAGGTTGCTTGTACCTGAACTGCTTGTAACTATACTGCTGCTTTTATGAAGTGGTTTCTCTGCTGTTATTGACTCAAATATTGCCCAGTTAAATGATTACATTTTATTTAATTTGCTTGTCAATTAGATAAGCATTCTAGCCAGAAAAGCAAAATACAATGAGTGCTCTCAAATGCCAAGAGTGTTGTAGCATTCAGAGAACTGAGATCCAGCATCCATTAAAGACCGAAATGTAGTAAGAGCTTTATGTACTAAACCATCATAGTCATTTGTCAAGGAAATATATTTTGGTACTATCTAAACCAGGCAAAATTAAATTTTTCAATGCAACAGTTCTATGCTGTTCAGTTAGCTTTATCTACCTAATGATTCATCCATCACAGACATACAAACATTCACACAGTGTATACACAACCTAAACACAGCACACATGAATAGGACTTCACTGACAAGTGCTTTTTTGCAATTTTTCCAGCTTTCAACTAGCTGACAGGCACCTTAGAAAACTGAAAAATCCCAGGAACTTTGGAAACACGTAGAGATAACAGGAAAATATGTTTGCACTAGAAGAGGCCTCTGATGAGAAACTTCATTTGTGTCATTCTCTCCAGCAAATCTGTGTCAAATCCAATCAGCAGTTTCTATCCACACCTTTCTTAGGATAAAGCAGTGAACAAATGTACAGTACAACTACACATTTACAACAAATCAAGAGGAAATTTTTGTTTACATCTGTACTGACACAAATCATCTCTGAAAGTGTTAAAATAATACCATGACTTTGATTCTGACATTCTTTTGAGATACAACTAATTATATCATAGGCCTATCAAAATTTCTGAACAATAAATAACTACTTGTGACTTATCTGTTGCAATGATAAATGTCTAAATTAGCCTTGTTGGAATATAGACACTCCCTTCCGAGCTTTCTGTGCATTTCACACCAAGACTTTAGATTTGTAAATCATCTGTTCTAAAGGAAATATGAAAGAGTGTGTTGAGAGGTTTGTTCCATTCCTAAAAATTCTACAAGAATTGATAAGTGGGCTGAATGAATAATTCAATATTCTAAGGAAAATTCAATAAACTATAGCTATTATAAAAGCAAATTTTCTCATAAAGGACTTGAGATACAGTCTCACAAGGTGTGTTGAGCATTTACACACATAGCTCCCACTCACATAGTTACCAATGCAAGATTTTCACTAATTATCCCCAAATGTCAATGGCAGAGCAGATTCACAGTTTTTTAATAGACTTTTGTGAAGGAAAAAAACAATTTACAATACAGTAATGTCCTAGAGCATGTTTAAGTTTATGGCATGAATTACTTCACTGGGAAAGATTTTAAAAAGAAGCCCTAAGAATCATCAAATTAAATATATAATGGTAAAGTCAGCTAACTGTCTATTTGCATTTAATGTGAGTTTATAGTTGGAAAAGATTGGTTAAGGGAACATATAACAGAAATATAGAAAGTCTTGTTGTATTGCCCTGTACCATTAACCTGATAACGCAGAAAGATGAGTGTACATTGATGTATATTATGCATACATGTGAAAATAATTTGATACATTAGAAAAAAGCCATTTTTAGCTGTGATAGACTGCCAAAAATGAATTCCTCTGTTTATTCAGTTAGATTTCATATTTAATTGCCTACCTAGTCATCTGTGGACATAATGTTGTCATATTCTGTATAATATGATACAGTCTCATTTTAGGTGTATAATGAACTTCAGTTTCCTACGTGGAGTTTATATTAGGTGACATTTTCCTTGTTGGGAAAATTGCATTTCTATGAGAAGCAGCTTTATGGCAAACTGTTAGAAATCTAAGTTAGTTTTGTCAGTTTTAGCAAAACATTTGCAGTGGCTCACAATTAGAAAGCAAGCTAAATGTTTTGATGGTAGATTCCCACAGACTAGGCTTAAAAGGCACTATCAGTAAGAATTCTGCGATTTCTTGAACTCCTGTGATTTCTGTTGATTGTACCTCAAAAGAGTGACACAGGTAGAGTCAAAAACTTAGTAAGAATAAAAGACATGCTTTTGTTATTATTGTTTAAATTAGGCCAACAAAAAAAAGAAATTTATGTTAATTAGAAACCACCAGACTGTTCTTCATAAATTTTATCTCAGCATTTAGAGTGCAAATGTCGAAACAAACCTTCAACATCACTCAAAGATAGGAGAATTTCAAGTGGAACCTTCAAACTGTGTGTTTTATTCACAGTTGCCTTTGTCTCTTCTGAAGACCATTTTCACAGAAGTTAAAGGTCTCTCGATTAGAGCGTGTCACTTAGAAGAGCATGAAAATGCCAAGGATTTAATTATTGCTCTTCCGTTGCCACAGAAATTGCTGTATATTTAATTTCACTCTTAAAAGTAGGACGAGGGAAAAAACCAACTGGTAAGTGCATCCAATGTGTTTTTCTCTCCTCTTCTCATGAAGTCCTGACTAAGTAAAACAACTTGTGTTAGTTTCTTTAGCCTGCTGTAGCCTGATCAGAGGGAGGAAGTTTATGGAGAGGGAGATCCATGCAGAGCCCAGGCAAAATAATTGCAGGTGATTTTTCTGATACACAGAGCAAACCTAGAAACAACGTTCCCAAAGAGCCTAATGAGAATGTAGGTAATCTAGATATTTGAAGTCTGCTAGCCTGACCCTGGGGGCAGGTTCCGATGGCAGAGAGACAAAAGCACTCTGACTAGTTTACAGAAAACCTAGTGATCTCCATGTCCCCCACAGGTGTAAAGCAGATCATTACAAGCCCCTGACACTTAGGGACTTCAGTTTTGACATAAGTAAGAAAACTGTGAGTGTTCCCTGTAGGTTTATTAGCTTTTCAAATGAAGGTCTGCCTTTCCCATTTTCCCATGTCTGTGGAAAATTTGATGCCCTGAGGATGGAATGGATTTTATGTCATTCTAGACTTTCTAAGGGAAGAAGTCTCTCCCTCTTCTTGCTGTGGTAATGCTGAGCCAGTGGAGCACACTAATTACATGTGAGGGTTACCAATGTGTGCTTGTGCCCCTTTGATTTTCCTTGAAGGCCATCTTGGTTTTCCATTTACCTGGAGGAGGAACAGTGTCGAGTCAAGCATTGTTATGTAGAATTTGGAAAGAAATACATTCTCCTGTCATGCAACCTTCTCTCTTAATTTGTTCTTACAAATCCAGCCCTTGCTGTTAGACGAGTTCAGAAATACAAAAGGCTTTCAGACAGCTTCTCAAGAGTCTGCACTAAATTTCTGGAGAAACTCAAGCTAGAATAAAGTAGTGAAAGACTTCAACCTAGAAGGGGCAAATGTGCATTAGAGTTGTGGAACTCTAATGCTGCTCTTAATTTGGTCAGTCTTCATCCAAAAAAGAATGTTGAAGGGGGAGAGAAATTTCAATCAGACATGGAATATAATTACAGACAGAAAAAGGTACATGAGCAGGGACTGAAAGATTGGGCATTGAATCATTTAAGGAAAAAGATAAAAATAGGCACGGTAAAAGTAAGCAAATAAATAAATTGCAGATTTGTAAATTGTACCAGCAATTGTTATTCTCCATAACTCAGCTAATACAAGCATAAAGGGAACAGGGTTTTTTAATTAACTTGCATTTAAAATAGAAGGGAAAAACTTTAATATAGTGCATAATTAGACTATGAAACTGATTGTCACCAGGTACTACTTGGGCTAAGATTACAGTAAGATTCAAAGGTGAACTGGACATCTCTGTGGATTTGAAGAATATGCAGTATTAAAGTTGTTAACAGTCAGGTGTAAATACTGCTTAAAAAAAAAAGCGTTTTGGAAGGCATGTAAAACCCAAGATTTCAAAATTTAGAGGAATCTCTTGTCATGAGGTGATTTGAAACAATTTTTTCCACATCTGCATTTTATGGTATCTCTTATACTTTCCATAAGACAGCCAGAACTTCACAGAAGCAGGATATAAGGCCAGTTGGGCTCAGGTCTAATCAAATATGGCAATTCTTAAGTTATGATTAATAAGATTCCCTTTATCAACAGATGTGATTCTGACCTTTATGGCTCTGCTGCTTATCTCCTGATTTATACATTTTCATAACCTGCGTATCATTTGGAATAAAATAAAAATCTAAATATCTTTCATTCAATTTCTATAACCTTTTCAAATATTTGCTCTTAACAGGGACATTCAAATCATTTGTTCACAGAATCTCAGATTGTACATCAACATCACTCTTTTAAAGTATACTACTACTGTTAAGAGTTTTTTATATACAGACATTCATTATGAAAGAGAAAATATCTTCTGACATTTAAGAGAGAAATAATGTGCTTACACTAATCTCCCTGCATCGAAAACTTGAACTCTTGTTTTGGACACCTACAGAAATGTGCATCTCTCTCTAGTATTGTGGCAGGGTTAGACATATTCAGAGATTCCTTTGCTGGTTTGTGATGCTAGTGTGATTCAGGACATGTTAGCTTGATGTGTTATAAAATGAGCCAGTTTAGTTTAGCCTGTGATCAGTGGCAAGAGTGCTTTTCCTTTGGGAGCTGAATGCAAAATAACTGAAGCAGATTGAAGCTGACAGTGACTAATGAAGTCTTGTGAAGGAGTCAGGAGTCAGTGGGTTACTACATAGGGTGGATTGAGAAGAGAGTAACAGCAGCCTCTTTGTTGAGTTTATGCTGTCTCCTTTTTTTTTTTTTTTTTTTTTTGGCATTCTCAGTGCTTCTGCAAAGCAAATCTCCTCCAAAAAAAATAAGAATTCCTGATGTATGTCTCTGAAACACACACATTCGCATACACATTTGTTACAGTGGAGATAATTCTAGGCTTCTATGTTTAATGAGCCAGCATGGTTGCCTAAAGGTGTTCTACATGTTAATAATTTTAATCAGTCACACAGAATTTGTGGAGCTGGAATTCCAATTGAAATTAGCATGAGTTAAAACCGCAGTCATTTATTTCTCTGAGAGCTCCCCCTACTTTGCTAGTTTGATAATATGCCCTATTGTCACAGAATCTGGCATGATGAATCAGTTGTAACACAGATGCCACCAAGCAGCCTGCTATGGGACTTCTACACAGAGTAGAAAGCACTGCAGTTGGTTTTGCATTTGCTAGACATGTAAAATCTGTGAGCATGGAGCGAAGGTTGAAGGAGCGTGAGGAGGAGGAGCATGCCAGCCTGGCCTCGAAGGGACGGGGAAAGTGGCAGAGAGGATGCCAGCCAGGCCCTTGCCGTCTGACCCAGGTCAGGAATCACTGCAAACTGCTTCTACTTTAAGCCCATGATTAAATGATTTGAATGACTGCCTAACCTCGACTGCATGTAAAGCAGGATGAAGGAGGTCAAACACTGAGAAGGAGAATATGCCCTCCTTTACACAGTCTTCGGAGAGTTTAGCTGGGCTTTGTGCTACAAGCAACACTGCCGTAATGTTACAGCCCAGACCATGATTATTGGAGTTCTTTAGCAATGTTACAGCAATTCAGAAAACTGCTGTGGTGTTACAGTATTTTTGCTCCTGAAGTGTTTGTTTATTGAAGCCTTTTGTTAAACAAAGTCTTTAAGACTTTTCTTCTTTTTTTTTTTAGACTTTTTCTTTTTATAGGCTCAGAGTCATCTGGGGATTTTGACTGAAACTTTGTGAAGCAAACCGATAGAAGCTCTCTGCAGTCTTAACTGTCCCAGCCTGTGCACACAGAGAGCAACAAGATTTGTGTTTTCCACCTCATTAAACTGACAGCAGAAATTAGTTTGTGGTATTAAAAACTAAAAAGTTAAATTACAGCTACACGTGTCCTTTATGCAATGGGGTGTGTGAAGGATGTTTGGTTTTAATGTTTGCTATAATGAAGAATTTAAATTGCAATGTTTGTCAAATCTCTAATCTTTGTTTCAGAGTGGAATATTAATTACGCTTTTAACTATGAGAGGTAAATAAAATGAGCATCCACTGCCTGCCTAAGGGTAAATTGCAGATTACTGACAACGTGACGTGGCGTACTAAATGTCAGTTTTGTCAAACAAATTTAGAGGAACAGTTAAACTATTAGCTTCCTGTTGTTACAGGAGTTTTTTCTGCAATGAATGACTGTTCCTAGCAGCAGGGGCACTGTACCATATGGAACACTAACAGAGCTAAATTGAATAAGCGAGATGAATGAGGAGATAGCACTACAGACGCACTCAATTAGTTTATAACTGTCTATTAACTTCTGTTGGTGGTTTTGAATAGACAATAGATTAACCATTACACCCCTTCTTTTTCGTTCTGAAACCAGTAGAAAGAGAGTGTGATGATGGCACACAGTAAAGAAGCTAAGCGGTTTCTTTTTTTTTATTTTTACCTCCTGCTTCTTAATGACTTGTGTAGTGTTGGCAGTACCTGCAAGTAATAAAATGCATTATTTCCAAGAAGCAGATCAAAATATTTCAGATGTAGTTATGCATGCAAAATAGTTCTTTGAATATAATTACCAGGAGTTACTCTGCCTGTTTTTTAGGACCTGTTTTAGTAGCAGGGAAGCACTAGCATGGCATGTGCACCTAAGCCAGTCACAGCAATTTATTTGGAAGTTAAAGGATAAGTGTTGTGACCAGTGCCAAAATAAAAATATAATTAATATGTGTGCCTATCTCTGTGCCCCAAACCATTTTAGCCACTAACTGCTTCTAGCAGTTAAGAGCTGGTGCATTAGTGTGCCCCTAAATACAAACACTTAAAGCATGTTTGATTTTGTGTACTAGGTTATATCCTACTAAAGTCATTAGGGTCAAATTATTTCCGTGTAATTTAAATCCTGAGTAAATATACATAATACAAGATATTACTCTCCCTGGCTTCCATTTCAAGACATTGGAGAGAGATGAGAACCTCCAGAGGGCACTGGGCTTACCTCATACTCTGTCGTGATATTTTTGCCTGTTATTTAATTTAAAATTTCTAGTAAAAAAAAAATAATCTAAAGACCTTACTCAAGCTATTCCATTGCACGCTTTCACATTAGGTGTTCAAACACCTAATCAGTGAAGGTCTCACCACTGCTGTACCTGACATAAAAAGTGGGCAAGGTACGTGAAGAGATGAGCACTGGACAGAGGGGATAAAATAATAAATACTGCAGGACATTATTAGGGCCCAGTCTATCAGTGAGAGTGGTCCATAACTGCCGTAAACCTTGTCACTATGTGATTGCTTGAGGTTCAGCACTTTTAGATACAATCCTGAATAGACCTTAAGTTATATTTAAACTTCTCTTTAAAATCTTATCTAAGATGAAAGCCACAAATTTGTTTTGAGTCTTTGTCCTGGTGCAGTGCTGAGGGCCACTCTGCCCATCTGTTGCATCGTCTTAAAAGAGGAAGATACGGATATTTGGAGACACCTAAAATTTCATGCTATTCTTAGCTTTGTTGCCATTTAGCAATGAGGGCTAGTTATACAGCTGGGAGAGGTAGCTGAGAAATGTTGGGGAGCAGGTGGTGGGAACCCAGAGAAGAGCTGGGAACACAATACTTAGGGAACACAGAACATTAATCCATAGAAAGCTCAAATCCGTTAGTTACACTGTTCATGAATAAAGTAGTTTGAAAATTCAAAGTTTCCATTTTCTGGACCAACCTTCCATTTAGGTAATAGCATTCATCCTACTGAAATCCTTTCATCTGACAGCCAAATGCAACATTCTTCTCCAGCTTCTGTGCAAAGAGTAACTCTGCTGTCAGCCCACTGCTGCTAACTTCCTTCCGAGATCCATTTTACTGATGAGTGAAGTGGTCTCTGTCTGTCCCCTTACCATACGTATTTCACAGGAAGTGATGTACTGAAATTTTACCTAAGTAGAAGTATTTAAGGACTGTGTAAATGAGGTGCTGAGGGACATGGTGTAGTGGTGAATTGGCAGTGTTAGGTTAATGGTTGGACTTGATGATCTTGGAGGTCTTTTCCAACCAACGCTGTTCTGTGATTCTGTGTAATTTCTGAAAGCAGCTGTCGTAGTAGAGGAAATACTGGTTTACTGCTGTTTAAAATTCTACCCAAACTTATATCCAAGTGTCCAATCCAGGTGTCCATGTATCAGCCTGCATTTCTGAGTCTTGATTTTTGGAAAAATCTATCCAGTGTCTTGTTACTGTAGCTTCTCATCTAAATTCAGCTAGTCTCCTCAGCTGTAATTCACCTGTATCACAATATTATTGCAACGTCGTTGCTCTCTCTTACTTAATTACAGTTATTTATAGTGTTACAGTGTTTTGAAGGAAGGCACTATTTAAATAGTGAACATGTGTCCCTAGTGAATTGCATAGATGGCCACTCATCTGTTTTCAAGTTACTTGTTTCCTTTCTGTTGAAGAAACTAGCAGACTACTATTTTTTTTATCTAGCGTTTGTAAGCTTAAAGGTTAGTGACTGTTAAAAATTACCCCTCGATGGAGGGTAGTGTCATTCCATGCAGTGATTTGCAGTACAATGTAGACCTCTTGTAAGTACCCAGGGTGCAGCATTTATGTCATCTTTTCATTAAAAGGATTTCATTAATAAGTTTGCTAAGTGACTAAGGTTTAATGGATGTACTAGAGATCCTGTTTCTACATTTGGTCTTGCAAAAGTAAAAGTTAGCAAAGGGAAGCCTGATAGCTCTTGGAAAGAGGCAGAACTCCTCTCTCCAAGGATATAAGTGGAATGCACCGTTCTGAAGTCCTCGTTTGCATAACTCCCCACTGAAGTCAACTGGAAGGAGTCTTGTAAATTCTTTTGAAACATGCACCTTTTTAACAAGCTGTCTAGATAGGCTAGGAAACGTCAATCTAGTCAAAACATTTGTTTGACATCTGATCTTACAATTGTTAGAATTTGAATCAAACAGTATGTTAAAGAGAAATTGTTATATTCTAGTTTATGAATGTGATATATTTGTAGTTATGTATTCATATTTCTTTAGCTTTGGAAAACAATCACTACACCATAGATATTTTCAAGGGCTTTTGTATAATTAGATAGCCATGATGAATATACTATGGATTACTTACCCTACTTCAGTAGAAAATATACCAACACTTGTGCCCAAACATTAAAAGAACTTGTTCCACAGCAAATACTGTACTGTTTTGGAAGCATTCTTACTCACTGCTTTTTTTTTTTAAGTGCAGAAAAATATTTCAGCAGGTTCTCTAGAAAGATAAAATATCCACGTATTCCCAAATATTGCTGGCTGGTTGTGATGTCTTGTACGTTAATATCCTGCTAACCTCTCCCTCTAATTTCTGTTAATGGAACTCCTATCCAGATCTGTCTCCTGACTGAACCTGCAGTTTGTTACAGGCATTAAGACACTCCCTCTCAACTACCATCTCCCAAATCATGTAGATTTAACAGATAATTCTGTGCTAGCTATATTATTTGATAAACTCATAGAAAGGATATTATTAAACATTACATTCTTCAAGGGTGCAGAATCATTTTTATGGAACTATCTTAAATTTTGCTACAGAGGTACTGCTTTCTTTGTTACCAAATTCTGTTGTTGGTTTTGGGGGGGTGTTAAATAAAGAAAGAGCAGTTTTCCTTGCAAGCTATCACAGTTTGTAACCTTTATCTGTAAATAACGAGTTAGAGAGTTCATTTTAGCACTGCCACATTATATCTTAGAAACTTCATTGTTGTTTGTTATTATTAGAGGAGTGCAAAGGAATAGTTTGTTATTTTCAATACAAAAGCCTGTTAGTTCTGTTTCTGGCTTCATTGCCATCTCCCTGCAACACTTCAGACAAGTTTGTGTATCTCTGTAAAACTCAGTATACTTACTGTATTATATCCCTACTGTAATATTCCAGTATATTTGAAATAGTGGGCTGTGTATTTTAAGAACAGCAGCAATTGTTACTGTTATAATTGCAAATGCCAACTGAGTGGTTTTGGTAATGTATTTTAGTTGTAGTAGCAGTATTTTAGTTGTTTGGAGTTGTTGCTTTCTGAAGAGCAGTGCCTTGCAACTCATGTTAATACATGTCATGTTCCTGTAATGAGTGATTTCATCAGGGGAAGGACTGTGGCATTATTTATATTACTCAATTTGCTCAAAAGGAATTTTACCCTGCAAGCTCTGTTCAGAAGTTTCAGATAATTTTTTTTTCCCAAGGATAAAAGATGTCTTTCTGTCTTTAAAAGAGTATTTTCACAGAATTTAGAATTAGATTTGAGAAAAAAGTACAAGGCATTCATCTTCTCTTTGTGTTTCTTGACAGAGGTGTAGACTTACAGTAGTGTGGTTCCATGCAAAAAAATTCGATTCCTTAGTCTTTAGATTATCATACTACTTGTGGATTAAAAGCTCTGAGTGAAAATCCCATATTATATGCAATCATTAATTAACATTCTTTTCAAATGTTACAGTTATTGTGGCTATAACTGATTTTTTTTCAGATGAAACTATATTAGAAAGATTTAGAGAAGCTTTTCTTGATACTTTTCTTACATCTTTTAATTAAGAAAGCCTTTGGTGTTAGTAGGTTCAAGTTTGCCAGAATTGGACATGAAGGAGTCTAAATATATATGTATTTGAAATGTTCTTACCTAAAGCCACCATAGTATGCCTGTGTATGAGCTGCCCTTTCCACAGTGGTATAAAGAGCCCCTAAATTGGATTGATCAACCTTCCTTGCCATACAAGCCTCATATTAACCTCTTCCTTATGAGCCATTGAATATAGGACATAAGACCCCAACACACATATCTGCTAAGAGAGAAGTAGGGGCTGGACAACTTCATTAGCTGTTTATAAAGAGAACAGATGACAGTTTCTTCCAGAAGCCACATTCCTCTGCATGGGATAAGATTGAATTGAGGGTGCAGACTGACCAAATAGTATCAGTCTCACAAGGTCTCAGCTGAACCACTTACTACTATAGTCATGGCTTTGGGTTGCCAGTAGTCCATCTGCCACCACAGTTCTGCCAATTAGATGATATACCCATGGCTTGGGAGAGCACTTGGATGGTTTAAGAGCTACATGCTGCTAAAGAACCACTGCCTAGTGCCTTCCTTCCCTCAGTGAGCACAGAGCACTGTTAAATTAGTGCACTACCACAAACGCTGTGCTCTGTGATTATTTTCATGCATCCCACTAGTTATTCTATCCGCCTTAAGGGTATGGCCCAATTTCAGCAGCCCCTTAGGAAAGAAATTAGTTTCTTTCTTACATGACTGAGTATTGCCTATTCTGAGTTTTTAGTCAGTGACTTTTGTCGAGATGGATTTCTTGTGGAAGAGAAGGAAGACAGCCTCCTTTAAAAGGATGATTAAAACCCTATGCAGTTGGATATTTTGAGCTGCTGAGGTGTATTGAATATTACAAAAGTCTGGAAAGAGGGGAAATGGATTCAGGGAAATACTTGCTTGAAAAAGTGAAAGGCACATAGTGGAGAGAGAGTATAGGTAGTGCAGAAAAAATCATTTGCAAGTTTGTGAATGCTCAGTACCAGCACTACCAAATCTGTTGTACAGGCTGCTCCCTGTATTGGGATACAAGGAGGCAAAAATTCTAGTGAGGAAGCATAGGGCTGTGGTTGAAAAGTCAGCGTGAGCAAAGAAAGCTGTCTTGCATAGAAGGCAATATACCTAGGAAGTACTTCCCAGTGCATGACTTACGTAGGAACTAAGTCAGGATGTTTATCTGTCTACCAGATTATCTGTACTAATACAATGAAATTTTTCATCAACAAAAAGCATTTGGCTGTTTTGTATTCTGATGCTGGGGAGCAGCAAGCCAATGCATGAGTCGTATTAGATTAAGCCTATCAAATCCTTTGCTTTTGGTTCTGCCCTACACCTCTACATATATTCAGTTCTATATTTACATATATACATACATGCATATAATATATACAATACATTGACTGTATTTGCATATATTTAAATAGCAGGTATGCTAAAGATAATTCCTTTAAGGAATGTTTTGGAGAACTTTAAACATATTATTTTGACTGCATGTGTTGTCCTTCTCCTGATGACACCCCAAATGCCTTAGTTTCTGTCCAGTGAGAGAGAGATCTATGTAGAGACCTAAATACCTTGAGGGAAAAATATTTGTTATATTTAAGACTCTCACAGTTACTGTTGGTTTCTATTAACTTGAGCCTGTGCAAGCCTAGAAGTAACTTGTTAGACCCCATAGAAATCTGGGAATCTGCTTCCTCTGTTGGCACTTGCAAGACAAACTTTCTGACCCCATAGCTAAATTAACAAGTTATTTCACGTAGAAAATACCAGTCCTGTGCCCAGGTCAGCCTCGGGTAGTTACATACTGTGAGATTAGGGATTTTCTATTTGTGGAAGGAACCACTTCTGTGGCAGATTTACATTTAACAAAAGACATTTGCTTGGCCATGCTTAAGGATTTTGGAATATCATACAAATCTCAAAGAGAAAGGCTAGTGGCCAGAGAGGATGATGAAACTACGACATAACAGATACATCTGCTGTACAGCTCTGTAATTTGTTGCACTGAGAACACCTCTGAAAATGTGGTGAAAATTTGATGTGGGGAAAATCACCCCAGAACAAATTTGCAGCAGTTTAACACCGCTTCTTGTCTTGGTTTGTGAAAGCAGAGGGGTTCTGGGCACCTACAGTGCTTACCACACCTGGGAGTTTGAGGCTGTACTTAAAACTGACAGCTATGGGATAAGAAGGTGTTTTCTTTCATCGTTAGCCAGCCTTTTCTAAAATGATAATTAGTTTCAGGAAGAGAATTTGAAAATCTGTCGTGAATGTATTTCTGTGAAAAGCTTTCGTGTCATGTTGTCTGGCACTACACATCACACAGCTGCCTCCTCTGGAGTAGGCCCCAGTGTTGTCTGTTTAGTTCTTTATTCAGATCATATGATAGTATGATGTGTAAAAATAAGAAAAAGAAAAGCTGTTGAGACAAAGGGGAAGACTTGCGATGTCAAATACGAAATATATCCTTTAAACTGTATGTCATAAATACATATAGCATTCTTGTGCCATCTGCGGAGTCTTTGATACCCATCTACACAATACTAAGAAGGAAATCTATCTCTCTGTAAGCCTGATGTATCATACAGATCTTTCATTCATCTAAATAGTTTCTTTTGTTATCTCTTAAAACAAAATTAGGTATGTATATTCATTTGCATACAAAAGAACCCAGGTATTCTTGTTAACTATAGACAAGTAAAATGGCATATATGCTAACAAAAGAGAAAGTCCAGGTTCTGTGTAAATTTTCATTTACTGTTCTTAATAGAGTTCACTAAGAAAAAGAAATTTCTTTTTATGGGGAAAAATGTATCCTCAGGCAAAAGGAAAGGTCAGGTGTGGAATTTTCCTGTGACCATACGTTTCAAAAAAGGATCTCTTCAGAAGCTTCAAATGCTTCATTTCAATAACGTTGAAATTGTGTAATAGAATGCATGTAAAGTAGTGTAATGTCATTTTACATTCATGTACAATTATTGTAGCAAAAATAATACAAATCAAACACAATGGAAAATGGAACACTTCATAATCATTAAAATGATAATATGTATATTATTAATACCATATTAGAAAATCCAAATATAATTTGCCTTTTTTCATGGAAAATTATCACATTCTCATTATGCAGTTCAATGTGAATATAACTAGCTCTCTAATGAAAAAGCTTTATTGATAAAAATATTTACACAAGCCATGCTTCTTAAGTTAGAAAGGTGGTTTAGTACATTTGGCAGAAAAAAAAAAAAAAAAAAACTAAAAAGAATCTATATCTATCATCATATTTAATTATCTGACTGTATGTAATTTTGCTACTATTATCCTGAATCGATTCTGACTGCTCGAAAATAGGGACACAGTTGAGAATTGTGTTCAAATCTGTAATCCTTTAATCCCCATGGCTTTCTTTTATGAAAAAAAAAAAAGCCCGATTACCAGAACATTTAATGGGTAATAATTAGAATAATTTGGATCAGAAGGGACCTTTAGAGAACGTCTTTTCTAACCTCCTTCTTAAAGCAGACTTAAACTAAATCGAGTTACTTGTTGCCTGGGTGGGTGTACTCTTTGCTGGGTAAGAGACTGGCTGGATGGTCGAGCCCAAAGAGTTGTGGAGTTAAATCCAGTTGACTGCCGGTCACAAGTGGTGTTCCCCAGGGCTCAGTATTGAGGCCAGTTCTGTTTAACATCTTTATCAATTATCTGGGAGAGGGGATTGAGTGCACCCTCAGTAAGTTTGCAGATGACACTAAGTTGGATGGGAGTGTTGATCTGCCTGAGGGCAGGAAGGCTCTGCAGAGGGATCTGGACAGGCCGGATCGATGGGCCGAGGCCAATTGTATGAGGTTCAACAAGGCCAAGTCTCGGGTCCTGCATTTGGGTCACAATAACCCCATGCAACGCTACAGGCTTGGGGAAGAGTGGCTGGAAAGCTGCCAGGTGGAAAAGGACCTGGGGGTGCTAGTCGAAAGCTGACTGAATATGAGCCAGCAGTACCCAGGTAGCCAAGAAGATCAACAGCATCCTGGCTTGTACCAGAAATTTTGTGACCAGCAGGAGTAGGGAGGTGATTGTTCCACTGTACTTGGCACTGGTGAGGCCACACCTCAAATACTGTTTTGGGCCCCTCACTACAAAAGGACATTGAGGTGCTGGAGTGTGTCAAAACGAAGCTGGTGAAGTGCCTGAAACACAGGTCTTATGAGGAGCAGCTGAGGGAACTGGGGTTGTTTAAGCCTGGAGAAAAGGATGCACAGGACAAACCTCTTCACTGAAGGGATTATCAGGCATTGGAACAGGCTGCCCAGGGGAGTGATCAAGTCACCATCCCTGGAGGTATTTAAAAGACATGTAGATGTGCCACTGTAGATGGGACATGGGTTAGTGATGGACTTAGCAGTGTTAGATTTATGGTTGGACTCAACGATCTTAAAGGTCTTTTCCACTCAAAATGATTCTGTGATTCAATGCTCAGGACATTGTCCAGCAGTGCTTTGAGTATCTCCAAAGATGGAGATCCCACAGCCTCTTTGATCACCTGCTCCACTGCTTGAGTACTCCAATGATGACAAAAATTTACTAATATCTACTGGGAAATTCTGGAGTTGCAACTGGTGCCTGATGTATCTTGTCCTTTCACCATGTGTGTAGAGTCTAGCTCTCTCTCTTCTATACTCTTCCATTAGGTGTTGAAAAACAGCAGTAAGATCCACTGTAAGCCTTCTCTTCTCCAGGCTGAACAAGCACAGTTCGCTCAGTCTCTTCTCAGTGATTTTTGGCCTTCAAGTGTTCCAGCTGGGTTATTGGGTTCCTCCCTGTGCTTGTAAAGGATTTGTCGTACTTGGTCTCTCCCATATTCTAAGTGGCACGCTGATTCTCATCCTGCAGGTATTTCCACATGGCTGCTCTGATCACGTAAGTGAATCAGGTGGCTAAGTCTTTAGTGAAGTGAATAGATTTATAAGCATTTGCCTTTTAATTCATTTGTGGGGAAAATAAAAAAAAAAGTGTTAATATTCTATGTGGTTTTCATATACACCCTTTCAACTTAGGAGGACCTATAAGTCAATTAGACATGTTATTCACTATTTTCTTGATTAACTTGGGTATCATAAGAATCAAAACACAAATTTAAATTCATATTGCAAAATTGTTAAATTTTTAAACAAATTCAGAGAATTTGAGGCTTTTCATTTTTCCTTCCTTATTTCAGTTGAGTAGAATGGAACATTTTCTTGCCTGATTCATTACTTCTAATAATCAAGGTCATGGTAAAATAATATATATATATAATGGTAAATTTTGAAAAATATTGCTGTTCACATCTCATTACTGGTTTATTCTCCTGTTGGGGGAGTGGAAAGGTGTTGGATTTTCTTTTCTAAGTATGGGTGCATTTTTCAAAGACCAAGACCAGGAACTAACTCGAGCCAGAAGTAGTGCAGCCAGGAACTTCGCAGGCATATAGTCCTGCCAGAGCTTCTCAAATTCCTTTTTACTGTCGTAGCCTAAAGCCTTTCTTGAATAGCCTGTCAATCATACTAAAATGCAGAAAGGTCTTCTTAGGTGGACAAACAAGAACTAAACTGTAACCACAAAATTAACTGTCTCTGTGAGCTAAGACAAGAGTCAGACCATTTCAAATAAATGTTGTTACATTAATCTGACTCGCCACATAGCTCCAATTTTTTTTCGCATTCTGTCAGTCACCAGTGTTCCCCCTGAGCCACTGCATCAGCAAAGAAAGGAAGTCTGTCAGTGCGATGCCTCCTTTGACCTGAGGTGTTCTTGGGTTTGATGCTATAACCCTTACTTGCAGAAACTCAGATAACCTGATGTAGGAGTTCATGCAAAGCAGAAGCTAAGAAACAAATAAGCAGGGGTTTTAATGATGTCACTATAAGCAAATCTCAAAGCATGTGCTGAATACCTGAATTCAAGAAAGAACACTTAGCAGGAAGAGCAGATGAGCTGTCTATGACTGCAGCTGTACCTTACGTTTTCATCATCTTTTCCTTCTCATTTCCCATTCTCCTTCATATTTTCTTTCTCTCTTTTCTGATCCACTGTTTCTTAAGCCATGCCTTATTTTACTTATGAGCAACTGCTGATATTTTGAAAGTGGAATGTAGCCAAAGGACTTACTTTTGCTTTGACCTCATGTTATGCTAATCAACCAATCTACTAGTAACAAAAAAAGTGCAAAAAGACCATTAAAGTTCTAATATGCAATGAGTAAAAAGGCAAGTAATAAACACAGAAAGTCAACACTGGTGTTGTTTGTGCTGATATAAATCAAAGCCATTTTTGTTAACCTCCATCTTAGTTTTAAAAGTTTGGACTCATTTGCACTCAATTCTTGTGATTCTAAGTTAAATGAATCCTGCCCCCTCCCTTTTACTCATATTCCTTTCTACTTCCCCCTTTCTAGCCAGTCCTGCTGGTATTGGGATGCCTTCTTGGTCTCCCAGTACTGGTTTGGGTGTTACTGAAAGTGTGGCCAAAAAACCCCACAGTGAATTAAAGGGGGGGAAATTAAATCCTATGGTATCAGGAACATTGTTTTCAAATTCAAGCAGCATCACAGCATTTTTTTTAAGTTCTTTATCAGAGAATGCAAGAGCACGATAAAAATGAAATGGATAACTTTTGCAGTTGTTCTGAAGCAGGAAGTTGATAATGAAAACAAAGAGAAAGCACCTAAAAGAAATTATAATAAACCACTCCTTTGTAAAGTCAGGTAAAAGGGGTTATATGCAGCCTTGGCTATAGTCAAATATTCATAATTGCTACATCAGTTTTCCATGCTGTTGTAGCTTTACTTTGTTGTGGGGTCAATATAAAGTGTATTTTGGACTTCTTAGGAGAAAAAATAATTCTATAATCCAATACAAGTTTGCATAATAAGAGATCCTAAGCAAGGAACAACACAGTTCAGTGGGATCCTGTCTTTTTTAGCTCTCTTGACAATTACTTCCCCTGTAGTTGTTCTCTGGAAGTGCTAGTTCTTGAAGTGGGGATGACTTGTAAAGCATTTTATTAAGGGTTCGCTAGTTCTTGCTGCGAAATATAGTACCTTTCAAAATATTTCTCCTACTTTATTTCCTGTCTGATAGAGCGTTGACAGTACACAGTTTAATGTCACTGTGAAATTGCATTCATGAGCATATTACATTTCAATGTAAAGCATATAAACGTGAAATCGAATGACACAAGTTTGCTACGAGCAGAATTTCACTATCACTAATGCCACACTATTTCTGTTTCGCTTCCTCACTTGATTTCAGTGGCTTCAAATTTGTGTCTCAGTCCATTTGGGGGAGGTAGAAAGGATTCTGTGCAGAGTGTTGCTGTTTGGGTAAGAAATATAAGGCAGAATAAAAGTATTAATTACCTATAATGATAGTTATTTAATAACACCTAAAGTAATTTGCCATTTTGGTTGAATTGGATTAGATATTCAGGTTCCTAAAAATTGTTTTCTATGAAGACTTTTTAACCATTAAAAGTAACATAAAGTATACAGATGAAGTATTGGAGATTCAGGGTATGCACTGAAAAGATATCCTAAAAAATATAAAGTAGTATTTTGAATTTCCTAATGCAGATTAGAATTATACTCAATGTTACCAAACGTGTACTATTGCAAGCCAGAGGTGGTAGAAATTCTCACGATGTGTGGTTTTGTGTCTGCCTTAGAGGACCCATTGCTGAAGACAGGAAGACTATCAGTTATTGACAAGGACTGCTTTGTTGTTAAAGATATAATAAAATAATAAAAATAATAATTTAATAATAATAAATAATTACGACATAAGCATGAAGAATTCGTAAAACCGCAATAAACAGGGATTAAGCCTTTCATAAGGCATAAGGTCATAAGACATTCGCAGACTGTCTTATATGCTTCTTTTAGAGAGCTTTTATTAAATTACATCTTCAGACTGTGTCACTGAATCAGCTCATTAAATTATTTCTGATTAAAGCATTTTCCCCAAAAATAATTATAAATCATATTTTAGGATATCATAGGTAGCCAAAGTAGATGGGCAAAGTATTAATTTCTGAGTTAATTAATCCTGCCTGGTATATCATAAGTAGCATAAACAATGCAAAAAGGTGAGTAATTCTAAGTGTTATAAAAGCAAATAAGGTATTTGCATCCTCTTTCTTGCATAATCTGTGCAAGGATTGTTAATATGATAAAAAATTGCATCAAATCTTGGACTAAAAATCCACCAGACTTAACATCATGTCTATGACAGTGGCCAGTGACAAACTTTTAGACAAATATAGGAACAGAGCAAAGATAAGGTAATGCATTCACTGTCCTCCACTCAGCCCTTAATCGATTTTTCTCTTACTGACATTTACTTTTGGTATCTCTAGAGTCCGGTGGTGATGTGTTCCAAAATTATCTGGTTTTTGTGAAAGTATCTACTTTTATATTTAAAAATTTTCTGTATACCTGCTAGTTCTGGTTCTTACATTGTTGAGAAATAGTAATTCTTTCTTCAATTCTTACTTTTCTCTAGGCTTTTCTTTTTTACATACTTTCATCGTATTCCTACTTCAACTGCCTTTCTTAAACTGGGGGCTCCTTATCAACAGGACTACTGCTCTTCTGGTGGGATCTGTTTCTTTGATCTTCCCATCACCTCTCTCTATATGTTCTCTAGTTTGAGAAAACCTTTTTTGGATAGGGACATGGCAGCGTACGGATCACCATAGGTTTACACAGTTGCTTAATGACGTTTTCCCTTTTGTTCTCTATTCATTACCTAATTATTTCTGACTTTGTTTTGCATTTTTGACTATACATAGCACTGAACTTTTGTCTTCAGAGAATCAGTGACTACCAGATTTCTTTCTTCTATTGTTTATGAAGTTGTTTAGACCCAATATTGTGTGCCTGTAGTTAGGATTTTTTCCCCCACGTGCCTGACTTCATACCTGTCAACACTGAATTTTATCTTAAATGAAAATCCAATCACTCTGCCTCATGAGATCAATTTGTAACTTTTTAACCTGCCTATGTTTAGCCTGTATCCTGGGCTAAACTATAGCAGTTGTTCTATCACTTGATGTCCCCTCCTAGCTGAGAAGGTAAATGAGGAAAAAAGGGAGAAGCCCGGTGAGATGAAATAGAAATTGATTTAACGAAATAACAAAAATAATACAAATACCAACATGAAGTGTACAAACTTATACTCAGCCTGGTCCTTGAGAGCAGCAGAAGGAGCATATGCTGAGAAGAAGCCCCAGAAAGAAGGACAACACTTCCCCACACTGAACTCCCTCCTTTTATAATGAGCTTGATGTCAGTGGTATGGGATACACCTGTGAGTCAGCTTGGGGCAGCTGCCCTGACTGAAACTCCCAGCTGTCTTGGGGCTACTCATGGCCTGCCTGCCATGGCTGGCCCATGGGTCTGTGCCTGGGAAACCAGGACATAACCCTTTTTCTAATTTTTGCTACCAATTAAAAATTGTTTATTGTCCAAAACCATTGTGAACCTGCAGTTCACTCTTTTTCAAGTTCATTGTGTATGTGGTGAATAGCATAAATCCCAAAATGCATTTTTATAGGATACCCACTTGTAATGAATTTCTGTTGTGAAAAATGGCCATTTAGTCCTACCCTTTGTATTGTATCATTTTAACCATACATTTTTTTACTAGAGGATTGTTCTGATTATAGTATAGATTCTTTCAGGAGTTTGGTGATCAAACTGTTAAAAGCTTTTGTAACTACAAGTGCACCACCCCAGTGGGTTGCATTAAATCCCTCAAACCTTTCTTTATTAGAACCGTTTATGTGACCTGTCCACAAAGAGTGCTCTGTCACCCTCAAAGTAGAGAAGTTTTTCCTCATGTTCAGATGGAACTTCCTGTGTTCCAGTTTGTGCCCATTGCCCCTTGTCCTGTCACTGGGCACCACTGAAAAGAGTCTGGCCCCATACTCTTGACACCCGCCCTGTAGATATTTATAAGCATTGATGAGATCCCCTCTCAGTCTTCTCCAGGCTAAAAAGACCCATATCTCTTAGCCTTTTCTCATAAGAGAAATGCTCTAGTCCCCTGATCATCTTCATAGCCCTCGAAGGGAGAAGGCCAAATTCCAAAGAGCTTGTTATTTATGTCAAGGCCGGACAGAGAAAATGGATACAGGTAAATAGATGGAAAATGAGCCAAATAGAGGCTCATTTAAGATGAGCCTGTTAAGATGTATCAGCATCTTAACAGTTATTGTGGTTGGTTTGTTGGAGGGTTCGGGTGAGAAATCACAGAGAAGGAAGATTTTGAAAAAGGTGCTGAGTAAGGCTTGCAGGAGTTTTGCAAGGTGATCCTTTCAAATAGAAGGGACTGTACAGGAGAAAATGCAGCATTTAAGAGTTTCGTGGTGGCAGTTAGAATGGGGACAGATGGTGATGAAGCCTTTAGCTTATTATTTTCTTAGTTTGATCGTTTTAATAGTCATAACAGAGCAGAGTAAATTATACCTAAAATCCCGCACAAGTTTTTTGGGGAAGTCTGTGTGGTTGTCTGCTCTGCATTTTGCCATATTTTTACCATTACACCAGCTCTCTTCTCACAATATTTTTTGCCTTAAAATACCAACAGATCTTGAGACTCTTCTGAATATCAGGCTCCTTTTTTCTATGACTGATACAGTATATTCTCTTTCCTCAGGTAGTGATGGTAACACAGTGCGATAAGCTGATCGTTTTTGCTTTCCTTACATAAAGAATTTCATCCTAGGTAATCATCATGGGAGCTTCCATCCGTTTTATTTTTCCCTTTGGTTGTAGATCTTTTTTCCTTTAAGAAGGAGGAAACATCAGAGACAGTGCATCTTTTCCATGAGTAAAGATGATCAAATATTTAAGTCTTTTTTTCAAAAAAAATTTACTTAAAATCGAAGAGCATGAGTGGTAACGGTGATGTGAAGTACCATGGTTTTATAAGTTTCTTAAATCCTGTATAGCTAGAGCCTCCCAGGGATTGAGAGATCCAAGGAATGTGTTGCAGAGACGGCAGCACTGCAACACTTTCAGCAATATCTGAAAACTGCAGATGTATAAATGTCATATTCAGCTAAAGTTAATTTGGCTAAGTCCAATGGGTGGGTTTTTTCACACTACAAAAGTCTGTCTGGTATCGCTCTCTTCCTGTAACAGTTGTTTCAGATTTGAACTTTTCCCACAAGACCTATTTCCAGAATTAGATCCAGATTGAGAAGTACTGTACAGTTGTTACTGTCATAAAAACAATCTGCTGTAGCCTGATTATGGGACCAAAACCAAAATGAAAGAAATGAGAAAATGTAAGTGTAATTTCTTTAAGAATATTAGCTGACTTTTTATAAAATGTGAGCTTCACGTTGTTGATGTAATAAGCAAGAACTCTGGCTTTTCTTGGGAAGGACACAATTTTTAATGTAAAATAAAGGACATTCCCTGTAATAGCAGATGCTTGAGATGTGCACCCTACAGAGCATGGGGTTTTTTTTTTGTAATCCCACTGAGTGGCTGGTATCATATATTTTACCAAGTTGCGGATTTTCAGATATGGATCAGTATCACTATAATGTTGCCTCAGGCAATTCTCCTAGTAACTTTTCTTTACAAAACTGTTAAGGAAGAGTTGTTACCTGTTCACCAGTACATTGTTCACATGCAAGAGTTATTGGAGAAGGTGCTGAGTTTGTGAGATTGACAGCAATTAAAGGTTTTGTGAATAGAGATATTACTCACAGGTCCACTGATGGGCAAGGGAAGGCCACTATATACTGTAGTTTCCTGGCTTTAGTGAGTATGCGGTGTCTAGATAGCTAATTGGATTGACAGCTGGTCAAAGAGAAGCTGCTGATTACAGCCTGAAGTTAGGGAAATCTCATGAAGAAAAACTGCTTCTGCATGCCTTCCTGAAGCATGGTTATAGCACTGAGTTGTCCTGAAGTACTTTCCCATGGTCTGCATAGCCGTGAAACAAGTATATGTGCCTTATAGATGAAGTTTCAGTGACTACATTGTGGTTGCTGTTATCACTGTTCAGGTTCTGGTTTTACAACCCAGCTAAACTGGGAATTGCCCAGTGATTGGCAGGTGGTAGGAGTAGCTGTATGTCCTTTCTGCTTAAGGCTAAAGAGGATCAGAAGAGGAGCCATGCATGACTTAGTCTGTTGCCAGCTGAGCTAAGGGTTGAAGGAGGAAAAAATATATCCATTTCATGTTATCACTTTGATAAGTTTGTCCTTATAAAGGACTTCCATTAAGTTGTTCATGCATTAGGAGATACATCTCAGATTCTTCTTTAAATAATGTATTACTTATTCTTGGCAATTAGATATGAAGGAGTGGGGAGACTGAAGGATGCAAAGATATAGAAGTTTTGTTTTACTTGTGGTACTGAAGTGGAATTTTACAGTCTCTGATATAAGAGAGTTCAGACTAGATTATCTCATGGTCCCTTCTGCATTTATGCACTGTGAAGTAAGAACCAATTTTGTTATCAAGTCTGTAAAATAAATCAGTGTTGCTCAGACAGAGACTCGTTAAGTTCCTCTATTTAATCTCCTTAAATTAAAATTAAATCAAAATTTGAAACAAAGCCTTTGTTTAAGAGTTATTTTTGCTGTCCACCCAGTGATATTCCAGATTACAAAATCAGGAGTTAAACTTCATCTGTAGGAAGGATGTGACTTGATACTGTTTATCTTACACTCTTTCTTAGCTGGACTCTAATGTTACAATCAGTGAATTTTGAAATCCCCAATAATGAAAAATTATGGATGATTTTTTATTGGACATCTAAATCCTTAGTGTAGTACAGAGTCCCACAAGTGGCTGCCATCCAACGGATCATAAGCGCTCTCCTTCTCATCTAGATCAGTCTGGAATGTGTTCATGGTGGCTCAGGCTAACGCAGGTAACTTCTGAGCTGAGGCGCAAAGAGGTACACACTATGTATTACTGCAGGTACTGTAGGAGGTTTTTAAGGCAGAATACTTTAATTGCTTTCAGTCATGGGGATATGCCCTCATGAATGGAGTGGCAATCCAGAAGCTTATTGAGGGCCAAATGTGACCCTTAATACTTCGGTGTGCAGTCACCCAATACCATGCCCGCACTTACTGTTACTACTTCTATTAGCAGCAAGATTTTAGTTTCAAAGGCCTTTCAAGCTTTAGTCATGGACTAAGATACTGCTGAGCTTGGTACTATATTGGTACAGAACACAACCATAGCTCCTGCCGAAATGGCTTGTTATCTAGGTGTAAGATAAGAGACAACAGGTAGATAGATGGGGAACATGGGGAGACTGAGGCAGTACTGATCAGCATAGTGAGCGGTCATATCAGCACTTTGCAAAGTGTGTCTGCAGGCAGTGATTTGAAGCAGAATAGAGAGCTATTGGTAGGAAGGTTTATGGAAAGTTCCTCCCATGCAACATAAGGGGAGACAAATGTGCTTGCTTGAAAATCTAGTGGAGGCTGGTATATAATTTTGTCTGTGGTGGGAATTATTTTTTCACACCGAATGAGAATTAATAAAGATAAAGGCTTTGAGACTTAGCATAAGTTGGTTATGCTTGATGTAGTAGACCTCTAGAAGTGGAAGGAAACAGGTGAGATAGTAAGCTCCCATAAGTTCTAGTTGGAAGATATCTAAAAGATCTTTCTGGCAGATGAATATGAGCTGGCTCGTTATGTTTTCCACAGAGGAAAAGTCATTAAACGAGCAGATATAAGAAGATCAAAGTCTGTGGAGTAGTTATTTCTGCATAAAACCCATACCTTGAAGATACTATACAGAAGGAATCTGGAAAATTTAAATGAATGCTGAAAGCAAGGACTTGGGGAAAGGTTTGGCCTAAGACAGAGTTGCAGGTCAGGGAAACAAGCCAAATGGGCATGGGATCCACTGTCATCAGGATCACAGACGTCTCACAGAGCTCAAAGGAAAAGTCAAGAGTTTGGACATGCTATTTTGTGATGATGGCTAAGCACAAGTCTAGGGGAGACAGAGTGAGATTTTAGTTTAGACAGAAACTGTCAGATCTGGAAAAAAAAGAGGTGTATGCGTCCAAAGCAGTTCTATAGCTTAATGAATCACTATTATTATAGTATCAGAATCAAGGTCTTGTCTCTGACAGACCACTCCTGCTGAGAAGCAACTAACTGACTCTTGTGACTAATTCTCCTGAAATCGAGGGATAGAAAATAGTCTTTAGAAATGTAAGTCAATTTAAAATGTCACTTGCTTGTGCAAATTGTGTTAAGAGGTCAAACATATACTATGCAGTATGATGTAAACCATTTAGCTGTATGACATGGTGTCTCCATGAAACAGCTCCAGGTAGTTCTATGCTTGTGAAATGAAAATCGTTACTGATTTGTCAATTCCAGTGAAATCTTCTCTCTTATAATTTTTATTTATGTGTTTAAACAGATGTAGCCTCTGATACAGTAGCTCACATCATCTTTTTATCCAAGTAGTAGCCTTTAATTCAGTGTTGCTCCCCAAGGATTAAGGGGCTGTTCACCATAAATCAGGGCATTGGCAGCTATTCTTGATTATCAGATGCTGTTGAAAGATATGAGTGTGAAATGAAGTTTCCAGAAATGGAGGAATAATTGTAAATATGTTAATAATGTGGTTACAAACTACAGTACTGATCTAAACAATGTGACGACTATGTCTGCTCACCGAGTGTTGTTCTTTTTCTTTTTTTTTTTTCTCAACATTCATTTCTTAAGAAAATTGGCTAAAAAGCGGAAAGAGACATTAAGTAGTACACGGCAGGAAATGACAGTGATGGTGAATTCAATGGATAAAAGCTACACTGAGCAAGGCACCAACTGTGACGAAGCTTTCTCTTTCATGGACACGCACAATCTAAATGGGAGATGTAAGTTTTTTCTTTTCTTTTCTTTTTCTTCTTTTTTTTTCCTCTTTTTTTTTTTGAACGTGGAAGAAAGGTGCAAATGGTTCTTAAAATATTCCTCATTACTCAGTCATGGAAAATCCATGGGACCCAGAATTTCCCACTGTGCAGCATATTACAGTGTGTATTCGAATGAGCAAGACAGTTAGAGATCAAGAATAGATTTCTTTAAAAATAATAAGGATAATTGAGCTTTTTTCTGTCCATCCTTTTCTTCTGCAGAAGAGCAAAGACATTACTGAAACAGTTGTAGTTTTACCTTTCTCCAGTTTCTATTATGTTAAAAAGTTTATATCCCTCATGCTGTCCCAAGTCCTTCAAATGCTTCTCCTGATCACTTCTTTTTTTGTAGGCAAAATTTATTTTTGAATGTCATAACTTGATACTGGTGATCTGATTGTCCTATTATTTCCAATTCTAGATGATAGTCTTTCTGTTGCTTGTGCAAAGGAAGAACTCAGCAGAATTATCTGTTCTGCAGTTTTATAATATCCTGGGTCTTCTTGGATCTGCTCCAAAAATAAATAAGATCTGGGATGTAAAATTTCCTGGTTTAGAATTTTAAGGACTCACTCCTGTCTAGGGGTTAGCACTAAGCAAAGACCAGGAAAAACAGTAGTTTTTTATAATTGTTAAAAAGAATGAAAAAAAAAAAAAGAGTATGTTCAAAAAACTTCCTTTTTTGTACTTCTTAAGAAACCTCAGTTTTTCTTGTATACCAGTGTTTTTGAACATCTTCAGATTTGTCAGATTGAATTTTTTTTCAATTATTAACAATATGCAAGGCCCAACTCCCACTCTTTAATAATATGCTTAAGAATTTACCTTTGATGAGCTCAGTTGTACAAACACTCTGTGAGGTTTATAGAGTGAGACTTGTCTCAGCAGCATTAGGCACAGAATTTGCAATGTTAATTTGTGTTTGAGTTACTTTTGAAATTGCTTTGAAATAGATCTTTCAAAATCTGACTTGCCTTTCTGGTGAGAATATACCATTGCAGTTGATGAGCTTGCTTAGTTCTGTGAAGAGATCAAGAGGTTTGATTTCATCTTCCGTCATCAAGATGTAGTTTTCCAATGGTATTTCTGAATGGTCACAATAACCAAAGAAGCTGCAATGAGTTCCTGGGACTAAATCCTCTTTATGTAAACCACCTTAAACCAATTTCAAATTATTGGCATAGCAAGTATTTTATACCACTTGAGGGCTAGAACCTCTAATTAGACTTTCCATAAGAAATGTGATCACCAGAAGGAGCAGTCTGACGGTCTTCAGGAATAATCTTTGTGTACGGCCATGTACCCAAGAGTTTTAGAACATTCCTATTTCCTGTGAAAGTTTATTATCCTGTCTGCATTCTGTATCTAGCCAGTTTTATTACCTGCACCAGCTTTGACCTCAACTTGTCTCTGCATCCATACCCAAAAGGAATGCTGCTCTGTTCTTTCCATCCAGTGATTCAGGAGACATAATCAAAGGAAAGTAGTCGCAAATTTATTAATTTATAGGATAAGTAATAACTGCCAGCATTATTTAAGCCAGTTTTCAGATAGCTCCATCTTATCAAGGGCTGGCTACTGTATGCCCTAGAAGATCAACCAAAAAAAGATGGATGAAAGCCAGCAGGAGTAATTTCACTCCTTCTCATCCAGCAGATGCTATCTTCCTCAATCCTACTTTTGTTTTACAAATTCCTGTAAGTCTGCTTGTAGGTGTCCAGAATATGCTTACACTCACTGACCCAACTGAATTTGAGCTGTGTAGACAAGCAACTAAGACTGAATCTGCTTTGAGCTTTGCTTTAAAAGCCTTTAATGACTCTTTGGCTGAACATCCTGTAAAATCTTGTGATTAACTCCTACCTGTTGAATCTATCTGTGCTTAAAACAGTAATTCACTTGTATACCAGGGAACTAACTGAACTTAATGTGTTGCATTGGGCTTTCCCATGGATTTTACAAATGGTTAAATAATCACTTAACCAGTGTCATTCAAATACCAATGCAAGCATTGGTCTATGTATGGTCTACTCCCTGAAAAACATTTTTAAACAAAGAGTAATATTCAGGGCATAATAGTATCTGTGTACACATTTTCTACTTCTCTGGACAAATCAAAAAAAAAAAAAAAAAGGAGAGGCAAAAATGAACTATAGTAGAATATTTGCATACAGTATTTATAGTATTATTAAGTAAACTTAGTAATGATCAAAGCTTCGTACGAAAACCACTTCTTGTCATTGTGATGTCTTTATTCAAGCATCAGTATCCAGTCTAGTCTTGTGATTTAAGAAATATGTTTGTCATCACTGATCAAAATGCTTTCTCTGATGACGTGTCTTTTTAGAGAATTATCAAATTTAGTGAGCTATTTGATTCACTAGACACACCTGGTTTTTCCCTAGGTCCTGATTCCAATGCAACAAACACCACAGGATGGACTCTAAACCAAGTCAATCACATATACTGTATCACTCAGCTTAAATAGACACATATCACTTTGCTGTCTCTAACCAGCTTTGTTTCTCTTTGCAGCTGTATCTTCACCATCTTCGTTTACAATGAAAACTAACACATTGAGCACAACAGTGCCTAATTCTTATTACCCAGGTAACCAGTTTTTTTCTTGGTTTCCGCCCTGTATAGACCTTTTCATCATAAAAGCATATATAATTATGTTGTTGAAATTCTTGCCATAGAAATTTAATACATATATAAGCAACATACTGGTTGCTTACAGTAGCTTTCTGAAAGAAAACTTGGGAACATTTATCGATCATTTACTGTTCTCTCTCTTTTTACCTTTTCTGCATTGACCTGCTTATGATGTATGACAGATCCATTTGTGCCAACTGCAATTTTAGGTGAGAACATTTCCCTTTATCAAAGATTACTGCTGAAGTTATTTAGAAAGTCACAGTTCTTGGGGTACAGACAATGGTATGCAAAAAACTGGAGATTTATGCTAAAAGGAGGGGTGGTTGGCTTGGCTGCACTGAAAATGCTAAGGACAGTTATCAGGCTTGATTAGTACTGTCATAGTGCAAGTCAGGGGAGAACAGAGAGAAGTAATTTTAACAAGTGGATTTACGAGGAAATGTTTATGCATGTATTTGGAGTGACACAAAAGAATTTGATTATCGCAGCAATTGAAATAGTTTCCTTCTTTTTTTTTTTTTCCATTTTATTTCAGAACTGGAGATGTAACTTCTTAAAAATAACATATTTTTTTTTCAGATTAGACTATTCATGATACAGAAACTCAGACAAAATACAGTTTTGGTCATCCAACAGCTATCATTTCTTCTCACAATACCAGACAGTTTCTGACATGCTTGTCCAAGTGAAGTTTCAGAGGAGAGATAGTATTTTGAACAGCAAAATGGTAAAATGAAACAGTGTATAGTTTATTATGCATCAGGTGTCACAGGTATGAAATAAAACAATAGAACCATAGGTTAAAAACATGCAATTAAAATGTAAAGCATTTCCACTGGGAATTTTGGAAAACCTGCTGTTGCCCAATGTCAAAAAGAGAGGTTTCTGCACAGTAATAAAACAATAAGCATGAGGCGCTATTGCATTTTCAGTGTTTAAGTAACTAACTGCATCGTGGCTTGTATTCATTTACACCTCTTTTCTGTACTAACTTTAAACTAAACAGGGAGATTTTTAAAAAATAATAAGTCAAAATGTAACAGTACACTGCAGCAAGAATTCAAACTCCAATGGTTAGCCTATTTACTCTTTTTACAATCCTTAATATTTTTACAACAAATATTTTTTCTTTCTCCTCCTTTTCTTCAAATCACTATAAAAAATATAAGACCCCTAAACCGATTCCTGCCCTCAAACTGTAAGTTAAGCATGCTTAAGTAAAAGTAGAGTGAAGCATATAAGAAGTAGAAGTTTAGGAAGGTGATCTTGAAAATTTGTTATTGTGAAATAATGTTTAGCACAATGCAGTTCATGTGATAACTTGGAGAAGGAACTTGTGCATTTTTGTACATTATGTAAATCTGGAAGAAGGTAACAGTGGTGACTGTAACAATGTAATAATCTGCATGCAAATGAAATTTGCAGTGCCTTTTAACTGCCTGAGAGATTAGATTTTTTTTTGGTGCTTTAGCATTCATTCAATGTTTCATCCCGTAGATGTTCTTTCTGACCTTGTGGGTGGGCAAGGAGAAAAGTACTATTATCAGGAGAAAAACTTTGAGATTTCCTATCTGGATTATTAAGTTTTAGTTAATGGTTTCTCTGATTTTTTTTTGTGATATTTTGCTATATAATAATGATGGTAAAACCATTTTTTAACTTTTTTTTTCCACAAGAAATAATCTCTAAGCATGTAATTCAGATATCAGACAAATACACACTGGGAAAAATATCTTTGCTTTTACTAATGCTGTAAAATCTTGAATTAGTTAGATATGTAATTTATGGTCTACTACAGCAACCTGTGCTTACTCACCTCAACAAATCTTCCAGTTATTTCGCTGCGGAAAATGATTATTTTTCTAACCTTACTTTTTAAAAATTTAGTACCCCTTTAGGAGTGGTGTTATATTCAGGCCAGGTCTCTGTCCCAAAATGTGTTTATGGCTGTCTGTATAGTAGTGTTTCATCTGAAGTATATCAAATTAGCTGTGTGTGAGTGGGTACAGAAATGTAGCTATTAACAAAAAATGCTGCATTTTAATTGCAGCTAATACCTGCTCTTGCTGTCTTCCAGTGTCCAACAGAGTTGTAATAGACTGCAGGGTCAAGCCTGTAGTTAGAACTAAGTGAACTTTTCAGTGTGACCTCCTGGGGAGGGTACAGGTCTGGTGAATGGTTGAGTTTAGTTTTCAAAATCTGCTAGAAAGGTCACAACACACCATTTCCACGTTTATGTACAGCAAGGTTTTTGTATTAATCATGTAAATTAGGAACTTCTTTGCCAATTGAAAAAAAAGAAAAAAAATACTAATAATGAGTGGTGAACTCTTTAAATGATGCAAAAAGGCAGCAGTCTGACTTCTCAGTTTCAAATGAGGAAATTTTCTTGCATTTGAGGGAAAACATTCATGCTTACCCTAATAATCTAAGTGAAAGCCTGAGGTTAAAAAACGCACTTTACATAACAGTGGCTAAATTTATAGTTGCTGAGCATGGGTGTAGGTCATGTTTGTCTAGTATCAGCGATGTGCGTATTTCTGAAATTGGACAAAGCAAAGAATCTTAGCCCAGACAAGATATTGGGCTGAATTTCTAGATGCCTTCAATGCCATGAGTTCATTTAACTAGTAAATTAATATACTATTTAATAAAAGTTTTACAGCTCTATGGGAATGAGTAAGTGAAGAGTAGAACAATGGCAATTGTAGGAGTATTTAAGCTGGACAAACTTCTCATTCCATATGAACACTGCACCTGGAGGATCTCACCCTTTGAAAAAATGTGGGGTGTTATGCCTGAAATGGTTATGCTACAGTGCTCAAAGGCAAAGCAAAAAACTATAATATACATAGCTCCTAATGTAGCATATAAACCAAGGACTGAAAGCACTTTATTTAAAACAACTTAAAAGATCACTCCCAAAGAGAGAAAAATAGTACTAATGCAGCTATAAGAGAGATAAAGAAATGGAGAGGAAAGTTAGTCTAAAACAAAGGAGCTCACAGGAAGGAGATTCATAAGGATTAAACTACTGCTTTCATAGCACAAGATCCTGCTGATAACTTTGCCTTACTCTTAGTTACTAACAGTCTGTGTTATAAGAAATTTTGTAGTTTGAAAAAAAACCCACAAGTTTTCTAGCCTGTTTCTAAAATTGAAATAAGCCACCCAAAAAAATCGTGGTCAACGTCCTACACTTTTTTTGTATTTTGTGTCTTAGCCACCTTGTAGTTTTCAGGTGCCATTTCAACAGCAACATACTGTACCTACACTTGTATGCCACGCTTCATGCCATGCATCCCAAGGTGCTTTGCGGTACAATTTTATCACACATTAGATAGGAGTTGCCAAATTTTATTACTAAAAGATTAATCCCTTTCCTCTGCATTAGATGAGGTTAGCAAACTCACAGGAAAAATAGTGAAAAGCCCATACTCATACCCATAAATTTTTCTCAGTTACTTTCGGTTTAGGTTTAAATGTGCAGTTTGCATTGACTGTATGCTTATTGAGGACCAGATTTCATGTGTCTTAGTATCAGTGTGAATTGTGAAAACCTGAAATCATCCTTTAAATATGATTCATTGACCTTTGTGACTTTAGCATCCATTTTCAGTGGTATAACTAAGACCCGAATCTCACCTTTAGTGAGTTGTGGTAGTATTTTTGGTGCATACATGAGAATCTGGGACCATTTCATCCAGAGTATTTGTGGAACTTTCTGTAATAATATATCTAACTTATGAATATGGAAATATTATTTTAGTGCTTTCCTTTCATACAACATATTTTACAAATTAATATTTTTTTAATGAACCCCTTTCTATGTTTAGTGCGCAGCCAGTGAGGAGTAGTTTGAATAAGTCAAATCATCACATTTACAATTTCAGTTAAAAATCTATACTACTTCAGATATGTAAAATTCTCATTTGGGTAAACAGCAAAACTATTTATGATGATACTTGGACCTTAAAATTTGCATTGTTTTTTTTCTCTTGTCAACTCTGAACAAATTTGTAAAGTTCCATCTAAACAGGAAGAAAGTCATATTGGTTCCTTAGATAGAGTGCACATTCACATCTGTCTATTTACTGCTAAGTATAAGTTTTCATCTCAGTTGCATCTGTGTGAATTGACGCACAGTAAGATTCCTTGGTTTCAGTACATTTATTTTATACCATGAAACTGAGATCAAAATCTGACTCATTTAGGAATTCACTCTGTAAAGACTAAATTACAAACATAAAATTACCTGTAATTATTAATGTAGTACTGTTGCTTATGCCCTGTTTCCTTTTTCTCCTCCTCTTTTTTTCTCCTGATATGTATCTTCTTAAAAGTGCCAATCAATGGTAAGTTGCCCATTTGCCCCATGGAACAGATGTGTGGAGGGTTGGGAGAGTATGTGTCTCATAAAAATTTTGAACAGCCTACGGGGTTCTCCTGTTTGTTGGCTTGCATGTCAGTTGACATAACATTCCATGCCTATGTGATGGCTCATGATATACTGTGGTCCTAAAGCATGTACAGCAGCCAGTCAAGACATTTTTCCTGATCAGATGACCCTTTGCATTTGTCCTCTCATAGTTTGTCAGTCTGTCTCCTAATGTTGTATCAGATCCACATTTTCATTGCAGTCCTAGCTTGATGAAACCATAAGCCATTTTGTGCATCTTTTTATTTTGCTCACTCCAAACATTTGCTCTAAATTTGTGGCGTAAAATATAGCATTTCAGTAACCTAAGAAGAATACAAGTCCAATTTCATTCTGTGGGACTTGTTGAAGTTTCAGAATGAAACTTCAATGCAGTTTAGAACCAAGTGCCTGATTTAAAACCTGTTTGTAATCAGCTAGTGATATTTAAAACAATATTAGAGTTTGGACTGCTCTGCAATGCTTCCATTGTAGAACCATGGACTTTGCCTCATTCCAATCAGTCTTGCAATTTCCCTGTGTAAAGTGCTCCATGGATTTACTGTTCTTCTGGTGTAGCCTTCACAGACAGAAGCAATACTGATGGTGTCAGATTTCTGCCATTCCTCTAGAAATTTGTGTAATTTATATTTCTGTTAATAAGTGAAAATGAGCCAGTACATTATGAGATACTCTTTTTCTAGATGAAACCCATACGATGGCCAGTGACACAAGCAGCCTGGTCCAGTCCCATACCTACAAGAAGCGAGATCCAGTGGATGTGCCCTACCAGACCGGACAGCTTCATCCAGCCATCCGTGTAGCTGACTTGCTACAGCACATCACCCAGATGAAGTGTGCAGAAGGCTATGGATTCAAAGAGGAGTATGAAGTAAGTGGCAGGTCCAATGATCTGATTATTATCTCTTCTGCATTCTTGACTTTATCTGTGTAATACCTGTACCACAGAACAGGAAAAAAGAATTACTCAACCATCTAAGCCAGCTACCGTGTGAGGGAAGGTACTGAATGGAAAGGATCATCTGTACAGTGAGCAAATTTTCTGATTGTAACCAGCCAGGATGAGGAGCAAGAAATAAATCCTTTCTTGGAAATCTCTGCCTATTTCTGATTGCATACAGCTGTATATTCAAAAGAAACCAAGTCCACTAGTGTTCTCTCAGAACTTGCTTTATTTTTCTTTTACTGTTGAAGAATATAGCTTTTTTCCCAAGTTCTACATCACAGATCGTCTCATCACAGTTACCCTGTAACATGATATTAGCTTGGAAATCAAGTTCTACAAGCAGTATTTCTTGGAATTATAGTATTCATCATGGAGAGGAAGTGTGCAAATCTTCAGAGAGGCCTGTAGGGCTATAAAATTTATTCTGTGGTGCCTGAACCATTTCCCACTAGCTTGAGGCTATCTCTAATCCTCATTATTTTTCATGTGAACTTGTAGACTCTTTTTCCCTTTTTTTTGATTCAACTTCTATTTCTTCATTTCATGCTACAGTGACTTGTTCCTACCTGTTATCATCTTAGTTTTAAATGTCATGACCACTACAACCTGGCAAATACTAAAGGAATACAGCACATTGCACTGCAGATCCTGTCTTCCTTGTGAGATGAGTCAGTTTGCTAAGTGAAAAAAAGCAAAAAATAAGCAGAACTTGCTCTCATGCCCAAATTTAAGGATAGTATTATGCCTGACTTCAAAAGCTTAGGTTTGCTGAAGAGTCTCAAGAATACAGCACTCCTCATCCAAATCAAATATTTCAATGAACAGAGACTTATCAACCTGGGTTCCTTGTCTGATGTGAGGGAGGTTTTGAGACTCTTTAAAATCTGCTTAGGTCAGATATTTTACTTGTGAGGGTGTAAAAATGAATGTCCTTTGTCCACTTTTCTCTGCCTTTTAGCTCAGATTGCAAGGAGTTTATTCTTGTGAATGATTCTCACATACAGGAACACTCTAATATGGTTTCATGTCCACAGTGAGTAGTTTCCCACAAGGTTACAATTCAGTGGGTTTGAACCCAAAAAACCAAGTAGCATAAATGTATTACATCACAGAAGAAAAATACGTAAGGCTGGTTTGCAGGGTTGGACTATAAATTGACAAAATTATCATAGGAATGTATGAGAATTTGAGATAATTTGGATTGATCAGGTAGGAAGATGCACTGCATAAGAACTTCTGGAGTCTGATCTGTAGGCAGATTTGAAGCTGTCACTTCTGAAATACTCTGTTAAGTTTTAATACATTATATGGACTATGATCTTAAGATGATGTGATTAGATTTAAAAGAAAAAAAATGTTTCCTGATGTGTGATCTAGGAAGCAGATAATGATCACCAGCAGCCCATCCACTTCCATTTCCGGGAGCAGGCTACACATGACAGAGCCTGTATCTGCATGTGGTAGTGTCCTTTTGTCCAGCTGAGAAACCTGTCCAAATTACACTGCATCTCTAACCCAGTACAGAGTCCTAAATTTCCTTCCCTTGGAAACTAGAATGTGAGAAATCAGAGGAATAGGTGTAAATGGGTCTTACTGTGATGTGACTCTGACATAGCCAGTGAGAAGCAGAATGATACAGATTCAATTTTAATTCTCTCTTCTCGAAGTAGAAGCCAGCAAAAAAAAAAGTATCCCTTCATTCATCTGATAGAAAGAGAAGGGAGGAGGGCAACCAGCAGAAGTCATTTGAATTACTTCCACCCTGTAGGGCAAGCAACAATTTCTCTTTTGGGCATGCACAAGTGTGCACTGCCCTAGAGGCTCAATGTACCATGCTTAAGTTTTAAAGGTAGGAACTAATGTATTCACTGTTGCAGCTCCTTCAGAATGACTAATACAATTGCTAGTACATTGCTGAGTTTTTAGAAGTGTGCATACTGTTTGCATTTTACAAGAGATGGTGTTTTTTTGAAGTTTATGTTTTGTCATGCCAGCTCCATGTTATAAGAGTTGCTTCAATACGTAATTGTTTAAACTGGTATTTATAGGATTAGACTTCCAAAGCCCATGCTTCAGGCCACTCCCAAAGTCACTGATGATATTTTTTTTCCCCTAGAATGTAGAAAACAATTCATTCCCAGAAGGAGCTAATCACTTGTCAACTTTCATTTGTGTAGCTGACTTAAACTTTGTTCCTGTGAGGTTGTTTTATGCCACTGTTATTTAAAAATGATAGAATTGAAAATTCTTGAATTCTTGTCTTTGAAAAAGATTTGCTCATCAGCCGAAACCTTTTATACCAGCATTAAGCCTAGAGGAAAGCTACAGTTAATTTATATATATTTAAAAAAAAAAAAAAAAAAAAAAAAAAGGCTGTTTTAAAATGGGATTTATAATGCAACTAATGACATGGCTTTTTAACTGCAGTGGATTAAACGATGCTGCTGAGAAAGAGTTTCCAGGAAAATCACTTATTTTTTAGTTTACCAAGCTGACGAATGGCATCCTGCTACAGACAGTAGGTGTAGTCATGACTAATGCCAATAGAGGCAATACATTAGGTTGCAGTTAATTAACAGTGGCAGGGAAGAGGGACATAAAATACTGCAGCTGCATCTGAAAAGTCCTCTTTATGTATAGAAATTGTTTTTAATTAGAATGAACCATAACTAGCCATATCTTTGAGGGTTTTTTCCCATTGAACTGCTGCAGTATTGCTGTTTTTCCTCCATATGCAATGAAAAACTGCTCAATATATTCTAGTGCTGTTAAGATTGCGAATCTCTTTGTTTATGCTGCTGTCAGGCTGATACTGTCCTCTTTACAAGGTTGAACTTATACAATGAAAGGATGTTTTCCTTATAAATTATCAGAAGGATAACTGTCTGAATGAAAAGGAAGAAACAGTTTGGCAGGGGATTTGTTTTGAATGAAGTCTCATAGATTATTTTTGCTCTAACAAGGCAGCAGGATTATACAGTCTCACCAGGGAAAGAGTTTGATTCAGGAGAAATTCACACAGGATTCACTTGGAAAATAAATCTATTGAGCTGAACAGAAAGTAAAGTAGCATATTACCTGTTAGCAGTACTTCAGAGGAGAGCAAGGATACAGAGCACTTACTGTTGTGCATAGTTTTAGGTACTTTAAAATAAAACTTAATAATTAGGGCCACTATTCTCAATAATTAGGGCTATAGTTTACAATCTAAGCATATCTATTTAGTTTTAAGTCCTACTGGCTTCATGCACCAGTTTCTGGAGTAACATAACTGACACAAAGGATGAAGGTTGAAAAATCATCTTTAAGCAATGGCAGTCTGATATGTAGTCACTCATTACTCAACTGTGTGTTAGGATTACCCACTTGAGATACTGAGCAACTTTAGCTCCCATTATACAGGGGCTTGGGGGAGCGCTGTATTTTGCAGGATTGCACCCTGTTGTTCTTCTGGGAGGAGCTGAGATACTTTGACTCTCTTCACTGATAAGGCTTTGGCTGACTATCAGCAGGGAAACATAAAATCATGAAAACGTAGAATAGTTTGGGTTGGAAAGGACCTCAAAAATCACCTAGTTCCAACCCTGTTGCCATGGGCAGGGGCATCTCCCACCAGACCAGGTTGCTCAAAGCCCCATCCAACCTGGGCTTGAACACTTCCAGGGCGGGGGCATCTACAACTTCTCTGGGCAACCTCTTACAGTGTCTCACCACCCTCACAGAAAAAATTTCTTCCTAATACCTAATCTTAATCTATCCTCTTTCAGTTTAAAACCATTACCTCTCATTCTGTCACTACATGCCCTTGTAAAAAGTCCCTCTCCAGCTTTCTTGTACCCTTCAGGTACTGGAAGGCCATTGGAAGGTCTCCCTGGAGCCTTCTCTTCTCCAGGCTGAACAACCCCAACTCTCTCAGCCTGTCTTCATAGCAGAGGTGCTCCAGCCCTCTGATCATCTTTGTGGCCCTCCTCCGAACTCGCTCCAACAGCTCCATGTCCTTCTTATATTGGGTGTCCCAGAGCTGGACACAGTACTCCAGGTGGGGTCTCACCAGAGCAGAGTAGAGTGGGAGAATCACCTCCCTCGACCTGCTGGCCATGCTTCTTTTGATGCAGCCCAGGATACAGTTGGCTTTCTGGGCTGCAAGCGCACATTGCCGGCTCATGTTGAGCTTTTCCTCAACCAACATCCCCAAGTTCTTTTCCTCATAGTTGCTGTCAGTCCATTCTCTACTCAGCCTGTATCCATGTTTGGGATTGCCCAGACCCATGTGCAGGACCCTGCATTTGGCCTTGTTGAACTTCATGTGGTTTACACAGGCCCACCTCTCCAGCCTGTCAATGTCCCTCTGGATGGCATCCCTTCCCTCCAGCGTGTCAGCTGCACCACACAGCTTGGTGTCATCGGCAAACTTGCTGAGGGTACACTCGATCCCACTGTCCATGTCACCAACAAAGATGTTAAACTGCGCCAGCCTCAGTGCCGACCCTTGAGAACGCCACTTGTCACTGCTCTCCGTTTGGACATCGAGCTGTTGACTGCAACTCTTTGAGTGTGACCATCCAGCCGTTTCCTTGTCCACTGAGTGGTCCATCTGTCAAGGCCATATCTCTCCAGTGTAGAGACAAGGATGTCGTGTGGGACAGTGTCAAATGCTTTGCACAAGTCCAGGTAGATGACATCAGTTTCTCTCCTATTATCCACTGCTGCTGTAACCCAGTCGTAGAAGGCCCTCAAATTTGTCAGGCTCTGGTTCCCTACAGCAGGATCAGGCCCTGACTCTTGGACATAGCAGTGCAGCTTCTGACTTTGTGACTAGCTGTGCTTGTAGAATGAGAGCAAATACAGACATGTCCTTAGCGGCACAGAGGTAGCAAGTTCACTGCCTGTTTTCCCATGTGTTTCTCAGGTGTGGAAATAACATGGCTATGTTTCTGTAAGCTGTGGACTCAAATGCACGCCTTCATTTGCAACCTGGTAGAGTGTGAATGATTGGAAGGGATTGCACAGAAATCCTTCAACTAGGGAAAATTTCCACACAGCTAGTCGGCAGTAGATCCTTTAAATCCTTTCTGTCTCCTGACCCTTAAGAAAGGAGAGATTTTGGCTTGGTTCCAGCAACGTTAGACTGACAGGATAACATTGGCCTGATTTCACATGCACCCCTACACTAATTGTGCATTATTTAAGCTGCTCCCCAGTTCTACAGCAGGAGAGAGCTTTTATGTATCGTGAAGGAGGCTCATCGCTTATCTCCTTTCTGTGTTACAGAAACAAAATAAATAGAAAAGAATGGTGAAAGTGTTCTGTACAGTTCATCACTTCATTCTTCTTACACCTGCCATCTTTTGACTTTAGACCCCCTAGTTTCACAGTGCTTCACACTGTATCCTTTTGCAAGGACATATATCTGTCAAAAGGCCATAAACACAAAGATGCAAAGAAGCGAGTTCATCTCCTTCCTAAACGGATGGACTAGGCTACTCAAGGCCAGTGTAGCTTGGTGTAGCTAGGTCAGAAATGGAGAAATTCGTCAAAATCTTACCATTTTAAATAAGATTTATTTTTAACCCTATTTTTGGATCAGCAAAAATTGTTGACTGTTCAGTGTAAATTTGTTCTTTTCCAAGTAAAGGTTAGTTGACATAAGACAGTTTCAAATCAATTTCAGAGTGTCCACACTGGAGCTTGGACTGGTTTAACAGAATTGATTTAAAAACACGCCTTTAATTAAACCAGCACGACTTTGTGTAGATAAAGCCTTGCAAAATCAATTTCACATTATGTTCCATGACAGGGAGTTCTGAGCTTCCATTATCTCAAAACTAGAGGTTCCTTTGAAAAGCCAGGATTTGCAAAGGGTATCCTGCTCAGATCAGCCTCACTTACTGTCACTAACAGGACTGTGTCAATAACAGTTTAAAAAGAAGTTCCTCCATGTAGGTTTAACTCTAAGGTCTTTCCCCCCACTGTCTCTCCTGTCTTCCCTCTCCTCCACTCCTGTGGCACACATCTTTTCTCAAGATTTTGTGGCAGTTGACTGTTTCAGTCAGGAAATTATTTTATACTAATATCATTAAACCAATACTATTCCTAATACAGTGAAGTCATATACTGTCAAGATAAACTATACTGATTGTGCCCCTTTTATGCTGTATGGTCTTCACTCTGAGGGGTTGTACCAATGTAACTGTATTAATCTCTAAATCACTGCAGTTAAATAGATGGATACCTATGAGGATACAGGCTCAGAGGGCCTATCAAGGTCAGGAACATGAAATATATTATCTAATGTATGTTAAACAATTCATTTCTGTTTAGCACTTCTTAGCACCTATTATAAATTGGTGGAAGTATTTTAAAATAGGTTATCTGGTCATGGTCGCTGTTCAGTTATACTTTGGGGGATTGTGGTCAAAGGTGATCATTAAAAAATGAGTAAGTTGAAGAGGATTTGGAGGTGAGTGTTGAGAATAATTGGAGGTATGAAAGAAATCCTGTCTTCATAGCAATATATTAACTGAAATGGAACTTCAGGAGAAATGCAAGTAGATGTGTTGAGAATTGGTAAAAACAAAGTTTTTCACGCAGTGTACTGCTGATCAGTGAAATATTCGGGGTACACAGCAAATGGTTTTAAGAAACAAAATAGGAAAAAGCCTCTCTAAAACCAGCAGAAATGCATATCCTTGGTTTTGGGGGCAGAAAGTATTGCAGGCAAGCAGGAAATTTTTCATGGGGGAAGTTGACCCCATAGGTGCCCACTAAAGTGTTTCTTTTCTCCAGATCACTGTTAGATAAATGTCTGACCTAGGACAGAAGTCTGATATAGTTTCTGTTTTCTACTGTCTTGCAAAGGTGTAACAGACTAGAATCCTGTAACTCCGACCTCCAACCCAGTCCTCCAGTCGCAGCTTTTCTTTCTCTCTGTTTTCAGCTGGAAGACAAATTTGCTGCCACATGACACTTCTAATACCTGTGCTTCTGGGGCCCTGTCCTGAAATCTTGAAAATAGTAGGAAAAATAAATATTTTGTTGATGTTGATATAGCTAGTGACAGGACCCGGCTAGTGCTGCTTTTTCTGCATGTGTTCCTCCTGACTGCAGCTGGCCTGTCTCACCTCAAACCTGTACATTTTTAACGTCCCTTTTTCTCTGATTTTATTTGATATTCTGCAGCACCAGCTGAGACAGTCAATACCACAATCAGTGCAGGTTATTTTCTATCCCACAAGACACAAATTACAAAGAAAGCAGAAAGACTCTGAAACATTGGGTGGGAATGGGGGCATTAGTCCACAGTGTAAATAGACAAAGGACAACATCTACATCCTCTAAAGCTGAGAGAAGGTAACTATTTGTCTCTCTTTCTATTTTTGTAATAATGAGAAAACTCATTAGAGATTGTAAACATAACAGAAATAGAAACAGAAATAAGATAGTGGGAGTTTGTCCTGTGAAAACAGTGTGGAAGATTATTGGAAATACTCATCTGGAGAGATCATTGCTGTTATTTTTTGTGAAGTTTCATCTGTTTAGACGGGGCTCAGAATAATCACCTGAATGCCCAGTCGAATCTTTAATACTGGAAAGTTACAACGGTCTGATTATAGGCGATGTAGGTGTTCTCTCCCATGCACAATGAAAGATAACCACAACTAATGGTGATATATAGGTCCTTTATGCAAGACAGGTTATTTCTCTTTTATGAAAGGACTGTGTTGTGAAAAAAACAGTTCCTTTAGATTGCCACAGGATCTGCAGCAGCCTTCTATGAATTCCAGGTAACTTGTTCCTGCTTGGGTTTATCCCAGACTCTTGGACACTGGAAGCCTCGGCACTGGAGAGGTCATATCTAGAGAGGTCAAAAGTGATGGCAAAAATGAGCAGCTGGAACTTCCTTGAATCATATTTTGGTTTGGAAATCCTAAGGTACTCCAGATCAATACCACATTGTTGAAATAATATCATCCCAAACTAGAAACTACATTCACTAGTAAATAGCCTATGTTATTAGTGACACAACTTCCCAGTGCATGCAGTATCCCTTTAATTGTTTAATATGTCTCATAGCAGAATGGGTACTTCCAATTGTTGATCAGCAGAAATCAGTTGTCAACACTTTTAGCTTGATGGCAGTTAATAGGAGTTTGTTTTTTTTCCAGTTCAAAGAAGAGACACTTTGTTTGCTGGATGTTTTTGGTGTGTCAGCCAGTTTTATGCAATTCTGAACCTATTCTCAATAGCTGTGAATTTCTGTTCTTAACAGATTTCAGATGTATAAGAAGTGGTGTCACAGTGCATAATATAATTCACATGGCACTGGTCTATGCTGCAGTGTGGCTAACTGCTCAGTGATCAAGGTATTCCAGGACTTTCTAAATCTCAGTTTCCTTCTCCCACTCTTCCTAAATGCCTTCTCCTCCAATTTAAATAAAAGCGCATGTATATGCAGAAACAGCTTTCTAATTTGTTTTTGTTTAAGCAAGTTTAATTAGAATTTATTCTTACCACAGATTATAGATTTAGGCAGGTCATGGCTTCATTAGAGAGGCTTTGGTGTTTTATCTGTTTGAAAAGTAAAATTGCAGAGGTGTATACACCAGAACACTTCCAATATCCTTAGGATTACTCTCAGTGGGGTGTAGGCAGCTGTTTGCTCATGATGTGACACAGCTATTTTTGGTACTAATCAGTCTCTGATTTACTTGCGTGTGAACCTCCTGTTTTCTTCTTCTTAGTAGCCTGAACAGTCTGAACTGTATATGATCTCAGGCAGCAAGGATGCCTAACAAGAAGAACAAGGATGTTTAATTCATCTCCATGCAAGTCTACCAGACTCAGTCTTGTGTGTAAAGTTTAGACTGTGTCCTAAGGAAAGTCTCGTAGCTTTTAAGTGCATCTTTCATGAGCATTGTATTGCCCTAAGCAGTTAAAATGGAGACTTGGTGGTATTGATCCATCCAGAAAAGTGCTGGTCCACTCAAAAGTCTTGAGATACCATTGCTTAAGCTGATCAATTGGACAGATAAACTGAATGCAGGTTGTTCTTATGTAGGAGCTCTGCCAGTTGTTTTCATTGTTTTCTGCCTCTACTGAGTCTGATAGTCCTGATGTATGTTGTGGTAAACACTTGAATGAATACAAAGTCTATCAGCAATAAAAAATGGACTGTAATCTGTCAGTTCTCTCTAGGAGTCTTTTCCATGTTCAGACATTTAGCAGACATTCATTTCATATTTCAGCATAGCTGGACTGAAAATCAGAAAGGAATGTAAAGCATGATAAGCACCTCTGATGTTATTCCTTATCCTTAATGAGTGACTTTACTTAAGCATTTAAAATGGAATAATTTTAGCTGTTGCATGCCGTTTTGTGGATGTGCCTCTTGTCATTCATAATCCCATGACAATGAAGTTTCAGTCTGCTTTAGAAAGTCACGGGGTTTTTCCCATCTTGGATCCAGGTGCCACAGCAGTCTTTCAAAACTTATTTTAATTTTGCTCTCCTTTTCCCTGACCTATGACTCCATCATTAGGATCTTTTATTCTCTGAAGGTATTGCAAAATCTTTCTCAATTTATTCTGTGAAGATTTGTGGGGACGTGCAATGTCAAATTGGAGCAATAAAAGAAATAGCTTCCAAGTTTCACTGATTGTTGTCAACTTGGCACTGAGCAGATCTTTGAAAATCCAGTATCCACATCTGATAATTCCAAGTAATTAACACAGGGTTATAGAATTTTGAGAATTAATCTTTTCCATCTTACTGCTTCCTCATGTTTGGATGTACACAGAGGTATATGCTTATGCTTTTAATAACCAACACTCACACATCACTATTTTAGCACGTAAAATTTCTCCAGCCTGTCTTGTCTCCCTCCTCTTTGGCAGCCACGGGTTGAGAAACAGTCAAACTGAACTATGCAGACTTCTCAGAATATATTTTACTCTGGTTGTCTGTTAGGCAAGTCATTTGCTGAGTGATCTTGCTACTATGCTTTTGCTAGTATCAAATCTGTGTTCTCTATCTTCTGAAATTAGGGTTTGGTTTCAGATTTACCCAATCTATGCATCATTATGGGCTAGTGAACACCATGATAGGAGATTAAATGAGGCCACTGAACTTAATTTCACTCATAACGTGAGTTTCCAGAGAGAAATCCATAAGAACAGCTTTAATGCTCACAGCACTAAGTCAATAGGTTAAGCTTTCTAAATGTGACAAGTATGATTCAAAAGAAAGAAAAGTTTTTGAAACGTTGCAGGCTATATGCTGCATATTTGCACCAGACTAACTTATTAATTATTCAGATAAGACATTGAATATTTGATCAGAATCTGTAATCCCTTCTTTAGTTAACATATTATTTACTTTTAAAAACTGCTGATGTACGATACTTTTCCCATTGCACCTGCAAAAATGAATTGGTGCAATTTATGTGCACAGAATAATATATTGTGCTTTAATGTTCAAGATATTATTCATTACTTCCTACTCATATAAGCCTCCTTGCCTCTTTCATATTTTATTAGTGCCCTTTAAAAAGACATAAAAAAATCAGTCAAGTAGTTATTCCATTTTAAATTATGCAAATGATGTTAAATGCAATTATAATCTATTCTTTATTAATTGTATATACACTCTATGTGTTTTCTATGGATTGTATTTATTCACTACAAATAATTAGGCATTTTAGTCATTGCTGGTTTGATGACCAGAGCATTATCACTGGCTGCTTGTAAAGCAAGAGGAATACTTTTCAAATCAAATTAACATAATTTAGCTATTAGGAGTTTTGATTTAGAAGCAGTTTATCCACAGCATGCCTAAAATATTCATTATTTTCTATAATGCATTTGTTTTAAATAAGTTAAAGTAGCCATTATAAATTTTTCAGGAAATGAAAATTTGTATTCTTATGTAGCCTGTCTCTCAGTGTATCTCTTAAGAAGCTTTCTGACTTGAATACAAGGCAACTTCTTACGCGTTTCCTGTAGTGGCTTAGTAATTGTCCCATCAGTGGAACAGATGATCAACAGTTTCTAGCAGGAATGATTTTTTTTTGTTTCAGCACACTGATTTGGTGGGCCCAAAAGATTCTGTGCGAAATGCTAAGTCCACTGAAAATGTGGCAGGCCATAGCTGGGCAGACAAGGGAGTTGGCAAGCCTCCTTTCTTTCCGGCTGATTTCCTGCCATCACCTCTGTCTCAGTATGATAGCTGCTCCTCCAGTTACCCATCACGTAGAGTCTCAGTGATGCCACTGGCTACACTTTTGTGGGGCTACTGCTGTTCTCCAACTGCTTAGCTCTATGTTCATCTTATTGATTAGCAGTTAGGTAGCCCTGGGTCCTTAGCAAGTCATCTGAGAGGTGAAAAAGACATAGCCTGCCCAACAACTGTGAGAAGATGCGGGCGTCTTGGTCAGGCAGAGACAAAGATGAGCAGGGTGACTGTGGGATAAAATGGGCCCCCAGGTCAAACCTGATGGGAAGACTGGAGTACCCATGGAAACAAAGCAGCCCAGGAGGTGGGCAGAAGGAAGAGCAGGCTAGCTTCAGGCACTTGCAAAATACTGTCAGTGAGAGTCAGTGTTTCAGAAATGACATGATGGCAGCATCAACCATGAAAAATTATTGGAGTTCCTGGGTTTGCAGCTCAGTTAAGGTCTGATGAAAGTTTGCTTCTTCACAAGACAAACAGCAGACTGGAGTCACTTGCCACAAACCCACACACAAGAACTGAAAGGCTTAGGCTTACAGCATGATTTGGAGTCCAGGGCAGGGAAGACTTTAAGCATGTGTTTAAGTCCAGTTGATTTTAAAGGGATGTAAGGGACTGGTTTTAAGTTGCTTGTAATATACATTCTTTCCTGTTTTATATTTTACCATTCACTTAAATGGAAGCAACACCAGGGGCATCAGACACATGATAGTTCAGACATGTTCATGTAATGATCATGAAGTTTGAATGTATATCCACCAAAACGGTGCAGTTTCTTCCCCTTAAGATCTTAAAAATATCCATGACTGACGATGCTCTGCTTTAGTCTGTGGAAAAAATAGATGTTTATGTAAGATTAAAGTGGATCTACCTGCTGAGCTCAATTATTACTTGTCTAGCTTTAAGGTACTTGCCTGTGCAATAGTAACTGCTCTTAATATGTAACAGAAAAGAAGCTCTTCTATCTACAAGAGAGGTCTGAATCTCTAAGAGACAGGCTATCTCCACTCTTACGCCACACAAAAAAAAGCAGTCATAGCTGTGTCTGCCTTCTGTTAACAAAGGCAGCCCACAGTAAAGGGAGTATAAGCTTTTTTTAGCAAAATTATAGATTTTTGTCTCTGTCCTACCCAAACAGCCACAGGATTCCCTTCTGAATAGAATGCCTGTTAGTGTGTGCTCTAGGATGGTGGAAGCTTCCATACAGTGCAGTATTGGTTCCTGAAGTAAGCATAAAGTTTTAGTGTGTGATTAGTCTGGGAGAAGGCAACAGGACTACTTTGCTTTTGATGCCTAAATAATTGACTGTAGCACAGAGCTTAGAGTTTTGATGTGAGAAAATACTACCATTCAGATTGTTTACAGTAAATGCCTACACGTGAGCAATCATCGTGCTTTTCCTTACCAAGAATGATGACAAAGCGACAAAATTCCAGTATGGCATAAAAAATGTTAAAAAGGTAGGTCGGATCTTGTATCCTCTACTCAGGAAAGAACAGTGAAAGCAGCCACCTCCAACCCCACATGAATAGTTAGGAAAGAAATGATGTGATTTAACTAGATGGGGAAAAGCTTGTACTGCAAAGCTCCTTTTAGATTTTCATGTCCTTCCAAGATCCTCTGAATCTAAGCATGACTGTCGAGACATGTGCTTTTTAGTCTTGAGAAAGACTGCATACAGCAGTTCTTCAGTCTTCTGTGATACCAGTATTGCGCTTCTGAGTGCTGTCAACCGTTATGCATTGCCAGAACACTTTAGTGTCTTGTTTGCTTGAAGAGTATTTCAGAACATTGTCCTCTGCATTAGGCTGTGATATCAGCTGACCTTCTGTTCACTTTTTATCTGCACCGGTTTCTGTTTGTCGTTGGTGTCTCTGGTCAAGTTGGACAAACAACTACAGTAAATCTCTGCATTTTCAGTTTGTAGTTTTGTTCATTCACCCATTCATACTTCAATTCCAGCTTTTGTGCTCTGTGTGGCATTGCTGTAAACAGCTTCTATAAGGTTGGCATAATTATGTAAAGATTCTATGAGTAAGGAAATCCTTAAAAGTGGCACAGAGCCACTTTATCAGCTCCCATACCAAGTCTCTACCTTGTTTCCAGGATAGTGAAATATCACTCATTTCTGGCTGCTGTGCTACCCCCTTAGGGTGTTCTGAGCTGTGCCAGAGATCAGTGTTACTTCAGCAATGCTAACAACAATTATTCATTATTTCTTATAATACAGGGAACCAGGAGCACCCAACAAAGCTATTAAGCAGCAGGTTTAAAGTGAACAAAAGGAAATATTTTTCACGCAGCACATAATTACATTGTGGAGCTCATTGCCTCAAGATGCTGTGAAGGCAAAATTATAAACAGGTACAAAAATGGGCTAGACAAATTCATTATTAAACACAATGGCTGTGTGCAGTCTCTGGCTGAGGAAGAGATTGCTCAGGAAAGCCATTGATTACTAGAAGCTAAGAGGGTATGCTGAGGAAAGATTTACTCTCTATTTGCTCTGTTCTTCCTAATTTTGTAAACATCTGCTACTAGTACTGTTGTAGAAAAAATAATGGGTTGTATGGACCCCTGATTTGACCCTGTATGACTGTTAACACACATAAAGAAGAAGAAAATAAATCAATGCTTCTGTATATACAAAGCCAACGATGTCATGTGAAATGGTAATTTTAATTTATTTATTTTTAACATACTGGTAGTCAATTTTATAAAACTAACATCACTTCAGTTTATAAAGAACACAGAGAGCTCTTTAAGCTAGCTAGCATCCTTGGTGTTTTCTAGTTCTTTTACTTCAGTAGCCGTTCTGGTTCACTGTCTTGCTGTTGAAATGTAAAATGCAGGATGATGATGCTGTAAAGGGAAAAGATAAAAAAAGCCATTCCGTTGTAAAATGTTTTTATTTAAAATGCATGTAGCTGTTATGCTAAAGCCTAATCTTTGAGCCTTTATTCTGAGCAGTGGTTTATTCTGCAAAGAACCTTGTTTACATTAATTAGGCCCTTTCAAGAGAGTCATGTTACTTACAGGACATAGAGGTAGTGGAATTAAACCACTTTTGTGAGCAGGAAACCACTTCTTGCCTTTTGGAGAGCAAACGTGGGACAGTTGTATGAATTTTGAAATTAAACATATTGAGCTTCCAAACCACACCAAAGCATTTGCTTTGGTTTTGTACAGAGGAAAACATTTCAAATCTAAGCAAATTTGGTGTCTTTCTGCTTTCCTAGTAGTTTTATACACATTTCAGTTGTACTGTTGACTTCTTAATTGTCTCTTCTTTTAAAACATCACCAGCTTGAATTTTATGTTTTGATGGTTACATTGTGAATCAAGTCTATAGAACCGACAGAAGCTAGAACATACAAAAACGTTTGAATCCAAGGAAAATCACATAATTTGCTTATGCTTTTTATATGTTTAATTGTAGATCATGTTAGAGATTGACATATTTTCCCTCTGTTTGTCAGTTCTTTACACAGCATTTGTGTTTATTGGGAAGCAAATGTTTTTCCAGTTGACATAACTATTATGTTTTCTTCTAGCTCAAGTATGCTACAGTGGAATTGCCTTAAATATCTTACAAGGGATTGGGTTGGATCTTTTTAAAATAGCCCTGTTCCAAGGGCCAAGTAAGAAATGAAACTACTAGAATTTTGTCTAGCTACGCACTGACACAGAGGTCTGCCTGTGCTTAATCAATACTTCCACTTATTCCTCAGAAGAGCTCCCTCTGATATCAGGAACCTTCCCCACAGATAAAGCTTTACCTTTCACTACATCTCCTTCTAGATGTGGGGACCCCACTACTCACCTTATGACTGCCACAGGAAGGTAAGGTGAAAACATTCACAGTCCCATAGATATTGCAGGAGGGTTTGGAAGCATGGAGATAGTGTGGAACAGTGATTCTGCCTTCATGGAGATGATGCTGAACAATATGTAAGGTATACTACAGTTTTTGTGTTTCCCTACTTGGTCCAGTCCAGACCTACCTTGCATCTCTCACACAGGTTCTGCCATTGCCACCCCCTTCTCCTGAGTGCAGCAGGTAGGACAGTGGGCAAGGGGTCCTTCTCCATAACACCAGGAAAAGTGAGGAGCAGGAGGTGGACTACATTCCTGCTTTACTCCTAGCTAGCGGCACTCTTCTTTTTCCCCAAGAAAAACAGTGGAGAAGATGTACAGTGGAGAAGATGTGCTGACTGGGGAGACTAGGATGTGGAAACAGCTGTGGGAAGGAGTTACACTAGGGTAGTGATTCTGTGTCTCTGGGATTGAGAGAGGAAAAGGTCCTCTTTATGTGTCCTATTTCCCCAGTTTTTCAGAATAGCAGGAGCCAGAGTCCCTAGAAACCTGACTGACTAATCTGGAAGTTTAATAGTAACATTTGGTCTCTTTTCCAGAGTAACAAGCAATAGGACAAGAGGAAACAGCCTGAAGTTGTGCCAGGGGAGGTTTAGATTGAATATTAGGAAAAGGTTCTTCACTGAAAGGGTTATCAGGCACTGGCACAGGCTGCCCAGGGCAGTGGTTGAGTCACCATCCCTGGAGGTATTTAAAGATCTGTAGATGTGGTGCTTCGGGCCATAGTTTAGTGGTGACTTGGCAGTGCTAAGTTAATGGTTGGATTTGATGATCTTAAAGGTCTTTTCCAACCAAAACAATTCTGTGTTTCTATGATTTTTTTGGTGTCATGAAAGATTTGAATGGTGCTACCCATATGACTGTTTTAGCAGGGAGGAGCAGTGTGTTGGAGTGCTCAGGGCTAGTAGTGCAGTAATACAAAAAAGCAAAAAAGGTTGCTTTAAAAAAGAAAAAGGACATAATAAAAAGTACTATTTTTAATGCCACTAACACATAACACATTTTAAAAAACCTGAAAATGCATGTGCATAAAGCAACGAAGTATGCCATTCACCATACAGTTCTGCCCACACCTGGAAAAGTTTCAGTATCTTCTAATGAAAACCAGAAAAGTTATCTTGGTTTATGCTGAAATTCAAGTTTCGTCTGGTATAATATCAAGTATTTATATTTTAACTGACATGGCTGGTTTAAATGCTGGCTATTATAACTACAGTGAAGTTACAGAGAATGATAACTTCCAAATTCAGCTAACTAATAATAAAAAAAAAAACAAACAGAATTTTGGGGGGTGTTGTCTCAGATATACTTTTAAATATATTCTTATGGAACTAAGATTCAGCTTACAGAGGTTGACTTCAGGCTAGGTAGGAAGCCAGAGTGGAACATGGAGCCACCGTGTTACATTGATAGATTTGCACTAAACCCAGGCACCTTGCAGCTATTAAAAGATTTCTCTTGGAACCTTAAATGTTGCTAGCAGTGGGACATTGTAAGTGTGGGAGAAAACCGGATTTTAAGGTTCACTGACACCAAATCAGTTTTACTGTCTTCTAGTATCTTACTATCTTTTACTAGCTTGACTATTTTTACCATCCCAGTGTCCCAGGAGCCTGTTTTGGTTTGGAAGACAAACCTTTTCTTGTAACTTATGTTAGGTGGTTCCAGGACATTTCTCATTTCAATGCAATTTGTGCTGAAACCTAATTTTAAAGAATTTTACATCCCATGTCCAGCAAATTACTGGTATCAGGAAGGTGTCCTGATCATTGAGCTGTCAGGTAAAATTTCAGTATCACAATCCACATTCAAATGACTCCTGTATCCAGCATTAAAAGAAACTGAGACATTTCTCTTCAGCTGAGGTAATTGGGGTTGTTTAGCCTGGAGAAAAAGGAGGCTGAGGGGAGACCCGATCACTCCCTAAAAGGATCACTCCCTAAAAGGATCACTCCCTACTCACCTCCCTGAAAGGAGGTTGTAGCACTATGGGTGTCGATCTCTTCTCCCAAATAACAAGTGATAGGATGAGAGGAAATAGCCTCAAGTTGTGCCAGGGGAGGTTTAGATTTGATATTAAGGAAAAATTCTTCACTTAAAGGGTTGTCAAGCATTGGAACAGGCTGCCTAGGACAGTGGTTGAGTCACCATCCCTGGAGGTATTTAAAAGACATGTAGATGTGTCACTTAGCAACATGGTTTAGTGGTGGACTTGGCAGTGTTAGGTTAACGTTGGACTTGATTTTAAGGGTCTTTTCCAACCTAGATGATTCTATGATTGGTGAGGATGCGCTCTGCGTCATCATCCAGATCATTAATGAAGATGTTAAACAGGATTCTACCCAATATTGACCTCCCTGACACTCCAGCTGCATACTCCCTAGTTTATGTCCTTTGTATGCCAGCTGGAAGTCTAGTCCCTACTGAGCTGACATCCCTGAGTCTCATAGCAGTAAATCTTCCCCTGTTGTTTAAATGGGTGTTCGGATCTTCCACCAAATGTCAGGACTAGAATGCTTCAGTGCCAAGTCACTGTTGTCCATCTAGCTCACTCTTCATCATTTTATCTGATTCCTTGACAGAATTTGGCACATAGAGTCTAATAATACTTTTAATAAGAAATCTCATAAATATGGCCTTTATTGGATTATTTTAAATGACTAGTAATTGTCTTAATGAGAGACAGATGCCTGGAATCTTTGTATTGTCTTGTAAGATAAATATTTATATAGAGACTCAAATTTTAGAAAGTTTTGTTTTATGGAGGGATGCAGAGAATAAAGGCATCTGCTGCTATTCAGCAGAGCTTTTATAATGTTGGCTTGCCTCAATTAATCTAGCTTGAGTGCAGTGTTCTAATGAAAGGAAATGTAGAATAAAAATGTCGTGCTGCAATATATATAAATCTTGAAATGTCCACAGAGAGCTGATAAATTGCTATATTTCGCTCAGTTTATGCAAAAGAGAAAATGAGGAAGCAGATTGCAAAAAACAAAATTATACATCAAGTCATTAAACGTCAATCTTCATTACTGAAGAATTGTTTTGATACTCAGCAAGAGAAGAATCTGAACAAAAGAGTAACTAGGTGACATGTTCACAAGGGTCCTGCACATCAGGAAAAAATCCATAGAATAATGTCATGGGTGTGATCTAAGTCCAGAACTATAATTACTCCTTTTGTGTTCTTAGAGCTGTGAATGTAAATAATATTTTGCACTGTTTTTTCTCTGTGCTAACCCTTTATTTGTTTGTTAAGTGTATTATTTCATACTCTATTTGCGTTACATAGACTTTGTAACTTTTCAGTTAGCTCCCTTATTCCATAAACAACTCACCTTCATGTCCTCACCATATTGTCCTTTAGGAAAAAAGATTGTTCTGTGAAACACTTTTCTTCCTTTTTTTGGCGAGTCTGTTTTCTGTGAATATTATATTTGGTTCATTATTTTGCTACACTGTGCTGTTACTTGCACATAGCAAGTGCAAAACACTACCAGTCTGGAGTAGAAGAGACATCCTTGTTGCACATCTGCCCAATAAGTAACTACTGGCACTCAAATTGCCATCGCCATCATTATTGCTGGAGGTTGATTTTTTCCTGTTAGTTAGTCCAATACTTATTTCACATGGAGAGTATATTCTCTGGATGTATGCTGTGTGAGTGATAAATAAGAAAGAAGAAGAGACATTTGCACCAGGTCATTCAGGGATCTCCATTGTATTGCACAAGGCCAATATATGTTTAGAAGACTTCTCAAAGCTCTTTGAAAGTTTCTTTCTCAGGCATCAGGAATATACTAGCTGATTACATGGAAACAGAGTTGGACAATCCAAATGTCCATTGGTAAGCTCCTGTGGATACATGCCATAGTGGAACTCTCACTTGTGTCTGGTATATTTGTACTTTTCTTTTTACAAAATACTAGTACCACATATCTGACGTTAGATTAATGATGCAGAAGTGGTCCTTGAGTGACGGTATTTAGGGACAGCAGCCCCTTTTGCCCCTTTGTCCTTGTTAACCCAGAGTACTTCCACTTCACTTTATTCACTAGCTGAGTCTGGGTCAGTTGAGTAGCCTGTGATTCCCTGTGTTACACATTTGAATAAACTGTCTGTTTTAAGCCTGGCTGATAAATTGCTGCAGTGATACCTCTCTTGGAATTAGGAAGTGCTGTATATACATTTGAAACATCAAAATAAGACAGTTCAGGTTGGTGAGCTGCTGCTATTCATTAGTGTGCCTAACCAGACACTCTTCATTCTAACAAGTAGTCTTGGGGCTGTATTGAAGTACTGCTGTCTGTCAGTATAAAGTGAGCATACCAAAAATGATTAGGTTAAGAGTTGACAGCAACCCTTGTTATCGTTGTCAGTCCCATTACTACCACTACTATTTTTATGCTGATTATATTTATATGCTCTTAAATACTGTGAATTATTATTTCAGTAGTTTCTCAGAGAAATGTGGAATTGTCTAGGACCAACACCATTTTATTTCAAAGTTTTTACCCACCCACTCCTTTCCAGTAAGTGTGTAGTTGTCCAAAGGGAAGATGATTGGCAGGAAGCAATTACAGAATGAGAGCCTGCAGAGGGATGTCTCGGAAAAGGAAACATAACTTTAAAAAGCCATAGACAGGAGTTTTGAATACTGAAGTAGCAGGAGCTTCTGTCACTGTGGAAGCACTCAGCAGCTCTACTGTGAGCCATTACTGCTCTCCCTCAAGCAGAACAGTGTAGCAAACAGTAGGCACAGGGACTGGATACCAGTCAGAAAAAGTGGGAAGTAGACATGTAGCTTTAGATAGAAGGAGATCTTTAGAACAAGGAAAATTCTGGGCTAAAAGGCAAGCCTAGAGGAATGAATAATTGTCTTCATACATGCTAGCATATAGTGTATTTGCAAACAAGCAAAGCAGACATCAAGGCACCAAAGTTTCCTGGGAAGACCAAAAATGTCATGAACCAGCACAATGAAGCACTATCCTTTTTGTTGAAAGGGCACTGCAAGTAGACCCTTACATATTTTAGCCTACCCTACTACTCTTACTTCCCTTGAAAAGTACTATCTTGTCCATGGGGAAAAACAACAGTGTGCAAAATATTTGTGTTCCATCTGTGCACACCAATGTACTCTGGCTTTTATCTTGTAGTTTAATATGGTATCAGTGTCGCCCTGTAGCAAAATTAAAATCTTATTATGTGAGCTTTGTTTCTTTCTTATCTTCTATCCAAACTATATTAACTAGAGTGGCCTGGATACGCTCATGAAAACCCTTGAGACTCACTTAGTGAGCAGAATCTGAGGGGTGCTTTATCACTTCTGAAAGGTTAGATCACCTGTGTGTACATTACAACTTGGATGAAGGCAGGAGTGGTTTTGTTCACTTTTCAAATTCAACATTTGTTTGCTTTTGTTTCGTTTCTCCACATGCTGTTTTCTGTTGCTTCTGGGAATTTTATTGTGTTCAAGGTTTTTCCAAATTTTGTGGTTCTAAATCAGAAACAGCTTGTCTTTACAGGAGATTTGAAGATGTTATCAGGTTTTCTATGCTTGGGTCAGCTAATAAGTTAAAGAGTCAGGCAGTTCTTGTAAATTCTGAGCTCAGTGCACTGTCTCAATTACAATGATTTATTTAGATAAAATCATAGAATCACTATGGTTGGAAAGGACCTCTAGGATCATCAGGCAAAAGTATTACTGGATTAGCTAGAAAAATATCAGAAGTCACCATTTTTATCAGTGCATGTGTCCACCAGTTCAATGTTGATCATCTTTCATTAGAAATGATCTTCATCAAGCAGATGACAGGAGTTCACAGGTATTAAATAAATAGCACTTCTTCAAATAATATAGTTGCTCAAAGAGTAGTATCCTGGTCTACAGTGTCAATCAAGTCAGGGAAAGTAAGTATTTTGCTATGGAAAGTATTTTCCACTTACTTCAGAAAGAGTTTCTTGGAATCTGTAAGCCTTGTTTTGTGCATTACATAGCATACATAGGCAATACATGGGGTAGCTCTCATCAGTCACTACATAGTGAACAGAAAATTATAATGACTACAACACAAGGCTTAACTACTTCAGTTAAATGCAGACTATTGTTTTTCTTCTGATGACTAAAAATATTTTTGTGTCTTTTCTTCTTCTCCCCTGTCTGTCTTTCTCTGTATTTTTCGGTTTTGTTTCTTTTTTCTTTTTTTCCTTTCTTGTTATGTTTTGAACCAGTTGCAAACTCTTCTCTTTACTATAGGAAGAAAAAAATGTGTAGTTCTTGCCTACTTTTTTCATAGCACATTGTATCTTTATGCTCTACTTTAATAACATTTCATTAGTACTTTGAAACCATTCCCTGGGGCAAGCTTTTGTTATTTGTGAAGTAAATCAAATATCATAGTGCTAATATTTAGGAGGAAAAATGGGCTAGACTCAGAAGGAATTTTTAAATTTTCTATTAGCTTTTTGAATTAAAATTTAAAGTGCACAAAAAAGATCTCAAATAATAATCTCAAAGCACTATGGTACCTAAAAACACTTTGTAGAATCCACCTGCCTGCTAACATTCTGAGCTCAACAGAGAAAATCTAGGAGTGATGTACTTCTAAGTAGCATTGTGGAAGGAATGTTTTGCTTGGCAGAAAGGCACTTGAAAAAGAGTTTCTTGATTAAAAATTGGAAACAAAAAACAAGAAGAGACAAACCCAGTTTTCCAAATTCTAATAGAGTAGCAATGCACAGACATACAGACATCCTTACGTAAATGTAAATAAAGAGGAGTTTGAGGAAACCACTGCTAGGTAAAACAGGATGTCATTTCCTTTCTTCTGCAAAGCTTACTCAGCAGGAAGTCTCAAGGAGACTTAGCAAATAGTGTAGATCTGTGATGCAAACAATCAAAGCCTGTGACATGGTTAACAGCAATATTGCAACTTGCTCAGTCTTGAAGTTCTGGGGATCTGTCATTGTGACTACTCATAAAACAGCTGCAATAAAAGAGCACCAGAAGTTCCCACTGTGACATTGGAAAAAGGAGTCATTACATTGATAATTTGGCAGCCAATAGCTACTTTAGATACCTTATCCTCAAATACAGGAAAGTGAGTTGAGTTTTCAACAATGGGGGCAAAAGAGGCACATATTATCTTCTTCATCATCAATAATAATAATAATAATAATAATAATAATAATAATAATAATAATAATAATAATAATAATAATAATAATAATAATAATAATAATAATAATGTTGACTTCCCTGAATTAAGTCATAGGATACCTGCATTAGCTCAGAGTTGATGTCTCTGCCTTCACCCAGTGTCTTAAGATACCCCTCCTTTTTGGTCTCGTTCAAACCATGACATAGTTATCAGGCTGAATATTTTCCTTCTGTCCAAGCCATTTGACGTATTTACATGTTACCCTTCCAAAGGTAGTATAAAATAATAGACTTATAATTTGTCTTAAAACCAGTCTACATGGTGCACTGTATGGAACCTTGAGTCCTGCCTCTTTTGTGTACATACTGTGTCTTGATAAGTAGGAATTCTCATTAAGACATAAATAACTCTCACCATCTTTTACTCGTGTAGTGTGCAATTAACACGTGTAATTACATCCTTTGGAACGATGCAAGGAAATAGAAGAGTTACTGAATAATGAAGTGGATAATTTTGTTCACAAAAGGAATGGATAGTGCCTATGTGGTGATCAATGTCTTTCTGTATTTCCCCAGAAGTTTCCTATCAAAGCAGTATTCAGTGTAGCCTGTGTTCATTCACTTTATGTTTACAGACATTACAGTCATGAATGTTGCTCAAGTTCACTGTCTTCTTGAAAATGTACAAGGTATGATAGTTGTGAACAAAACTTTTAATTACATACTGTGGGGGAAGAAGAGGAAGCTATGAAAATCCCACATGCTATACATGAAAATTATTTTTTAAATCCTCAAAAAAGCAGGAAAACTATTTTAATGAGAGGAAATAAGTACTGCTTGAGACCATTTTTAATTTTTTTTACACACAAGTTAAAAATAATATATCCTGCACATTAGTTAGAGTGCAAATGTGCATATTGTACCCAGAGGGTCCTTTCTACGAAAAAAGGATCATAAAATCCCATCAACATACTATATTTTTCTACTCCAGATAAATCGGGAAGGTTAATGAGGTTAAGTTATTGCTATCTAGTATGCCAGGGAATAAGTTTCTAAGAATTTTAATTCTATTGTTTTATTGTTCTATAATGTTCTATTGCAGCCCTCTTACTAATTCACATTTCACCATATTTCTAAAATCTTTCCTTATACGGAAGTCTTAAAGAATTTTAAAGGAGTGAAAGCAATGGAGTTTTTAAAACTTAAGTAGGTAAAATGAAAATGGCTCTGAAAGCCTCTAGAAACTAGGTTATCTATCAAATTTTTAGACCACTCTACAGAATCTATAAAAATTTCTATTCCTGCTGTTGAATCTTACAAGTAAACTTCAGGTGTGACAGTGTTAGATACAAAGATAAGAAATTACATCAACAGATCTCATAAATAGGTTGGTTTAAAAAATATACGGAAAGTAATTCTTTGTCAGTTATTATAGAAGTACTCCATGACTCCCTCTGTTGCAGTATTTTGATGGTTTAAGACCAAATGACAATTGTTCATTAGACACTAAATGCACTCAGCTACTAAAATATTTCAATTACAGATATATGCAATTTTAAAAATTCCACGACTTCCCTGTTCTGCAGGAGGGAGGACATGGTACAGGAGAGAAGTTGTGTGAGTCTGCATGGTGGTTCCAGCCATGCCATGTGTTCTTCTGGAGTGTCTCTCAGAGAGCCTCCTCCCGTCCTCTGGGTCCTCTTCCCCAAGCAATCCAGGACACTGTCAGATATAGGACTGGGTAGAAAAGAATACCTAATTTTTGATTATTCTTGTGCAAATGCACTTTGCACCTAAAAACCATGGCTGGCACTGATGATCTGCTATCCCTGAAAGTGTGCAACACCATCACAACTTTCACAACGACTAACAAGTCACTTTCACTTAGGTTACTTTGCCGTTCTTATAACTGAGCTACTCTCTTATCCTGTAGTATTAACAAAATTTCATGTGCATTTGATAACGCTATTGTCAATCAGAGCTAACTCATGCTAACTGCTGCAAGTATGTATGTCATTAAATATACCATACTAAAGCAGTTAAATCATTTTAAAATGTTTTCATTATGTAGCTATACCTTGACTGGACTGGCCAGCTGTCCAGGGAGTGTCAAAGCCTGTAACTTTAAAAATATAAATGTATAGAAAATACACTAATTGAATGAAAAATGAGCACACCAGAACAATGAAGAATTAGTACCAGATATTGTATTACCATATGGCTTTAGTCCTTTTTTTTGAAATCTGAATGGTAAGTCAGGCTGCAGTTTGTCAGTGGAGGAGGTAATGGTTCCCCTTCCATTTCAACATTTAATGTAGGCAGTGACTATGATGTTTAGTGCCTCAAAAGACCAGAAGGACTTTGCTTTCCTACTCTTCTCATGTGTAATGTAGACTAACCTAAATGCACCTGAGAAGGAAAAGACTCTGTTTCCTACCTCCAGCTATGCGAGCCTTTGTGAATGGATGTTTCTTTTGTTTTACATCAGTTCCAGGAGGCACAACCACATAAAGGAGCATCAGGAGCAATATTAGAGAGCTGCTGTATGTCAGACTATAACTGTGTATCTGCTTTAAGACTGATCTGCACCTTTTATCTCACGCTAAGAAAACCTTATTTAAACTAATATTTCCAGAAAATTCCAGACAGCATAAGGGAGTTTTGGCAATAACGTCGATATGTTTTGTTCCATGTTTAGACCTAGGTTACAGTAACACACTGATAAGTGCTTTATAACTGCTGAAGGCAGTTTACGTTGATTAGATAGATTTTCACATTGGCTCTTGCAATAGACAGTTTTCAAGGGCAGGCATAGTAAAATGTTTTTTTAAAATTCCATTATTTGAAAACCAGACGTAATTCTCAGTGATTGAATCTGACAGAGAAGAAAAAGCTGATGGTGAATATATTCTCTAGTGTCACACTGTCATTCATAGATGCTTTCAGTGACCAAAGCAATGATTGAAGTATGAAGAGCTGCTTGCATACAGTGGATTGCCATCAGAGAAATAATTTTCCACTGCTCACAAACACTTGGGGTGATCTATTACTTGCAGGTGATGCATTTTAATCTTTCCTTAAAGTGACTAGAAGATTAAAAATGTTGTTTCATAGCTTGGACCTCTCTGCAGATTTCTTTACAATAACTGTCAATGACCCTTCCTAATTTTTTAACAACCTAAATACTCAGTTATCAACAAACTGAATGTGATTATTTCAATTTTCTGTTTGAAAAAAAACAGTTAAGTAACAAGAATATCTTCACATGCCAGATCTTTTGCAGATTCTGAACACTGAAAAACTGATGAACTGACATTTGCTGTACTCATAAATCTTGCACTGTTCATTAAATGACCCTGAAGGTCCTTGTCCTTCAAACATTTATGGACGTACCTAAAATAAATTGTGTATTAACTAGAGTTTGAAATGCAAAGAGTCTAATGCAATACTAGGATCTTAACTCAGGGTTTAACGATTTTCGTTTCCACCTGTAATCTCCACATATAAAGTGGACAAAGCAGTAGTAAAGGGTGATATATTTAGGTAAGACTAGTGTTGTATTTTCACTGTCCAGTTCAGAGCATTTTCAGCATCTCATTTAGCTGCAACTCAAAGGACCTATGGTAGAAATAAAGTTTCTTCCATAGCTAATTAAGTTTAGACAAGGACCTCCATTAGGACCACTGTTAGTTGACTTGTTTGGTGTGCATAATTCTCTGCATGTAGCTTACTAACAAATCCAGAGGCATTTATAACTGAACAGGTCAAATTACTCATTTTTCTAAATTACATCATAATCTGGTTATCTAGAAATAGCAATGGAAAAATTGATATCAGTGGAGAAACAGGGTCAGTCAGGAAGATCAGACATCATAAACAGCCATACATTCAAAAACAAATCCACAGATCAAACTTAAGATTGTTACACAGTGAAATATGCGTTTCTTTGTACCTGTGAATAATATTCTTGCTTACTAAGTAGGCAGAGCAAGATTTATGATGTCCTTAAATTCTCATTTCTTTGCTTGTAAGATCTTGCATTTTGTAAATGACATCATAGGAGACTACATGTTGTCACCTAGCAACTATGAAGTGTTTTTTGAAAAAGTTGCTGCTTGGCTTTGGATTAATAATAAAAACAGTAATTCCACTCAAGAATTTACATTTGTAGATCTTAAAGTGCTTACAAAGATGCATTACTTTTACTATTGGAAGCGTGAAAATCTAGAATGGAAAGTGACAATACCAAATTGCCAAAAATGACAATCAACAGAGCTGCAAATTGTATCCTGAAGATCTCACCCTGTTCTCCACATTCCATCTTCTTCAGACTGTTCTTTTATATAGGTCCCTTCCAATATTTTCTGGTCTTATGAATTTTAAATGAGGAAAGGGAATAATTTTAAAAAATCTGTATTTGCAATGATTATCTCCCCCTCTCATTTGAGATATTGCAGTTATTTTCTAGTCTGAGGGTCACAGTGAATTAGCCCTTGGCAAATATTTAATTTTTAATGGAAACCGCTGCAGCATTGAGTTAAAGCAAGCAAAAGCCTCACATTCATCCTAAGATGATCCTACTGCTGCATCACTGACCAGTTCTTATGTTGCATGTACAGCAGTTCTGTATAATTCAGTTTTTTTCAGAAACTGTTTTATCCTGATTATTGAAATATTTTCTAATATCAGAATGACAGTTGACATTGCCTACTGAAATGTCTACTGTAGCAACAGCTGTCTTGAAAAGTGTTTCATTTTTCAAGTAGACAATTGAGGCTAGGTAGCCAAGGTTTTGTGTGATTTGAGTTAAAGAAATACTTATTTTAAATTATTTGAGAAATGTCCTATACTCATTTGCAGTTCTCCATTGCCCTTGCCAGACATTTGGTGGAATGAAGCTGTTTGGGGGCCTATTTATTCCTAATAGTCCACACTTGCAATAAATTTTTAAGGATGAATTAGAATGAATAGCCACTAAGATAGCATGTGGGCTGCTGTGCAGCGGTCTCCCTGGAGAGTGATACATCAAGAAAGACATTACAAAAATTTCTGTAACGTAACGTATATTTCTCACAAGTAAGGAAAGATCTTGACAGATCATCTGTTATGAGTTATCTGCTCTGTTCTTTATTTGTGGGACAAGTGGGATTTCTCCTTATAATTCATTGTGGATTATCATTCTGTTGCGGTTTGTGTAATGGCAGCACATGGGGAATTTAGGAAATGACACTCCAGCTGTCTTTTACAATAACTGTTTCTTTCAATGCTTTCACACTGTAATACCTCTTCCTTCAAATTGTCTTTTCTGTACACATCTCACTACAATACCTGTGTGTATCCCAAAATGAATTAAAAAGAAAAATGGATCTACATAAGTTACGTCTATTTCCCCTATGCGAGAGGTTTTATTTTGTTCACTAATTTATTGATAAAAACTCAAAGAAAAATACATATCTGGAGTTCTTTTTCTGTAATACATTTTTAATTAAGAAAGTGAAGTCACTACGCAGTAGCTGGAAATGTAAATCTGTCTCCTGGTTTCCATTATTGTGTGATGTTTTATATATGTGTATTCTAAAGAATAGAATTATTTATGTTGCAGATATTTTATTAGATGTTTTATCTGTAAGGCTCATTAAGCTTATCATTGTTTTCAGAAGTTCCGAACAGGTGAGAGAAATTGAACCCGTATATTAGCAGATGAGAAGCAGACAAGCTGCCTAAACCAGTACATTGCCTATTGTGTATCTTCCCTGAATTCAATACCATGCAAATCTTTCCGATTTGTCTCCAGAGATTTGCTTTAATCGATTGGTTTAAAACCATTTTGTAAAAGTTCGTTAGTGGGACAGGGAGAACCAAGAAGTCTCTAGGAGTATATTTGGGTCTTCCATATTTCAAGGTGTAGGTTTGGAAGCTGTATCAGCAGGACTCTTTCTTTGTAATAGCATGTGTAATGCTTAGCAAATTAAACCCAAAACCACTTGCTGGGTAATGTCTTATGGATCAATTTTGTGAACTAGTCTCTAGCAGAAGGACTGTAAGAAAACTATAATTCTCGGTAGTCTATCTAGCTGCCTGAAATGCAAAATCCTGAGGAATATACCAGGTCATGTTTTAGATCAGATGAATGATTAGTTTGTTCTGCCTTTGGAGCTTTGTTGCTGAACATTTACATCTCTATTTTGCCTTTAACTGTGTTTAATTGTTCATTATACGATGTTGTCTGAGAGTAAGTGTGAACTCTGCAAAAAGTTGAGACATCGGTCTTTGCCTGTAGAGAGCAAATCCTTATGCAGTTCAGTCTGGCTTATTACAAAAGTATTTCCCATCCAGCCTGAGTTGAGAGTGCTCTGGAGTGGGAGGCTTTAGATGCCGGTGGCAGATACATAATCAGATAATGATCGGCATCTTTTTGGCAAACTACCACAATGCAGTGAATTGTCTTAGGACTTACATGGTTACACTTCTCTATCCTGGCAGCAATCTGCGTTTCTCAGAGCTGTACCAGTGATGGTACACCATGATTAAGGAGAAATTTATTTATGTTATTGGGTTTTAATCATTTCAATTTGCAAACCTTTAAAAAATTTCTAAGGAAGTGTGGAAAGATGAAGCATAAACAAATTGAAGCATTTTGACAAGGCTTCTGCTTTTATTAAACTTCTATTTACAAACTTTTTAGAAATAATCCATGAATTCCCAGGAGAGTCCATATCAGAAGTTGGAAACCAGCACTCTAGTGAAGTTACTAAAAGAAAACTCATTTTAGACACTGAATGCCCCTGTGTTCCATTGATTTCAGCAAGAGATCAAGGGTTTATTTTGACTTTTATGCGCTTTACTAATGGAAGTCATTGGGATTTGAACAACAATGCATTTCAGGTATAAGGGCAAAGGACACGAGTAGTAGTCCCTTTAATGGGCGTTATCTGTTTTAAACCACTCAGAACGTGTTGAGGTCTTGTGAGACATACAAATTTCCCGAGATCTTCCCTGTTCAGTTTGGGACTCAGCCATTTTTGGCTTCTGTTACCAGAAAAGTAAATCATGTACCTTCATGTCCCACTTGAATCAAAAGATTTAATCTACTGATCATTCTAGTAAAAAGATCAAAATATGAGTTAATACTAGCCATCATCCTGATAGAATTCCACTGGTTGGTTTGGCAATATTTTTTAACACAAGATTGCTATTTCCACACAAAATGATAAAATGCATCTACATTATATGAATTACAGATACAGTACATAAATTAAGAAATTGTGCAAATGCTATTTTAGACCACAGAATACCAGGACAGATAGGACATAACCACTTGCTTGCTGCCCTTTTGGCAGCTTCTGTGTTTTATTAATTTTAAAATATTTTTTTAGCACCTTCAACTTTCTTATTTACATTAAATTTATTAACTACAGCACAGAGGTTGGGTGAATATTAGATTATATCTTTCACAAAATCACATTATTTATATTCTCTGACAAAGTAATCATCTTGGTAGTATCATAAATTGTGGGTTTTTTTTAAAAAAAAGACACATGCATGCTAGTTGAATCCAATTTTTTTTAAATGCCTATATATTTTTAGATCCATAAGTTCATCTGCCAAGAAGTAACTGAAACTTGCAGATATGTCAAAAATAGAATGTGTTAGTACAGCGTGTAGTTCTGCATTCAAATACTGGAGCAACTCCAACACTGACAATGAAGCTCCTTCAGCTTCATATGTGTGTATGAGAACTATGCAGAGAATCTGGATAGCACAAACGAAGGACTCAGCATCGCACACATGCAACTTTGGAAAGGTTTAGTAGCACTTCACCTGCAAATAATTGTTCTTGTTATCACACAGATAATATGTCAAATTTTAGGTAACATCTGGAGCTATGCGTAAATAAAAGTTTCAGTTAAATTGCATTTTAACAGCAATACCTACAAGTACTGTTCGCCTTTGTCCTTCCTTTATCTGTAAGGTAACTGTTGCTGCATGCTTTTATTAAATGTCTCTTTCTTTCCTTTTTTAGAGTTTCTTTGAAGGACAGTCTGCACCATGGGATTCAGCTAAGAAAGATGAGAACAGAATGAAAAATAGATATGGGAATATCATTGCATGTAAGTGTTGATAATGTAATTGTGCACTGTGTTAACTTCCCTTCAGAACTGGATAAGAATGACCACTAGCCTCGTGCTCGCATCAGGCTTATATTTCTCTTCTTTAATTAAGAAGATGTTACTTTTTTTTTGAGAAAACTCTCACATATAATGCATTTTCCTAACTAGCCTTCTGTATACCTTCCATGCTGTGATCAGCGTTTGGCTAATGGAGTATGACACCTTTAACCAATACTTGGCTCTAACAGGTCCCAAGCTGCTCCTGGCAGCTTAGTGAAAGAGCACCTGTGATTGCATCAGTACCTTGACAGTGGTTCTAGATATTGTAAGAGCAGACAATACTGCTGCTTAAGTATTCCTTAATAACAGTGACAGCTATCCTGACTTACCCTCTTACTGCTAGACAGGAAAAATGCTTCCCTTAATGGTAAGGAGGGAAAAAAGAATGTGCTTTATTTAAAAAATCCAATGCTTAATAAAGATTAGATATACTAATAAGCAAATAAATAGAGGAGATGATAGCATGCTTTGGTGAACGACCACTAAATCTGGCATTATGAGATTGCAAAACATTGTGGCAAAAGATGCTGCACATGAACATGGTGGCAGAAAATATATCAATATTGGTAAAAATATATTATTATTTTCACACTGGTGTTGTTGCACTTAAAGGGTAAGTTCCCAGCATATACATAGGAGATGATCCCTTTCCTGACTGTTCCTTCAATATCTAAGTTTAAGATATGAAGCATATGTGTTTCTACCAGCCAGACAGATAACCATGAAGCAGGTATAAGGAGAGAAATAAGTGACAGTCACAGCATGTCCAGAGTTCTATTAGCATGAAAATGAACAATGGCCTTTAAGTAGGGATCATTTAATGGTACTACTGAAGTTTAAAAATGACCCTAGGTACGTGGGACAGCATAGAAGAATAAACTGATCGCCTAAACATTCGGAGGACCTATGGAAAGAGCATTCTAGTGCATATTTACACTGCCTAACCTCAGCACCTAGTCTAGGTGCTTGTCCAGGCACAGATCTACCTAGGTTTCCTCATCAGTGAACTACATGGACTTGACAGAGAGGACAGCTCTTCTAGAGAAATGATTCAGAAATAGAGCTCATTTGAATGTTTCTGAATCACCACCGTAGGAGGTCCTCTCTGCTTATATAACAAGTCTAGAAAGACCAACTTCTAACTTAGTGACCTACAGTAGATGATATGAATAGTCCCCTATATCACTGTGGCCCACAGTCTACCAAGAGCAAACAGCTCTGTAACTTGCTGTGGAAGTAGAAGTTGAACCTGCAGGAAATGCTTATGGATGCAGAGGCAAGTTAAGCAAGAGATGCTGTCTGCCACATCATTTTGAATGGACATGATAGTATTGCTGTGTATTTTGGATGTATACTGTGCTACTTATTGCAAAAGGAAATGAAGTCTTCTAGGGAAATGTGAACATCATGATGGGCTGGAGCATATTGAAAAGAAGATAAGTTAGCTAGATGTGGGTTTGCTTGTTTCCCTCCAAGTAATCTTTAATCTGTAAAAACTTGTTATTTTGTAAGGATGTAGCAATACGTTAGTTGACTATTATTGTGTAAGTAAAAATACTGAAGGCATAAATAAGAGTACAAAAAGTTTTATGCTTATCCTTCCCTTCTGAAATTTTATTTCCAGTCCAAGCCTATGACAATAGATATTCTCTTTTAGTCAGGTTTAGTGTTGTCAAACACCTATTTAATGTCATGATAGTCGTCAGCTTACACTTTGATACTCTTTGGTTGAAGAAAATAGAAGACTACTAGTGCTGTATGTCTGAGGTAATGAAGTGATGAGTAGCCAAGGGAAAACAAGTAAAATATATTAGATACACAAATCAATGGCAATTACAAGTGATACTGAAAGTTTTCTGAAAGGGCAAATATAACTCAGATCATTTAGATCTCAATTTACTTTTAATGCTCTCAGTATTTAGCAGAGGGAAGAGTTGGATGGAGTTGTTATCAATAACACTTTCTGGTTTTGGGGCTGTTAAAACATAGATATCACAAGTTAAAATCCATTAGAGTTAAAGGCAGTATCTTAAAAGAGAGGCTGAAACTGCCCACAATTTGTTGTCTGTTAAATACGTATATGCAAATGGGGTAGTTAACCATTTAATTATTTTATGCTTTTTCTGCTGGTAAATGATCACTTGTCTCAGAGTCAAAAGTAGAATTTTAGTGGTCCACTTTTGAAAATTTGTCCCAGATAGGTTGTGTAAAGTATTTGCTTTAGCTGAGAAGCGTTTTACTAAATTGCCCTTTTACTCTGCATTTAAAGACTTAAAAATACAATGGTTCAGGTGCCACTGATTATGGGTACATGATTATAATGAATGTATATGTTTTTCTGTAAACCATTTGATGTAGGTTTTTTCCATCCATTTATCCTCTTTGTTTAAATTTTCCCCAAGATACTACTGTTACATTATTGCTTGTAGTCATTATTGTTCTCTGAGGGAACTAAAAGAAGAGCAGCAAGTGGAGGGCATTGCAGGAGCTTGTCAAAGTGGCAGTATGCTTTACATTACCCATGTGATGAGCATTTAATTGGCTACAAGTGTGCCCTACCCATTGTATGAAAGTGACTGCAACCTTTGAGCCACTGTATAAACAAGCTGAATCATGATCACAGTCCAGTCACCCACAGAAAACATGATCCTTCTTTACTGATCACAAAAAGCTTTATGTTTTCTTATTAGGAACTAAAACTGTTATGAATCTGCTAAATTAATCTTTTTTTACCTAAGAAAAATTCTTTTTCTGCTACAATTGTTTAGGGCTATGCATGGATTTTGGTAAAATCTTTTGGTTTTTCCACAGGAGATATCTTGATTTCGGAATGGGAGGGGTTCTGTATTTTTTTTTACCTAACTCAGTATTGACTAAACAAGAAAAGAATATTGATCACAGGTTTTAAAAGCAGCTAAAGATTTTAGGTTAGACATTTATAAAAGGCTAGATTTGCAAAGAATCAGCAAAGCACGTCCCAAGAAAGAGTCATTGGCTAGGCATGCTAATAACCAGCTACTCGAGGGGCTTGTTAGAGACCACAGTCTGCAGGCTGGCATAATTACGTTGTAGGTAATGTAAGGGGAGTGAGAATAAAATGCTTATATTCATTGTGTTACCATTTTCTACAAAGAGAAATGAATTTTAACATAACTAATTTTGAAAGCTTAAATCATCAGTGCAAAATTAAGTTTGATCTCCTAATAGAAGGGTATCAAAATAACAATGAGGTGGAAAAGAGAATATTTGAAAGCTATAAAAATTGTCAAGAGCAGCTGAAGTATAAAGGAAAAAAAAATACCCTAAAAATCTAGACAGTTAACCTAGAGGCTATTTAAGAATCAACATACATTTTGGAAGAATATGGCTTGTGCACCTCTTAGGTTTAAATCTACTTCATATAAGCACAGGCGTAGACACAGTAACATTTCTTTTTTGTTGACTAAAGAATTTTTTCAAATTAAGAACTGTTGCCATGCAGTAAGGAGTTAACTAGAGTTTTTAAAGCAATAAATAAAGGGAGTCACTGCAGGTCCACTGCAAATAAATGGATATTGAACAATCCATTGCCTCCAGAATTCCCAGAAACTTAGCTGAGAATGCAATACTGGAAAGGATGCACATGGGAGGAAACAAAGGGCAAAAAAACGGTATGAAGATACAGGTATGAAGTAACTTACTTAGTTTTGCTCAATCTGAAGCAAGAATTATTGCAAGGAAAGAATGGAGTAAATAAGGAAAATAACAGAATAACAGGAAAGGTAAAGAGAAGATACCACTGCATATTATTCAATTGTATAAATCAATCTAAAAGAAATAACAGGAAGTTATATCTTTAAGGTGTTCCTTAGTGGGAAATTTAAGCTTGTTTTGCCCAATATGGAACTCATCGGTGTGCAAGTCATCAAAGACAGGATTCAGTTGCCTAAACGTAGACATGTAGTGCCACTTCAGGTGACCTAGGACATCTGTGGAGGACCAACAAATGTGTCACAGTGCACATGACAGACTTGTGTTATTCCATAGTGGCAGCTGAAGGCTAGGCAGTACATCCCAGTGTATATAAAGTGGCATGAAATGCTTGTTCTTAGACAACTGAATCATGCCCTTTGTAATTCAAGAAATAGAAAAGTGGAGGTCTTTACTAGCCTGAGTTGTCCCAGTGAGAATACTTTTAAAGCAATGATGCAGGAAATTGTGAAAATGTGGATGAAGACATACCATGAGTCTAAGCAGGCTTGACTTCTGGAGTCTCCTGACTTCAGCAGAAGTTGGATCAGGTCCCAAAACTGTAAAACCAGCATGGCTGCCTGGAGTTTAGAAAGTTCCTAGTGTAGTATCTTTCTTAAGTAAGATGGTTTTTTAGAGTTAAGGGCCTGTGGCCAAACCTCTGTTCTGAAGAAACCAATCAATAGCTTAATTAAGCAGAGAATAGCAGAGCACTTCGATAAGAGTAGCTTGGTAGGGTCAGACCAGCATGGGTTATGTAATGGAGAGTCACATCTCTATAAATTTTTAGTCTTGGTAAAGTGGATAGAGAGACTGAAAAGTCTGACCTGATGAACATAATTGATTTAAATATTCCAACATGTGTGGAAAAACTCATTCTTGAAGTCTGTTGGGTAAGAAACAAGAAAATAGGAAAATTTTGTGTGGAACCTAGAGCTGGAATTTTAATTCACTCTCATTTACTATATTTGGTTTAAAACTGTGCCCTTTTTTTCTCCCGAGGGAATCCCAAGGAAGCAAATGAGGCTCTGAGATCTCTAGTCCCTGAGACCTGGAGCATAAAAGAGAACGGAAACAAAATTTGCTTCTTCCTTTCCTGCTCAACCATTTCAAAATCTCTTGACTTGTAATTCTAAAATGATGTTATTTTGAGAACCACTTGCCCTCTCCTTCCTCCCCCATAATGTGGGCCAATATTATGCTACTTATGATGAAGTTGGGTTTTTAAGCCACTTCATGTTCTTACATTCATTGTTATCTTTTAGGGTTTTTAAAGCTGAAAAACTAGCTATTTGGAACATAGGTGCACATTTCAGGTGCTCTAATGCTTATTTACATTTACAACAAAATAATGACAATTATGATGGTCTGTCATCTATTGCAAGTAATATTAGCTCAGCTAGTGAGCAGCATTCAAAAACAATGATACACAGGTATCTAATTAGCAAGAGTAACTTGTAAACAAAGCAGCAGTTAAGTGGCTATTTACCATCTCTCCATCCTTGAGATCATACCCTCAAATTGTTTTATATAACAACTTGTGCAGCATTCTGGAAAAGCCATTGTGTTTGGTTGCTTTTGAACCAAGAGAATCAAAAGGAGCATATGAAGTCTCAAAGAAGAAAAAGAGGATTTTTGGGGGGAGGGGCGGGGGCGGCATGGTTTAGCCTCTAGCAGTTCTTAATCAGTGCTGTGGTATCATAAAGAAAATGAGGCAGCTGACAAGAAAGGAATTCATGCCATGGTGTTTTGGATTGAGATATGGAAAACAGAGTTGGAAGTGTTTCCACATTCCTGGAGAAATAAAGATGGCCACAGTAGAGCAAAATTCAATGACAAAGCCATTATCTGGCTGCCTGGGTTTTGTCATTATTTTGCTTTCTCCCTTACTGAAAACATACTGACTTTTCTTCAGAAACTGTGAGATGGCAGTATGTCTTTTAGAATGACTTCAGCTTGTTTTGAGTACTGACAGAAGCATTTTCAAATTACTAAACCTTTGACAACTTAATGTTATTTTATTGACAGAAGAGGGGGTGTCAAGGCAAAAAACATCATTTCAGTGAATTTCACATTAGAAATATTTGAGACATTCAGACTGAAAATCAGAGGGAATTTGGAAATCTTGATAAATGACTGAAATGAGGATTACATGTAGATGCAGTGTTTTCATGGACAATAAAACAAGCATGAACTTGCAAACGCTGAGGTTTTAGTTTGTCTTTAAAGTAGTATTTTGATGAAGACTTTGTTACTGAATGTGTCTTTAATTACTTTTTTTTCTTTCCATTGTTCCCATTTCAGATGATCATTCTCGAGTGAGATTGCAGCCCATTGAAGGAGAAACAAGTTCTGATTACATCAATGGAAATTATATTGATGTGCGTATGCTGATGTAGTCAACAAACTTAATGTGTTCAGTCAAAGAGGGAGGTCTTATTATTCTCATGTTATTCATAATTTGTAATAGATATCACAGCTACTAAACATTGTTGGAAAGTACTATCTTTGGAAGCTAGGTGTACACTAAAGGATAAAAAAAGCCTCAAAGGTTTTGTCAGTAGCAAATGAAAGGACTCATTTCTTCCAACTGCCATTAGACTGAAACCTTGCCAGCAACACTGTATGGCTATTTTGCCTGCTGGTGCTTATATGGGCTAACAAAATGTAATTTTCACTTTCTGTCAACAGCTTGGCATCATTCCACATTTAAAAGAAAGCTGTTCGCATATTAATGTGACAAAACTCTGTAATGCCTAACGCAGAGATTTGCAATCTCTTGTCATCTCTGCACTTTTAAGTCGCCTTCAAAGTATATTCTGCAGCTGTTAACCAGTACTTCTAATGCAAGCAAGACATTTCATTAAATATGTAGGCTGTTTAATTATTGAAGGTGGCTTCTTTGTTCATTCTGCATCGTGTTAACGTAATGTTTTACATTAGAATAAATTCTTTAAGAGACAAGGTGTTTTTGGTTGAAAGAATGAACTCAAAAGTAGAATTGAAAATCATTAGAAAGTCAATACTATCTGAAGCCAGAAATCTATGGATAGCAAAGATAATAATTTTATTGTTTACATGGAGTGCTAGATGTTAGGCTAAGTAAAACAAGTGTTGCTTCATAGGAAACTAACTGCTAAAGATTTCTTGTTCAGCAGTGGCATCTTTGAAAAATGGTGTCACAGTTTGCAGTTCAAATTTAATCACCAGTATGAAACAGGAATGGAACAGATGTTTTTCTCAGAGTATGGAGGAACTAGAGCTATACAAGAGAAGTGGGTACTTCAATTGTAACAATCTGAAGTTGTAACTTTCTGAAGATATCTCCTTCTATTGATGTTTAATAGAATGCTCAAGAACCATTAAGTTAAGCTCAGATTTCTGCTCAGTCCATTGCTGTTTCAAAGAATAGCATAGTAACCAAGAGGTAAAGGCATGCATGGAAATATATTTAGTTATATTTCTCACTAAACTCTGAAGAGAGTAATCTGTCATGAAAGGAAAGAGAGAGTTCACATTGGGGACCTAGATTTGAATTCATTTTCACATTTTCTCCAACATTCAGGATTGTTCTCATTTTAGGCTACTAGAATGTTCCTGTGTCAGATTTGGTCTGACTCTTAAATATTAAAAGATGTGAGGAATAAGGATTTGGACCAATCAGTCTAATTTAAAATGCTGATAAGATAGCTGCATAGCAACCTCTTTTAGCTTATGGAAGTACAAGAGGATTGAGAGAACGTGGCCCTAAAAGAAACAGTGGGTAAGAACCAAAAAATTCTCCCCCTCATCCTCAGCAGGTGGTTTCATTGCAAAGCTTGGAGGACTGCAGACATCTTCCAAAGACAATTCTACCACAAAACACGGCATTTTTTGTTTATAATCTTGCTAGTCAGGTTTCCATTAGAAATGCTTGTTTTTCTACTACGAAAGCAGCTGCAATGTGGTTATTTGTACAGTTGTCATATTGTCATAATAAACATGTTAATAATGGAATAGCACCATCACAGGCACTACGAAATTTTATTGGATAAAAGAGAGAGGGGCAATGGTTATGCTGTATTTTTTCCCATGCATTTTTTCACTGTGAAGCAAACTTATTTGGTACCAGCCACTAGGGATATTAGATAACACATAGCAGAAAAAAACATAACTCCATAACTATCTGAACACCTCTCTGGTCACAGACTTCTAAATTTTGCTTCAATGGCATGTAAAGGAATCAATTCTGTAATTCATGTTATTCTTTCTGTAATATTCAAGATATCTTCAGTTGTTTTGAGTATTTCCAACCTTGCACCACTACAATGCCCCTTGCTCTTCTACAGAGAAATTGCAATGGCAGCTGCAGCATTAAGGTCTTCCTGTTGATGACTGACAATGCATCATAACCATTATTAAAAGATTAACTCAGTTTAAGTGAATTTATCAACATACTAGTGCATGATCTAAACCTTTAGTAACATTCCCATCACATCAGAAACTCAAATACTATAAAAATGGTATTGTTCCCTATTGGCCACCTATTCAATGTTGCAAAGAATCCATAGAGTATTAGTCTTTATTGCACAGCTAGCGTGTGATTAAGTTGCTCTTGTCATCAGAGAAACATAGAATTGTTTTATGTTCTTCCTATTTAGATGGGAACAAGTATATTCATAACAAACCATTTAGTCAAAGAATTTACCCTCCTTTTTACTGTTCAGAAATAAAACATAAACAAATCACAGAGGACAGAGTGAACATCCACCCACCCTTCCCCAGGCTGATTGCAAATCTGGCATTCTTTAGCTGTTAAAAAAGGGATAGGCTTTGCACTCAATAGCAATAGCTTGGAGGTATATCTCAGCCTCCACGAGCATCTGACGCCATTAGCTGCAAATACGAGAGAGGATTTCATGCTGTTCGTCTTTAGCAGCTCCAACAAGGGACTAAAAGAACATATTACTTCTGTCCCCTAATGTACAAGGCTGCAACTTAAGTATCTTGCAGAAAACATACTTGCTTCTCATTCCCCTTCTCCCTTGCCCTTCCCCCACTGGAAAGAACATTTGCATCTAATACGTTATCTGTATTGCTGTGATTTTTCCTGAATACTACTATAAATTAAGTTTCACTCATAGCAACGTAGCCAAGGTGCACATTGCTTATATTTTTTTTCAATTTATTTTAGGGTTATCATAGACCAAATCACTACATTGCTACACAAGGTAAGTTTATCACCCTTTCTTTTTGGTTGTGTAAGGCTAAGAGGTTTTGGTACTTGGATTACAGTTTATACTCTCATATGCATTGTTGCGACAGTCGGTAAGCTCAGAGTAGGCTCAATCACTTAGGTAGAAGTGAACAAACTGAATTATTATCTAATATTCAGGTATGTCAAGTAAGCAGTCCTTTACCTTTGTGTTCAAATGGGTTTTGAGTAGAAAAGCAAAATAAGTTATTTTTGGCAGAAGTTACTCAACATATTGTTTCTCATGAAAAAAGAAATAAGTCATAGTAGAAATAGTAAACTTTTCAGAGAGACAACAGTGTCATGAAAATGTATATTCTCTTAATCGTTCAATGATAATTAGGCTTCAGGTCCTTAAAATACAAAACACTTCAGTTAGCAACTTTCAGTAGAGGAATAGAGACATATTTCACTTGCAGGGGCATTACTCAAAGGGATCTGGAGCCCATTTTACAGGCCATTGTTTAAAAGCTTGCTTTTGAACAAGAACCTATTCCTATTTCAACATGCAAATTAATTTTCAATTTTTTCTTGTCTTCAAAGACATAATTTTCTCATTCTGATGCAGTTCTTATTAATTTTTTGGTCAAGTTCAGAGCTGGAACAGGTGGGAAAGATGAGTCTTCTGTGACTGCTTAATCATAATATTGAACAATATGCCAATCTCCTGTCTATGCTTGGATAGCATACATGTGAAAGTGTGATTGCTCCTCCACTGCTTGGAGGGAATCTTCTCTGTAATAGATATTCTGTGACAGAGCTTCCTGCATTTGCCCGTGGATCTGAAGAAGTTGAGCTACACCCACGTACATCATTTCAACACATGCCCAACCTTTTAAGAGAGGCAGTTGGAGTTACTGAGTGTAATATACGCAGAATAATCCTACAAAATGTTGGATTTAGAGGTCATATATACTTTTTAATGACTTTTTATCAAGGCAGAGAAAATGTTGGCCATGTCAAGTAAGTGATTTCAGTTGGCCCCTAAGTCACCCAGAGTCTGCAGCCTCCAGTCCCCATCCCCTCCAGTGTTAGGCTTCGTATCTCTGCCTTCCGGTGATAATTTGTGTCAGATGACAGTGGGAAAGGATGCAGATCTTATTTCTAGAACCACCTCACTACTGTCAATATTACACTTTTAGACCAGAATTAGGATTTGTGATCTTAGCAGATGAGCCTTTTAAATGTGCTTCTTCTTCCACTTCTGCTACCCACCCACCACATTCCTCAGTCCACAGTCCTCCTACAGATGAGCCAAACAGCAAAACGATGACAAAAATGCAGCGTTTGCATAATTCCATTTGACCTTTTACACCCTCCTCTTCTAAGAAGTGGATTGTTCCATTTAACCTTTAGTTAATGATGCTGTTGTTTTTCACCTTTGAATCTGAAAATAAAAAAAATACACAGTTGGCATTTTACTTGCAGTTTGTAATACAGTTATTTTCATCAGGAGGTTCACCAGAAAATCTCCCTGAGAGCTTTCTGATAGACATATGAGATCCCTATCTGAAGCAAGTTTAAATGCAGCTTTATCACTCGTCATAATACTTGAATCATAGAATCAGGGAATGGTTTGGATTGGGACCTCAAGGATCATCTCGTTCCAACCCCCCTGCCATGGGCAGGGACACCTCCCACTAGACCAGGTTGCTCAAAGCCCCATCCAACCTGGCCTTGAACACTTCCAGGGAGGACGCAGCCACAACTTCCCTGGGCAACCTGTGCCAGTGTCTCACCACCCTCACAGTAAAGAATCTCATCCTAATATCTAGTCTAAATCTACCCTCTTCCAGTTTAAAGCCATTATCCCTTGCAAATTACCCCTTGCAATAGCAAATACCAAGCTTGATGTTTTTGTACTTTCAGCTCTTAAAGCAAAGTATGTAATAATGTGTGAATAATGTACTGAAAATCTGTGTAACAGATCCACCAGCAAGTCCCAACAGTTTCTTTGCCTCACTGTTTTCCTGATATGGTATCAAGAAGTACCTAGTCAAGAAGGAGAATAAGAGGAATAGAAACAAGTCCCCTTCCAAGATGCAAAGGATATCCGAGCGTTTCAGCTGTCATTCTCTGGGGCAGGTCCCATCAGTTTCTTCCGTGTAGATGCAGCTAAGTGCACACCAGGATGCCTAACCCCTCCCATGGTGCAATGAGTGAAAAATTGACTCTCTGGGGAATATAAAATCCATTTTAAAATGGGTATAAAATTTACAGCAAATTCAGAATAATTTGGCTGTGAGTTTTTTGGTAGATTACATCTTTAACATTATTTTTTAAGGCCAGTTGGGAAGCAGATTTGTATCTCCACTTTGGAGGAATGAAGACCACTGATCTCAAGAGGTTTATCAATTCTTTCTGGCTCTGTCCCTGACCTGATGAAGAATCACGAAAAAGTTTATTTTCCTTCCTCTGTCTCAGCTTTCCCATCTGCAGAATAGGGTTAAAAATACTCACCTGCTTTTTATAGTTCTCTGCAATGTCCTGATAGATGCAGCTATGTAAAGGCTAGTTATTCTCCAGTATCCCAGCTTCCTCATAAAGCCTTTGCACAATAGTAACACTTTTAGTAAGGTGCAGTCTCTGTCTTTTGCAGAAGTGATAAAGTAACTGGGAATAATCTCTAAACTCCTTTAAGGCTCTATATTAACTATGAAAGGAAAGACTTTTGTTTCACATGTCAAACAGACTGTGCCTCTGTATGTCTTCCTTATTAGTAAGCCTGTCGTGAGCCACAGCTTGCAGTATAGCCAATGATATTCATGCTCTGTTTTAGAACACTTTTTCATATAGATATGTATAAACATATCAGTGCAGCACAACAGTTAAGCTGCATGTTTAATTTCCTTGATGTCTGCTTTGCATCAGCCTTTAAATAACTTTTCCCATTCTCTCTTTGCTCCTCCACCCCAACTTTCCCAGGTGCACATCTATTGTTCTTTGAAGGAAAATATCATTATATGAGTCAGTTTTGAATCTCTGAGGAGTTAGAATGATTGATATTTAATTTTCCTATGTTCTTCTTAAGCTGCATTCAACATATCAAGTGTTAATGAGCAAATATAATTGTTTGAAGTGAAAAAGTGGCAAATTTAATCAGTTTGTAATAGACTACCAATCTGCTTTTAACAGAGCTGGGAGTTGCATAATCACCTGTTTATTGAAGTGTTACTGTCTTCCATACTAACCAGAGTTTGACATATAGACTGGTATCTTTCCACCTTGGCATTTATAGCATCCTGCTGCTAATTTGAATTAGGGGAAGAAAGATTTTTTAAAAGACTTACCTAATGGAGGCCTTCTCAGCTAATAATCAAAAAAGGTTTTACTTCCATTTTAAGAGTATTAAATTCAGAATGTGCAATTTCAATTACAAAATTAACATCATTTTTCCTTCATGTGATAAGTATAATGTGAAGGGTAGACTGAATTTACAGCTAATGAAGGCTTTTGGTGATCTGTTGTAATTGGCATCAACAGATGGGATCCGCACCTGAGTCACTGTGATTAAAAAGAAGCCCACATCACAAGCCAGCATATTGGGTCATGCAGAACCAGCAAGCTGGTGCAATTTAAAACTTGCTACTTTGTTTTATACATCCCTTGTTCCCATGGATATAATTCTTTAGAAGTCTTCTATAGCAGGATATCAAGGTCTTGTATGATCTGTTCAATTTAGTGGCAGCCAGCTTTTTTTTTCCAGGAGTTGGGTTATCAATTAATTTTAACCATGTCCTTCTGTGAGAGCGTTAAGTTGAACGTCTGTATAGTACGTGTTCTCACACACACTGCTGCATGTTCTTATTATTGGATGACTGTTGTTGATCTTACATGTGTCGCCCCGATTACTAAGCAGGAAAAAATTAGTCTTTTTTGTATTTACTTGTTCTGTGCCCCCTGAAGTTCACATCGTTAACTGAGCTATGACAGCTTCTTTTAGCAAGTCTCTATCAAAAGTTTTACAATGCTTCCTCCACCACTGCACCAGCAACTGTAAATTATGAGTGACAAACGAGTGTTAATATAGTTCTACAGCATCACTCATTGCTATTTCCACCAGGGATGGTTTTGAAGCAGATCAATTGTGTCAAACAGCAGATACTCACATGCAAGCTGCATGTCTTTATATATGAAGTACATTCATTTGTGCATCTCTGACTTTTGAATACTCCTCATGGGTCAGATTGTCTCTGCTTGCTGCAGCATGCAGAGAAACTGGATCTAAGATGTTTCATAAAAGTACTTCAGAGCACATCTTAATGACTGTGCAAAGTTATTCTTGAAAATAAAGCAGCTTTAGATATAATAGCCCAGTATAGCCTTTCAGCCTCTTTTTTGTCTATATCCAATTGTAAAGCTGTTTCACTTTGTGTGTTGCTGATTATGAAGACAGGCATCAATTCAAGTTTCAGTCAGGAGTTTTTTACATATGAGTTTTAGACTTCTGAAAATAAATATTTACAATAGGAATGTTTACAGTCTTCACTACAACAGCATAAACTTGCCACTATAAGTATTCCTTCTCTTTTCTCCAAAATATGTGTCTTTATTCTGTACACAAGTGTATATGTTGTGTGAACATTTTAATAAGGGTTTTCAGAAACAAAAAGACATTTTCTTTCAAACTTTTTTCTTTCAGAAGTTCCCTTTCAGGTATCTGAAGCAGAAATATTGCTTTGAATAATAATACTCTTAACTTCCTTGGCATGTTTTTTGTTTATGTGTTGCAGAAAGTTGTCAGAACTACAGCAGCATGGAAGCTCCACACATATCTTACAAAGAAACTTTTGCTGCCATGGTTTTAGCCTCCAGATGAAAATTAACATTTGAAATTTCTTCAGGGAGAATTGAAAAACAATGAAGCAAGACAGTTGTGTGCAATATTTCAGCTTTATATATACTGTCATTTTTGCACAATGTAGGATAGTCAGGCTGATTTCCTGATATATATAGGAAGTGACTGAATTCTATACACTTGTATTCATCTTGAAGATTCAACTGTGTTTAATGCTGTTCTTTACTTCTTAATCATCAAAACATCAAAAAGGTGATTGAAGCCATCTTTCTTCAGTGAAGGAGATAAACCCATTCTTAAGCACTATGTTGAATAGGCAAGGCTTTCTGAAACATGTCCTTCTCCTGTTTTGCAATAGTGGTGACAAATGGCAAAGAAGTTAATTTTTTTCCCATGTCCAAACGCATACAGAAGTAATAGACCCTTCACATATGGAAGTGATATCTCCAGGTTATATTGTGAAGCCATATGGGAAATTCACCAGCCAGATGGCAAATACTACCATTTCCCACCAAAGACTGATGATAACAGTTTCAAGGTGTGAGCATCTTTTAAAAGTTGGTACTCTTACTAGTGTTGACAAAAAGAGACAGTGTGTAGTAAAAACTGGTAACTATCAAAGTCAGCACTTTTTAACAGTTGCCACATTATGGTACATGAGAATACCAGTTTCTCTCTGCCTCTTTGTTTATAATAGGAGATTTTAGAGATAACTGTGTTAGAGCAGTTATTTTTCACCATTTTCATGATTCCTATATTTTTCTGTCTCTGTCTTCATCAGGTATATGGTAGTTTTGTCTGCACAGGGAATGAGATGCGCCTGTTGCTTTCCATTCAGTGTAGAGGCTGTAAATGCAGAGCTAGCATAATTTTTTAATAGATACAAAGTTGGCCTGGGCCCTGTTGCAGTGTGTCACTGCTGAATCTTTCTGTGTAGACCAAGTGAAACAGGAGCATTGTTGGAGAACTGCAGATAGATCCATTACTACGTAGAGCCACTTACATTCTTCTTTACACACATGTGGCTACACTTTGCATAAAATTCATGCCTGCCTTTCATAAACCTTTCAAAATTCTTTGAAAGTACAAAAAAGCTCTAGAAATTATACTGAATATTGATCTAATATTTATTTGCAAATATAAATTCCCTCATCCCTTGCACACTGTTCTTTCACTTGCTTGTTAATGTGGCTTGTGAAACAACAGTTTGAGAAACAGATGTTTTTTCTGTAGTCCATTGTCAAAGCCACAGAGAAAAAAAAGGCAATCCTGTCCTCCCCTGCAAAGGCTGAGCAGCAGGAAATCAGCCATAATGGTCTTCAGAGCGCATATAGATCTATATGTCAAAGACAAGGTATTGGTTTGTTTTCTCTGTTGTGAAGTCAGTCTAGAACAGCTACAACAGACTTTTGCATATCAGAATTAAGAAGTAAGAGAAATGAGAGACTACAGTAATCAAGTAGTCAGAGAGGTGAATCAAGCATAAGGAAATGTTTCAAGGCTGCATTGTAGAAAACAGAAGACTCTGTGAAAAGTAAAGTATTTGTCCTCTTTTAAAAAATGTGACTGTGAAATATGTCCTGCAAAACAAGGAAGTTATGATCTTCCTGAAACTCAAGAGCAGAGCAAACTGTCCTTGTGAACCAGACACACTTTCAGAAAAGAAAGTTATGGAGGTGGCAATGTATTAGTGTGTTTGCTTCTCAGACTCCTAATTACCTATATTATGCACTAGAGTCTGTTTTTCATCCAAAGAACATGTATGCAACATCAGGCTTACAAATGTACCTCACATGTTTGTATTTTTGGGGGGATGCAAGTTATGAAAAGCTGAGGTTTGATGATAGGGTTTCCATCCTTGATGAAGAATCAGCCATAAATTGGATTTGATGGGAAAGTACCTGGCACTCTTGACAGAGTACTGTTAACATGCCTGTCAGTCAGTGAAGCCTAGTGCTAAAGCAGAAGAAGGAGCAGAGGAATGCAGTTTGTCAGGAGAAACACTTAGTCAAAGCTTTTTTTGTGTTTTCTGTGAAGTTTATTTTCCAGCCAGTCTTTAGCAGCCTGGAGGAAGCTTGGCAGCAGGTGTAAGAAGGCTTTTCATCTTCTCATTTGCTGAAAAAAAAAAAAAGAGACTGTAGCAAATTTACAAACAGAATGTATTTTGAAACAAATGTATCAAGAAACAAATAAGGCAGCTTATTTTTGTCTTGTCATCATATTCGAATCTTTGAAAGCTGTCATGTTTTCTCTTGTTCTGTATTCTTTGGTGACAACCAAAATCTCTATATTGATAAGGCCACATGACAGTCTGGGTGATTTTGAAACACTCTGCCTTTGAGGGGAAAAAAAAAATTTATATATATATATATATACACACATATAGGCTTATAGGATTAATTTGTTTCCCTATCCATCTGTATTCTTCCATGCAGTTGCATATTCAGTTGTAGACCTTGTGGAGGTTCTCTCTGTTGCTGCTAAATATCGTTCTCTTGCAAGCATGCTCACATTACTGTGTCTGTACTAAGCACAAATACACTCCCCCTGTTAGAATGGCTTTCCTTGTTTACAGTGTACATCAAATATTGCAGTCTTCCATAAAATATGATAAAAAATAGAATTAAAAGGTTAGTGTTACCCTTTCGTACTAGAAGTGGTGAAAATAACCAATGTGCTCTCCAAAATAACAATGAATAATAGTGCTGAGAGAATTTGTTGTCATGCAGATTTTTTACCATAGTCATCTTGAAGTTAAAAGGAAGAATATCCAATACACATTTATTTTTTAATAACCTTCAGATGTATCTTGATCTGACTAATATTTGTTTGATTCTGACTATTTCTATGACTGAGGAAGAAATGAATGTACCAAAGTTCTCCAGTCTTAAATAGAACAATATATTGTGAGTGATGTATCTCACTCATGAGATACCTATCAGGAAAATGAGTTATGACAAATTTGGTTTTGCTAGCATTTTTACTTATGCTTTAATGTAGATTAAATTACCTTGTTTGATCATCTGGGTAAAGTGTTCGTGTTAATGCACTTAAAGTCCCAGCACAAGTTTAAAGAATACAGCATCTGAATATCTTACTCACAAGCGTGAGCAACATTCCTTCACAATAAGGTCCTTGGGGAAAAATGAAAGAAACAGCCAAAATGAACTCATATTTTTGAGCTAGAGAATAGTGATGATTTTATTACATCCTGATGCTTATGGTTGACTCAACATGAAAATAGAAAGTAGAAATGGGAAAGACTAATTAGGTTCTTTTGTCCGTTCCCAAAGGAGCCTTCTACTGAAGGTGATAAAATAATCTTAAACTTCTCATCCATCATCAGAATTGATCCTGCATTATAAGGTGATAAGAACCCAGTCCAACAAGTCAGTTACCTAAGATTCTGAGTTGGAAATGTTACAGGCAGCATTTTTTAACAAAATAAATTCCGTATTTGTTAGTTTTCCCAAGCTCAGATGGCTGATTTAGAATAAGTGATGAATAGGTATTCATATTTCCATGATGCAAATCACTCTTATTGAGAAGAATGCACAAGTAGAAAACTAAAACAGCTTTCTTACTTGAATACATTGATTCAACTAAACTGAAACTTTCTTTTGGGCTGCTTTCACAAAGGCAGTTCTGGTTCAAATTGTGGGCTCAAGGCTCCTGAAATAATCCTTCAGTCAGAGTTATGAACTTGGAAGGAGAGACAATACTTCATGTTGCTATTTGATCTGAATCAGTTTGGACCCATGTCTCGGTTTCCCAAATGAGTCTTCTGTCATTCTGCCAACATGTTTGTAATTAAACAATTAAGTGTCTGTAGAGCATGGAGAGAAAAAAAGTCCACATGCAAGTGAGACCAACTCTGTTTCTTTGTAGCCAGTACACTCCACTGGAAAATACATCAAGGCGTCTAGTCACAATTATAGTTATCCAAAGTATTCCTGTTTCATAGCAGAAAAAAATGAGACACACTCCCTGCAAGCCATTGCATAGCAGTGCTCTCTTAAAAGCTGTATGAGGTAAAGGTTCAAGACGCTGGCCTTATTCAGATATCCCACATAACCCTCTCTAGGGGATCCCTAGCCCCCAGAGTGCTACATGTATTGTGAAATTTGGAAGATAGTAGTCTGATAAAATTTTAATGAGAGGAACAGACCATTTAACATCCCTGCTGTGTGGCAAACAAATTATATGAAAGAAGGAGTTCCTCAGTTATACTGGATGAACTACATTAAACTACTACATTGTTTCGTTGGGTTTTTTTTTTAATTTCCTGCAGTTAAGATCAGAAAAAGCAGCTTTCCTGAATCACGTAATCGTACTTGCTTGGCCAGTAGTACTGTGTACACAGCTTTGATTGCATTCAGCTTTGACTAATCTCCAGCTAACTGGATAAATCTGGACCATTTCTGTTGCTGCCAGTTTCCTCTGTTTCCTGTCTGCAGTACTTTTGTGAGTAGTCAAAAGGTGTTATGGGAATGTGCTATTTATTCTTTGGGAAATCATATGACATTTTCATTTTATTTTGTTGATACAGAACAAACTGAGCTAGTATTGGAAATTTAGCCATGGAGAAATGTCAATCAATAAGTGTGTAACACTTCATTAGATGGAAAGTTAGCTGGTAGCATTAGCTGTAGTGTTATAAAAATGTCTTAAATAGCACCTGCCAAGAGTGCACAAATAAAATCATAGAATCGTTTACGTTGGAAAAGACCTTTAAGATCATCAAGTCCTAGCACTGCCAAGTCCACCACTAAACCATGTCCCTAAGCGCCACATTTACAAGTCTTTTAAATACCTCCAGGGATAGTGACTCCACCATGTCCCTGGGCAGTCTGTTCCAGTGCCTGATAACCCTTTCAGTGAAGATTTTTTTCCTAATATCCAATTTAAACCTCCCCTGGCACAACTATTTCCTCTTGTCATATGGCTTCTTACTTGGAAGAAGAGATCAACACCCACCTCACTACAACCTCCTTTCAGGTAGTTGTAGAGAGCAATAAGGTCTCACCTCAACCTCCTCCAGACTAAACAACCCCAGTTCCCTCAACCGCTCCTCATAAGACTTGTGTTCCAGGCACTTCACCAGCTTTGTTGCCCTTCTTTGGACATGCTCCAGTACCTCAATGTCCTTCTTGTAGTGAGGGGCCCAAAACTAAACACAGTATTTAAGGTGCAACCTCACAAGTGCCAAGTACAGGGGGACAATCACCTCCCTAGTCCTGCTGGTCACACCATTTCTGGTACAAGCCAGGATGCTGTTGATCTTCTTGGCTACCTGGGCACACTGCTAGCTCGTATTAAGCCAGCTGTCCACCAACACCCCCAGGTCCTTTTCCACCACGCAGCTTTCCAGCCACTCTTCCCCAAGCCTGTAGCATTGCATGGGGTTGTTGTGACCCAAATGCAGGACCCGAGACTTGGCCTTGTTGAACCTCATACAATTGGCCTCGGCCCATCGATCCAGCCTGTCCAGATCCCTCTGCAGAGCCTTCCTGCCCTCAGGCAGATCAACACTCCCACCCAACCTAGTGTCATCTGCAAAATTTACTGAGGGTGCACTCAATCCCCTCATCCAGATAATTCATAAAGATATTGAACAGAACTGACCCCAGTACTGAGCCCTGAGGAACACTACTTGTGACCAGCCGCCAACTGGATTTCATTGCATTTACTACCACTCTTTCGGCTCGGCCATCCAGACAGTTTTTTACCCAGCAAAGCTTATGCCCATCCAAGCCATGAGCAGCCAGTTTCTCCTTGAGAATGCTATGGGAAATGATGTCCAAGGCTTTGCTAAAGTCTAGGTAGACGACATCCCCAGCCTTCCCCTCATCCAATAAGCGAGTCACCTTGCATAGAAGGAGATCAGGTTAGTCGAGCAGGTTCTACCTGGTCTCAGACTTAAAAAAACATTCAAGTGCAGCAATGACTTGCTTCTGAACATGATGGAAATACTAACGTGGAGCAGGGACAGGTGAGATTATTCAGAAATGGCTAGGGAGCTGGCATATTGTGGCTGCTGTATATTATACCAAGCCTGTTCAGTTCATTGGAACCCTACCTTTCTTCCTGTTGTCTCTCCAGGTAAGTTTGGATGGGGGCTGTGTGGGCCGTGAACACCTTTTGTGTATTCATGGGCATTTAATATGTAGTGCAGTTCCTGCTACAGTGGAGCTCCAGTCCCAGATTGGGATTTCTAGATGGTACCATAATGCAGCCAAAATAACGCACAGAGATGTGTGTCGTTCCAGCCCAGTTAGATCTGTATCAATAAATAAAGGGAAATGTCATATGATATTCCAGAGAATAAATGCCACATCCCCATTAAACTTTCTGACTACTCACAGAATCACTGCAGAATAGGATCAGTGGAAATGCCAACAAGAGAAATGATCCAGCTCTATGCAGTAGTTGATGTGTACGTGTATGTATACACACTTATAAAATATGCATTTTCAATCTGGTTATCTAATTTTGGGAAGTGAGCAATTTTAAAGAAAAAAAATCTCTTGAATAATCATTCTCGTAATTACTCAAAGGATACATTTTTGAGCATCTCTATATTAAACTGGGAATTTAGAATGGAAGTATTTTTATTTTAGCTAGCTGTGAGATGCTTGCATGTATTTCATAAAACAATAGGACTGTGGCTCATCATTACTATATGTTGTAAAGGGCATGTTACAGGCCAGATGTTTTTATGTTCTTTTTACATTTGGAAAGAGATGGAGAATTTACACATCAGTCTCCTCCTTTCCTTCATCCTGTGAAAGGTCTAGTGTTGACTCCTCTAGATGTAGGAGGAGGTGGTATAGAAAGCCAGCCAAAGCACTCGTCAGTTTCATGGGAGCTATAGACAAAATTTGCACCTCAGTCACTTAGTAATCTAAGGCTCATTGAAAGCTAATGGGACTTGAAAGCACTTTGCAAATTTCATTTTCTGAAAGCCAATTTTCACATATAGCGATGTGCAGGCAGCAGGGCTTGCTGACTGGCTAGCTCGGAGCAGGTAGGATTTAGTTTGTGCTTGGAAATCAGCCAATTACTATTCGCTGTGCTGTCCCTTGGCTGATAATGAGAGAAGGTTATGTTTTCCCTCAGCAAAGGGAACAGTAGAAAGCCTCTATGTTGCCAGTAGCTGCACTGGGCAGGATTTGTCCCAATAAAGCATTTCAGCTTACTTTTCAAGCAGCGTTTTCCTGAAATGTCAAGCTAACAAGAGTCAGATCTGTTTCTTATTGACAGTCCATCTAAGGTGAAGAAATAATGATAAACGCTTTTTAAATTCGTAGCTCAGTCCTGAGTAACCCACTTCAGTGTAGCTGAGGTGACTTACTGTGGAATAGTGTTGCTGCATACTGTGTTCTTTTTTTTTGCATTGTAAGGTGGTATCATTGCAAAAGGCCAAAAAAAGAAATGGTGGACTGGCTGTAACTCAAATATAGATTCTGCATATATATATTTGACATGAATGGTATATTTTGAAGCCTGGCTTAAAACCAATGTTAGGAGAAACTGAACATTTTTTATTTGTTTGTGAATTAAGTTCTGGTAGAATTCTTGGTTACAAAACAGCATTCTTTCTTACCTGACTATGAGTTAATTACTGTGTCTGCAAATAAGTGGCTCCTCTCTGCACCATCTCTGAATCTGCTACCATGGAGGAATCAGTTAAAATAAGGTTTAAAACTGAGGAGAGGGAGTTTTTTTCCATACTTCACTTAAGAGTAGCCATAGCCTCAGGCTTCCTTGCTTGGGCTGCCTGCTGGCTTAACATACTTATAGGGAACCAGCCTCACTGGAAGTTCATCCACAGCTTTGCTTATTTGTTATTTTTCCAAGGCAAGAGAGATTTCCAAGAAAGTTTTATCAGGAAAGCCAGCATAGCTGTATAATTACATTATAGCCCTGCTGAAGATTACATCATAGTTAATATTCGTAAGGCTAAAATTAGAAAGTGCATTTCAAATATCATCACAGTCAACACTGTAAGTCAAATGAAATAAAGTGATAAAAGTGAGAATGTGTTTTTTGAGCTCATTACAGGATTTTTGTTTATTTCACTGAGATTCTTTAGTGCACAAAATGTCTGGGGCTGGGATATGCAGAAGCGACAAGTAACTAATACTGAAGTATGACAGCTGGAAACCAGCAATTAATCAATAATACTGAAGCATTTATGGCCAAGTTTTGCCAGTACAAATGTCTGTTGCCTTTTAGTGGGCTAATTCTTACAGTGCTATAGGAGACTTCAGTAAAAATGAAGAGATGCATGGCACTGGGGTACATTTGACCCTCAGTGCTGGTTTAGATTCTGGAACATCTTGGTAGGACTTCAATTAAAGCATTAGAGGCATCCACGTTATGTGACCTGATTCATTTTCATCATTATTTTCTTGACACCTTATAATATGAAAGGCTGATCTATATGCATTTGGATCACTATTGATGGGTGGTGGGCCCATATGGTTTAGTGATATCTTGACCACAGTTTTAGCTCAGACTTAAAAACTATTCACAGTATTTATAGGAGCATACATACTGTGCCTATAAAAACATACTCTTGTATAAGCCTTCAAAGTCAAGTGTATATTTTCTAGTAGAAAACAAATGTCTAAACCTATTTTGAGAGAAGTTAATCCATAAAGACTGCATGATCACTGCCTGAGTTTCTTAAGTTTTGATAGCAGAGCTTTGTTCTGGACTTTGCTTGCCTCCATGGAGGCAACTAAACCCTTAAGAACTCCTGAAAGTGTTAGTGAAAGTTAAATGCATGCTCCCATACCTATTCAACAAGCGTATGGTATAGACTGCTCTTGACATATGAGATTATCAGCAACTGATCAGATCTTCAAAGTATCTTCCATTCAGAAACCAGCTCATCTAGGGGGAGGCGAGCCAGCATACAGGTGTACTGCTCTGTGGCAGCAGCAATGCAATTACAAAAAAATACTGAACTAGCAGTTTATCGTGCTAGTTGATGTGATTGTTCTGACTAAATCAGCACAACTGGGATCTATCACTTTTCTTCATTGTGTGCTGACTCTTTTAGATACAAAGATCAAAACATTTTATTTTATTTTACTTTACCTTATGAAAAAGTGGGACCTACTGTTACGCTACTTAGTCTACACGTTGTCACACAAAGAGGTGTCCAGGTTTGCAGAGCTGCTAACCACTGAAGAGCTTCCTGTGAGGCAACTGGGAGGCTTACAGAACTGAACGCTCATGAAAACCTAATCACATAATGATGCACCTGCAAATTCCCGTTGATAAAATCTTGGACACATTGCCTTACTGAGTAGGGAAAAATGTATTTCAGTTAAAGGAGATGTTCTCTTCCCTGCAGTCAGTAATATTTCTAGTTTAAAGTAACATTTAACTACAGTTTTTTACATAACTTTTTCTGAAAGGGCATTTTGTACTTAACTCCAAATTCTAGCCTGGTTAGAAGAGCACATAACATGCATTTATAGATTGTCAGATCTCTGGACCAGCAGAACATTAGTAGCCCTGTAATTTTGCTTCCTCCTGTGAAATTCTGTTCAAGTTATCCTGATAACAGCTAGTCTGTCCCATTAAAGAGGTTCATTATGAAAAGGAGCATTCTTGAACTTTTTAATCTGTTAGCTTGTATTCTGTTCTCCCAGTATTTTGTTGTTGTTGTTTATCTTTGATTTTATGCTTTCATGTGTATTTTGAACAATTTCTGCTACATAATTGGTTTGGGGTTTTTTGACAGTGTAGTTACAAAGGGGTTTTGCCTTTTTTTTGCCATGCAGCTATATCCGTTAATAAGAAAGCGTTTACAGTATCTCAAGTACATTTTGAAGGGATCGTACATAGTAAAGAATGAAGGCTAAAATGCAGCTCCCTCTATGCAGACATATTGTCCTTGAGTCGTAAAGTTGCAGGCAGTCACAATAGCAAGCAGGAAGTTTTGCTTCAGTAAAAAGTGGAGATGGTTATTGCTACCAGAAATTGCAGTAACCATTAGGTGAGGGGACCCTTTTATAACCACCTCCTCACACGGGGTGGACACATCTACTTAACGGGAGAAGGTTTATTGCACTCTTTTCAAGATGGAATTTAACTGCTGCAGATATAAGTCTTGCATCTTGTCAGTCCTCTGCGTCCATCAACACATGCTAACAGCTACCACTGCCCATGCACTGTCCCTGGGGAGCCTTTGGAGCTTAAAGGTATCTGTTCATTTTCTGAACATTTCTAGCTTTAATATCTAACACTGAATTTCGTCTCAGGTAGACCAAACATTAGCTTGTGGATTTGACATTCTACACTAGAAAAAGCGTTTAGAAGCTATTTGTTCCTTGTTTAAGCTGCTTGCTTTTCTAGAAACTGAAAAATGACCCATAGATTTACAAGTCCCATCTGAGTAAGTGCTGGGGACATTTCAGGATTCAGGTTTTACTTGTTTCTTTATTTGCTTTCTTTCCAACATCTGAACACTTTTTCCTGTATTCTGGCCTAGTTTATCATGTTCAAATTGATCACATACCCCAGCAGTAATTCCAGTTGTTAGAACGGGGTCTTGCAATAACAAGCAGAAATAGAGGCTCTAGAAAGCTCTGTGTACAGAAGCAGCTTCTTAAGACTTTAAATTATTCTTAAAAGCTGTGTGATTTTTCCATTTCCTAATATGTTTGCATTCCCAGAGCAGCAACTAACAACTGCTAGTAGTACAACTAATGGTCGTGATACATACAACTGATCATTTCTGTTGAGTTTTTTCAATAATGCATTTAATTAGCTTGGGGTTTGGAGGGTTGATTTCTTTTTCTTATTTCCTTTGCTTTTCATCTTCTGGTTGCAGTGTGGTTTTGATTTCTTTTTTTCACAGCAGAAATCTTTGATACCAACTACTATATTTTGTAGCTAATGGAGTACGCTGCAGGCTTACTGTTTGGCAGCACAGTTCCTTCTCTTCAGACCTTCTCCTCCTGCAAGGGGGCAACTGCTGAGAATAACCTTCCTACCTATTGTGCACACATCTGTTAAGCTGATGCTTAGAACAGTTATAGGCTCTTTCTCTCTACCACAAGTCTCTGGAATCAAATTGTTCAGTTCTTCATGACAATAAATCCTCCAACCCTACCTAGCCTCTAATGCTTTTCAATTCTGGCTGGAAACAAGTAATAATTTATTCATATGTCAGAAAATAATTTGAAAAATGTCAAGAGGAAAAGAAAAATGGGGTAGAAAAGAATTACTTTCTGAGACTTTAAAGGTAGGTTTTCGAGTGTTTTTTTCCTTTCAGTGTCCTGAACGTGAAAGAAGTTTGGAGGTTATGTGTAAGAATTGGAGAGGAAAAGCAAGAAAACACTTCAGAATACTTGAGAAGAGCAGGAAATCCTGTCAAGCACTTTTAATTATGATTATCTTATCGTTTGGATAGTAAGATTGAGAAAAGCGTCTTCAACACTGCAGAACTGGACATTTCTTTTAGAAGAAATTTTGGAATCAAGCTTGAAAGACTTGTCAGAGCTCAGCTCTTTCTCTGGCCTGAAAGATGCTGTTACTTTTCCTAAAGATTTATTTTTCTCACAATTTATTATCTCTTTTTTTTTTTCTTCATAAAGAATGACAAATTCAAAATCTTTAGGAAGAAATTAGTGTTTAGGATCTCTCCCCAGTCGTAATTTGTGATCTCAGGATCTGAAATGTAGGAATCTTTAAATCATGGAACAAATTCTGCTGTCAAAAAAATAAAAAAAAATAAAAAAAAATATCAAGAATAAATTGTTGCAGGTTATGCCAGAGCTGTCAAAATGAAATGACTGTTACAAAGTAGGGACCAACTATCTTGTACCTCAAGTGAAACTGTAGGAAAGAAAGCTGAAATAATATGTAAAGAAACTTGCTACATTTCTTCTCAGTTTTTCAAAGATTCTGGCATCTTGCAAGGGGAAAAGAAGAGGGCTATGTAGACAGAGGATCTTTCTTCCCCTTTCCTGTGGCTTTATGGAAAACATATTCAGATGAACAATCCTAAAACATCACATAATCCTATGGAGAGAGAATGCAGTGAAGCCATTTAGATTTTCTCCATTAAACCAGGTTGTGAATCAGAATTCTTGAAGCAGTAGTTTTTTTATTTCTGTCCTTGATCAAGCTTAAATAAACTTAATAATGTGTCATGAATTTGCAGACTTTTTCTGGGACACTACTCTGTGGAAAACTGCCGTTCCCTAATCCTGTTTTTAGCTGCACTCCTTCAAAGATAATAGCAATAATAATACTTGTTTGAGATTTCAGAGTAAGGAAGGAGCTATACAGAGATAGCATTTTCCTACAGTGAGTAAAATAGGCTCCTTCCTTTTACCAGTAGGAGAGGATGACCCAAAACCTTTCTAATGCTATTTAATTGTCCAACAAGCTATATTGAATCCTACATTATTAAAACACAAGCATGCTAAACTTTCACTATAATGCATAGTAATTATCTTACTGTGACATTCAAAATTGCACTCAGACCATGTCTGTGTTACATATCCAGGACACATATGTAGAGGTAAAATACTTACTGTAAATTTCCATAGTGTGGAGAGTGATTTAACTCTTGTCATACTTCAGAATGAAATCTCACAAAAGTATCAACTGTTCTGTGCTGTAAATTAGAAGAAAACAAAAGTGTCCAGTTTTGCAGCCACAACATTGGCTTGAATTTGGTAATTTCAGAAACTGTAGTTTTGGATTCTGCCATTGTTTCTACTCTGAGACCTTCTAGTATTTCTTGTGTTCTAACAGTCATAGCTTCTTTTTGTTTTAAATGGCTTTTTTTTCCGTTATATGAACTGCCAAAAGCAAGTAAAAGAAAAGTTGAATGACTGTAGGGAAACCTGTGAAACTAACTGTATATGTAGCATTTTTAAAAGCAGAGAAAGTAAGGGGGTGTCCTGGTTTCCCAGGAGCAGACCCATGGGCCAGCCATGGCAGGCAGGCCATGAGTAGCCCTGAGTCAGCTGGGAGTTTCAGTCAGGGCAGCTGCCCCAAGCTGACTCACAGGTGTATCCCATAGCACTGACATCAAGCTCATTATAAAAGGAGGGAGTTTACTGAGGGTGGAGTTTCTCTTCTAGGGGCCCCTCTCTTTTGGCTTTCTGTTCCTGCTGTTGAGCCTAAGAGTGAGGCTGAGTATAAGCTTGTATACTTTTTGTTGGTGATTGTATTAGTTTTGTTATTCCATTAAATCTGTTTCTACTTCAACCAGAAGTACCAAAACATGAGTGCCAAATTACCCAAATCTGCCAATGTGTTCTGGAGCCCTCAGCATAAGAAGAACATCGAACTGTTGGAGTGGGTCCAGAGGAGGGCCACAAAGATGGTCAGAGACAGGCTGAGAGAGTTGGGGTTGTTCAGCCTGGAGAAGAGAAGGCTCCAGGGAGACGTTATAGCATCTTCCAGTACCTGAAGGGGCCTACAAGAAAACTGGGGAGGGACTTCTTACAAGAGTATGTAGTGGTAGGACGAGGGGTAATGGTTTTAAACTGGAAGAGGGTAGATCTAGATTAGATATTAGGAAGAAATTCTTTCCTGTGAGGGTGGTGAGGTACTGGCACAGGTTGCCCAAGGAAGTTGTGGCTGCCTCCTTCCTGTTAGTGTTTAAGGACAAGGTGGATGGGGCTTTGAGTAACCTGGTCTGGTGAGGGGTGTCCCTGCCCATGGCAGGGGGGTTTGAAATATATGATCTTTGAGGTCCCTTCCAACCCAAACCATTCTATGAAGAGTGTTGGTTTCTTCACTTGAGGAACCTTTAGGCCAATACTTTATCCATTTGTCTTCCAGTTAGCTGATTTAAGGCATTCCTCTGAATAAGCTACTAATTGCTTACTGCACTGTGGCAGTTCAGTAATGGATTCAGCATGGATGTTAAGTTTGAAGTACCTGATAGCATTTTTACATTTATTTGTTCTTATTGGCTCAGTGATTTTAAAGCAGTGTTTTAAAATTGGGGTGTCACACTGAATGTCATGGCTAAGACACAGGCTAGAAACAGACAGGACGAGGCACACGCAAAGTGATGCGGTTGTTCTCAACATTTTACGTTTCTATAACATTTCCTGTGGGCCAATACCCACAGCTTCAGCATGACACTAGAGGAAGCCCTATATGTTCATCTACGAAAGTGTACAGGTTGTTGGAGAAAGCACTTCAGAGCACATGGCTGCCATGGTATACCAGGGTTCTTTACCATTTTCCCTGCTGTTTTGCTTAGTGATATACTGCAGCAAAAAACTATAACTTCTGTCTCACTTCAGGATGTATAATTTAGGAGCTGGGGTAATTTGATGGATAGCATATACTAAGAAAAATATTAGAAACCAGGAAAGGCCACATAGTCCATTGAGGCTCATTTCATTCCAAATACACCTTCCCTAGGTTATCATCCAATTGTTAAGAGAAAGAGTAATGTTATCCATTTTTTATAATTCCAGTTGTGGGTATTACAGAGATAAATACCTAAATGCTGGAGAACTTTCTTTCAGCACGCCATTTCAGAGGAAAAATTCTTAAATGCAGATAGGTGGGATGACAGAAAAGAAATTGACCCTAAATGAAAAATATGATGGTAGTGATATGAATATATGTGTATAGTCATGGTTTCTCAAAGTTCCCCAGAGACAAGCTTCCAATCATGAGACTTTCAGAAAGTAACCTTTTCTTTGATTTATTGTTTCAGGACCAATGCAGGAGACAATATATGACTTTTGGAGGATGGTATGGCATGAAAACACAGCCAGCATAATCATGGTTACTAATCTTGTAGAAGTGGGAAGGGTAAGTGATTTTTGTACTTAAAAAGATGTAAGACTTCCAAGGTGTTTGCTTTTGGAAATTAAATAGCAGGCCGAGAAGATGCTTATATACTGAGTATAGCACGTAAAATATTTATGACTGCCTCTGCTAAGAGGTTCATTATCAATTATTTTTAAACATGCCTCGGATGCTTGTCTTTGATAACATTAGCACAATGAGAAAGTAGCTGATAAAGCTGTGTTCTGTATAGCACAGCCTGCAAAGACTACAAAAGAGGGAAAGCGTCATATCTTTGTATACATCTCAGACATACCATTTCTGTTAAGGGTAACCAGGGAGTTGGTTACAGAACAAGGTATGGAGCAGTCTTTTTTTTTCTTTAATGATGGCTGAGCAAAAGTAATTCTGAAACAGGTTTCTGAGAAAAGTAGTTAAACTATGAAATTCCTCCTTCTTAGTATATTAGTCTAATTCAATCTAGTTTGTTTGGGTTTTCCTTCCTTTAAGCCTTCTCGACTAAACCAGAAAAAAAAAGCTTTACTCATTTGTACTCATTTGTACACTAAATTTGTTGACCAGGAGGTCTTCTTCAGGAGCTGAGTAGTAAAGGAAAGCTTGCGTTACCTGGTTGATACTGTGTACTTTTCTTTCTTTGCTTGATAACTTCTAAAGTAGGCCTCCTACTCAAGTCATTATGGCTAATTTTTTTCAACAAGTGTTGAATGGAACCATTTTCTTTGTTTCTCTCAACCGTCAATAATGGAGTCTTTTACTGTTTTTTCTATGCACTGTTTTTTCTATGCACTGGTGTCTCAGTTCTCATCTATGATGTTTTTTTCAAGAAAATTTGTTTGGGAGCTAGGTCTATAGCTTTCATTTGGAATGAAAAAAAAAACAACAAACCTCTGCTTTTATTGCAACTACTGCAATTATTGTAAATCGAAGTGTTGAAATACAAAGTTAAGTGCACATATCTTGGTGTGAGCCACATGGTTTTAAGAGATGTTTTTAATTTCACAGTGCTGGAGTGGCTGATACCACTCTGCCCTGTGGCATTGGCATAAGGAGAGAGAGTACTGTTTGTGGTGTGAGTCAGTGTCAGATCTTGTCTCCTTTTTAGCAAGTCCAGTTTTACAATCTCAATTTATTCTCCCTTACATCCTTTGTCAATTGTTAATATAAAACCTAACATTTAGATATCTGTGTGCCCAAGTGTGCCAACAGGTCACGTGCCAGTGTTATTTTTAGATATACAAAAGATGGGATTTGTAACTGCACTTAACGCCTGCTACAGGAACACATGTATGACTAATTGCAGAGACAAAAAGGGATCATGGAAGCTGCTATAAAAATTCAGTCCCTTGAGTGAAGAAGAAGGTAGGAATAGTTGAATGGTCACATATCAATTTGAAATGGATGGATTTGTAAGAATAGGAAGCTCTCCAGCAAACCTCTTCATTAAAGCTTTGTGCACATTCATAAGTATCCAAGCATACAACTTAAAAAGGGATATATGGTTAAACAAGCCTTAGAACAAAAATAGCATACTGCATGGAACCACATACTATTTTCCTAATGTCAGTATCTGAAAGCATCAATTAGAGTGAACTTTCAGGTATCAGCCAGGGAGACACCAGTCTCGGTGCTAGTGCTGGTGGCCTCAGCTCACAACATTTAGGTACATTGCACATTCCCCTAGTGGCAAGCAACAGTTTGTGCCACCATGGAGATTTCTTCAGGGTGCAAGAGTCCTAGTGGGATACAGGTCTGCAGCTTTGTTGTTTCTGGCAGTGATAGAAATGACTTTGTTCTTACTTTCTCTGGAGGCCAACATAGGTGAGATCAGAGCAGAAATTGAAATGAGCTTTTAATGGAAATGAGATTGTATGAGCCACAGAACAATGCAGTCACTCCTCCATTGGTGCTTCTGTCCCACTCCCAGAGCTGGAACCATCAGCAACAAGGAAGCATATTACAAACACACCATCTGTCCCACAACCCCTAACACAAGCTCTGTGCCACCTTGATGAGTAATGATTTTAATGGACCTTGTGGTAGCATTCCTGCAGGGCAACCCTTCCCAGCCTTGAGGTTTTCTATTTCAGTTGCTATTGCTGGTATAAGATTTATAGGGGCTTACTATTTTTACTTTTTAACCCTCTTGACCCACTGTAAGCCAAGGAGGAAAATTCCTTTACGTTTTCAGGAAAGAGGAATATCTATTTAACATGTTTGCCACACAGTGTATGTCCTTCATGAATTAATCATTGAGGGGGCGTATGTGTATTTGTTTACCAGGACTGGCTGGATAGTCATTAAATCAGTGCTAGGAACTTGCTTCTTGCCCTGGAGCATTATGCGTCAGGACTGTTTTAATTGCGGATGGAGGAATCACCATGAGGCTGTCCCTAATGCAAGCACCTGCTGCAAATGACTCAGTCCCAGCATTACCCTCCAGCAGGGTCCGGGTACATCTGCCAATATCTGTCATTATCTGAGGCACACTTGTCAAAACCATGCATCCCTTTAAGCTCTTGTGTGTTCCAGCAAGGGACCCTTGTCAGTGTTTCTGGCACCTGCAGACTGATGTGCACCTGGTATTTAAATGGCACAGAAATGTGTTTTGATTGTTTTCTCTCTTTAATGAACCCACCTGAGGGACATTTAGCTCTTTAGCTAGTAGCCTGTTACCCAGTCACTCACATTTACACTGCTTGTGTGGAAATTCAGAACTCACTTGTGCTGTTATACTAATCCATCTGCCAGAAGTCTTATCACAAAATCTGCAGGGCTCCCTAAGGAGACTTTTGTACTGGTAATTTAAGCTAATGCTTTCTAAACATATTTAGTCAGTTTTATGAAGACCTCATTAGAATGTGACTGTTTATTAAAAATCTAAATGAGGTCTCACAGTCATTTAGGAAAATCATTGCTGAGTTGCATGAATAGTTCTTTGATAATGGATGATGAAGTGATTTTTAGTTAAGATTGGCCTAGGTTGACATAAGAACTTTTACAAAAAAAGACCTAAACAAATAAGCAGCTGTAGGAATGTATTTAAAAGAAAATGACCATATAGTGAACCAGCCATACGGGATGTTGGCCTAGGTGCGCAGCTGCATTCTAGAAACTACTTCAAAGGAAGAAAAAATAAGAAAAGAGCAATGACAGCTTCCCTAAGGAATGCAGGAGTGAGCAGATAAGGGTGACCAATTGGACACTGCGGGAGAAGAACTTAAGAACCAACGGGAACTGAACTAAGCTGTATGTTTACCTTGTACTAGAGACTTTTAACCAATTAAATAATGCGTGACCGGGTCTAGGGAAAGAAAAATTTGTAAAAAGGGACAGACAGAATTAATAGAAGATTTAGATAGCGTTGGGCATGCTGTGTTGCAAAATAGAGCTGCTGTTGATTCTTTGCTTTTAGCACAAGGCCATGGATGTGAAGATTTTGAAGGGATGTGCTGCTTCAATCTAAGCAATCGTGGGGAATCAATTCACCAACAACTGCAGTGGCTTAAAGAACACACTTAAAGATTCAAAAGGAGACAAGCTGGTTTGATTCATGGTTACAAAAAATATTTGGCAGTCTGTCCCCATGGTTACTTGGTTTGATCAAAGAAGGCATTAGCTGGGTAATCATAATTGTCTTGTTTTTAATTGGGCTAGGAATAGTATGGAAGCTAATAACAAAACTAGTCACTAGTCTAATGCATAAAGTTCTGTTCGTGCAAAAGAAAAAAGGGGGAATTGTGGGAGTTTGGCTTGTGAGTAACGGACATGGAGTGTTAGAGCAGGTGCACGAACAGGCTACTGTGCAGGCGCTAGCAGCCAAGATTAGGCCTCAAGGACATACTGTCCTTGCAGAGTAGTACAAGAAACTAAGTTACATAAGATAGGGAACTAACAGGCAAGGCGGAGAATATGATAATTAGAGGCTGAAGCATAGGTTAAAAGTTAATGATTGATGTAGAAGTGGTCTAATGAAAACCTAAGAAAAAGATAATAAGATATGCTTAATCGTGGTGATTTGACAGAAGAATGATATATAAGTAAATGTATCTGCGCAATAAATCGAGTTCTGCCGACCTCATATGAGAGTGCAGTCTCCCTCCGTCGATTCCTACAAGCAGCCCTTGAAGCAGCCTTGAAAAAAGTCTCTGTCTTCTCCATGCTGGAGTCAACAACTTTCCACTCACAATGAAGTTCACAAAAAGGAAATGACAAGTAATTAATAGTATAATATAACTATATTTTAGTGCAAGAATCAGAATTTTCCAAACCATACACTAACTGTTAAAAAGCAAAACCAAGACTGATAATAATATATCAATGTGACCACAAGCTATTTCAAAATAATGTATTTTGGATTATATTAATGCAAGAGGCCTCCATGCTCATGTTTGTAACTGGTAGAGCAACTGAAGATAGTAATTTCAGGCAAATTCTTTTCCTGAGAGATTTAGCATAATCAGCTGGATTACCTTATAAGAAACTTTTTATCCCACCAGTGTAGGAGTGGTTGGAAAATAGACACAAGAGAACATCTTGTTTACTCCAAGACATTGCTCTGGAGTACAGACTCCAAAAGACAGAGCTGGATCCTTCTGTGGAAAGCAATGGGAACTGGATCCAGGTCTTTACGTACTGGCCAATGTCTCAGGTTGCTTCTTGAAATGTTTGCATATGTTGAAACATTTCTTTCCTCCTTTAAGAGTTATATTGGGAAGATTTAGAATATATTCAATTGTGCCATCTAGCTGTCACCTCCATCTTTGCTCTTGTTGGACTGATACTAGTACTTGGTTGGCAGAATCAAACTTGACATGTCAGATCATTTGTCACTTGTCAGTAGTCACTTTCTCTCCCACTCCTTGTTTTTGCTTTAGGCAGAAGAAATTTAGTAATATCTGATTAATACATGGTGAAATGCACTGATGAAATTCAGTGGAGGTGGTTGATATATAGATGTTCTGCAAGGACTCATGGTTGTCTATTGTGCTTTTAATATCACGAAGTATTTACAAAAAAAAAAAATCGCTGGAAATAATTATAAAAAATAAAACCTCACCCCAGGAGCATAATAATTACAGTAATTAGAGTTTCTCAATTACTATCCAGAATTGGAAAACAGACACTTCTAATAGTGTTAATAAGCACACAAAAGACCCTTTTTTTTTGAAAGGAGGCAAGGTTGACTACAACAGAATGCATGTGATACAAACAAGGGAATGAAGGTCTGCCATAGACGGGTAAATAGCCTGCACGCGCACCTTAGTGATACCGAAACTGTCTCTCACTGCCATCTTATCTCTCAGGAGCGTTGTGCTTTCCTGGTAGCCACCTCATGCTGGGTGACTTTTCCCTCCCAGGAGTCCGCAGGGAAAAAGACAGAATACAGTGGTGGTTTAGCTTGTCCTTTGCTTGTTTTACTGGACCTGCAGTTGATATGTTTCATACATGGTATTCTCACCCGCCTTGCTGCAAAATTGCTGATGGCACTGACTTTTTGTGGTTTAAAATAGTATTAGGTCTACATGACATTGAGAGGACCTACACAATGGTCTTCTGACAGAGAGGGAATATCTCCTTGATGCTGGCTGGCTGAAAAGCATTCTGTATTGTAAGAGAAAATCTGTCAGAAAAGAGTTCTTCTCAGGAAAAGCTTTATGGGCCCAGCCCTGAGCAGTCATATGTGCATGTGCTTGGGCCTTGGGTGCTCAGCATTTGCAGCCTTGGTCAGCATTCACGAGGTGTTTCTAAAACAGATACAAATATGTTTCCTTAACATACAAAACCCAGAAGTCTTTACGTTGAACCAGATCTTCTTCAGATCCACCTGGTGATCCATTTCTGTTACAGACAAACATTAGACATCTGAGAAAAACTGACAAAGAAAGCTCTGTCCAAAGACTTCTTTTTGAAACATTGCAAGAACCAAACAAAGACTTCATAAGAAGTTCCAGAAACATAAAAACTGTGTGAAATTTCCAATGGACTTGACACCTATTCTTAGAACAAAAAAGCAATTATTTGACACAAAGGTATTAGGAAGCTTGCAATTAAGCATTTTACAAGTTTGAGAACCTTCCATGCAGGTAAACTCAAATTGTATTTAAGATTCAGATCACCTATTACAGTGATATTGCAGAGGTGAAACACAGTGACTCTTTGACGTGTCTCAGAAACAGCGCATTTGTATTTAGTATAAATGGAAGACACTCTATCTAATTGAAACTGCCTCTAAATGTAATAAGCCAAATTACCTACATTGGAACTAGTTCAGGATACTGGCATTAGTGCTCCTTAGGAGGTGTGCCAAAGAGTTAGTAAGGATACTGGTAACTAAGATTTCATTTTAACTTTTCTACTGAAAGAAGTAAAACACATCTTATAAATGAGAGGGAGAAAGGTTGCTTTATGAAACCTTTCCCTACCTCTAGGTAAGTCTAGTCTCAGCTTCTGAAACCTATAAATAATGTCCTTCCCCATCTATACAATTTTTTTTTTTTTCTAAATCATGTTTCCCCAGAAAATCTGGGACCTGTGCTTATGGTACATACATGTTATTAAATATTCTGTTGGTTTACTTTTGTTTTCACTGTAATTCCAGTATCTCTTGTTGGAAAGCATTTATACTTTTACAGAGTATCAATGAGAAAAGAAGCAAACTATCATAATTTAAAACTATTGTTAATCTCTGAAGTCAGTGAACCCCTCTGGTCATCAAAAGAGATTTCAGGTTTCTAGACTTCTAACCAGAAATAACAAGTTGGCATTACTCCATTATGTGTAGCAGGGGAGGAGCCCTTAGGGAAAAAAAAATGGCTCTTGTTCTTCAGGAAAGAGAAGGAAGCACTCTTTGCAATCCTTTAATAAAGATGTCCCCAGATTAGCAGTGTTAGCATCATCAAGCAAGAAATCAGCCTACAAGCATTCAGCACTGTCCCATGTCACTCAAAGCAGACATAGTTTCAGCTCTCTGTTTTGATGCATTCTTGTTTGCAGTAAAAGCTGTGTTTCAAAGGATGTTAATCAGCAGAGATTAATATCTTGACGCTCACTAATCCGATTGAGGTAATTCACTTTGAGAAACAAATAAAAGAGGTTTAAGGATACACAAATGGATCGACCCCCTGGTTGGGCTAGCTGCTGAAGTGCTGCCAAGGTATAGGATGCAAATATAAGTGCAGTTTGTAAAGAGGGCTTCAAGTTCTTTGAAATGTCAGGGCTAGTGAAATGACTTCATCACTGCAAGTCTCCTCACCTCAGCAGTCTTGTTAAATTAATCTCTCAGTCTCTCTGTGAAGCAAGAAGTATCCTGGAGGCACCGACACAGTTTTCTCTTACCCTTGTAGAGCATTCTAGCCTAACATCAGATGATCAGGTTTTAGAGCCATAAGACAATCCACTAAAGTGATGGTGCTCTGTAGCTCAACTAAGGGCGTGCTCTTTTGCTCTTGTAATAGAAGCGTGATTCCTGCTTAATGCAGGCGCATCAGGTCCTCGGAGCACAGGATCTGAGCAATATGCCCATGATTTCACAGTTGTATAAGGGATTAAAACAGGCTTTAAAGAGCTCCAGCTAATCCTGTAACCAACCTTCATCTTGGCATGGAACCACCCTTCTCAAGTGCTCAGCGTTTTTTCCTCCAGGGCTGTACTACAATGCACTAATTTACAGCCTTTTTTAATGACCAGTGAGAGACAAAAATGCTTAAACATAAGCAATGAAATAGAGGGAGCCTATATTCTTCTGTTGGTATTAGCAATGGAGGCAGGAACACTACAACAGCTGTACCTTGGGTTACCTTTACCCTAAAGTAATTCTTCTAGACTTATTAACTCATGCCATGAGTTTGGCCTGTCATCTTAATTTCATCTAACTCAATGTACCAGGCTGATAGTATGCTAGCAGTATACTCAATTCTCAAGAGCAAAGGGATTGCACTCATTCCCTAAGGTGGAAAGCATTAGTTTATGGCTACTACTAGACACATCCAGAAAGCCAGCTGTTCTGGGCAGAAGTTGAGTGAGAGTGCATCCACCAGGCAACCTGGGATTGCACTGCTGGGGCAACATAGGGCAGCAGAAGGTGGAGAATTATATCAACTCGCAGTCATCGCTTGAAGAAGTTAGACTGAGCTAGTAAAATTCATGGAGACATCTTCCCCCTTCTGGGAGCTGTGAACAACATAAAGACTTCTGGCTGCCTTTATACAGACCCATTCATCTGATGGTGCCAGCATCTTTAAATGTTGTATTTCTCAATACTCTTCCATACCTCTTTTCTAAAACTGCAAAATTAAGGATAAATCAATTAACTGACTTGCTCAAAGGCAAACAAAGACAATGAAAAAAAAGAATAGGTTTTATCTTCTGTCAAGGGTCATTTTATAACTTATAAATTGTTCTTAAATCAAAATACATTTTTTGTTTGAAAAGTATTTAAATAAAAATACTTTCAATTACTGGATGTCCCTTTACTTCAAGTCAGCCAAATAAAAGTATAAGATGTTATCCTAGCTACGTCTGTAAAATCTGTTAAAATTTTTACCATTGAGCTTGGCTGGCTATTTCATTTTATATCCTAGAGGTTTCACTTCAAAATTTATGTCCGACTTATTGTTCTTACCTAGTTCAGGATTGATTTTAAATTAGAATATAAAATACTGCTCTTCACTAATGACAATCCATGCAGTGCATAGCCAGTTATATCACCTTTTTGCTAAGAATATTTCAGAATCCAAGAAAATTGGAAACTTTGAATAATCAGTGTTATTTAAACTGTTCTATATGAATTAGAAAGTATATTTCACAGCCAGCTCACATATTAATTCTGTAATATTCCTCCTATTCCAAACCTCTAAGTAAATGAATTACTGTCCTGGCTTTCATACTGCCTTTAGCTGGATGTGTCACATTGCCAAATGGCTAAATATACAGCTTCCGAAGTCACAATTTGTGTTCAATAGCTTTCCACTGCCTACATTGTTTGTTATATTTAGAAGTAGCAACAACAACTTTCCACCTTAATTTTTAATTCTTAGTTTCTCAAATTAGACTATTTTACTGGGAGATGGAGCTAGGGGGTGGAAGTGGATAATAATCTTCTCCAAATTTCTAAAATTATTAGTAAAATAAACATGTTTGGAACAATTGGACAGTGTACCTTGGGATGAATAGATTAAACCAGAGCATTTTCATTATGTCTCTGGCAATCACCCTTTTATCTCATCTTGTGATGAACATCTGTATTTTTTGGCACGTTGTTAGGATATAAATGTGGGGTGTATCTGAACAAACTCTCAATTATAGTTCTGCTCAGATGAGATTTCAAAATTATGTTTTCCACTTTGTGGACGATATTTACTGTTATGGTAGCAACTGTGTGAAAAAAAAAAAATCTAATGCATTTAATATTCAGTTCTGGATTCATGTATCAATTATTTAGCTAAACCTTCTGTTAGTAAGTTTTTTTGTAAAGCACGTACCAAATGTTTATAAAAAGGGAAAGAGATGCGTCAAGGCACAGTAGCTAAAGCTGTGCTAGGAAGAAAAAATGAACAAACATATGTTACCAGCAATGTTTCTCATATTTGATGAGTAGAGCCATATTCTATTTTGTTGCAATTGTCTTTCCTTGTAAAAATAAAGGCCCTGATCCAATAAATATTTATGTGTGATTTTGATTTACACTATTTAATCTACTTCTGTCTTTAAGACCCCTTTGCATTTATTTGAGAGGTCTTGGAGTAGATGGGAGACTGGTCTTTAAGCATTTATTTAACTTTTGGCTCATCAGGAGTCCACAGAGTTCCCATTTCTAGACCTCAGCACGTGCAGCAGCATTGTAGAACAAGAGCCAAAAGTATCAAGAAAAGCCTGAATTTAAAAAAAAAAAAGAAAAAAAACCTTGATATTTTTTTACCCCCTCCTAGTGAGTGAATCATTTAGTGTTGATCTGTGGCTCTGACTGTGGCTCTGGCACCATTCCCACATCTGTTACAGCCCCTATTCCACTTGGGAGAGTTTTCAGGAAATTCTGTTGTCATGGATCCTTTTGCTCAGCTCCAGTCTGTTCCATGCCCAAAGTCCCTTGTGCAGCAGCATAAGAAAACCCCAGTGAGCCCAAGCTGCATGAGGCACGGAAGGCTATAACTTCTGTGCAACATCCCCCAGTGCTTCCCTAATTATTCCACTGGATCGTCTTAAATAAGGTTTTAAAAAAGAGTGGAAACGCATCCAACAGTTGAGGCATAAGAAGGTGGGGACTATGCTCTTCTATATTAGTCTTTCTAAATATCCCTAGTTCTTAGTCATAGTCCAGACTGTCTAGATTTACCAAGTTAGAAACAGACATGTTTTCCTTCAAGGCTGAGCAATTGAATTCAGCCAGGGTTTTTTTTTCCTGATTGTTTATTTTATGAAACTAAAGCTGTTTTGAGGATGGCAAGAGCTCATCAAAAAGAAACAAGGCTAAAGTTAGCAGCAAAGAGACGTGCTGATGAGTAGTGCTGTGACTAGGATCGCCACTGCAGCTGCTCCCTTCCTACGTGTGTTGGCCGTCTTCATGCGGTGCAGGGTCCGCCTATGGAAGGGATAAGTGAACAGGCAGGAAAAGGGAATCAGCTCCAGAGACAGGGCTGTCAGTGGGCTACTACAGTATGGAGGCAGCATGAATTGCCTTATTTTGCACGGAGACTCAAAAAATCATCTTAGCCATAGATAGGAAAACCCTTTTTCAGAGAGTTCCCAGCAATGACTTTATAAAAGGGTCAGTTTGCTGATATGAGCAATGTGAATTGTCTGGATTATTTTAACGACACAGACACAACAATGAGCATGCAATGTTTTTCACTTAGCTTATATCAGAGGGTTTTTGGAAATACATCCAAACAAGATAAGATCTGAATAAATATCAAGTAAATGCTACAATAGATAGCAGCAGCAACTACTAAACTGCTTGCAGCAATGTTTATTGCTTTTAAAATGGTTGTTCATTGCTTGCAGCTGATAGATATGCTTTAGAGATGAATATGCGTTTGCCAGAGATCCTGCGGTTTAGGCACCCTGGGATTTGCCCTCAGGCTTGGCCCTTGGCTGGTAGAAACCTCATCCACACTGGCACCCTATCAGCTTGCTGGCTGCTGAGCATAGTGGGGGGAGCAGTCTTGTTACCCTTGCCCCTGGTACAGGAGTGCTGAGCACTGCAAGGACTGTTCAGTGTCCCAGGTCCAAATATCTTGCTATGGAAGGGAGCTGTATAACCTGGTGTTTGCCAGTTGTCCTGAAACCATGCTTAATACCAGATGAAATGTGAATATAAAGATTTTTTCTTAGCCAATACTAATGCAGTTACTAGGTCTGAAGACAAGCATAGAGAAATAAATAAAAACCTGCTTATAGCTACCTGAACTTCAGCTGTGCTCGAGGAGCTTTCCATCAGCTGTATAAGCAGGAATAAGCTGTTAGGATGCTTGTATAATTTCGTGGCGGGGAGCCAGGCTATTTTTTCCTCTGAAGAGGATCCTGATGTGGGGCTGTGTTTTTCCAGCCCTTCAGCTCAGTTCTATTCAGATTTAAATTTTATCCTTCTAAAGAGTCAGAAAAAGGGTCAGAACTACTGACCTTGTATGGACAAACTTTTTATTTTATCAGCCAATATTACTACTTCAGGGTGGCAAGACCTCTTTTCTGTCCAGACAGTAAAGAGGGGCTGTACATGATTATCAGCTATGTCACTAGAAACAAATTCTGAGGAAATTATGTTCTTCTGCCTGATAGGACAAGGTTTGACTCTCTGTGTAATTGATTATATACTGAACCCAGAGTTTGTATAAATTAATCACTTGAATTGTGCATTACAGTTTTCACTGTATACTTATACAAAAGTACATGAGTTTTAACTTTTGCTCAAGACTAGACATGATAGTAATCCAAACATTTTGGCATAAAAATGGGTTTGAGAAATACTCTACCAGTTGTGAAGTTTAATTTTTTTTTTTTATTTTCCTATCAGTTTTCCATTGAATATTTGAAGTGTTTGGGTTTTTTACCCAACCCATTTAAGTGCATATTTAAGTAAAACAGTAGATTTACATGTATTAAAAGACCTATTTTAAATTTTCCCTTCGGTGAGAGGAAGAAACCATTCCATGCAGCAGATGTATAACAGATGCTACTCCTAGCACATACCGCACTACTGGATGATGGCCAGATGCAGTGGTGATAGCATAGCTATTACCGTGATAGAGCAGAATAAAACAGAGAGATGTAACTAAAGCGTTAGCTTCCCCACCCACTACCCTATCCACACAAATGGGAAGGAGGAGAAGACCCTTAAGTCTGTCAGCTATCTGCATCATCAAATACAATCCCCATAACAACCCACTTTAAAAAATAGCAGAAAAATGTGTTACATACTGTGAAGTCCGTCCTGTCTAGACCACACTGGGGCTCAGAAAATCTGAAATATAGCTCACAAAACCCACCTCCTTCCCACCTCAGTATCCCAGGATAAATTTGCCAAGAACGCACAGCTCTGGAAGCCATATAGACGAAAGGGTAATTGATCTCACCTAACCTTAGCCATCAAGAAGCCAAAAACCTAGGCGAAGGCAGTCGTTTAGACTCTTTTTATAGTTAACAAAAATAAAGATCCCTCTAGAAGGCATTCATCCTACTCATCTTAGTGTGAGCTAAGTGAGACGAGTCCCACCCATAGTGTTTGGGGTCATCTAGTGAGTTGGTGTTAAAAGCCAGACATAAAACTCATCTCTTGACTTCAAGCATTGAGTTTTGCCATTTGACCTGTCATCAGTTTCTTTGGAAAGTTAATCTGAGAAAACAGTTACTTTTCTAACGGTAGAGAAGATTCTTCATGTCTGAAAAACACCTTTTTATTTTAGAAGGTAGGAAGATATTTTTGAGACAAATCACCAACTAGAGGTTGGGGAAAAAACCCTCTGGTAGTAGTTGTCTCTCTGGGCACACCCTGCACCGGAAATGAACACTTACTGTAACAGAGTTGTGCAAGGTATAAATATCATTTGTGCTCTGTACAAATTTGCCTTACTTCACTAACCACCACATAAATCTCACCTGCAACTCTGCAAGCTGTCTTTTTTTATTAAAAAAAAATAAAAAGAAGAGGCAATGTCCCTTAAACATTAATCATTTCCACGTGCAGGAAATCTGACTGTTTTGCACATGATTGCATTTTAAAACAGAAATCATTGCATAGAATACAGAATGGATTCAGAATGAACCTTAACTCCCTTTTTATTTTTCAAAGGTCAAATGCTGCAAGTACTGGCCAGATGACACAGAAATATATAAAGACATTAAAGTTACCCTAATAGAAACAGAGCTCCTGGCTGAATATGTGATTCGAACATTTGCAGTGGAAAAGGTAAGTTTCCAAATTCCGTTCTCTTAAATACAATGGTATCTGCATAAGTAACTTATACAGATTCAACATGGAAAAGTTAAATCTTTTGCCTGCCATCCCAATTTTGTAGAGATTTTTTCGGTAAACGACTACCGCCCTCTTATGGTAAACTGTGTTTTTCTTTAAGTGCAGCAACTTTTCTGCATTTTCCATCACTGTTGGCCCCTGCCTGAGTTAGAAAAAGTGATGTTCTTTGCCTAGGAGCAATCGAAGCCTCCCTCCCAGCAATCAATTGAAAAATACACTCATGCTGTTTTCCCATCTTATGTTACCCACAATCATGTTCTGTCTGTACCAGAGGCTGCACGCACCATTATTCAGAAGCCCATGGTGGACAATACTGTTATCTGTTGGGCTGGTGTGTTCCTGGTCTGCAGAGACATAGTTGAAACTAACTAATTCTCTTCTCAAGGCATTTTCATTTTTCATGTGGAATCCATCTTTATATGGAGAGTTCCACTCAGTGTGTTGTATTACTGTTTGTTAGAATAATGCCATGAATTTGTTTGATGCTTACGAGATCTTGTAGCTCTCCCAGACAGCTTGCAATATAGGGGCAACACACAATTAAAAAATAAGGTACTTACTGAAAGTGAGAACAAGCAGGGTCAGTTAAAGCTGAAATGTGTCATGCATTTTGTCTCAATTCAAGGGTTTTATTCAGACTTGATTAAAGGACAGAAGTGTTTTAATTGTATGTATCACAACTCATTTGAGTTGCAGAACAATGAGGAAAGGGCCTCTTTGGAAGACTTCATATGCTTGATGGCGCACTGAAGTAATATTCTCTCAGTATCACAATGAGTAGATTTTCAACTAATTAGCTTAGAAAACTCCTTTTGATTTAGTTGCAATACCTGTGATATACTGGTTCTCTTTAATGATGAAATAGTATTCAATTATGGTTTTGAAAAACATATTCTTTAGCATCAAAGAATCCTGCACCAAGATAGATGAAACTGCCAAAAAGACAACCCAACAGGGTTTCTGTTCATACATCCACAGTAACAAAGGAATTAGTTTTTTTCCTGTTTTATTCTTCAATCTAATACTTAAATATGCATCAATACAGCAACCTGAGGGTAATGATAATAGAATTATGCGATTTGAATGAACTGGAATATTGTATCATGTTTACCACTGTACATATTGTACATCGAATTCATTCAAGCCTGTTGTTTCCTTGCATTCAGATATTTTTAATAAACAGATGAGAAACGGTGGCTACACTTTGAAGTAGATGAAGCACTGGTTGATTTCTATTCTGCACATTTTAAGCCCATGCTTTGATGTTAGCTTTTCACTTCTTAACTGGAACTGGAAAAAAGACCTTAGAGGATTTTACAGTTGATCATAACCAAACTGTCTTGAATAAGTGCATTAGAACAGATAGAGATAAAAGGCACTAAACATTTTATTTCTTTAAAAAAAATCTCCATCTGAAAAGATTTCATTTAGACACTGCTTTTTAATAGTTGGTAGTTTTTCATTAGGCCTCTAAAAGCAATGTCAGTGTAGCTTGAATAAAATACATCTGTTTTTACCCTATTTTTCCATATTTTTTAACCCTTCCGATGGTACTAGATGGTCAAGTCTGTACATCTCTTCCACCATAGTTCTGTTAGGTTTATGTTTCTAATCTGCTGAGGCTGGTAATTTTCAGCCTCTCTAAGACAAGCTGCATGATAAGACAGAATGTACCCTAATCAAATCTGCATATAATACTAAGCGAAGGATGCTGTTGAATCACTAAACATTAGAGCCTCAGTTCCAAAAGACTTGAAGATTTGGCCAACAGAAACTTTAGTAATTAAACAAAGACAAACGCGAAGTTCTGTGCCTTAGGTGGATTAACCCCATGTGTCTGTACAGGCTGTGACATCCTGGGGCAACAGCTGATATCCAAAGTGATTATGGATGTAGGACATATGAGCTGCAAGGAGAGGTGAAGAGAGCTGGCCTTTTTCAGTGTGGTAGACATGAGGAGGTGGGGTAAGGAGGATCTAATTGCAGTCTACAACTACCTCAAAGGTGTTTAGAAAATCAGGGGCAACAAATTCTCCTCATTCTTCTTGATGGTAATGGATGGTAAAACAAGGGGCCATGGCCAAGAAGTTGCAGCATGGAAGGCTGACACTGAAAAAATTCCTTCAGGAGGAGTGTAGTGCAGTGCTAAAGTAGGTTTCCCAGAATAAGTTATGGAATCTCCATTCTTGGAGGTCATCAGGGCTCAGCTGGACAGAGCCAGTGGTGACCTGATCTACTGTTGACCACAGACCCACTCTGATTGGACTGTAGACCTCCAGAGGTTCCTTCTGACCATCTTTTCTGTTTGTGGATGAACATTTCTTACCTGCTCCTAAAGTATAATTTAGAAGCTAAATTGTTTGGAGATAAATTGATCACTTATTTTTATTTTTTCAAATGGCTATTTGGTTATTATTGATGAGTAGGGGGATAATGCTAAGAAAATTGAACCTCAACTTATGCTCTGCTTCTGAAGACCACTTCCTAGATACACTTTATCTTGTATGCATAAGCAGTCGCTTTACAGCACAACTTACACTTAACTCAGATGAATTACTCAGGTAGTAACATACAGCACCAGCATAAGTATTTGTAGGATTAGGGTCTACATTTTTTAACATCCTTGGGTTTCTTAGCAATGTACACCATTTTCTGTTTGTTTCATATGAAAGACAAAGTAAAAAAATACAGTCTTTCCAAGCAGAGTATATGCTTTTATGATTCATGCAGTTGTGTTGCTATTTTGGGTTTAGAAACAAGCTGGGAAGCTACAGGCATGAGAATCATTCTTTTGTAGGTATAGTAAGCAAAGTCATTAGAAAAGTACCCTGTATGCAAAATCTTTACTATGTAGATGAGTGTTACCCATGATAGACACAAATGCAGTCAGCTTGACAGACAGCATTTTCAAAACTAATGTGCAAGATACAGGGGGCATATCCTGATCTGTGCAACAGTTGGGCATGTTGTTTTGGAGGGAGTTTACTTTTTATAAATTGCTTGAAAATCAAGGCTGTGTACAACATGAAGAATTTGTGTGGGGTATTCATTTCAGTCCTCAGTTTCTGTAGTCACAGCATTGCTTTTTGTATGGGATATTTGTTTCTTGGGGGATTGTGGGCAGTTGTTAGGAGCAATATAAAAATGATTGGGACATGGACACCCCACCTACACACAGCTATTTACAGAGTTGGAGGCCTTGCTTACAGTAGCAAAAAGCTGTGTTAACTAACACACTCTAAAATCCCCAGAGGACAGAGACCAAATTGTATTTGAATGTGTTTGCTAGACTGTCTTAAAATACAAATTACTTCGTCTGTTCCTGGGTTTTAATGTATTTTAAAATTGGGTTTTAGGATATAAGGTCATTTCTATTGCAAGGGTGTGATTTCCTCAGTCTACACGAGTGTCACAAAATGCTCTTCATCTTCTCCCTTGCCAGCCTTTTTGTGTCGCAGTTTCCAAGGGAGATGAGGGTGGATATTCCTCTGGGCAGATACCCAGCCTCCACAGACCCCCAGCCTGAGCTGTCAGAGCATCAGGACTCCCAGATACACCAAGCCCATTGCAGTCACGTAGCACTGGCACAGCCAAAATTTCTCAGCCATTGAAAATGCCAGACAATTTTAGCTTCCACGCTAGCAATAAATTAGGAAGTTTGTATTACTTCATTATGCAAAAAAAATTAGGCCTTTTATATGCAAAACAGCTCAAGACAGGAAATGCATCTTTAAGAAGAAAAACTGTAAACCACCACTTATTAATATCACTGACATTTAGTCCAGCCTAGACATGATATGTCATAATTTTGCTATTTGCTTATGAAATATGTATGATGGCCTCTGGTCTGTGGATTTCTAATGAGAATAAAATACTGGCAGCTACATTTTTAGAGGGGGAAGGGGAAATACAAGCGCTAATAAAGTCAAACTTAGCATACACACCTGTGGTGGTTTAGACCCTGCCGGGACCCGAGACCACATTGCCGCTGCCTCTCCCCCACCCTCGGATGGGGACAGGACAGGGAGTAAAATACAAACCCTGGGGTTGAGATAAGGAAGATTTAATACAACAGTGCAACAACAACAGACCGAACAACAATAACAGTGATAACAATGTACAGAACAAGAGCTGTACTGCACGGACACAGCACGAGGGACAGACCCAGACAAAAGCCTGGGCACCCGGACATGAGGTCAGCATGGGACGGAATAGCCCGGCTGTAGCTCCCTCCCAACTGCTGGGGGAAATTAACCCCATCCTAGCCGAACCAGGACAACACCTCTAATATCCAGACTGCTCCAGGAAGTCACATGGGAAATTACTTATATGATGGGCTTCTCATTCATACCTGTCTCACCATATCCATGTCCTTGCAGACTGCGGCAAATCACTTGAAGGGGGGGCATGTGGAGGGCTACAAATACAGCCCCTATGATTGGAGGTGCAAAAAGGTTTCTTACTATTCAGCTGTTTCTTTCAAACCAATGAAGGAGACAAATGATACGGAAAATTATGCTGAAATTGTAGTTTCCTGAAGTCAGCAGAAAACTCCTGTGAAGAGAAGTGGGAAAAAAAAATGTCGTCTGTGCTATATGTTCATGGCCTTGCTGCTGACCCGTTCTGTGATCATGGCATGCACTTTAAGGCCACAGTTTTCAAAGCAACCTAGTACTTAAATATAGAGGTGACCATCCATCTTGTTGCTAAAAGTTTCTAACCAATCTAGTGCTAAATAGTCAATTTTGTTGTAAGGCTTTGAAACAAGTTGACATGTAACCTTTGAACTTGCTCTCCTGCTATGAGAAAGCTCTCCAACAGTCTGTACAGACACGGGTCTTGGTAGGGGATAGATGCTTTTCAGCAAGGCTCAGGCTTTTGAAGTTCCATTCTTACAATGTCCCTCATCTGATTTCTTTCACATTTCAGCACGTTTTTCTCTTTCAACCCTTGACTTTTCAACAGAGAGGTGCTCATGAGATTCGAGAAATCCGGCAGTTTCACTTCACTGGCTGGCCAGACCACGGTGTACCATACCACGCGACAGGCCTGCTGGGATTTGTACGGCAGGTCAAATCCAAGAGCCCACCAAATGCCGGCCCTCTGGTTGTTCACTGCAGGTGGGTAGAACAGAAATCTCTCTGTTGTGTTGTCTGCTAAATTCAGGACCTACTTTTGCTTCCCCTGTACTGTGTACTCCCCACAGAGGTTGCTGAAGCCACTGGAGCTCTACCCACAGTACCTTAATACCTACAATATAAACAAAAATGGAAAAACTGAAATCCTGCAAATGCCTGAATGCAAAGTTCAATTTAAGTAACTGTCCCACTGATCAAGTACCTGTGAGGTGAACCCTTGCACTTTACATTTTCCAGTACACTGCTGAACATTAACTGTGCTCTTCTTTTGCTTTAGTGCTGGTGCTGGCAGAACTGGATGCTTCATTGTTATTGACATCATGCTGGACATGGCAGAAAGAGAAGGTGTTGTAGACATATACAATTGCGTGAGAGAGCTGCGATCTCGGAGAGTTAACATGGTGCAGACCGAGGTAATATTATTAATCTACTGGAATACTACCATATGCTTTGCAAGAAAAAATATTGTTCTAGCCCATAACACTAGAGCCCCTTTGTGACTGACACTATCCAGAAGGAAGCTTATTCAATCATATGCAGAAAATAATCCACACACAGACCTGAAGAACTGCTGCCCCAAAAAATGCAGTTATGCTGCAATTAAGATTCACAATGTTTTTTTTTTAAAAAAAAGGAAAATCATGAGTCTTTCCTCTCCAGGAAAGATTCATTCTGGAGTACATCTTGTTGAGGCGCAGTTACATGATAGCACTTATGGTACTGTGCAGAGGAATGAGGAAACCAGAAACAGTCTGAGTTTTATTATGGAGTGTTACTGCACTTCTGTTTGTACTTGTAGCTAGTTTGACTCAATCCTTCTATATTAATTTCTAAATGAGTGGGATAAAGTTTTATGAACTGCTGTTGTTCCTTCTGGTTTTGCTTCAGTGCCAGTAAAGTCAAAGAGAATTAGGGGCAACCATATTAGTTGTTATTTTTCATTTACCAAAATATTAACAGCGTATGCTCTCTATGTCAGTAATTATTTTTATTGCTTTATCAGGAACAGTACGTATTCATCCATGATGCTATCCTGGAAGCCTGTCTTTGTGGGGACACATCTATTCCAGCTTCTCAAGTTAGGTCTGTTTACTATGAAATGAATAAACTAGATCCTCAAACTAACTCCAGCCAGATCAAAGAGGAATTTAGGGTAAGTTGTGACTACCATTACTTAGAAGCTATACAGTTTAGCTATACTAAAGACTATTTTGGACCAGGCCTGGGAGGGAAAGACTGCAAAAAAGGAAAAATAACATGACACCAATTGCTATTGAATTATGCTAAATCATAAAAGAATGCAATGGGGTCATAGTAAAATCTTCTTTCACTCAAGGAAAGTATGTCAATTCTTTCTGTTGTCCTTCTCCAGAAGGCAGGTTACTCTGCAGCTGTCTTTGAGGTTATTCTTCAGATCTGTATGTTTCCAGGATTTTTAGCTTCCAAACCCTGCTGACTGCAATATGTTTTCATTTCTCTGCATATTGATTCCTGCTGAAACTGAATGCTGAGCTGATCTGTTCTTAAATATTTTGAGATGCTTTCACTGCTGTGTTAATTTTTCTGTTGTATTGTTTACTTTTTTTGAAAGACTTTAAATATGGTGACTCCGACACTGCGTGTAGAAGACTGCAGCATAGCACTTTTACCACGAAATCATGAAAAGAATCGCTGTATGGATGTTCTGCCTCCAGACAGATGCCTGCCTTTCCTCATAACGATAGATGGGGAAAGCAGTAACTACATTAATGCTGCACTGATGGATGTAAGTCTCCACTACATCATTAATAATAAAAGGGGAATAAGCAGCCCTCCAAACTGAGCAATGCCAGAAAGTGGAGTCAGCATAACAAGACTGAAATCCTTCTAGCTTGTTTTCCAAAAACATGGCACAAAATCTTTAAACTCCCAAGTATATTTAGGATCCCACATATGTTATGTCACAGCCAAGGTTCCAAAGCTATGCTCAGAGAGCAGGTCAGGGAGTTTTGATAAATTAAATGTGTCTGGATTTCTCCCTAGTGCTTGAATTTTTAACCATCTGGCCTAGGAAAAAAAGAGTTACCTATTAAGACACTAAAGCAGTTAAATAGGATAATAAGGTTTGCAGCAGTATTTCAGTTCCCTTTGTTTCTAATCTAAACAGTAATTAACAAAAAAAAAAATTGTCAGCACAAGATAGTACACAAGCCGTTACTTCAGTCTTTCCATTTATTTCTGTTTGAATGAATGGCTCCTCTTCATGTGTGTGTGGAATTTTTTTTCTAACGCATCTATGATAATTCTAATGCTGCTAATAGAATATCAGTAAAAAGACACTTAACTGCCTTTACAGTCTGTAGATATTTATAGCATATCTTTAGCAATTTAGAGCTATAGTAATTACAGTTGTCAAACACATAAACAACAAGAAAACAGCAGTTAGCAAAGAATGAACACATTGTAAATGGCCTTTTTGAAAAGTGAAGCTAGAGTAGCAACAGTTTATAACAGTTTTTGCATTTCTTTCCTTCCAAGTTCTGAAAGCATTTTCCTAAAATAAGCCTAAGTTCAAAACACTTCTGTGAAAAGTGTAGTATCTTTGTTTATCTATGTAGAGAAACTGAGAACAAAAGTTTAAGTGGCTTCTCTAGGTTCTCACTGTAGGTCAGCGACATTTCGTGTTAGAACAGAGCTTCCTTGATCTGCAGTTTACAGTCTTGCCAGGACATTGTCTTCTTTCCCAGAGAGCTCAGTACTGCTTTGTTCTGTAAATTCAGTACTGCTCAGAAAGAGCAGTGTCTCAATATTTGCTTTGAAAATGCTTCCCTTCTTCACTGTTGAAACAGTGAGCTGGATCCAAAAGCGTGTCTGGGCAAAATGATCCGAGGGAGGAAATTATTTTGGTTGCGTTCCACCTGAAGCACCCTAGCCAGGCTCCTGCAGTATCCTTGCACTGACGGACAGGAGCAGACATTGGCCCCTCACTCTAAACACTCAGTCTCCAGCAGGCAAGATGATGCTTTTCACCCTCTCCACTTGCATCAGTTGAGATGGAGTCAAATCACATCATGTAAGCCTTTAGAGCTCACTTCAAACAAAAGGAGTAGCAAGCATAATTTTCATTATTCAATATTAGAATGAGTTTGAGAACAATTTTCAAAAAAAAACGCACCTGCTAGGGCTTCTAAGTGAGGGAGTAATGGAGAGCCCTTTGAGCATGTCTCACCTGCATGCAGCTTCCAGCAAGACACGACCAGTAGGATAGAAGGCAGCTGACTGACGTACCAGCAGACTTGACACCTGCTGATTGCTGTTTGCAAAAAAAACAAAGAACTGAAGTGTTGCATGTCTTCATCTGGACTGAAAACACATCACATTCATGTTCTGTGGTCTCTTCAGTGACTGCCTCTGAAAGAAGGATCCCAATAGCTGATCAGATTGTATCTCTGTAGTGATACAAGTACTTCAATTCAGGGCATGTAGAGGCTTCTCTACCCTCCTTAATGAAGACAAAGACAACCGCTCCCAAAGGTTGCCTCAGTATGGCCATGCTGTCCTTCAACACTCAGGAGGGCGTAAGTGAAAATGCTGGTATGAGAGCCACAATGGAACAATTCCACCAAACAGTTCAGTCAACAACATACTCTGGTACTAAAACACAAAGAGCCCTGAAATTTATCCCCTGGGTGTCCTTACTGTTATCAGAAAGACCAGAATTTCAACAATATTTCTGAAAAATAACCAAATATTTCCTTGCACGGACATCATTCAAATTAACAGCTAAGTGCAGACGGCCAACGTTAATCTGTCCATTAACAGCTCAAAACAAAACTCTTGCTCAAAATTTTGTAGGAGGTGCATTGGAGGCAAAAACCTCTGATGATTTTACTCTGTGCCTGTGGCATAAAATAGGTTTCAGAAGTGCAACATCTGCAGAAGTTATATTCTGTCCAGATACAGTTGGTTAACTTTGAAGCATATCAGATCTTGGGAAAGAGCTGAAAACAGTAGATTAATTATATAGAAAATAGAAATAACGCTTTCAGTCCCCAAGTTTTGGGGCTATGACTGGCATTCTGCTAAATGGATTTTTATCTTTTACCATTCTTCTTACCATCACTTGTTATTTCTTTGCAGAGCTACAAGCAGCCATCAGCTTTTATAGTTACACAGCATCCCTTACCAAATACTGTCAAAGATTTCTGGAGACTGGTGCTAGATTATCACTGCACTTCAATAGTTATGCTGAACGATGTCGATCCAGCACAAGTAAGTCCAGAAAACTGCTCCATTCAACAGAGGAATGCTAGTGCCTCAGCAGTTCAGCGCATGTGTGCTTCAGAACAGCTTTAGGACATAATTAGTTTTATAAAACAACATTAAATGCTAACACACTAAAAAAATTATTTGTAGCTTGCAGATATGCATAGGGAAAGAGGAATAAATCAGACCATCAGCAGCTTCTCCACCAAAATGTTAATGTACACACATATAAGTGCACACACCCATAATTTATTCTGATAAGAAAACATGCTTTGGGAATTGCTGCTAAAACCTAAAAACGATGGTTGTAGAATTCTGACTCAAGTCTGAAATACACTAATGATAGCCAAAAGTCATAATCAGAAGCCAAAAGCTCTTCATTAGCTTGCCTGAAAAAGGTCAATGACGTTGGTCTGCTTACCAGGGGATTGGTGTTCCCAGTGTGAAAATCTCTGTTATGTTTGGTACAAGATTATATTGTTAGCAAGGAGATAGGAACTAAACATGATTGGAGACTAAGCATCCTTTGGAAGAGAAAACAGGGCAATGAAACATATGAGGGAATGTAATTACCTTACAAAAGAGTTGTGCATGCTGTACGTGTTCTTTAGAAAAATGGAAAACCGAACCTACTGGTTTGGCAATTTAATCAGTAGCATTAATCACTAAGCATCCTAGAGCCTACATGGCAACTGCGCAATTCCAAGTTCTTACATGGATATAATTTCCTTGGTTCCAACAAACTGCACCAGCCGTCTGCTGGAATAATGTGGTGGTATTCTGGATTCTAAATATGTAAATATTTGCTAATTATTGGTTAAGAGCTTTTTCTTTTTTATAGCAGACCACATCATTTTTATTCTTGATATGATCAAGAATCTTTTTAGCTGTGTTGTGCGTACTTAGAAAAATGTTTCTTCTTATTTCTTTTTAACATGAAGAATATGTTTTTAAAACATACTAATCTTCCATTTTGTCTTTCAAAGGAATGTGTAGAAATTCCACACACTATTTTAAAGCCTGAATTTCTGATTCCAAGACCTTAACTGTCTACAGGGAGTAAAATAGAAATGAAAGACAAAACTTTTATTCATGAGTCTAAGATTATTTTCTGAGTGAATAAGGAAAGACTCAAGGGAGTCAGACTGTTAGGGACTGCTGAACAGAGTTTTTTAATTTGTGGGCTGTGTTTTGAATTTACAATAGTGCATGGCTATTGTAAGCATTTATTAGCCTCACAGGCTTCTGAAAGCTATTGGGATATGCAGTTAATGCACCTGCCTCTGCAATATGTTAAACCTTTTCCCTCTAATGTGAGTAACAATCTTTTCATTAGGAATAAATCTCAAAACTCTGAGCAAACGAAAGTGGAGAGAGGGCAGAGCTTATTAAAAATACACATTACATTTAGATTTATTAATAATTACTGATACCATTATTATTTCTGTGTATACGGAGTGTTTACAGTTCTGTTTAGATATTACAATTTATGTGGATTGTTATGCTCTATTGGGAAATGAAATTCTACCCTTCACAGTGACTCTGACTTAAAGAGAGCCGCTAGCATCACATGCATACAAAGTACACAGACCTAAATGCTTTTGGTTTCTTTAGAACTTGAAAATCTTGGCTTCCTGAAATAGCATCAGCAAACAGCTCTGCTTATTACCATTTAAGTATTTTTCAAAGATCCGTTAGAACAGTATTCCTATGTATTTGAAAGACATGTACCAAATTGTGCACATGTTAAATGATCTGAGCACTGGCATTTGCATTAGTTGTATGCATTGTGTCTTGCTATGCTGTACACTAGTATATTTCATAGTAAAAATTTGTGTAAGATTGAGACAATATTTCGAAAGTAATTTATTCAGCAGACCGAATCATGGCGGGGGGGGGGGGGGGGGGGGGTGTTAAAATGAATGAAAATATATTTTCCTACTCAAAATTTCTGTTTTTAACTTGTCCTGCAAATCAGACCCTGTTCTCTTTTTAATTGATGTAGTAAATGATTATGTTTTCCTAAAATGTAGTCATCTCTAAACGGCTTTGTTGAGGAATATGTGTTATAAGAAATGCAAAACAACATCTGGAGTAAATGTGATTTGTCAGCTCAGCTCTGGATCACCAACAGCAATGCAGCAGAATGAATACCACAGCTGTTTTACTGAATGAAATAAAGTTCCAAATATGACATCAATACTTCTGCAAGCAAACAAAATTTCATAAGTTCATACTTAATTTTAGTGAATGCTTGCAAAAGCTACATGTTTGAAATGGAAAAAAATGGACAAGCAGAATCTAGCTTCAGAAACCTCCTTGCAAAGTGTTGATTTAATCTCTAAAGTATTAACACAGATGGTAATTGGTTCCTGGATTAAGCCATTGTGATATTATTAGATACTAAAACTGTGTAAGATAATGTAATACTACTTTGTGATCTTTAGATACCTAGAAGTAATGTTTTCTGAGCGCTAAAGAAAGCATAATTACTATTTTCAGGTGGCATTCATAAGATGAAATTGAGCAGCTGTTGAAAATTTAAAGCAATGCTGATATTAGCAGCCACAGGTGAAACAGATGTGAACGTTAAGTCCTGAGTTTTGAGAGTTGATGCACCCATGATAGTATAAAGCACATGTTCTGATGCACCGTGAATTATCACCAACTTTTCAGGAGAGCTGGAAATACCAGGCCTTTGGTCTTTAGGCTTCATGCTATCTCTGAAATATAGTAATAATTCACAGTATCCCCCTGTCTTGTCATAATGTATTGCAGAATTGACACTGAGTGTCAGAAATGTGTTATGCCAAATATTAGAGAATGGCAAGTACAGTGGCAAGCAGTAGCATGCTCAGTTAACTGAAAAGGCATTTGTTTAAACTTGTTTCACACAAGTAAAAGCAGAGTGCTCAAAATCAGTGGCAGATGTTGCACTGTGTATTTTGTAAAGATATTGTGTGAGAATTTCAGTAATAAATGTAGCACAAAGGTAGATCTAGAAAAGTATATTGAGTCAGCATGAAATTCAAAGTGATTAACTGTGTTCTTTTGTGTTTGTGGTCTTCTATAGCTGTGTCCTCAGTACTGGCCAGAAAATGGAGTACACCGACATGGTCCTATTCAGGTGGAGTTTGTATCAGCTGATTTAGAAGAAGACATAATCAGCCGGATATTCCGAATTTATAATGCAGCCAGAGTAAGGATGTTATTTGCAAACCAGTTCTGTCTCAGTAGATGAGTTGACTCTACTCAAATCACAAAAACTGAAAGTGAAATTCGTACAAAACCATTCTCATTTTTCAGCTTATTTATTTGAAAGCACTGGTGCAGTATTGAGTCACACCATAATCAATGAGAAAAAAAGCCTTCTATGTGTAATTAAAGTAAAAAATATTTTAATGCATATCTCAAGTGTGTTAAATGCAAATGAAATAAATGCAGTATTCAGATTGTATGGTAGTCAAGAAATGCCGAAATCAGTGCTGTTTTCAACAGTTTGAAATTAGCCATTTTGCATATTTGTATCCTGCATCATGCAAAGAAAGCTGTGCACCAATACGAGGCGTGTTTTTCAATACCAGTCCCACTAATCACACTTCATATTATATGTAAGCACTTCAGAGGGACAAGTACGTTCTCCTCTCCAGCTTTTATGCTCCCATAAAGTTGACAGAAGACTAAACTAGGCAGATCTTTCAAGCTGAGTGGAAAAAAAGATGCCGCTACAGACCAGGCATCTCTTCTCATCCAGATGGAGGGAGCCTTTGCAATGCACTGGTATCAATCATCGAAGAACCATAGCTAGGAATAAGCAGTGCTCCCTGCTGAAAAAAGTTGGGAACTGTCCTGAGATCCAGCAGCTCTCAGGAGAGTGAAAGGCCCCAAAACCACACCCAAAACCATGCTAATATCCAGACAGGGAAGCAGACTGTAAGCTTCAAGAGATTTCTTTAATACTATGAAGGCCTTACATTTGCAGTAAATGTGGCAACATAAAAAGACAATCTCCAGCAGTGTTAATGTGAGCTTTAGCAGGTGCTGGGTCGTCAGCTGCAACAAACTGACAAAGAAATCAGTAAATTCCAAATTTTGACGTAAAGCAGATGAAACCCACTGAAGAACATATCTAACGCTGCATCCACTTTGGTTTATTCCCTGATCTTGTTAATCTCACATCCTCTCTATTACCTCCTACTCTAGAGGTAATAGAGTGTGTAACATCTCTGTGTGTTGCTCATTTTAAAAGTGGCACTAAAATGCCCGTACTTTGCACAGAAGTGAAAGTGAAAAATCCTAGACTACGAAAACAGTTTTCATGTGTGTATTTATTATGCCCTTTTCAAAGAACTGTAATTTTCTGCCACTAACACTTGTTCTGTGCTTCTTTTTAATTTTAAATCACCATAAAGAAATTGTTTGGTAATGTCTCACCAGAGGGGTTCTGACTGCAGCAGTAGCACACAATAAAATAAAATGTAGTTACTTTTTTTTTATAAGCTGGAAAAATCCGAGGGTTTAATTTGTTTTTTTTAAATGTTTCCGGCTTCAAAATATCTTGAGAAGTTTTGACCTTTCTTGTAAAAAAGAAAGAAGCACGCAAACATTCTTCAAAATGCTGAAGCACATGAAAAAAAAAAAAAGGTACATAATTGAAGTTGTGTTGCAGCTCCATCTTTGCTACCAAGTTCCTGCTATGATATTAATTAGTTATTTGCTTGATCCTGCAGCTGTACCATTGTTCTATTCTAGTCTCTTTGTATAGCACTTTTGTTCTAATAACTCTGTTGGAAATTAAAAGTCATAACTCCTCAAGGGCAGTTGAAATTACATTAGTATTTTGTCAGCGGCAATCTGCCTGAACAACTTCCCTCATTGATGCAAATATCTAAATTATGTTCCCCAAAAAATGCTCTTACTTTTTCCTGCTTGTTGTCTGAACCTCTGCAGCCCCAAGATGGCTACCGGATGGTGCAGCAGTTCCAGTTCCTGGGATGGCCCATGTACAGAGACACTCCTGTTTCTAAGCGCTCCTTCTTAAAGCTCATCCGCCAAGTGGAGAAGTGGCAGGAAGAATATAACGGGGGAGAGGGACGCACAGTTGTACATTGCTTGTAAGTACTGGAAACAGAGGGGAGAAAGTAAGGAAATACTGTTACAGAATTTGTGCCAGGTTTTAAAAGAGTTGTGAAGAGCTGAAGAGGCATCTATCTAATCTGGAACTGGATAAATAATACAACTGTTCATTTAAAAGCTTTAAATACAAGGGGAAATGTATAACCTTTTATGTAGATGCATGAGTAGACCCCTGTGAAAAAAAAGATGGATGCAATTTAACTCTTTTATATAAAGATGTCCAGTGACTTTTGCAAATGGACAAGGTGCATATTTATTTAGAGTGAATCAAAATTGTACCTTCAGAACAATGAACCTTTTATTTCTACAGATAAGGACTGTAGAAGTAAGTAGCATTGAAGGGGTGATTCCTCTTCCAGGCATAAAGCACAGAAGTAAAAGTGGCATGATAGACCAGTTACGATGTTCCTGAAATTGCCTTACCTTTTTCTAATAACATTATATATTTTTGACCTCCTGTGACTTTTGTGCTCCACTGGTGCAGGCTCTCATCCACTGCCACCATCCTCCTTTATATATGGCTTAACACTCATACATGCTGTTTGTCCTCAGCAGTAGCTGATCTTTTGAAATCAATTCTTCAGTGCTTGAAGTTGTATCCCTCTTCCTCTAAACATCTGTTTGAAGATGCTGCCATGATGGAGAAGGGACATGCTAATGGAAAAAGCACATGCTAATGCTCTTTCAGAAGTTGGGACCCAAGAGTAGACAGTAACTTCCTGAAGTTTGGTTTGCAGTTGCTGAATGTTAGAACAATGGAGGAAAAATCTAAGAATATATTAATAATTCCCACTATCACTGACCTTGAACAAGTCATTGCTCTTCAGTTTCCCCATCTGTAGAATGGGGATAATAATACTTTCATCAAAGGAGCATTGTGCAGTGTGATTAATTAATGTTTTGAGATCTTTAGCTGAATAGACCCTTTTGAAGTGCAAATTACTGTTATCTCTGAGGTGGCTGATGATATTAAATAGTTGTACAACATCACACATGCGTCACTTCCAGGCAGTAAAGAAAGAAAAAGCTCTAATATAATCCTTTTAAATGACTTTATTTTAATTAAAATTCTCAAAGAGTCCCACAATATCAGGCAATGTTTTGGCAGCAGAGAGCATTCTTTTCATACTGCCTGGATGTGACAGATGTGCGATGTTGTAGCTTCCTTTGAAAATCAACCATTTGCGAAGCTGGTTTGAAAGACCCGCTACCTAACTAGTCTGCGCTCTGGTAATTATTAAGGTTTATTATTTTCGGTGAAGCGCAGCCTAAAGATTCTGATTAGAATAGCTGTAGAAATAATAGGGTTTCCAGAAAGAAAGAGATTCTCTTAAAGATTAAAAATAACTGGGGATAAAGTATTATTAAATACTGTATTTGATTATGCATATGAACATTTGTGCCTGGCTTCTTTGTTAGCAAGTCACTTCGAGTCTCATCCTCTGATACTGTGGGTGGATGGGGAATACATACACTTTTATAAGCAGTCATTTCCAGGCAGCTGGCCCCTCTGCCTGCTGCCAAGAGGTGAGCGCATCAGCTACAGGAATATCCCAGCACCACCTAGTGCCATGCTAAAGGCATGGCCCACCAGAAGGGCTCTTAAAAATGAGACTTTTGGTGGTTTGGTATTCCTCCAGAACGTCTTTGAGTCCAGGAGGAAGGAACCAGGATTTGGAATAAAAAACTCAAGATCCACTTTCTCTGTAACATTTCCAGGCCTGATGCTCTTTGCAGCCTCATGAATTTACAGTGCAAAGGGGTGTTGAACTGAATCTAAAAGTACCTTGTCCTTATTTTAGCATCCTCTTTGTGCTGTCTCAAGTGTTCACTGAAGGGTGGTGCAAAACTCAGCTGTTCAATTCCCTCCGGGCTTTCAGCCTGATGAATTCTGAATCATAGCTTTGAGATCTTTCAGCCCACTAATTCCAACTAAAAATTGTGTTCTGCCTAGAATTCAGCAGCCTTTGGGGGCAGGAATGTTCTGTGGTTTCTCCCTGCCTTCTGTAGCCATCATCCCTGGTGCTGTATGAACTCGTAACATAGAGTCAATTGTAACTAAGCCATTTTGTCACTTTTATTGTAGGAATGGAGGTGGCCGCAGTGGGACATTTTGTGCAATCAGTATTGTTTGTGAAATGCTTCAGCATCAGAGGGCTGTTGACGTATTCCATGCTGTGAAGACACTGAGGAATAATAAGCCTAACATGGTGGACCTTCTGGTACGAGCTTTTTAACTGCACCACTAAATAGAAAATGTTCCTTTTTCTCAGAAGACTCAGTAAGATTTCTAAGATTTGCAGTGGGAGTTGTTCAAAAAGCAAGCAAATCATTTTCAAAGGGGATAATGAAGTCACTTCACTTGTAAGAGTATTTTTACACTGCTTTCTTCCCAAGGAGACTTTGTCTCTGTTCATTTGAATTTTTTAAGAGTTTTAAACTTTCAGTCGAACATCCTTATTAATTTTCTTTTCTATCAGGCTGAGCCAAGTGGAGAGCAGCCCTTGCATGGTAGAAATAATAGTTATGTAAAATGAAATGCCAGATTTTCAAATTATATATTTTATAAATAGCTTAATCGCCTAATATTTATCAAAGCCATGAATTTTAGTTTGACATCCAGAATATTGCATTTAATTATGGTTGCTCTATCTCATAGAAAGATTAAAGAAGTTCAGAAACAAGGGGCCACGTGCAATTATTTTCCTAGAGAGAGTTTTATGAGCTTTTTTTTTTCTCAAACGGAGAATTGCTGAAGTGCCAGCTGCTATGCCACAAGAGCTGCAGAACAGCTTAAACCAGCAGGTTCTTACACTCGAGTGTGTATTTCTGTACTTGGAGATGGGTGTAGCATGATACCCTATTCTGAAGCCTAGGCTATAAAAGACACTGTTTTACAACATCCTGCAGTGAAGGTGGCTGCTTGAGAGGCATCTGTATTCAATTTAGCACCACAGGCAGGAGGAAGCAATGTCTGGGCAGCTTCAGGGGTGCTAAATCAATCTGAGCTAATTTTGCAAGCTCTGGTTCAACAAGTTTGGGTCATATTTCAGTATCTTTTCTACAGAGTGCCCAGGGTGAGGTAGGAGGCATCTCACAGAGCTGGTCCAGCCTCTTGCAATTTTAGGAGAGAATCCCCTCACTCAGATGAGCTACCAAGATCTGGGTGTGAACCACACTGGAGAACAGGCAGAAATCAGGAATTTCTCTTGGGAAGACTGAGGCTTTTAGGCTCATGTGTAGATGGGTAGGGCCATCCACTTCCCCACCACACGTATCATTGTGCCACATCTGTCCCATAGACGAACAGCTCCCACCATATCCTCCATCTCAGTGCTCTCATCTAGCCTACCTGTGAAGTCCCAGACCTTCCCCTACACCTTGCTCTGGCCAGGCTCATGAAAAAAAGCCAGATGTTGCCAGCTGTGCAAAGCGAGGAGGGATTTTACAAGCAGCACCACAGGGCCACGAGCCAGCAATGTGGAACTGTGCATCTCGTATCAGTGAGAAACTATCAAGCTTTCACAGTGGTGGGAGGGAGCAGCTTAGTTGGCTCCTCTTCCTCTATATTCTCAGAAGGAGAATCATCATGCTGAGAACCATACATTTTTATTTCCTAGATGTTAAGAAAAATGTCCTACTTCTTCATTCAGGTAGTATAGTTTGGGTAGAGACTTGGCAGGCCTGCTGTTCTCCGTTCTCCCAGAGCTTAAGTCCACAGAACTCACTGATCTCTTATCCATTTATTTTACAGAAATAAAAAGAAAATTACCAGTGTGAAGATGTACAGTTGAAGAAAATGATCTCTATAAATTCCCATTTGTGACAGATCTCCAGGTGTAGATTTGTCAGGCAGCTGTCTCCATTTTTCAGCAGAGAATTTTTTTAATCAAAATCTAAATGTATTATTTCAGAATGTAAAAATAGCTTTTAGTAAATTTGGGATGGCATTGAGAATGTCTGGATGGCACTGAGGTCTTGTAAGGCCTTTTTATTAGGAGATTTCAAAGCAATTATGAAGGAGATCAGTATTGTTTTCCTCATTTTACAGACAGAGGAACGAAGACAGGGGATGATCAGGATTTTCCCCATTATCATGTAATTCACTGACAAAGCAGAGTTAGAACTACATCTCTTCAGTCATGGTCCGCTACTCTGTAGGAACAAAGATTTGAATTAGCAAGGTTTCAATTTTCATGAAGATCATTTCATGGTAAAAGGGCATCAGGACACTCGAGTTCTTTTCCTGATCCTGTTACTGACTTTATCCTTTATGATCTTTCTTATATTAATGAATCTTTGCCTCAGTTTCCACATCTGAAAAATGAGAATAATATTCATCTACCCTTGTAAAATACTGTAACAAAAGATTAAATGCTCAGAATTACAACTATTTCACAAAAATAGTTTCAGGACTGCCTTATCAAAACTGTTACACACTTTCTGACTAGATGAATAGCAATCTCTGCATTCCACACTTAGAGATTCATCTCTTAATTTCAATTTCTTAATTTCAAAATCAAAAGGAAAACTTTAGGTTTCCTGCAAGTGTAAAAATCTCAATGACACATCCATAGAATATGGAAATCTATTAAATTCTCCAGCCATCATGCAAAGGTAACACATGGCATTACAAAATGTCTATTGCAGAATGCCCAAAGCATCCTGTGATAAATGTTATTGGACCTACCAGAAGGTGTCCTAGGAAAAAATTATAAATATACCTCTCTGAAGCTAGCTAACATAAAGAGACTTTTCAGATCTGCCATCAAGTGAATAATAAAAATGTACAAAGGACACACATGAGTAAACACAGTAGGAAGTAATATACGTCTGCTCATTAAGACAGGTATTGAGTTTACTAAAAATGACAGTTATTCTGCTGGATCAGTAAATCAGCATAGAATGAGCATGGCAAAATGGAAATGGATGAGCTGCTGATCTCTTGTTTTGATCTCTGTTATGTAGTTATAGAATAATTTTCATTTATTTAGAAAACATATCTGCAATAAAAGCAGAAAAGAAATAATTTACATAATACTCCTTTCTTTCCTTTCTTCTTTTTTATTCTTTTCTCACTCTGAAGAAGACACAAGCGGTTTATGGAACCCTGCAGGATCTTAAAACCTCACATACAACTCCTTCATAACTTAGCTGATAAGTGCACCTAAAATTTGTTTTCTTCTGAAATGACAGCTCTCAGCAACAGAACTTAGAAATTGCCCGTGCTTGTTAATGGCTTTTTGATTGTTGTCATACTATTTGGTCTCTTAAATGTTACGGTGGACTCTCTTATTATGTAAAATGAGACCCAAAATCACAAGTACGGGCCAACAGACTTAACCCTTTAAAATGTTTGCTTTGATGCAAAGGAGAATATATAGAAGTGTAATTGTAGTCTTCCTACTTGTCAGACTGGGAAGGTGAAGGCTCAGTGCTGTCAGCTAGTTAACTCTATTGTCGTTATATAGCAGTACATGCTTAGTAATCTTTTATTAATTGATTAAAGTGCATAAGAGATAAAGGCATTTCAGTGGCAGAAATAGCTGTTAAACTGGCAGGTGTTTCCCAGCTGAATTTTTAGAAGCCAGAGCACTTGGAATCATGGAACCCCCACCTACCATTTCTTTTGGCTTTTTTGTTTCATTGAAATGTTTATAGTATTGCTAAATATTGCGAGTAGCGAGAATGAAAACGGAAGAGGGATATGTGTGCGCACACAAAACTGTGAAGTCATCAGTTGCTGCATCATTTAAAATTGCAGAGTGAGCGAGGGTCAGCTGAACATGCGAAGGGGGCGAAGTCGTGACCCTTTGTCTCTGAAGGACGCAGACCATGGTTTGCACGCCATGGGAAGGGGATTTCCCTTGGATCGCCTTGTTTCCAAGCAGTTGAAAATAAAACCAGCAGGTCTGTGTTGGAAGCACAGAGCTGGTACTTGAAAACTGAGCCTGGCTAATGGAACAGTTGTTAGCCTAATTTACACATCACCATTAATTGCTAGAAGTTAATTGGAATGAATCCAATTAATTTAGCTCAGGCTTGGTCTCGTGCCTATTGCACTGGGAGAGGACAGTGTTTCAGTGGGGATTTGGGCTGCATGTAGAGGAGGAACAGTAAACAGCTCTTCCTGTGAAATGTGGCAAGCGTATGATCAACATTAAAATAAAAGTTGCAATCTGGAAAGTACTAGACGCAGGGCCTATTTTAAGATAAACATTTCCAGGGAGGAATTTCAATAACTCCAATTCTGGTAAAGTGCTACATGAGCATTTTGACAGATGGCAGAAGGGTTGCAAGTCAATTTGCTTACGTGTAGCCAATTTGTATGAGAGCAGCTAAATATGCATCTAATATGAGCAGTACCATAAGTTAACTGTGTGTAGTGTCTATTGTCTGGTTAATATAAAGATTTTCTCATATGAATATAAATTGGATTTGCAAACTGGTTCCCATTGACAACAGCTGATAGTAAATAATTTTAACAGAAGAGAAATATTGATCTCCTTAATTAAGTTTCTTCAATAACTGACTTTGTGGTTTTCTTTTGATTTTTCAGGATCAATACAAATTCTGCTATGAAGTGGCTTTGGAATACTTGAATTCTGGCTGACTGCATAAACAGCACAGAGAAAGTTCCTCCTTTCACTACCACAAACAAAGCAAGTCACTTCATGATATCTGTGTAAATGAGATGAAGACTTCTCAGTGTTATGCTTATACTGCTTTGTATAATTGGCTCTTTTTAAGAGCCCAAAAAGATGTTTATAAAACTGCTTGCACTGCCCATTTTCCACTATAATGCCGCTGCTTGACACCCATATGAACGTACACCAAACCACATGGCAGTTGTTGAACACTGTATTCATACATAGCCATTGATGTGGTGAAGCAGCATAGTCCTCTGGTAAATAAAGAGAGCACAACTATATTCTTATGAAGGAATTTGTACTTTTCTGTTATATTTCATTGCCTGTGATTCTCAGTAATTGTCACAGCCTAGTGTACATTTCTGTTCTGTGGAGAATGTTGTCTGGCATTTTGATAATATATAATTTTAGTTATATTTGTATTCTAACACGTGCATAATAAATGAATCATAAGTAGCTTATCTGAACTAATGGAAAAACACATACCAAATCATGTTAACTTTGTTGAGTTGTAATTTCTATCCACTTTGTACCATTTCAGAGAGAGAATCTTGACGGAAATACAGTTAGAAAATGCAGAATACAGGATGCTCAGATTAATATATCCAAAGCTTTTTCATTTGTTTATATTGTAAATATTTTTTGATTTCATCAAATTATTTATTCATTAAAATGAATTTTTTTGTGAAGCACAGTGAGTGACAATCATTTTTATTAAGCCCTGGAAATGCTTAATGTATGATAGTGTAAACATTTGTTTACCGTGTATGGATTCTCAGCTCAATAAATAATTACATACATGATAAAATCTCGTTTAATTTAATATCTGTTGGCATCTGAGTGCCTTCAGGTAAGCCTCTTTTCAGATTAATTCTTGTAAATACTGAGCTACGTCCAGAGCATGGTTATTGTGTGATCCAGCATTGATCCAGCCAATAGCAAGATGTGCCATGCCAATATATAAAAAGAGGTGAATTGTATGTTTAAAGATGCACATGCACAAATACAGAAGCTGAAAACTGTCCTCCTTTATGAAGAAGAGATGATGTTGGGCTTGCAGTACTCAGTCTTGTCACAGCATTCCTCTGCAGCCCTGAGCATGCCCTGCCAGTCACTCTGTCTGCTGCTATGGAAGGGGTGATGTTGCATTGGTTCTTGGCAAGAATGACTGTTTTGAGAGTGAAGTAATTCCTCGTGTTAAAGATACCAATACTAGAATGACTGGGGGGGGGGGGTGTAAAATTGAGTAAAACTGCTCTATTTCTAGGGCTGTTACCAGTTCTGCCAGTGGACAGGTTTAAGTCATTAAGTCTCTTGTCTGCCCTGAGAAAGGCTGCACTGCACTTCAATGGTGTTTGGATGGTTCCTCTTTCTCCCAGGCATTCACCAATGTTTGACCAGGCTGGGACTTGCCTCATGCTCATGGATGCAGGAAGCGTAGCAGAGAAGCAGCAAGAAAGGGGAATGAGCCCGCAGCAGCTTGCTGTGCTGTCCACTGGAATTGCAGCAGATCTTTCACCCAGAAGTGTCAAGGGGACATTGCAGACAGAGCAACTGCTCAATGCTGAAGCTTTTCAAAGCTGTATGGAAACCCAGTGCAAGAAAGTGGCAGACTGCACAGTATTTCAGCTCTTAAAAAGATCCATTTAACGTGCTAGCCATCTGGGATGGGGGCAGTATTATATAAATGTATCAAAGTCACTGGAGTACTTCAGTCTGTTGCAGGATGTGCTCCGATTCATTTGGAAATCCTAGTGTTAGGAAACAAAACCCAAACCTCTAATGTCATATTCCACACAACCAGCTTGACAGACCAGGTATACCAGCCAAGCATGCTGCTTCATCATAATTGTGGGACAATAAATATATGGTTTCCACCATCTGTTTATTGAAACACACATGTATGTGTCCAGTGTTTCCTGCTGCTTTCAAGAAGTGTAAGACAGCTAAGTGTGTGAAGGAACCCTAGGACCAAAGGTGATGCAAGCAATGTGATCCCAAATGTGAATGAGATTTATTGAAATGCATCAAGACACCATTGTCTGCCAGACATGGTTCCAGCTGCTGTACTCTTGCAGACATACTTTA